>JACONQ010000008.1:0-2400000 GCA_014281115.1 Laburnicola sp. R22_1
TTACGTATTGCTAAGGTTAAAAGGATTCATTCCCACGGTAACACCAGCACCTAACCCTAACCCTAACCCTAACCCTAACCCTAACCCTAACCCTAACCCTAACCCTAACCCTAACCCTAACCCTAACCCTAACCCTAACCCTAACCCTAACCCTAACCCTAACCCTAACCCTAACCCTAACCCTAACCCTAACCCTAACCCTAACCCTAACCCTAGCCCTAAAAGCACCTCGCCTGTACTAAGACTGCGTATGCCACTACTACTCTCATTGCCTGTGCAGAGGTCGCTTGCAGAGGAGCGTGGAGTTCCAGCGCCATCGGGTTTACTATCATGGTTGAGATGCCTAGGACCAGGCTTAGTGCTGGCTTTCGAATAGGAATCGCTACTGCTGGGAACTGGCAGAGGCGTTGACCTGGGCGTAGGCAGTTCTGCTAATCGCTCAACCGGCTTGTGACGCTTCGTTGAACGCGTATCTTCTAGCTCTAGTTCCGGCATAACTTCCCGCGCTTCCGGGTGCGTTCGTTTGCGTGTTGCTGACGGTCTGTTTGTGACGCCGAAATCGCTGAAGAGAGGTTCGTCCTGCGCTAGTAGGCTGTCTGGAATGCGTCAATATGGCTTCGACTGAAATCCGCAAGAACTACTCACTAGGCTGAGCACTTTCTATAGAGAAAGTGCGCAATTTATCTGTGTCAAGATCGCCATGCTTTACAGCAATGTACTCTTCGTTGCCGGTAGACGTAGGTTGACCGCCTTCTTGGCTATTAGATACGCTGCTGGGCTGAGCGCAGATTCCACTATTGTGTTCTTCGGCTTCGTCACCCTCCACAACGAGAGGCAAATCTACCGCTGATTAACGACATTGGTACTCCCATTCACTTGCATGCTTACCTCGACTAGTTCCTCTGAGCAACTTGGTTATAGCCAGATCCTCTTCTGCGACGCGTAAGGGTTGGTCGGGCCGTCCTTCGTCAAGTGATTGCCCGCCAAACTGATCGTGCTCTGGGTTTTCCGATTCGGACGCACTACAGAACCCGGCAAACGCGTCTACTGGTCATATGCTAGTTAGATTCTGTTGGCTTGTGAAGATCAGGGAACAACTATTACTATAGCTTATCGAATGCGAAGCGTCTGTAGGTAGCGAATCCAGCATTGTGAAATCATCGTTGGTGTAGAACCTCTCTCCACTATCTTGAGAGTTAATTCCTGAACGGCTGTGCTCTGCCGTCTTGGTTATAGCCATTGATCTGGCCCTAGGTGTTAGCTTCGGCTTCGGCTTCGGTTTGCTTGCTCGAGGAACATATGTAACGAATTTCGTAGAAAGCGGAGAGGCTACGAATGAGGTGCTGCAAGAGAAGGCCATTTTGTCGTAGTGAGTAGGTAACTTCTTTAGCCGCGAGGAGTGCTGAAAAAGTAGTTCTCTCTCTGAGCAGATTGCTGCTTTATATGTCGCCGTGAACGCGTAGGGGGCGCAGCGGCTAGTGCATCGGCGCTATGCGGGATGGACGAATGGACTTGAAGACCGTCGGTATCAGCAATTCCCGAAAGGATGACGGACCGCTTTTCCAAGCGGTGTAGATAGTCTCGTCCCATCAAGAGTCATTCTAGCTCATCTGGTTATTGGCTAGCTGATGGTTACAAACTAGTTGTCCGCGTCATTCAGCGGTTCAGGAGCCCATATTCCTGAACGAAGCTACCGATGGCCAACTTCTTCTTCGATCCCTAACTACCCCCTTTCGTCGGACAGGTCCGGTGCCGGATAACGCATGGGCGGTCCTCGCTGATGCGGACTTGTGCTGTTAGTTGATTGACCTGTGGGTCTTCTTCCGCCTCTCACAGCACGCCCTGTGCCATCTCCAAGCTACCAGCTGTCACTCTCCAGGCATTAGCCTTTGCTAGCTGCATGACGATGTTACAGCAACGCCGTATGTCTTATGCAGGGCGGAGCATCTGGTACCATAGCGCTGACGTGGAAGGGCGGTGTTAAATGAATGCATTATGCGGGTGAACGGCCGCATCACCGGCGAGGGACTCGAGCCAGGATCAGGGACACGGTAACGGAGTGAAGGATTAGCTCAGAGCGTTCGACAGAGAGAGCGGGCGTAGGACAAGCGTATCAGAACTGAGACACTGGCGTGAGAGCTACGCATTCGTTCACTCAAAATGGAAGTTTGGAAGGGTATAGTAAGTGCTATCGGCGAGTCCGAGGCAAGGGGTTAACGGAATCTCACAAAGCCGGATGGCTAGGAGAGGCGGAGCATCCTGAGACCACGCGGACGGAATCTGTGCCTCATGCAAACGACTGACTGTGTCATCGCCGATAGATCCAGCTCCAGATAACTAAGTCCGGATTGGCCAGCGTATTCTGTAGAAGGACCGAAGGTGGGAGGAGGTGATGCCGGGTGACCAGAGCTGAGACATGAGCGCCTTTGACCCGAAAGTGTGTCCTTCCTGGCCAGAGGGGGATGTGGATACGGTTCTGTTCATCTCCACTTGCTACGCCAACGGCAACGCTGAACCGCCAGCCGCCCGCCTCCTGACCTCTGCCCCTTGTTCGTTGCAATGCGACACTGCAACGCTATAGGCACTGCAGACACGCTATGTGTGGCGAAGTATTGTAAGACCCCGAGCGCGAGACTAGCGCCTCATGCGAGTGACCGACAGCGTCTGAGAAAGAGAACCTGTCCGGGCGTGGCGCGTGCTAACGAAGCGGATTGGAGGGCGTGTTCAAATGAAGGAGCAAGGTGCAGGAGGCGGAGTGACTAGAGCTGAGGCTACGGCATGAAATATCATGCAATCTATCTTGACGAAGACATATGTGAGACAGTGCGTTGCGAAGCACTAACGCTCCGGCGATGCTGAAGAAAAGCGAGGGGTAAACAGGCTAACCGGTTGGTACCGTGAGGGGCTAGACTGTGCGACGGGCGGGCCTCCTCCTTCGACAGCAGATATGCTCCGGGAGGGGCCAGTGTGAAAGTTAGGGGCAGAGCCTAGACAGAGAGAATAGGAGACGTGCTCTGCTTGTAGATTCGCGACCGCTGCGTTGTGTTTGCGATGGGGGTAGAAGTCTAGAAGTGCGTAGATTGGCGGGACTCGGCATATGAGAGCATCGGGCAGCAAAGCAGTCTGACTCTTCCAAGCGGACAGCTAGGTTTGAGAAAATGCCTCATGAAGGATGGTTAGGTCGAGTGAGCAGGGGGTGGCGGATGAGCGCGGACGAGGGGTTGCAGGTGGAAGGGATGAGAGTAGAGAGCAATGAGAGGAAGAGAGGGAGGATAAATAACGGTGGAGAAGGCCTTTTATGGCGGACGTTAGAGGTCGATTCCCTATTCAAGCGTAGTGCGAAAGCCGTACGCGAGGCCCGGATTACCCAAACAGGATGCATCCATTTCCTGATGCAGGCTTGCCGTTGGATTTTTTACTATTCTAATTATTATAAATAATATAAGTTAATATATTAATAGGTATAATGTATTCTATTAGTGAGCCGGCTATATTAGTAGGCCGGCCACTTTTCCTTAGCACAACTAACACTTTAGTAACTTTAATATATCTTTATAACATAATACAATATTAGTTAACTAAGAAGGTAGAATTAATCTTGCTCTTAAGGTCTATACTTCTAGCTAAATTTAAAGCCTATAACGCGCAACTGCTGTCTTTAATAATAAACACTAGCGCCTCTCTAATTAGCTTTATAAAATCACTCTACGCGCCTAAACTTAACTAGAAATTTAGAAACTTACTATAACTAAAGTGTAGACAATTGTCTAATATATTCTTAATCTTAATTCGCGAGAATTTGCGCCCTGGCTGTGCGAGGTAGAAGATATAGCCGACAAACTACTAGGTATACGTAGTGGCCAGTCTATTAGTAAGCGCTAGACTAAGCGCTTTATAACGCGCTTAGCTAAGCTTAAATAGCCTTTAATTAAGCTAAAGACCGCTAGAGAATACTCTAGGAGAATCTAGAGATAATTAGCGCGTGGTTTAAGCTAGTAGAGAATACTAAAGCTAAGTATAGCGTCTATAATGATAATATATATAACTTTAATAAGACTAGCTTCTAGATAGATGTTATTAGCTTAATAAAGATTATTAGAGGCGCAGAGAGACGTGCTTAACCTAAGCTTATTTAGCTAGGTAATTGCGAGTAGGTTACTATTATCTAGAGTATTTGCGCTACTAGGTATATAACTTTACCTTTTATTATCTATAAAGAACGCGTCTATATTTCTGTGCAATATAAGGAGACAGATATACCGCACAATTAGAAGCTCTTAGTCTCTAAGAATAGCTAGACTAACAACGTGCTTAGTCTAGAGTAGTTAAAGCATTTTAACGCGCATATAAAGGCGCGCTAGGTAGGGGGGGTATAGGCTGCTTATTTTAGACGGCTATAAGAGCCACCTTAATTAGGATTTTAAGGACTACTACCTTAAAAATAAGATTCTTACCCTCTACATACTACCTTACTTATTGCATATCCTCTAGCCACTTAATATAGTCTACTTCTTACTATTAAAGCGTAAGTACTCTTAGCGTATTAGAGACTTAGCATATAGGTGCGTCTTCTACATTAATAAGAAAGGCTTCCTCCTAGCCTTTAAAGACGCGTTTTTTAATATGTTTATAGAGGAAAACTATTATAAGGCCTTTAAGGTATTAGGCCTCATTCCTATTAACGCGTAGGTAGTATTAGATCGCCTTAAAGTATAGCTGCGTACTCTACTAGCACTCCTAATATAGAAGACGCTATAGTAATTAAAAACACTAAGTAATACGCATAAGTTTGGATTCTAGTTAAAGCTAGTAAGTAACTCCTTTACTTAATTGCCTATTATAGCTTAGGCTGGCTTCTCTTAGCTTATAAAAGGTAGTAAACTTATACTATATTAAAACGCTCTTTTAACCGCGTATATTTATGAGCTTAAGGAGTAATTAGTAGTAATAACTAAGCGGAAATTACGTAAAAGAAAGCGGATCTAGTAGAGTAGGACTAAAGAGTATAGAACTATAGCAGCGTAGGTAGCTACTAAGACGTTGTAGGCACCTTAGCGATTAAAGAAGGCTTGTAGTAGTAGTAATTAAGAAAGAGCCTAACTAGCTCTACAGCGCTATAGAAACTATAAGGAAACTAAATATAACGCGCAAATATATAAAAAAGATATAAAGGTATTTTCTAAATTAGATATAAGCACAACGTATATAGGCTCCTTATTTAATAGCAATAAAATTAAAGAATTATATTATAAGTTAGTCATGCTAAGGAAAAGTGGCCGGCTCACTAATATGGCCGGCTTACTAATAGAATACGTTATACTACTTTATAAATAAATAAAAATAATATATATTAGATATACTATTACTCTATTACTATATTAAAATTATTCTTAATAAAGCTTTTATTACTATCTTTATTTCTTTATATCTTACTATTAGTCAGCTTACTAAATATTTTTTATCCTTTTTTAGTTTAAGATTAAAGTAAATCAAAATAGAAGATTATTATATACTACGTATAGCACTTAATTTTAATTAAAGACTAATCTTAAATACCTTAATAATTTTATACTTTATAAGCTTCTAATTTTAATATAAAGCTTATTTATAATATATATAGTATACTTAGCTTATTACTACTACTATTATTAGTTATTTACACTTCCTACTACGTAGTGTACTTACTTAAATAAGCTAACTTAATAATAATAATAGTAATAATAGCTAAAAGAATCTTATAAATTTATATAATACTCTTATTACACTAAAGCTTATTAATAAATACCTTATTTTTACCTTTTACCTTTCCTTTTAGATTCTATTACTAATAAGAAGTATTTATATTTTCTAGAGTAAAAATTTAACCTTATAGTTTTTTATAAACTAGATAAGCTACTAACCTAACTAGTATACTAAAACTACCTTATAGATAGTTAAGTATATTTACCTCTTACACTAAATAAGTATCTAATAAATAATTTAAAACTTTAGCATAGCTATCTTAATAGTAATAGTATAAATTTTTAATATACACTTTTCTATAATAGTAAGTATATTAGTGTTAGATAATTTAGAATTAATACTTAAGTAGATAATAGGATATAGAGAAATAGAAATAGTAATAAGAAATTTATTAAGAATAACTTTAATAAAGTAATAAAGTAATAGTATATTTAGTATATATTACTCTTATTTACTTATTAAGTAGTATATACTTATTAGTATATTAACTTATATTATTTATAATAATTAGAATAGTAAAGAATAACGATAAATAACTATAGTATAACTATACTAAAGTCTTATTGTCCCTAAAGTTCTAAGTAGGCTTTTTATAAGAATTTTACTTATAAAAGCTGCGCTAAAACTACTAAGCTTACTTAGTAGTTTAAATACACTTTTTTAATTACTAAGTAGGGGCTCTACTTTTTAATTATATTATTTAAGATAAAAGCCTTTATTATTCTACCCCTAAATAGTTAATTTAATAATATATATACCTTACTATTTACTTAAGTATTAACTTTAAACTATCTAATACTAATATACTTACTATTATAAAAAGTATATACTAAAAATTTATAATTTTATTATTAAGGTAGTTATAATAGAGTTTTATTCTATTTATTAAATATTTATTTAGTATAAGAGGTAGGTATAATTAACTATTTATAAGGTAGTCCTAGTATACTAGTTAGATTAGTAGCTTATTTAGTTTATAAAGGACTATAAAGTTAAATTTCTACTTTAGTAGATATAATTAGTTCTTATTAGTAACTAAATCTAAAAGAGACGTAAAAAGTAAAGAATAAGGTATATATTAATAAGCTTTAATATAATAAAAGTATTATATAAATTTATAAGATTCTTTTAGCTATTATTACTATTATTACTATTAAATTAGCTTATCTAAGTAAGTATACTACTATATATAGTAGCGTAAGTATAGATAACTAATAATAATAATAGTAATAAGCTAGATATACTATATACACTATAAGTAAATTTTATATTAGGGCTAAAAGCTTATAAATATTAGGAGTGTAAGTAAGTTTAAACTATTATTACGTTATTAAGGTATTTAAAATTAGTCTTTAATTAAAATTAAATACTATATATAGTAGTATATAATAACCTTCTATCTTAACCTACTTTAACTTTAAACTAAAAAAGGTTAAAAAGGTATTTAGTAAGCTAACAAATATTTTACTATAACTTATTATATTATACTTTAAGACTTAAACTTATAAATTAAAGACTTTTAGTAATTTTCTAAGCTACTATTAAATTTAATATAGCTAAGTTAGGTAATATAGTTTATATAAACTTACTTACTTTCTTAAGTACTTTTAAAAAGTTATCTTAATATACTATTTATTCTAATTCTAATTATATACTATTTTATATTTTATACTATAAGTCTATTTTTTTACTTAAAGTTTTACTAGAGTATATAAACTTTTTACTACTAAACACTCTATATAAAATATTAACTAGAGGACTATAGTCTAATAGAAAGACACTTACTTTCTTTAAATATAGCTAGACTTTAGATTCTTGCCTCTTTTTAGTGTGCACTATAGTCTAGGAAACTAGACTTATAAGATTAGTTAGATATTTATAGATTCTAGATTACTATAAGGATTATTATAAAAGATTTATATTTAAGTTATAGTAAGCCTAATACTCTTTTCTTTATTTTTTTATTTTTTAGAGAAGTGATTATACTTTATTAGCTTTCTAGAGTGGGCTATTAGTTAACCTTTTGTTGTCTTTGTGATTCTGTTATTAGTTTTATGGTTAGACGAGAGTTTTGGAGCCAGGGTTAGACCGTAAACAAGGGAACATAGCCAAATCCCTAAGGATAATAAGAGCCCTATTAACACTAGCTCCCCCTATTACTTCTTTCTGCTTCTGGTTGGAGAAGACGTTTACCACCATTGGATTCTGCAGCCAGCAGAAGCATCGCGAGATGCCCCTTCAGTTCGAGTAGCTGCAATCTTTTCAAGAAGTTGGGAGCAACAGCTGAATTCCGGTGCGAAAAGTACGCACTAATTTTCAAAGGAGCAGCATCAATCTTTCGTCCTCCCTGGACCAAAGTCAGGAACACCTCCAAGCGAACCGAGAATATCTCCGACGTAGTTGGACGGTTTCACCCCATCTGTGAAACGGTCTGACCATTCACTTCGAATTGTCTGGACGATTTTCATACCGACAAGGAATAGATTGCGCAGCGCCAGCTCGAAGCCACCGTGGCTTGTGTGGAGCGGTATGGGGGGAATGCTCCCAATAATCGGAGGCTGGTCAAAGTTTGAACCACTACGAAGAATGATGATTCGAGAATAGTCTATCCGGTTCGACATAGCACTGCGGAGTAAAGCTGCTAATGTCGCCGTGTCTTCTTGTGCTGTTACGGTATAGCGACCGGCTCCGTTTGTGAATAGCTTCACCGTGTTTTCAAACGCTTCACATAGCTTGTGGCCGTGAAAGAACACGTTGGAAGACGCAACGTCTCCGGCGATGACTGAGGGAGGCTTTGTTGCAGCATCGAAGACGCCGCTGGGAGAATTGGAAAACATTTCTCGGTACGAACAAACGGACTCCGAATCTTCCAGTGGTACGCTCTCGGCGAATTTGAGGGCAATCTGGCGAAGATCTTCGTTGACCTCGAAGACTTCGGTGCCATAAATGATGGGAGGGTAAATGTTCGGATTAGCTGAACCTTGAGGCAGGTAGCCGGTTTTCCAATCTGCTGGAATTTCCCGGGCGTCAAACTCGTACTGAAGATCAACCTGGACAGCATACCGAGCGATTGAGATACTTCCCAAGCTGCCGTACTTCGGACTGATACCCGCGATGCCTGCAATTACGAAGTACGCGCGGCTGAGGTCGAAGATGGGTGACGCAAGAAATGCGGATAGCGAAAGCGCAGCATTAAGCACTGCTGAGTTGTTAGCATTAAGAAAAGCAATGGGACCTTCAGATCCATACGGGACTCTCCGGTCGTGATATGGCAGACCTCTCCGTCTTCGGAATGGCTGACAAAGGGATGCCTCGGAGAAAGGCCGGGGATGGTTCGGCGGACGTCGAGATTGAGAAGCTCTGGCGCAGAGTCCCAAATATCGGCCTCCTCTTTGAACTAGATATATTGTTAGAATGGTACTGTGTGGGTATGCGCCTGAGTTAGACACTAACCATGCTAATTATGACCACCCTGGGACAGATTTTCGTAGGTGGCGCTACGAGGCTTGCCACAGGTACCTCCTCTTCCGATCCGCCGATATTTGTTGCCGTCATGTTCAACGCAACCCGGTGTTCCTCCAAGCGTGGTAGGTATACAATGTGCGCCCGTACTATGAATTCGATACGGGTTCGAGTTGTTGCAAAGGTAATTTCAGGTGAGCGCACCCGTCCGGAGATGTTCGCGTGGCGAAAATGCTGATCGATATGGCAAAAGGAGCTTCAGCCTGGTTCGATCTTTCAATGCACTTTTTCAAGAACAGGAGATAGGTTGTCACAAAAATACGCGGAAATCGTCACGCCACGACACGCATCGAGGCATTTCCTCATCATGCCATCAGCCCACCAATAGCTTGATATTGGTGGCGCTGAGTGTGGCTGAAATCCAACCACTGAGATGCAACCAATTTGGTTTCCTGCAGCGAAACCATCTAAAAATGGCGTTTCGGGATTCAGCTATGGCTTGTGGACTGAACGAAAGCTCATGCGTATCCGGGTTCATAGGGCACGGCTCCGCCCATCGGGTACTATCGCAGCGACCCACATTTTCTCAACCCTAGGAAACGCAGCTTCCTGACCCCCTGTGTTCTTACCATCGAGACCTACATTAGTGTCCGAAAAGATGTCCATCGAGGATGTCGCTGCGTAATAATAGCGTTAGCCTAAGTAGTCCAGTTTCCAGAGACAGAACGGTACGAAATACTTGACAAAATGTGAAGACAATAATGATGCCCGCTAATCAGCAGATAGGATACCCAAACCACAAGGTATAATGGCGACTCAATAGAGTATAGGCTTCTCTGCATTGGTAAAGCATACCCACTGCTAATCACAATCGGAAAGTCCACTAATTCGATCGGAGACGGTGGAGGAGTGCGCGGTCTTTCAGCTCTACTGATACTGAGGCGCATCATGTACCGAATAGCCCCAAATAGCGACAACTACCTGTTGCCAAAGCCATGTGATTACTTCGACATCATTTGTGGCACGAGCACTGGCGGGTACGTCCGGTGATCCTTCGGAAATTCTGCTGCGCTAACTACAAGAGGTTGATCGCGATCATGCTAGGGCGCTTGGGCATGGGTGTGCAGGAATGCATCGATACATACTGCGAACTTTCCGCCAAGATATTTCACAACCCGTACCGAATAGGATGCTTTCAGCACGTTGCTCCGGTGTTCGGGAAACCCAGATTCGACTCTGCTCGCCTGGAGGACTCTGTGAAAGAAATTGTAAGTAAGAGGCTAGGGACAAACGACGGAAAGTTGTTCGACATCTCAGACAGCGCCTGCAAAGTGTAAGTTGTCCCGTAGCCCGTCGTAGTGATTAGTGCTCAAGAAAATGTAGCTTCGTATGTAGCGTTCGCGCCGCAAACACCGAGCCGACCTTGCTTCGATCCTATCTCAACGAGTCCGTTGAAGCAACGCATTGCACAATCTGGGAAGCAGCCCGGGCAACATCAGCCGCACCCACGTTCTTCTCGTCCATCACATTCGGAACCCCCCCCAAGGAATATGTTGACGGAGGTCTACGGACAAATAATCCAATTGAAGTGGCTCTGCAAGAAGCACATACCCTTTGGGGAAAGGATGCTCAATTCTCATGCATTCTCAGTATTGGGACGGGCCAGCAACCAAGGCCTCATCTTCGCAAATCGGCGACCTCCATCCTCAAAGCTTGCTCTAAGATTGCCACTGAAACGGAGGCAACCGCCAAAAACTTCAAAGAATCGCATGGCGAACTCAAAGGTGTCTACTTCAGATTTAACGTCGAGCAGGGTCTGCAGGGAGTCTCCTTGGCTGAGTGGAAATCGGCAGACAAGATTGACGCCTGCACGCAGTCCTACTTGAGCGATATGGACAGCCGAACGGCAAGGTGTGTGGCAGCTCTCTCCATCCCTAGAAACGTAGAACAGAGCGGTATGTCTTCAAACTCATGTGAGGTCCTCTTAATCTCCCCCTAACATACCTAGCTGATGCTGCAAATCCTCAGTATGAGGACGTGGCGAAAGCCAGAAGCCCCTATTTTACCAATCGCGTCGATGTCATCGCTCATATAGAACGCATTTTTCGCGACCCAAATCGCACTGCCACACAAGTGGCCGTCTTGACCGCGTTAGGCGGGATGGGGAAAACCCAAGTCGCTCTTCAATACATCGATAAGCACCGGCGCGACTACTTTGGGATATTCTTCATCGATGCTACAAGCCGAAAAGACATCTTCTCAGCATTCTGGAGGATCGCCAACCTTGTCGTGGTGGAGGAATTGCGCTGGTCTCCTGGGATAAAGTTCGACGACATGGCTAGTTCCCTTGGATTTTCCGGCTTACTTCCGGACGACAATGTGGTTCTTGCGGAGAGTAAATATATGCAGATTGTTGGTGCAGTCAAGAGATGGCTAAAGCGACTCAAAGACCGTCTATTTCTCATGATCTTTGATGGTGCCGACCACCCCGCCGAGGGTAAAATCACCGATTTCCTTCCGGATGGCGCCCATGTTGATGTGATTGTCACGAGTCGCGATAGCGATGCAATTATATTGGGTATGCCTGTGGAAGTCACCGAAATGACCGTAGAGAACGCAGTGAAGTTGCTGTCGGAAGCGTTCTCGAGCTCGAACTCATCTCGCACATCCACATCGTTTTCAGGCGATTCGGAGAAATCAGAGGCAGAAAGAATCGTGGAACGACTTGGAATGCTTCCACTTGCGATTGATCAAGCGGGATGCTACCTTGGTGGAGGGCAGCTCAATATTCTTCAATTTCTCGCCACTTACGATAAACATGCCCCGGATATCCTTGCAAAGAAGCCGCAGAATGACATGGGGAATTACCGTGAATCAGCGTGGACGACCTGGGAAATCAGCTACGGGTACTTGCTGGAGCGATATCCTATCTCTGCAGCCATTCTGGGGCTTCTGGCCTTCGTATTTCCCAACGACATATGCCCTCAGCTTTACAATCCATCAGAACAGGCACGTGGGGCGCAAAGGCCAAGCAGTTCCCCCCCTAAATATGTATCCACTGAGACAGAAAGCGGATTCAGTACCGTCAACAAGCATTGGGTTCTCGATCGCGACCCCTTCGTCTTCGACGAGGCGTTTGCGATCTTGCTTCGATTCGGCCTCATCAAACGGGGTGTTGAACATGGCACTTACGTCTTCCACCCTGTTGTCCATGTCTGGGCCCAGAAGCGTCTAAGCCCCCAGGAGCAATACCTAATGGCGCGCGATGCAATGTTATTGGTAGCTAGAGCTCTGCCGGACCTTAGGGTTAGTGGCGAATATCGAACGGAAGCATGGAAGATTCACCGGCGACTACTGCCCCACATCAATGCGGCATACAAGAGCCTGACGGACTACCCGGATCCCAAACAATCTTTAGGCGATCCTGCGCTTCTACGAGCCTTGCGCATACTAGGTTTCTCGTTCCGGGCCCAGGGCTTTTACATGCAAGCTCAGGAGCTTTTCACACGCGTGCTGGCGCAACGACGGAAAACATTGAAGAAACATCATCCTGACCTGTTGGAAAGCATGGAAGATTTGGCTGCGATTTGCGATCACAGGGGCATACTCAACGAAGCCGAGGCACTCTACCAGGAAGCATTGGAAGGTCGTATGGCTACACTCGGACCCGAACATCTGCAAACTCTAGCGACGATGAACGAATTGGCAGGCGTGTACGACTTCAAAGGCGACCTGGATCAAGCAGAGACGCTGTACAGAAAAGCGTTGGAAGGACGCGAGTCGAAAAAGGGACCCCTCGATCCGGAGGTCCTATGTACGGTCGAGGATTTGTCTGGGCTTTTGGATCATGAAGGCCGTATGCTAGAGGCTGAAACCCTCCGAAAACGAGCGTACGATGGCAATCTAGATCTTTTTGGGCCAGAAAGCCCAGATACGCTGACCAGTGCACTGAACCTGGGTGGCTTCTACTGGCAAGCAGGAGATATGGAGAAGGCACACTCATTGTAAGCCGGCATTCGACTCTTACAAGACGGGAATCAAAGGGGGCTGACTGCAGTATAGATGTAAGGCAGCCTGTGAAGGCCGGGAAAAGTTTTTTGGCAAACTTCACCCCCAGACCTTGTTTGCGACGAACCAGATGGCTGGGCTTCTTTTCAACATGGGCCACGTGGAGGAGTCGGAACAGCTGTACCGGGAGGTGTTGGCTGGACGCGAAGCCGCTCTTGGGCCCGAAGATCCAGACACTCTATGGACGAAGAACGGCCTCGGGGGAATCTTGCTAAATCAAGCTAAAGTTGAGGAGGCAGAGGCCATGCTAACTTCGGCTGTCGAAGGACTAACCCGTAATCTCGGTCCCGACCATCTCGATACCCTTTGGGTCGCGCATGACCTCGCAGTTGTCTACGAAGTCGCCAACAAGCTGCATAAGGCCGAAGAATTACATGTCCGTGCCGTGAATGGCTACAAAGAGAAACTCGGCCTACAAAACAAAGATACCCTCTGGGTGATGACAGACCTCGCAGGCTGTTACCTTCGTGAGAACAAGTTGAGCGAAGCGCACGACGTTATACGAGAGGCCTTCCATCAGAAAGAAAAGCTCATGGGGTTCGATAACCCCGAGACTTTGTACACAGCCAACTGCCTTGCTGGTGTACTTTGGGCACAAGGCAAAGAGACCGAAGCGGAATCACTGTTCAAAGATGTTTTGGAGAAGAGAAGGAAGGTTCAGGGCCCGACCCACCTTGACACATCGTGGACTTTGCAAGATCTTGGCTGTCTGTACGCTTCCCAGGGGAAGTTTTCGGACGCGGAGACCCTCCTGCAGCAGTGCTTGATGGCAAGGCAACGCACGCTAAAGAATGGTCACCCCGACCTTGTCTCTATCCAAGAGACCTTGCAGTCGCTAGCGATGAAGCGGAACACTGACCATCCATCGACAAAGACAGATGGACTTACGAAGCCACGGGCGTTGTCGCACAGCTACGGATTCGGATGTCGACGACGACGCGATGAGCGGCGGTGGACATAAGAAAGTTGAAATAATCCTCGCGATAGTTCTTGTATCGACCAAATTGGCATAGGTACTAGGCACCGAAGGCGTAGAAGATTTGTGGGACTTCATCGTATTTGCCGAGTTCTTGCGTTTTGTTAGTCAAGAAGTAGTAGATACCCTTATGATTGAATGCATGTTTCTCTCCTCGAGTCGCTCCAAGCCGTTTACTTTATGTAGATAGAAGTTGTTGTAGATAAGGGGATTCTCATTTATCTTTGTCAATCTCCAGTGGTTGCAGGAGGCCTCAGGTAGCTCCTATTTGAAACCAAGCAACTCTCGTACATCCTAATAACTAAGCCACAAGTCCACCCAGATAACAACGAATAACACCTAGTCATTTCTACATGCAGACCACGATATATGCTCCTAAATCGGTGTTCTCACAATAATTTATCTCAAGGGTCTATGGCCTAATGGTAAGGCGCTCGCACCATTGACGACCACCGGGCACTCCGGGTCCCCAAGCTCTGGTTGCTGGAGGCAGGGCTGGGCGACGACCCCTAGAAACCCGTCCACGACAGATTCCTGCAAGTTTCTGTCGGCGGTCCCCAACAGACCGCACGGACGGAGGAAGCATGGCAGAGAGCGGGACGCGCAGGACACTGCGAAGCTTCTAGAACGGAGCTCTTGCCGGATGATTCTTCACCGCATACAATTATCTCTGGTAGATCGATATATCGACTAATTCCTTGTGAGCGAAGGTTGTCGACAACATCTAAAAGACTGCGTGTGCCTTTGGACTGAAGGGAGATGCTCGATGCTTCCGACGTCCAAAAGATAGAGTTACAGGCGCCTTGAACTTCAGCCATTTGATTGAAGCAGAAGAAGCGAATACTAGCAGTCTAAACACAAAAGTGAGAATGGCAGTACGGACAAGCTTAAGAGAGAGATGTGTTGGGCCAGCTAAAAGTGAGGCGTCCTTTTAGGTCATTGACTACTACTTCGATGTAAGCCATCCTATCAACAATGAACACTGTCACTGCAAGCTTGCATTAATTTGCCTCACCCACGTTCGCGAATAGGAGGAGTTCGCATTCCGCGCTAAAGCGCATACTCTAGCAGATCCACTGCTCTCTCACCTGTTTGCCTTGGAGTTAGTTAAAAAGGTGGCTCAACAAAGGGAACGATGTCCACAAAGAATCTCGGAAGAGGAGCGATTGGATAATATCTTGCTGTCGGGATCCTCTACATACAGCGAGACTACACAGCACGCATTAATCTACTACGTAGTACATTAGGAAAGTTTTTCGGCTTACCCGTTTTTCTCGCTTGACGCACGGGCTCACCTGACGCACACTTTTCCAAAAATCCCCACAATTGAAATAGATGTAGCTCCACCAATATGGACCCGATTGAGCAGGCGCTGGCATCTTTGAAATCCTTAGAGCTTGGAGGAAAAGTTAATATCGCGCAGACAGCAAAAAAGTATAGTGTTGAACGATCTACGCTATCGCGAAGGTGGCGCGGTGTACAGGGCTCCCGTGCAGCCCAATATGAGAATCAACGACTTCTCAACGACCGTTAGGAGCTAGAGCTGGTACAATACGTTGACGAGCTCTGCTAGCGAGGGCTACCGCCTACAAGAAACATGCTACGCAACTTTGCTACTAAAATAAGCGGCAAACAAGCAGGAAGCTCTTGGCCAGATCGGTTCATCAAGCGTCACCATCTCGACCTAGTATCAAAATGGACGAATGGCATGGACAAGGATAGGAAGAGAGCTAATTCTGCCTTCAAGTACGCACTCTATTTCGAGCTCTTAAAGCGTAAGATCGAGTAGTACGAGATTGAGCCACAGCACACCTACAATATGGACGAGAAGGGCTTCCTTATTAGCGTACTATCAAAGATAAAGCGGGTGTTCTCTCAACAGAGGTATAAGGAGGGGGGAACTAGGCAAATAATTCAGGACGGCAATCGTAAATAGATTACGACAATTGCTTGCATATACGCTAATAGATTGTCTCTATCCCTAGGCCTTATCTACCAGGCTATCTCGGGCAATATTCAAGACTTATAGCTGCAGGATTTTAATCCTATAATACACACGGCCTTCTTTGCTTCCTCTCCTAGCGGATAGACAAACGATAACCTTAGGCTTTAATAGTTAAAGACTATCTTTAATCGAGAGACTAAATCAAAGGTTCGACCACGACAGTATCGACTACTTATCCTTAATGGCCATGGCTCCCACATTAATATAAAGTTTATTAAGTACTACGACGACAACAAGATCCTCCTAGCAGTCTATCCTCCTCATAGTACTCATACGCTGCAGCCGCTTGACGTCACTCTGTTCAGGCCACTCTCACAAGCCTACTCGTACGAGGTAGCACGATTTATAGAGGAATCTCAAGCCTTCTCTGCACTTACTAAGCGAGACTTCTTTCGCATATTCTAGACTGTGTGGGAGAAAGCTTTTACTGCAAAGAATATCCTCTCTGGCTTTAAATTATGTGGCCTTCACCCCTTTAAGCCAGAGGTCATCTTGGAACGATTTAGCCACACTAAGGCTGAGAGACCATTATCTAGCGAGAGCTCGAGGTCTGTCCTTACAGCTAACAATTAGAGGAAGGTTACTAAGATTCTACAAGCAGTTGTTAACAACATATACAACTCTAAGGCTAAGCTGCTCTTATAAACAATCCACTCGCTCTCTACTTAAAATATAATATTAAAACTTAAGGTTTAAGGCCTCAAAAAAGCGCTAGTCAACAAGAAGAAGCATCAGAAGAGAGGCAAAGCGCTCCAGCTTAAGCAGCCTCTAGTTTAGGATAGTAGTGCTATCTTTTAGAGCCCAAATAAGGTGCAGCTAGCGCGTAAGCGTAAAACTTAAAAGGCAGAGGCAGCAGAGGCAGAGAGGCTCTAAAAAGAGGAGGATAGTTAGCGCAAGGCAATTGAGAAAGCCAAAAAGCAACAAGCTTTAGAGGAGAGGCGTCGTATAAAGGCTACTACAAAGGAGATCTGGCTTCAAGAGCAAGCGCAAAAGCAGCAGGAAAAGGAGGATAATAGACAGGCTCGGCTTGCTGCTGCGCAGCTTTAAAAGGACATCCAATTTGCTAAACAGGCTAGAAAAGCAAGGAAGCAGCAGTCTATTGTCCCTTAGAAGGTTTGTGGTAGCGAGCAATTAGTTGTTAAGGTTATTAAGGCCCCGCAGGCGACAAATCATCAGGGGCGGCATATCAACCTCCCTACAAGATATCGTGATTAGATAATCAAGTAGACTTTTTCACCATACTTAATTGCCTACTACTGTTCAAAATTAGACGATATAGAGATTTGTGTGAGGCTCAGTAGCTTCAAAAGCATTTAACGATGTTCAGCAAAAACCGTGCGCCAGGTGAGCCCGTGCGTCAGGCGAGAAAAACGGGTACCTGTGCGCAGACGTGCGCAGATATACGCATATATGCGCATTTTTGCATAGGCAATTTGCTAGCATAAAGATACATAGATATGCATAGATATACGCAAATATGTATAAATAGTCTAAATACGGAATTTTTTTTAAAGCTTTATAACTTTTTTACTAGTATAGCTAATTTTTTTATAAATAAAGCTATATTCTATAACTATACTATAGTAAAAGAAAATTTAGTTATAATTTTTTTCTGTATACTAACTCTTAATATAAAAAAATCTTTAACATACATAATTAAAATAATAATACACTTATTATTTAACACTCTATAAAGCTATTATATACACTAGCTTAAAATTAACTTAATAATAGTTTTAAATCTTACTATATAGGTAGTAATAAGGTTAGAGTACTTATTACCTATATAAAAAGAGCGTAATGCTACTACTATTTTATATACTACCTACTATAACTATGTGTTATTATATTATCTACCTAGGAGTAGAATAATAAAGGCTTTTATCTTAAATAATATAATAAAAAAGCAAAGCTTTCTACTTAGTAATTAAAAAGAGTATAAAAATAATTAAAAAGTACATTTAAACTACTAAGTAAGCTTAGTAGTCTTAGCGCAAAGCTTTTATATATAAAGTTGTTATAAAAAGGCTATAGTTAAAACTTTTCTTCTAGGCAAGAGTATAAACTACTTCTACTTATTTAGTTTTTAAGTAGTCCTACTACGTTTAATTACTACTTTTTTGTTGCGTTATAGCGCCTATATAATATTATATAATATTATATTATATATATACTAAGCCCTAGAACCTAAAGTATATTAAAGTTTTACTAATATTTTTTCCTTAGCTTTTAAAATAATAAACTTATAATAATAATATCTTAACTTACTTACCTACTTACTACCTTACTAAATAATTAACTTTTATCTTTTATCTTTTACTACTACATTACTAGATAATTAATAACTTAGACTTTTATTTTACTATTATAATATATAATAAGTATTATATACACGTTTTCTACTTCTAATACTAAAGAGCACTTTACTATTCTTTACTAATAACCTATTAACCTATTAACCTATTAACTTATTAACCTCTAGTATATTTCTCTAGTGTTAGATTTATTCTACTTATTTTCTATAGTAATTCTATAGTATAAGTGTATACTTATGTATACGTTATATTTTTAGTAATTTTTTTATTTTTTTATACTAGTAAAACTATAAGTAATTTAGAATATACAGAACCTTTTCCTTTTTAAAAGCGCTCTAGTAATATCTATTACTAATATAGCTAAGTAATAAATAACTAAACTAGTAGACACAAAGCTATAAGTGAAGATTTATAGTTTTTAGAGTATTTAGGTATTACTTATAATAAGATAAACTAGGTATGGTAATTTAGTTAGTATATAACTTATACTATACTATTATATATTTTATAAGAATAGTAGGTATTTAACCTTTATAATACTGATTTTATATTTATTTATTATTAGTATTTAAGTTACACTCTTTATTATTATATATTTTATTATTATTAATATTATCCTACGTATTATATATATACATATATATATAGGCGTATAACTACTTATTTTATAGAAAGTATATTGGGAAATTAAGAAATAGCTATGCTAGATTATAAGTTTAAGGTTTTATATAATAATTAGTTATATTATATATATAAAGATAGATAAATAAAAATAATGTATATTTAGTTAGGGATTTTTAAAGTACTATAGAGGCAATTATAGATTATATTATTATTATTAATTTGAGTACTATAGTAAAGCTTATAATGAACTTTATAAAAGGCTAATTTGTATATACTCTTCTTAAATAGCTACTAAACTAGTCTTATTACTTTATTAAATTTACTATATTTTTAGCATATCTACTACCTTTTCTTATAGCGTTATACTATATACTAAGAGTGCGTAAAGTCTTCTTAATTATAGTTAAAACTTTATAAAAGTGATAAAGGTTTAGTACAGTAATACTATAAACAATTTTTTCTTTACTATTCTAATTATTATAAATCTACTATTAAGCTTATTATAAATAATATAAGTTAATATATTAATATATATATACTACTATACTTATAAGTAGAATAAGGATATTATATACTAAATATACTATTACTTTATTATTATATTAAGGTCTTTCTTAATAAAGTTCCTACTATTTCTCTAAGCCCTACTATCCATTTAGGTATTAATATTATTTTTAAAAAAGTATTTACTATTACTAAAACGTATATACTAAAGATTTGTATTATTACTACTAAAATAACTATATTAAAATTTTATTCTATCTATAAAATACTTATTTAGTATAATAGATAAGTATACTTAACTATTTATAATACTATTTATATATACTAATTAGGGTAGTAGCTAATTTAGTTTATAAAAATAATAAAACTATATTTTTACTTTAGTAAACGTAATTGCTCCTAATTAGTAATAGAATTCTCTAGTAGGGGATATAAAAGAATAATAAATTTTTATTAATAAGTTCTAATAGAGTAAAAGTTTTATATAAATTTATAAAATCCTCTTAGTTATTATTACTATTAGGTTAGCTTATTTAAGCAAGTATACTATATAAGCACTATATAAGTATAAATAACTAATAATAGAAGTAGTAATAAACTAAGTGTGCTATATACGCTATAAGTAAATCTTATATAAATTAGGAGCTTATAAGGTATAAGTAAAATATAAGTAAGTTTAAAGTTTAAACTATTATTGTGTTATTAGATATTTAAAGTTAGTTTTTAATTAGAATTAGGTGTTATATATATAGTGGGGTAACAAAAAAATCTTTATATCCTTTTTAAAATATAATAACCTACCTATTTAATAATAAATCAAATTATAGAATTTTTATATATAATAAGGAAGGTTAGTAGGTTTAACAAGGTATGCTTATATAATGCTAACTAATTAGCGTAAAAGAGATCTTTAGCCTTAAACATAGGGATTTTAAAAAGCGAAAATTAAAATATAAAAACTTGTTTACTAGGTTATAAAGTTTATTTAGATTTTAATATAGTCTAGTTATTAATAAAACCTATCTATATACAAATTTTTAGTATAAGCCATTTCCTAAAATTACTTCTGATATTAAATTATTTACTTTTTTAATTTTTAGCTATAGAATTTTTATTTTATAATCTAGTGAACTATAAATAGTATTACTAAATAGCCAAAAGACTAATAAATATTATAAAGGTAGAAAAATTATAGTATTATAGTTATTTTTAATATATTATTTAAACTTTAATTTTCTATATAGTTGAACGTCCTATAACTTTTTTATTACGTAATCCTATAGTCTATAATTGTACTATAAGGTTATTTAATAGATAACCTAGCTATACATAAATTTCTAGCTTAATAGCTATAGTTTTTAAAAAATTGTATTTCTTTAGTTTTTAAGTATACTTTTAGTAGGAAAAAATAAAACTCTTAGATGAAAGAATATATAGAGAAATAACCTATAATAAAATTTAATATAATACTATACTAAACTATAGTATTTATATATATAAAAAGCACCTTTTTTATATATTTTATAAAAAGTTATAGGGATTTTAAAATAGAGGTTTTAAACCTCCTATAATTAGATTCCTCTATATACCTAGTTTATAATTACTAAGCAAAATTTTAATAGATTACCTAAGACTACTATATTTTGTCTATAATATATATAAAATTAAACTTTTAATAATTAGTTAAAAAAGTTATAAGGTTTAAAAAAGAGTTTAAAAGATATTTTTTTTTCACCCCACTGTAGTATATATAACCTTCTATCTTAATCTACTTTAACCTCAAACTAAAGAAAAGTTGAATAAGGCATTTAGTAAGCTAATAGCTATGACTATTATTATAGATAAACTAAATAAAATAAAAACTTATCTATATTATTTAAAGTAAAATTTAAGCTTAGGTATATCTAATCTACTATAGACTTCTTATATTTCTAAAATAATAATTAATAAGATTATAATTATTACTAAAAAGCTAAGGCTTAGGATAGCTAATAGTAATAAGCTTTTAGTTAAGTTACTTATAATAAATTACTATAATATATATATATATATATATATAGCGTTAATTTATATATCTAGAAGTAGAACACTAAAGGCGTTTCTCTTAAATAATATATATATAGTTTATACTACTATTTTTAATTACTAAGTAGGGGCTCTACTTTTTTAGTATATTATTTAAGATAAAAGCCTTTATTATTCTACTTCTAGGTTATTAATTTAATAATATATACTACCATTTACTAGCTTATATTATATAGCAAAGAGGAATCCTAATAAAACTACTTAATACTATAGATAAGAATAAGTTTCCTTAGAAGCTAAGGGAGTATAATAAAAAAGGTACTAAGTAGTAGTTAAATAATATTTAAAAGCTACTAAACTAGCTATAGATAGTAATTACCTATTACCATATTATTTTTAAAATTAAAAATAATAATTATATAATCTAACTATAAAGTGCCTATAGGTCTTAGTTAAGACTATGGTACAGCTACAAATTTAATATTTTTACTATTTTTATAGGGAAAATACTAGTCTTTAATTATTTAATTTAAAAATATTATTTTTATTATATAATTAGTTAGTAATTAATAAAGAACTTTGCATTTTACTAGTCATTATTAATATTATATAATATTAATATGTTTTTAAATTAACTACCTAGAGATAGAATACTAAAGGCTTTAATCTTAAATAATATAATAAAAAAGCAAAGCCTTCTACTTAGTAATTAAAAGGAGTATGTATTATTAAATAACTACCTAGGGGTAGAACAACAAAGACTTTTATCTTAAATAATATAAACAAAGCGAAGCCCTCTACTTAGTTAAAAAGAATATAAAATAGGTAATTATATAATACTAATAAAATATTATTTAAATTCTTAAAAAGTTGTAATAAAAATATAGTAGTTACAAGCCTAGTAGCAGAATAATAAAGGCTTTTATTTTAAATAATATAATAAAAAAGTAAAGTCTTTTATTTAGTAAATTATTCTATTTATGTATTATTAAATTATCTACCTAGGAGTAGAACAATAAAGGCTTTCTTCTCAAATTAATAACATTTCAATTGCTTCTAAATTTTCTATAAAGTAAATACAGCCATAGGCAAATCGTATAGGTAGATAAGGGGCATTTTCTCCTAGTGAAAAAAGTCCTTTAAAGGGAGTTAAGGAAAAACCAACACTAGTAGCCTATTATCTTTTTAAAGCGTAAATTAACATTTCTAACAAAGTTTTTCCTAAATTAGAAGATAGTAATATGCCTTAATTAACTTTCTCGTCCTATAAGTTTAAATCTCAATAACTTATTAAGATTAATTAATAACTAGTTAGAGATTTCTTAATTATTGTAGGTACTTACTAATAATAGTTTTCTCGTCCTATAAGTTTAATCTAATAACTTAGTTAAGACTAGCTTAAATAGTTAGAAATATCTTAATTATTAGAGATACTAGCTTATTTTGGCCACTTTTCTTCTTTTCCACAAAGATTAGTTTTGTAGTGTTTAAAAACTAGAGAGGGAAGAGGGCGAAATTCGAACTCGCTAAGAAGTCTAAGTTTTCGCTTATTTCTAGAGCTTCTTAAATAATATAATAAAAAAGCAGAGTCCTCTACTTAGCAATTAAAAAGAGTGTAAAAAGATAATTCTATTTATAAAATACCTATCTAGTATAAAAGATAAATATATTTAATTATTTATAAGACTATTTTTATATACTAGTTAGGTTAGTAACTAGTTTAGTTTATAAAGAAAAGTAAGACTATATTTTTATTTTAATAACTATAATTTCTTTATATTAATAATAAAATGCTTTAGTAAAGAAATATAAAAAATAATAATAAAGTTTTTATTAATAAACTCTAATATAGTAAGAGTAAAGGGGCGTATTGTGGTGGGTACGGGCGTAAGGTCGTCTAAGTATAGCAGAAGTCTAGATGGTAAATGTACGCTATGATGAGGGACCATAAGCGAGGATTTTAGTCTAGAAATAAGCGAAAACTTAGACTTCTTAGCGAGTTCGAATCTCGCTCTCTTCACCTCTAGTTTTTAAACACAAAAAACCAATCTTTGTAGATAAGAAGAAAAGTAGCCTAAATAAGCTAGTATCTCTAATAATTAAGAAATTTCTAACTATTTGAGCTAGTCTTAACTAAGTTACTAGATTAAACTTATAGGATGGGAAAGCTATTAGCAAGTACCTCTAATAATTAAGAAATCTTTGACTAGTTACTAGTCTTAATAAGTTATTAAGATTTAAACTTATAGAACGAGAAAGTTAATTAAGGCATATTACTATCTTCTAATTTAGGAAAAACTTTGTGGAAAAATTTTAATTTACACTTTGTGTTGAATGGGTACTCTATAGCTAGCTGTATAGACATCGAATTCTAATCCTCTATACTGACAAGCGTGGAGGGTGTACGGGGCGATCGTACGAGGAAAGGAAATAATATAACAGAACGACTTGGTATTAATTGCTTGTCTCTAGAGAGGGTGCGGATGGAAAGGAGAAGATCTTGCGGCGCACGGGCCGCGGCGCACGGGCATCACGTGATCCCCACGTGATGCCATCGTGCGGCAATATTGAAACCTCAACACCCTCAGGTGCCCTTGCCCGTACGGTGTACGGACACTTTGCATAGATAATAGGCCACTAGTGTTAGTTTTCCCTTAACCCCCTTTAAAGGACTTTTTTCACTAGGGGAAAGTGCCTCCTGTTTACCTATACGATTTGCCTATGGCTGTATTTACTTTATAGAAAATTTAGAAGTAATAAAATATTAATAATAGTAAGAGTATTATATAAATATATATAATATTCTAAGTTATTATTATTACTTCCTTAATAGAAATTTTAACTATAGATATTATATAATAATATAATAGTTTATTATTTATATCTTTTATAAGCCTTTTAAATGCTTATAATTACTCTTATATTACTTTGTATTGCGGTTACTATATATACTTTAATTTATCTCTTATTTTTATAAAGAACCTATTTTGAGTTATTATTATTATTATTATTATTATTATTATTATTATTATTATTATTATTATTATTATTATTATTATTATTATTATTATTATTATTATTATTATTATTATTATTATTATTATTATTATTATTATTATTATTATTATTATTATTATTATTATTATTATTATTATTAAATTAACTATCTAGGGTCGAATAATAAAAATGTTTCTCTTAAATAATATAATTAAAAAAGTAGAGCCCTCTACTTAGTAATTAAAACGGCTATAAAAAGTAATTATAAAAAAAGTGTATTTAAACTACTATCTTAATCTACTTTAACCTTAAACTAAAAAAAAGTTAAAAAAATATTTTTAGTAAGCTAATCTAAAAGATTATTTTATATTATATATATTACCTAATTTTTATTAAAAACTAATTTTAAATACTACTACTTAATAATATATATTATTAAAATAACTCTCTAGAAGTATAATAATAAAGGCTTTTATCTTAAATAATATAATAAAAAATCAAAGCACTCTACTTAGTAATTAAAAAGAGTATAAAAATTAATTATAAAAACGTATATTTAAAATACTAAGTAAACTTAGTAGTTTTAGTATATAACGTGGTTTACTAGCGAGTAACCCACACTAGTAAGCGCGCTACCTTTACTAAGACCCCACCATCACTAATAATACTATTATAATACAACCACCTACTATGTCTTCTAAGCTATCTAATAAAGCTCGGTTACTTATTACTATTAGAGCTATTAAATAAGACCCAAATCTTATAAAGCGAGCAGTAGTAGGGCTGTATAACGTTAATTGCAGAACACTTAATTAAAGACGTAACGGAACAACTACACGACGCGATAACCTACCTAAATTAAAGAATTTTACTCTTCTTAAGGAGCAGGCGCTTGTTAATTATATAATTAAGCTAGACACGCGTGGATTCCCTTCTATAAAGCTTATAATACGCATAATAGCGAATTTACTACGTTTATAAAGAGGAAAGTCATCTATTAGTATTAACTAGACAGATAGGTTTATTAAGCGTAGATATAAAGTTAAAACGCGTTAGTCTTAATTATACGACAACTAGAGGATATAATAGAAAGATCCTAAGGTTATAAACGCGTAGTTTAAGCTTATAAAGGGTTGTCAAATAGATAGTCACTGTGAAATCCAGTGGGTAGGTGTGTACGATTATATGGCCCCTTATAGTGGTAATTAGTGTAAATCACAGTGATTTCACATTGAAATACACTGAGGAGGCTGGCGCACTACTGTTTTACACTGCCCCTGTACTATTCTAAATAGTACTAGTGCGGCTTAGTACTAGATAGTTACTTCTCGCGGTAGCCGAGCTTCTCCAACAGAACACACATAATTAATTAATTAACCCACTACTTTTCCATCTTAACTCATCAAGAATACCCGTATATCTAACAATTAAGAGTCTTACTGCCTTAATTAAACCAATTATTATGTCTCTATTAATACTTAGGGTTTCTATAGTGATCCTAACCAACTATTCGAACTACACACCATGGCTGAGGCAAATTAAAGCCCGAGCCCAATTACTGAAGGTCTGGGATCTTATTAACCCAGCCCTACCTATCGAACCTACGATTAAACCAATTATGCCAACAGCACTAGACATTAGTTTCTATTAACTAAATAGCGTGTTTACTAACGCACACCCGACTAACCCTAATAAACGTCTAACACTACCGTTGCAGCTATCGCAAATTGGTCTAAAGGGTTACAATAAGGATATAAACTACTATAAGAATTAACTCGAAACCTTTAAGATACTCAATCGCGCATACCGCGATGAGAAGGCGAATCTAGACAAACTAGTTACCCTTATACAATTAACGACCTCGGTACACTTGCAGACTAATTGCTGTATACTAGGTTAATTAATTAGATAATAGATTAAGAACCTTATAATTATAGTTAGGGTTAACTAAGATAACGAAGAACAATAAGCAAGGGCCAGGTATTAAGATGCCCTTAAGCCGATAAGGACTGCTAGATTATAGGCGACCTGGCTTGCTGAGTACGATTATGCAGCTATAGAAGCTGAGTTTAACAAAGTCCTAGAGCTCTAGAAGCCTAACTTAGTTAAGAAGGATTTTATGAAGGCAGTGTCCAATGTCGCACCTATTTAGGTTACGACCTTCTATTAGAATAGGAGCAAGGATTATACTATTAGAAGAAAAGAAATAGTAAAACTCTTCTAAGAACACATAGTAATACAGCACCCAATTAAGGGCAAACAAAAGGGCGCTTTTGCTATTGTAGGACCATCTCTCGCTAATAGTGGTGCAACTACCTAGACTATAGATAGGGACGCCTATCCTGTAGATAAAGCAGCATCACTTAAGCAAGGCAGATTACGCGCTAAGAAAGCTGGCTCTAAAACTAAATCTAAGCAGTCCGCGATTACAGACAATAAGCTAATAGTAGTTAGTGGCCAAGAAGGATTAAACCTTAAGTGCCCTACTTATAAACAACGCTATAATCTAAAAGACTGCTTTTACGCTTTCCCTAAGAAACAACCTAAATGGTTTTAACCAAAGCTAGCAATAGTTGCCCTAATGAAATTTAGAATAGAGAATAACCCAGCGCTTATAGAAAGTATGAGATCTGTAAAGCGTCTAAGATTATAGACACTAAGAATTAAATAATTAAGCACCCCTACTCTAACTCGAATCACTAAAGTTGCTAATAATAAATAACTAGATAGCAGACGAATTACTGTCCTCTTAGCGAGCTTTAATGCCGCCTCCTACTACTTAGACCTAAACACATACCCACTACGTTACTTCGCGATCCTTAATTCTAGCACAACTTGCCACATTTTTAATAATATTAATCGTTTTGTCACGCTGCAACCACCATTGCTAGGAGACTTTATATGGGCGGGCTTAACACGAGTATAGATTAGGAGATATAGAAGTGTCTATCTACACGTTAAGAGTGTACAAGGAAATAGGGTAATAAGGCTAGACAATATTACCTACTGCCCTAATCTGCTATGCAACCTAGTGTCTTTCTAATTACTCCGCAGGCAAGGCCTCTAGTAGGACACGCTAGCAGATCTAATAACAATTAAGAGAAGGGACAATACGATTCTTGCCGAACTTTAAGAAATACACAATTAATGGGTACTGGAGTTCAGAGCAACACTAACACTAAATCGTACTATACCCAATAGTACGTACGCCACACACAAGATCACTACGCGCACCGCACGACGAGCGTAGAAGGCGGACGCCAACACATGGCACAAACGACTAGGCCACCCAGGTCCTCAGGCGCTAGAACACACAGTGAATCACTGTGAGGGGGTACGCCTTAAAGGACTGACTACAGTCTAATGCAATACTTACGGCAGATTAAAGCTAAAGCGACAAATTAGACAATAGGCCAAACAAATTAATAATAGTCCTAGTAAGAGAGTCGCTATAGACTTTCACAACTTCGAAGATAAGAGCTCCACTAGCGAGAAAAGCCAAATGCTTATCACTAATTAATTCTTAGGCATGGCTTGGAATTTCTACTTTAAAGACAACTAACTAGTATAAACAATTATTAAACTATTAAAGAAATTTGTACTATTTATAAAAGTACAGTTTAAGGTGATAGTCAAAGTTATTAAATTGGACAATAAGATCTTCTTAGTTAAGCAAGACGTTCACAGATAGTGTGTTAGTAAAGGTATTATTATTAAGCCTTTAGCACCTAATACCCAAGCTTAAAATAGAGGAGCTAAACGCTTAGGGGGTGTAATTAAGGAGAAGAGTCGTGCAATGCGACTTGACGCCAACCTTCCCTAGACACTATGGCCAGAAATCACACGAGCGGCTGTATACCTATACAATCAAACTCCGAACTACGCCAATTAATGGCAATTACTACACAAAGTATTCTTTACAATAGTTGCTTTCCAAAACGGCATTATTACTTAACTAAAGAAACTAAACTAGGCTTACCTTAAGGCCTATAGCTATAAAGCCTTTGCTATAACTAATAATACAAAACGTAGTAAGAGCAAGCTCTAAAGGTTAGATTCAAAAGCATAAATTAGATACCTAGTGGGCTACTAATTAACAAATATCTAGAGGATATAGATACCTCCACTTGGGAAAGTCATTAGTACCTAAGATATTATCTTTAATAAAAAATTAGTATTCTTAGGTAAAGAAGAAGACCTATTGGACAACCTTATGCATAGCACTTATAAAGAGATTGCTGCATAGACCCAATTAGTAGAACTACTGCCCTCACCACTAGAACACAAAAACACCGAGTCTTTATATAAGAATAAGTTAATTACTAACTCCTACGAGGATGACAATAATACTATAGGGTACTATTAAGGGAGGAAGATTAATTACACCTACCTAACACCACTAGCGACACCTCTGCCTATCGCACTGCTTGCCCAATTAATGGCGAGCCTTAAACACGATTAACATGAACAATTTCCCATTGGATCACTATAGCCAGATTAACGCGCTGTGCTATGGGCAGCCGCTTTCCTAGCTAGAATACAGGCAGGGGGCAGAGGCAAATATAAGGGGAAGCCACTTAATAAGGCGCAATTTAACTATATGCTTATAGTAGGAAAGAAACCCTATTAAAGTCAAATACCAGAACCTTTATCTTGCAGAACATAGTTAAACAATTATCTGCTATTTAACATATAGAAGGATGCTAAGCGATCACACCTACAAAGCCACAAAGAAATAAGGTCTTAGAGTGAGGTGCCTACTGCTCTAGTGCGATCACGCGGCCACTAAATCCTTAACTGCATATAGGTATATACCTACAAACTTAATAAACACTATTAATTTTAGAAGTGCAAGGCTAGGTTAGTAGTGCGCGGAGATTAATAACGCCACCTTACTACTTAGGACACCTACGCCGCAACCCTCGCAGGACGATCATTTCGCCTACTCATGTCTATGGCGGCTCGGTACGACCTAGAACTCAGCTAGTACGACGTCACCAACGCCTTCGTCCACGCGAAACTGGACAGAGAACTCTACATAAGAATGCCACGAGGTTATACCTAATTAGGCACCATCCTACAGTTGCATAAGGCACTATATAGTCTTTGAATCTTACTACTACTATAGTAGAGAGAATTTACTAGTACTCTTAAGGATCTTAGTTTTACTATAGTCCCACACGAACTTTACTATATAATTAAAGATAGCATTATTATTTTCTTCTATGTAGACGACCTTATTATCGCCTACTTAAGGGATTAGAAACACGCTGCTAATGCAGTAATAAAAAAGATAAGTACAAAGTTCACCCTTACTAGAGGTAACAATCTTTAGCGGTTTCTAGGGATTAAAATTATTAGAGACCGTGCAAGTAGACAACTCTAGCTATCACAGGCGTCCTATATGGACAAGATTAGTTGCCTTATCGACCGACGCGACCTTAAACACGAAACCCTAATATTAGCAGTTAAACTGCTACCTTAAGAAGGACTCGCCACAAAGGTAGAGATTAACTAATACTAGTAAAAGATAGGATTAATCCTATACGCTGTAGTAACCACGCGCCCTAATATCGCTTTTGTAAGCTCCTAATTATCGCGCTTCCTATTAAATCCTAGCGACAACCATCACAAAGCCGCCAACCATATACTGCTATACTTATCCTCCACCCGATTACTAGGGCTACGCTTTAGAGATATAGACACCTATAAGGTTGCTAGCAACGCGTTATTTGCAGACAATACCCTTAATAGAAAGAGCTTGCAAGAATATATTATTAAGCTATTTAGTGGACTTGTCGCCTAGAAGGCAAACAAACAAGACACTATTACCACTTTGATAACTAAAGCTAAGTTGCTGGCACTCTTATAGGTTGCAAAGGAGGCACTCTTTATAGCTTAGTTAATTGCTAAACTTAAGATCAAACTCTTATTCTTAATAATCACTATTAATTGCGACAATTAATAAACTATCTAACTTGTTACTAAAGAAATTACCAAGTTACAAACAAAGCTTAGGCACGTTAACATACACAATTATTGGCTTTAATAAGAAGTAGTACGTAGAGCTATCAAAATCCAGTACTAACAATCAGAAGAAATAGCAGCAGATGGCCTTACAAAGGCTCTGCCAGCTGGCAAATAGACTAAGTTCGTAAATCAACTCGGACTTGAAGACGTTAGGGGTAGGATCACCAACCAAGAGGTCGACCTTAACGAATTGGAAGATAGGATGGAAGCTTTTAGACTATGAGTTATAGTATAGCTGCGAAGAATTGGGTCCAGCTTAAGATGGTTCTAAGCTGAGGGGGTGTGTTAGATAGACAGTTACTATGAAATCTAGTGGGTAGGTGTGTACGATTATATGGCCCCTTACAGTGGTAATTAGTGTAAATCACAGTGATTTCACATTAAAATACACTGAGGAGGCTGGCGCACTACTGTTTTACACTGCCCCTGTACTATTCTAAATAGTACTAGTGCGGCTTAGTACTAGATAGTTACTTCTCGCGGTAGCCGAGCTTCTCCGACAGAACACACACAATTAATTAATCAACCCACCACTTTTCCATCTTAACTCATTAAGAATACCCGTATATCTAACAAGGGTATTAACGTTAAGTACGGTATTACAAATAAGAACACCTACAACGTTAATAAATTAGGCTTCCTAATAGGGGTTATAGGGTCTTAGCTTGTGGTTATAGTATTAGAGAGGCGTGCGAAACCTAAATTAATATAGCCAGGCGACCGCTAGTAAATTATAGTAATCTAGGGTATCTGCGCTGCTAGATAGGCAATTCCTCCCTTTATTATCTACACTAGTAAGTGTTATATCTCTACCTAGTATAAAGACGCGTTAATTTCTAGCGATTAGGTAATCGCTATTAGCAAAAACGACTAGACAAATAACAAGCTTAGTATTATATAGTTAAAACACTTTAACGCGTATATAAAGGAACGCGCTAAAGGAAACTATTAGCTACTAGTTATTAATAGCCATAAGAGCCATAACTTAATTAAGTTCTAGAATTACTATAAGGAATATAAGATTATTACTCTCTATATGCCGCTATATTTGTCATACCTACTATAGCTGTTAAATGTGGGCTATTTCTCCCTACTAAAGAAGGCATATAGTGCTAAGATCTTGGCCTTAGCGCGTTAGCTAATAATCTACATTATAAAAATTAAGTTCCTCCTAGCCTTTAAAACCGCGTTTTTGAAGGTTTTCTCTGCAGAGACAATTAAGGGTGGTTTTCGTAGTGCTGGGCTAGTCCCATTAAATCCAGAGGAGGTGTTATAGCACCTTAACATTTGTATTCGTATACCTAGTCTGCCTATTAAAGAGCCTACTGCCTGGGAGTCTAAAACACTAAGTAATCTACGTGAATTTAAGGTGCAATTAACACTAGTTCGCAAGAAAATTAGAGATTACTTTAATTTATTACTAACTTTAACTATGCAGGTGCTTAAAAAGCTTAAAAAAGGTGCTCTAAGTACAATGCATAGTTAGGTACTAGTGTTAAATAAAATTGTAGGCCTTTACAAGATAATTAAGGAGACTATAAGACGAAAATTGCGTAAAAGAAGGTATATTTAGTATTAGGAATTACTTACAGTAGTAGAGAAATCTTAGCTAGTCACTCCTAAGGACGCTAGTGGATAGAAAAAGGGTAAATAATTATTAGATACTAGTCGCGCTACAATAGGACTATTAACTTAATAGCGTTATGGTATCTATAGGCAACCTAGACACAATGCGCAAACCTGCCAGAGAGTTAAAAAGGAAGAATCTAAATTAGATATATTAACTTAGTATATAATTTTAAGTAGTGTTACAATATAGTCTAATAATAAATAAAATAGTTTAGTAGGGTCTTAGCAAAGATAGCGCGCTTACTAGTGTGGGTTACTTACTAGTAAACCACATTATAGCTCTTATATATAAAGCTTTTATAAAAAGGCTATAAGCTAGCGTATATAAATATAAGTTATATAGAGTTTTAAGTTACTCTACTAAAACGCGACACTTACACAAAACACGCGATATTTCTCTATAATACTTATTAATATAGACGCCTATAAGGTAGCTATATAATTAGCTATTACTAATTATAATATAGGCATTTATAATAGCTAGCGCGCTGTAGCTAAGGCGTATAGCATTTCTACACCTACTCTCTCTGCACGTATATAAGGCGCAACTAATAGCTATACTAGCTATTAACACTAATAGTAATTAACTTCTCTATAGGAGGACTTTCTAGTAGACTAGATCCTTAAAAAAGACGCACGCGTCTACCCTCTCTTATACGCTCGCGCTTAAGAAATAATTAATTAAATTCTATGTATAAATAGCGATAATTAGCCTATTAGTAAGCTCTGGCTATTCTACTTTATTAAGCAATAGCCACGCGTCGCCTTAGTTATTAGTAGAAAACTTAAGGCTTAGAGAGCTAATATAGTAACGCTAGAGCAGTTACGCGCGTTTCTAGAGCGCTATAAGTAGACTTAATAGCGGTTTAATATATAGACAGAGAATATATATAATATGGATAAGACTAGCGTCGCTCTAGGAGTATATACAAACACTAGAGTACTCTCTAGTAGTTAAAAGAAAAAGACTTATATTTAATTACTAGAGAATGGCGAGTAGATCTCTATAATTAAGTGCGTATTAGTAATAGAGTAGAAACTACGCTGCGTAGTTATCTTTAAAGGCCAGAGTCTATAAACTACCTAGTTTCTATTATTCTACGGACCTAGCTGGCTCTATACAATCTTAGAGAATAGATAGACGTTAAATATAATAGGTGTTAAGTGGTTATAGCGTATTTTTATCCCTAAGATAGCTATAGATAATAGCTAGTACCGCGTCCTTATTCTTAATAGTCATGGTAGCTATATTAATATAGACTTCCTATAGCTTTGCAAATAGTATTAAATTAAGCTTCTCTATCTACCTACGCATTTGTCGCACGTTCTACAGCCTCTAGATCTTGCTCTATTCTCTATAATTAAGTCTAGTTACTAACGCCAAATCTAGGAGCTCGCATCGCTTGATAACGCCGCACCTGTTAAGAAGGAGCACTTTATTGCCTACTACTATTAAGCTAGGAAGGAAGGCTTTATAGAGCGTATGATTCGAGCTGGCTAGTAGGCTACTAGTATCTGCCTATTTAATATTAATTACGTGCTTAGCTTATTGCAAGTCTCTTAGAGGCCTACTATGCCTACGTATTAGTAGTAGCCTTAGTAGTAGCTTTAGAGCTTCCTCTTAACCCCTGAAGGCCCTTGTAATCTCTATATAGCACAGCGCAACGTCTAGAGCGTTAAGAATCTAGGTTATAGGACCTAGCTACTCCTATAGAAAGTAGGTAAGGCGCTAGCAGCTGCAAATACTAGAGCTATAGGACTTAAATTAGAGAAAAGACGCCTTAAGTATTATCTATAAACTGCTAGCTCTTAGTGTTGTTAAAAGCGCATTTAGATAGATCTAAATTAACGCTTTATAAAAGTAGAGACTATTAGAGAGGCTATGCGCGTAGCTAAGGCTTTAGTAGCTTAGTAATATAGATCTACTATAGTAAGCACTTTAGAAAGGGCTATAGTAGTTATAGCAGCTATAACACTTAAATCTATGTGTACTTAATAGCAATTATAAAGGCGTTATAGAGAGAAACCGCGTGTTTTGTGTAGGTGTTACGTTTTAGTAGAGTGACTTAAAACCCTATATAACTCGTATCTATATACGCTAGCTTAGTTAGAACTTTAGAAAAAGAATAAAAGACTTTAGCGTAGCTATACTATATGTGTCGTTATCTTATCTATCTAGGGGTAGGACGACAAAAGCTTTTATCTTAAATAATATAACAAAAAAAGTAGAGCCCCCTGCTTAGTAATTAAAAAAGGTGTAAAAAGGTAATAACAAAAAAGCGCGTTTGAACTACTAAGTAAGCTTGGCGGTCTTAGTACGAGGCTTCTATAAATAAAATTGTTATAAAGAGACCACTTAGAACTTTAGGAGAGATATAACTTTAGTACAGCCACGCTGTAAGCTATTTCTTCTTTGCTATTCTAAGTCGCAAACTACTATCTAGATTATTGCAAATAATATAAGTTAACATATTAATAGGTATATACTATTTTTTGTAATAGTGGAATAAGAGTAATATATACTAGATACACTATTGCTTTATTACTATATTAAGGTTATTTTTAATAAATCTCCTCCTATTACTATCTCTTTACGTTCTGCTATCTATCTAGACATTAATATTATTTCTAAAAAAGTACTTGCTATTACTAAAAAGTATACACTAAAGATGCGCACTACTACTATTAAAGTGACTACACTAGAGTTTTATTCTGTCTATTAGATACTTATTTAGCGCGAGGGGCGGGTATACTTAACTATCTATAAGGCAGTCCTAGTGTACTAGTTAGGTTGATAGCTTATCTAGTTCGCGAAGAACTACAAGGTTAAATTTCTACTCTGGTAGATATAATTACTTCTTACTAGTAACAGAATCTAGTAGGAAATATAAAAGAAAAATAATAAGGTGTTTATTAATAAGCTATAGAGTAGCGAGAGCGTTATATAGATCTATAAAATTCTTCTAACTATTGTCGCTATTATTATTATTAAGTTGGCTTATCTAGCGCGCGAGCGCAAATAACTAATAATGGTAGTAGTAATAAGCCAGGTGTTCTATATATGCTATAAGTAAACTTTGCGTAGATTAGAAGCTTATAAGGTATAAATAGAATGTAAGTAAGTTTATACTATTATCGCGTTATTGGATAGTATTTAAGGTTAGTCTTTAATTAGAATTAGGTGCTGTACATAGTATATAATAACCTTTTATCTTAGTCTACTTTAACCTTAAACTAAAAAAAAAAGGTTAAAAAGGTGTTCGCCAAGCCGACCTCTATACTATAGTTATCTATTTTTATTCTTTACTATTTTAATTATTATAAATAATATAAGTTAGTATAGTAATAGGTATATACTATTTCTTATAAGTAGAATACGAATAATAATATACTAAATACGCTAAGACTACTAAGACTACTAAGCTTACTTAGTAGTTTAAGTATGCTTTATTTATAATTATATTACCTTTTTACACTCTTTTTAATTACTAAGTAGGGGGCCCTGCTTTTTTATTATATTATTTAAGATAAAAGTCATGACTATTCTATTTCTAGGTAGTTAATTTAAAAAAATATATACTAAATAAATATTTATTACTCTATTACTATAATATTAAGATTATTTTAGAAAAATTCTAACTATTACTCTATACTCTACTATTTACTTAAATATTAATAATAAATTATTTAATACTAATATACTTACTACTACTAAAGAGTATACACTAAAGATTTATAATATTACTATGTAGATAACTATATTAAAGTTCTATTTTATTTATTAAATACTTATTTAGTATAAGAAATAGGTATACCTAACTATTTATAAAGTAGTTCTAGAGTACTAGTTAGGTTAGTAGCTTATCTAGTTTATAAAAAAACTATAAGATTAAATTTTTACTTTAGTAGACGTAATTACTTTTTAGTAGGCTAGTAAATAGGTTTAGGGGACCTAGCTTAGGTATAGGGTTAGGTTAGGGTTATATAGACCCTAGATATAAGTTAAATTAGAATTATATAGACTCTAGATCTAAAAGAGAAATATTATAAATCTTCTAGTATATAGTATAACACTATAAAGGAAAGCTATAGGCGTGCTAAAAACGCATTAAAAAAGGTAAAGCTTAAAAATAGGTTAGGCTAGAGACTGTTTGTTAGCACGTGCAAATTAGCCCCTTATACTAATAAGGTAGTTAATTATAGTATACTATAGTCTATAAATACTAAAGTTAAAGTTAAAAATAATAATATAATGTAGTTACCTATATATAAAGTATAAAAATCCGCAACTAGATATATTAAGTGTTAATCTATCCTTATATATAGAGTATATTATCGCGTAAGATCTTAAGGTTATTATCTACTAAGGTACTAATAGGCTTCTCTTAACTAAATAATGCGCTTTCTATAGGGTAGACGGTTACGCGCCTATATATATATATATAATAAGAAGGACAATAATAAGAAGGACAATAATAAGAACAACAATAATAAGAAGGACAATAATAAGAAGGATAACACTAACTAAAATATATAGGGTTAGTATTACAAAAGTTAAACGCCTTCTAATATTACTAATAGTATAGTAGTATAATATAAGTTGTGTGGTAAATAGATTACTATAGCTAGTTTATTTTATTATAGCATTAGTAAATACCTAGGTGTTATAGAGCCTATGGATTTTTAACATATAGCTCTCTTTTTACTATTTTAGGAGTCTAGTTCTTAGCTATATTATGAATAAACTAAACTAGAACTATTTTAAAAAGTAATAGGCTAGATTTACTAAAGGTTATTAGAGATATATAAAGTATACGACGCTACTATTTAACTTAGAGGTTCTAGAGGATTATTATACTAATAAATTCTACTAGGAATAAGTAATAGAGATATGGCGAATATATAAATACGCGCTTATACAATAGAACTTTTACAGGTAATAAGTAGAGTAAGGCTAATATTAGAAGTGTTAGGGTAATATTTAGTGTTAGGAGTAGAGAGCGCGCATAATTTATTATATATTATAGCGACAGTAGTATGTATATTTAGGGGTTCTAAGTAGTTAATTGTTTAGTAACGTAGTAAAAGGTTAAAAGGTAGGTGTTAATTATCTAGTAATATAGTAGGTAGGCAGATAGATAAAGTGTTATTATTATAGAGTTAGTTGTCTTAGAAGCTAGGAGGAGATATTAGAAAAACTTTAACGCGCTCTAGTTCTAGGGCTTGGCGCTTACACATAAAGGAAGCAATTATATAAAATATATAAAATCTATTCTTATCTATAAGAAGAGTAAATTAACTTTTGTATTAAGTTAGCAAGTAGATATAACTACTATATAAATTTAAACGGAGATAGTGCGCTAAGCATATTACTAGTAATTATATAAATATATAGTTAGATAATAATAAACTCTAATAAAGTGTAACTTTTTATATAACTACCCCTACTACTTTATATAAAGCTTTTGCTCTCTTTACCTTATAAAATAATATTAATATACTTAAGTACACTACACTATATAATTAGTATACTAAAGAAGTAGAACTATTAGAGGAAATACTATATAAGAGAATAAGATCTATATACTAAAAGAATACAATTAATTTAGTAAATAATTTCTTTTTATTAGAAATATATTTATACGTAATATATATTATTACTAAGTACTATATATTATACTAAAAAAATAGCTTTTTTAGAGTTATCTTAGGATAATATTAATAGATAAAAAGAATATAATTTTTTAGAGTTAGGCTATACGTATAAGAGAGAGCTTATTATAGTCCTAGAAAAAAAGTAGTAAACTAAAAGTAGATACTAAAGCTATAAGTGCTAGTAAACTATATAAAGTAGTTTAAAGTAATACTAATACTACTTATATAATACTATTTTTACTAGCCTACTTAACTTTTATACATAGATACTAAGACTAATTTTACTTAAACTAGTTAGGCTATTAATAAACCTAAATAAAGTAAGCTATTACTACTATAGATTTTATAGATATTTTACAAGAACCTTTATATAAGTACTAAAAATAATATTATTTATATAAATAACTAAATAAACTACTATATTTTGTATATAGTATTTAACTACTATTTTATTTATTTGTTTATAAATATTAAACACTACAAAAAAATAAAGCTACTACTAGTTAAATATAAATTATAGGCACTCTACTAATCTATACTATTTAAGTCTATACTATAATTTAACCTATATAAGCTTCTACCTAAGTATAATCTACCTTTTTAAAGACTTTTAGCTAATAAAATAATCTAATTTTAAAAGGTATACAATAAAGAGAATAACTATACTAGAGCTCCATACAATATTTTAGTAAATAAGACTAGAATTTTTATAAATTTATATAGACGCCTAGATATTACTAAAAATAAATACTTAGGTATCTTTTTAAATATTCTTATTAGCTATATAGTATAGTATTACCTTTATACTCTTTACTTTAGATAATTACAAAAGTGCTTATATAAAGCGCTTAATAGTTACTTTAATACTATTATTAATTATAACTAGTATTAGATAGACTAAACTACTATAACTTTTATATAATGCTAGTATAAAACCCTAATAAGAGTTTATATAAAGTTTAAAATTCTAATAAGAGTTTATATAAAGTTTAAAACCCTAATAAGAGTTTATATAAAGTTTTAGAAGTAATAATTAATAGGTTTACCCTTATATAAAGAGTACTAGGTATAGACTTTATTAAGAGAATTTCTCTTTATACGACTATTATATAATGTTATTATAGATAACTAGAGCTAGAGTAGACTATATTTACTATTAAGCTTACTTTTAAAGCTTTATTTACTAATCTCTATATATTAATCTAACTTATATTTAATTACTAATTTAATTAGTATTTATAAAAGGTAGATATATACTATACTAATTGCAAATATAACTTTTCTATATAAAAAGTAGATTACTAGGCCTTTATAGATAAGACTTTTATAGATATTTTATACTATTATTATTATAATTTAAATTCTAATTAAATAATATTTGTATAAAACTAAAAATGTATTTTATATACTATAAAGAAGATTATTAGTCTTTAAACTACTTATATAATAAGCGTACTTATATAATAAGGTAGTATATTACCTTTTATAAAGAATATAATAATAAAACGCCTTTATATTAAGCTTTTTAGTTGTATATTTAGGATATAGAAGGGTATAATAATAAAGAACTTACGGTATATAAAGAAGAGGAGTAAAGTAAAAATAATAAAGATAGTAATAATTAAGTATTTTATTTAACTATTACAATATATCTTTACTATATAACTAGTAAATATATTTATAAAATAGAGCTAAAGGAGTATATAGAATAGTTTATTCTTAAAAATTAATATTATATAATATACTAAGGTAAACTATAGAATATAAGTATAGTAAGGATTTTTACTATTAGTAAAGCATAGCTAGAGATATATATATAGGAGAACTTTTATATAAAAATTAATTAGATATCTAGTAATACTAATATTAGCTTTAAAGGTTAAAACTTATAAACATTTTTAGAAACTATATAAATTAAGAATTTAATAGAAATAGTTACCTACTATATTGTAAATACTTTAATACTATTTCTACTATTACTGTAGGGGAACCCAGCCCTAATTAGAACTTAGTAGAAAGATAAGTTAATTATTTAGATAACTAGTCGGGTGAGTAAAAGAGCCTCCTTTTACTAGTGCCTAAGAGTCGATTAGGCACTAGGTTTTTTCGTTTTAGCTACTACGTGACCTAGCCATACTGTCTCGTATAGTAGGGTCTACTCTACCACACATCTTTCTACCTATAAAAGCTTGGCCCTATTAAGCTTCCCGCTAAACAGTCCTTTAAAGACTCTCCAAATGCCTATTAGTCCCTTTTACTAATTAGCAAAAACCTAATATAGGCCCTCTAACTATTACTCCTACTAATCACCTCGCCCTATACAACCTTACGTAATCGCCCACAAATACTCGCCCTTTTGCCTTTATTACTAACTCTCTTACCTTTGCCTATTCTTTCTACTCTTACAGTCTACTTAACACTCTACCCTTTAATCTCCTAAATCCCAAAACCTTCTTAGTCTACTTCTATAATCTGCCTTATTATGCCTCCCCTCTAAATTAATTACTCTCTAGGCGCCTATGCATCCAGCCACTTTAGTTCTAATAGTAGCAGTAGCGGCGATAATAGGCCTCCTTACTAAGGCAATAACAGCATAGGCTCTGGCGGCTTTAACTTCCTAATAGTACCCAAAAAGCCCTTAGTTAGCGCGTTCCTTACCTTTTTAACTCTGTATAAGTTACTTAAGCCTTAATACTGCCTTAGACTAACTCCCAAATAGTAATCCCTCTCTTAGATGCCCGCATTAGTTTCGGCATTATAGCCTAGATTTTCGCAGCCCTTAATTAGCACTCTAACAATAACAGCAACCTGCCTTAAAAACTATAGCCTTAGATTGGCGGTTATAACAACTTTGCGCTCTAGCCTAATTACAATCCTAATAACCTCTTAATAGACGCGACTCTTTTCTAATTTCTCTTTTACAGCTAAGAAGCGCAGAGATGCAACACTAAGAGTAAGAGAGTTGCCTTCTACTAAGTCTAACTATCTAAGTCTTCGAGTAATAAAGGTCCTTATCCCACATACCTACTAAGCCTTTTCGCCATAGCTATTTAGGGTTGTATAAACTTCTTCCATTTTACTACTAATGGCGAAGACCTCCTAGCCTACAATTAGTGCTTAAATTTTGCTTTTCTAGCTGCCTAATTATTAGTTAGAGTTTTATCCTAGTCTACTAATCCTGTATGTACACTATCTTATAGATTTTAATTTAATTTAGCACTGGTCCTCCCTCTTTATCTTATAATTCTTAACTAGCTTTCTGCTATTCCCTAGCTACTTTCTCCCTCCCCTTAATAAATAAGCTGTCCCTTAGCTTATAGCGCCCCAATGGCCTCTCTATCTGCCCTACTCCTCCCAATGCATAAAGTTAGAAGGGTCAAAGCTCGCTGCTAGTAGTGGTATTCCTACTTCCTTTATTTGCTTAGGAATATCCTAGCTATACCTTACTAGCCGTCGCGATCTGCGCGTGAATATAGGGTGCTTAGGCTTAGGCCTTTAGATAACTTCGTCTAGCTCTGCTAGATTAACTTCCTCTTAAGAATCTCCTTCTTCTAAGAGCTCGTCGGTCCTTATGGCGTTAGGCTCTAACATCGTCCCTAGGTCTGCTGTTGTTCGTGCATAGTATTAAATAACGCGGTCTTCTGGCATTCTACTGCAAAATAGTGTGCTATCTAGGTCTTTAAGCATATACTATTCTTCCCTATGCGGCGCCATGCTTTTAATTCTAAAGGGGCCTTAGTACCTCTTTGCCAGCTTAACGCTGTGGCTTATATTATTGGCCTAAAATGTATTATATACTAACACCAAGTCGCCTTCTTATAGTGGTTCCACTCTAAGAGTCTGTTGGTTGTTAAACTATTCCTTTCCTTTTTCTCGCAGGCGGATAGTGCGGTTAATAGCTTCTTAGAGCCGATAATTGCGCTTCTTAAACTGCTCTGCTTAGACAGCTAGGAGATCCTTAGTAGTGTGAACTTGTTCCCATAGGAGTGTCTGCCAGGTGGGAATATAGAGCTTAATTAGAAGAACGTGCTCTCTTCCGTATATTAGAAAGGCCGGTGTTTCTTCTATAGACCGCTTTACTATAATCTAATTAGCCTATAGAGCCCTAGGCAGATTTTGCACCCAGTCGCCCTTTACTTTTTATAGTGCTCTAACTAGCTCTTAGTGGCCTCTCTCTATTAAGCTCTACCCTTGCGAATAGTAGGCACTAGATACTACTTATTAGATCCTAAACTGTTTGGCTAAGTCTTCTACTAGACCCTTATTCTTTAGCCCTTTATCCACTAATAGGCGAAAAGGAATACTCTACCTACTAAAGATAGATTTCTCTACGAACTGTCTAACCGCGGCTAAGTTAGCATTAGTGAGCACCTTTGCTTCTGGCTATTTAGAGGTATAATCTCTAGCAATAACTATAAACTGCTTCTCTCCTTTGCTCTTAGGCATATACACTATATCTACTATAATCTATCTCTAGATTACGTCCGTTCCCTATATAGGGTGCAACTCCTCCACTACTCTTCTGGCTAAATGCGCCTAATATTCTGCACAGGTCTTAACATGTTCCTTAACGCTCTAATATAGATTTGGCTAGTAGTAGTACACTACAACCTTCCTTTAGGTGCCTTCTTGCCTTTAATAGCCTGATTCTTTATATAGCTGCTATAGAATCTCTGCCTACTAGGTAGAGTTGTCTACCACTCTGCGCAGCGGTTAGTTTCTAGTAGTTTAATACTATAGTATGCCTCTTATAATCTAGTACTTCTAAGCTTGCAATCTAATATACCTTTAGTTCTTCTTTAATAGGCCTTTAGGCATTCTTAGAGTTACTAGCTAAGTTGCGATATTGCGAAGCTCTTTAGTGTATAAGTTAGAGGGGACTTTAGGCAGGTTACTAGTTGCGGGTTCTATATACTCTATTTCTACTTTAGTTCCCTTACTTATAGTAGAGGATGCGATGCAAATGTGCCCTAAATGCTTCTTAATAAAGTCCTTAACATTTTCTTCTAGCTATTTAGAAGGAACCTATTCTTTTGGCTATTTGCGCCTTAAGAGCGCATTAGCGACTATGTTCTTACGCCCTATAATATGGCGGATGTTAAACTTCTAAAGCGTTAGAAGTGCTAACTAGTAGGTTATTAGGGCTCCTAGCAGATCTATGGCGCTGTAATTTAGCTAGGCAATTAGGGTGCGAGAGTCCGTCTTTATAACAAAGTGTATTCTGTAGATTTAAGATCGAAATTTCTTTAATACAAGGAGGAGAGCTTTGTATTCGTACTTTTCTAAGTTCTAATTACGCTTACTCTAAGACTAAATACCCAACTCAAACTGTACTAAGTAGAGGAGACTGTCTAATTCTCGCTGCTGCATTAACGCTCCCTATCCAACTTTGCTCCTATCTACTAAGATTACTACTTTTCGCAAGGGCTCTAAGTAGTTAATAGACGCTAGCGCTAGAGCTAATATAATGCCCTTCTTTAGCTACTATATTGCTATATTCTCTATAGTGCCCTAGTAAAACTTAATATCTTTGCGTAGTAGTGTAAATAGTAGTGCAGCAATCTTAGCAAAGTCCTTAATCTAGATGCGATAGTACACGCATACTCTAAGAAAGATTCGAATATCTTAGGCGCAGTTATAAGGCGGCCACTTAGTAATCTTAACTACTTTCTTTCTAGACAGGTGCCAACTATCCTTATTAACCACATAACTAACTATGTCTATAGTGGCATACCCCCAGTTCGATTTCTTTTCTAACGCAGTGATACCTGCTAACTCTATATCTGCTAGAACCTAATTAATATTTATAAGGTACTTTGCCACGTATCTATAAATCTCTTCCTTGAGTATTTTGCCGTCATAGTTAGTCTTTAGGCCTTTTACTATAATGTCGTCTATATAAGGCATACACTAAGAGGGAATCTAGTCTTAAAGAATCTTTATAACTATTCTTATAAACTTAGCCACTAAGTTAGTTGTCTCTATAGGCAGCGTGCACTATTAGACAAGACCTAGAGGCGTATAGAATACTATTATAGCTTAGGAGTCCTTGTAAAAGCCTACTTAGTCGTATTCTAAAAAGAAGTTAATTAGGAAAACTAGGTAGCAGCTAGCAAACTCCTCTAAGAACTTATTAGAGTTTAGCGAAAGGTTGCTATCTTAAACCGTAACTCTATTTATGCGCTAAGCGTTATTAATTAGCTAGTATCCTCTATTCTTCTTCTTAACTAGAAACTATAGATTTTAGTATACGCTCCTGCTATACTTTAGCACGCCCTAATTAAGTCTCTACTAGGCTATATTAATAACTATATCCTATAGCTTCCTAGGAATAGGGAACTGCGATTCCTTCTAAGCTGCGTGGTTAACTGTATGGATCTTAACAGGCGGGACCACATTAGGGTGCACCTTTCTAGATTTGCCAAAGTTAAAAGACAGTGCTAGCTCCCTTTAATATAACACTTCTAGTAATATCTCCCTTTTCTAAGGTAGTAGGTCTAGGCTAATCTTTATCCCTATAATGCGCTTAGGTGTTAACCTTTGTCCTCTTAGAAACTTCGCCTATTAGTTAAGGAGGTATGCGTCGAATGGCTAAGGGCCTATATTAGTCCTCCTTCGCGTCTTTATTGCTTCTTACTTCTAGTCTAGTTGGCCTTTAATCTCCTATAGCGCGATGCCCGAGTTATATACGGGGTTTACCTTCTTATTCTTACTCTTATATATAGTGTTTACTTTAAAAGCCATTTCTATTATATTAATTGCCCTTATCTGCTTTTGCTAGAATGCGTCGCTCCTAATCCTTATTGCTCTCTTAGACTCTATCTGCATGGCCAGAGTCTAAAGAATTTTATTAACTTCTTTATCGCAGCCTAATAAATTAATAACTAGAAGTTTTTAGTTGTTCTAGATAACTATCCTACTATCTGTGTACCGCCTAATCGTGCCTTAGTAGGTGTAGTAGATAAAATCCCTATCTAGGTCTATTACTAGTCGGTCTTTATTAGCGTCTATTGCGAGCTGCTTAACTTCGTTTACACTTTTCTCTTTATAAGCTAACACTACCTAAGTAAGCGCCTGCCTTTAGACCCTTAGCCCTAATGTGCGCTTAGGCCTAATATTAGGCACACTCACTATTAATATTAATTTATAGTAAGACTACTGCTCTAAGATCCCATTAGGGTCCTCTTCTACGCATTCAATATAATTAGAAGCGCTAATTCTGGCTACTGCGCTTCCTTATAGTTTTCTGTTATCTTAGTTATAATAACTCCCTTTAAGTTTAAAGGATCGACGTAAGTAGCCATAAATTATATAGAGTAGAGTTCCTTATTGTCCTATAGCTTATAATACGTCTTGCTATTATTCTTATAAGAGAACTCTGCCTTCGCATCCGCTAGAAACGAGTTCCCTAAGATAACCGCGCTTAATAGGGATCTAATAATAAATAAGGTTATTACAATTACAACCTACCCTACCTTAATTAGGACCTAGAATACAATCTCTTAGAAATCTTTATAATCTCTATTCGTAGTTATTAACTTTACACTCTGCAGCTAGGGCGGAATTAAGGTAATTTAAAGGCCTGCGGCTTCGGCTGTACTTAGGCGGATAGTGTTTAGCTTCGCTCCTATGTTAAGCAAGGCGGCTATCTAATATTTGTCAACCTGGCACATTACTTAAGGATAGTCCCTCTTTATATATTTAACCCCTAATTCCCTCTTAAGATCCTTTCTATTAGCTATAGTTATGGTTAACCTTACTATGCCGAACTAGGCCTTAGCGATTAACGCTCCCATGGTAAATAGTTAGCTTACTTATAGGGGTACTCGAGATAACTTTGGTTTGTAAGGCCCGCAGCGGATAATAATACTATTCTCGAATTTAACTAATATCTATTTAGAAACTTAGATTTTAGAAATAGGTGCGCAGTTAGCGTACTTAGTATCTAAGTCTTTGTTAGTTTTTTTCTCTATAGTAGTAGCTAGTGTCTACAGCCAGTGCAAATCCCCCTTACTAAAGGCATTCTTAAACATTGTCTTTTTAACTTCTAGTATATTGCTAAGTATTTTTTAGACTGTTAGGTTAACTTTGGCGTTTATCACCTAGGATAGCATGTCTTTAGGGCTGTCTACTAGGATATTAACTAGTTTTATTTTCTTCTTAGCTGCTAAAATCTCCTTCCTTAGAGTTGGACCTAAGATGTCGTTGGGACCGCGCATCTCTACATCCTCTATGCCTTCTATTAGGAAATCCTATTCTAGGAAGGACACTCGCTTTGTCTTTCTTCTATTCTTCTTATTATTATCCTTTCTTCCGCGGACTATAAGTATGTCTTGCTTAGAAACTTTAGTATTTGCGACTATCCCTATCTTTAGTAATTCTCTAAGGCTTAGTTAGGTTATTGGGACGCTTAGGCTCGCGGTTCGTAGTTCGTATAGTAGGTTTAGAGACTAGACTATTACTAGTGTGTCTTTGTCTAGGATGGCTTACTCTCTCTAAGCCGCTTTAAATTCCTCTTTAGAGAGAAGGCTAGGTGCTACTATTTTGTTAAATATAAACTAGCTGCTATTAGTTTTTATAACTAATCCCACCTAGTAAGTTATTATTATTGTCGCATGCCCTCGGCTATAAGACATCCACAGGGTCTTATCTACTAATCTATCCATCCGCCACTTATTCCGTACTAGACAGATTAGTATCTAGTTCTGCTTGCCTCTAGCGTTAATACGCTGGATTTTGCCTTAATTATTATTTAGTTGGCCCTATTAGACCCTTTAGAATTCTATATTATAGTACACCCATCTATTATCCTTAAGCAAATTCCTCTTCTTACATTCTCTATTTATAATAATGTGGTCCTTCCCACATCTAAAGCATCCTTTAAAATAATTATTCTTTTGCTGTGTTAGGTCTATTACTGCCGTGGCTATATGCATATTAACCCGTATAGGTGCTACTAAGTAGGCCTAAGACTAGGTTAGTGCGTAGTACTAGGGCTATTGTAGCGCTGTCTGCTTTAGAGCCTATTCTACTTTCGCGGTAATCTTCTAGCGGATAGCTAGGTCCGACAGAATCTCTATCTCTTAGGGGTCCTAGTTTTAAACTAGAACGTTCTAGAGCCTTATACCCTTAAGCCTTTTAGTCAACTTATCTACTTTGTGCTAAGAGACAGTTAAGCCCAGGGGTGCTTGTGCGCCCAGAGCTCCTTATAGTCTCGCTTATTAAAAGTTTAGGTTAAGTCTAGCAGATTAAAAAATATTTTGCGATGTTAGTAGTGCTTATAACTTAGTAGTCTAAGATAGTATTAGTGCTTAAATTTAATAGGCTAGATTTAGTATGTGTTCTTTTAATTAGATTTGGGCCCTACTTAAAAGCCACTTCTCTATTATGCTAAAGTTAAGTTCTGTTAGTCTCTTTATTAACTAGTTGTTCTTTATTAGGATGTTGCCTACTAGCTACTTACTTAGGCCTTATATAAGGAGCATGCCCTTCTAGCTTTCTATAACCGTGCCCGCCCTTAGGTATTTTTTAAATCTAATTGCGAATTAGTCTAGAAAATCCTAGATATTAAGGTTTGTTATTACTTAACACTATACTAGCCACGCCTTTAACGCTTTCTCTATCTTCTTAGTTTAGGCCCAATTCTGACTCCGCCAATACCTGCGCATGACCACCCATAGCTTCTACTATACCCCTTCTTCTCCTGCCTTAGAGTACTCTAGTATTAAGAAGTTAAGCATATTCTAAATCTCTTAGCTATAGTACTTCTTAACTCTAATAATCTTATCTTTCTTAGAGTACTAGTAGTAGTTCGCGTGTTTTTTATAGTCTTAAAGAAACTAGGTTATATTATCTTCTATAAAGTGCAACTCCTTGCCTAAGAATAAGTCGGATTCTATAATAAGGCTCTACACTAGATTTTACTAAGTAGCTTTATTAGTAAGAAACTATAAGGCTATTACTATATATACTATAAGGGCATTAGCATTATTAGCCGGCTAAGACGGCATTAGTGCTTTCCCCTTAGATCCTTATAAAAAGCTTTTTATAAAGGGCGGAGACCCTTTAGTAGGTGTATAGACACCCTTATTAGTTAAACTTGTTGTCTCTGCAAAGCTAACAGCCTAAGGGGCTTTTAGGCTTGGGTTCTTACGCTTCCTAAGCGCTAGGACGTTAAGGAACTTACGTATTTCGCCGTAATCTGGGCCCTCTAACTGGGATCGCTAATGGTTGCTTAGTCTTCTAGCGGCGGATATTATTATTACTAGTTATCTGGTTAGTTTCTTATATAGTTAAAGCTAGTATTCTAGTTCTTTTTCTTTTTGTTTCTGTCTTCGCGCACCTGTACTTATTATTATCTTTTAGCTTTCCTCTAATTTCGCCTTAGTTTCGGGTTCTACAGGTAATAGAGTATCTAGCTTCGGTCCTTTCCTTAGTCTGGACCTTAGTCTATTTAACTCTAGATTAGTCTTATAGATCTGGGCTTAATTTATAATTACTTACTATCTACTTCTAGTAGTGTAATTTTAGTTCTAAGCGTCTTTTAGCGCTTAGTTTTAACTGCTTCTTATTTTTGTTCTTATTTTTATGTTTCTTATACCTAGGCCTATGCTCTACGCATAATATTATGTGTATACTAGGGTTATTATTTTCGTTATTTATTTCTAGAGGCTTAATATTTTAACTCTAAGAGTTGTTCAGTGCCTAGTTCTAGTTGTTTTCTAGTCTGGGTCTTAGTCTAGTCTAGTGCTAGTCTAGTCTAGTACTAGTCTAGTCTAGTCTAGCCCTAGAGCCCACGCCCTATGCATAATTTATGCATATGCTAGGGTTATTATTTTCGTTATTTATTTCTAGAGGCTCGGTGTTCTAACTCTAAGAGTTGTTCGGTGCCTAGTTCTAGTTGTTTTCTAGTCTAGGTCTTAGTCTAGTCTAGTGCTAGTCTGGTATAGTACTAGTCTAGTCTAGTCTAGTCCTAGAGTCCACGCTCTATGCATAATCTGTGCATGTGCTAGAGTTATTATTTTTATTATTTATTCCTAGAGGCTTAGTGTTCTAACTCTAAGAGTTATTCAGTGCCTAGTTCTAGTTGTTTTCTGGCCTAGGTCTTAGTCTAGTCTAGTGCTAGTCTAGTCTAGTCCTAGAGCCTACGCTCTATGCATAATCTATATATATGCTAGAGTTATTAGTATTTGTTAACTTTGTTATTTATTCCTAGTAGTGCGGTTTAATAAGGGCTAGCGTAGCGGCTAATTAAAACTTAGGTTGTATCTCTATTTTAAGGTTAGCGCTATGCTTAGTTAAATCTAGCTTTGCCCCTAAGTCTCTTTTGGAGTTTCTCTCTATTCCTAATATGCGTTATTCTATACACTACTACGCGCCATTATTGTTTTATTCTGTTATTTTCTTAAGCAATATTACTTGTTCACATTAGAGTACTAATACGATAGTCTTCCTAAGGTTAAGGTTTTAGAGGTTTAAGTTGCGGGTTAATCGCCAATTTTGTAGGGGAATCTAGCCCTAATTAGGACTTAGTAAAAAGATAAGTTAATTATTTAGATAACTAGTTAGGTAAGTAAAAGAGCCTCCTCTTGCTAGTGTCTAAGAGTTAATCGGGCACTAGGTTTTTTCGTCCCGGCTACTACGTGACTCAGTCATACGATCTCGTATGATGGGGTTCACTCTACCACATTACTAGTAGATGCTAATAAATTAGGTACTTACTTTAATAATATTATTAATATTATTATATAAAAAGAATAGTATAACTATACCTATTCTATATAACTAGAGACACTCTTTCTTTAATATTAGTAAAAAAGAAACTATATCTTTCTTTACTAAATAATAACTTTGCCGCCTTTGTTAATAATTTAGATATCTCTATATAGAAAAACTTTAGAAAATACTTACTACTACTAGCTATAAAGTTACTACTACTATACTAAATAAAATTTAGAAGTTTTACTATTACTACTAATTATATAAGTAAGTCTTATATTATTTAAAGTTTACTATTAAGAATAATACCTGCTTTAACTATAAGAGTATTTTTAATAGTATATATATTAGTACTAGAGACGCACTATATATTATAAATATAGATATATTATTTTAAACTATAATCTTTTTAAAATTAATAGTTGCGTAAAATATATAGGAAGTTATTTATAGATACTAGATTAATATCTACTACGGCCTACTTAGCTATATTATATATAACCTAGATATAAACTTTATATTAAATAAGTTTAAAAACTATATAAAAATTATTAGTATAACTTATAGGTAAATACTTATAAACGTATATTAAGTAATAAAAATGGTTAAGTATTTACACATGCGTTTTTATATAGTTTTTAATATTTTTAAAGCTAAACTAAAAGACTATATAGATAAAAAGGATATTGTCTAAATAGCTATTAAAGCTATTAATAATACTATAGGCCTAGATAGTTTTATACCTATACTATTAGTCTTTAGTATATACTCTAGAATTAGTATAGATTTTTTTACGTAATATTATTATATGTGCAAATATTATATAAAAGCTAATTAAAATATTATATAAGAAAAAGGATAAAACTAATATTAATTATACGCTAAATACTTATAATAGTTTATTAGCTATATATAAAGTCCTTAAGCTTTTACTTAAATTTAAAGTTATAGTTTAAAGAAAGAAAGGAGATAAATAGGCCTATATAAGATTAAGGGCATTAAAACTAAAGATATAATTTTTAACCTAAGTAATATGGCGTTATATTAACTACCTAGGGGTAGTATAATAAAGGCTTTCATCTTAAATAATATAATAAAGAAAGCAAAGCCCTCTGCTTAGTAATTAAAAAGAGTATAAAAAAGGTGGTAATTATAAAAAAAGCGCGTTCGAACTGCTAAGCGAGCTTGGCGGTCTTGGCGCGCATAGCTCCCACATGCAAAGTTAATTTATAGAAAGGTCATAGTGAAACTTTAGGGGAGAGATAAAACTTCGGCATAGCAACACTATAGGCCATTCTTTCTCTACTATCCTAATTATTGCAAACCCGCCATCTAGATTATCGCAAATAATATAAGCTAATATATTAATAGGTATACACTATTTCTTATAAGTGGTATAAGGGTAACACATACTAGATACACTATTGCTCTATTGCCGTATTAAGGTTGTTCTTAATAAAACCCCCACTATTACTCTACGCCCTGCTATCTACTTAAGCATTAACCCTAAATTATCTAACACTAATGTACTTGCTAACACTAAAAAGTACACGCTAAAGATTCGCAACGCTACCCTTAAGGTAACTACACTAGAGTTCTATTCTGTCTATTAGATACTTATCTAGCGTAAGAGACAGGTATACTTAACTATCTATAAGGCAGTCCTAGTACAGTACTAAGCCAAAAGTCTGTTCCCCGCAGGGGTAAGCGAGGTCCGCCATCATCATCACCCCGTCGCGCAGAGCGCTCCGGCACCCCCAATATCGCTCCCAGAGAGTTGATAATTGATATAGAGATAATTATTTAATTAATATTTTGTTTAATACTTGCGCACACGCTAGAGAGCAAGTAGGCGGCGCGGCATACTAAGTATAAGCTTGCGAATCAGCGAATTAGGGATCCTACGCCAGCAATCTTTCAACGCCGCGCAGAAGGTCTCAAAGTCCTTATCGCTGTCGCCAAGGTCGCCTATATTAGGGTAACGCTTATAGAGTTCTCTCTTAAGAGACTACTAGAGATGTTTAATAGGGTTAATGTTAGGGGAATAACGCGGCCACTTAATTGGTTGTATACCGTGTTCTGCCAAAAAATCGAGCGACTATCGCGCCCTGTGGATGGGCGCGTTGTCGTGCATATAGATATCTCCTACGTGATAATTATAGAGGAGTTCTTCGCGTAGAGCTTTAATATAACTCTATGCGCTGTATCCTTTGCAACGAGCTACTAGGCCCCTGGGCATAATCACTAAGGGACTCCGCCGAACCCGCCCTCTCTAATTAAGCCAGATACTCGCCCACACTATTGCCGCGCGAGATCTTAATATAACTGTCTCCTTAATCATCTCATGTCTCCATTTCTTGTGTGGGAGGCGAAAAACCTATGTAGATGTGCCGCTGAAGCGTCTTTAAATAGAGCACTTATCTAAGAACTAGAAGGGCTGTCCGCGCCAATCCTAATTGCGATATTCCTGTTCGAATTAACGCCTCTCCTGGGCCACCGCGCAAGTGATCTTAGGCTTCTGCGCTGCCTAGAAGTTGGTTAGGCTCTCTGCCTTTAATGCGCGATATGCAGTTATTTAAGAAATGCGGTGGAGGGAGGCCTCGCAAAGAAGGGCTAGGTATTTAATCCTTAGGTTTTTTTGTGTCTCTTAATAGAGTACACACTTGTTATGTGTATTAAGCGCCTAGGGACACCCTAATTAAGGCCGCGATTAATTATAGTGTTATTCTCCATATCTCTAAAGTGTTTTGTTAATGCAGCGACGCGTACAGTTAAACTCCTCAGCCAACTCCCGCAATAACGCACCCGCCTCACACTTCGCGATAATTAAATCCTATTGCTGGACAGATAATTCGGCATTGCGGCGACGATTTCCTGAAATTTCTACACTAAAAGAGCTCATATTAGTGGAGTAATGTAGTGTTGAAAATAGGGTGTTGGTGTTAGTGTACGCGCGTTAGCGTGTTGGGGGAACAGACTTTTGGCTTGGCACTGTATACTAGTTAGGTTGGCAGCTTATCTAGTTCGCAAAGGACTACAAGGTTAAATTCCCGCTCTAGTAGACGCAATTGCTCCTTGTTAGTAATAGAATCCTCTAGCAGAGAACGCAAAAGAAGGACAATAAGATTTTTATTAATAAGCTTTAGTGTGGCGAGCGCGTTGCATAGATCCGCAAGATTCTTCTAGCTATCGCGGCAGCATTGGCTTATCTAAGCAAGTACGCCGTGTAAGCAGCGTGCGAGCGCGGATAGTTAATAATACTAATGGCGATAATCTAGATGGGCTGTGTATAGCGTGAGTGAATCTTATGTAGGTGGGGAGCTTATAGGGTGTAGACAAAGTGCGAGTAAGTTTAAGGCTTAAACTATTGTCGCATTATTAGGTAATGTTTAAGGTTAGTGTTTAATTAGAATTAGGTGCCGTATATAGTATATAATAACCTTCCATCTTAACCTACTTTAATCTCAAACCAAAAAAACAGATTAAAAAAGATATTTGGCAAGCCGACAAACCTAAGTAATAGTTTAGTAAAGTTTTACTATATATAAATTAAGCTATACTATTATAAAAAAACTTATACTTTGGTATTATTATATAAAAAGATAATATGATCTTTATATGAAGAAATCCATTATAAAAGAAGAAAAGGCTACTTAAAAAAGGATACTATATTTCTTACCTAAAAAGAGATAAATAATTAAAAACTATCTCTAAAGCTTTATATAAAAGGTATAATTATAATACCTAAAGCACTTTTTAAATAATTAGATTATATAAAAATAGACACCCTTATTACTAATAGTATATTTAAAATTCTTTTCTTTAAGTTATTTAAATATAAGGGTAGAATGTTTAACCTTTGCCTTATATAAGAAGTTAAAGATAAAACTACTTAACTATTTAAGAAATTCTACCTTATTTATAGTAGCTACTTTAATAAGAAGAAGAATAGGATTCTTACTTAATTACTTACTATTTAAAAAATAAACTAGAGCTTACTTTTTATATTAGAAGTAAGTCTTTAGCTAATATATAAAATATATTTTAAGTTAAGAGACATTACCTAGACTTATATTTAGTCTACTAATAAGCTAAATTATATACTTTATACTAAACTATCTAAAAAACTATATGTAAACTTTCTATAAAATATAATTTTTTATATTATAGAACTACATTATAGTATAGCTAAATTAGGTTTTTACTAGTTAAAGACCTACTATAACTGCTATAAAGAAACACTTAGTATAAAGACTTTGTTATATAACCTATAATTACTTATTACTAATAAAGAAGAGTATATCTTTAGGATTACTAGTCTATAGGTAGATAATATCTTTAGTATTATTAATAAGAACTTTATATAAAAAGAAGAAGAGCGAAAAAAGAAGTCTTTTATATAAAGAATTAGACTGTTTTTACTAAAGATTAGCCTATTAAGTTTAATAGTAAAAGAATTTAGCTTATGGACAATACTATAGTTCTTATATAAAAAAATTAAGTAAATGGCTTTTATATAATTAATTTTAAAAATAAGAATATTACTTATAGGTATATAGAGTAGTGTATAAAAGACGCCTATATTATATTTATATATTAGCTAAAAGCTATATTTATTTTATTTATTGCTGCTTAGATAGTATTACCTTTATATAAAGATATTAAGGTATTAAATATATAAATCTAATAATATATTAATAATAGTAAGTGTAGTTTTATTTTTATACTATTAGATTTTTATTATATAAAGCTATTTATCTTTACTAATAGCTTATTTGCTAATAATAAGGACCTAAGCTTATAGTTAGAATTTTTAATTGCTCTAGGTAATAAGTATTATATAAATAATCGTAATAACTTTAAAATCCTAGTAAATAATATGTACTAGAATTTAACTAAGTATAAAGAAATAATAAAAAGTGTTATTACTAGTAAGCTATATAGTATAATTAGATGCTTTAATAATACTATTACTATTAGTATAACCTTTTAAAGAATTGTACGCATATTTAGTCTACTACTAATTTTTATATAGATTTATATAGATTTAAAGTCTCTTTATAACTACCTAATATAACTAGAAACTATAAATTAAAAGCGTCTTATAATTAATATTATATTACTTTACAAATTATACAAGCGCTAAAAAATCTTTAAGATTAGATAGATTATTAAAAAATAACTCTACTAATACCTATATAACGAAAGCCCTAAACTAGACTTCAGAGTCTTTAATCTCTAGTAATATATTAATAATTACTATTAAAGTATTAGTAAATTACCTTAAGCCTGCCTATATAAGCTCGTTCTAGCCTTTATATAATACTTTTTCCTTATTATTATTTTTTTATATAATATATGTTTTTACACGTATATATTACTTAAAAATACGCATTTTTCTATATATTATTTATATAGAAAGAGAAGAAATATAGTATATATTTATTTAGAGAGAAGTTTTTATTTTAGTACTAATAGATAGTATAGAGTATTTTTACTCTATTTTATTAGCCTTATTTTATATAATAATTATACCTAATATTATAGCTTTACTATATATATAAATTATATAATCTTACTTAAAAGCTTACTAGTATATAATATTTAGTAAAGAGTTTAGATCTAGTTATACTACTCTAGTTATAAGCGTATAAAGTGCCTCTTAGGCAACTATATAACTAAACTAATTTTTTATACTAAATAACTTTAGTAGTTTATAAATATAGGTTTGTACTAGTAAAGGAAATAATATTAACATTATATAAAAATATATATAATATAGTATATTAAGTTCTTAAGCCTATTTTAAAGTTAGCATTTATATAAAAATAAACTTATACGGAATAAAGAAACTTATAATAATAAAGATATTCTAAAAGAATATATAATTTATATAGGAACTAGTAAAGAGGGTAATGTTTTTTTATCTAGAAGATTATGTATAATAATATTAAGGCTAAAAAAGCTAATTTAGTTATTAGCTAGTATAAGTACTATTATTTATACTAAATTAGTATTTTGTAAAGATAAAATATTATATAATAAGAGATACAGTTTAGCACTATATAAAATAGGGAATTAGCTTAATAAAAAAGAAAAAAAAGCTAAAAAGAAAGGATATATATAAAGAGATACTTAAAGTAGTAGATAAGAAAAGGAAGAATAAAAAGAAGAATACTAGCCTTATATATATTGTCCCTTAATTTAAAGCTTTACTTTCTACTCTTTATTAGTATTTATTTTCCCCTTATCTAATATTATATAATTACCTAATATTACTATCTAAATAAATAAAATAAATAAGTCTACCTATTATACAAAACATAAACTAAGTAAACGGGTTTTATATAACTAATATATTATTGCTATAATTTTATTATTAACTATATAAGTTTACTTTTAACTGCTATTAGCTAGATAGCTATTTTACTATTAATAAGCCTAATTATGCCTTTAATAAATGGTAGCAAAGTATAATAAATAGTTGCTTAATGAAATCTTTCTACTAATTAAAGTAGACTAGTACAATTATAAAATATATAAATAGATAAATAAAGTATAAATAAAGTCTATATTAGTCAGTAGATAGTTTATATAGAAGAAGAGAGAACTACTAATAGTAATTTTAAAATAAAAAGTTACTAGTGTTTATATATTATATAGGTAAGGGCACCTAAGGGTGTTAAGGTTTTAATATTACTATATAATAGTATTATATAATAGTATATAATGCCTGTGCGCTAGAGCCTATATATTATAGAATCTTCTTCTTTTTTTTATACTTTTTCTAGATATAAGTAATGAATATTAAAGTTAGTTTAATTATATTATTTTCTTTCTTTATATGATTATTCTGTATACTCTCTACCCTTACTAATATAGAATATTAGATATTCATATTTATATAGCTAGCTAGGAGTACCTATTTAATAATAATCTATATAAGTTAGATGTAAAATATTTAATAAACTTTTACTATACTAGTATATTAAACCAATTACCCTTTTAACTATAGGAGTACTTAGGTATATTTGTCCTTTTATTTCTGTTAGGTCTAAGTTATAATTAATATCTAGCGTAGCTAAACTTTAGTTAAAGGTAAAGAGTTAACTAAACTATAAACTAGATAGTAAAAAAGGCTTTTAAAACTATTTACTATCTTATAACTATTTTAAATTAATATTTAATACTAAAGTAAAGTTCCTAGCTATTAAGTTATTATAGTAATTAAGGTACTTTAGAAACTATTAGTAATATATATACTTATTCTAGGTCTTTTATATTTTATTCTATATAACTATTAGTATATAACTATAATAAATAGCTATAATTATAATAACTTGTATACTATAAGCGTTTATAAAGAATTTAATATTATTATATAGTTAAATAAAAATCTTTTTTTACTTATCCTTAAGTAATACTTGCGCAACTTCTTTTATCCTAATTTAGCTATAGTCTATATAGCTTCTAGCTATCTAATATTATTTAACTTTTTAATAAGCTTATTATTTATTATACTTAGGAAATTAAACAGCTAATTATATATAAACTAGGTATATAAAATCTAGCTTTTTATTATTATTACCTTTTACGCCTTTTTTAATTACTAAGCAGGAGACTCTGCTTTTTTTGTTATGTTATTTGAGATAAAAGCCTCTATCGTCCTACCCCTAGGTAGATAAAATAACGCCACATAAAATATAGAGTTTTTAGTTCTTACTTAGAAAGTTTATAGCCTCTTTAAACTTTTAAAGTATAAAAATAATTAATTTAAAATATAACTACTGTAGGCCTAATAGTTAAAGTTTCTTAAGGTCTTTAAAGTCTATCTTTATAGTATTACTATAAGTAAAAGTGTTTAATCTTTTAGTTATCTTTATTATAATCTCCTTCTCTAGCTATATATTAATATTTGCTTAAAGCTCTAGTATACGCTTATATATATTATATGTAAAGTTTTATTTTATTTAAATATTTTTAATTAGAACTAATTACTTTTTTAGTAGTTTGTTACTTTATATTATAAAAATTTACTTATATTACTATAGTAATATATTCTATTAGTAGCCCGAATAGATTAGTCCGCCGAATAGTTTTTCTTGGCAACTTCGAGATCCCTTATAACTTATTATAGAACACTACCAACGTTACTTTATAGTGACGCATAATAATCTACTATAACTTATAATATACTAAGTTACTATTTAATCTACTTTTTACGTTGTGTAGTCTCTTTACGCGGCTGCTGCAGCCGCGCAAAGCTAAGGAGTCTTTCTTAGCAGTACGAACTTATAATATATTATCTACCATACTATATAGAGGCAATATATAGTATACTTATTATGATTCGTAGTAAAGCATACTCTATCTTAAGTAGTACTTTATCTAATTTTTAGTTACTAAGTGCGTACTATTATAAGATAAAGTTAACCCGTTATTTTTAGCCTTATAGTAACTGTCAGATAGACAGTCACTGTGAAATCTAGTGGGTAGGTGTGTACGATCATATGGCCCCTTACAGTGGTAATCAGTGTAAATCACAGTGATTTCACTGTGAAATACACTAAGGAGGCTGGCGCACTACTGTTTTACACTGCCCCTGTACTATTCTAAATAGTACTAGTGCGGCTTAGTACTAGATAGTTACTTCTCGCGGTAGTCGAGCTTCTCCGACAGAACACACACAATCAATCAATTAACCCACCACTTTTCCATCTCAACTCATTAAGAATACCCGTATATTTGACAGTAACCTATAATAAAATCACTCTAATTTACTATTAACACTATCTGAAAATAAGCCGCTAAGGGTAATATCTAACTCCTTCTCTATCTCTTTATTTATCTAATAGGTCCTTGCGTTGTGTCTAGGCTCTTCGCACCTCCCATAGCGGCGTTGTGTTAAGGGACCTGCCTCTCCCTCACTACTACCTCGCGCCCTTTTAATAACTTCACCCTAATAGAAGGGCTTTCTACTTCCCAATCTGCTCCCTAAGTAAAGTCTAGAGTCCTACCTTTCTAAATGCGCTTTCTTTTACGCGTTTTTCGCTTTGTTAGAATCTTAACTTGCTTCTTAAGTTTCTTAATGCGGGTCTTTTAAAGTACACTATAGTAGAGTATATGTTTAGCACCTTTTATAAGCTGTGAGTAGCTCGATTTAGCATTAGGTAGAGACCGAATAAAATAGTCGCGTACGAGCTTTAACTGGGATCTAAACTTAAGAATATTACTTAGAGTCCTGGCTTGCTATAGTGTATCTGGTGGGGTACCCTAAGGTGGGGTACCCTAAGGTGGAGTGTGAATACGCATATTAAGGCAATCTACTACTACTAACGTATCTAAAGAGATAAGCCTAGAGGTCTTAAAGGCCTTCTTGTAGTTTTCTAGTGTAAATATATTAAAAAACGCGTTATAAAAGGCTAGTAGAAAGCCCTCTTTATTAATATAAAAGACGCGTTAGCGTGCTAAGTCCCGCACGCGCTAGGAGTACTTTAGTTTTAGTGGCGCGAAATAGATCATATTAAGTAGCTAGAGGATATAAGATAAGTGCGCTGGCATATAGAGTGTTAGGATCTTCTGTTCTAGATAATAATCCTTAAAATCCTAGGGGTAGTGGCTCTTATAGCTGTCTAGAATAAGTAATCTCTATAACTCTACTATGCGCGGCCTTATATACGCGTTAAAGTGCTTTAACTATATAACTCTAAGCTCGCTATTAGTCTAGCCAGTCTTAGAGACTAAGAGCTTCTAATTATGGGGAATACTAGTCTTCTTATACTACGCTAAGATGTGAACTCGCCCTTTGTAAATAATAAAGAGTAGGGTAGTATACTTAGTAGCGCAAATACTCTAAATTACTATAACCTACTTGCGATTGCCTGGCTAAACAAGCGTAGGTTAAGAACGTCTTTTTAAACTAGTTATAACCTTTATTAAGCTAATAACTTCTATCTAGAAGCCTGACTTATTAAAGTTATAGATATCTTTATTCTGCACTTTATACTTGGCTTTTGTGTCCTCCACTAGCTAAAACTACGCGTTTATAATCTCTAGGTCTTTCTATTATATTCTCTATTAGTCCTTCGCTTGATTAAAAGCCATTTTAAGCTTAGGTACGCGCTTTATAAAGCGCTAAGCCTAGCATTATCCTACAGGGTCTCTGTGCTGCGCAGCTAGTAGTTTGTTAGCCATATCTTCTATCTTATCTAGCTAGGGTGCAAATCCTCGCAAATCTAAGTTAAGAATATACTGTATAAGCGTTTGCTCTTTAGTTATAGTAAGCTTTGCCATGCCTAATTGTGTATCTGCTTAGGCAGTAATTCTATTAATTTAATTGCTTAGTGTAGACTTTGGGATATTATATACTATAGTAGCGCGTCGCAGGCTTAAAATTTGCTTATTCTAATAGGCGTGAAGGGTAAGCTTAATTCTGCCTTTTTAATTAGATAATAACGCGTTATATTATTAAGACATTATAATTTATAGTGAAGTGTTGTAGTCTTAGCAAAACCTGTCCGGGCTACTAATAAAATATATTAACTAGTTAATTATAATATAAATATAACAAAGCTATATACTAATTAGCCACTAATAACTTTTTATAATAATAACTAATATATCTTATAAAGAAAATTTAGGATAGATATTTATACCTAGATTTTATTTATATATTACTACTATAATATCTTTTTAAAGTTAAGATTAATAGGCGCTAATAAATTAAAATTATAAATAATATTTTAAACTATAATATTAATAATACAAGTAATATATAGAATTATAGTCGGCTTGCCAAACACCTTTTTAATCTTTTTATAGTTTAATATTAAAGTAGATTAAGATAAAAGGTTATATATACTACTATATACTGTACCTAATTCTAATTAAAGACTAACCTTAAACACCTTAATAACCCTACACCCTATAAGCTTCTAACCTATATAAGGCTCACTTACGCTGTATATAGCACACCTGGCTTATTGCTACTACTATTATTAGTTATTCGCGCTCACGCCGCTACGCGGCGTACATGCTTAAATAAGCCAACTTAATAGCAATAATAGCTAGGAGGATCTTACGAATCTATGCAACGCTCTTGCCACATCAAAGCTTGTTAATAAAGACCTTATTGTCCTCTTGCGTCTCCTACTAGAGGATTCTATTACTAATAAGAAGTAATTACGTCTACTAGAGCAGGAATATAGTCTAGCTATTCTCTGTAAACTAGATTAGCTGCTAGCCTAACTAGTATATATAGATAGCATTATAAATAGTTAAGTATACCTATCTATCGCGCTAGATAAGTATCTTACAGATAGAATAGAACTCTAACGTGGCCATATTAGTAGTAGCGGCGCGAATCTTTGGCGTGTACTTTTCGACGATGGCGAGTACTTCTTTAGGGACGACGTTAATGCCTAGATAGATAGTAGGGCTTAGAGAGATAGTAGGGACTTTGTTAAGGACAATCTTAATATAGTAATAAAGCGATGGTGTATCTAGTACGTGTTACCCTTATCCTACTACTTACAAGAAACATACCTATTAATATGTTAACTTGTGTTATTTGCAACAATCTAGATAGTAGTTTATAACTTAGGATAGTAGAGAAGAGATAGCTTATAGTGTGGCCGCGCTAAAGTCTTATCTTTTCTAAAGTTCTAAGTGGCCTCTTTGTAAAGATTTTACTTATAGGAGCCTCGCGCTAAGACCGCCAAGCTCGCTTAGTAGTTCAAACGCGCTTTTTTTATTATTACCTTTTTTACGCTCTTTTTAATTACTAAGCAGGGGGCTCTGCTTTTTTTGTTATGTTATTTGAGATAAAAGCCTTTGTCGTGCTACCCCTAGGTAGTTAATTTAACGCCACATAGAATTATATTCTCTTTTTCGTTCTAGATAATATTTTTTAAATAGTTTATACTAAACGCTCTAAGCTAAAGTGCTATTATTACTAATATTATTGTATATAATAGCTAAGAGCTTTTATATAGTTTCTATATTCTTAAAAACCTATAGTACTTTTAATACTATTAATACTTTAGTATAACTACTATGTATTAGTATAAAGTTAAGTAGCTTTTTTAAGCTGCTAAGCGTTATTAATATAGTTACTATTAATAGCTAGAAAGCGAAAGTAATTAGCTATAAACTATACGTTAAGCAAGATAAAAAGTTTAATTACCTTACTAATATTACTAAAAATAGCTATCGTAGTAGCGTTAAAGTTATTTAGAAATATTTAGTAGATCCTATACTATCTAGTTATTATAGCGTTAGGCCTAAGAAAATAAAAAAAGTATTAAAAGAATAGTTACTCTACTATTTAAAAGAACTATTTATTATTAATTACTACTTATATAAATTTAGTTTTAAATACCTATGTGTAGTATTAAATTAACTACCTAGGGGTAGCACGAGAAAGGCTTTTATCTTAAATAATATAACAAAAAACTAGAGCCTTCTGCTTAGTAATTAAAAAGAAAAGTCTTTTTATAAATAGACTTATTCTACTATATATATACTTAGAACTTTATATAAAGTTAAGAAGATTGTGTGCTAGGTACTAGATGTTAGTGTCTCCTATTTTACTTCTTATTATGTATAGTGTGGACTCGATCTTAGTTAGAATCTCTACACAACAAAGATCTTTAATAGTTAAGAAGATACTTAGTACTAATTAGCTAAGTACTAATAGAGTTAACGCTTAGGTATTATAATATATAGCTATTATTAAAATAAAATATATATAGATAACTAAAAGAGTACTATATATTCTTCTAAAATATAGTTTAAATAATACCTATAGTTAGCTTAATAAATACCTTTTTTAATCTTTTTTTAGTTTAAAATTAAAGTAAGTTAAGATAAAAGGTTATTATATACTATATATAGCACCTAATTCTAATTAAAAAAACCTTTATTATCTAATAATATAATAGTAGTTTAAACTTTAAACTTACTTATATTTTGCTTACACCCTATAAGCTTTAAACCTATATAAGATTTACTTATAGTATATATAGTATATCTAGCTTATTTTTACTACTAATATTAGTTATTCTAACTTAATAGTATTAATAGCTAGAAGAATCTTATAGATCTATATAACACTCTTACTATATTAAAGCTTATTAATAAAGATCTTATTATTTTCTTTTTACGTCCCCTACTAGAAAATTCTAGTACTAATAAGAAGTAATTATATTTACTAAAGTAGGAATATAGTGCTGCTATCCTTTATAAACTAGACTAGCTGCTAGCCTAACTAGTATATAAGGATAGCCTTATAAATAGTTAAGTATACCTATTTTTACGCTAGATAAGTATTTTATAAATAGAATAGAACTTTAGTATAGCTATAATAGTAGTAGTAGGGTAAAACTATAGTATATACTCTTTAGTAATAGTAAGTACTTCTTTAGAAATAATATTAATGTCTAAATAAATAGTAGGGTATAGAGAGATAGTAGGAGATTTATTAAGAATAACCTTAATAGAGTAATAGAGTAATAGTGTATCTAGTATATATTATCCTTATCCTACTACTTATAAGAAACATATCTATTAATATATTAACTTATATTATTTATAATAATCTAGATAGTAGTTTACAACTTAGAATAGTAAAAAAATAAAAAATAGTATTGCTACACTAAAGTTTTATTCCTCTCCTAAAGTTCTAAGTAGCCTCTTTATAAAAAAATTATATATAGAAGCTTTACGCTAAGACTACTAAGCTTGCTTAGTAGTTTAAACACGTATTTTTAATTACCTTTTTACGCTCTTTTTAGTTACTAAGTAGGAGACTCTACTTTTTTATTGTATTATATAAGATAAAAGCCTTTATTATTCTACCCCTAGGTAGATAATTTAACAACACAAATAATACCTATATAAAAATAAGAGTTTTAGTATAAGTTATAAGTTTATTTATTTTTAGCCTATTAGGTATTAAACTACTATATATTCTATATAGTAAAATTTTTTTCTTTCACTTTTATAAATTTAAAGGGAATATTAAATAAAATAAAATATTTTACTTTCTAACCTATTAGCCTATAAGGCTAGAATTCTATATTTAAGAAAGGTATTTAGTAGTAAAGTAACTGGTTTATTAATATAGGGCTATTTATTAATTCTAGGATAAGTATAGCACTTAATATAGTACTTAAGAATATTAGTGTAATAAAAAGATATAATAACTAGTTAGATAGTTATTTAAGAGAATAGTAATTTAATAAAAAAGGATAGAATAAACTAAATTGTATAATATTAACTATAGTAGTGTTTAACTAATACTAAGATTAGCTAAAAATAGTATATAGTATATAGTATACTAATAATGAATTAGTTTTAAATTTAAACTAGTATATAGCCCTTTATTATGAAGTTAGTTTTAGGTAGTAATTAGTTTATTACTATAATATTATAGATAGTACTTATAGTAACTAGTATATAATTATTAGTTAAAATAATTAGTTATAGTAATGTTATAACTTTAGCTTATCTTATTCTATATACTAATTATTATTTAAAACTCCCTTAGTACCTCAGCCCCTTTTATTATCTAAAACCTTTTTATTATCTAAAACCTTCTTAGCACTAAATCCCTTCTTAGTACTTAAACTTCTTTTAGTACTTAAGTCCCTAAAGTTTAAAAAACTCTTAAAGTTTATATTTTTATTTATAATAGTAGAGTTATACCTATTTAGTAGCCCTTAAAAATAAGGCTTAAACTTCTCCCTATTATTCTTAATTTTCGTTTTACACTTATTATTATTATTATTTCTTTTAATATTCACCTTATTACTATTAAGTATACTATTCTTACTATAGTTAATAAGGTTAGTAGAAGGACTAGACTTATAGTAACTAATAATTATTAGCAAAGGTATATAATAAATAAGTATAATAAACTTATATTGTTTATTATTACCTATTTTATAATCTTTTTAATTACTAAGCAGAGGGCTTTGCTTTTTTATTATGTTATTTAAGATAGAAGCCTTTATTGTTCTACCCTAGGTAGATAATTTTAATAACACATATAATAAACTTATAATTATTTTTTATTAATAACTATTATTAACTCTTTAGTAGTTAGATCTATATTATTTATACTATTATAGAAGTCCTTTTACTCTCTTTTATTAGCTTTACTCTTAAAGCTATTAGCCTTAAGCTTTTTAAGCCTACCTTATATATATTATATAAGAGCTTCTCATATATATTACTATAGTTAAAAATTTATTTACTTATATAACTTTATAGTGTAGAATATATAAGAGAGTTTTGTCCTTTGCTAGTATTAATTCTATGCTTAGCTAGAACTACTTAGTAGGCCCTTAAATTAACTTTATTTTTATTTCTTATATATAGCTATTAGTTTTATTTTTAACTAGTTGTCTAGTTTTTATTAATTAACTAATATAAAATAATATAATATAATAATATACTACTTTCTTGATTATTAAAACAAAACTATATAAGCTTTTTTATATAAGCTGTTAATACTTTTATACTTTAGAAATAAGTTAGCAGTTTTTATTATTATATAGCTTAATTAGCTAATCGAGTAGCGTTTAATACTTATTTTTCTTTATTATAAAGTATATTATAAAACCTTTGTATGATAGTATAGGTACTATTACTAAGTATACTTTTAAATAGTATTTTATAGTTAGTACAATATCTTTTCTAAAAGCTATCTTATTTATAATATAAAAGAATAGTGCTAATCGTTTTATTTATAGATATAAAGCCCTATTTATATTAGTATATATAGCGTTATTTTATCTACCTAGGGGTAGGACGACAAAGGCTTTCATCTCAAATAACATAATAAAAAAGCAGAGCCCCCTGCTTAGTAATTAAAAAAGGTGTAAAAAGATAATAACAAAGAAATGATATTAGTATATAATATAATAAAAGACTATAATTACTAAGTATTTTAGTAAAATTCTTCTATTTATTATACTTAAAATTTGCTATAATTTATAGGCTACTACTTAAAAGGCCCTTTAGAATATTAGGAGACTTTTCTTTAATAAATAATATAGTATAAGATATTAGTCTGTTCTCTAGCCTTGCTAATAACGTAATAGTAAGAAGCTATTATTGTCATACAAATATTACTATATCATCGCTTAGGCCTCTATACAAAAGGATGGCCTCGCACTTAAGAATCTAAAGTTGCGTAAAGATAGTATATGGCCTAAACAAATTATTAGTTATAACCTCTAGAATAGTGTAACTAATCTAGTTCTCTAGTAGACCTGTCTTAACTATATCTTGCAGTAGGTAGGCTAGATAGCTAACGTTGCCTAGCTAGTTATCTATGCTAGTTTTAAATTCTCTGGCAGCTGTCTAACTACAGGTATTAGACAACTCAATCTTAGGACGCTAGAAAGCTAGCTTACTATATATATTAAAGAGTTAGATTTAAAAGACTTAGTATTATGTATGTTAAAGGGGAAGAATTTTTAGATATTATAAATATTATAAGAGGCAGACTTATACAATATACGTATAGTAAACTATAGTTGTAACTTCGCGCTCTACTATAGCTCTCTAATAGTCTACTAGTTAAGAGATAATATGTGACTTAGCTATGCTAGATAGCAGACTATCTATTAACTACTATTAATAATACTATTGTGCAGAACGCTAATAACATAATTATTATTATTTTGTATATATTTTGTTACTACTACTCTGTGCTAGATACTAGGTTATAGTGCCTCCTATTTTACTCCTCTTTGTGTATGGTGCGGACTCGACCTTAGTTAGAATCTTTATATAATAAAGATCTTTAATAGTATAAGATATAATAATAGTATATAATAACTTTAATTACTATTATAAAAGTAATAAAAATAATACAAAATAGTATTATTAATATAAAAAGTAGCTTTAGGGACCTATATATATAAGTAAGGCGCTAATAATACTAGTATATTTTCTTTACTTACCTTACTACCTACTTAGCTATTTTACCTAACTATCCTTTTAGCTACTTTTTAATACTTTATAATTTTAACTACTATATAACTTTAATTTCTAAAATACTAGTATACTTTAGACTATTTAAATATACTAAAGTAGCTATTAGTAAAACTTAGGTAAAAATAAGCTACTAGCTACTAAGGCTATATAAAAGGCGTCTTATAATTATAAAATACTATTTAAGGCACTAAAAGAAAGCACTACTAGAAGGTGAGTAGTATATTATTATTATATCTATTTATTATATATATATTCTAATAATATATAGCTATTATACTTAAAGAAATTAAAAAGTACCAAAAAGTAATAAGTCTCTTATTAGGAAATTTCTATTTTGCTACTTTATTAAGAAAATAGCGTTAAATTAAAATAAAAAAGAATTACGCTTCTAGTCTATTACGCTAGCTACTTTTTACAAGGTAATAAAGACTTTTCTAATTAGAATATTTAAAGATATTTCTTTATAATACTCTACTATCGCATTGTTTACTTAGTGTTAATTACCTTTTTAATATTTTTTTAAATTGAGCCTGCGTAGGTTAGGATGGAAAGGTCGCTTTAGTCCAGCACCTAAAAATACAATCTACTCTTAGTCTCCGCCAACGTAATAATAGTTTATAAGGACAGTCTATAAACTGCACACTCGCCCCCTAATTATCTATAAGCACTCTAATACCTATTAAGTCACTTAAAGCGTGCATAGAAAACTAACTCTTACTCTTCTATTACTATTATTAGCAATCGCGCTATATTCGCGCGTTGCTACGCAGCACACTTATGCAATACGCTTACTAGCTTACTATCTAACGCTATAACAACTATAAGAATCTAACGCATCTACGCAACGCTCCCCTCCCCTAGCAACTTATTAACAAATATTTCTTCTCTTTCCTCTTAATTCTACTCTCTATTGCCGCCTTCCTAATTAGCAGCAATATAAGGAACTATAGTAAGAACTCTATACATCTATTATTACTACTCCTGCAGTTACTAATTTATTGCCAGCCTAACTAGTACACTAGGACCGCCTTATATAGGGTAAGGTATACCTTCTGCTTCCTATTAATAATACCCTAGACAGAGTAGTATTTTAGTGTAGACCTAGTAATAGTGGTAAGCGGATAGATCTTTAGAGCGTACTTTTAGGCGGCCTTAACAGCAGCATTAGTATTAAAGCTTAAGAAGATGGCGAGAAATAGAGCACTAGAAGTCTCCTTAAGATTAATTTTAATATAGAGATAGAGCGTTAGTGTACCTATGGTATATAAGCTCCCATATAGTATATATCTTATAAGTAGCACAAATCTACTGTTATAATAGCTATTACTAGTAATCTTTAGGGATAATAGTAGAGGAGACAATAGTTACAGCGTTATACTAGTTGCGGCACTAGCGCTATCTTATACCTCTTTTCCCCCCGCTCTAAACTATAGTACGGCAATGTGGCCTTACCTATAATTTTGTATGTGGATTTTTTTTTAGTTAGAGTGGGCGCGCCAAGTCCACTAAGCTCGCTTAGCTTGCTTATAACGCGCTACCCCCATTTTATTAACATCTTAAAACGCTTTTCTGTATATATAATAGTAGGAGAAATATCTGCTGTTATTATAATATTTTTATTAGAAACCTCTTAGTCGTAAAAAAAAATCCCCATAATACTCTACTTCTATTATAAAATAAATACTAATAACGTATTTTATTAGTGAGCGGGTTAGATTAGCGAGTAGGTTAGTTTTTATTAGCAACACCATAGTACTATAAAACTTTAATTTAAATTACTATTAACACTATTTAAAAATAGCCTACTAAAGTTAATATCTAAGCTAACAAATAACTCTTTAGCCTTCTAGTAGGTTCTTGCATTATATCTAGTCTCCTTGCAGTTACTATAGTAGTGTTATATTAAGGGGCCTCTCTTAGCGTTATTTCTACTCTACGCCCTTTTAGATAATTTTGCCCTAATAAAGGGACTCCTAGCTACTAAATCTATTCTCTAGCTAAACTTAAGTACTCTACTATACTAGAGACGCTTTCTTTTATATAATTTTTACTTAGTAAGTAGCTTTATCTACTTCTAAAGCTTAGTAAGTTAGCCTATTATAAGTATACTTTAGTAAGCTAGACTTTTAGTGCCCTTTATAAGCTATATAAGTCTTATAGTAATAGTAGTTAGTAATTTCTTAATAGATTCTATTACTAGCTTAGCCTATAATAAGAGTTTAATAGCGTTTTTTGTATTTTAATTACTAGGACTTATCTAGTATAGGTGGTCCGAGTAGGGTATAAAGTTACATATTAAGGCAATCTACTACTACTAATATATTTAAAAAATAAGCCTAAAGGCCTTAAAGGCTTTTATAATTCTCTAGTATAAATATATTAAAAAACGCGTTATAAAATGCTAGTAGAAAGCCCTCTTTATTAATATAAAAGATATATTAGCATGCTAAGTCTTATATATACTAGAAGTACTTTAGCTTTAGTAGTGCAAAATAGACTATATTAAGTAGCTATAAAATATAAGATAAGTATGCTAGTATATAAAAAGTTAGGATCCTTTATTCTAGATAGTAATTCTTAAAATCTTAGAATTAGTAGCTCTTATAGCTATCTAGAATAAGTAATCTTTATAACTTTACTATACGCGGTCTTATATACGCGTTAAAGTGCTTTAACTATATAACTTTAAGCTTATTATTAGTCTAGCCTGTCTTAGAGACTAAAAGCTTCTAATTATAAGAAATACTAGTCTTTTTATACTATGCTGTGGTATAGACTTACCCTTTATAAATAATAAAGAGTAAGATAGTATATCTAGTAGCGTAAATACTCTAAATTACTATAACCTACTTGCAGTTACCTAACTAGATAAAATTAGATTAAGAGTATCTCTCTAAGTCTATTATAATCTTTATTAAGCTAATAATTCTTATTTAAAAGCTAGTCTTATTAAAGTTATAGATATCTTAATTCTACACTCTATACTTAGCTTTTGTCTCCTCTATAAGCTAAAACTACACATTTATTACCTCTAAATTCTCTTATTATATCCTCTATTAGTTCTTTGCTTAATTAAAAGCTATTTTAAGCTTAGGTACACGCTTTATAAAGTATTAAGTCTAGTATTTACCTATAGGATCTCTATACTACGCAGCTAGTAGTTTATTAGCTATATTCTTTACTTTATCTTGCTAGGGTGCAAATTCTTATAAGTCTAGGTTAAGTATATATTAGATAAGCGTCTCTTTTTTAGTTATAGTAAGCTTTACTATATTAGCGCAGTTATTTATTTAGGTAGCAATTCTATTATATTATTAGGTTACTATAGTTTTTAGAATATTATACGCATTAGCGATGCATTATAGGCTTAAAAATTATTTATTCTAATAGGCCTAAAAGGCAAGCTTAATTCTACCTTCTTTATTAAATAATAACGTGTTGCGTTGTTAAGATATAATAAGTTATTATAAGGTGTTATAGTTTTAGTAAAAACTAACCCGCTTACTAATCTAACCCGCTTGCTAATAGGATATATTACCTTTAAATATTAATATTAATATTATTTATATAAAATAAGCTACTATATAGGCTAAAAATATATAGCTAGTAAATAGGTACTATAAGAAGTATATAAATAGGTAAATAGTTAGGCACTTAGTTAGATTTAAAATAATTAGGTACTTAGTTAGGTTTAAAATAATTAGGTGCTTAGTTAGGTTTAATATATATATTAAATACTACTATATGCTAGATACTAGGTTTTAGTGCCTTTTGTTTTACTCCTCTCTATATATAGTGCGGATTCGACCTTAGTTAGAATCTTAACATAATAAAGATCTTTAATATATACTTAATACTAAAGCTATACTTTTACTATAATAAGTAACTATAATAATTAGTACTATAATAATAAAGATATTTTTATAGTAATTTATTATAAAAAATATAATTAGTTAGACCTAATATAACCTAGTTTATATAACGCTAATCTAATTTATAGTTTATATAACCTAAACTTAATTTATACCTATTACTAGTATAAAATTTATAAGTAAAAGTTAAGTTAGGGTTAAGGCCTTACGTAAGAGAACCTAGCCCTAATCTAACCTATACCTATTTACTAGTCTACTTCTTAGCAGTAATAGAATTCTTAAGTAGGAAATATAAGAAAATAATAAGATTTTTATTAATAAGCTCTAGTATAGTAAAAGTATTATATAGATCTATAAAATTCTTCTAGCTATTATAACTATATTAGCTTATTTAAGTAAGTATACTATAAAAGTAGTATATAAGTATAAATAGTTAATAATACTAATAGTAATAATATAAATAGACTAACGTACTTTATACTCGAGTTAATTATTCTATTAAGTTAATTACTTTGCTAAGACCCCACTAAGTTCTATATACTATTTACGATAGTACAGAGTTAATACGAACTATTTTCGATAGTCTAAATAGGCCAATCTATTTAGAATCTACTTCTACAGGCTACCTACAGGTTGTTTTATTATGCCTAGGCTTGCCGCAGCGTTCATAGCGCTGTTAAGCAGATTCGCCTCTATTAGCGCGCACCCTCTTCTTCACCTTTTGCCTATCACTGCACGCCCCAAACTTCTTTAGAGTGGCCAGCCGCTGGTCCTCTTTAGCTATAAGGACTCCTTCACGCTGTATTCGCTTTCTTTTATGCGATTTACATTGCGTGGCAGCCTTATTAGTAGCTTAAAGTTTAGTATTGCGTTTAGTTATTAATACTAAAGAATGCCCTATTAGCTCGGCGCCTTTAATAAGCTTTTCCACCTTAACTATATAAGTTAGGGAACTATTTACATGCCTTTAAATCCTCTGCTTAACTAGCATTAATTGCGACCTAAGTTCTATACTATTTCGCGGAGTTTGCAACTTCTATATACTATCGCGAATAGTATAAAGTGGAGGCGTACATAAGCGGACGTTAAGATGCGATATTACAACTTCTAAGTTGTGGGGCACTAGGCCAGAACCTTAAAAGCCTCCTTTGATATTACTTTTAGTAATTAAAGCCTTAAAAGTAGTAATAAAGCAAGGTAGGAACTAGATTTTAGTGATGTGCGTGATGTGGTTGCGCATTAGATTCTTAGCTTGGCGCCTATACGCCTTTTTTAACAGCGCAAAACAACTTATATTAAGTGGCTATAAGAGGTGCGACGAATATGGAGACATATAGAGAGTAATAATATTACTCTTTTTATAGTAATTCTGGAATATAAGCGAGTTGTAACTTTTATGGCTATTAATAATAAGCAAATATGCTTTACTAGTAGTACGCCTCTTTGTATACTTATTAAAGTGCTTTAGCTATTGTAGACCAAGCTTATTTGTTGTCTAGCTATTCTTAGAGACTGCAATAACCTAATTATAAGGTAGATTCTTCTCCTTATACTAGGCGGAGAGGGGGTGCTTGCCCCTAAATATAATAAAGGGTGGGATCCACCACTCTATTGCGTTAATGCCTTGGATGACTGTTGTCTACTCCCTATTACTCTGCTGCACCTGCTTTGGCCGTCCTTAACGCTTAGAGCCTGTAACTACCGCTCTAGTTAATATTATGCCCATTATAAAGCCAGACTCGTCGAAATTATAGGTGTCCTTATTTAGAATACTATACTTAGCCTTTATGTTCTTTATAAGCCGGAACTAGCCTTTTATCACCTTAGGATCCTCCTAGAGGGCTCTCTTATAGTTGTACTTTTAATTAAACTTAACTTAAAGCTTTGGCTAACATTTAATAAAGTCATAAGGCTACCTCTGGCCAACTGGCTTATAGTGGCGTGCAGCTAGTAAAGAATCGGCCATATCTTTTATAGCATTAAGCTAGGGCGGAAATCCTTGCGCGTCTAGGTTAAGTATATGCTGCACAATCACCTACTCCTCTCTTATAGTAAGTCTTATTTTGTTAGGTGCGCAGTCGCGTCTAAACGTCTTTCTGGCACGTTGGTTACTAAGTGTACTTTAAGAGACATTATAGAGGACTGCAGCGTGTCGCTAAGAGAGTGTCGCGTCTTGTTTAATAGTCTAGATTGCAAGCTGTATACGCGCTTCTTTTAACGTCAGTGGTTTATTATGTAGTTAAGGCATCACGTTGTACTATTGCTAATAGTACGTTTTGGTAGGGTCTTGGCAAAGTAATTAACTTAATAGAATAATCGACTCGAGTGCAAAGTACGTTATATATAATATAAGTAAATCTTATATTAAAACTAGAAGCTTATAGATATTAACGAGTATAAGTAAGTTTAAACTATTATTATATTATTAAATAGTAGTATTTAAGATTAGTCTTTAATTAGAATTAGATACTCTATATAGTATATAATAATTTTCTATCTTAATTTACTTTTAACTTTAAATTAAAAAAGGTTAAAAAAGTATTTGGCAAGCCAACGTTTTTAATAATATAATAATAATTTAAATTTACTTATACTATTTAATAGCGCTAGCGCTATCTTATGTCTTCTTTCTACCTTACTCTAAACTATAGTATAGTAATATGGTCTTACCTATAGGTTTATATATAGTTTTTTTAGTTAGAGTAAGTGCGCTAAGTCTACTAAGCTCGCTTAGCTTATTTATAATACGCTAACCTCTTTTTATTAATATTATCTTAAAACGCTTTTCTATGTTAATAATAGTAGGAGAAATAATTACTATTATTAGAAAAACATTATTAGAAACTCTTAGTTAAAAAAAACTATACTTTTTAATATTTATAAACTGTTAGCTCTAACATAAAATTTACTTACATTATATATATTGCTTTTTTTCGTGATTACCTTTTTTACGCTCTTTTTAATTACTAAGTAGGGGGCTCTGCTTTTTTATCATGGTATTTAAGATGAAAGCCTTTATCGTGCTACTCCTAGGTAGTTAATTTAACGTCACATATATGTATCATTAATTAACTATCTAGAAATAGAATAATAAAGGCTTTTATCTTAAATAATATAATAAAAAAGCAAAGTCCTTTACTTAGTAATTAAAAGACTATTAAAAGAAGATTATATATTATATAGAGTCTATTTAAATTATTACTATTACTATTATTAACTATTTACATCTATACTACTATATAGTATATAGTATACTTACTTAAATAAACTAACTTAGTAATGTGTAGCGTTATTTTATCTACGTAGGGGTAGGACGAGAAAGGCTTTTATCTTAAATACTATAATAATAAAAGCAAAGCCCCCTACTTAGTAATTAACAAAGGCGTAAAAAGGTGATAACAAAAGAAAGCGCATTCGAACTGCTAAGCGAGCTTGGCGGTCTTAGCGCGAACTTAGTAATAATAATATATATATTTATATAGTTGTCTTTTAGCTATTTTTACTATAAGAAATATTAGCTAGCTGTAGTAAAGTATACATAACGCTTTGTTATTAGTTATATAATAAGTTAAGTAATATTAGTTATATTAATTAAATACACTATACCTATATACTATAGGTATATATAATATATTAATATACTTACTAAATAGTAATATTTACTACTACTATAGCTTTCTATAAGTCTATACTATAGGTTTAAATATGCTCTTTTTAATTACTAAGTAGAGGCTCTACTTTTTTATTATATTATTTAAGATAAAAGCCTTTATTGTTCTATCCCTAAGTAGTTAATTTAATAACACATAGGTTTAAATACCTAGTAACACTACTTTACTTATTCTATTCTTTACTTTTTTTTCTTTCTTTACTATATTAGAATTGTTTTAAAAGTTAATACGTTTTACTTTTACGCCTATAGTACTTTAGCTAGAAAGTATATAAATTAATAAAATAGTAATACTATAATATAATAAAATACTAAAAGTTATATTTAAAAAAATAAGTAAAGAGTATACAATAAGCTTACCAGCATTATACTAAGTATAAACCTATCTTTAAATTATTTAATTTAAAAAGATTAGCCTATAGCTACTATATAAATAGTTTAGTGTATATAGTATATATAATAAAGCTCTAAAATCTTTATTTACTAAAGGAACTTTAAAGATAATTATAATATTATTATATATTACTATATATAGCTAATAACTATTAAAAAGAATAAGAAGTATACGTAATAGTATTTTTATCTACTTATTACTTATATTACTATATAAATATAAATATAAATATAAATATAAATATAAATATAAATATAAATATAAATATAAATATAAATATAAATATAAATATAAATATAAATATAAATATAAATATAAATATAAATATAAATATAAATATAAATATAAATATAAATATAAATATAAATATAAATATAAATATAAATATAAATATAAATATAAATATAAATATAAATATAAATATAAATATAAATATAATAATAATGTGTAGCGTTAAATTAACTACCTAGGAGTAGTATAACAAAGGCTTTTATCTTAAATAATATAATAAAAGGTAGAGCCCCCTGCTTAGTAATTAAAAAAAGCGTGGAAAGGTGGTCACAAAAATGTACTAATAATAATAATAATAATAATAATAATAATAATAATAATAATAATAATAATAATAATAATAATAATAATAATAATAATAATAATAATAATAATAATAATAATAATAATAATAATAATAATAATAATAATAATAATAATAATAATAATAATAATAATAATAATAATAATAATAATAATAATAATAATAATAATAATAATAATAATAATAATAATAATAATAATATTATAATATAATATAAACTCTTTAAAAAAATTAAAAGAATAAAGGTACATATAGTAACTATAATATAGAGTAGCCTAAGGACTCTTACTAGTATCGATAAAGAGATATATATTATTAAATTATCTGCTTAGGAGTAGAATAATAAAGGCTTTTATCTTAAATAATATAATAAAAAAATTAGAGCCCATTGCTTAGTGATTAAAAAGAGTATAATAAAGAGATATAAATAATAAACTATTATATTACTATATAATATTTATATTAGAATTTCTATTAACGTAATAATATAAATAACCTTAGTAGAAATATATTCTAGAGAGACTTTAAAAAGTAGACTACCTTATTAAAGTTTTAAATAAAACTTATTAAACTTATAAAAAAGGGTAGTATTCTTATCTATAATAGAACCGCCTATAATAGTGGCTTTTCTAGAATAATAGGGGTCTAAGACCTAAACGCTAATAACTTAACATACCTCAACACGCTCCTTTTGTAAGAGCTATTCCCCACGCTAAGGTTTCAATAGAACCTCCCCTAACGAGTGGGCGTTAGTGATCTTATTATGGCTGGTGTAGTCGATGTCGAGGCTAGCCTTCTGCACGCAAGATATCATCGTTCTATTTAGAAAGGCACGTGAACTTGAGATCCTCTTAGCCTTATCCTCTCTCCGTATCTGGCCAATATAACTGTGCATGGGAAAAAGACCAACGCAATAAATGCTAGTAGGCTATTCCCCCAATCATACCCTAGGCGTTGATATAGCGGATCTGCCGCGAGCGGTAAAATCGCCGAGCAAATCGATCTTAACACGGTACAAGCCACCACTGCGCTCGCAGCATATTGCGTGTATGTATCAATCAAGTACATCATGATAGGCAGATATGTGCACATATAGCCAATTGCGAAGAGAGCGCTGCCGATGATGGGAATGATCCAGTGCGTGTGGGTGCCCCAGCCGTAGGCGAGTAGGCTGAAAGGGATGATGAGAGCGCCGATGAGGAGCGGCGGGAGGCGGTCTTCTGGCTTGTGAGCGCCGTGGAGACGCGCTATCCGGGCAACGTGCTTGTCGGAGAGATGACCGAGGGTGAATTGACTGATGGTTAGGCCAACGGCGAGTCCGAGGTAGGCGAGTCCGCTGGCCCCCGGGGAGAAGTGGTAGTTTTCTTGGTAGACGAGGCCGAGCGTTGCGAATATGAGGAGGAGGTAGCCTTGGGTGACGGTGGTGTAGATGGCAAACAGCAAGACGATGGGAGAGTGGATGAGCATCTGGGCAGGACGGACCCAGGGGCCTTTGAAGATGGTAATGATCCTGTCTGATCGTCGCTTGAATGGGCTAGAGACGTGAGGGTTGTGTTGAGAGGTGACGGATGGAGCTTGTGCCTCAGTCTTCACGTCGTTACCACTCTGATCCGATCGTTTCTGAAGTACGCGACTGTATGTCTCGGTTAAGATGTAGCAGGCTACCGCTGCCAGCAACCCAAACTGTCCATGCTAGTGTCAGCACTAGCAGTCTGCATGAGATGAATCATGAGGATCCAGGCATCCTACCGTGATGGCACAGGCCCAGAATATCCATCTCCAAGTGGTTCTTTCTACAATATAGCCGCCCATTATCGGTCCTAAAGACTGTGAGATGCTGCTTTCATTTGCTTCGGACTTATTTACCTAAAGTTGGACCCTAAAAGCTCAATTAGTTTTGTTTTGGATAAATGACAATCCAGCCTCATCTCCGTCTCGTCTTCTCGTATTCAGCTACCGGGATGTCCCCATTTAACAGAAAAAGGAAAGAAACATGATTCATATGGAGACGTAAATGTACCAGACCAGCACCGGTCAACATTGCACCCATTGATATCCCCCTCCTTTCCTTTGGCATAATGTCTGGCACAATGGCTGCGCCCAACAAGAGAAATACGATGCCCGCAAAGCCCATGATGGCGCGAAACGCCACAAATGCTCCAATACTCCGGCTGGCTCCGCAGCCAACGAGGGTCGGGAGGAAGACGAGATATGCCACGCGCAGAGGCCAGATGCGCCCGTAAATTTCACAAACGGGCGCCACGATCAGCGGGCCAATAAGCTCGGCTATATAGCTATTGATCACATAGGGTTCCTGATCACCCCGCCGAAACGCGCACCCTGAATAAAACACGCGATATCTCTCAACAACGCTCTTATAATTGCCATTAAGTACACATAGATTCAAGCGCTACAGCTGCTGTAGCTACTGCAGCCCTTTCTAAAGCGCTTAATATAGTATATTTACGTTGCTGAGCTGCTAAAGCCTTAGCTGCGCGCATACCCTCCATAATAGTCTCTACCTCTGCAAAGCGTTGATTTGGGTCTATCTGAACGCGCTTTCGTGGCCGGTGAGAGCTAGTAGTCTGTAGATAATACTCAAGGCGTCTTTTCTCTGATTCTAGCCCTGCAGCTCTAGCATTCGCAGCTGCTAGCGCCTTACCTGCTTTTTGTAGGAGGAGCTGGGTCCTACGACCTAGGTTTTCGAGGCTCTGGACGTCGCGCTGCGCCAAGTAGAGATCCCGAGGGCCTTGAGGGGTAGAGAGGAAGCTCTAAGGCTGCTGCTGAGGTTGCTGCTAAGGCGTAGGCGTTGTACTGTGGTATCCGGCCGAAGTAGTGTAGGTGGGTCGCGCACAGCAGGGGTGCGCATCCTATGTAATTAAATGCCACCTTTCTGTTTCTGTCTAATATTACATACAAATTTCAGTACTTTGTATGACCGCCTTCGGCATCAATCACAGCCCGGCATCGAGCTGGCATGCTATCAATAAGCTCCCTTAACTGTTCTACAGTGATCGACTCCCAGGCTTCCTGTACTATCCTACGCAGTTGATCATATGTTGGCTGCCTCCCACCTTCTTGATCAGGGTAATTCACCTCTATATAGTCCATCTTGTTCCACACAGCTTCAATAGGGTTAAGATCTGGGGAGAATGCTGGCTAGAAGATAGGATAAATCCCTCTTTGAGAAAGCTCCTCTATTGTGTACGCAGCTGAGTGCCCTGGTGCCCCATCTTGCATGAAGCTTAGGTGAGGATTTAGACGTAACCAGCTATCAATAAGTGGTACAATCCGCTCACAGTAGCTCTCCTTATTAATTGACTTCCACTCCTTCTCCCAGAACAGATGAGGACCTTTAGACATGCCAGAGAAGCAGCCCCAGAACATCCACCCACGCTTTCTGCGGATCTTCTCTACTAGGCAGGTATCCTCTAGCTCCTCTCCTGGTCGCCTTGTTACCCATACTTTTCTGTGACGTCCACCCGTGATCCATGTTTCATCGCTCCATAGGATCCTCCACCATTGCCAGGGTTCCCAGTTGATATGAGCCTCTGCCCACGCAAGGCGTATCTGCCGATTTTGCTCAGTAAGAGGAGGCTTAGCACGGGCTACACAGCGTCTGTCTCTCCTTCGTAGAGCACTCCTAATTGTATATTCGCCAACTCCCCAGTGCTCAAAAGGTCCCTTAGCAAGCTAGAGATAGCTTAGCTGCCTATTACTACGCGAGGATCGTATATATGCCTCAAGTTGATCAACTTGGGCATCCGTAAGGCGAGGTGGGCGACCGGAGCGCTTCTTGGGCGTGACGCGATCCTTAGTAACTGCGTAGCCAACTTGTCTCTCTGTACATTGAAGCTGGCTGGCGATAAAGTCGTAGGTATGGCCTGCTCGACGTAGGGCGCGTGCCTCTACAGCCTTATCGCGGGTAAGGTATCGATGGCGAGGTGTAGAAGGTGGTTCGGACATTATGCGGGTGACGTGGGGATGAAGAAGCGCGACAAAGAAACACGTATCTCTATACAAATTGGGTGACGCTAAATGTGGATTTGTCAGAAAGTCGTATTTAATTACATAGGATGCGCACCCCTGCTGTGCGCGACCCACCTACACTACTTCGGCCGGATACCACAGTAGGCCTCTAAGAGACCTGCGACGAGCTAAGCACGTGATTAATGTTGAATAGGCAGATACCAGCAGCCTGCCAACCAGCTCGAATCACACGCTCTGTGAAGCCTTCCTCCCTAGCTTAATAGTAGCAGGCAATAAAGCGCTCCTTCTTAACAGGCGCGGCGTCGTCGAGCGATGCGAGCTCCTAGATCTGGCGTTGGTAACTAGACTTAATTACCAAGAAAGGAGCGAGATCTAGAGGCTGTAGGACGTGAGAGGAGTGCGTAGGTAGGTATAGGAGCTTAATTCGATGCTGTTTACAGAGCTAGAGGAACTTAATATTAATATAGCTACTATAGCTATCAAGAATAAGCAGGCAGTACTGGCTGTTAGCTGGCGCTGTCTCAGGGATGAATATGCGCTGCAGCCACTTAACACCTATCGCATTTAACGTCCATTTATTCTTGGAGGTTGTATAGAGCTAGTCAGGTATTGATTTGGCTGGGAACTAGGTAGTCTGTAGGCTCTAGCCCTTAAAGATAACTACGCAGCGCAGCTTCCGCCCTGTTGCCAATACGCACTTAATTATTGAGACCCACTCGCGATTCTCTGGCGACTTAACGTAAGCCTTCTTCTTTAATGCCCTAGCAAGGACTCTGGTGTTAGTACATACACCTAGCGCAATGCTAGTCTTATCCATATTGTACGTATTCTCTGTCTGTATATTGAGTCGCTGTCGAGTCTGCTTATAGAGCTCTAGGAACGCGCGGAGCTGTTCTGGCGTAGCTGCCTTAGCTCTCTAGGCGTTAAGCTTCCGGCCTACTACTGAGGCGACGCGTGGCTGGCGCTTAATAAAGTGTGAGAGCCAGAGCTTGCTGATAGGCTAAGGGCCTGTTTGGTTTCGATTCCGTTTTCTACTCCGTTTTGTACAGGTAATCGCCGAGTAAGCCGCCGAGGCGTACAGGGGTTTTCGACGGCGGCTTGGCTGACAGGCATAGATCAAACGGAGTACTGTTTGGCACGTCTCCGTTATCCATCGTCGTCCTGGTGTTGGCTCCTAGCTACCTTTGTTAATTTTTTAGTGATTGTATTGTAAAAACCATGTTGCAAACTCCATCGCAAGGTTTAATACGCCATAAGGTTCTCCAGCGCCTCGCAGCTGAGGCCCTGTCGTCGTCGTCGTCGTCGCCGTCAGCGCCCTCATCCTCACCGTCACCGTCGCCGTCGTCTGCAGAGTCCCGAGCGTCGTCGCGAGCCGTGACATGGTCGCCGTCACCCACCCCCGATGGAAATAAGGCCAAAAAGCTCATGTGGAGCACCACGATGCTAGAGGCTTTACTAGAGGCCCTCAGCGACCAGGCTGACGCTGGCCATCGCGCGGATAATAAGTTCAAACCTGAGGCGTGGACGTACGCCCGCGATAAGGTGGCTGAAGTTGCCACTGAGCTGGTGACCGTAAAACAGGTCAAGGATAAGTACGACAGCTGTAAGAAGGAGTACAGAATCTGGTCGGAGCTCCTCCGTCAATCAGGCTTCTCGTATGAAGATGGGAGGGTCGTCGCCGACGCGCCCGTACTTGACTCGTACTTTCATGCCCACAAGGAGGCTAGAAAGTATAGAAGGAGACCTCTGGATTTCCCTGAGTTGCATGAGAAGTTGTTCGAAGGCTATTCCGCCACGGGTGAGGACGCCACCACAATTGACGACTTCCTTGAGACACAATCGGAGCCGGCGACGTCAGTTGAGGACGACTTTTCGATGGAGACGTCAGGCAGTGAGGCCTCAGGTGGGCGTCGTAAACGCGCGGGCACCAGGTTACTCAGGAACCAGGAGAAGCGGGCGAAAAATAAGACGACGTCGGAGGAGCGTATGGGCCAAAGAATTGACCATTTGACGTCGGCGATCTCAGAGCTCGTTGCAGTCAACTCTAGGGACTATCAGCAAGACGCTATTGTACAGTTTATAGAGGCTTACCAGTCGCTGGATGATCGACTCAAGTACCCTATCCTCGAGGGTTTTAAGGACGAGTTTGACGCCAAAGTCTTCCTCAGTATGAAATCGCGCAGCGCGCAGAAGGCCTGGATAAAGCACCGCTGCAACGTTATACTTAACTCCACCGCTTTTGACAACAAGGAGACTCTGCGGGACGAGTTACAGGAGAAAATAGAGTCGTTAGAGTGGGTGGGGGATGGAGAGTTGAGCGTCAAAATTGACAAAAAAGCTCAACTTCATGCCAAGACTGACGATAGTGGCGCGTGCGCAGCGCGAGTTTTCACCTTAGGAGGGCCGTCGTCCCTCAGTTCATCTAGAGTACTTTTTATAAGATTTTTGTTCCGCCAAGACCAAGATTTGCCCGCAAAATTTATACTTTTAGTGAATCTTACTCCAAATCACTATAAATTACAATGAATCTCAGGACGACCGCTCTACTAAACTGACGCTAGCGTACTTTTTCAATTTCTTAACACCAAACTTTTGCTCATCAACTCGCCCACCTCTCTGCCCACCTACCCAATTACTCAACTATATACGACTCTGCGAGCAGTTATATACTGCTCCCACATGTCCTCTGCTATACGATCCCGCCGCTCCTCTATCCCAGGGTCGCCGGCGTCAAAATCCCCATCGGTTTCGGCGTCGCGCCGCAGGTGCTCTGAGCCCTCACCCTCATACTCCTCCATCTCATCAAGATCCTCGTCAACTTTGTACACCAAATTGATGAGATTATGGAGGGCAGCCAGGGCGTACACAAGCTTGACCTGAGTCTTAATATCGAACTCATGTGGCCTGTCAAAAATCCGCCAGCGCCTTTTGAAAACACCAAAACAACGCTCCACAATATTTCTCAGGCTCGAATGGCGATAATTGAACAACTCTTGCGGCGTCGCCGGGCTCATCCCCACCTCATAAATCTCTCGGAGATGGTACCGTACGCCGCGATACGGCACCATTATATCATTGCTATTGACGTACCCAGCGTCGGCGACAAAGTACTTGCCTGGAGGAGCTGCAAAGCCCTTATCCCGAGCGCTTTTCAGTACCCTGCCGTCATGAGCGCTGCCCTCCCACCCGGGCAATAAGTACATGAAATTCATGTCAAAATCGACGACGGCGAGGACGTTTTGCGTAAGATCTCCATGGCGATTTCGATAACGCCTTTGGGCGGCGACAGGCACATGGATTGCAATCTGGGTGCCGTCCAGAGCTCCGATACAGTCCTCGAAAAATGGGTATCTTTTTGGGTCATCTCTTATCCTCTCCGGCACCTCATGTACGTCCTCTGGGGACTTGACGACGTCCTTGTACAGCGGCAACAGGGCGTCAAGTACCTCATGAAAATTACTATAATCGTCAACCCAGTTCACCCTTACCGCTAGGTTACTTACCGACTTATCGACTCCATCGAATGCCCTACTTTACGCATAGTGTTACGCCATGAAGCCCCGTTGCTGCAAATATACAAAAAGGTAAGGATCTTCTCCTCCATGGAGATCCTGCCGTCGCCGACGAGCTCATAGGATTTCATGTACTCGATAAGTACATGCCACGCCGCCGGCCGGAGTCGTGTCTCCTGAAATAGCTGAGTTGGGTCGCCCAGGCAGTCATCCAGCCACCGCGCACCCCTCCCTTGATCGTTTGAACGGGATCTGACGCCCGTGGGCCTGGCTTTGTTATCCAGCTGGTGGGCTAGGACAGCTACGACGCTGCTAAGGGCACCCACTACGGCCATCATCATAGGTTGGCTCAAACGATTCGACATGGCCGCACGTGACGCCGTCAAAGTACTCCGGTACAGCTACAGGTGCCCTCAGGCATCTGTAGCTACACTGGAGCTCCGTTTGGCCTAAAAAGTAGAAAGTGGGCTTTTTCAGGCTAGCAAGGATGTTTTATTGCCAAGCTCCGGTACGCAAAACGGCATCCGGTACGGCTTCAAAACGGCGTTACAAAACCAAACACGGCTCCGTTTACAACTCCGTTTTGCTAAGTAATCAAACCGGAGGCAAAACGGAGCTCCCTACCGGAGGAACCAAACAGGGCCCCAGGCTCGTATGCCGTTGTTATGGCCAGCGCTTCCAACGTAACGTAGTACGGGCTGTAAGGCGTAAGGACGTAGCTATCCTCTAGGCTGTAGCGTAGCCATAATTATACGTATTTTAGCCTATAGTATAGCTTTATAGTAGCCTTTATTAAAAATTTTAACTTTTTTTAGTATTTTAAATTGTAATTTTAGTATTTTAAAAGACTGTTTATAGGTAGTTTTTTGGTAGTTTTATGCTATTTTTAGTGTAGTATAAGCTTAGATCGCAAGGGAGCCTAGTAGGGCCTTTTTATTAAGGTTTTTTATAGTACTCCCTATATAATAACCTATTAACTTTTTCCTATAATATATTATAAAGTATATAGTTCTAGGCCTTATAATTATTTTAAAGTACTATTAAGTTTTACCCTTACTATACTGCCGCGTTAAAAACGCTTAATACCTTTACTACTACTATTACTACTATAAAGAAGGCATCTTTATTACTATCTTAAGTAGAGTTATTATATAAAAGTATCCTAAGTTGCTTAGAGTTATAAGTAAGGTCCTATACCTAACTAAAAGGTTATACTATAAAAGAGGCTTTTAATATTAACTAGAGCCGCCTATTATATAGCACCTACTACTTAGAGCCTATTTAAGTAGGCTATAAAGTATATAGCAAGTTGCAACTCTTAGGTAAATATATACTAGCAATCTTCTAGAAATATAAAGCTAAGTTAAAGTATTTAAAAAATAATATAGTTAGTAAAATAACCTTATAGCTTTATAAAAACTACTACCTAGCTAAAAGAGCCCCTAATTATTAGGCAGTTAATAGTATAGCTTATATTAAAACACACCTTATAAAGGTCTATAAAATTAATTCTAATACTAGTTTACTACTTATTATAGAGCTCTAAAAGCTAAAGAGTCCCTTTACTACTACTGCTATTACTAGGATAAGTATAATAGTATCTTATACGCTATAGCAAAAGATAAAGTTCTTGAGCACCTTTATTAATTAGGTAATTAATAAGGATTTTAACTTTTAGTAGCAACATTAGCGGCTACCTAGGGCCTTATAATATAGAATTAAATTAATCTTTTACGTACCCTACTTAGTAGTCCTACAACACTATTAAAATATATATAAAATAGTCTAGAAAATTAAAAGAAGAGGGTTATAGAGCTTTTACGCGTAGTAATAAGTAAAATAAGTATAAGCTATAATTTATAGATATTGCTAAATAATATAAGCTTTCTTAGAGTTATCGCTTATTTTGTTAGTAAGCTTATTTTTTTACTCTAAATTATTATTGTATAGTAACTTATAGTAATTTAGATACTAAATATAAATAATACAACCTACTTATTGCTTTTTATAACCTTTTTAGTAACTATATAATAGCTATGTAAGTATAGGCTATTGTTTAGGTTATTTGCAAGTATAACTTTAAGCAAAAACTCTATTATTTTATAGGTAATAATGTAAGTAATAATAATATAAAATTTATTAAAAATATTAATAAAGTAACTAGCCTTAGCCTTAGGGCCTAATACTATATACGCTATGCTAGGTATATAATTAACCTACTTACTAAGGCTCTTATTTATAGCGATAAAGTTAACAAATTTAAGGCAGATTTTGCCTAAGCCTCTCCCTAGGAGTAATATTAATTATACTATAAGTATAGGGTTATTAAAAAGCTCTATAACTTTATAAACGAATTATATGTTTTATATAAACACTGTAAGCTATTTTATATAATATAGCAAGAGCTTAGTAATAATAACTTAGTATTGATCTTTAGTATCCTTAATTTAATCTAGAATAATAGGATTAGATAGTATAGTATTTATCTTATACTACTACACTATTATAAGCTTAAAGATTATATCTACTAATTTATATAATACGCGCGCAACTTAGCTAACGCCCTAAGGGCTTATAATAATAATAATAACACTAGCTATAATCCACTATATAATATATTAATAGAGGATAACTAGAAAAATGTCTATATAAGTATATAGGTCTTATAAGAGTTCTATAAGCTATATAAGGCTATAGAGGGCGCTGCTAGTGTTAGTAGATTTAAGTTACTTTAGTAGATAATTATTAACTTATAGTAACTTTATAAGTTACTCACTAAGCGCGTAAATAATATTAATAGCTTTTAATTATTAGATTATTTCTAGAGGGACGTTAAAATAGCTAAAGAAAAGCTTAAGTTATATTTTAAGGTGCTTATAATAAATTCCCCTTTATCTCTTTACTATATAGCTACTACGTTACACCTATAACTCTATATTGCCTAGTTTAAAAACTACTAGAAAAAGTACTCTAAGTAGCACTAAAAAGCTAAGTTGTTACTACGTTTTAATTATATATTAAGGTTAAGAATAAAACCTATAAGCTTTTAATATTGCTACTAATATTATGTAGGGTACCTAGGGCTTATAAAAGTAATATATAGAGAGCTTAAATAATAAGCGTAAATTCTATACTCTTTATAGATAATACATTGCGTAAACGCTATAAACGCATATTATAACTTAATAAGTACTTTAATAACTTGCAAAAAAATCTTATTTATAACTCTAAAAGGATAAAATAACTTGTTAATAATCTATACTATTAATAGGTTAAAGTAGACTAAAATTACTACCTATTACTATATAAAATAGCTATAAATTACCTCTTAGTGCTATATATATCCTATAACTATAAGAGGTGTTTTAGTAAAGTAAGATATACAGTAATATATAATTGCAATTATTTAATTAGCTATATAATTAAGGCCTTATAATTATAGAATAATTAGCTGCGTTAGGAGGCTATTAAAAGTTATCTTAGCTAACTTATAAAGTTAATTACTAAAAAGAACACCTTTAAGTTTTAGGCAATCTTAACACTAAATTTTAATTATAGATTACCTAATTAGGCAATCTTAGCACACTATATACTATACTATAGTTATAGACTGTAATTTATTATTTTTAGGGGCTCCTATATATACGTAGCGCCCATACAAGCCGTAGCGTAGAGCGATGGGGGCCAACCGTAGCGTACTACGCTACGGTTGAAGCCCTGGTCATGACCCTATGGCGGGATTAACAAATCACACCAAAGCCTAAACTGACGAAACGTGCAACATACGCGACAAAGTTTGTGATGGCAAGCACAACAATGATGGTCCATCTTTGCGCGGACGACCAGTTGAGGGGATTGTGAGCGTTTGTAGCCCAGTCCGAACTGGCCTGATGGCTTCCTGCGCTCTTATCACTGGGAGTACTGCTAGTATGAGGGTTCTCTGGGTCCTGCGCGTCAACAGGCTCTGCTACGCAGGCGGAAGCTGAATCAACCGCGGTCATGGCGTGGTTGGCTTGTTGCTTCACTCGGTTTGGCGGCGGGGGGCGGAAGAGTGAAATGATCGCGATGGCGTCCACCAGTGTCTAGATGTCAATTCGTCAAGAGCTTGTTCGTACAGACTCTCGTATTCAAATCTCATGCTACAACATTCATCCGGTAATAAGTTAATAACCTTGGAAATGCTCGCATGGCCTAATGCACGGGCCACTGTTGTACAATTGTAGAGATCTACCAGTGGACTGTCGTAGATGGCCAGTATCGTAGAGGTCCGAGCTCCGAGCGAGCGTCAAGCATTCACAAGTTTTCAGAACGGTGTGGAGGCTTGCTTGTTCGATCTCACCACACCTTATTGCCGATGTGAGTGAGATAAGGTACTACGCCGCAACCATGCGGCCTGACGTATCCAGGCGGGGTGTGCAGGGACTGGAGGCCAGGCAGCTGTGATGCTACCATGCACTGCCTCCTTTCTGCATTGGTATTAATTAGCGCAGTTGCTCTTCCATGCCTGCACTGCCATAATCTCACCAACTAACCTGTTGATCGCAACGTCTGGCATACATCCATCATTATCTTTACCATCTTTGCTCCAAACATGATCCCCATCGTCGACCTCTCGCCGTTTACCAGCACGTCCACCGATGCCAGCATCCGCCAGCAGAGGGCAAAGGAGCTGCATGAGGCAGTGCGTGTCAACGGCTGCGTAGGGCTCGCCGGGCACGGCGTCAGTAGCGAGCTGCTCCAGCAGGCTTTTGCCGTGTCCAATCAGCTGTTCGGCCTGCCCTACGGTGACAAGATGAAAGCCCCTCATCCCAACAGTCATACGCCGCACCGAGGCTATTCAGGAACCGGAAAAGAGCGCGGTGCTGTGAAGACGGCCCGTGAGATTGAGGATGAGGATCTAAAGCAGCAGTACACGTCCACGGCCGACTACAAGGAGAGCTACGAGATCGGTAGCGAGGAGAACCGCGTGCAGAACAACATCTGGCTTCCTGAGGACACGCTGCCGGGCTTCCGCGACTTCACCATAGGCTTCTTCTGGGAGCTTAACAAGACGGCTCAACTCATCCTTGACGCCCTTATCGAGGCTCTGGGCCTCCTGGACGCCGAGGCAGAGGCCGTCCGCGCACTGCCCACCGGCCATGATAACCAGCTCCGCTTGCTGCACTACCCCCATCACAGATGCCATGATCGGCGACGCAAGCGTAGGTCGGTTGGGGGCGCATACAGACTGGAGGTGAGCGTATTTCCTGCATCTACTGCTCCCTGTCGCTTAGGATTGCATGGGCAAATGAGAGGCGACCTCACAAGATGGTCCACGCCGAGCGTTGAACTCCGAAGCTAATCACATCTATCTGTAGCACCTTCACTTTCCTCTTTCAGGACGAGAATTCAGGGCTCGAGTTTGGCGATCAAGTCTCGGGTGACTTTATCCCTGCCACACCCCGCGAGGGGGTCCTGTACATGAATATACCTTGTCATACTTTACCCTGTTTGACCCGGTCTTATCCCTGCCTGCCCATTCATCCTTCCAAAATCCCCCACCCTCCTCATCGTTCTCATCTCCGTTTCGACACTAACCTCTTTTTTCTCGTGCTTTCAGACATTTACCCGTCCGGCCTGCACCGCGTCAGCGTCTCAGGTAAAACCAGTGGCCAACCAACGCCTGCCAGGTACTCGATCCCGTACTTTGTCTGCCCGACGCCTGACGTCATCATTGAACCGCAGCCTTCGCTTGTAGCAGCCGTTGGAAAGAAGCATTATGAACCAATCACGTACCCAGAAGTTTGCAGAGCAGATGTTCGATACAACGAACATCTACGATTAGGAGTAGGTCATGTGAGGTTGCAACAGGGGCTTGTAAAAGGCTCGGCGATGATGATATGGCGAGGTAGCGTTCCACAGGTTATGAATGTCTCTCTTGTCCTTTTAGCAGAATCAATTTCATATTAAGCGAGTGGATCCACCGTGAAGGCTCGATTGTCTTGATTAATATACCGCTTGTGGCCATCCATTAGGAATTTGGAAGAGGTCGCCATGCCCCAGCTACATGCGTAACTGTGTCGAAACCCAACTTAGTAAAATGAAACTGAAACCAGGCTCGAGTACAAGTGATGAGAACACAAAATCATCCCAAGAAATACACTCCCCACTGTTTTTCTTTCCTACCAAAAACAGAAGCAATATCTCCATGCAAGGTTTTCTCTGCGAACATGCATGCTGCAGAAAAAACAGCTAACGCCGCAACGATTCCAAATTCACGCTCTTGGTGACCTGGATCGCGTCTCCCTTCCCATTCATCCCCTTGTATGCCGAATCCATCTCGATATCGCCCCTCTGGACCGCGACATGGCTGCCATTTCCGTCGCGGCTCCTTGGACCAAAGATGGGTTCGAGGTCGTCCTCGGACGGACGTTGGGAGCCCAGTCTCTCGTGCTCACGACGATGTCGGCCAGACGAGGTGCGCGACTGTCTCGATTCATTAGATCTGCGCGACCCAAGTGAGCCCCGGGATAGGTTTGACAGCGCTATGCTGAAGCCCTCAATCATATTTTGCACCTCCTTGAGCTTGAACATGCCCGAGAGCGATGGGAGGCAGACAGCGCACAATGCGAAGCAAGCTTCAATGTAGATGAAGTATATCGCAGCCGTGGAAGCGACTAGCATGGATTATGATGTTACTGTAATAGATACGGTACCACTGGGGTAGTAAGGACGGTTGGGCTTACAGTTTGGATCTACTGTCATGGCGAATTGGACTGTATAGGTAGAGGACGAGGTCAGTGCCGGGATTTCAAACTCTGTATGTATCTTGGTATTGGGGAATCCTCACCATTCAGTTCCTCAATGATTATGACCATTCGGGTAACAGACGCTGCGACGGCACTGAGCGATGTTAGCTATATAGGAATGGTCTTCGTGTGTAGGTATACGAACAGTGCACCCAATACAAATATCACCAACGTCGCAAGCCTGTTGGCCCTCGACATTTGCAGCTTCAAGACCAGCGGGATAGGAAATAACATGATGACTAGGCCAAGCAGGAAGTTGGAAATGGCAAGCGACAAGTTGATCTTTGCCAGGTCAGCGGGGCATTTCAGCTGGTTCTCCTGGCTGGTCCAGTAATAATCGAAATGGGTACCGCAGCCAAACAGCCATGCAAAGAAGAAGCCGCATCCCCAGATGACGATCAGCGCGGTGAGTGCATAAAGAATGGTGTTGACGACGCGCCCGAATCCCTTGCCAAACACGCGCTCGTAGAAGAGCACGCAACTCAGCTTGATCAAGGCCAGGGCTGGCGTGCTAATAAGGGTAATGATGAAGAAGGCCTTGCGGGTAATGGTCTGCTGCCGACTTGAGGCTGCCAGCTGCGAAGTTCCCTCGACCTTTGGCGTCGGATAGCCCAGCGATTTTGTGCCAACGCCCACAAGGATAGTTGCGGCCATGCCCAATACAATCACGAGTGCAGGGACAATTGGCCAGTCTTCGGGACCGAGGCGAGCTCGCTGCGCATTGCGCGTGGCAAGCCGGGCGCCCACTGTGAGGATGCACACGGCGGGGAAGATGGTTGCCGCCGTCCACAACCAGGCGGGGCCAATGTGGATGTTGGCCACAGGCATGCTGGTAATGTAGGAAGTAAAACAAATAACAGTACGGCAAATAGAGAGAGAGAGAAAGTTCGTGTAGGAGGTCCGAGGAAGCGAGTTAGGATTGATGGAAAGCCAGTGGGTAATATGGCAAGAAACGTCCCGTCTCTTTACAGCAGTAAGAGATTAAGAAACTCGGAACAAGAAAAGAGTCTAGAAAAAATTGAAGCAACAAAACTACAAGGTTGTAAGAAGCAAAAATTGAGCTCTCACCAGGAGCGAGCTGAATGTAGGGAAGACTAACAAAAATGAACGCCTGCATCCAGCCTGAAGGCAATGCGGACAGAGGCAGATAGACAGGCATGCAGATAAGCAAGATGGCCAAGGCGACCAAGACGGTCAAGGAATTGCTAACCTATCGTCGCTTAGGATCCAGTTCCCCTGACGTGCAGGTATTAACGCTATACAGGCTTCGCTTCCAAGGTTCGGCCTGCTATAGCGTGGCGCAGTCCAGTGCCATTACAGCGGTTAATGTCCAAATTTCTCACACCATACATATGTACATATATGCTTGTCTTGTGCCGCAATCTCTACGCCTCAAACACGCAGAGCAATATCAATATTACTCACATTCTCCATACTGGAGGGCGAGACTCGGGCCCAACTGGCGCATCCTCCGCTGAATAGAAAAGTTGATACTATTTGGTGAATGTTGAGAGAGGCTGGAGATCCTGACTCAGCCCGTAATGTACCCGCGCAATTAATTCACATCTCTACGAGTTTACGCCCCAGCACGCAGTCCGGCCATTATGCACACAACGAGTATCTTCTAGGATCTATCGTGTCAGTCATTGTCCATTGATGGAATTCGGGCCACCCACTGACTGATACCTTATAGGTAGGCATCCGAGCAGAGGGCCATCCTCGACTCCAAAGATTAATCTGCAACTCAAGATCACTCGCAAAAGATTTGCTAACACCTGACAGATTAAAGTTTCCTTGCTATGGAATGACAGTATTCCCAGAAACTGGAGGAGAAGGGAGGCCTTCTTCCCTGTCCCACTTGCTCCCGGAATATTAAAAACCATGCTCCATACCGTGCTCCTCATCAACAGGCGAAATACTGGATCATCACGGCAATCCTCCAACTGACGACTTTCTTCATTGTCCTTGCAGGTGTTTGCTCTCTGAGTTCTCAGAGTGTGACCAAGGCTCAACCCGCTCAAACCAAGCCGGTAGATCACAATGCTCATCTGATTGGCACGCCTCTCGGTTCGTCCTCAACATCCCTTTATAATCCAGTGTATTTAATGTGCGCTAACTCGAATGCTGGTAGCTCCGCTCAATCACCACGAGCAAATTAGATTGGAGTCAGTACCCGCTGGTTACGGAAACGCGTCACTATGTTTCGGAAAGCCCACATACGAGTCGGATCGAGCGTGGAACAAACTCATCTACCGTGAGGCCATCCATATTTCCTTCTATTGTTTCATAACGCAACTGTTAAACCAATGCATGCAGTTGCAGCATCTGAGATAAGCTCTCTTTCTATCATCTCCATCTAGCTGACAATTTCTGCGAGTACAGCACGAAACTTCAAAATGACGAGCGAGGAAGCTGCTCGTCTGAATATAACGGATAGTCTGCAGATCCTGCCTGATGACGATTTCGGGGGCATGCTCGCTGTGATGCATAGTCCGCACTGTTTGGTAAGATTTTATCTTACTTTCAATGGCGCCCCCTATGCATATTAACACTCACTAGAGGCGAGTGCGCCAAATGATGTACCCAGACTACTACTACCTCAACTCCACCGAGGAAAGATTCAATAACAACAAGATGCACACCCGTAAGTATCTCTATTCTGGTCTTCGCCAATAAAAACAAGAACGTCACCCTACTAACCTCGTCCAATTAGTGCACTGCCTCGACTCAATCCGCATGTCTATGATGTGCAATCCAGACATTAACCCGCATGCCTACTACTGGACGGGCGACAAGTACTACCCTGTTTCTATCACTTTAAAAGTCACCCGCAAGTGCGTGAACTGGGAGGCGCTTCAGAAGACGCTAGAGCCGCGGAACTTTCCGTATACAGATATGATCGAAGGGACTGGTCCGCCTAACTAATAGAAGAGATAAGAGGAGAACTTTTAGGCGACGTTAGTTGGATATCAAATAACGAGATTTCGCGCACGTTTAGTACACGGTGTAACGCTGTTAGGGAAAGCTGTGAGGGTGGTAAAAACGCAGTAAAATGAGGTAAAGCAATAGCACAGGTTTGACAGTTATTTGGAGACACTGTTCGTAAGCATGTGCAAATTAGCTCCTTTTTATGAGGCTTTAGTAGGATAGGTAGAAGATATTAACCTTGGAGCGTTATTTATGATGCACTTTTTTTGTCTAATCTAATCTCTCCAACTTTACTCTTTATACAAGAAACGAGGTATCGCTGACCTCGTAACCCTCCGTTATGAAAGCCACACTTTCTTCGAATCTCGATCCCCTTTTACATTTACAAAATTATCATTGCCGTCCATCTCATGCGGTGCCGAATAACCCACCTCTTGTGGTTTGGAGCGCCCATCGACCTCTACCAGAGGCATCATGTGTGCTCTCCTCTCGCCTCCAATAGAGCCCAATTCCGCCGGGTGTTGGGTTTTCCGCCTGCGAAGGAAGAAACACGTCGCCACGCCCGCAATGATAATGACAGCAAGGGCCGAGGCGACGCCTGCGCCCACCGCGATACCGAGTTGCGAAGGGCCCGATGACGCTGTCTCACTTGGTGAGGAACCGGACGGTCCGGTTTGAGACGCTGCTGTTGCCGACGTTGTTGTTGTTGTCGCCGAGTTACGCGCTGGCTTGGTTATAGCAAGTGGCATGCTTAACGGCAAGGTAGTAACGAAAGTAGCGGGATCCATTTCAAAAAGCGATGTCTTTCCGCAATCACATCCATCCGAAGCATAGCAGCAGTACCGGTTATCGTAGCAGCTCTGCACGAGCGGTTCGGCAACTACGCGTGACGTCGTTAGTCCGGCGTCCACGACATGATGGCGGTACTGATCATGATCACATACAGTCGTTACAGCCGGAGAAGCAATTCTCAGCATCCCAGTTCTGGTCGGTACAGTTGGGTCTGTAGGTATCGGTATCGATAGACGTGTTCCGCTCTGCCTTCGGGCCGAGTTTACACAGGTTGTTGCTGAGGCAGATGTCGCCTGGTGCGCAACATGGGCCGTCTGCTTGCGAGTCTGGACGACATGGCAGATGGTTTGTCTGATCCCCGCTTCCGTTGAAGCATTTCTTGGATGCGCCTAGAGTTAATTGCAAGTGTGATAAAATGATTAGGAGGAAGAATAGTACGACCACGTCTATGCGCGAGTGTGGAATAGCCATGGCGAAGATGCGGAATACGACGAACCCGCAATGAATCCGAAACGCGATAGAAGGAGGGGAAAACGAAGTACATGTTGGTACAAGAGAGAGACTATCCTTGTTATCATTATCGTTTGAGATGGAAGGATCCTAGGTGGCGCGGTCCCGTCCGCTTCGCCCTGCAAGGGGGACCTCGGGAGTCTGGCGCGAATCCTGTGTAGGGAATTTGTACTGTTATCTTCTTGTAAAAGACCGCTTGGGGGCTCTGCGACCCAAGACACGCTTATGTAGGCTAACTCATTAGGGAGCCGATGGCCTGGTTTGTTGACAGCACTTTGGCCTTGAACCCCGCCTGGGTAGGATTCTGGCGTTTTGGGTACATAGGCGTCCGTGAAAGATGGTGTTTATGATCTGTAAAAGGCTAAGGGGGCTATAAATGGATAGGAATGAATGGAATTGATAAGCGCTAACGGGCGGTCAACTGGGCATGTAAGCACGCTAGGTAACGACGGAAATAACTATCTCTATCAAAGTCGTTTTTCATGATATACATGTACATGAAGTTCATGAACCCAGTGGAAAGCGATGCGTCTTAGAGTCGTGTTGTCAACGTCACGAACTCCCTTCTCACACAATGCTACAGAATCAAAACTCGAATTGCAGCTGCCGCCCGGGTATAAGCATAGTGGCGCGAACTTGGAAGGAGCGAAGGAGATATGAAGGCCGTCGGAGCAAAGGTTGATTCACCTGCTACCTTGAGGTAAGCTCGGCCATATAGTGTTCGGCCACATGTAGTGATCGGCCACATATAGTGATCGGCCACCCCACCACAACGCGTTACTCACTTTTTGATCATCTATACTCTCAACACCACGCGTTCAAAATGGATCCTCGTGAACTAGCAATACAATCTGCTATTAGCGATCTTAATTCTGGTGTTTATACAAGCCAACGGAAGGCTGCTAAGGCCTGGGGCGTGCCCCGATCAACTCTCCAAGAGCGCATCAACGGTCGCCAACCCAACGCGATAGCTCACTCTAACCAACAGCGATTGACTCCGGAGCAAGAGCGCTTTCTAGTAGAGTGGATACTAGAAGAGGACTCACGCGCACAACCTCCATCTCATCCCTGTGTGCGAGAGATGGCCACCCGAATCCTGCACATGAACGGTGACCACGAGCCTCTGGGGCAACTATGGGTACCCCATTTCATCACACGCAACCCACGCGTCGCCTCTATTGTCGGCCGAACAATCGAGAGTGCAAGGACTACTGCAGCTAGTTAAGACACTATACGAGCCTTTCTTGAGCTGTTTGAGCGGACAAGAATAGAGCTGGGCATACAGTATGAAGACATGTGGAATATGGATGAGACTGGGTGCGCACTAGGGGTATGTACAAACTCCTAGGTTGTTGCCAGTTCATTAAAGAAGAAGGCTTATATTAAATCCCCAGAGGATCGCGAGTGGGTATCAATCATTGAGACTATCTTAGCTGTCGGCGTCAAGCTTTAATGCCTAGTTATCTTTAAGGGCAAGCATCTATAGTTAACGTGGTTTCTAGTACAAGGCACACCAGATTGGCTCTACACAACGTCAGAGAATGGATGGACGTTAAACTTAATTGGCTATGAATGGTTGCAGCGTATTTTTATGCCAAATACTTCACCATCTAACAGTGGCTGGCGGCTCCTCCTTCTTGACGGCCATGGCTCCCACATCCCTATTGACTTTATGTGGCTCTGCAAGGTTAACAAGATCCACCTCTTGTATCTTCTAGCTCACTCCTTACACCTGCTTTAGCTGTTGGATCTTGCTCCTTTCTTGGTACTCAAATCCAAGTACTGTGGTGAGATACGAGCTCTCTCAGCCCTTGATGACGCAGCACCTATTAAAAAAGAGCGCTTTGTTATATTATACAACAAAGCTAGAGAAGAAGGACTCTTAGAGCGAGTTATCCGAGCCGGCTGGAGGGCTGCAGGGCTCTGCCCATACAACCCAGACCTTGTGCTGCTCTTATCTCAAGTAACTGGCCGGCCAGTCACCCCTCTAGCGAGCAGTTAGGGGCTAGTAACTGCAGATCAAGTCTTTAACACCCCCTGGAGCTCACAGGCTCTATATAAGGCTCAACAACAGCTGCTGTTGTCAGAATCTCTCTTACGAAGCACCCGCGTAGTGCTTGGCAAGGCAGGCAAGGCTATTGCAGAAGCCAACACTAGGGCAGCCTAACTTAAGGCTGAAAATCAACGACTCAAATATTAACTAGATAGTGCTAAGATTACCTGCGTCAGAAAGCGTGTTCAAGTTAATCCAAATGAGCGCTTTAGTAATGTTGAGGCTATAAAGGCTGCTATTGACCGAGCAGCTGCTTTACAGGCTCAACAGGCAAGTAGTTCACTAGAGAAAGAAGCTTAAAAAGTAGCAGTAGCAGTAGCAGCACTTGAACTTAGTTCTATGTGTACTGAATGGCAATTGTAATTGTTGTTGTTGAGAAATCGCGACTCCAAACTGTGTGGCTGCTTTGGGTGGGGTGGCCGATCACTATATGTGGCCGACCACTATATGGCCGAGCTTAGTGCCGTGCCCGTGCGCGCAGCGACCCACGTCGCGCAACGATCCACGAACACCAAAACACAAGACAAATCCTAAACTTCAACGCGTCGTAACTCTACCACTATGGCACCAATTGATGACGCGCTTGCAGCAATCGAATCGCTGGAACCAGGAGAACACTTCTTATATAGGGCAATTGCTCGTCAGTTTAATGTGCCGCACAGTACGCTGTCCCAAAGACACTAAGGTTGTCAGCGCCCATGGGAAGCTAAGGATACCGATCAACACAAACTCAACCCACACTAAGAGTTAGAGCTTGCAAGCTATATTAAAGACCTTACAAAGAGAGGGCTGCCTCCTACAAGAGAGATAATACAAAATTTCGCATCCTTAATAGCTATAGAGCCCGTGAGCGACGCTTAGGTTACCCGCTTTCTTGACTAACATGGCCACTATCTCATCTCCAAATGGACATCTGGAATTGACTCTCTCCGCCACAACGCTAATTCAAACATCAAGTATAAGCTATACTTTGACTTGCTACATCAGAAAATAAAGCAGTACAACATACAGCCGCGCCACGCCTATAATATGGACAAGAAGGGCTTTATAATAGGTATAACAGGACGCTCAAAACAAGTGTTCAGTCGTCAGATGTGGGAGCGAAAAGAGGTGCAGGCAGCACTCCAAGATAGCTCTCGTAAATGGATCACCCTCTTAGCAGCTGTCTGCGCTAATAGGGAGGCTCTGCCGCCAAGTCTTATCTATGCGGCTTTATCGGGGACACTGCAATCAAGCTAGGTGGCCAACATCAAAGCTGGGAAACACAAGGTCTTTGTGGCTTCATCTCCCTCAGGTTAGAGTAACAACGACGTTGGGTTAGCATAGCTTAAACAGGTCTTTAATCACTGCACAAAGCAGAAAGCGCGACAAGCATAGCAACTCCTCATCCTTAATAGCCATAGGAGCCACTTAACGCAAGATTTTATCAACTACTACAACTCCTATCGCATACTCCTAGCTGTGTTTCCCCCTCACTCCACCTATACGCTTCAACCTCTCAACGTAGTCCTGTTTAAACCTCTCTCTACCGCCTACTCTAAGGAGCTGTCCACCCACCTCCAGAGGAGCCAAGGGCTAGTACCAGTTAAGAAGGGAGACTTCTTCCCACTGTTCTGGAGAGCGTGGGAGTCCTCCTTTAAGACAGAGACTATCCTCAAGTCGTTTAAAGCTACTAGTATATGGCCTATAGACCCAGAGGTTATACTTAAACGCTTTACCTAGGAGGAGTCTAAGGAGCAGGATAAAGATAAAGCAGGTTATTTAGCTCTCAAGGAGAGCAACTGGCGTCAGATAGACCGTCTTGTACGCTCTGCTGTGAAAGATAAAGGCGCAAAGGAGTTAAAGCAGCTAAGTCTCTCTCTCCACCAACTCCAGGTCCAAAACAAGCTACTATACTATAAGAACGACGGGCTAAAAGAGGCGCTTACTGCTAAGGAGAAGCATAAGAAGCGTGGCAAACCTCTTAACTTGCAGCAGCGAGAGGAGTATTATGGAGGAGCTGTCTTCTAGTCTCCGCGCAAGATCAGAGAGGCACAAGCATAAGAGACAGTAAAGCAGAGAGAGGAGCATAAGGAGCAGCTTGCAAAGGCTAACAGGAAGGAGCTCGCTGCTGCTGCCAAGCTCTATAGAGAGCAGCAGGCTTAGGAGAGACGTGTGGCGAGAGAGGCAACTAAGGTGGTGAGGGAAAGGGAGAAGGCTAAGAAAGAGGCCGCGCGCGCTGCTCAAATCAAAGCCTAAAACACTAAAAGAGCATCTTAAACTGCCCAAAAGGGTAAGCGCAAAACTTCAGGTCCTCCTTTATTAAAGCATAAGCGCCAGAGACGCAGTGGCGGCTCTGCAGCTGTCGCGGCGTCCCTAGAAGCTGCACCAGCTGCTCCACCTAAAGTCAACTCTCGTGGCCGCACTATCAACCTTCCGCGTAAATATAAATAGTACAAATTAATCGCAAGCGTTACTTTATTACTCCACTAAAAGATCTCGTGATAATAGCTATTGTGGATGGCTTAATAACCTCATCTTTGAAATGGTGAGCATGTTGTTCGTGGATCGTTGCGCGACGTGGGTCGCTGCGCGCACGGGCACGGTAAGGGGCCGGATTCTTTTCCGGGCCGATAACCTGGGAAACAAACCAATGATTGACTGCGGTGTATCCACCAACCTCAACCTCGATTCTTTGTAGCAAACGGGTTCTTCGGGTTTTCTCCCTAAAGTCTTTGGTGGTAGTGGTTTCTCTGGCCCTGCTGGCTGCGGGAGAGTGTCCGGTTGGCGATAGATAGGTACGCCCTGTTTTATCTTGGTTCGTGCATTGGAATGTCTCCGTGATGACACGGACAAGACAAGTAAGCCCTGCAAAGGGACGTCTTTCACGATAGACCGGCGAGTTCATTGTTCACTGTGTTCAAAAGACGAGGGTTCACTGTGTTCAGGCACCAGAAAAAAGAACGCCCAGGCTGGGAGGCAGCATTGCCACGATGTGATCCAAGCTCCTGGCTGAGGTGAATCCCCCCACAAACATGACGGAGCTGCCCACCACACCACCACTACATCACGCCACGACTTCTTCTCCCACAACCCCTAAAGACGTAAAATGTCGTCCAAGTTTGCATGCCTCCGCACCGCGCGTCTGGCCGCGCGCTACCCGCTGCGGAGAACATATGCAACCACATCCTCCGACTTCGTGCGCATCGTAGAAGTCGGACCGCGCGACGGACTGCAGAACGAGAAGCAGAGCATACCCGTCGCCACCAAGATCGAGCTGGTGAACCGGCTCGCGCAGACGGGGCTCAAGACCATCGAGGCCGGCTCGTTCGTGTCGCCGAAATGGGTGCCGCAGGTCAGTCAGTCCACTGGCGGGCGCACACACACACACACACACGCATGTACCAGCAAAGGAGCACAGCTGATACGGTAGCGCAGATGGCCAATTCCTCGCAAATCCTGGAGCACATTCTCGCGTCTCCGCCGACAGCGCCGCACCCGATAACGTACCAATGGCTCCTCCCCAACGTCAAGGGCTTGGAGAACTTCTTAGCGATTTGGGAGGCTAAGGGGGCAGGGCAGGGCGGGTATCCCACACCTCCAGCGTCACCTAGTAGCGACTCTATGCCCTCGGCGACATCCAGCGCAGAAGCAACCAACCCGATGGAGCTCTCCATCTTCACCGCCGCGACGGAATCCTTCACGCAAAAGAACACAAACTGCTCCATTGCCGAATCCCTCCAGCGCTTCGAGCCGCTCATAACGCGCGCAAAGTCCGCCGGCCTCAGCGTACGCGCCTACATCTCCGTCGCCCTCGGCTGCCCGTACGAAGGCCCCAACGTAGACCCCCACAAAGTGGCCTCCCTCGCCGTCAACCTACTAGAAATGGGCGCCGACGAGATCTCCGTAGCCGACACTACGGGCATGGGCACGGCGCCCAAGACGGCCGAACTGCTCAAGACACTCAGCGCCGCGGGGGTCGAGAACAACGATCTCGCGCTGCACTTCCACGACACGTACGGGCAGGCGCTCGTCAACGCTGTGGTTGCGCTCGAGCATGGGATACGGACGTTTGATGCGGCTGTGGCGGGGCTCGGCGGGTGTCCGTTTAGTCCTGGGGCGACGGGCAATGTGGCGACGGAGGATGTGGTGCATTGTTTTCATAGTCTGGGGCTGAAGACGGGGGTGGATATTGAGAAGTTGGCGGGTGTTGGGGAGTGGATCTCCAAGGAGATTGGGAGGCCGAATGAGAGTAGAGCGGGGAAGGCGACGGTGGCGCAGGCTAGGAAACGGGATATGTAGGGGATGTGTTCAGGGAATGGAATTGCATTGATGCAGAGGTATATTTTGCATCGGAATTGGTCTTCTCATTGGATCTGGCTTGGACTCTGCGACGTGCTGATAATACTACGTCCTCCCGCTTCGATTGCAGATGGCGATTCCACTTCTAACATGCCTAGTCTAGTCACTACCAAAACCCAGGCAGCCCAGGTTTCCCCACGATCAAGCCCCAGAGTCCCCGTTCTCGTGCCAAACAACCGGGCAGGTCCACTACCTTCGAGTGCAATGCGATTGCTTCGGCAATTGGGTTTTGCGGGCTACCGTCAGTCAACCCGCATTAATATCGAAGGCTAAACACGAGAAACAACATCTCATAACGATCCATCTACAGCTGTTAAACAGACCCCCGGCCCAGAGCGATGTACAATTTGAAATGCTTTTAATGAGCATTGGCAGCGAAACCTATTGGGTGTAGAAATGAATCATTCCCATGTAGGTCCCCGCTGGCAGACGAGTGCATGAATGACCTGGTCTCGCCCCTTCATATATCCATCTCCGATAGACTTTATATGCGCGTCGCTCCCCAGCACAGGCATCGAAGCGTTCCTTGTGCATTGCATCCCACAAACCCCATTCCCCAAACACCGACTCATCAAAATGCGCCTCACCACCACCCTCATCCCCCTCCTCTCCCTCACACTGGGCAGCCTCCCCTCCGCCACCGCCCTCACCCCGCGGCAATCCACAACCCAAATCTACAAATTCAACGGCTCGCCCTCCAGAGCCGAAGGCCTCGCCATCCGCCCCAACGGCCAAATCCTCGTCTCCTTCTTCGACGCAGGCGAAGCCTGGCTCGTCGACCCGGCTTCAAAAAAAGCGTCCAAAGTCGCCACCTTCACCGACGCGACCTGCTCCGCCGCCATGGCCGAAGTCGCGCCCGACGTCTTCGCCGTGGTGGCAGGGCAGTACGGCAGTAGCAGCAAGCCCGGGTCGTGGGGCGTGTGGACGGTGGATTTCAGCAGCGGGGCGGCGATGCCCAAGACGACGCTGGTGAAGAAGGTGCCTGAGAGCGGGATGTGGAATGGGTTGACGGCGTTTGGGAATGGGACGGTGCTGGTGGGGGATGCGGGTAAGGGGGTGGTGTTTAAGGTGGATGTTAATACGGGGAGGTATGGGGTTGTGATTCAGGATAAGACTATGGCGCCGGCGAGTGGGATGCCGTGAGTGGACCCATAATTTTTTTCTTTCGGCTTGCTTGCTTTCTTATGCTGTTTTTTCCAGGCAGGACGAGTGGACTAATTCGCTGACGATGCAACTAGCATGGGCATCGACGGCATCCGCTACGCAAACGGCACCATCTACTACACCAACATCTTCGCGAACAAGCTGTACAAGATGCCGGTTGACGCCGAGGGCAAAAAGACAGGGAGCGCGACGCAGATCTGGGGCAACATGATGGCTGACGATATGTACGTGACTCCTGAGGGTGTGGCGTATGTGGCGGCTTGGAGTGGGATTCAGAGGGTTACGTCGGATGGGAAGGTGAGTTTGGTGGCGGCGATAAGGAGCGGGACGGCGGTGGCGGCTGGGGCGGATAAGGGGACGTTGTTTGTTGCTGGGAGTGATGGGGTGATTAGTTCGTTTAAGGTGCCGGCGTGAGGGTGGTGTTGGAGAGTCGGTCGAGAGATGGAATTACTTTGTATGAAGCGGTCGTACATGCCGAATTTTCCAGTTTCGAGCCTCGCTACGTATTTAGTATTCGCAATCGTTATACCGTCGGACCGTGGCAGACGGGAGAGACATGCGATTCGAGTCGAACCGACCAGTGTCAGTCAGGCTTGATTGAAACAAGGCTGCCGATATATGCTGGCTTCTGATCACTGTCGATATATAGTGAGGTCGGGAGCTTGATATTCGTCGTCGACCGCAATAAGCAGCGCTATTCTCGCCGGGGATGTCGCTGAGTCCAGAGGCGGGTGTCTCGCAAAGCTCGCTGGCGGGAGGAACTCGTCCCGTGACGTAATGTGTCCAACGTGGCAGATCGTACGAATGCTTCCCCGGCTCTTAGATTCCCACTGCCCACAATGGCTCATTAGCCATCCACCAGCTAACAACGCTCGCCTCAAGCGTACCAAAGCCCGCGCAAGCAACACCATAATAGCTCGCCCCACCTCTTCACACACCCTCCTCCATCTCGACCTCCGCCTCCCCCCTAACCGGCTCCGGCCTCACCGAAAAAACAACCTTATACCTCACCACCTCCACAATCTCCAGCTCTTCCCCATCCCCACCAGTCCCCCCATCGTCCCCCTCCCCCTCCAGCCCACCCATAACAACATCCCCCCCAGCCTCACCAGCAGCACCAACCCTCCTCCTAACAACCGCAACCGGCGCTCCCAACCTCCTCACCTCCCCCGCCATCCTCTGATTCTTGCCCACGTAAAAATACACTCTCTTCATCCACTTGGTATCGCTGGCTGCATCGGCGGCATGGGGGTCGTACAAAGGGAAGACGAGTCTGCCGACTTGGGTGAAGGCGTGGGAGGACGTGGGCGGGAAGCGGATGGAGCCTTGGAGTTCGAGGAGGGCGAGGCCCGAGGGGGTGTGGAGGAGGGAGGGGAGGGGGTTGGTGGGGAGGGATGAGGAGGGGGAGAGCGGGCGGGGGTGGAGGGGGATGGTTGGCATGGTTGTGCGTTGTGGTTGGGATTGGGACAGAGGCCGGTGGATGGTAATGGGTGTTGAGGGTATGTGGTGGGTGCGTGATGGGGAGTTGATGTTGATGCGCGTGAATTTTGGTGGGGGGACGCGACGCGATTCGTATGTCCGTGCGCCTAGATCGCGGACTCCACACGCGGGGCAGATGAGGTCATCCAAATGTGTATAATATTTAAGAATTCATTAAAGATTCGAGTTACACCCCATTAGTTGATGTACATCTATAATCTACAAACACCCGTCTAGGAAATCTACACCAAGCCGCAACAATTCTTCCTCACCGCCTAACGTCCCCCTCCTCACACCCTCTTCCCAAACACCTTATCAAACCCCACAAGCGTCAACCGATACCTCACATTCTCATTCTTATACACCCTCTCAACCGCCTTCTTACACCCGTCCTCACTGATATCAATCGTCTCAACCCAACTCGTAATCCTCTGCTTCTCCGCCAACCGCAGCATCTCCTCCATCTCAGGGCGATTCCCAATATGCGACGCCCCCATATAGCACCCATTGGGCGCAAACGCCTTCGCATCGAGCGGCTGCAGCTTCTTGTCTGGGAGGCCGACCATGTGGAACGTGCCGTTTACGTTGAGGGTGGAGAAGTAGTCCGGCAGGTTGAATTTGTCGGTTGCGTCGGCGCAGTTGAGGATGATGTCGAAGTGGAAGGCCCAGGGCTCGAACCACTTGTCTTGGTTGGAGAGGATGAAGTCTTTTGCGCCGAGCTGGAGCGCGTCGTCTTTTTTGCTGGCCGAGTGGGAGATTACGTAGGTTTCTGCGCCGAGCGCGACGGACCAGAGGACGCCGAAGTGGCCGAGACCGCCCCTGTGGATGGTAGGTTAGCTCTATGGTTATAGAGGTAGTCATAATGCGGCGTACAATCCTACAATGGCAACTTTCTTGCCCTTGCCGGCTCCCAATCTCTTCAGAGGGGAAAATGTAGTCAGACCAGCGCACAGCATGGGCGCTGCGATTTCAGTGTCCAAATTATCTGGGATCTTGAAGGTGAAGTACTCGTGAGAGCGGATATGGCTCGAGTAGCTTTGATAGAATTGTTAATTATAGATCTATAACACCTAACACCTTAACACCTAATCGACGCTTTAAGCCAAACAAGTCAAAAGCTGTGGAAGAAAAACGAGCTGGAATCTCAGATTCGGTGAGTGGAGTGGATAAGCTTGCTACATAAGAAAAGGAGCCGAAGGGATAAACTATATATACGCTCATAGAAAGGAGCAGGGCTGAAACAGTACTGCTCACCTGATCACGGGCACGTGATCGCACCCGGTTAGAGCCTCATTTCTGCGACAAAAGCCTAACAACATAAAGGTTCATACCTCCGCCAGATATCGATGTTATGGTGTTTGCTCAATTGTCCGAATCATCAACTCGCGAATTGAGGGGAGCGAAGACGTCAACGTGGAGATGACCCTTGGCCTCCTCACCTAGGCGTTCCGCCACGGAACCTGTCAAAAACGCCCATTGGATTGCCTTTCCGCTAGAGACATTCAACACATTTGCTTCGGTGATCTTCTCTTGTACCCCATCCTGGCGTATACGTGCAATACTCCAACTCTTGCACGTGTGGCCGATGATGAGCTGGGAGTTCACCATGTCTTTGAATTTGGAAGGAAGTTTGAGAGCCTGCTTCCTGTTGTACCAAACAAACTCTTTCCAGTCTTTTGAGTAGAAGATTGATTGCTTACGCAATGACCCGATGAACGTATTTGGAACAAGGACACGTATCATCCAGGTCTCCGAAGTTGGGCACCTCGTTTCTGCATATTTGCGGTACGCCTCCGCAGTCTCTTCCTCGGGCGCGAAGTACCAGGCGCGGGTGTCTGCATTGAAGTCCCCTCCGTTGGCGGATGCAATCGCCTCCATGTTGATTTCGTCACTGGCGGAGATGAATTGTGTCCCCACCCTCAGGTCATCCTCGGATTTCTCTTTGTAGAGGGGAGTGTAGCCGGGCAGTACGGGACCTGCAGTTTCAACCACAACGCACGACCTGGGAAGATGCTGCGACCATTCTTCACTACTCGGGTTTCCGCTGTATGCGGCCGTGGCGACAGTGGATGACTCCGCGGCTAGTTGAGCGTTTCCGAAAATGGTTTCAACTCTCGGCCGCTTTTTTGCCTTCTTCGCCAGGCTATATCTTGCACGTGCCTGGAGCTGCTCTTTCAATTTTACGAGCGTGGTGTACCTGATACGCAACGTATCTCTGATCCAATACCGCAACGTCTCAGTTTTGTAGACCTCCTGAAAGTTCGTGTCAAGGATAGCGTCTTGGAACTCAGCTGCGAGTCCAACCTGCGTCATCATCGCTCGGGCATCGTCGGGAAGACGCGGGCGTGATATATGCCCATAGGCATAGTCTAGTAGGGTATCCGGATTGTCGTCAGGCTCCGGTCGTGATTGGAAGTTCGCGAAGATTTCCTGAGCGGCAGCTGCGTGGAATCCAATGTGCTCCAGAGCAGCAACACTATGAATAGATGTAGGGGAGTGAAACCATTGTTTGGCAGATTTAGTATCGTCGCCGTGGTAGCGGATTGATGTGCTTGACAATGAGGATGCGCTGCTCGCGCTAGATGTTGGCGGACTGAGCAGGGAGGAAGAGACCTTTCGTTTCGTAGCCTGGGGTGCTGGACGTATCAGGTCGGCTTCCTGGAGGACCCGATCTTCTTCCGGCGTGAGGTCCGACATTCTGAGAGAGGTGAGGTGTAATTACAAAGGAATAGATAAATAAAGGGTTCAGCTTGGGTGAGAGGCTTGTTCTTGGAAGCAGCAACCGTGTTGCTCGGAGGAAGAGAAGCTGCTGGAGACATGCAAACACCTGTTCCGTGGTTCGCTTATCTTCAGGCCACGGGCGGTTTTCCGGTGTATCCTCTGATTGGGCGGCATGCAAACACCGACATTTCTTTTCACATCCTGCTATCGCTGTTCCATGGCTTGCCTACCGTCTAGCTGTTGGAGACATGCCTGCGCGCACTGCAGAAGCAGCTTTTTAATATTGTGACCTACGGCTCCCCTCACGGGCAAAGTAAAAGAGCCGCATGTGATGGAAGTCTAGTTTGGTTGAACTTTGGTTCGGCTCGTTGTGAGTCACATATCGCCCGGAAAAAATTTCGGCAACCCCCATCACCGACAAACATGTTGGTCGTCACGATTGTCCCACTCTTTTTTACTACATGTTCCGCAATCGCAAGTGACGTCAGTGTCGGCGTTCCGAATGTCGCGTTCCGATTCCGACGTGCCTCGGCGATTCCGCAGCAGGAGCATGTCTTGAAGGGAACAGCTCCCCATCTACCTTGCTATCCTCGCATTTGCCTCCTATCACTTCGACCATGCTGTTGTCGTACTCCGTGATATCTCTTTGTAGCTTCGGCTACGCGATCACCCGACGCGCCCACCATGGCCTGCCTAGTTGAGAGTGCCAGAACTGTCCGGCCATCAGTGGATTAGGATGCGATAGACGTGGACGCTTCAAGTTGTGTGGATGCGTCTGGGCCCAGGGGATGCATTCCTTTGCAGCGACACGTCGAAGTCACTCGCCCTTGCTTACCCCGCCAGCGGGGTACAGTGGGATCGTCGTTCGGCCTTCCGGTTTGGGCTACCCGCAACTGACGGCCTTACTTTACCATGCGCTTCGTCGCCTTGCAAACGAAGCCCGTGGGCTGCTTTTTCGATTATCGACATGGAAGCGTCGAAACGACAGTACCGTGAATAGTAGAAACGTTACTTTTTGACCCCTCAGCACTCCATTCGCAAACAACCACCCAAAGATACTTGCCTTCCAGCTCCAAATACCTCATTGAGCATGAGCGCCGACACTTCGACGATGAAAGCTGTCCGTTTTCACGGCCAGCACGATCTGCGTTTTGAGGATATATCGATTCCCACGATAAAAGCAGGCCATGTGAAAATCAAACCCGCTTGGGTAGGAATCTGCGGCAGCGGCCAGAGCATGCTCACGGACTAGATGGTGGCTTAATTGACAAGCAATGTAGACCTACACGAGTATCTCGGTGGGCCAGGCCTGTGTCCTACGACCCCGCACCCAATTACGGGAGAGACAGTACCTTTGACAATGGGCCACGAGTTCAGCGGAACAATAGAAGAGGTCGGAGAGGGCGTGAGCGACTGGAAAGTAGGCGACCGAGTTTCCGTGCAACCGATCATCTACGATGGAACATGCGGTGCCTGCCTTGACAATCTTCATAGCTGCTGTTGGAGCAACGGGTTCATCGGACTAAGCGGTATGCGATGGCCAAGTGGTTCAGTCGCGAACTGCCGCTGACGATGTCAGGCTGGGGGGGGGGAGGGTTGTCGGAGCATGTCGTGGTGCCGACTTCAGCCTTATACCGTCTTCCCGCAAACGTCCCTCTACAGATAGGAGGTAACGAGCGTTGGATCCTGGATACTCATCTATGATCTGGGCTAATTGATCCAGCGCTGGTCGAGCCGCTTTCAGTCGGATGGCACGCCATCAAGATCAGTCCCTTCAAAAATGGCGACTCTGTCTTGATCATTGGAGGCGGCCCTATCGGAATCGCTGTGATGCTGGCGCTGCAGGCCAAGGGCGCAGAGAAGATCATTGTTGCGGAACCCAGTCGCAAGCGACAAGAGTTTGCGAAGAAGTTTGGCGCCCACTACATCCTCGATCCCACGAAGGACGATGTCGTGTCGAGGTGCCGAGAGGTGTGCGACGGCCAGGGCGTTCACATTGTGTTCGATTGCGCTGGTGTACAAGCTGCTTTGAACTCGGGTATAGAGGCTACGCGTGCCCGAGGAACCATTGTCAATGTTGCCATCTGGGAGAAGCCGTGCACAATTACGCCGAACCTCTTCACCTTCAAGGAGAGGCGCTACATGGGCGTAGCGACATTCCAGATTGGCGATTTCCAGGAGGTGATTGTACGTGTTGGCCTTCCGGAGACCAAATAGCAACTGACAAAGGTGCAGGACGCCATCTCGGCCGGCGCCATGAAGCCACACGATATGATCTCGGGCCGTATCAAGTTGGACGAAGTGGAGGAGAAGGGGTTCAAAACACTCATCCATGACAAAGACAACCAGGTCAAGATCTTGGTGGAGGTGGGAGGCGATGATTGATAAAGCGCGGCAGCGAAAGAGTACCTTGCTGTCAGATGGAAGTGCATTCCAAGTTACGTGCGAGCCACGTGCGCGCGGGCGCGAGATGCAAGTTTGGGTACGTGCGCGTGATACTACTACTGGAGCGATACCCAATGATTCTTGTTTCCTACCAAGCTTCCGCTGTTCTTCCGCTGTTGTCGTGATGGGGGTTGATTGACGTCCCATCGTCACTGGTGAGTTGTGGTTGGAGGAATGGTGGACGGCCAGGACCTCGAAGTGCCAAGAAGCAGACCGGGGTGCGGGGAAGCCGTGATGTTGCTCGCCGATCCGATCATATTCGCCTGAGGTTCGATTATTATTACCACATGTCATGCGACGGTGGATTATGGGCGTCGAGGGGCGTATCGGAGAAAAGCTGGATGAAGGTGCGAGTCATGGTGACGAATGACGTCGCACAAGCGAAAGCCAGGCGGTCTGTGGTCTGTGCCCGCCGATCTTCGCGCAAGAACAAGGTTGGTGCAGTGTGGTGCTGTCACACTTATTACTTGCGCCTCGACGCTGCGTCATTGCGACTGGCAAAGCTGGGTATAATACCCCGTGCCATCTTCCCGCCATGGACTGCCCTTTACCATCCCACCTCTGCCGATCTGACTCCCTAGTCTTTCTTCCCTCTTTGCCGAACCTCATCCTCTCGTCCTTTTGAGACGCAATCCATCATGGCGAAAGGAGCCTTCTTGAAACTTTTCCAGACCTTCCTATACTCGATTGCCTTCTGCTGTGCGGCCATAATCCTGGGCATCTACTCCTACTTCCTGGCCACGCTCGCCGACCGCGATCTGCCCATCTCGGAGACCACGAAGGCGGTTGAAGGCCTGTCAGGCGCCGCCGTCCTATACACCGTCTTTGCCGTGCTCCTCACGTGCTTCCTGGGCGGAAAGGCCATCTTCGCCTTCCTCGCCATCATCCTCAACCTCCTCTTCTGTGGCGCTTTCATTGCTATCGCAGTCCTCACCCGCGACGGAGCCGACAGCTGCAGCGGCTTTGTCCGCACTCCCCTCGGAAACGGACAATCCGACGCCAAACAGGGCTTCTCCGATTCAGACGGAGAGCGCCAATACACGTATGCAACGTCTCTGGGCACCGCCTGCAGACTGAACACGGCCTGCTTCGCCGTCGCCATTGCCGGAGCGTAAGTCACCTAGTGCACACATGCCGATCCCCAACGCTAACCATTGCAGTGTCCTCTTCCTCATCGCCGCCATTGTGCAGGTACTCCTCCACCGTCACCACAAGAAGGAGAAAGCCTTCGGTCCCAGCCCCGCCAACAACTACACCCGTGGCTCCGGCAAGAAGTGGTTCGGACGCCGCAGCTCCGACAGGAAGTGGTTCGGACGCCGGAGCCCCAAGAACAACACTGTGCGCGACCCCGAAGTAGCCGGAGGAGCGGGTCTGACGGCCCCTGCCCACGACATGCGCCCATCGCACGACACGGCATACACGGGTTCGACTGTCGCTGGCAACGCTCCCTATGACCATGGCCACAAGCCTGCGACGGGTGGATTCCACACGGCGCCCTCTACCAACTACTAGAAGTAGTGCGTCACTAGTTCTGGTATCCCTTGGATGGCGTGCTGTTTTTCTTTCGTTCTCGTCTTCTTTGAATATTGATGTTACGTACTATACCAGGAAACGGAGCGTTGGCACGACCAGTCTTTGAACGTGGGTCGGTTGCAGGCGCTGGGGTCTTGGTTGTACGATACGTTACCACGAACCGACTACCTAATATGAATTTAACCATAAAAGAGAATCTGAAACAAATGTCGGAAGTTGCATTCACGATAGCATGACTGACACATTATACTTCAGTTGCGACAGCCTTTGCGCCCCTTCCGCATCGTAGGGTCGCGTAATTGTCGTACGTCCGTCGTTAGCAGGTGCTCCACTTATCCCATGGACGGTGCATTTACCCGTAGTAGGGTGCAGTCACAATTCTTTGGGCAGTAGGTAACTCATATGGGATGAACCATAGTCCACATTCCACGACACCAACCGTTAACCTACTGATTGTCGGGCACCCTGCTCCGAAGGTTGAGAAGAATCTCATAAGGGTATATCCCCAATCCCCAACGCCAAACGCCCCCAAACACAAAAACATCCTAATTCCTGTTCCCCCACCCTATCCTACTGTTTCGCCTTCCCCTTCCCCTTCGCCCCAGTCCCCGCACCAGCACCAGCAGGCCTCCCCCTCTTCTTGGTCTGATTCTGATTCTTCGGTTCCGCCCCGCGCCCCTCCTCCGCCTTCAATTGCTCCAACTCCCGCTTCAGAATATTCTCCAGCGCTTCGTTGCGCCGCGTGAGGAGCATGACGTCGTCGGCGGTGATGACTTTGCGGCTGGCGTGCTTGGCGAAGACTTCGAGGTCGTGGGCGGAGTTTGCTGGACGGAGGCGTTGGTTAGTATGCTACTACGTGCGAGTTGATTTGGTATAGGTAGGGAGAGGAGGCGAGAAGACGGGGAGGGGATGGGGATGGGGAGAGAAGGGGACGTAACGTACCTATTTGGGTGTAAACGAGCTCGGTCAGGGCGCCGATGAATTGCGGGGTTGCGTTGAAGGCTTCTGCGCCTTCGGTGTCGACGAATTGGCCGATGGAGTACCAGAGGGCGGATTTGAGGCGCTGGTGGGTCAGTCGGTTGTGTGCTGGGGGTGGAGATGGGGCTGGTGGTTACCTCCTCGCGCTCGAGGGCGTCGTCGTTGGAGGCCATTATTTGAGCATTACTTGCTGGGTTGGTTGACACGATGCCGGGGTTGTGCGGTTGACGCGTTCACTTGTTTGTGGGAGACGCGTCGGCCCGGGTGGGGGTGTGTGTGGCTGATTGGCTCGCGTGATGTCACCGCCCGCGGTTCTGCCGCTTTACTTTTGGGATGCGCCATTTTGTACCACTATATAGAAGGGCTTGTTGGTGGGTTCCATGGTTCATGTCTGAGATTGGGGGTATATAGAGCTTATTATCCGCGCATTCTTTTCTTCCGCACATCTCCTCGCACCTTCGACCACCACCATCACCACTACAGAAGTCCCCAACACAAGCACCCACGAGCCTATCTAGCTGCACCGCAGTCGCAAAAGAACCACCGCTCAACCCCTCGCACCCACGCTCAGCGCCACACCTCGCCAACATGGTCGACCTCGACATCCCCTCGCTCCTCACGACCTACAAAGACAACTTCGTGCGCAACTTCACGGGCGCCTTCACGAACCTCAAGCCCGAAGGCTGGATCCGCATCGTCATCATCATCGGCACCTACCTGCTGATCCGGCCGTACCTAGTCAAACTCGGCGCGCACATGCAAGCAAAGCAGCACGACAAGGCGGCAGCGTCTACCGATGCAGACATCCACCCCAACGAGCTGCGGACAGGGAAGAAGGTTGCGGTACCGGGGAGCGATGACGAAGAGGAGACGGAGGCGAGGCCGGGAGATTGGGGGAAGAAGGCGAGGGTGAGGCAGAGGAAGGTTGTGAGGAAGATGGTGGAGGAGAGGGAAAAGAGGGCGGCGGAGGAGGAGGATTTGAAGGATATTGCGGATTTGTTGGAGGATTAGGGCTGGGGCGAGCGAGCGAGGTTCGGTTGCGCCGTTAGTCACAAGCTGGCAGTTACGCAAAGGCTCCCTGGATTGTACGATTTGCATTCCTGCGTTTCGAACTCCGACCGAGGAATGCGTCGCCTGGCTAAACAACTGACGGTGTGCTTCGGACAGAGCGCATGAGAGCAATATTAAACAAAGTTGTTTTATACCAGCACCTGAACCTATCGTGAGTCTAACGCGTCTCATCTGTCCACACGTTTATTATTCTCCCTTTTCAATTATGAGCATAGCGTCTGCATTTTTGGCCTAGAATCTGTTGGGCGTCAACATCTCTCCTGGAATTCGACGGGTCCACAGGCAGGGCCAGATCCCTTGCTTTCGGCCATAAAAGCAACTTGATGGCCCGACTCAGCACCGCCGCCATCCATGATTCCTCCACGGCACCATGGCCCGTCATCTGCGTACAATATGTACGCTTTCTTTTCTGCTCCCGGGAGCTCTCTCCCACATGCAGATGGAAGAGCCATCTCCTCTCCGCGACCCACACAGCAACCGCATCGCTGAACCCAAGGATTACAACATTCTCACGCCTCTCCATGCAGATGGCAGCGACTTTAGCTGCAAAGGGTACCAATGGAACACCCCGCTCACCTCCGTGGCGACCTACGAAGCCGGCCAGACGTATCCGTTGAGACTCCGGGGCGGAGCCACGCACGGCGGCGGCTCGTGCCAGATCTCGATATCGTGCGACCAAGGGCAGACGTTCAAAGTGCTCAAGAGCATGGAGGGAAACTGTCCGACTGAGAAGACGTACGACTTTACGATACCCGATGATGCAGCTACTGCGCAGTGCCTTATAGCCTGGACCTGGTAAGACGCCTTTCAAGACGAGCAATACGTACCTACAAGCTAACGCTCCGCAGGTTTAACAAAGTGGGAAACCGGGAGATGTACATGAACTGCGCGGTAGTCGACATCATCGGCGCGAGCAGCTCGACAAGACAGACTGCTAGCGGTGCTGCGTCTGCCGCTGAGGACGCCAGTTCGAGTGCTTACGCTGCTCAAGCGGCGCTTGCTTACCTGCCGGATATGTTCGTCGCCAACCTCAAGGGCATCAACGGCTGCACGACGAAAGAGACTGTTGATGTTGTTTTCGACGATCCGGGACGGGATGTCGTGTATGGCGATGGGCTGAGCGGCTCTTCGCGTATCATGCGCCGGAACAAGAATGCTTGCACGGGTGTTGGACGGAAATCTGCCGGCGGCGATTCAGGTTCTAGTTCGGCTTCCGACAGCTCGTCGTCGTCTGGTGGCGCTAGCGGTGATGATGGGCAATATCACGGCGATCAGGGTAGCCACGATTCAAGTTCAAGTTCGGCGTCCTCCAGCTCGTCATCGTCTGGCGGCTCTGGTGGTGATGATGGACAATACAATGGCGACCATGGCAGCCACGATTCGTTGTCTGTGGATAATATCGGTTCATCGGAGAAGCCGGCAATGTGCAGCGATGGACAATACCATGCTGGTTGCTATTCGCAGCCAGCTGTCGATGTTCCACCACAATCCGCAGATTTCAGCAGCGCTTCGGAATCGTCTCCATCTTCCTCCCAGGGGGCAAGTTCCGAGCTCGAAAAGGAACTCGATGCGTACCTGAAGTCTCTCGATGAGCACGACTCTTCTAGTGCATCCACAGACGGACTTGATACAGCGGTGATCGAGAGCTGGCCGCCGCTACAAGAAAACGATAAGCTCTCAACTCCGTCCCAGGAGACTGACTCTGACGAGCTCTATCAAGCTGGCTCAGCCGAGGTCCACCCTGGTAATTACGGGTATGATTCTAATCGCGGATTCGACGCAGAGTTTGGAACCCAACTCGCCACACGAGCTCCTCACAACGACGAAGAGCCCACGGCAGTGCCGGATGCCGAAATCCCAGCACCAGACACCGATATCGATATCTCATCAGCCCCAGAAGAACAATCCGCCCCTTCCGAAGATGACACATCATTGGATTCCCCTCTCCTCCCCTCCGACGACCTCTCCACCACGCCCGACTCCTCCTCCGACGCCTCCCTGCCCACCTACCTCGACGACAACACAACCCCCTTCTACGACGAGGACTTCGACACCCTCGCCTGCCTCCCCAGCGAGGCAGACACCTACGACCGCCTAAAGAAGCACAAGCCCAAGAAGAAGGCCAAGCACAAAGCAAAAAAAGCGGCTAAACATCGTAAGCAGAGCTCCTGCACAAGCGTTGACCCAGTGACCCAGTGGGTGCCTCCAGATGATGATGCGTGGTACCAGAGCCATACGAGCCCCGGCGCGCCGGATACGCTGTCGACGCGCACGCGGACGAGCGAGGTGTCACAGACTTCAGATGGAGTCGGTGGCACGACTCCGACTCCTGCCGCGGAGGATGGAACTAGTACGATCGTTGTTGAGCCTGCTTCTCTGACGGTTGTAGTCTCCTCCTCTGCGACTGACACAGCCTCGCCGAGTCCGACATCCACGCCACCGGTCTTATTTGCCGCGTTTGCGAATACCACCGCAGTAGCACCAACTACGTCTTCCATGCGCATCCCAGATGCAACCGTTGCCCCTGGGGACGACGACGCCGCCGCCTTCCCCCCCTGCGTCCCCGGCGCCTTTTTCTGCAAATCCCCCACGCAATTCTACGTCTGCGGGCAATTCGGCGGCACCGGCGACGAGTGGACGTACGGCGCGCTGCGCGACGTCGCAGACGGTATGAGCTGCGACGATGGTATTATATCGCGGCGTGTGGTTGAGATTAAGAGGGACTCCGGGTCGCAAGAAGCGGCTACAGACCAGCGGGGTCCTGTTTCTGGGCATAAAGGAGGCGCTGGAGATGGGACTGATGACGACGCTGAGGCGCTGTTTGGAGGGCTTGTTGGTGTGGAGGATACGGCTGGTGGGAAATCTTCGTTCAAGGCTCCCTCCGCGGCCGGCGACGGGATGGAAGACGATGCAGAGGGGTTATTCGGCAAGCCTGTCTCTGGATTAAAGCACACTGCTCCGGCTCAACCACCTCATTCCATCACGCCACCCCATTCCGGCGGCGACGGCACCGACACCGCCCCCGAAGCCCTCTTCGGCGTCAACGTCAAGCCCAAGCCCGACGCCGACGTCGACGTGATGGATGTGCTTGCCTCTGCGGCAGAAAACGCAGATAGGGCTGCGGCGGAGAGTCTTGATGTTTTTGCTGTGTTTCCGGAGGCGGAGGTGGGGCACACGGTGCGGAAGAGGCAGGAGGATTGGGTCGAGGTGCCGGGGTTTGTGTATAGTGAGGTGGGGGATGGGGGGGATGGGGTTGAGGGGGTGGAAGAGGCTGTTTTGAAGATGTTTGGGGGGGAGAGGGATGAGGAGGGTGGTTGGGAGGGGGAGGGTGTGGATGCGGATGCGGATGCGGATTTGGAGAGGGGAGAGGGAGATGAGGATGCGGATATGGATGTGGATGTTGATGTTGGTGAGGAAGAAGAGGATGTGGAGCTTTATGGGGAAAAAGAAGACGAAGACGAGAGCGATGAAGAATCCTCAGAGCAAGACAATGACCCCGAGGCGCTGTACGATGCTGCCGAAGAAGAAGACGACATCTCCGAATCGCAAGACGCCAACACCTCTCCATCCACAAACTCAGCAACCGTCCGCAAGCTGCCCAAGCGACAAGACAAAGCCACACCGCCACCCGCCGCCCCTCCCGGCTTCACCTTCAGCGACGGCTCCAACGGCGGCGACGGCGTAGTCGTCGATCCCGTCGCAGTTTTCGGCTTCGACGAGCCAGACAACTACGAGCAGGAGTGGCAGGTCATTGAGCAGGACGAGGAAGACGCGACTGTCGCTGCGGCTCCGACCGCGCCATCCGCCAAGGGGAAGAGTAAAAGTGCCGCAAAGGCAAGCGCGGGAGGTAAAAAAGTTCCAAAACACGTTTCTAACCTCAAGCAAGGACGCGAGCCGCATAGAGAACAAGTCCCAGACACGCTCCCCAACCCCAACTCCAGGCCCGACATGAAGGCAGATTCCAACCCTGCACGCTCCCGCCCCAGCCCAATCGGAAAATCCCCTCTAAACCCCCACGCTCTCCCCCTGGGAGTCCCAAAAGACACACCAAACCTCTCCACCCTCTCCAACGCCCCCCATCCTCTAAAGAAAAATAAACTCCCAACACCCGTTGTCCCCAACGCCCTCTCCCCCAGCACAAAACACAAAACCAAGCCCGCTGCAGGGTTCTGGTCGCCCTCGCCTGCTGCACTGCAACACGCGAACGGCGTGCAAAACGGAGACGCTGACGGGGAGCCGCTAGGCATCACGGGGCCTATTGGGAAGGGTATGGGTGGTGGTCCGTTTGGTGGTAGGTTTGGGCTGAGCGGCCTGGATGTCACTGCTGATCCTAGTATTTTGGATAAGAGTGGGGGGCCTGGGTTTGATGAAGGGCATGTGCCTACGGAGGCGGGGGATGGGACGGACTCGGAGGATGCGGTTGGGGAGATGTTTCCGGGGCTTTTGGGCGATGAGGAGGGGGATGGGTATGTGGAGGGGGAGACGGACGTGGGAGGTAGTGAGGAGGGGGAGGGGGTGGATGAGATGGAAATGGGAGGGGAGGATGAGGAGGGGGTGGATGCAACGGAAATAGGAGAAGACGAGGGCGGTGATGATGATGATGAGGATGTGAGAGGTAGTAATGAGGATGAGGAGGAGGTGGATGAAATGGAAATGGAAGAAGAAGATGAGGGTGGTGACGATGAGGATAATTGGGTTGAGGAGGGGAGCGAGGAAGATGACAGCGAGGACGATGAGACCGAGACCGAGACCGAGACCGATGAGAGCGAGGAAGAGATGGAAGAGATCGACATGTCGGACTCTGACTCTGACTCTGCATCCGACTTTGACTCTGCATCCGAACCCGACCCCGAACCTATCGACTCATACGACCCCTCTACCATCTCAACGCCTCTCTCATCCCCAACACCAACACCAACATTTCAAGACGGCACCCTCGCCCCCACCCCAACCAGCATCAACATCTCAGCCTCCATCCTGCCTTTTTTCCTCGCGCCTGGGCCGGTGATTCCTTCTCTGTTCACGCCTTCTACGCTTGAGTCTTCGTACTCGAGTGTTGCGAGCGCGACGGGTGAGGCGAGTGCGACGGGCGTGGGTGAGGGTGGTGGGGATGGGGAAGTGGTGAGGAGAGGAGGGTTGTTGGGGTGGTTGATTTGGTAGGGGGGGGGTTTCGTGATCTGATGGTGGGGTTTGTATTTGGTGCGATGCGACACGCTACATTTCTCCAGTTTGTGTAGTACTATTATGGGGTGCTTTATTTTAGCTGGTTTAGCTGGTTGGTTGGTTTAGTCTAATATTACTGCGTTTTTTTTATGGGATTGGTTTGGTTGTGACGTTTATACACATGTATGCATGCGTATATGTATAGTGTCAGTGGGACCGTGGGTGCGCAAAGCCGCTATACCGTTCTTGGATGGATCAGCTGATGTTGGGGGCCCCGCCGCTGCAGCCTAGGACCTGCTTCGCTGTTTCCCCAAAGACATCTTTCTCGTCAGAAACTCGTCATGGACCCACTCAGCGTCACAGCGAGCATTATCGCGATCCTAGACCTTTCAACAAAGATCCTCAGCTACCTCAACGACGTCAAGCATGCAACCAGAGAACGCGATCGCTGCGCCCTCGAAGCTGCAAGCTTATACGGCCTACTCTTCAGCCTGAGAGGCCGGGTGGAAGAAGGAAACGCCGACGATCCGTGGTATACTGCGGTTCGGGCTCTCACAATACACAATGGGCCGCTTGATCAGTTCAGACATGACCTGGAGTTACTGCAGGAGAAGATGACTGATGGTGGTAGACTGAAGAAGGCGCTGTTGTGGAAATTCGACAAGGCTGAGATTACCGGCATATTAGGCCGAATGGAGCGTCTGAAAACGCTCATTGGAACGGCATTGCAGATGGATCATTTGTGAGTGCTTTTCAAATGACTCTATACGCACCCGAAGAGTTATTCACATGGAGCGGGTAGCCAGAACAGATGAATGGTTTTTTTCTGTGTTTTCTAAGGCTATTCTCACCGAGAGGGACGTCAGCCGGCAGTAAGCGTGTGTAACGCTTAGTCATCAATCACGAAAACTGATGAATATATGTAAGATTTCATTACTGAAATCTTCAAGCAAACTATCGCAAGCGATCAAACAAGAAACACGCAATATTAGTGACGACACAACCTCGATCAAGAATGACACGGGCCTGATACGTTCACATCTGCCCATTCTCGACTCAATTCGACAAGACCAAAATAAGCAAATTTGTGACCAAGCGGACATCAAAGAGCGTGAACAGCTTGATCAACTGCTGGCATGGTTATCGCCAACCGACTATCCTGCACAACTAGCCGGCGTATTAAAGCGCAGGCAAAAAGGAACATGTCAATGGCTTTTGGACTCGGACGAGCTTAAGAAATGGCTTGCCGAACCGAAGCAGACCCTATTCTGTCTCGGTATCCCTGGAGCAGGGAAGACTATCGCAGCAGCCAGCATCATCGACAGTGTGATACATTCCCAACAGCTCCAGGATAGTACTATCGGAGTTGCATATGTCTTTTGCAGCTACAAAGTGAGAAGCGAGCAAAGCAGCGCGAATCTGCTTGCGGCAATTCTCAAACAGCTCGTGCAATCCAAGCCGTCAAATGCAGCCCCGGTCAAACACTTACGTAAGAGTCAAGCCGACCAGCATAGGGCACCATCGACCGAGGAAGTTCTTGACACCTTGTCATCCGTACTCAAGGACTACTCAACAACTTACATAGTTGTCGATGCCATCGACGAGTGCTTGGATACGGTCCGTTTCTCATTTATCAACGAATTTCGAACATTACAAGACAAGCATGACTTGCGTGTCTTAATCACATCTCGTTTCAGCTCTGACATCTTCGACACCTTCCACGACGCCCTATCTCTAGAGGTACGAGCTGATCCTGAGGACGTGAAACTATACGTCGCTAGTCAGATTGATCGGCTACCACGATGCATTCAACGAGATCCCGAATTAACTCAACTAGTTCACGAAAGGATCGCGGCAGCTACAGATGGGATGTACGTTACCAATCAACGATAGTAGTTCTTGGATTAATTTTGTGTAGGTTCCTGCTCGCCCGCCTGTATCTGGATTCTTTACTCGACAAGAGAACCAAAGGCAAAGTTCAGTCTACACTGAATGCATTACGTACAGGCTCTGAAGCACTAAGAAAAGCATACGACGATGCAATCATCCGAATCCAAAGTCAAATGCCTGAGGATGCTGCACTGGCGCAGAGAGTCTTATCATGGATAACCCACGCCCGAAGACCGCTCACAACGGTAGAGCTTATTAATGCTCTAGCAGTGAAATCTGCCACACCTAGCCTGGATCTAGACGATTTGGAAGACATCGAGGTTATCGTCTCCGTGTGTACTGGTCTTGTTACTATCGATGAAGAGAGTGATGTAATCCGCTTGGTCCATTACACCACACAAGAGTACCTCGAGAGCATTCACAAAGATTGGAGTCCTAATGTTCAACTCGAAATGGCATCAGCATGCCTGACCTACCTCACCTTCAAGGATTTCCAAGACGGTGCTTGCAAGAAAAGGGCAGACTGGGTAATTAGGCGTGCCAAAAACGCGTTCCTGGAGTACGCGGCTAGGTACTGGGGAGAACACGCATCTTCGGTCCAACCCGAAATCTACAAAACAGCACGCTCGGTTCTTCTCCATTCCGGTCTGGTTTCTAGTGCTGCACAAGCGTTTTATCGATCGAACAAGAATGAATTGCTGTACTTGGGAGACGGAAAAGGCACCACGGCTACGCATCTCTGTGCCAGATTCGGGCTGTTTCACCTGTTGGAGCGAATTTTGCATGAATCTACCGAAGACCCGACCAGTATGGTACAGGTACAAGACAGCAATGGGGACACTCCACTACTCTTTGCTACTCAATATAATCACTCGAGTACGGCGAAGCTTCTGATTGAGAGTGGAGCAAATGTCAACGAGCGGAGAAACTCTGGAAGCCTGACACCACTTCACATTGCATCGAAAAGAGGCTTCTTAGACATATGCAAGCTTCTACTTGACAATGGAGCAGACATAGAAGCCACCGACTGGGCGTCTCAGACTCCACTACATTTAGCAACAGAAAGAGGCTTCTTAGACATATGCAAGCTTCTACTTGACAATGGAGCAGATGCCAACGGAAGGCTGACCGACCCTGGATTTTCTAGTCATTCACCGACACCACTGCACATTGCAACAGAAAGAGGCTTCGTAGACATATGCAAGCTTCTACTTAACAATGGAGCAGAGATAGAAGCCACCAACGACTTCTTGCGATGCACGCCACTTCATTTAGCATCAAAAAGAGGCTTCGTAGATATATGCAAGCTTCTACTTAACAATGGAGCAGACATAAAAGTCAGCAACCTGTGGTCTCAGACGCCACTATATTTAGCATCGGGGAGCGGTCAAGAAGCCACCGTCAAACTTCTCCTTGATCACAATGCAGATACAGCTGCCCAGAGTCGCGGGGACTTTGATTATGAAAGAACAGCTTTGCATCAAGCTTCCAAGAGCGGGAACGCAAGGGTTGTGGAGATGCTTCTAGCAAAAGGTGTAGCTGTCAGCCCCGTGGACGGTGAAGGCCAAACGCCTCTCCATCTCGCTTCGAGAAGGGGCCACCTCGACGTCATGCGCTCGTTGCTAAAGTACAATGCAGATGTTAGCGCCTCCTGGATTCCGGGGAATGCGTTTGGCAATTTGAGGTCGACCGCCGCTAGTGCAGCTTTAGTCCGGGGACACATTGATGCCCTAGCGATCCTGCTCAAATACTTACCCAACATCAACACGTCTCCCGATGCCAACTACGGGACGTTACTACACAGCATTGCTTTTCGGGGCCATACAGACATCCTGAAAATGGTCATTGAGGAGTATAACGCGAACCTCCGTCTCCAAGACCATCATCACAGAACACTCCTACACATGGCCGCATTGGGAGGCCACCTGGATACTTTACTGTATTTGATTGGAGAAGGGCTTGATCCCATGCACAAAGATGACCTGGGGAAGGATATTCTTTGCTATGCGGCCTTGGGGGGCAACTCACGGATGGTGAAATACGTGCTAGAAGAGAAGTTTGCCTCTTCCTCGAGTGCGGGCCATTGGAATGCCATACATTGGGCGTGCAGGAACGGAATCCGGCCGTGTCGATACCGTCCTCGGTCAATGAGCGACACAAAAAGAGCGCGTGGTCTGCAGCAAACAAAGGTACTCGTGCAACTAATACTAGCAGGCATCGATTGCGAAACCATCACTGTTGATGTCTTACCGGGCCAGTGGAGTCCGGCCTCGATCGGTTCATTCCATGACGGTTCATTCCATGACGACAGATGGCCTGACGATGATTCTGTTTCTATCCATTCATCAAATGACGCCGGATGGGCTGACGATGATTCTGTTTCTCTCGTTGCATCAGATGACGACGGATGGTCTGACGATGATTCTGATTCTATCCATTCATCAAATGACGACGGACGGTCTGACGATGATTCTGATTCTACCCATTCATTAAAAGACGGCCCATGGCTTGAGGATGTTTCTAATTCTCTCAAGCTCAAATTAGGGGCGGATAATGGACTTCGTATGAAAAAGAATGGGAAATGCTATGGTTGTTATAGTGTAAGTCTTTGTGCCTCATGCTGCTCGTCATCTTCTGACATCAAGCCAAATAGACCATATGCGGGCCGCGCTTCTCTTGTCCGAGTAGCGCTTGTCCACCTTTTCAATACTGTTTCATGTGCAGCCCGGCAGCGGAGGAACTGCACAAAGGTCATGGTTGGCACTCGGTTGATCCTCCCGAACCTATGATATGTTACTCAAGTGAAGCCGATGTCACCGCGGACGACAGTGAATATATCTCAAGTGAAGGCGATGAACATAGCTCAAGTGAAGCCGATGACACAGGGGACGACGATGGATGGGTATCGCAAGCTGAGTCGAATGAGGACCCTGTCTTCTGAGTGTAAGCCATTGATCGAAATGAAGGACTTCTTTAATGATCGCGGCTGGGGTTGAGGGCATTCTCATGGCCTGCGTCCAGCCTGCGTCCACATGCTCTTAGTAGGAATCAGCGATGAACAATATGCACAAGAAAAGTGCAATGGCATGCCAAGCATAACAATAAAGCTCAGGCCTCTCTCTACCTTGTCGTCGTCATCATCACATGTCACAAGCGCACAACTCATCTCCGCGCCGCCGCCCGACGCTAACCCCCTCCCAGCCACCGTTCAGGCACCCACCGTCACATGACCACGCTACCGCCTAGCGCCTCGCTTCCCTAGCGCCTCGCTTCCCTAGCGCCTCGGCACCGCGTATATAAACCCGCCGTCCCTTCGCAACCTTTCTCGTCCCTTATCCCAGTGCTCGGGCGTTACGCTTACCAGTGAAGATTCGTCTGAGGTAGCGTTTTTGCTAGTTGAAAACTACAACTATGACCGCTCTTGTTGGTCTTCGGATCGGCAAGGAATTTTTGACACTTATGACACCTTTTTCTTCGTTGGTTGTGTGGCGTGCTGCACTGCTGAAGAAGATTATGATGGAGGGTGGGGATGGTGATGGGGCTGCTGATGGATAGGCAGCGGTGCGAAGAGTTTTCGCGATGGCGATGGGTTAGGTAGAAGGTGGACGCGCGTTGGGCGTTGAGTGCGCTTCGTGTAGACGTAGATGAAGCATCACATGCAAACACTGAAGCATCGCATCGTATCGCATCTCAGCTTGTCGTTTCGTGAATCGCATTCTGCCTCAGTTGACGCTCTCGTGCTCCATGTCCCACCTGCGTGCCTGATCTCTCTCTTACCATGCTGATGTCGCTTTTACCTGTACCCAGCGTAGCGACTCGCCGACGCTGACGCCCGCCCCCAGACAAATTCTTTGCGCCTCCACAACACCACCCGCCGCTCTACCCTCCCATCCGCGTCCACCCATCTCATACACACATCTAGCTAACGCACCTTCCCGCCGTCGCACCATGCTCCCTCGCCTCGCCTCTCCTCGCCGCTCATCCAACGTCCCGCCTAGGTAGACTGCCCTTCTGCCCCCGCGTCAGCCTGTCCATCGCACCCTCACGCCCATCCTCGACCACGAGGCATAGAGCACATCCTTCCTTCCTCGCTACGATACGGTGCGGTACGGTACGCGACACGACTCGTCCGCGCTCGGGATCGCCACCGGTGCGTAGACGGTCAGCGTGTAGGATATAGCTCGAACCGAGCCTCGAGGAAGGGACATATAGCGCGAGGGCATACACGGACTGACGGACGGACGGACACGAACAAGGTACCTCTGGTCTAGTCTAGTTAATGAGGCAGAGCGTCAGCGTCAGCGTCAGCGTTAGGGCTTACCTAGCTACGCTGATGCGAGCTGAAGAGGACGAGGAAGACTGCACTGCATGCCGCGCCGTCTGCAGAAACTAGTACGTTGGGAGGAGTGTTCTACATGGTGGTTGGTTATCTATCGCATTACCCGTGTGGTGCAGTACGGCTCTGCGAGTGCAAAGGCATTCCAAATGCTACAGATCGCCCTTAGAAGGCTTGCCTTCAGTTTTACAGCGAAGAGGGCATTTCCACCCGCTTTCGCAAATCCGCGCTGCCCAGACCATTTCCTGAAAACAACTTCAACCTTGCTATTCCACGAGGCGGCCCGCAGTATCGCGCATAGAGCACCTAACAATGGGTCTGCCCGGAGCATAACAAGCTATCATGCGGCGGCTACTTTTGATACCCTGAAGGTAATATCAGCATTATCCATCACGACTTCAATTCTCATCAAAAGACTAGCTTGATCCGAGTAATTATCACTTAATCATTATCAATTATTATGCAAATTCAACTATTCACGAACTCGATGTCGCCATCCCACAGGAGAAACGTGTTTCTGGAATTTTCACCGACAAGATATATGTCCTGTGCCAAGATGACCCTCTGGATAAGTTCCTAGTGGCGAAATTTAGTGGCATCTCTCAAAGAAAAGAAAAGAAGCTCTGCTTTAAAATAGCAGGATGGTGTGGTATGGGCAAAATACGGAGTATCTATCGTATGAGGAACCCGTATAATGAGCAATTATACGTTGCAAGAGTAGAGGTGGGACGCAAGGCAGAATGGGTAGAGAATCGCAGAAGGCCATATTGGGGGGAAGGGATATTTTCACGGAGCTGTTACATGAGGGCGTCATTGTTCGGCTCTGCGAAGGGGAATTAGGGTGATAGGTATGAACTACATCATCACCATGGTCCAGGTGGCCCGGTATGTGGGCAACGGCGGGGTTTGCTCTTGGCTGGGGCCTGTGAGTCTGACTAAGCTTTCTCTCGCAACTTCGTACAAGCGAACCCGAGCTGCCCCAGAAGATCTGCTCAGAAATTTGACTACATATCCAATTCCAAGGCTTGCATTCGTCTGTGCAAACGGTCGTCGTCCTCTTGGTTCCTCCTCACATTAATGACGCCATATGTCTAGCTTGTTCAAGAGCTGTAGGTTGCTGTAAGTCTTGGCCGGACTTATTGCCCACTCCGACTTCGTCTTCCTGGCTGTACGAAAGAGGTGGTTAAGACCCGGAATGCGGATTGTCGACCGATACTTTCTCATCAACAATAACTCACCATATCGCTCTTTATCACTTTCCCCATCTGTCTTTCTCTTGTTTTACCTTCCTGTCTCTGCCATTTCTTCATCGTTATTCGCTTAGTTTATATCAACCACCGTGCTGCGCGCACGCAATACTAGTCGCCTCTCCTTGCAATGCTTTTCTCTGCATTTATTTCCTATCACTCACTCGCATTCGCTTGCGTCTAAATCGGCCATGGGTAGGATGGAAAGCCTGAATGATGGTTCCATCCTCCAAGCGCGGATCAATGTGACTACCCGGTCAAAGGCTTGCCAGCTCCCAACAGATGCTGCAAGGCTGAGGGCCTCGATCCCCTTTCTTGTCCATGCTTTGGTTGATGATGAAGCCACTCAGAGTCAGCTTTTGCATTTTTGCGAGCACCGAATCGTCCGACTTCTGTCTCTTTGCCAGCGACGGGCCATCCTGTGATTTTCCGACAGTGCGTTTTGTATTCCTTGGGGCTGCTTCCCTTATCCTAGTTAGCGCCTTTTTATAGGGTTTACTGTTCTTAGCGGGGGCTTCTTTCTACTTTATTCCTTTTGGACTGGCCTCTTCTTGCGTGATGTTCGTACTGCTGCCGCTAGGACTGTTGCTCGTTAGTAGCGTAGAGACTACATTGTAGTATTCGAAATTAATCTGGACTCTAACTAATAATAAGTGTGTTAAGTAGATAAGTAATTTTTTACACCTTGGCTTGAAAATTAGAGCGCAAGGCAGTGGCCGTGGAGGCTCGAGTACGATGGCGAGTGGTCGAGGTGCGTGACCGGGCTACGTGTTGTGATTGGATGTTGTTCAATCGTTGAAGCAGAGCTGGTCATAGTTGCGGTACAGTGCCAAGCCAAAAGTCTGTTCCCCCAACACGCTAACGCGCGTACACCAACACCAACACCCTATTTTCAACACTACATTACTCCACCAATATGAGCTCTTTTGGTGTAGAAATTTCAGGAAATCGTCGCCGCAATGCCGAATTATCTGTCCAGCAATGGGATTTAATTATCGCGAAGTGTGAGGCGGGCGCGTCATCGCGGGAGTTGGCTGAGGAGTTTAACTGTACGCGTCGCTGCATCAACAAAACACTTCAGAGATATGGAGAACAACACCACAATCAATCGCGGCCTCAATTAGGGCGTCCCTAGGCGCTTAATACACATGACAAGCGTGTACTCTATTAAGAGGCACGAAAAAACCCGAGGATCGAATACCCAGCCCTCCTCCGCGAGGCCTTCCTCCGCCGCATCTCTTAAATGACTGCATATCGCGCATTGAAGGCAGAGAGCCTAACCAACTTCTAGGCAGCGCGGAAGCCCAAGATCACTCGCGCGGTGGCCCAGGAGAGACGTCAATTCGAACGGGAATATTGCAATTGGGATTGGCGCGGACAGCCCTTCCAGTTCTCAGATGAGTGCTCTATTTAAAGACGCTCCGGCGGCACATCTATATGGGTTTTTCGCCTCCTATATAAGAAATAGAGATATGAGATGATTAAGGAGACAGTTATATTAAGATCTCGCGCGGCAATAGTGTGGGCGAGTATCTGGCTTGATTAGAGAGGGCGGGTTTGGCGGAGTCCCTTAGTGATTATGCCTAGGGACCTAGCAGCTCGTCGCAAAGGATATAGCGTATGGAGTTATATTGAAGCTCTACGCGAAGGACTCCTCTGTAATTATCACGCAGGAGATATCTATATGCACGATAACGCGCCCATCTATAGGGCGCGATAGTTGCTCGATTTTTTGGCGGAACACGGCATACAACCAATTGAGTGGCCGCGTTATTCCCCTAACATTAACCCTATTAAACATCTCTAGTGGTCCCTTAAGAGAGAACTCTATACGGAGGTGCCTTTCAAAAGTCTTTTCCTGGACCGTGCATAGTGGCGCAAGCTAAAAACGCCACCAAATTCTTCGTACGAGAGACATCTCTATTCAATATCAACCCAATCATCTACTATAGGAGCTTCAAACCGTCGTACCTTCTCAGTCTTACCCTCTCTATACTCATTACCACCTTTAAGACGAAGAATCTCCTGAATATGCCGCTCAATCCTCTCAATCTAAGCCTGAATCCGCCACTGTTCTAACTCCCCCTATGCCTCTTGCCATACACGCTCTGCCTTAGCTCTTAACTAAGGAGACCCTTTCTTTGTTGTTACTCTTTTCATATGAGGCCAGGCTGGCTCAATCATATTCAAGTCAGGGGAGTTTCCAGGCCATAGTAATTGTACGACCCTAGCAAGCTATAGAGCCTGTCTTTATAGAAAGACTTATGTGGGCTTGCACCATCCTCTTGAACTATTACCCCAGGTTGAGTCTTCTCACATTCTCGTACGAAGGGAATTAGTTTAGGAATAACAACCTGACGGCAGTATCTCCACCAATCAATCCCAGTTCCGCTCCCTCTTTCAAGCTTACCATGCTTTCTATCCCACTTCCATTGTGGTTTTCGTCCTGGCTAATTTTAAAGGCCCATTCGAGCCAAAGGCGTATTTAGCTCCCACTCTGCCTTAAGAATAGGCTCGAGTTCTCTATTTATAGCTTCTAGTTCTTGATCTGCAATCTTTCTTTCGCTCTTTGTCTCTGCCTTCCAGATATAACATGGGCCTTTTAAGTCGTACGAAAAGCAACCCTAAAATATAAACTCAGAGAACCCCTTCCACCGCGGCTGAATGCAGGACTTAACAAAACGCTCAGAAGGTAGACGCCAAACGCGGTATCCCCCTCTTTAAAGACCATAGACAACAGATATCTTATTAGACCAAATAACCTTTTTCTAGTCTTCAATCGTCCAGTCCTTATAATTAAGAGCAAATTGATAACAGGCTCGCTTCATCTTATCTGTTAGCCCTAGTTTGCGGGTGGGCTTTGTCTTTCAATATCCAGATGCTCTAAGGATTCGCCAGACTGTGATATCTAACACTCCTCCAATTTCTGCTGCGATTTGAGCGCAGGTCTTCTCGTAAGCATATTAATCTCAACAGACCTTTAACAGTACATCTTTAACTAGCTCCTTAGTTTGCTTCTTTAGGCGGCCAGATTGATTGCTATCTTTAACGTATTTGTCAAGGATCGTCTTGCTCTTAGCGGGGTTTAGTCCTCAGGTGATAGCCTTGCGATAGATAGCATTAACCGTGCGCGGCTGGATTCCAGTTATAGACTCGATCTCAGTATTTAAAAAGCCAGCCAGCTTTAGAGTCAAGGCTTGAGCTCGGGTGGCAATGTCGTACGAAGGCATTATCAGGTAGATAGAAGAGTAGCAATGATGAAGATTGAGGGATTTTTGCTATAAGGGGTGCTAGCGCCAAGAGCAGTGGCTTACGCCACCGTGCACGGTCCAGGAAAAGACTTTTGAAAGGCACCTCCGTAAGCGTTACCCTAATATGGGCAACCTTGGCGACGGCAACAAGGACTTTGAGACCTTCTGCGCGGCGTTAAAAGATTGCTGGCGTAGGATCCCTGATTCGCTGATTCGCAAGCTTATACTTAGTATACCGCGCCGCCTACTTGCTCTCTGGCGTGCGCGCGGGTATTAAACAAAATATTGATTAAATAATTATCTCTATATCAATTATTAACTCTCTGGGAGCGATATTGGGGGTGCCGAAGCGCTCTGCGCGACAGGGTGGTAATGATGGCGGACCTCGCTTACCCCTGCGGGGAACAGACTTTTGGCTTAGTACTGTACGAAGACAATACACGGGCCACGGATCAACCTGGCCCGTGCATTAGGTTGATCCATGCAATGCAGCTTGACTAATTTAATTAGTAACGTGGATTTTAACACCTTGGCATCGTAGTTAAGGCTCAACTTTCTAATTTCTTGTATAGAGTTTTAGAAAATCTCTACTAATTATTGTTTGTGCAGGCAGCTCACCTAATAGTAGTTTTAGGCTTGGCTAATAGTGTGGTTTAGGCTAGCGTAGTGGCAGGTGTAGCTAGTAAAGCTAGACTAAAGTAGGGTAGTAGCAAATTTTAGCATAAATATAATATAAATATATTTGTCAGATTTAATGGTTGAATGCGATGATGCGCCTTGATAGATGATGATGATTGTGTTCGTGTCCACCGTGTTCGGCTGGTTCTAACTTCTTCGCTAGTGTGCCAAGCCAGGTGGTCCCTGCTTTATTGTACAGATCCAACCTCAACGCGCTTGTTCTATCTAACAGCTGCATATCTGACACACCCCCTCAGCTTAGAAGATCCTTGCAAGCTGAACTATTTAGCAGCCTGTTATCCTAAAGTAAGGTTATCAAGGTGCCCTTGAATTTCCTTAAGAGGTGCTTCATTCGCTACTTTGCGTTCTGTTATCTCAACCAGCCCAAGTTGGGTTAGGAACCCTTTCCACTTATTAACTGGGAGGACCTTCGTAAAGCCGTCGGCGATCATTTCTGCCGATTGTACGTACTCCACCTTAATCTTTCCGGTAGAGACTTCCTGTCTTAACCAGTGATTGTGAATGTCGACGTGTCGTAGTTTAGTCTGAAGCCTGGATATCTCCTCAGTGACTAGTCGAATAGTTTGCTTATTATCGCATTGGACGGTAATTGACGATAAGCGCAGTTCAATCTGCAGTTCGTCCAGTAGTCTTGATATAAAGATTGCTTCCTTGGCCACTTGCGATAAGGCGAGAAGCTCTGCTTCGGTTGTCGAAGTTGTGACAGTCTCTTGTTTGCTTGCTTTCCAGGCAATAAGTCCGTTAAATAGCTTAATAGCGTATCCTTGCGAGCTCTTTCTGTCCAGTGTGTTGTCAGCAAATGAGGCATCGCTGGCTACTTGAAGGCAGTTGCCTCCTCCAAGCTGCAGTGCTCTCCATCTGGTGCTTGATAAGTATAGTAGTACTCGATCAGCGGCATTGTGATGTTCCAAGCCCGGATTTGACAGGAATCGAGCTAGCCTTGAGGTTGCAAAGGCTATGTCCGGTCGAGTTGTTACTGCTGCGAACAGAAGCGATCCAATCTTGCGTTGGTATTTGTTAATTTCTAAGGGTGTTGCTAAGCCGTCTTGTGGTTTCAGCTCGATAGCTGCCATTGGGGTGTCGTGTCGAATATCCCTCTTGTCAACTAATCGACTGATCTTGTCTGAGTAGGCAGCCTGAGAGAGTTGAATCGTCCTAGTCTTTCGATCTCTAATAATCTCTACGCCAAGGAACCACTAAAGGTCGTTTCCTCCACTTAAGGTGTATTTTTCTTATAGGCGCTTGATCGCTTATTAGGCTTCTTCCTCTTTCTGCTTGTGAAAAGCTAAGATGATATCGTCGACGTAGAAGAAGACGATGATTCCGTCTTTGAGAAGGCAGCATGGCTCGTGAGGCACTGTCTGGAAACCTAGAGCTTTGAGTGTTAAGGTAAACTCTTTCTGCCAGAGGAGTGGTGAGATCCGAAGACCATATAAAGCCTTGTTGACTTAAAGTATCGTTCCAGGCTTCTAATAGCCACGGGGCATTCTCATGTATACCTCTCGGTCCATACTTGCATGGACAAAAGCGTTTGTAACGTCGTATTGCTCGAGCTCCATATCATAGTGAGCTGCTATTGCCACTAGCATTCGGAACGACCTGCTGGCAAGCGTGGCTGCATAAGTGTCTTGAGAGGTAATATTCCGTTGTTGATCGCCCCGGACGACTAGCCGTGCCTTGCACTTCAGCAAGCGATGGTGTTTGTCAAGCTTGTAGGTGTATACCCACATACAGTCAAGGATCTGCTGTCCTGTCAGTTTGATCTTCTTCATTAGTACTTCTAACCATGATTTCATTTGTTTGTGGCTTGCGAGGTGATCCCGCTCTGCTTCTTTGAACAATTCGCCCATCGGGTGATCCTCAAGCTTGGTACGGCACGTTGGCAGAGGTGGGAGTTGACTTCGATGGGGCTTCAAGCCTTTGGCGAGCGTTCTCATCATCTTAGCCTTGTCTATAACATCCCCTCTGTATTTCCTAACGTGGCCAGCTTGAGTTCCTGCTATGAAGGCGGCTGCCCAGGGGACAGTTTTGGATGACCCTTTTAGGCTCATTTCTGATTCATTTCCAGCCATTAACTGCGCAAGTAATGCCGCAGGTGGTGGTGTAGTTGGAGGAGTCGGATAGTTGTCCCTGATCTTCACTCCTTGGTAGTAGCCTGGTGGGTCTACTTCGCCTTGGGGATTTGATGAGCCTCCAACAGTGTCGTCTTCATGGAAGGACTCTGTCTCTGGTTGATGACTTGGTGTTGGGAGTTCGATCGTTCTCACGTATGTGGCAATTTCCTCCAGTGTACTGTGCATGAGGTTATCCATAAGGTCCTCAGTTTTGCCACTAAAGACAGTTTGTTCGTCGAAGATAACGTCGCGGGTGCTTATCACCTTAGCAAGTGACGGTATCCAAATTCGATAGATGTTTGAGGACCGGTATCCTACTAGGTAACCAATCCAAGCCTTTAGGTCTAGGCGTTATAGCCTTGATTTACCTCGATGTGTATCATCCGTCATTGCGAACGCTTTGCAGCCATACACTTTAAGGTGAGCGAGGTTAGGTTTCTTGATTGAGGTGACTACTCCATTGTTCAGAGCAACTCGTGTGAAGAATATCTTGTATGGCGTTTTCCAGTTGTTCGCATAATTCGGTGTTCGATTGTAGAGGTATACTGCAGCTCTCGTGACTTCGGGCCATAGTTCCCAGGGTAGGTTAGCATCGAGACGCATCGCGCGCGATTTCTCTTTGTTCACACCCCCTAAGCGTTCGGCACCTCCATTTTGAGCTTGTGTATCTGGGGCGGAAGGCTCGACAGTAATTCCTTGTGATGCCAACCAGCGCTCGATTTCCGGTTTCACCATCGTGATCTCGTTGTCCGCTTCAATGACCTTGACCGTAATATTGTAATGGTTTTTAAGGAAGAGAAAGAAGTTCGATAGAACTTTGATAACCGACTTTGCTGGTCGATTGTCTTTGAAATAAAAGTCCCATTGCAGGCCTGAGTACCTGTCAGTGACAAGCATCTGGCTCCTTTCGCCAGTGCTACTTTGCGCCTCGTAGGCATGAAAGTCGATAGCCAGTCTTTCTCCTGGTCCTTCATCGTTGATTCGCGGTGCTCGGCTAATTTGTCGCCGGATCTTTGCTTTCCCACAGGAGTCGCATTGAACTGTTGTAACTCCCTTAACTCGCACCCCTTTAGCTTGCTGCACAAGATGTTCGATAGCTGCTGGTCCAGGGTGTCCTAGTCTCTTGTGCCATAATTCGGCTGAGGCCCTTTGTGGTGCTCCTTTCGTTCGTGATGTATTCTTGCGGATGTGATATGAAGTGGGTGGTAGCGGATCATACTCAAGTACCCATTGACCGTGTATCTCGGATAGTTTTCCGATAACCTTGTCGTCTGGTCCTTTCAGCGTAGTTGGGTCCGTTTGCGTATCCCACCAGATTCCTCTATGCCTCAGTAGTCGAAAGGAGACTAGGTTGCACAGGAGGTCTGGACAGATAGCCACATCATGTAGAACCAACGTAGTTGTTCCATGTTGGCCTCTCAGTGTTAAGTCAACAGAGCCGTAGCCTTTTATCCATATCTTTGTATTGCCAGCCCATATATAATCTCCGGACGTAGGTAGACGGAAGTTGTAGATACGGTCGGGGTTGTTCGTAATGTGGCAAGTTGATCCTGAATCAAGAATGAACGAGCGCTTTAGCGGGTAATCAGACACTTCTATTTCCATTGGCGCTGATGTAAACGCAGCGTTGACGTTTGATATTCTCCGTCCCTCTAGTCAGTCCTCAGGGGACTCGAGGATCTCAGGTGTGGGCGTGTGCGATTGTTTGATGTTTGGTGTTTTTGATCTTGGTCTGCTTTGTCCTCTTAGCAGTCCTTGAAATTCGGGATCGTGCTCGCGCTTCAATGCGACGAGTTCTTCGATCTTCTTGTTTAGTTTCCACCACTCGGGAGCTTTGTCTGCATTAATATAGAAGCAATCCCAGAGTCTATGGCGATGTCCACACGCAGGACATTTAGCGCCTCCTGTTTTTGCAGGTTTTTGGACCGAGGATAAGTTCTTATTATCTTTTCGGTCATCACGTTAATATCGGGGTCTGCCCCGTTTTCTAGATGGTGCTGCTTCGGCATCAATGCCCTGGGTGGTTTTCCCACTTTCAGCGAGGTATGACGAGTCATCTGCCACAAATGCGGCCTTGTGCTTCCCTGTTCGAGGGGTTGGATGATTCAACATCATATGCTCTCGGAAGCGCTTCATCATTTCTTTCCGATTCATGCCAGGTGTGAACCGTCCGCTATCCTGAAAGGTCGTAGACCAATTGGGCGCAACTTTGTTTACGGCAGTCAGAAAGTCCTTTGTGATCACATCGATCTGTGTTATCTCAGGGACATTGCTTGTCTCCGCTTCTGTAGCTGCTTAATCATATTCAGCAAGCCATGTGTCCCAATTCGACGCGTTTCTCATCGGTCTGAGGGATGTAAGGTATCGGTCGCGGGCTCGTTCTCTCTCGAATCGTTCGTCGACGCCAACCGTGGCTTTGAGGTTCGTAATCCACTGTCTCAGTGGTTGATCTGGGAGGCAGCAAGTGCGCTGAAGATGTGGGCTGACAGTAGCCTGAATATAAACAATGATTTGCTGGAGGCTTATTTGCTCCTTTTCAAAATCATGTCGATCGTTCTTATACTGCTTGGCAAGAATCTTGTAATACTCAAGATCTTCTTTGAACGCCTTGAGTCCTGCTGCTGACAGTTCGGACTGCCTTGTTGGGATGCTGACGTTCGCTGCTGGAGTATACCCATTAATTAGCGGCGCCCTTGGGGCTATAGGTTCAGGTTTCATTGGGATATTCGACGTAGGATCGACTTTTGGCCAGATGCGATATGCGACGCATCTAGACTGGAGCTGCATTATCCATGCCCTGTAGTCGGTGTGGTCTCGAAGGGTCACCGTCGGGTCACGCTGGGGTAGTGCAGCCATTTTGGTATCGATTGAGGCAGTGAGACTCTTAATTGTCAGATTTAATGGTTGAATGCGATGATGCGCCTTGATAGATGATGATGATTGTGTTCGTGTCCACCGTGTTCGGCTGGTTCTAACTTCTTCGCTAGTGTGCCAAGCCAGGTGGTCCCTGCTTTATTGTACAGATCCAACCTCAACGCGCTTGTTCTATCTAACAGCTGCATATCTGACAATATTATAAATAGGTTTATATAAATACTAGGTAATAATATATAAATGTTAGATTTAATAGTTAAATGCGATAATGCGCCTTAATAGATAATGATAACTATATTGTGTTTGTATCCACCGTGTTCGGCTAGTTCTAACTTCTTTGCTAGTGTGCTAAGCCAGGTAGTCCCTGCTTTATTATACAAATCCAATCTCAACGCGTTTATTCTATCTAACAGCTGCATATCTAATAATAAAGTTACTACTAACACCTTTACGCACATAACTAGTAATATACTATCTTACTACCTTAGTTTTATCTAAATTAAAAGCTTTATAAGTTATTTAAATATATTCTAAATATATTACTAATATATTTAGCTACTATACTACTACTACCTAGATTTAGACAGCCTACCTTTTAGTATTAGACTATTTTTAATAAATATAAATAGTGCTATTATTATTAAGTTTATAGAGAACTACTACTATATATTTAGCTAAAGTCTAAAAGGCCTTTATAATATAAGTTTATATATATTTAGAATATATCTAGAATTTATTACTAATATATTTAGCGTCTATATATATTTAGCGTCTATATATATTTAGCGTCTATATATATTTAGCGTCTATATATATTTAGCGTCTATATATATTTAGCATCTATATATATTTAGCGTCTATATATATTTAGCGTCTATATATATTCTATAGGGCCCTTTCTACCTATATTTAATAAGTATACTATATCTAGGTATTATAAGCTAGTAACACTAGTAACTCTAGTGCCTAATATCTTCTTACCTAGTAGAGTATATTTAAATAAGTTCTAAACATTTTCTAAACTTATTTAATAGGATATATATTAATTATTATAGATTTCTATAAATAAGTAATAATGCGTTATAACTAATATTTAGTTAGAGAGTTTACTAATAAGGTATATTTAAGCTAATTTTAAATATATTTATATATAAACTATTTCTAAATATATTTATATATAAATAGTTTCTAAGCTAAATTTAAAAGATAGTAGTAGTAGTTATATATTAAAGATAAAGATTTAGTGTACTAGGCGTCGCTAATATTACAAGAGACTTATACACTATGTGTATAGCAAACTATAGTTTTACTATTCTATTATCTATACTACTCCTATAGTTATAACTTCGCATAGGTCTACTATAGCTTTCTAATAGTTTTGTTAAATTTGAGTACTATTTAAGCTTATTAAGATGGGGGGTCTAATAGATAAGATGGATAAATAGTTGTATTGTGTGTTCTGTGACTTGTTGGCTCCAGGTCTAATTTAGAGGGTAGAGCTAACCACGTGCCCTTGTTTGGCAATACGGCTCTAATCTAACACACCCTCTTAGCTTAGGCTTATCCTTAAGCTGGACCCCTTATAGCTGTTCTTTATTCTAGAGTAATAGCCTCTATTCTTTGTTCTAGCTTGTTAATTTGTACCTCCTTTCTATTAAAATCCTCTGCCATATTAACAAGTCCTAGTTAATCTAGAAATTTGCTCTATTTGTTAACAGGAAGGGCCTTTATAAGCCCATTAGCTATTATTTTATTTAACTAAGTGTAGGTGACTCTAATCCTTCCTTGCGTTACCTCTTGCCTTAACTAATAGTTATAAATATCCACATAGCGGAGTTTAGTATTAAGCTGCGTAGTCTCCTTAGCAACAAGCTGTATTGTCTGCCAGTTGTCACATTTAATAGTAATCGTTTAATCCGCAAGCTTAACCTAAAGCTTATTAAGTAGGCGTAATATAAATAGTGCCTCTTTGGCTACCTATAATAGGGCTAGTAGCTCGGCTTTAGTGGTAGATGTGGTGACAGTATCTTGCTTGCTTACTTTTTACATAATTAGCCCACCAAACAGTTTAATAATATATCCTTAAGAACTCTTTTAGTCTAGTATATTGCCCGCAAACGAGGCATCGCTTGCTACCTCAAAACTGTCTTCTCTACCTAGCTGTAACGCCCTTGTGTGTGTTTCTTAGAGGTATAGTAGGACTTAATTAGCGGCATCTTAATGTTGGCTGCCAGGGTTAGTGAGAAATTATGCTAATTAGGAGGACGCGAAAGCAGTGTCTAGCTAGGTGGTAACTGCAGCGAATAGAATCAATCTAACCTTGCGTTAGTATCTATTAATCTTAGATAGACTAGCGAAGCCTAATTGTAGAGTAAGCTTAATACTACTTATTAGGGTATTATGCCTAAGGCTTTAGTTATTAACTAGCCTGGCAATCTTATTAATATATAACGCTTATAAGAGCCAGATTTTTTATTATAAGCGGTTCCTAAGAATCTTAACCCCTAGGAACTATTAGAGATCTTTTCCTTCTATAAGGGTGTACTTTTCTTGTAGCTGCTTAATAACTAGCTTAGCCTGGGGTTTATTCTTCTGTTTATAGGCAATAATAATATTATCTATATAGAAGAAGATAATTACGCCTTGTTTAATTATATAGCAAGGTTTATAGGGTATGCTAATAAGGCCTAAGCCTTGCAGTGTTAAAGTAAACTCTCTCTGCCAGAGTAGTGGTGAGATCTAGAGTTCGTATAGCGCCTTATTAAGCTTTAGGATTGTTCTAGGTTTGTTATAGCCTTGTGGCATCCTTATGTATATATCTTAGTTAATCTTTGCGTAAACAAAGGCATTTATAATATTGTATTAAAGGAGCTTTAGGTTAAATCGCGTCGCAATTGCCATAAGCATGCGAAATAATTATCTAGCTAATATTGCTGTATATATATCTTGTAACGTAATATTTCTCTATTAATTACCACAAATAATAAGGCGTGCTTTACACTTCTTAAGTTAGTAATGTTTATTAAACTTATAGGTGTATAATTACATATAGTTAAGAATCTATTCTTTAGTTAGCTTAATTATTTTAGCTAGTATCTTAGTCCAGAATCTTATATCCTAGTGACTGTTTAGGTGCTATTTCTTAGCTTCCTTAAACATATCGCATAGTGGATGTTCTTTAAGCTTATTACGTTAGGAAGGTGGCATAGGCAACTAGCTCCTATATAGCTTTAATCCTTTAGAGAGCAATCTTTTTAATCGCGCCTTATCTAATATTTTCCTATTAAAGTTCCCTATGTTTACCGCTTTAGTGCTAGCTATAAATATTGTAGCCCATAGGTATGTTATTAATAATAAGGGTTAGTAGTCTTTCCCTTTATCTTCCTCTACTAGTAATTGTGCAAGGAGTGTTACTAGTAGTAGTATAATTAGTAGAGTGGGATAAGTATAGTCTACTTTCCTGCCTTGTTAATATCTAGGCTAGTCTTTATCCTATAGGTTATCTTGAATTGTCTCATCTTTATAGAACAACTCTGTCTCTAATTTAGTTAGTTTAGCTATAGATAGTAGTTTAACCAATTAGACCTATGCGGCAATCTCTTTAAGGATATTGTGTATAAGGTTATCTATAAGGTCCTTTATCTTTCCGCTAAAGATGCTATCTTTGTTAAATATTACGTCCTAGGTGCTAATTACTTTCCTAAGCAAGAGTATCCATATCCAAAAGATATTAGAGGATTAGTATCCTACCAGATATCTAATCCACGCCTTTAGGTCGAGACGTTATAGCCTGCTCTTGCCACGGCAGGTATTATCTATTATTGCAAAAGCTTTGCACCTATATACCTTAAGATAGGTTTAATCTGGCTTTTGTAGTACTATAACCACTCTATTCTAGAAGGCCACTATTATAAAGAAGACTTTGTATAGTGTTCTCTAGTGATTCGCATAGTTTAGCATTTGATTATAGAGGTAGACAGCTAACTGGGTAATCTCTGGCCATATCTCCCATAGTAGGTTGGCATTAAGTCGCATTGCCTAGGCTTTATCTTTTATTACACCCCCTAAGCATTTAGCTCCCCTATTCTGTGCTTGTGTGTTAGGTGCTAAAGGCTTAATTGTAATTCCCTGGGCTGTGCACTATTAATTAACTTCTTATTTAACTGTGAATATTTCGTTGTCCGCTTTAATTACCTTAACTATAAGGTTAAATTAGTTCTTTATGAACTTTGTAAAAGTGGCCAAAGTTTAAATAATAGATCGAGCTGTGTGATTGTCCTTAAAGTAGAAATCCCACATTAGTCCTAAGTATTAATTAGTAATTAGCATTTGGCTCTTCTCTTTTATTAAGCTGCTATCCTTATAGCTATGGAAGTCTATTATAACTTGTTCTTCTGGTCCTTTATTAATTAGTTATGGTGTTCAGCGGATTAACCTCTTGGATTTGGCTCGTTCGCAGGCGTTGCACTATACTATAGTAATACCTTTAATTCGCATCCCCTTAGATTACTACACTAGGTGCTTAAGAGCACTAGGGCCTAGATACCCTAGTTGCTTATACTATTACAGTGCGTCTGCCTTTTGCGAAGATCTCTTAGTACGTGAGGTAATTTTGTAGATGTAGAAGGTTGCCTATTCTATTAGTTCTAGTTAGTATTCTAGAACCTATTAGTTATAGAGCTCTTACAGCTTAGCAATAACTGTGTTGTCTACTCGCTTTAGGCTTATAGGTTCTAATTTAGTATCTTACTATAGCCTTTAACGCCGTAGTATCCTAAAAGACACTAGGTTGCATAGAAGGTCTAGGCAATAGGCCACATTATTAAGGCGTAGTATCCGCTATCTAGCTAGGCCCTTTAGTTCAAGGTAAACTATACTATATCCTTTAATCTATATTTGTGTATTTTTAGTCCATATAAAGTCTCTAGGCAATAAAGGGCGAAATAAGACAAATTAATTAAGGTTATTCGCGATGTGGCAGGTAGTACCTAAATTAAGGATTAAGGAGTATTATAGTGGGTAGCTTATAGAATTAGATTAATATAATGCCGCATTAAAGCTAGCTTAGATAGTGGAAATTTTCCGTTTATCTAGTTAATTATTATTAATCTTAGGAGTAGGGGTATGTAAGTTCTTAATTTGTGGGATTTGAGACCTTAGTCTCTTTACCTTCCTTATCTCCTCTTATAGATCTAAATTATTTCTAATTCTATATTATACTATGTCTATAAAGCCAGGTTGTGGCCTAAACCACTCTAGTGCATATTCTAGATATGCGTAGAAGTAGTCTTTTAGACTATGCCTTTATCTATAAGTAGGGTATTTTTTGCCTTTAACTACTGTTGTATTCTCTATTAAGGACTACTTAGATATGGTACTTTGACTAAAGGATTGTTTTTGTTAAGGTCTCCCCTATCTACGTTGGTTATTTATAGAAGATGGCGCGTCTTTAGCAGCGTAAGAGGCGTCCCTATTAGTGCCTAGGATGGATACACCACTAGCAGCAAGAGATGGCTTACTAGTAGCAAAGGCGCCCCTATACTATTTGCCCTTAATTAGGTGGAGTATTGCTATATATTCTTAGAAGCGTTTTATTATCTCCTTCCTTATTATATCTACGTCTTAGCGTCTAGTTTCTTAAAAGGACACGCCCTAGGTAAGGGCAGCCTTTATAATCGCAGTTAGGAAGTCCTTTATAGTATTATGGATTAATTATACTTTGGCGACATTGTTTGTCTCTGCTTCTATAGCTGCCTAATTATACTTAGTTAGCTAGGTATCCTAGTTTAAGAGTTGTCTTATCGGCTTAAAAGCCTATAGGTATCGCGCTCTCGCCCTATCCCACTTGTCTTCCTTATTAACACCTACTATCTGCGTTAGAGAGTTAATCTATTGCCAAATCTACTCTCTAGACTTATAGCAGTTATGTTGTAGGTATTGCGATATAGTTAATTAGATATAGATAACTACTTTCTTAAGACTTATTCTCTCCTCTTAGTATTTCTTATCCTTAATCTTGTAGTTCTTAAGCTATATCTTATAGAACTTAATGTCCTCCTTATATGCCTTAAGACCTGAATTTAATAGCTCTAATAGGCGTGTTAGAGGGTTTTATTAATTGTTGTTATTTACGCGGATAATTAGCTAATAACTCGCTATTTCTAGTAGCGACAGCAGTGTCGGCTTTTCGCGTGGGAGTTTGGCTCTATCTAAATTAATAATAGGCCATATATCTATTAGCTCGCATTGCACTTTTAGCTACAGCAGCTATAGTGTATAGTTAGTGTAATCGGTTAATACGATTGTTAAGTCGCGGAGTGTTAACAGCAATATTATCTTTTCTTAAGATCGATTAAGATAGTAAGACTCTTAATTATTAGATTTGAGTACTATTTAAGCTTATTAAGATGGGGGGTCTAATAGATGAGATAAATAAACAGTTGTATTGTGTATTCTGTAACTTATTGGCTCTAGGTCTAATTTAGAGGGTGGAGCCGACCACGTGCCCTCGTTTAGTAACACGGCTCTAATCTAATAAGTTTACTAGTTAAGAGATAATATATAACTTAGTTATACTAGATAATAGACTATTTATTAATTACTATTAATAATACTGCTATAAAGAAAGTTAATAATAATTTTATTATTATTTTATTATTAGATTAGAGCCGTGTTGCCAAATAAGGGCACGTGGTCGGCTCCATCCTCTAAATTAGACCTCGAGCCAACAAGTTATAGAACACACACAATACAACTGTTTATCCATCTTATCTATTAGACCCCCATCTTAATAAGCTTAAATAGTGCTTAAATCTAATAATTAAGAGTCTTACTACCTTAATCGACCCTAAGAAAAGACAATATTACTATTAACGCTTCGCGACTTAATAATTGTGTTAACCAATTACACTAATTATACACTATAGCTACTATAGCTAAAAGCGCGATGCGAGCCAATAAATATATGGCCCATTATTAGTCTAGATGGAGCCAAACTCCCACGCGAAAAGCCGACACCGCTGTCGCCGCTAGAAATAGCGAGTTACTAGCCAATTATCCGCGTAAACAACAATAATTAATAAAACCCTCCAACACACCTATTAGAGCTATTAAATTTAGGCCTTAAGGCATATAAGGAGAACATTAAGTTTTATAAGATATAGCTTAAGGACTATAAGATTAAGAATAAGAAATACTAAGAGGAGAGAATAAGTCTTAAGAAAGTAGTTATCTATATCTAATTAACTATGTCGCAACACCTACAACGTAACTACTACAAGCCTAAAGAGTAGATTTGGCAATAGATTAAATCTCTAACACAGATAGTAGGCGTTAATAAGGAAGACAAGTGGGATAGGGCGAGAGCGCGATACCTATAGGCTTTTAAGCCGATAAGACAACTCTTAAACTAGGATACCTAGCTAACTAAGTATAATTAGGCAGCTATAGAAGCAGAGACAAACAATGTCGCCAAAGTATAATTAATCCATAATACTATAAAGGACTTCCTAACTACGATTATAAAGGCTGCCCCTACCTAGGGCGTGTCCTTTTAAGAAACTGGACGCCGATACGCAGATATAATAAGGAAGGAGATAATAAAACGCTTCTAAGAATATATAGCAATACTCCACCTAATTAAGGGCAAATAGTATAGGGGCGCCTTTGCTGCTAGTGAGCCATCTCTTGCTGCTAGTAGTGTATCCACCCTAGGCACTAATAGGGACGCCTCTTACACTACTAAAGACGCGCCATCTTCTACAAATAACTAATGTGGACAGGGAAGGCCTTAATAAAAACGATCCTTTAGTTAAAGTACTATATCCAAGCAGTCCTTAATAGAGGATACAACGGCAGTTAAAGATAGAAAATACCCTACTTATAGACAAAGGCATAGTCTAAAAGACTACTTCTACGCATATTTAGAATATGCACTAGAGTGGTTTAGGCCACAACCTGGCTTTATAGATATAGTACAATATAGGATTAGAAATAATTCAGATCTATAAGAGGAGATAAGGAAGGTAAAGAGACTAAGGTCTCAAATCCCACAAATTAAGAATTCACATACCCCTACTCCTAAGATTAATAATAATTAACTAGATAAACGAAAAATTTCCACTATCTAAGCTAGCTTTAATGCAGTATTATATCAATCCGATTCTATAAGCTACCTACTACGATCCTCCTTAATCCTTAATTTAGGCACCACCTGCCACATTGCGAACAACCTTAATTAATTTGTCTTATTTCGCCCTCTATTGCCTAGAGACTTTATATGGGCTGGAAATACACAAATATGGGTTAAAGGATATGGCACGGTTCACCTTAAACTAAAGGGCCCGGCTAGACGGCGGATACTACGCCTTAATAATATAGTCTATTGCCCAGACCTTCTATGCAACCTAGTGTCTTTTAGGATACTATAGCGTTAAGGGCTATAGTGGAATACCAAATTAGAACCCACAAGCCTAAAGTAAGCAGATAATATAGTTATTGCTAAGCTGTAAGAGCTCTACAACTAATAGGTTCTAGAATACTAACTAGAACACCCACAGGATTACCTCACGCACTAAGAGATCCCTACAAAAGGCAGATGCACTGCAATAGCATAAGCAACTAGGACATCTAGGCCCTAGTGCTCTTAAGCACCTAGTGCAGTAATCTAAGGGGGTGCGAATTAAAGGCATTACCATAGTACAGTGCAACGCCTGCGAACGAGTCAAATCTAAGAGGTTAATCTGCCAAACACCACGACTAATTAATAAAGGACCAGGAGAACGAGTTGTAATAGACTTCCACAGCTACGAAGATGGCAGCTTAACAAAAGAGAAGAGCCAAATGCTAATTACTAATTAATACTTAGGACTAATGTGAGATTTCTACTTTAAGGACAATCGCACAGCTTAATCTATTATCTAAACTTTGGCCACTTTTATAAAGTTTATAAAGAACTAATTTAACCTTATAGTTAAGGTAATTAAAGCGAACAACAAAATATTTACAGTTAAACAAAAAGTCAATTAATAGTGTACAGCCTAGGGGATTACAATTAAGCCTTTAGCACCTAACACACAAGCACAGAATGGGGGAGCTAAACACTTAGGAGGTGTAATAAAAGATAAAGCCCGGGCAATATAACTTATGTAGCGGTTGTTGCTGCAAAGCGAAAGTCGGGAAAACACTGATTTGATTGTATGTGTGTAGTAGCTAAGATATATACTGCTAGGTAGGATAGGCAGCAGTAAATGAGTGTAGGCAGCAATGAGCTAGCATAGGCAACAATGAACAGTCCGAATACCGTTACAACTTAATACCAACCTACTATAGGAGATGTGGCTAGAGATTATCTAGTTAGCTGTCTACCTCTATAATTAAATACTAAACTATGCGAATTACTAGAGAACACCATACAAAGTCTTCTTTACAATAGTGGCCTTCTAGAATAGAGTGGTTATAGTACTACAAAAGTCAGATTAAACCTATCTTAAGGTATATAGGTGCAAAGCTTTTGCAATAATAGATAATATCTGCTGTGGCAAGAGTAGGCTATAACGTCTTAACCCAATGGCGTGGATTAGATATCTAGTAGGATACTAATCCTCCAACATCTTTTAGATATGGATACCCTCGCTTAGGAAAGTAATTAGCACCCAGAACGTAATATTTAACAAAGACAGCATCTTTAGTAGAAAGACAAAGGACCTTATAGATAACCTTATATATAATACCCTTAAAGAGATCGCCATATAGGTCTAATTAGTTAAACTACTATCTATAGCTAAACTAGCTAAACTAGAGACAGAGTTGTTCTATAAAGATAAGATAATTCGAGACAACCCGCAGGATAAAGACTAGCCTAGATATTAACAAGGTAGAAAAGTAGACTATACTAATCCCACTCTACTAATTACACCACTACTAGTAATACTCCTTGCACAATTACTAGTAGAGGAAGACAAAGGGAAAGACCACTAATCCTTATTATTAACAATATGCCTATAGGCTGCAGCATTTATGGCTGGCACTAAAGCGGGAAACGCAGGGAACTTTAATAGGAAAACATTAGATAAGGCGCGGTTAAAAAGATTGCTCTCTAAAGGATTGAAGCTACATAGGAGCCAGTTGCCTATGCCACCTTTCTAACACAATAAGCTTAAAGAATATCCACTGTGCGATATGTTTAAGGAAGCTAAGAAACAGCACCTAAATAGTCATTAGAACATAAGATTCTGGACTAAGATACCAGCTAAAATAATTAAGCTGACTAGAGAACAGATCCTCGACTGTATGTGAGTATACACCTATAAGTTTAATAAACATTACTAACTTAAGAAGTGTAAAGCACGCCTTATTGTTTATGGCGATTAATAGAGAAATATTATGTCACAAGATATATATGCGGCAATATTGGCTAGACGATTATTTCGCATGCTTATGGCAATTGCGGCGCGATTCAACCTAGAGCTCCTTTAATACAACGTCACAAATGCCTTTGTTTACGCGAAGATTAACTAAGATATATATATAAGGATGTCACAAGGCTACAATAAACCTAGGACAATCCTAAAGCTTAACAAGGCGCTATATGGACTCCGGATCTCACTACTACTCTAGCAGAGAGAGTTTACTTTAACACTACAAGGCTTAGGCCTTATTAGCATACCCTATAAACCTTGCTATATAATTAAACAAGGCGTAATTATCTTCTTCTATGTAGATAATATTATTATTGCCTATAAATAGGAGAACAAACCCTAGGCTAAGCTAGTTATTAAGCAGCTATAAGAAAAGTACACCCTTATAGGAGGAAAAGATCTCTAATAGTTCCTAGGGGTTGAGATTCTTAGGAACTGCCCACAACAAAAGATCTGGCTCTTATAAGCGTTATATGTTAACAAGATCGCCAGGCTAGTTAATAATCAAAGCCTTAGGCATAATACCCTAATAAGTAGTATTAAGCTTACTCCACAATTAGGCTTTGCTAGTCTATCTAAGATTAATAGATACCAACGTAAGGTCGGATCGATCCTATTTACTGCAGTCACCACCTGGCCGGACACTGCTTTCGCGTCCTCCTAATTAGCACGATTTCTTACTAACCCTAGTAGCCAATATTAAGATGCCGCCGATTAAGTCCTACTATACCTCTAAGAAACACATACAAGGGCGTTATAGCTAGGTAGAGAAGATAGTTTTAAGGTAGCAAGCGATGCCTTGTTTGCGGATAATACACTAGACTAAAAGAGTTCTTAAGAATATATTATTAAACTATTTAGTGGGCTGATTATGTAGAAAGCAAGTAAGCAAGATACTGTCACCATATCCACTACTAAAGCCGAGCTACTAGCCCTGTTATAGGTAGCCAAGGAGGCACTATTTACATCACGCCTGCTTAATAAGCTTTAGGTTAAGCTCGCAGATTAAACGATTACTATTAAATGCGACAACTGGCAGATAATACAGCTTGTCGCTAAGGAGACTGCGTAGCTTAATACTAAACTCCGCTATGTGGATATTTATAACTATTAGTTAAGGCAAGAGGTAGCGCAAGGAAGGATTAGGGTCACCTACACTTAGTTAAACGAAATAATAGCTAATGGGCTCACAAAGGCCCTTTCTGTTAACAAATAGAGCAAGTTTCTAGATTAACTAGGACTTGTTAATATGGCAGAGGATCTTAATAGAAAGAAGGTACAAATTAACGAGCTAGAACAAAGGATAGAGGCTATTACTCTAGAATAAAGGACGGCTATAAGGAGTCTAGCTTAAGGATAAGCCTAAGCTGAGGGGGTGTGTTAGATTAGAGCCATGTTGCTAAACAAGGGCACGTGGTCGTCTCTACCCTCTAAATTAGACCTCGAGCCAACAAGTTACAGAACACACACAATACAACTGTTTATCTATCTTATCTATTAGACTCCCATCTTAATGAGCTTAAATAGTGCTTAAATGTAACATTTATATATATTTTGTTACTATTACTATGTGCTAGATACTAGGTTTTAGTGCCTTCTATTTTACTCCTCTTTATATATAGTGCGGACTTAACCTTAGTTAGAATTTCTACATAATAAAGATGTTTAATAAATAGTTTCTAAATATACTTGCTAACTTTTTCTAGAATAATAAAGATGATAATAATGATAATAATGATAATAATCATAATAATGATAATAATAATGATAATAATAATAATAATGATAATAATAATAATAATAATAATGATAATAATAATAATAATAATAATAATAATAATAATAATAATAATAATAATAATAATAATAATAATAATAATAATAATAATAATAATAATAATAATAATAATAATAATAATAATAATAATAATAATAATAATAATAATAATAATAATAATAATAATAATAATAATAATAATAATAATAATAATAATAATAATAATAATAATAATAATAATAATAATAATAATAATAATAATAATAATAATAATAGTAATAATAATAATAGTAATAATAGTAATAGTAGTAATAGTAATAGTAATAGTAATAGTAATAGTAATAGTAATAGTAATAGTAATAGTAATAGTAATAGTAATAGTAATAGTAATAGTAATAGTAATAGTAATAGTAATAGTAATAGTAATAGTAATAGTAATAGTAATAGTAATAGTAATAGTAATAGTAATAGTAATAGTAGAGAGAATAATAACTTTAGTATTATAAGTTTAAATATATTTATAATATATTTATAACTAGTTTAAGTACTAACCTATTTTAATAGAGACTGCCTAATAAGTTTAAGTCTAGCAGTAGGGATAAAAGTAATAAGGAGAAGATTAAGTAAGATAGGAGTACTAGGACTGTGGCTTCTATAAGTTTAAACATATTAAGAATTTTTTAGAAATTATTTAAGTTAATAGTATAATTAGAATAGCAATAGTAATAATAAGTACTATAGAGGCTCCTATCTCTTTGTAAGTTTAAACACGTTCTAAACACTTTTAGAATATATTTTAGAAGTATTATACTAATAATATAATAACATTATAATATATAGAACTTAGATAGTAACTTATATAAGGAAAACACTTTTTTAAATATATAGTTAAATATGTTCCTAGTATATTTGCTAGCTAATAGTATAATAGAATAATTAGCCTACCCTCTACGTAAGCTATAGCTTCTAAGCTAGATAGTAAATAGTTTAGTAGATTAAATATATTATAAATATATTTATAGTTTACATACTAATAGTGTTATAGCTACCTATAGGTAGTTACTTAAATAGTTTAGTTTTTAATAGGTTTTTACTTAAGAGAAATCTAGAAACTAATATTATATATTTATAGAAAATATTCCTAATATATTCTAAACCTATTTAACTAACTAGAATCTAAAATACTAGCACCTTTTACACTAACCCTACAGTATATAAACTATTAAGTTTCTTTCTATATAAAAAAGTACGCTAATAAATATATAAAGACTATAAGTAGGTTTCTACACAATTTTAGATTAGGCTAAAAATATTAGTAATATATTCTAAATATATTCTAAATATACTCTAAATATATTTATATAGCTTACCTTACTCTTTACCTACCTTTTTCTCTTATAAGTTAACCTATAGATAGGTATATCTAATAGCGTAACTATATTTATTATCTTACTTATCTTCTTATTACTAATCTTCTTATTATTTTCTTCTATATTACTTAGCTTAGGGCTACCTTTGTCTCTATTATACATTTCCTTATTACTTATCTTTTTAACTTTCTTACTTATATTCTTATTTCCTATACTATCTAACTTTTAAATCTTGCCTAGAATCTCCTTTTCTATATTATTCCTTTTAAACTTATTTTAAATGTGTTTAAAATATATTTCTATAACTATTTAATATTAGGCAATTATAATTTAAGTGTAGAAAATACTAGATTATCTAGACTTCTAGCGCGTAATAGAATAGTCTTAGTAGTTTCTCTTTATATAGGTGTGTAGGAGACTGTAGTCCTTACACTAATACTAACTATCTTTAAAATGTATTTTATAAATATTATAAATATATTTAAGAAGACTTACTTTATAAAGCTCTATCTTTTTTAATTACTAAGTAGGAGGCTCTACTTTTTTTATCATGTTATTTGAGATGAAAGCCTTCGTCGTTCTACCCCTAGGTAGATAAAATTACGTTATATAAAGCTCTATATTTCTTTTAAAGATAAGTACGTAATAGTATATCTTACTAGAGTAGATATAATATCCTTTCTCTTCTTCTTTTTTAAAGAATTCTAGTGCGCCCTTAGGGAGGTATCTAGGATTAGTATAGTACTAATATGAAGACTGCGTAAATATATTAGGAATATATTTAGAATATATTTAAGTAGGGTCGGCTTGCTAAATACCTTTTTTGACCTTTTTTAGTTTAAGGTTAAAGTAGATTGAGATAGAAGGTTATATATACTACTATATACCGCACCTAATTCTAATTAAAGACTAACCTTAAACACCTTAATAACCCCACACCCTGTAAGCTTCTAACCTATGCAAGATTCACTTACGCTGTACATAGCACACCTGGCTTATCGCCACTACTATTGTCGGTTATCCGCGCTTGCGCCGCTACGCAGCGTACTCGCTTAGATAAGCCGACTTAACAGTAACAACAGCTAGAAGGATCTCGTGGATCTATACAACGCTCTCGCCACACTAGAGCTTGTTAATAAAGACCTTACCGAGGCTCACCGTCCGACTAGCCCCACCACCCAACAGAGCCACCTGAACACCAAAACAGCTCTGCAACTTGAGGCTGTAGAGCCTCATATAATAGTTATTATCGCGATATTTTTTAGTGGTAATATCTATAGGTATTGATTAATATATATAGCTATAGAAATTGTGTTGGAGTTTTAATCGCGCGCCCTTTGCGCGAGGTAGAAGCTAGTTGAGCTATAACAGCCTTATAAGCCTCCCCACCAGCTGTAGGCCTCGCGATAGATCTCTTTCTAGGAGTAGCTTTTATAGGAGCCTTAAGGTTGCGCTTCTTACCCTTTTAAAACGTTTTGAGAGCTTGTTAGAGTCGTTTTGCAGTCCTGCGAGCAGCTGCCCTAGAGGCCTGTTTAGCAGCCTTCTCCGCCTTCTCCTTCTCCTTTACCAGATTGGCTACAGCCCTCGCCTAACGCCTTATTTCCTTCTCCTTCGCCTTTGCCTGTCTTGTCTCTTTACGAAGCCTATTTGTCTTAGCTTTTTAGTGTTGTACCTGCTCCTCCTCGCGCTCCTGGAGCTACCGGCGATCACGTGCCTCCTTTACCTTCCTTGGAGACCAAAATATAGCTCCACCTTAATACTCCTTAGGCTCCTTAAGTAGGAGAGGCTTGCCTTGCTTCCTACGCGTTCTCTCGTTAATTAGAGTCTTGCGTAGGCCCTTGACCTCATACTCAAGGAGGGCCTTTTGAGTTGAGATTTGGTAGAAGGCCTGGCTTAGCTTTTGAGCTCGTTTATCACCTTAATCCTTGACTACCTAACGCAGTAGGCCTTTAGTCTTCCTCCAGTTTGAGGCACTTAAGGCTAAGGACTCGCTATCGCTTAAGGAGCTTAGGCTAGTGTTGAATCTCTGTAGTATAACCTTAGGATGGAAGGGTGAGAGCAGACTTGGCAACAATCAAACAGTCAGTCCAGAGAGCGTAGGGACTATTTGACTGCGTTTTTGAGGCCGCTGGACTGTTTGTTTGACTGCCAAGCTTTTCAGCGTGAATTAAGACTGTTTGACTGTTTGACAGAGTACGTGGCTTTTAGACTAATTAATTAACTGATTAATTGCTTGTTTGCGTTACCTATACTCAAACTGCTCTAGTTAAGCTTTGATTTTGTTTAAGTCATTAAGAGAGGTCTCCAAAGTAGTAGAAGTGTTAACGTACTCCACAACCGAGCGACTCACCCAACCGAGCGACTCACTTTTGCCAAGACCCCACCAAAACGTACTACCAGCAATAGTACAACGCGATGCCTTAATAACACAACGAACTACTAGCGTCAAACAAAGCTTGTATACAGCTTACGATCCAGGCTATTGAACAAGACGCGTCACTTTCGCAAAGACGCGCTGCCGCCATCTACCGTGTTTCATCACCTGACGATCGGCCCCACCGGACGATCGATTTTCCGCCTCAACAGCCCAACTTCGGCACCTTTTGCAACGCTCTATACAACGAATATGGCCGAATTAAGTGCTGCTCTTGACTATTTGAGCTCGCTGAGCATCTCTGAGAAGCCTAATTACACCAAAGTCGCTCAAAAATATGGCTGCGATCGCAATACGTTGTCGCGCCGGCATCGCAGGGTGCAGGGCACGCGCGACGCGCTGGCCGACAGCCAGCGCCTCCTCAACTCCCAACAGGAAACTGAGCTTCTACAATATATTGATGGCCTTTGCGAACGAGGATTACCCCTACAAAGGAGATGATACGAAATTTCGCATCAGAAATAGCTGGGAAGCCTGCTGGCAAAAACTGGGTTGACCGATTTATACGACGCCACAAAGTCGACCTACTTTCGCACTGGACCTCTGGTATAGACGCCTCACGTAAACGCGCCGACTCTGCCTTCAAGTACGCCCTATATTTCGAGCTCCTACGTAAAAAGATTGAGCAGTATAACGTCGACAAGCGCCACATGTACAATATGGATGAGAAGGGTTTCCTGATTGGGGTGCTGTCAAAAATGAAGCGTGTCTTCTCCCGACAGCGCTATGAGAGCGGCGGCATTAAACAAATGCTCCAGGACGGCAATCGCGAGTGGATTACGACGCTGGCATGTATTTGCGCTGATGGAAGCTCTCTTACGCCTTGCTTGATTTATCAAGCGCAGTCAAACAATATACAAGACACCTGGTTACAAGATTTTAACGACTCCTCACACAAAGCTCTCTTTGCAGTATCACCAAGTGGATGGACGAACAACGATTTAGGCCTAGCATGGGTCAAACAGGTGTTTGACAGGGAGACTAAGGCAAAGGCGCGCCGCGATTATCGTCTACTACTCCTTGATGGCCATGGATCGCATGTTACAATGGAGTTTATTAACTACTGCGATCAAAATAAGATCCTCCTGGCCATCTATCCACCTTATTTAACCCATACGCTCCAGCCGCTTGACGTCGCGCTATTCAAGCCTCTTAGCACTGCCTACTCTGCTGAACTTACTGAGTATTTGGATAAGTGCCAGGGCCTCTCAAGAGTCACAAAGCGCGACTTCTTCGCTATGTTTGAGAGGGCCTGGCAGTGCTCCTTTTAAGAAAATACGATCTGCAGCGCCTTTAAGGCCACTGGCCTAGTGCCTTTCAACCCCTAAGTAATCCTTCAGCGCTTTAATAATATGGACCTAGAGCGGCTATCCTCAAGCGATAGCAGCTCTTCTGTACTTAGCGCTTTAGATTGGCGTAAAATTGAGAGACTCTTGCGCCAGGTTGTCGCTGATACTTACGCTGAGGGGTCCCGGCAGCTCTCCCGCACTATGCACTCAATTTTAGTGCGCAACGCCCTCCTGAACTATGAAAATAAGCGTTTACGAGAAGCGCTAGCCCAGAAGAAGCGCCCTACGCAAGGAAAGCTTCTACTGCTTGAACCACCTACAAATTACGCTGGTGGCGCCATATTTTGGTCCCCCACAAAGGTTAAGGAAGCTCGCCAACGCCAGGCACAAAAAGATCAGGAGGCAAAGGCTAAGGAGCAAGAGAAGGAGCAGAGGAAGGCTATCCAGGAGGAGCGGAGGCGTACAAAGGCTATACAAAAGGAGGAGCGCGCCCAGGGCCCTGGCGTCAACCCAGGCGCTTCGGGCACCAAAAGCAAGGCCCCCAAAGGCATCCAAGAAGCTCCTCTCCTACTCTAAAACACCTCCAAGGTGACGCGTAAGGGCAAGGAGAAGGCTATTACACCTCCTTTAATTAATGAGGAGGATGTAGAGTACAACTTTTCATCTGTTGTAGATGTGGCGCCTACGCCAGCGCGTACACGCCGGGGTCGCTCTTTACGGCTCCCTGAGCGTTATCGCACCTAATAAAGTATCGCGATTGTCTCCTATGCCCCTCAAAAGCTCTCCACCAAAAAATCTAGCCTGTATACAATTTGTATTGCGTTGTACAGCTTCAAAAGTTGTACGCACGGGCCCTGCCAAATCGATCGTCAGGTGGGGCCGATCGTCGGGTGATGAAACATGGTATAACGTCCCTTAAAAGACCCTTAGCTGACGACGCGCTGGAATCGCCTTTCGACGCGACTGCCCACCCAACACAATGAAGCTTACTGTAAGAGAGGAGCAGGTGATTGTGCAGTATATACTTAACCTAGACGTGCGAGGATTCCCACCGCGGCTTATTGCTGTGGAGGATATGGCTAATTCTTTGCTAGCTGAGCGGCATCGCGACCCTGTGGGCCATAACTGGGCTCTAAACTTTGTTAAGCGCCAGCCAGAGCTTAAAGTCAAGTTTAATTGAAAGTACGACTATAAGAGAGCTCTCTAGGAGGATCCTAAGGTGATACGAGGCTGTTTCCGGCTTGTAGAGAACATGAAGGCTAAGTATAGTATCCTGGATAAGGACACCTACAATTTCGACAAGTCTAGCTTTATAATAGGCATAATATTAACTAGAGCGGTAGTCACAGGCTCTAAGCGTCGAGGACGGCCAAAGCAGGTGTAGCAGGGCAATAGGGAGTGGACAACAGTCATCTAAGGCATTAACGCGATAGGGTGGTGGATCCCACCCTTTATTATCTTTGGGGGCAAGCACCACCTCTCTGCCTGGTATAAGGAGAAGGATCTACCTCATAATTGGGTTATTGCAGTCTCTAAGAACGGCTGGACGACAAATGAGCTTGGCCTGCAATGGCTAAAGCACTTTGATGAGCATACAAAGAGGCGTACTACTAGTAGAGCACGTTTGCTTATTATTGATGGCCACAAAAGTTACAACTCGCTTGAATTCTAGGATTACTATAAAAAGAGTAATATTATTACTCTTTGTATGCCTCCATATTTGTCGCACCTCTTGCAGCCACTTGACGTGGGTTGTTTTGCGCCGTTAAAGAAGGCGTATGGACGCTAAGCCGAGAATCTAATGCGCAACCACATCACGCACATCACTAAAATTGAGTTCCTACCTTGCTTTATTGCTGCTTTTAAGGCTTCAATTACTAAAAGTAATATTAAAGGAGGCTTTCGAGGTGCTGGCCTAGTGCCCTACGACTCAGAGGCTGTACTATCGCAGCTTGACGTCCGCCTGCGTACGCCTCCAGAATGTACTATTCGCGATAGTACATGGGAGTCGCAAACTCCGCGAAATAGTACAGAACTTAGGTCGCAATCGACGCTAGTTAAGCAGAGGATTTAAAGGCATGTGGATAGTTCCCTAACTTATATAGTTGAGGCGGTGGAAAAGCTTGTCAAAGGCGCTGAGCTGATGGGGCATTCTTTGGTGTTGATGACCAAACGCAACACCAAACTTTAAGCTGCTAATGAGGCCGCCACGCGACGTAAATCGCACAAAAGAAAGCGATTGCAGTAAGAAGGAGCTCTTATAGCTGAAGAGGGCCAGCGGCTGGCTACTCTAAAGGACTTTGCGGCGCGCAGTGATGGCAAGAAGGCAAAGAAGAGGGCGCGCGTTGATGGAGGCGAGCCAACTCAACGGCGCTGTGGACGCTGCGGCGAGCCTGGGCACAATAGAACAACGTGTAAGTAACCTGCAGAAGTAGATTCTGAATAGATTGGCCTATTTAGACTATTGATAATAGTTCGTATTGACTCTGTACTGTCGTGAATAGTACATGTTTTAGTGGGGTCTTGGCAAAAGTGAGTCGCTCGGTTGGGTGAGTCGCTCGCTTGTAGAGTACGTTACTATTTCTTTTTCTTTCCTTATCTTAATTGTAAATAGCATCTGGACTAGATAACTAGAATACAGTTACTAGAGACCGCTTACACCTCTCTACTAATAGTCTCTTATAACTTATAGGCGTATTAAGCGCTAGCGTAACACGCTCTTTGCTTTAAAAAGCTACAATATAAACTCTACACACGCGGTCTCTAGAGGTAAACTATAGGGAATAGATATACGCTGGGTTAAACGTTTTCCTATCTTTAGTATTCTTAATTATATACTAGATTCCTTACGCCGGCGGACTCGTGGAAAATGTAGCTATAGTGTGTTAGAGAAAGCGGACCAGCATATCTAGCTTTAGTGGTCCTAGCGACGCGGTAGAGACCGCCTTGCGAGCGCACTTATAATGGACAATATATCTCTCTGGGTTGCTTTTCACGGCGTCCAGTATGCTAATTGTGTTGTCTTAGATGTAAGGCGTCGTTTAGCATTAGACGCGCCGCGAGAGGGTTATGTGGAGATATGCGAGGTACACTGCTAAGCCTGCAAAGGGCAGGGAGATGAGGAGCAGTCTGTGGGCCATGTTTTGGAGAGAATCAGAGGTTGTACGTTAAAGTTGTACTACGGGTAGAGCTTGTTTTTGAATCACATAGGAGCATATGGCTTTGCAGCCTGGATTCTGGAATAGTCCACGAAGAACAAGTTGGGCAAACCACGATGATGTAAAAGGGCTGTCTTGCTTCGGAGCGCGGGCCGAAGCGCCAGAGCTGTGAAGTCTGCGGCACCTCGTTCAAATCGCTATATCGACTGGAAGTCTTGTGTTTGAGTTTACTATCAGCGGGCTGGCGACTGCTTGGTTAAATTGGGGACGACAATGGAGGTGACTGCTACCGCGAAACCGAGATACAAAAATAATGAATAAAATATGTAGAGTATGGATACACCTTATCGACAAAGATAGATAACACACCGCCCAAGAGTACTTTGCAGATATAGTGGAAATTCTTACTCCTTGTCGTTGGCTGGCCGCCAGAAATTTTCACAAGACCAATTTTTGCTGTGCCATATTTCTTGTGGAGGTGGTGGATATATCCTCTACAACGAAGCACACTATCTAACCACGACTAGCAGATCGAGTTTGCTGCGGCGCAGCAGTCGAAGTCAGCTCTGGCATACTCGTAATAGGATCAGATTGCCATTGCCAGACGGGTCCGACACAATACGCCTTGCCCATCTTGAGCGAGGCCGAGCAATCTGCTGCTTTGAGGGACGGATTGGCCGCCAAGAACAGCTCCGACGTGATGCCATTTTGGACACACATGCTCGTGCATGTCTGCGCCGCATCGGCAACCACGAACCATCGTCCACAGCGCAGTGTAGTACCCTCAGCAACAGTTGCCCCCTTGGGCGGATCGACAGGGGCATCTGTGTACCCGTCGCCCGGCGCGGGTGCCGCCGTGGGGCCGCTGGGGAGCGGGGCGGTTGTGGTGACATTGGCACCCTGCGGCCCCAGACAGAGCACACTTCCCAACACAGGCGTCGCGACGTGGAGGTTTGGACAGTCGAGGTTCAGCCACGGGTTGTAGCGTCTGATATCGCCCAGCGTCAGGTTCTGGGCCATCTCGATGGAAACGCACGAGTCGCCCTTTTGGAGGGTGTACAGTTTGGGACACGTCAGAGGGAGACAGAGTTTCTCGCCTGCTTTTATGTCGTTGCATCCGTATAGCTTCGAGTTCGCCATTTTTAGCGCTGCCGATGCGACGCTGTTCGCGAGCGCAATCGAGTCGCATGTGTCTCCCGATTTAGCTGTGTAGAACTGATCCGATATGCAGAGACCGGGCGCCTCAGGCTCAACCACCACGAGAGGCGGGGGAACTTCAGTGGGACCACTCAGGCCGCAGGTCGAGTAGACGTACTCCAAGTCCTTTTTCCAATCCTCGTCGTAGGTCGAGTAGGCACTTGACTGCATCATTCGGAGCCTCTCTACGTGACAGTATGAACACAGCTCATTTCGCGGCATTTCCTTGATGTCGTATACCGTCTTGAAATTGTTCATGACATCTAGAATAAAAAAGTTAGACCATGATGTATGGCAGGGCATGAGTGCAGGGACGCCTTACCTCCGCAGTATTGTTTCGAACCAGAGTCCATCTGGCACGTCTCGTTCCAACCTGCCCAAACGATGCCACCAGAGCGATTAGGGATGGCGTCGTTCACCTTGGCTCCCGCGCAAGCTAAAGTCACAGTGTCGAACCAAGCTTTGAGCGATCGGCCGCAGCCCTTGTCGCAGACTGAGTCCGTCAGGTTTTTGCTTTCCAACGCGCCTCGGTATCGGAGCTCGCGGAAGCGCGTAGTGTAGTAGTCACACTTAATGATCCCTGTCAATGCCGTCTTGCATCCCTCAGAAAGACCATCGAGGATATCCTCGTCTTGAGTTGCATTGTACAGGGTGAAGCCGGGGAAATTGCGCTCTCCGATGGTACCGTTGCGCACCCAGGCAAGGATGGAAGAGAGAAATCCGTTCTGATTGTCTTTTGCCATGGTAGCCTTGCTCTTGACGGGACTGACCATTTCGCGAACAGCCTTGGTGCAGAGATTGTAGATCCAGACGTTGGTGCTCTGGTCAATCTCAAAGACGCGATCTTGACAGTCTTCTGTTTTGAGACAGTCTTGTGAATACCTGGAGAACCAACTGTAAAGACCTAGTTGAAGTAAGGTCAGTCTTCCGAACTATATAACAAGCAATTTTTGCAAAATACATACCAGCACCTAAGACATGTATCTGCTCAGAGTTAATGATACGTACGCCCCACGATACGGCACACTTGGATGAGCTACTAGAGCAGTCGTAGAACGAAGGATCGTTACTGAAGCCGCCAAGCTGGAACGGGGCCGGGGCTTTGGGAACATCCTGGAAGTATGGGGATTCCGTTTGAATCATAGCCATCAAAATGTTCTTGGCGTTGGAGAATTGGTATTGGTATAGGACATTGTGCTCGGAAGTTGTCCCGTAGAGCCACGTCGGGCCCTGAGACTCGACCAGGACACCCCGGGCGACATAAATGTCGATTTGATCCTGCGAAACAATATCTAAGTCGTGGTCGGCCGTCCAGATCCACAATTTCTCTACGTATGCAGATGACTGAGGCGTTAGGTGCAGGAGCATGGATGCCGCGATGCAGTTCTTGTTGACAGTGCCGGTCAGCTTGGGGCAGTCGTTTTTCTGCAGCTTTGATCCTATCGCTCCTCCAACACGGATATGCGAATCTGAAATACACGTTAGCTCAGAAGAAGAACTTAAATAACATTTACAATACTCACCCCATAAACCAGCTGAGCCCTGGCTGGACTCGCGCGTGTTCCATTCCACTACCACAGCGCCGGCCGTGGGTCCTGAAACAGTAAAAAGCATGTCCTGGATTTCGACGCTACCTACCTCGCCTCTGTATCCGACCATGACTACAGGCCTGGGCTTCGAAGCATCCTTAAAGTTTGCTCCTGTTCCCATAATCTGTGCCCATGCTTGGCCGACGATTCGCGAACTAGTCGGGATCTTAAGGGTGTCTTTAATGATGTAAACTCTAAACGGAATATACACTACAGACGACGTTCTAACGCCCAAGTCCAAGATGCCGTTTAGGGTGTTAGTGTCGTCCGTCTTGCCGTCACCTTTGGCTCTAAGAGCTTTCACGTTGAGCACTTGGGTGGAGCCGAGGTCGAGGTACTTTGGTCGCCTTCTTGTGTAGAGGTTGGGGCCAGCATATGCCATGTCTGGGCTAAGGAGCATCGCTGGTCGCTTGACGGCGGGGATCTTCTGGCCGTTGACAAAAGTTGATCCATCGGGCGTGTTGAGCATACCGAATCCCCAAGACTCAACCTTCACTTCGTTGCCGCCAGCCAGAAGATCTTTCTTTGCAGCTTCTTCGTATACCGCGGTCTTCGTGTTGAAGAAACCTACGTTTTGAAGAAGAAGAGACGTAGAGTTCTCCTTGAAAAGCGTGGTGACAATTCCGGTAGGCGTGTTGGCGATAATGGCGTCGACGAGGACAAGAGACCCCACACCTTAACCTGTGCTTCCGACACCGCCAGCCTGAGTTACGTTAACATTAGGATCGGAGTTGTCTGGGCATTAAAGGGGCTGGCACTTACACCTCCTACAATCACAATACCTGTTTTGTATAACTTAATAACGAAGTCTTGTATTATCTACGCCCAGTCCCAGTGTACTTGCACGGCGGTTTTGCAGTTGATAAATACCAAATGGCTTATTATAAATTGCTGGTTTCCAAAGTAGGCGCTGGTAGTTTAATGCATTAGTCAAAAGTGCAACATAAGTATAAATGCCACTCACCCGAAATTTCCGCCGACGACGGTTAGGTTACTCATGAAATCTCCGCTACCGTTTTCCATATATATGCCCTTTGTAGGGCGTCAGCGATAGATAATTACAGTGACGATGTGCATCTTAAGCCTGCCGAACAACTCACCTGCTGTGTAGTATTCTCATCGAAAGACATGTGGAACTTAATGTTCTCCAGGGAGGTACCCTGAGCAACTTGCCAGTGAATTGCACATACGTACGCATCCCAGCGTGTTTGTGTGATGTCCATCTTGAAATTCTTCACACTTCGCAGGAAGTTGTTCTGATTAACATACCTAGAATGGACCAAAGTCAGAGAATGGCGTTAACTCAGAACCCAGTTTAGCACTCACTATTTATCAGTAGGACCCGGGCCAATGTACTGGTTGGAGGTAATAACACCGAGGCTAACAAAACTAGAAGCAGCCAAGATAGTCGAAACATCGATTGGCTAGAAGACACCTGTTAGTTAAAATGACTCGTTGCAGAATAGTTGCTTGGGATATACATCACCTAGTAGCTGCGTGTTGTAATACTAAATAATTAAACTGCTGACGAGGTATGTTCCTGCGGGGAAGAAGACGACAGCCGGGTGGATAGTGCTCGAGCCACAGTTGGCACCACATCTATTGCCATTAGAGATGGCGCGATTAATGGCAGCTGATGAACAAAGGAGTTAGCATGAATGCATGATGAGAGTTCGATGATAGCTTCGACTTACCCGTATCGTCGGTGACTCCATCACCTAAAAAAAAGACTTAGTATTAGCGATCATTCAATTGCAAGTTCCTGGGACCAGAGAGCTAAAAACAAACCTTTTGCACCGTAGTCGCGCACGTCTCTCCAAACCTGTATTCCATCTTGTCAACGTAAGACCAAAGGTGGTGAGGGCACGAATAGTTACCTTGTAGCCCTTGGGTGCGAAGGGACTAGAGCCTAGCTGCTGCATGTTGGCCATCTAATACTTGGACGCTCGTTTCTTCAGACCACTGGAGCCAAGAGAAATCGTCTCATTAGAAGCAACAGGAAGTATGGATGGCATTTCCGTCATGGCGAAGGAGGCAGGCATCGCATTGGTATCGTTGACTTTTAGGGCATACTTAGCCTTGATCTTCGAGGCGACGTCGCTCTGGTTGCCGGTCGAAACATGTTGCGGTGTCGACTCAGCGAGGATACGAGCAGCTTCTATAAGCTCTGCTGGCACGCTGTATTTGTAACCACTGTTGGGGTTGGCTTCTTCGCTAATGGGGCCCGTGGAGTTGAGCGCTCTTTTTCTCAAAGTGCTGTTAGATGCGACGTCAACAAAATCCAATATCGAGGGGACGGTGTTGTCATCTGTGGGTTTGTTCGCGCTCGGGATATCGGCTGGCAAGACTTTATAACTGTTGAACCTCGGGTTGTCTAGGCGCAACCTGTTGCGTACTGCAAGAGCATCTAGAGCAGCACTAACAAGAGCAGCGGCATCGCCCGAAGTCGAGTTGCCCAGGCGGGGTTTAGTCGTCCCGTTTACTAGAACGTGAACACCATTTGTGTCTGTTTGTCTGATGGTTTTTATCTGGCGGTGGACCTCGGCGTGATTGAATCCATGGCCGAAAACGAGAGCCACTAGTGATGGTAGAAGAAAGATGGTAAAGAGGGTGTTAAAGACGAACGGCAGCCTAGAATGAGGCGCCATGCTCAAAGATAGACAAGTTAAAGGAGAGCTTGGAAGAATGAAGGAATAGACAACTTGATATTCGCCAGCGTGCAACAGCAGATCGTGGCATTAAGGATAGTCGAACGAGAAGGGGCAGCGGATTTGCTGTAAGCTCTACAACTCAACGAGCACTTCCAAAAATCATTTGCCATGTAACGACTGGTCCGTCTATTGGTTAGGATAAACAGCCCACCACATCCGCCAAGTAAACCCTGACGGGAGGCTGCGTCTAAGCAAAATTGGATGAAATGCAGGTACAATATTGTAGGCTCTCAAGAAAATGGGACCTGCGTTAGGCCACCTCTATTTCCGGTGTGTGCGGCAGAGCGATGCGAGCTATTGTTGCCACAAATTAAGCTAGACGCTGCGGTTTATCCGAGCCCCTAAACGGCCATCATACTGCTTTAGGCAGGCTGTTAACGACAATCAGGGTCCCGCCATTTGCGGGATGGTCACGGGTCGTATGGTTTTTGGGCCGCCATCTACATCCTGCAAACATGGCCTCCACACTACCAGTAAGCGAAGCTTCCCTGCAGGACAACTATCACGCGCCGTTAGATTGGAACGCCTTATACACGGTTAAGCCGACGCGACAGGGTTTTTCACTACTAAGTATTGTCATTTCCCTTCCTTGTAGAGTCTTGGAAATTAACTCATTTCTCTAATGAGTGTGACTAGTGCGATATTCACGATGCGAGTCAACTCCAGGCCCATCTCCGGCCGGAGTTCTGCAGTCATTAGGAGAAACCAACAACTTTAATCAACTTTTCCAGTGTTGTGTAACCTTCCGCTTAATTAGGAGAACGCCTTGCACTCTACCACCCGTGTTAACTTTAGAACTCACTAGGGCTAGTTGTCTAGGGCCAAGGCTTGCTGTTAGGTGTTTTGTCGAGGTGGATCTATTGGCTTCCGAACATATTAATAGACCGAGACTTCTAACCTCAACCCTCTTCTTTATCTCTTTGGCATCCTCCTCTGCAGCCAGGAGAAGACACAACTCTCTTTTGTAAGATTACCGCTATAGTCATGGCTTCGACTACGTTTATTCTTTTCTATCTTCTTAGTCTTCTCTTAACATTCCTACCCTTGTCCTACGCCCAAACGTGTAGTGCGTCTAGCCCCTGTAAAGTTGGATACTGGTAAGTCACATATTCTATGCGGGTTTCCTAACAGCTTACACGTTACTCAATGTGAGAAGCTAACAACGTTACCTTTTCAACTCCAATCTTCAAGTATTAGCTAACCATCCAAATCAGCTCCAAATTCGGCCATTGTGGTTTTGGCCCAGACTTTTGTGCATCGGATGTCTGCGTCTCTGGCTGCGACCGCAAGTCCGACTATGATCCCGAATTCGGTTCACAATAGGCCAAGAGGTCCACTTGCCCTCTTAACGTGTGCTGTTTAAAGTTTGTAAGTCCGTTTTGGCATACAAGGTTCTTTACGCCGGGTGTGTGTGTAAGTACTGATAACATATCTCTTAGGGGTTTTGCGGAACAACAAAAGACTTTGTAAGTAACAGCTAACATTCTCCTACCTACGTTAAAGCATTAAGCTCACTAGCATACTTCTAGTGTGGCAACAAGAAAGTCAAACGAGAGACCTGTGATGAAGACGGCACCCTCAACAGGGTGGTTGGCTACTACAAAGGATGGGGTGCCCGAAGGCCGTGCAACGCCTTCTTCCCTGAGCAGATTCCTCGTGGCGTCTACTCGATTATTAACTTTGTCTTTGCGACGATCGATCCCCAGACATTTGAAGTTCTTCCCGCGACACCTGAGGACATACCACTTTATAAGCGCTTGACAGCGCTTAAGAAAGACGACCCCACACTCCGCATCTACATCGCTATTGGTGGCTGGACGTTTAACGATCCGGGCCCTACTGCAACTGTCTTCTCAGACATCGCACGGTCGGAAGAGAACCAGAAGAAGTTCATCAAGTCGCTGATTGCCTTTCTGAACAAGTACGACATGGACGGCGTTGATCTCGATTGGGAATACATCGAAGCTCCGGATCGCAGTGGCAGACCCGAAGACTTTAAAAACTTTCCTAAATTCATGGAAAACTTATCTAAAGAGCTTCAGCAGACAGCGGGCCGCGGTGGGCTGTCTATCACACTCCCAGCATCCTTCTGGTACCTCCAACACTTCGACCTCGTCAAGCTGAAGAAATCAGTCGACTTCTTCAACATCATGTCATATGATTTGCACGGCACGTGGGATAAAGGTTCGAATCTTGATTCTATTTGATCTGATCTCTTCTAACGTCTGATTCAGGCAACAAGTGGACCGGCGAATATCTCAACCCTCATACGAATATTACCGAGATCGATGCCGCCCTTGATCTCCTTTGGAGGAACAAAGTGGATCCAAACATGGTAGTTTTGGGCCTTGCATTCTACGCGCGAGCTTACACGCTCAAAGACCCAAGCTGCACTGAACCCCAGTGCCAATTCGCATCGGGTGCCAAGAAGGGTCCTTGCAGTAACGAGGCCGGTATCTTGCTCAACTCTGAAATCGACGACATCGTTAAGAAAAAGAGCCTTGTGCCCAAGTCATGGGAGAAGGAGACTGTGAAGATGCTTCACTGGGACGACCAGTGGCTGACCTACGACGATGCGGACACGTTCAAGATGAAAGCCAAGTTCGCCCGCAAGCGCTGCTTGGGCGGCGTTATGGTATGGGCCATCAGTCACGACACCAAGGAGGCAAAGTACACGAAAGCTCTGGCAGCGGCGGCCAACCGCAAGATCCTTCTCCTGCCTAGTACGGAAGGTCCCGAAAAGGAAGTCAAGATTCCGCATCCCCAGTGCAAATGGACAAACTGCCTGGATGGGGGCTGCCCCTCGGGCTGGCAGCTTATGAAGCGCAGCGATGAGCATGCCCGTACCGATGAATATATGTTCGACAACTCGGGGTGTGACGGCGCGGGTATCCACCGCCTCTGTTGCCCGTCGTCCGAGACGCTTCCAACGTGCGGTTGGTACACACTTCCCAAACGCGGCGGTAAATGCGATTCGAAATGTCCGGATGGCACGCAGGAAGTCGGTTCCAACTCGAACTATTGTGACTCGGGCTACCAGGCCGCCTGCTGCACCACCTCGGACTCGGATAAAAAACCACTACGCGCCATGGAGCTCTATGAGGGCTGCGAGTGGTCCGACGCGCCAATGTGCGATGAGGGCAAGTGCACGTTTGCTGGCTCAGCATGGCCGACGGAACTAGTCGTCTCAGCAACGGGCAGTGGTGGTGCCATCTGCAATATGCGTTCTGCGGGCTGGGAAGCAAGTACTTGGCAGGTTCAGGAACGCAAGTACTGCTGCGACACGAAGACGAACAGCCGCAAATGGAGCACCTGTAAATGGGAAAAGTCGCTCGGATTGGGTTCCGCGGGAGCCCGATGCTATCCCAACTGCCCCGAGGGCAAAACACGAGTGGCCATGGACGCTTGGGGCGACGATTGCAAGACCAGTGGTGCCCGAGCGTACTGCTGCGACGCGGACAACTACGACACCGAGACGCGTCCGTCAGACGAGATACAAAAGTATCGCGATGCCATGGAGGCTTGGGTCAAGAGTCCAACTTGTCCTCGGGGAACGGGGTCTCTCCAACGACGTTATCTCCTGGAACGAGGCCTCATCAGCCGCGAAGACAAATCCCACCTCCTCACTCGGCAGCAAACTCCCATTGGCGGTAATGGCATGACCAACGCTGAACGAGTCCTGAAGCTGCTGATGCTAATCCTCCAGGCCATATACCAGACGCCGACCGATATGAGCAAGGCTTATGGCAGTGCTTGGGACGACTTCATCAAAACCAAGCATGAAGGATTGCAGACAGTGCCCATGAAGTCATTCCTTACTGACAAGTCTCGCTATCCTGCCTTTGACCTTGAGGGCCCAGAGATCACTGCAGAGCGCTTCGCTTGCCAGCTCGATGTCACTGACGCCCTGATTCGGCGGACACAAGTTACCGTCGTCATCTGCAACGCCGAGATGTGCGGAATAGATGGGCTGTGCTTCGACTCCTTTGATGAAGATGCGCCTGGCACTTCAGATAAGCGTGGCATGGGATTTGGGTCTGTGAAGGCGCGAGACACCCTCGACACATCTCCTGCAGAACATCACGGTGCTCTCGAGAAGCGCGATAACATGGACGTTGAGTTTGAGTGTGTAGACTCGGCGAACCCCAACGGCAAGAAAATCAAGTGGAGGAAGAGGCCGTGGACTAGCGCTGGCCAATGGGACCCCAATAATCCCATCTACGACAATGGCCTGACACACATGTTCGAGGACCACTGCTCCATGACTAACCTCAGAGTTTCTCAGCTGCCAGATGGCGAGTACTATGCCAGTAAGTCGACACTCACTCTTTCTGCATGCTATAGATGTAGTTCCTCTTGCGTGATCATGATCGCTGACCCTTGATCTCGCACAGCTGAACACATCATTGAGATACAGACAATGGCTCTGTTTTTCACCGATGCACCGGGCGACACCAGGTGCAAAGTCCCTTGCGATTTCTTCATCAACGGCTTTAATAACCCCATCGCGAGCGGTCCATCCTTGCCTGGTGGATTCATGAGTCCAGTTCCCAGTGAGCGTATCATGGACGCGCTCGGTAGTGAGCTGAACACGGTGAACTTCGTCTTGCTTCGGACGAACCTGAATGGGATGAAAGCTAGGGTATGTAGCCGACTTGGAGGTATTGATGGGTGACGTTTAGACTGACCATGCTGCTGTAGATCTGGAGATACTTGGACCCCATCAGTGATGGCAGCTGGCTATTAATGGTCGCCAGCACCGAGCCTCGGGAAGCGCTACAGTCGATCCGAGATGTGAGTATGGCGGGCCACCACAACGATCAACATACTGACGCAATCAAGGCAATTGCTGTGTTTAACTATCTGAACCATCCGTATGTCCGACCTAAGCTCAGGGGCATCAACAGAGTACTCCGAGAAGAGTTCCAGCGAGCATCTGATGCATACAACTTGGGGCACCCCAACGCTGGGATCAACATACGCGACTGCTGGGATACTTGGTTCAAAGAACACCTGGAAGATATGGCGTCGAATACGCGTACGTGGGTGCGCGGTGCCATTGCGGATATGCGCCGGACATGGAGCCCGTTGAACAATCCCAACGATCAAACGTATCAGGCGAGAGCGCTACAGGTCAACCAGCATCTGGACCGTTTGGAGACGCTTGGTCTTACCAATGGGGAGATTTCCATTGACACTACGAATCTGTGGTAGCGGTAGTCATGTCTCAGCCCCTGTAGAGTAAATTTTATTGAGACTGTTCCTTCACTGCTCCGATACCCTACACTAGACTCATCCTGGCACTGTGTTCCGTGCCCATGAGTTCGGTCCAGCCTTGTACAGCCCATTATAAATAGCTCATGTCACTCTAGCGTGTTTGCGTCTTCAGCCTCTGAGTGGGTTTTGTTGCAATTGGCTTGGCGTTTCATTTCCAAGTTGCACCTGCCTCATTTCGACACAATAGACGCCGAAGGCGATAAACGGATTAAGGGCCTGTTCGGTAGGGGCTCCAGATCGCTTGTTTTTCCAGGAAATTGGCTGAGTAATGGATCCGGAGCTGAAAAAGCCGGCGTGTTCAGTAACTTATTTGTTCAGTCAGCGCTTCTGGAGATGTCTGAAATAATGCGAAATGAGCCAATTTTACATCCTTGTAAGCGCTTACTTACCCTTGTTTAGCGTCCTTGTTCCCTTGCTAGCTAATCTGGAGGCTCCAGATTGCAAAATGTTGATGGAGAGCAGCATTTTTCAATCTGGAGCCTCCAGATCAGCGAGCCTGGGCGTCAACGCCGCCAACCCCCACGTTGTACGCGATATTTGTAGATGCCCGAGATGCGCCAACTCGATCCCCGTACGGCTGCCGCCCTTGCAGCGGTGCTCACCGCGGTGTGTATAGCGATAGCTGAAGTAGAGGAGACCTACAAGGAGCCATCTAGTGTTCGCTCACGGGCGAGCGACAGGCTGCGTAGGCGGCTCTAGTTGCAGGATTGCCTACAGAATCCAGACCAACTTTTCAACGAGTCGCGCCTACGCCCGGAGGCCTTCAAGGACCTCGTTGAGTACCTGAAAATACATGAGCTAGTTGTCGACAGCAGGCATATCAGCGTGGAGGAAAAACTACTCACCTTCCTGTACATTTGTGGGCAAGGAGCATCCTAGAGGAACGTTAGCTATCGGTGCGGGCACTCGCTAAGTACTATTACAGTCAATTTCCATAAGGTTCTTAACGCGCTCTTGCGGTTGTACAAGGACTACGTGAAAACGCCGTTAGAGAGTACGCCGTTAGCAATACTTTAAGACGCAAGGCGTTATCTGTACTTCAAGGACTGCGTAGGCGCGTTAGACGAGTCCCATTTCCGAATGCATGTGCCAGTCTCTAAGCAAAAGCGGTACTAGAATCGCCATAGGGAGCTGTCGCAGAACGTGTTAGCCGTCGTTGACTTTAACCTAAATTTCCTGTACAGCTTACCTAGGTGGGAAGGCAGCGCCCACGACAATCAGGTACTTAAGGACGCCATATACAAAGGGTTCTCGGCGCCGCCAGGTAAGTACTACCTAGGCGATGCTAGGTACTTTAACACCAGCATGATATTAACGCTATATCGCAGGACCCGGTACCACCTGCGAGAGGTCATCGCCGCTAAAAAGAGACCAAGTAACCTACAGGAGCTGTTTAACTACCGCCACTCATCTCTACAGAACGCCGTTAAGCAAGTGTTCGGGGTGTTTAAGCGCAGGTGGCGGGTATTTGATTAACCGCACGAGTTCGACGTCAAGACGCAGACAAAGCTTATATATGCCCTTACTAGTATCCACAACTTTATAAACAAGCGGTACAATGTGGAGGAGGACTCGAGCGGCTAGGTTCGTACCCAGGCGAGTTGCAGGAGCAGAGGCATTAGGACCAAGAGAACCTTAAGAATCTAGGTATTTTTAGCAGTGAAATGAATACCTTCCGTAATAAGGTTGCGCAGGCGATGTAGGATAATTACTAGGAGGCTCGACGCGTAGTTAGCAAGTAGAGATTTGTACTGTCGGCTAGAGTACGTTGTAGTTGTTAGCGGCAAAAAGTACTGTAGGAGAGCAACGACGAGGTTGTAGATAGGCTGAGTAGGCAGGTCTGAGTAGGCAGGTGGCTCGCAGCCCTAGCCGTAGGCTAAGGCTAGGAGCTAAGCTGCTCTAAATTTAAAATCCAGGTCTGAAATATTTGATACTTAGTCTAGGCGAGGGTTAATTAGATTCAAATATATTTATTTAGCCCATACAAAATTAAGGTTTTAGAGAATTTGAAAACTAATACTAGGACTAAGTTTTCAAAGTAGGTGGACGCGAGCCTGAGTACGTAGAGTTAACTAACTTGCCGAGGTGCCAAGACTCGCGATACTTAGCATGGTGTTAAGATTAGGCTACACTAGAAACTCCACCAACTCCACTAAATACACCTCTACGTACTACTTTTTAAGACTAACTTGCCGTCGCCAATCCACTTAAATTGCTTACAAAGGCGCGGAAACTCTGCGTACTCTGATCCTGGGTCCTTTGCTGATAATGAGCGTAGCTGTTTTAGTACCCATTGCTTCTAGGTTGATCGCTGGCGCAGAGAGACAAAAGTTTTAGCCATAAATTTGATGCTGAACAGTTCGATTACGGCGAACTTGAGTAGATTATCTAGGGCATAGTAAGCCTCTAAGAAGTCGTTAATAGCCTCCTGCTGATAGTATCAGAGAAGACAAGGTGTCAATAACTGCATATGAGAACTGTCCTCTCCGGCTGTCCTACGGAGTAGACACACGAGGTTATATACATGCGGTGTGCGTAAGTACATGACGTAGAAACAGTGGTAGTGAAGGTTGTAGAATATAGTCGAAGATTCGGCCAAGAAGTATCGGGCCAATTCCGGGAAGGGTAGTCTTGATTAGCAACACACCCCCCCAGCTTGAATAAATAGTGAAAGCTGAAATCAATTATGTATCTCTAAGAGAGACTCGATATTAACCTCCTTCATAGTAGTGGTTAAGCGGTCTAAGACGTCTTTAAGGCCAAGCTGCTTAATGAATTGTGCGTGCTTCTGTCGAGGTAGCGCCTTTGTCAGTCCATCGGCGGGCATGTAGGCAGTCGGCTTCCAGTCTATACACAATCTTCTATCCTCTATCTCTTGTCGTAGCCACAGTTGATGAATGTCTACGTGCTTCAACTTTGTCTGGAGCTTCTCTGTAGCCTTAGTGACTACACCAACTGTCTGCTAATTGTCGCACCAAATTGTGGGGCGTATGTTTGGGTTGAATTCGATCTCGCGAAATAGCCTATTCCACCATTCCATTTCGCCGCCAGCGCGGGATAGAGCCAGAAGTTCTGCTTCTGTTGTAGACTTCGTAATAGTCTTCTGCACAGCAGCCTTCCAGTCGACAGGCAGGCCGTATAGTTTGAACAAGTATGCTTCAGAACTTCTCCGCGTGTCAGGTTCGTCCGCATAGGCAGCATCAGATGCGCCAAAGAAGATTGGTTCGTTTGTGTCCGCGTCCTCTATGGGAATCACGAAAAGGTCTTTCTCGCTTCGAGTTCCTAAGGCCTTAAGTGCCAGATTTCTCTTGCCAATAAGATAACGCCAGCAATAGATTGCTGCGTACAAATGCTTTTGGCTAGGGTTTGCAAGATGTCGGGCCAGTACTAAGTGCGCTCGTGCGACGTCAGGTCGTGTAAACGTGGCAATGTAAGCGAGTGATCCAACTAGTTGTTGATAGAGCTTCGTACGCTTAGAGTTCGGTTGCTCAGTAGATGGCGGCAGGAAGTTTTCCTTCATCGGAACATCAGGGTATCCCTTCTCGCTTGTTAGGTTGAACTTGCTTGTAACCTTATTAATGAAGGAGTCTTGAATTAACCAAATGCTCTTCGAAGGTCGATCGCGGATCACGCGAATTCCAAGGAACCAGGTTAATTCGCCAAGTATTCGAATATCGTAGATCTGTAGCAAGCGCTTTTCAAATTCCTCCTTGTAGCCCAGCTTTGAAGGATGTACCAGGACCACAATGTCGTCAACGTAGAAGAAAACGATTAAATTGCTGTTAGCAAATAAGCAAGGAACTCCAGGAACTGGGTTCAATCCTAGCTTCTTAAAAGTCTTCTGGAGTTCTGCATACCAAAGCAATGGAGCTTCCTTAAGACCGTACAGTGCTCGAAGGATTAGGAGCAGCTCTCCATATCGCTTAGCAAAGCCTTCAGGTGTGTAACAGAAAAGCTTTCTGTTTACTCGTGCGTTAAGAAACGCGTTCAGTGCGTCGTACTGAAACATCAAGAGATCGAACGCAGCAGCCAGCGCGATCAATCCTCGAAAGACTCGGGCAGCCAGTGTGGCCGCGTAGGTATCTCCCCACTCTGCTTGAAGATCTCCTTGAACAACAAGTCGAGCTTTAAACTTGTACAAGTATCCATCTTGGTTGAACTTGTATGTGTATACCCACATTAGGGGTAATACCTCAGCGTCAGCAGTTAATGATGTTGCAGGTGTCTGAGCAAAACAACCTTTCTGCTAGCAGTTGTCGAATTCGATGTCCATTGCCTTGTGAAACTCGTTGGCAAATGGATGTGTAGCGACATCTCGATAATGTTTTGGAGGTGGTGGCAGCTGATCTCTGTGGATTCGAACTTTCGGCACTTCTGCAAACAGTTTTGTCGTTTCTGGTTGACTGATTGCGGTCAAAAATGTGCTGTAGTAGGTCAAGTTCGTACTCAAGTGATTACGATGAGTATAGTTGGCCCGCGGTCGTCGTCGGCATCCTTCAATCACATTTTCTTGACTGCCAACCTCCGGATCTGTACGTCTTGGAGCATTGTTCTGGTATCGATTTGGTACATAGTCTTGGTATCGGTCTTGGTGTTGGTCTCCCCAACCACCCGGTACATTGTGCTGTCAAGGGATCATCAACTCCGGCGTTGCAGGGCCATCAAATTCCTTATCCTAGTTCTCCAGTTCAAGGTGTATATAGTTCTCAGTTGTTGCTTCAGCATCGTTTAAAGCATTATTAGTCAAGTCGTTCTCCTTATAAGATTGGTTCCGTTTCTGCAATGGAGACAGAAGGTCCTCGACATCCATAAGTGCTTAAGGTGTAGGTATGTCCAAGATCTCGATTAAACATTCGGCTTCTTCTGAAAGTTTCTCAGGCTTATCGTCGTTCTTCATGAGGTGCTGTCGCGCAAAAACCACATCACGTGTTCGTATTACACGTTCTTTAGTTAGTATCCAGATGCGGAAGATGTTCGTCGAGTCGTAACCAACCAAGTATCCAATCATCGTTCGAGATTCAAGCTTGTCTCCGCGCTTGACCTTCCTGTCGAGCACGTAAGCACGACATCCAATCAGAGCCATGTGCGTTACCGATAGTTTTCTGCCAAACACTCTTTAGTAAGGCGTCTCCCAACCAAGGCTCTCTATTGGTGTGACGTTAAGCAACATAGCGGCAGTAACGACAAGCTCGTTTGCCACTTCTTTTAGAAGTCCTGATGAAATTCTCAATGCTCTTCCTCGTTCGGCTATGATTCTCCCAGCTCTTTCAGCATTTGGATTCTGCGCTGGAGTATCCGCAGCTCGTGCTTCAATCTTGATTCCAAGCTCTTTGCAGACATCGTATAATAGCTCACAGTAACCAGGTTCGCTGTCGATTCGAAATACAACAACAATGTATTCGAATTGCCGTTGAATCTTTGCAATCAGGGCCTTGATCACATTAACAAGAGTGCTCTTTTGTCGGGTTGGTATTGTTGTGACCTCATGCCACTTAATCGAATGACAGATTGCGTGAAAGGCGTACTTGTCACCATTGTAACAAGCTTCTCCTTGAGGAAGCAATTGAATCAGATCAATACCAACGCGATAGAAAGGCGTTGTATTCGTATCCTCAGGGGTCCTTCAAGAGATTTGCTGCGTCATTTTCGACTGGATACACACTTCACAGTCTTTCCATCTCGGCGCTTTGTCGTCCTCAGTAAATTCAAAGCCTGTAACGCTTTCAGGTAGATGATCAATTGCCTGCTTGCTCGCATGTCCCCATAACTGATGCGCCTCGCTAGCCGTTGCGACAATCGCTAGTCGTGGCTTCTGAGATATTCTTTGAGGCTGAAACCGAGTAGCAAATGTCGATAGCGTACTTAGCGCGGGTCGGTCATTCTCCTCAGCATCAATAAGCCAGTGCCCATTGCTGTACTCCAGCATTGCGATTACGTTGCTCGAGTTGTTCTGATAGAGCAAGTCGCGTCCTGAATCGAAATGGATTCCTAGCGATCGACAGCGCGATAAACCAAGGACATTGGCAAATAATCCTTCCACCAATGCAACATAGGTGAGCTTAATAGGTGCTGTACCAGATGGGGTTCGTACGTTAAGCACAACAGTGCCCCATTCGGCGATCTGAAGCACCTGACCTCCAGCATAGATTACCTCTCCAGGCTCAGCTTTCCGTTAAAAAGTCCAGCCAAATTGTCGGGTGTTACAAACATGCGCGTTTGATCCAGGATCCAATACCCATCAGTTCATAAGGTGTGGTACTTTGGCAGTTGCAGCGTTAAAAGTCTGCATTAGTGCATTCGTCTAGATTAGGCCGTTGACTGGTTGGTCCTTATCAAATTGGATAGGAGTCGTGGTTGCTAAGGTTGCCGTATCGCTCCTTAAACCAGTCTTTGCATCCTTTCCTTTCCTAGAATGTCCCTGTCCTTTCTCTGCTCAAAGAATGTGGTCCCTGAGCTTTAGATGCTTCTTTGCCTTCTCTTTTGCTTCTAAGATATCTCTATCGCCTTGCCAGCCGATCTCGCGTAACTTCGGGTTGCAATATTTGCATTCAACAAACAAATGGTACTCGCCACAAAAGCACTTCGGCTTCTTCTGCTTGTAGCCTCCGTTCGCATCAGCTATACGTAACGTAGCTGAAAATGTCCCTATTCCTGCTGCTCTAGGGCTCGTGCGACTGTGGAATGTTCGAAATTTCGACACATACTCTCGTAAAGACGGAACGGGTACTCCTGCTTCGTCCTTAGCAAGAAGGTCAGTGAGCGTCATTGTTGCCCATGCGTCATCGAGTGGTTTGACAGCAATAAGGAAGTCCTCCTAGCATCGAGCTCCATAAACATCCGGCAGATTAAGCATCTTCATCTAATCAGTGATCTTGATCCAATCATCAAGCCATCCCTCAACTGCTCGTCCTCGCCGTGTTGCTTGCAAGTCTCTGTACTTAACTACAAGCTCGCGTGATCGTCTTGCGGTGTTTGGCGAAAGGTGCTCCTTAAGAGCCTTTAGTCGTTCGTAGGCAGTCGTTTTGCCTTCAAGTAGATATAGATTGCTCCGTGCAGTTGTCTGCGCAATCTCTAACATCATCTCGTTCAGTGCCTTCTTCCTATGCAGATAGGTTCTTTAGTCGTATTCCCAGGCGTCTAGCTAGTCCTAGTAGTCGAGCCGTTGGTCATGAGTAAGCTGTGAACGAAGCATTACTCCTTCTGCCACAGTAGCAGGCGTCGGTCGCACAGGTTCAATAAGCTTCTTCAGCTCATCTTGCGACTTGTCGGGATCGCAGTACTCCCATATGCCGTTGAGAGTAGCTTTATCACGTCGTAGAAAAAACCATTCTTGCCAATCAGATGGCTTCTCAAGAATAACGGTAGCCTTAGTTACCAGACTAGACGATTCGGTTGCAGCCATTGCGACAAGCAATACGGTGGCAGCAAAAGACGTACAACAAGGTATTCGCAATCAAACAAACGATAGAATACGCTTGAGGAAAGACAAGAGAACAACAGTTATTGACAAGAGGTGCAGCAGCACGTATCCGGGCTCATAACTATCAGAGAAGACAAGGTGTCAATAACTGCATATGAGAACTGTCCTCTCCGGCTGTCCTACGGAGTAGACACACGAGGTTATATACATGCGGTGTGCGTAAGTACATGACGTAGAAACAGTGGTAGTGAAGGTTGTAGAATATAGTCGAAGATTCGGCCAAGAAGTATCGGGCCGATTCCGGGAAGGGTAGTCTTGATTGGCAACAGATAGTCCTTGCTCAGAGACGTCACAATCCCATTAAGCCCGTCAGCGATTCTCGCCATTTGTCTTCCAAAGCGTTCGACGCCCGTTACCTTCTTGCTACGCTTTTCAGCCACCCGGGGCAGCGACGACGAGGTGCCTGCTCGTTTTTGGCGTGGGCCCCTAGACCCGTCCTCACTCTCAGAAGGCCCCAGCGAGTTGCTCGAGAAATCCAAGCTCATTGAACTACTCAAGTCTCCCTCCACACTTTCAGCTGGCTCATCAGCGAGCATGGATTTAATTGTCATGGCTGACTCGCCCGTAGCTAGTACACCCTCAAACAGCTGGCGGTGCTCAGCTTCTAGTAAGAGCGGCCTCTTTTTGAACTTCCTAGCCTTAGGATGGGCGGCAAAGTAGTCCGCCATCACCTGGGTGTCGGCCAGTACGCACCTATACTCGTCCTAGGCAAACCCAGAAAGGTTGGTAAGTGCCCGCCAGAGTTTCCAGTCCTCCTTACAGGCGTCGTGCTTGTTTACGCACTTGCTCTTGTTAACCTGCTAATCCGCGCCAGCGACTTTGTTTACGGCGTCAACAACGAAACCCCACACCTGCTGCTTCTACCCAGAGTCGGCGCGCATGCCTTCATCCACAACTTTTGTGACGAGGGTCACCAGCAGGGCTTCAACCATGGCTGGCGACCAGGTGGCGCGCGTTGCCCTCCGATCCGACGGTGTAGGTGAGCGCGACGGCGACGACGACGACGACGACGTTTTGCCCTGTATCACAAGCTCAGCGACGCGCCTGTTCAAAGGGCCTGGGGTAACGGGCGCGGGCGACGACGGCAATATGGAGGGCGGCGGCGGCAGGATGGGCAAATCTGACGACATTTTGATGGCGATAGTGGGCAAGAACAGGTACGCGCAGGGTCAAATTCCTACTGCGGGGCAATCTGAAAGCTGACAATTTACGTGTACCGAACAGGTAGCCTAGATTACAGAGCGGTGGTAATTTTACCTAGCGAAACTTTACCCGGCCCCTGCACGCCACAAAATCCGTTCTGGAGACTTTCCGGCAGCTTTTCTGGACCTCCCTACCGAACAGGCCCTAAATAACAAAGACATGCCAAAGACCGTCTCGGACGCTCCTGACTTGAACACCAATTTCGTCTGCACCGGCTAATAATTAGGCCTCCTTCCAACTGCCCCGCCCCCGCTTCGACAATTGAGATTGCTCCACGCTCTCACCTCTCACCCACTACGGCCAGCTTCACAATGGCGGAGCAATCACAACCCCGAGATCTCAGTAGCCTTTCAGCGCAGTTCCGCAGCGCAATGGAAGGCCTCACTCACCAATGGGGCTTTGTCGTTGTGCGCACCGCCTACGCCAATGACAACGACGACGCACAGTGGGCTGCCGCCTTGAAGAAGCTACACGACTACGCTACTCCGTCGGATAGCGGGGCTGAGATGGATCCCGACACGTTTGCGCTACCCGTCATATCTGATAGTGCTCTTCTGCGCGGGGCTGACTATGCCTCAGTGCGCAAGGCGTTCAACCAGTGGATCGCGGATTTTGTTGGCCGGGAGAGAAATGAAGACGACGATGACGACGAAGAGTGGCCGTCGGATGTCCGGCGCGATGTGTGCATTGTCATCGACGAAGCTGCACTGGCTTCGCTGCTGAATGCGCCAGACTTTGTTCGCGGCAAAGTCCCCAACCTGGACCTGGAGCCGTGGGTTACTGTAGTGGACGCCGAGGACCCGGCCAACATGCCTTATCGCGGAGGGGCGCCGTACATGGGCTTCACAAGAGCCTACGCGCGTGTCCTCAGCCAACTGTTCGATGATCTCGACTCGCGGTCTCTGGAGAAGCTGAGCCCGATTCGAGTCTACGATGGCCAGATACCGCTTTTCACTGGTTCTTCGCAGGGCAAGCTTGTGGATCCGCCTGGTGGAGTGGACGGACGATACAAGTTTCCGCGGGGAACGCCGAGGGGCGCACAGGGAGCGCAGGCTATGTTGGAAGAGATTGAGCGAGCGGTGGGGAGAGCGGGTATGGGTTATTGATTCTGATGAGTTGGAGGGCATCAAACGAAAGAGGACAGAAGTGGTAGTGCAGCCTATCCCTGCTCTTGTTCTTCTAATTTTGAGATGAAACTCGGAACAACGCTTAGAATGTTATAGCTAAGTTACAACTTGGTAAAGAGAAGGTATTGCCTTCACACTAGCTTCTCTTCACCGTTTCCAGGCCAATGTTCAATGTAGTGCAGTAAGCATCACGTGACCAGCGTTTAGTGTACCAGTAGCGACTACTTTTCTTGGCTCAACTTTAGCATTTGCTTTTGCAAAAGTGTCTCTCCCCACCCCCCCCCAGGGCTGTAGATGGACGCCTGTATCGTCTGCTTTGTTTGACTGTCTGGGAGGCTATAATGCACACACACACACACTTGTGTGTAATTGACGGGAATCATCTTCTAGCATAGCATATGGTTTCATAGTAGTACACCAAGATGGCTGCGAGGTATTCCGATTGGGGCGTAGATGGACTAGGCCGGTTTGCGGAGCCTGTTCCTGACTACGGCACGGGGGTGGAGCTGCAGGACGCGCAAGTGTAGTAAAGGCAAGCCTGGCGTTCTACTGGTGTGGTGGGATGCAGGCTGAGACACGGCCTGGATACAACAACCATGCAGTATAGGCCATCTGACGTGTACGCTCTTGAGTGGATCACAAGGGCATGATGATGCTCATGGGCAAGAGATACAAAAACGCTGGTTCGGTCTTCCCCACATGCTGTCCGTGTGCCCAGCACGGCCAAAGCCATCAAGGCTAGCACGACGACAAACCACTGAAGCTGCATGCTGCTCTGCCACGACAATCCTTTACCATTAACGTCGCCCGCTCCACCGTCTCCGCCTTCCCGTCACCCCCCCTTGGTCGTTCTGTCGCCTGTCGCCTGTCGCCCGAACGGCGCATTGATCAGATTCTGCCCCTGAGCCGCATTCGCTCCGGATGGAGAACGCTGGCCTGGAGAGCCTGCCAGCCGGAAGTCCGCAGCCAAAAAAGCTGCCCGCACCTTCGACACCGACGTCGTTAGTCCGGCGCAAGATGGCTTCTAGCGCCCCCTCGCCCGCTTCTAAAGACGCAGCCGCGCCCCGTCGTCCCACCGTCACCAGCACCGCTGCAGCCGCTGCCCGCCGACTAGCTGCCCCAGCGACCAGCACTACGCGCACCACCAACACGAGCGCCGTGAAGCCCCCTACTAGCTCGACGTCCCGAACTAGCACCGTAGGATCCAGCCTTAACAAGCCACCTACTTTCCCAGGATGCTACAAGACATTCGACGATATATCCTCCTGGAAGCGTCATGAAAGCTCTCAACACTTTCAGGATGACCCCTGGCTATGCCAAATCAATACGGGCCCCAACAATCAATTATGCGCTAAGTCGTTTAAGAAAAAATTTGTCTTTCAGCAGCATCTTCAGAATCAACACCAAGTTTCTTGGGAAGCTGAAGTCGAAGAGCAAGTAAAATCAGGGTATATTGGTAGAAACAACCAATTCCAGTTCTGGTGCGGCTTCTGCGTACACCTAGTTGAGTTGGAAAAAAGGCGCAACGAGGCTTGGGATGAGCGGTTTGATCACATAGCAACACATTTCGAAGGAAAGACTATTGCTTCTTAGTGGTGTGCGTTTGAAGAAAAATTCAAAGCTAGAGCGAATTGAGTATCTTGTAATACCTAATAAACCTGTTTCTAAAAGTATTTCCATGTTAAAGGATGGTTATAGATGAGGGAAACTCTCCACCTGCCATCTCCAACGTCGTCTTCTGTAATCCGTTTAAATAGAGAATTAGGTGCTTAGTGTTGATAATGCTTATTGAATCCCCGCCGGGAAAGAAAAGCGGTATTCCGAGAATCGCCAGCCACCACAAAAGCACACTTTTTATACCACAGCACATCTAGGAACTGCGGTACATTACGGTATTGGCTGCTACCCACCGCACGTAGCTGCGTAACCCAGAGCAAGCCGCTTGCCTTTCTTTAACAAGCTGTAGTTATAGCAGAGCATAAGTCTTCCCACTGCCACTGTTCGACCAGCTGCTTCCTGCAATAGTCAGTAGCCCAGCCAATGTCGGCCTCGATGTCGCGGAGAAGCTCCAGTACCACTTGTCGCTCTCCAGGGTTTCTCAGACACTGGCCAGCAGTAAACAGTGGCTGAATGGACTGGATGCGGACGGCCTCGTCCGGTCGAGCTAGAGATATGCTAATAATCTCGCGGGCGGACGCCTGACATACAGCCAGCACGGATTGACAAGTGTTTAATCGAGCGACTACAGTAGTATGGCCTGGTGTGGACTCGTGTGGCTTGTTCATCAGCAGCTGGATCTTGCTCATATAGTAAAGGGGCCGGTTTATTTGCTGCCGTAAGAGAAGGTGTGCGTTGTTGCCACCAAGTGGGAGTTCGATATGGGTAATATAGTGAGCGCCAAGAGATTCGGTGCACAGTCTCCAGCCATACGGAGCTTGGGGTGGAGAATCTCACCAGTAAGGCCTAGTCGTAGTTGCGCCTCTCCACTTATCTTAATAATGCGCGGTGAACCCAAGGCAGATTACAGAATACCACGCTCTTCAGCTAAATCTACTCCGCATAACGTCCTAGCTGTGCGTGCAAAAATAGCATCAGCCTTACAGGTGCTGCCTAACGCGATAAAAGAAGAGTGAGATGCGGACTCCGCTATGAAAGGTCCATTCAGCTCGTGATAACCAAGGCATGTGATCCGTCAATCCTAGTCAATAATAGCTTAGCTACAATAAGTTACTAAGACGGTGCTACAGATGCGGTCCCAGCTTGCAAAACTTCTCGGGATAAAACTACTTAGGTCGAGACTATCTAGCATAGATATGACGTTAAAGTTCTAGGCATTATTCTCCTCTATATTTTCTTGCGATAGTATTCTATAAGCCTAATTTATACGTGTTTGGTTATAGACCCTATATAGATTCTACTTCTAGTGGTTAGTTTTAGAACTTACTCTGTTTCTAACTCTACTCTTAGAATTGCTTAATATCCACCTTTACTAATAACTACTCCATTTAATCTTAGATATTCTAGATTATATAGCTACTTATTATTAATATATAATTCTAGCTAGTATTCTTCTCTAGAGACTTATAGTTATGGTGATACTTGATTACTAAAATTGCATTAAACACTACAACATCTCGGATTAAGAAGTAGTTACTAAGAGTTCTAACATTTTACAAATAAAACCTTCCAAGTACACTAAAAGCCTTATGCAAGCTCCTCTTCATTAGCACCCTCCCACTTCTGCTCCTCCTCTCTCTCCTCCTCGCCTAAACCCTCTACAGTCCCTTTGATCCCATACGACCTCACTACACCCCCATCGTTAACGCCTTGTGTCACGAAGAACGCATGTCCGCTCTCCAGCAGACGACCCTGGCATATGTAGCCCATGGGCGTGTGCATAATATCCTGGCCTTTGCGACGGAGAGATAGCCACTCGACGAGGAAGCTACTCGATTTTGTTGCTGCAGCCCTGATATCCTTCGCCAGCGGCGCACACTCCTCAAAATCCATATACAACTGCCCTGCGAAGATGCCAAGCTCGATGGTGAGCCAAAGTGGTATGACGTGGCCATCTGGAAGTGTAGGCAGAGCGTAATATCTCAAACGACTGAAATGCAGCATTTTCTTGGTAATGGGCGCGGAGTACGCTAGGAGATGGACTTTCGCCGGCGGCTCCTGGGCACGAAGTTCTGGAATAGGGTGTTCGGCTTCTTCAGCGATGAGGACCAGAGCCACGAAGGTGCTGGGGCTGTAGAGGACCCATTCCACGGGACGCTGGGGAAGCTTAGTATTGGTTTTCTAGGGAGATTTCTGGGTGGACTGGACATACCATGAAATTGTCAATCGAATCATGCTTCTTCGTCTTGATCGTCCTCATAAACTCCGCTGAAACAAACAACGGGGACTTCGTACCCTTGAGAGCGAACGTCTTCCCCACCACCGTGCGAGCGACCGCGGCGAATACATTTTCATATCCCTCGCCTCCGCTCAAAACGCCGGTGCGAACGAAGGCGGCAATGGCTGCGTGGACGCCGGGAAAGGTGTGGGGTTCATAATGTACGGGCCGTTGCACTTCACGCTGTTCCTCGACCTGGAACTCGACCTCGCGCTCCTGTTCTACCTCCTCGAGCGCGGAGGAAGGGAGCGAATTAGTGCCGCTGGCGGCGGCGTGGCGCTGGCTAGTTAGCTCGTCCATGAAGGTCTGGATCTGCGGAAACGTGATCGGTGGGGAGGAGAGCCGTTGTGCGTCGTCCGTGGTGTTTCCGTAGAGCTGCTCTAGTGTCCGGCGCTCCGGGTGTTGGAGTATCTTGACGTAGGCATCTCTCGCCCGGCGATCTGTGAGAAAAGCCGCATTTTCCCATTCCGCCGTCGTGCGTCTGCAGAAGTCGGCGCCCTGGGCGATGTAGAGTCGTTGCATCTGCTCGTTCGTGCGGCAGGTCTGTTCTAATAGCCAGTGCACGACGTGAGAGGAGTCTATCCTGTCCTTGTCGGCCCTTCAGCAGACGTCGAGGATGGATTGGTGGGTCTCTGGGAAGGCGAAGAAGGAGACGGATTGGGTGGTGGCAAGTTGTCGAAGGCGCATCGCCGCTGGAGAGGAGGTCAGTATAGGCATCTCGCGCACCGGAGGCACATGCTCGCCTTGGACGGTATGGTCCTTCGTTTGCCTAAGGGCAAGTGTCAGTGCGCCACAGGCGTCTAGGGGCAGCTTCAGATCGATCCCGCGCGTGTGCGCCTCATCAAGATAGACGAGGCAGTTGTCCATATTGTCAAAGAAGGGGGTGGCTAGTAAAGGCACCAAGCCCTTTGGCCCGCAATAGCGGACCCAGGCTCAATTATCTGCGCCAAAGAACACAGCTGCCTATGCTTGCGTGTCAATCTCTATCCACGCCGTAACCAGGGCCTCGTTGTGCATCTCAAGAATATACGCACCAGCGTCAATCAGGACGCAAATATTCTTCCCCATAAGCTGTTCCAGAAACTCCCTCTCTAACAGGCGCCTACCCGCTTGAGCTACAAGGTAGTAGGCGCGGTTTCAGTTCTATAGTAGGTAGGTAAGAACCTCGGCGTTAGTCTGGTGCAAGCTCAGAAGGTAATCTTGGCGGATAGTAAGTGGCAGTATCCGTTTGTTGTCGTTAGTGCCGCTAAATCTAGTGGTTCTCGCCCCTACCCTTGTGCCGTTGTCACAGGAGTTCCGCCTTAAAAATAGGGGCAGATCCCACCCAGATGCCTGGAGCTTAATGGCGAACTGCTTCGCGTGCGCAGGGAAGACAAAGTGGTTCATATAGTAATCAAGCACGCTCCAGCTGGTCCAAAGATGCTTCCAGAGCTCCTCGAGTTGGCCTTAGTCGTCAACATTAATGACATTCCAGTAATACAACGCTTCCGGCAGCGTATCGCAGCCGCTCGTCCACCTATCGTACTCACTGGAGGGATCGTGGGACAACAGGATGTGGCGAAGGCCCTCGCTGAATTGCGCTTGGTTGAGGCCCGCGTAGTAGAAAGCCAGGCAGGTGAACAGGATAGCGACGTCAGGGTAACCGAACTCGGCCTGTTCGGAGGGCACGCCCTTCGCCTCGTAGGGGACGGCAATGGGATCTCGGCGAGGATGGAGGCCGTACTAAACGTTCCAGCGCTTCTTCAGGCAGAGGAGGAGGATCCGGTAGAGCAACAGGCCCCAGATCAGGAGCAGGTTCTTGGAGGCCACGTCCCTGTCGTCAAACATGGCGGTCACGCGACGGAACCATTTGTTATCAAGGTGCGCTTCCAGGAGCACCTTGCGGATCTCCGCCTCGTGGCTGGAGGGGATAGATTTGGCAAGGCGGAGGAAGCTTGTCCTCCCCGTACAGATATCGTCCACAATCCGCTGGTGCAGGTCCTCCTCTACGTCCGATTGCAGGAAGTAGACCATAGGGTAGCCCTGCCCCCGATCGATGACCTCGATGCTCCGCGGGTATCGGCGTCGAAGCCCAGGGAGGTGGTCCCGCACGAGTGAGAAGAGCTCCTGTGCTATGTGCCAGCGATGCGGGTGTCCGTCGACCGTGACCTGCTCGCCGCTGGGGTAGATCAGTTGGGTTTTCACTGCCAACGAGGCGTCTGACTCGTCCAACACGTCCCGACAAGTTGAATCCAGCCACGATTGGAACTCGACTATGGTACATGCGGTCCGTACCTCAGCGTCGGCGAGCTGTTGACGGCCGCTAAGCTTGTAGGAGAGAACATGCTCGGGTGCATTCAAAACAACGCCACGGCGGTGGAGCATCTCTCAGTGAAGGTCTGCGTAGAGCTCAAGTGTCTCCGGCGTAGGCCGCGTACGGCGAGAAAAGGGTATGTGCCGGATTTCCCGACCGACCAGCCCTCCCAGCCGCGACTGGATCATCTGCGCGGTCGGCAAGAGCAATGGCTTCGGCACAATAAGGCGCGCGAGTTGCTCCTAGTTTCCAAGGATGGCCATGGCTATAGGGACGATGCAGGATGTCTTCCCTGTGGAGGGGGTTAGGCGATCTATGCTTCCGTGACTGCGATCTTGCAGACTCACCTTTCCCCATATTTAACTATAACACAGTGTTCTCCCCTAACACTAGCGCGATAATGGCATGCGCGACTTCAATCTGCTCTGGTCTAATCAGGAGATCGCTATCTATCTCCAAGAGGAGCCAATCCGGAAAGTCTAAGGGATTCCAGTTCTTATAGCCCGCGTTTTCTAGCTCTTCTTGAATCTGGGTGTATTTCCCTTAACACAGCGCATTATACACGCGCACTAGTTGCTGCCACTGTGTGATTATAATCCTATGAGAAACAATCTCTTCCTTAACAGCACGCCCAAATTAGTGATTCAAGCAGGAGCGCAGCTGCTCTAGCATGGCCATTAACATAGTGCAAGGCCAGAGGTTTCCAAGGTCAAGCCAAGGGAAGCGATCGTCGTCGGTGGACAGATCGTTGCGAAGCTTAAGGAAGTGGGCTAAGAGCCAGGCCTGAACTTTTTAGATGCTTATCGCAATGGCAGCAACCGTTAGTGCAGTCGGGGCGGCTTTCTGCTGGCTGCGGGTCCTTTTCAGTGCCATAAGGCTCGCTTCTAGGTCGCGGCCATAGTGTTGGCAGAGGGAGTTGGAAGACAAGGTAAAAGCAAAGACAATCCTTCGCAGCTCTGCCGTCTCTTTAGACTGCGTTCTCGCGGTGAAATCAGCCTTAGACTAAAGGGCAGAAGGGTGACTAGAGACCACCTCGCCAGCGGAGATGTTAAATGGGCACGAGAGAGGTTTAACAAGGAGATCCGCGAAAAGGGATGGAATAGTGGGACCACAAGTGGGCGTCCAGAAGGGGACTTGCGTCCAGTTCCAAGCCGTTAGTATGGAGGCGTCGCTTAACCCCTGATACCCCTCCAGCAGGTCCTACACTTACACAAGGTAGTCTAAGAGTTCCCAATTCTTGTGTAAGCGGCGCCATTCCAGAACAACGCGCTCCATCGCAAGCACCAAATCTAACTTCTTTAACTCAAAATCCCCCAAGACAACATCTTTGTTCGGCCATTAGGCCAGGAAATAGCGTAACAGTCGCTTTCCTTCCTCCCAATATGCCTTTCGATACTTCTCCTGCGGTACAAAGCTCTTCCGCTTAGGCTTCTCAGGCAGGTTGATAGAAAGGACCCAGAAGAGCGATCGTGCGGTTAGCAATTCGTGGAGTTGGAACTGGTTAAACAAAGAGCAGGGCGGCGGTGCCAACGTCTTTAACACTGGCACCAACGCAAAGGCCGCCAGGAGCTGTAGGACGTCTATGTCGGCCTTGGGATTTAGGAATATGAGACTAAGGCAGAATATTAGACAGTACACCACCTAAGGATTGGAGCCGCGACATGCGTTCACAAGGCCGCCCCACTACTCGTTAATGTTCCCGTCAGTTGCGTCGCTCAGGCTGGCGGGCATAATCTTAGCTGTGCTGTGGAATCCACCAATGAGGGGCCAGTCTTAGAGAATGTTAGAGAGTGCCCGCATCGTGTGCACGCGGAACAGTTGGGCTTGGAGCAATTTTACAATGTGGTTAACGTTGGCCGCATGCGTCAAATCCTCCTATTGGCCTCAGGAGCGGTACTTGTTGTCCCTACCCACGTCCTTGTGTGTTTCAAGGACGCTGCGCTCATAGAGACTATGGTAAGCAAGGCCGCGCCTTTAGAGATAGGCTGGCGTGTAGGTGTCCACTTAAAGGTTCCCCTCCTGGTTGGGAGCGAAGACACGCAGTTAATTAGACGTGCCCAAGATCCCTTGCACTAGGCCCTTATAGGCGTCGTGCTGTATAGTTATTGTTAGATCCGCACGCCACCCTATGGTCTGCAGCTGCTTCTTATCCTTGGGGTAGTACTCTCGCTGTGGACTAAGCTCTGCCAGGGTAGTGAGGATTCTAATAGGCCCAGGCCCCAACGGCGTCCAAGGTTGACAATACCCCAATTGCTGGATGTGCAAGGCTTCCTTAGTGCCAGTGCGTCCTGTCAACAGATTTAGTAGGACAAAGGATGTGAACGCATGGAACTGCGCCTTTGCGTACACCAGTCGCGGTTTGGAAGGGCAGGACAACCGTCCTAGGGCCTCATTAATCCCGAACCTCGCATATTTAGCGCCGCTGGCCGCCTGGACAACAACGTGAATTCCGCGTCGCGTGGCCGAGACCTTCCCCCAGGGAACAATAACGCTGCGGCGTGTCTTATCTGCGACGCCTTAAAGTACGATCTTGCTTTCCAACCCGTACAGGGTGCCGGCGTCCTGGTTGGGATCTATCTCTTCCTACAGTTCTCAACACTAAAGGAGGCCCTTTGCATTAACAAAGAAGGACAGCTCCAAATAGCGCAACTCAACAGACAACTTCCCCTAGGCGCTCATGGGCTAGTAAACGGTAATCTTCCAAGTGTCCTCAAAATGGCGCAAGAGGTCGGCCACTTGCTTAAAGAGGAGTGAATTCAGATCGACTAAGGAGACGCGCTGGCTCCGTTGCCTGTGCTAGAAGGCCACCTTAACAATCTAGTCACTGGCCCGCATCCACTAGAGCGTCGCCTTGCGCCAGATATTAATACGCTTCGCATCCAGGTTCAGCCAGTGCACACAGTGGGAGATGAGACCAAAGGGAAGGTCCACAGTGCTAGGGCCCGCGAAGAGGCGAGGGGGTAGGTATTCCAGGAGGCCGTCGCGACCCCGCGCGCGTATAATAACCTGACCCTCTCAAATCCCAAAGTGGATCTCCTGGCCATGCAGGCGAATTGCCATAACATGGGACATGCCGGGTTCAGCAGAGGGAAACGTGAGCAGGTGTTGGCTGCCAAAGAGTTCCTTCACCTCATCAGACTCCCAGATCGCGCGCGGCAGACATCCCAGAGGCTTTCTATCCACAAGCAAGTGCCCTTCAACAAAGTTGTAGTGCACCACCTAGGGGCTCGCGGAGGCATTCGTCGAAGCGGCCATGGTGAAGGCCACCTACTAGTCGTGGGGAGGCGGCAAGGTCCGCCATCCCGCAAAGACTTTGCCAGCGGCGTTCCCTTCGTCAGACCAAGAGGCGTTAATGGCTCTACCCAGGCTTTGAGGCGAAGCATTAATTGAGCGTACCATAAGGGATTGCATGCGGTACGCCATCTTCGTGTCCCGGATCAACATGCCCCCTAGTACGGGCGGTAGTTTGGCCAAGTCGACGAGGAGGTTCTCCTGGAGAGCCAAGGATGCCTGGACAAAGATTGACAATTCTTCTGGGGGTAGCTCCTAGTCCGCGTCCGCGAAGGGGTAAAAGGTCCTCTAGCAGAGCAGTGCTGCCCAGAACGCGTATCTCGCCACTATCTCCGCCGCCAAAGCCTCCGTGGCGCTCCTCACATCTGCCTAGAGGCGGCTAATCCATTGTAGGGTGCTCTGGCAGGCGTCTTTCAAGAGCCCCATAGCCAGCGCCTTAAAGGGGGCTAACTCAAAGAGTTGCAGGCTAAGCGTAACGAGCACCTCCATATAGTAGACCTCGCGCCAGTTGGATTGGATGGCACACATGCGGTTCCTAATCTGTTTCGCTAGGCGGTGGCAGAAGGAGATGTCCTCGAACACAACGTGGACATCACAAAGAATGCCCGTTTCCTCTCTTACTGGCCCGGCCTAGGTGGCGAGGTGGTTAAACACGTGCATTATGCTCTCGCTGCTAAAGTTGACATCCAATGCACCTAGCTCTACCAACATGGTGAGCCACCAACAATGCTTGCCCAAAAGCAACCGCTAGTAGGCCATAAACTCATGAAGAGACATAGAGAGCGGACATTTCATCTCAGAGGCGACGATCTCGTACAAAGACGGCCCATGGATTTCCATAGGTGGATAAATCAAGCCTGGCAGGAAAAATTCGCAAAGCCCCAGCGGAACGTGTACGCCACACAGATACTAGAAGGTTAAGGGTTCGTTATAATGCTTAACCCACCTCTCTGAGGCCAGGTCAAAGTAGTGGAGGGTGAGCCCATTAGGGTAGAGGACATCGGCTTTAAAGGCTCGCATCCTCGTTTTGGCGACCTTGTAGTGAGTGCCACTAAATGGTTTCAACGTCGACGCCATCGTAATGCCAGTTACAGATGCCTACGTATAGGCCCTAAGCAGTGTATACTCCTTTAACAGCGTGACCAGCATCCCTAGTAACGGTTTGGCGGAATGTGCCAGCCTAACAATCTCCCAGGTCGCGTTCTAATAGGCGGAGAGGAAGTTCGGTACCCTAAGTTCAAAGACAACGGACGCCGCTTTGGCTGCATTCTTGGAAAGGAAGTCCTTATGGGCCCAGATCTTTATTCGGTTTTGAGAGCGCCAGTGCCAGCATTTCGTACATCTTTCACAACTTTTAAGCCGTCGCGACAAAACGTGCAGAAACAGGTCCCGCCCGCAATGTCCATCAAGTGGTCGTCATACTCTTGCCACCACCTCTCCAGCTCCGCCTTTTTGGCTTATCGTAAATTCGCAGAAGCCGCTCGAATTTATTAAAAGAGATTCTACATATCTGGAGACTGCGCAACATACGTTATAGTAAAGCTATAGGGATCAGGTTCGGAGAAGATAGTGGTCGAACGCGGGCACCTCATACACCTATCCTAAATATAGACCTGGATATTGCGAAGCCGCTGCATCTCGGGGGCGGTTAGTAGATGCAATGCGTCCAAGAGCTCCAGGGTGAAGATGGGGTAGTATTTAAGGAGCAAGGGACAGAGTTCGGTCACGTGCTTATCTAGTCGCATCCAGAGTGTGAAGAGACTTAAGATAAAGATAGACATCTACTCGGGTTAGCCCTCATATGCTGTTCCCACCATCCCAAACAAATTGAAGATCACTCCAGCGACCTGAGTGCAACAAGCCTGCGGAGTGGTCGTGGTCGCTGCCAGGGGTACTCAATGCGTCTCAATGTCGCTCTCCCACTTCGCCAGCTCAAAATACCGATTCGTAAACTGCTCTACTTGCTCCATCGTGCCATCATGCAAGGTTAGAGGCGTCCAAAGCAGCTGGGAAACCTTCAGCCTGCGTGGCAGAGCCAGAACGTCCTGGAGGTACGCTCCACTGTTGGGGAGAGAAAGGTAGAGCGCTCCCGGGTCCGCCCATTGTGCGAGTCGAGGAACGGGCCGTGTGGTGTTCCGCTTAAACTTCTCCCAGGCGGAGGTTACCCGCTCCGTACGCCTCGTCATGGCCTCTTAGAAGAAGGGCCTAGTGACGGCAAACAAGTGCGCGTACATGGCAGGCGAGGCACCCTTCTCTTGCTCGAGCTTGGCGAGGCGCCAACAGACTTTGGCCCGGAGAGTCACCGTCAACTCGGGTGTCAGCTGGCCAGGGCACTCCGTCAGGAACTCCGCGAGTAGGACCGTGATTAAGACCTTGTAGCACGCTCTGCCAGCGACATCCCTAAGGGACAGCTGAAGCTATTATTGGGTAAAGACGCGGAGTGCGAGCCAGAAAGGCAGTCTCCGCCATAGGAACTCCGCCGCGTTAATATTCACGTCGTCACGCACTTGTTTCCTCAGTTGGGGGACGTTGGCGCTGGCTAGAAATCCAATGGCCTTAATTAATGGGATGAGAAGGTAAGTCACCAGAGCCAGGCTCGCTGTGTCACGCGACTTAACAACTAACATCTGCGCCTTCGTCGTATGGGCCTAAAAACACTTTAAGGACTTTATGCTACCTTTATCTAAGAAGTCGGCTAAGGCGTCTTATAGGGCGGGCTTCTAAAATTCGCTCAGTGGTAGCTAAGCCGCGCAGTCAGGGAAATCCCAGACAAGGGCGCTCTCACTAGAAAGGACCTTAAAGGAAGGGGGTAATGTCTCAAAGGCCTCAAAAGTAACTATGTCTGTGTTATCCCTAGTGTTCGTTAGTCGCAGATCGCAATGCACTGCTAGTCTTAAACAGCGTTTCCTTACTAGACGTTATATTAGATAATTAGGGCAGCATTTTGCTCCGCGACATAAAGAATAAGTGGCTGGTTATGCTCTAGAGATTAAAACACAGACAGAAGTAACTACTTTTTAAGGCAGTCTAATGCGTAAAGGGAATAACAACGCTAAAGAGACTAGCAAACAGTATGCCATATAGAGGCCTATTCCTGGCCAGTAAACCTACCTAAGGTAATTGTAGCCTGCGTAAGTCGGCGCAGGACTTTATTGCTAGTGCTTCCCAGATTCACATCCTGCTCTCTAGGGAGTTTTAATAGTAACACTAGATAGTTAAACACATTTGCAAATAAAGCCATGGAAAGAATAGAGAGTGCAGGCGAGTGTCCAGGCATGCGAGACAAGAGAGGAAGAAGTGGTAATGATTTAGAGGGTACGGGTTTCGGGGGTTAGGCACTAGTTATTATGTAGGTCGGAAATCTATTCCTTTTTTAGGAATTAAGGGGGAGGGCGGGACGTGGCGAAGCTAAAAGGCAAGACTACAGCGTAGTAAATCACGTGCGCCTTGGCCGCAGTACTAGGTAAAAAGGGGACCATTACTATCCCATCGCAGAAGCTAGTCAAAGTTCCAGAAGGCGTTAGTTATTAGATAAGTGCAGGGCAGCGGTAGGAGAGGAATAGTAATAGATCCCCCAGCAAATGAAAATTTCGAGATAAAATAGGGTTTTAATAACGCAAGTATGGTAACATATCTATAATCAACCTTTTAATCTGCTCTTGCCTAACAAGCTTATCCTCCGCCACCAATAACGACTTCCTAGGATAATTCTAACTGCCACACCACGAATCCCTTTCCGTACAAGAAACGGTGTTCCCTCTAATCCTAATCGCCTTGGCAGTTTAAGTCTTTGCGTAACAGCACTATAAAAGTAGTGTTATCTAAGCTTAGTCTATACATCGTTGTAAACTTCGTAGGAGGTATAGATTGCCAAAATTTCGGTGTCTTTTAATAACGCGGCAGGGGTTTACTTTTTAATTAATAGAGAAAAGGATAATCACCCTTTTTTTTAGTAATCTCTAACATAAACTGTTTGGCCGAATCGATGCAATAGAGATAACAACGTGGATAGCTGCGGGCTAAGGGGCAACCCTACCCCACACCATCTTGGCTATGGCGTAACTTACTATCTGCGGAGTGTCACCTCGCTTATTTCTTAACAAATAGTGTTTTTCTACTAATAGTGGGGGACGTTAAGTAACTTCCCTATTAGTAAGCAATAGACTATAAAGAATAATTGCTCCGCACATCTAGCACAACGCTATAATTGCATTTGTAGTAATAAACACTATTAGTTGGGTCGAAGTAACTAAAATATGCATATTATGTGTTCTTTATATGTGTATTTAGAGTAATCAGAGGCTCGTAAATAGTAGGGCAAGCTGACTCGTGTCAGATTTGAGCACTATTTAAGCTTATTAAGATGGGGGGTCTAATAGATAAGATGGATAAACAGTTGTATTGTGTGTTCTGTGACTTATTGGCTCCAGGTCTAATTTAGAGGGTGAAGCTAACCACGTGCCCTTATTTAGTAACACGGCTCTAATCTAACACACCCCCTTAGCTTAGGCTTATCCTTAAGCTAGACCCCTTGTAGCCGTCCTTTATTCTAGAGTAATAGCCTCTATCCTTTGTTCTAGCTCGTTAATTTGTACCTCCTTTCTGTTAAAATCCTCTGCCATATTAACAAGTCCTAGTTAATCTAGACATTTGCTCCATTTGTTAACAGGAAGGGCCTTTGTAAGCCCATTAGCTATCATTTCGTTTAACTGAGTGTAGGTGACCCTAATCCTTCCTTGCGCTACCTCTTGCCTTAACCAATAGTTATAAATATCCACATGGCGGAGTTTAGTATTAAGCTGCGCAGTCTCCTTAGCGACAAGCTGTATTGTCTGCTAGTTATCGCATTTAATAGTAATTGTTTGATCCGCGAGCTTAACCTAGAGTTTATTAAGTAGGCGTGATGTAAATAGTGCCTCCTTGGCTACCTGTGATAGGGCTAGTAGCTCGGCTTTAGTGGTAGATGTGGTGACAGTATCTTGCTTACTTGCTTTCCACATAATTAGCCTACTAAACAGTTTAATAATATATCCTTAAGAACTCTTTTGGTTTAGTATATTGTCTGCAAACAAGGTATTGCTTACTACCTTAAAACTATCTTCTCTACCTAGCTGTAACGCCCTTGTGTGTGTTTCTTAGAGGTATAGTAAGACTCGATTGGCGGCATCTTAATGTTGGCTGCTAGGGTTGGTAAGAAATTATGCTAATTAGGAGGACGCGAAAGCAGTGTCTGGCCAGGTAGTAACTGCGGCGAATAGGATTAATCTAACCTTGCGTTAGTATCTGTTAATCTTAGATAGACTAGCGACGCCTAATTGTAGAGTAGTAGTAGTAGTAGTATTGATTAACGTCCAGGAACGCAATGTTCTAGCCTCCCATGGGGCATGGGGACGCGCCGAGCAACCGTTTTGGAGCCAGCCAACGCCTAATTGTAGAGTAAGCTCGATGCTACTTATTAGGGTATTATGCCTAAGGCTTTAGTTATTAACTAGCCTAGCGATCTTATTAATATATAACGCTTATAAGAGCTAGATCTTTTATTATAGGCGGTTTCTAAGAATCTTAACCCCTAGGAACCATTAGAGATCTTTTCCTCCTGTAAGGGTGTACTTTTCTTGTAGCTGCTTAATAACTAGCTCAGCCTAGGGTTTATTCTTCTATTTATAGGCAATAATAATATTATCTACATAGAAGAAGATAATTACGCCTTGTTTAATTATATAGCAAGGTTTATGGGGTATACTAATAAGGCCTAAGCCTCGCAGTGTTAAAGTGAACTCTCTCTGCCAGAGTAGTGGTGAGATCTAGAGTCCGTATAGCGCCTTATTAAGCTTTAGGATTGTCCTAGGTTTGTTGTAGCCTTGTAGCATTCTTATGTATATATCTTAGTCAATCTTCGCGTGAATAAAGGCATTCGTAACGTTGTATTAAAGGAGCTCTAGGTTGAATTGCGCCGCAATCACTATAAGCATGCGAAATAATTGTCTAGCCAATGTTGCCGCATATGTATCTTGTGACGTAATATTTCTCTATTAATCGCCACAAATAACAAGGCGTGCTTTGCACTTCTTAAGTTAGTAATGTTTATTAAACTTATAGGTGTATACCCATATATAGTCGAGGATCTGTTCTCTAGTCAGCTTAATTGTTTTAGCTAGTATCTTGGTCTAGGATCTTATGTCCTGGTGACTATTTAGGTGCTGTTTCTTAGCTTCCTTAAATATATCGCACAGTGGATGTTCTTTAAGCTTAATGCGTTGGGAAGGTAGCATAGGCAACTGGCTCCTATGTAGCTTTAATCCTTTAGAGAGCAATTTTTTTAACTACGCCTTATCTAATGTTTTCCTATTAAAGTTCCCTGTGTTTGCCGCTTTGGTGCTAGCTATAAATGCTGCGGCCCATGGGCATATTGTTAATAATAAGGGTTGGTAGTCTTTCCCTTTGTCTTCCTCTACCGGTAATTATACAAGGAGTGTTACTAGTAGTAGTGTAATTGGCGGAGTGGGATAAGTATAGTCTACTTTTCTGCCTTGTTAATATTTAGGCTAGTCTTTATCCTGCGGGTTATCTTAAATTGTCTTATCTTTATAGAACGACTCTGTCTCTAATTTAGTTAGTTTAGCTGTAAACAGTAGTTTAACTAATTAGACCTATGCGGCGATCTCTTTAAGGGTATTGTGCATAAGGTTATCCATAAGGTCCTCTGTCTTTCTGCTAAAAATGCTGTCTTTGTTAAATATTACGTCCTAGGTGCTAATTACTTTCCCGAGCGAGGGTATCTATATCCGAAAGATGTTAGAGGATTAGTATCCTACCAGATATCTAATCTACGCCTTTAGGTCGAGATGTTATAGTCTGCTCTTACTATAGTAGGTATTATCTATTATTGCAAAAGCTTTGCACTCATATGCCTTAAGATAGGTTTAATTTAGCTTTTGTAGTGCTATAACTACTCTATTCTAGAAGGCCACTATTATAAAGAAGACTTTGTATAGTGTTCTCTAGTAATTCGCATAGTTTAGCATTCGATTATAGAGGTAGACAGCTAACTGGGTAATCTCTAGCCACATCTCCTATAGTAGGTTAGCATTAAGTCGCATTGCCTAGGCTTTATCTTTTATTACACCCCCTAAGCGTTTAGCTCCCCCATTCTGTACTTGTGTGTTAGGTGCTAAAGTGTAAGGGATAAGTAGGGTAGCAATTAGGAATGAGAGACTGAGTTGATTGTAACAAGCTGAACAGAGAAACTGCTTAAGTAGCAGAATTGTGATCAGCAACTAGTCTACATTAGGTTGGTGGTATTATGTGATATCGTACTCCACACTAACACACCTCCTACAGCACAAAGGTAGCGGAGTGCTGTAAAGTATAACAAAGCAAAATAAGTAAACAGAGGGCCTTAGGGCACCTCCCTAGGAAGAACTCTATTAGGTAACAACAGATGTAACAAACTTATCCTCTAAACCAATAACTTGTTAGCAGATATCGGTCATTCCTAATTGCTGCAAGAATCGCTCGTGCTTGCTACTATTAGAGAGAGACTTTATCAATCTATTAGCGGGCATATTAGCAGTTCCCATCCAGGTAACGTCAATGTTCCCAGCTTTAACTTGCTCGCGGATCCACATCTAATGTACTTTAATATATCTAAGCTTTGTGTCGAGCTTTTCTTTGTCCTTGTTAGCGATAGAGACTGTTTGCTAGTTATCACAGTACAACGTAGGTCGAACCTCTAGATTAAACCTAATAGCTTTAAAGGTGTTTATCCACTAGGATAACTCAGTGCCAGCAGTTAATAGGGCAAACAGTTCGGCCTTAGTAGTTAATTTGGTAACAGATCTTATAATTTTTGCCTTCTAATTAATGACTATACCGTAGAGCTTAAACACATAGGCGAATAAGCTTCGAGCAGTATTAGGATTGTTAGCAAACGCGGCATCAGAGGCACCAAAGAATAACAACTCCTTAGCTTCCTTATTGTTAATTTAACTAATGTAGTTGGCGTTCTTAGAGCGTGCTATTATTGTTGCTCTAATTGCCCAGAATTAGAAGTCGTATAAGTATTGCCACACAGACTTAACAGTAGCAAGATACTTTTGGCTTAGATTATTTAGATAGCGGGCAAGTATTAAGTGCGCTTTTGCCACGTTAGGCCGGGTGAAATATAAGATAAAGCCAAGGCATCCAACTAGGATCTAATATAGGCGGGTGCGCTCCGCGTTAGGTTCATCTGTACTTAGGGGGAGATAAGACTCGCGCAGAGGGACCTTAGGGTGTCGGCTGCCCTAAAGGAGATTGTGGTCATGGCAGACTTTTGCGATGTAGGAGTCTTAGATTATCTAGACCTTGCCTTTCGCATAGTCTCTAATAATGCGTATCCCTAGGAACTAGCGTAGTTCTCCTAAGCTTCGTGTCTTGTATTGTTTTGTGAACTCGCGTTAAAACTGTTAATGATATTGTTAATCGCCTTTGCGGAAAAGGACAACAATATTATCTACGTAATAGAATAGTATTAGCTTGCCATTAGTGAATAGGCAAGGAATACTGTGACGGTTTATTATTCTTCTATTCTTAGGAGTGAAAGGTTAGCCTTTTGCTTCGACAAATACCCTTAACTTAAGTAAAGCCCATATCAACAAGGGTCTTCTTTAGGTGTTTGTGCCACAGCGCTAGGGCATCCTTAAGCCCATACAGTGCTCAGCGTAGTCGCATTATATTGCCTAGTCTGTCTTGGAACCCATCTGGAGTCCAGACATAATAGAGTTGGGCTAGGTACGCGTTAAGGAAAGCATTCTTAACGTTGTACTAGTAGGCAAGAAGTCCAAAGGCGCACATAATAGCGATAAGGAAGCGAAGCGTTCGAGCTGCGAGGGTGGCTGCGTAGGTATCATCCCAAGTCGTTTGCAAATCTCCTCTCATAACTAGTCGAGCTTTGTAGCTAGTTAAGTAGCTATTAGCATCGAACTTGTACGTGAAAACCTACATTAGCGGCAGGGTCTTAGCATCTGGGTGCTCCTTTACGTTATCTTTCACCTTCTTAAATACACCTTTGTAAAGCTGCTCCTTAATCTCCTTGTCCGCAGCAGCGAACCACTTATCAGCATCAGGGCGGGATTTGACCTCAGCCCAGTTCTTTAGTGGCGGCGGCAGTTAATTACAGTAAACCTTTAACTCTTTATTTAGGGGCAGTTGCACAATTGCCGTAGCAAACGTTTGCTAGTACAGAGAAGCGTGCGTACTAAAATGGTCCCTAGGCGTATCGTCTCCTCTACTACCTCCCTAATAATAGGACCCTAGAACAATATTGTCTGCAGCAATATTAGGGTTTGTCTATCTTAAAGCGTTATTCTAATAGCGGTTTAGCGCAGTATCTCTAGAAGTAATCTCTCTCTAGCCTTTTAGTTAAGAACAATTATAAGTGCTAGGTACTAGTGTCTTTTGGGGTGTAAGTAATCCTTTATAGGCCTCCTATTAAATCTACTCTTTAGCATTATCTAGCCTAGTAGCCTCTTCTTCTTAATCCTTAACATTATCCTTAACTGTATGTTAACGATGTGTTATATCACGATAGATCTGCTCAATAATAGGATCTTCCTCCTTGTCCAATGAATTAATATTAAGGACTCTGACTACGCGTCGTATCTCCTCCGTTATAGGCTCAAGTTGTAGAGCCAAGTAGCGTTAGTCTCGTACGAAGACAACATCACGTGTTCGAACAACACTGTCAGCCCTAGAAACCTATACACAGAAGATATTCGTTCCTTTATATCTAACTAGCCATCCAGTAATCGACCTTAACTCGAGCTTGTCACCTTTAGCCACCTTAGTATTACGGAATAGGGCTTTAGCACCAATAACGTCTATATGTGCAAGAGACGGCTTTACCTTATGTATATATTTATAGGGCGTCTTCTAGTCAAGAATCTCTATTGGCAATCGATTAAGGATGTAAATAGCCGTTAGGCATAACTTATTAGCCAGTTTCTTAGGCAAATTTGCTTTAATCCGCAAAGCTCTTACCGCAGTAATAATAAGGTTACCAGCCTTCTTAGGCAGGCCAGTTATCTCTTCTACACTAACAGCACGTCGCTTAGCTGTAATACCTAGGTCTTAAAAGACCTTTTAGAGATTAGCATAACCCTTTTTATTATTATAGCAAACATATACAATAATTGCGTTAAACTAGGTCTATATAAGCGCTAGTATCTGTTAAACTAAGCGCGTTAGAGTCTCCTTCTTCTTATTATAAAAAGTCTTCCCTAAATAGTATCTGCTATGTTAACACATAGCGTATAAGAGCCACTTGTCCCTATTATAGTAAGCTTTACCCATCTTCCTAAGTTGTACAAGGTTAATGCTAATATGTTTAAAGGGGCGTGTCGCAGGCTCGCGTTAAGGGCGTTAACTAATAATCTTAGAAAGCTTAGAGTTAATACACTTTTCACATCCCCTCTATTATAGAGCTTGGAGGCCAGTAATAAGCTTAATACTATCCACTACCTACTCTAGATATTTAACCGCGCGTTGTCCTGCATAAGCTAGCATCTAATAAGCTTCTATAGGGGTGACTTATAGAGGCTTGCGCTCTATACAGCTTGGCTTAGCTAACTTCGATTGAATCGCGAATGTGTACAACTCTAATGCGTTCGGACGTGTTGCCTTATTAGAGTCTATAACCTAATGGCCACCCTGCTTATTAAGTGTACAGAATATGTCCATTAAAGCGCTCCTTAGATAGAGACAGCTACGTCCCGAGTCAAACTCAATACTAACTAATTAATAGCGTGAGAGTGACACTACTAATATAAAGAACATAGAAATAAGTGCTACCTATGTTATAGTCACTTAACGTTCGCTAGTTAGAGTATTAACAAATAGCTTAATATTTCCCCACTTATGTATCTGTAGGGCTTACGTGCTGGCTAGTAGGATATTATCTAGGTGTCTATCTCGGATCTTCTCCCAAGTCTTTGGCCAATGGTTTGTGACATATAGATTAGAGCCAGGATCTAGTATTCACTTATTAATTAATAGTAGTAGAGGCTATTAAATAGTAGCTGTACTAAGTGGAGTAACAACCTAAGCTGCGTTCTAGCTGCCTTGCTAGTGTATAACTGCTCCTGTTAAGTTTTAAGCATTTAATAGAGGGTGACTAGTGTCTATTAAGAAATTATTCTTATTGGCAGCAGCTGCCTTTTCACTAGCTTTCTTCTTAGCTCTAAACAAAGCTACGCTTAAAGGGTTGCCTTTGCCTAGTTTCCTAACTCTGTTAAACTTGGCTAAGACAGCTAGGTTGGGCCTCTATCTAGCAGGTTAGAGAGAAGGCACCACATAGGAGCACTGCTTAAACAAGTGCTGTTCCCCGCAGATGCACGTAACTATACGTTTCTAGGTGTTGCTATTAGTATTTAGACTAGGGCGCCCTAAAACGGCGTATGTTCTAAGTGCTAACGCTATAGGGTTTAAGGTGTGTTAGAACTATTAATAGTTCTCTACTAGTGCAACAGGATCTATATATAGGGTTTTGTTTATCTTAGCTTACGTAATCTTCTAAATTTCGTGCGTGACAAAGGACTTATTAATTCCCCTAATTGCTCAAAGAAAGTCCTGCTGTGCCTAATAGTCCTAGACTTTAGGTAGTTTTAGTTTAATTATGTCGCGAAGGATAGTAATATAGCTCTTATACTAAGCATCCATCTTCTATTGTTGTGAAACCTTCTTAATCTTGTCGTACTGCTCGAGTAACTTATACTTGCGTTCTGCTACTAACATACAGAATATCTTCTTAAGTTGCATAAGTTGTTTATAGGAAGTTTCAGCATCCTTAATAACTAGGATATGCCTACTAGCGATTGTCCTTGCAATCTCCCGTGCCAGGTTATTAAGAGCGTTCTCCTTCTTCTGCCAGGCTGCCAGCTTTGTTGCGTAGAACCTATGCTAAAAGGTGTAGTCCTCTTGTTTAGATTTTGTGAGTTTGTCTGGTTTAATATTATTATCGCCCTGGATAATACTTAAAGCTTTGTTAGGTGTGTTGTCCTTTTTAAATAAGCATAGTAGTCGCTCCTTAGGTTTCTTATTGTAGATTTTCTTAACAGTGTCTACTATTAAATCTGGGTTATAATAGTCCCAGATCTTGTATGCCTCAGCGGTCCTCTTTCGCAGAAAGATCCACTTCAACCAATCGCTTAGCTTGTTAAGGATAATCGTCTCCTTAACAATCAGCTTGTCCTCTTTGTTGCTCATCGTGGCAAACTAGAGCTTATCGAGTTAATCTCTATCGTAGAAAGCGCGTGTGTATAGTAAGTAAGTAGAGTGTGAACTGCAGTCAAATTAAGCGTAGGCCAGGCTCATAACTGTAAGGGATAAGTAGGGTAGCAATTAGGAATAAGAGACTAAGTTGATTGTAACAAGCTGAACAGAGAAACTGCTTAAGTATCAGAATCGTGATCAGCAACTAGTCTACATCAGGTTGGTGGTATCATGTGATATCGTACTCCACACTAACAGAATGACTTGCCAGTAATAGACCAAGGGAAGCAAAAGAGCGAAACGTTTCAACAGCATCAAGCATTGCTGAGGAAGAGAGTCAACAGCGAAGCTATCTAAGGGATAACTAAATACTTACAAAGGCCAAGGACAGTAAAAGAGGAGCTGAAAAAGTTAATCCCGCGAAGCCAGAGCTCACTAGTTTTGCATGGCTTCCACGCACTCTTAGTTTACGCAGACATTTTCCAGGGTCCCGAGGTTTTCGTCGAGCTCGCATAAGTTGCCGTCCGTTTTCAAACATTGTATTGTTCCATCAATGTTAAGATCTCCAAGCGTTGGTCGCTCGATACAAATGGAATATACTTTCTCGATCTTAAGGCTTTCGAGTGGCTAGCAGAATGAGTTAGTATAGCACCATTAAACTGAATGCCGCAGGTACCTGACAGGGGAGATCTCGACGTCCACGGCACAAATTCAGACCAGGCTGTATCCGGACACAGTCTTGCTTATGACCGGGCCCTCGGACCTTAGGGGCAGCTAGTACCGGTAGGGCTGCTGCAAGAAATGCTAGAAGATACATGGCTAGATAAGTTGATTTTCGTAGGTGAGAGTATAAAGAAGAGGGATTGTTGGATGAGTGACGAGTTGATGGAAGTAGGCTGCATACTCGTATTTATACATAGAAATCGGGAGCAGGAGCAACTAACCTATGGCTCGTGGCGGTGGGATTCGAAATGGGATTCGAAATTTGTAAATCTAGATGTAGTTAGACCTCCTAAATCCGTTCTAGTCTTACTACAATCCATTTTCAGAAAACGGAATACCAAATTTTGCGGCAGGCCATAGATATCCTGAACATACTTATTGCGGACCAGATTGGAAGTCTATTCTATAATCCAAAGACCCGCCCTCGCAAGACATAACGTCCGAATTACTTAATAACGCTGTATTGGTGTCGCTTCCATGGACACCGACCATATCAGAATTCGAAGCGTTGAAGGACGCCATACCGAAAATAGACGCTGAATTTAATTCGCGTAAAAAAGTTGAGCAAGTTAAAGCTACGATAAAGAAGATGGCAGAAGAGCATAATAGCAAGATAAACGAGATGCGACAGGCTTTTGAGATGGCGTTGGAGTGGACCAATGATTTCCTGATTAGGACTAATAATTTCCTAAGGATCACCGCCAATCACGTTAAGGAATTGCAAAACAGGCTAGAGGAGCAAGCGCGGTACGAGTGCTGATCTTCAAAGCCAGGCGCCTGCTAATATTAAGTTAGACACAATCATGCTCTCAAAGAAGAATTGCGCGATCTACATGCGCGCATAGTCAGCTTAGATAAATAGAAGGATGTGACATCAGAATGGTCTGATTCGCTAATAGCTCTGTTGTTTAGGGACACTCCTATGAGTGATGCGCAAGATTGGACTGAGCAGAGTTCCTTGTAGCTTCTCTTTCGATCTGTTCTGCTTCTTTGTCCTATTAGTAGGCGCCGCGAATCATACAATTAAATGTTTGTACTCGTGCTTCGCGATAAAATAATGAGGATGAGATGGGAAAGGACTAGCCTGCACGCAATTAAGTGAACTTATAATCTATGCACATCTATGCAAAGCATAAATTAATTAATTAATAAAGTGAGAGTAAAATCACCAACGCTATTATACCGTTCCCACTAATCCTACTAATCCCCTAAAGTCCACAATGTAAAACACTCCAATGTAACAAGCTTAATATACGGTCTCATACACTCATAATCCTGAGTGTTAGAAGATACAAAAGTATGCTCTAGCAATACTTAGCATTGGGTACAGCAGTTCGTACTAAACACCTACAGGTCTTAAATATTTAGCTGACGCTGTCTTCTTTTCGTTGAACAAATTGTCTAGGAAATCTACTATGTCTTTGCAGCCACTCCACTGCTCTGGGCTTGTTAGCCCAAAGACTTTGTTAACAGCATATTAGTCTGCGATAAAGTCTATATTATGCTTCTTAGCCAGAAGTATATGGCCCTCCATACATTTAAGTAACACGAAGCCAAGGTCCTTTAAATTAGAATTGCCAATATGCGATTCAGAACTCTAAGTCACTGCTCTAAAATCCGCTGTTATTATTAGTTAGAGAAGCTGCTAATAATATGACTTACAAAGGACGATACGTAGATCTAGAGTTGTAAATTGAATAGTTTTCGCTTGCACCTAATGGTGTACTATGCCATAGTGCGCGAGATGACTAAGGGCGCCGAAAATCTAGCACGAAGTAAGGCCCTGACCCTTAAGAAGGGAATAAGACTTACAGCATGGGTAATGCATTAGATATGCTGCTCTTCTATCTTCTAATGTATATAAAGTACCTGCGCAAGAGTGAAATAAGCGTACTTGAAGGATAGCTCCATTAACTTAGTATTTAATAACACCACACTAAGAAGCTTGATAAAGTTCTTGTAGCTGATAAGGTTAAAGACTCGTTTTTCCGCAAGACTAGTGGCAAGTCTATAGGTTTTTACTATAAATAAGCTGTGGCGTCCTCGCTGAGCGCGTATATCCCACTCCACTCCATCTTGTGTTAATGTGCCCAAGGTAATAACTGGCCCAACCTTGCTTAGTGACTGCTCTAGCGGCGAAAGGGTTTTGTAGAAACCTAGGGACAGAGAGGACAGCTGCGTAAGCGACCTAGGCGCCGCTGTAGTAGTGTAAAGATGCGCAGCCTTTAGTTACGTAGCAGAAGTGCGTAGACTGGCATCTTAATAGATGGGAGGTGTAGGAGACGGGCGTAAGGGTTGGAAGGTTTTAGCTTCTTGTTAAGCTTTTGCTTTAAGCGCTAGTTTAGTGGGTATAATGTTCCCTGCTAGGTTTAGCGCTTGCTGCGGACGGGGAAGAGTATAGGGAAGGAAAGGCTGTCTATTTAATGCTATTATGGAAGACTATAGTAATGGCTGCGCAACAATGCGAACTTAATGCGCTATAATTAAGGGGGAAGGTTAGCTTTTAGAAGCGTTGTAACTATTTGCGGCGCGAACGCACACAAGAGAACCTATTTGTGCGTTTTGGGACCTTAAATTTAAGAAGTAGAAAATAGGAAATAGAAAACTACCTAGGCGTAGCGCCTGCTGCACCTTATGTAACACTAATCTTATTTTATAAGACACATTGTTCCCATAATTATCCTCTTTGCAATCGACTTTGCTTCCTATATTTATAATGTACTCCACAACTATTTTCTACACTCTACTGCCACCAATGCGCACTTAGCGGCCTACTAAGCAATAAGTTAATACTACACTACTAACACTAGCCCTATTGCGCACTAACCTCGGCAATACAGCTATTATTAAGCTAATGCTCTCTACTACTACTATAAGCAGTTGGGTAGTATGTGTAGAAAGTGTATATCGTAGAAGTATCTGTGTTCAGATGTGTATATGCCTGTGTATTGTACATAGAGTGATTAGAGGCTTGTATATAGTAGGCGAGCTGACTTATAAGACTAATATTGTCATGTAACATAGCTCTAGGCTGCTTACACACCCCCTTTAGGTTCAAACGCATATTTAAAGCTAATGTTGGCTATAGGTCCCCTTCTGCCTTTGTGTGGCAGCTGCATTTAGGTTAAGAACTAGTCTCTATATTAGTGCAGTCCTAGATAGGTAGCTGTCCGCCGTCGCAGTGTTAGTGGACCTCGCTCTATACTATAGGCGTCCCTAATAGTAGGACGTCTCCTAGAGCCAGTATTAAGATCCTTATTGCTTCGCGTTTTATGCTAAGGTTAATAAGCCTTATAGGTGGAGCTTAATATATAATGCGAGCATATTTGCTCTATATATAAAGGTAAAATACAGCGTAAAGCTGAGTACATAATAGAGCTAAGTAAAGTGTAGGGGTACAGCGTAGAGCTGTGTACAGGATAGAGCTTAGTAAATATATAGCCTCGTTAAACCTGTAAAAACCACATAGGAGAAACCAGGAAGAGTACTATACTATAGGGAAGCTCATTTAGAAGGAAATAGTTGAAAATAAAGAAGAGAAACCTAGTTTTCGTGCTTCTGCCTAGGTAGCAGCTTAGTAAGGCTATTAGCTAGTTAACAGCTTATCTGGATGTATAAGAGGTTAATGTTGTTAGATTGAGCTTCTTAGTGTAGCCAGTAATAATAGATATCGACGTGCCGTACAGTAGTCTTAAGACGAGGCGTAGTAGAGGTAAGAAGCCAGATAGTCTGCTAATTGTCACAGTATAGAAGGCGTTTATAATCTAGATTAAAGCTAATTTGTTTAAAGACTCTCTACTACTAGATTAGTTTAGTGCCTATAAATAATGCGGCGACCAGCTCTACTTCTGTAGTGGACTTAGTAATATAGCGTTGGAGTGTTGCTTTCTAGTCTATAGATCCGCCAAATAGGAAGAAGATATAGCCTTGTGAGCTCTTGCGTGTAATCTTATCATCAGCGTACAACACATCTGTTACTCTAAAGAACTCAGGCTAAGTCTAGTTAGCTATATAGACTAATTCGTTTAAGATAGAGGCTATGTAGTAGAGAGCTCGATCTTTAGTGTCTAGCAGGTAGGCGATTGTCTAGTAGGCTGTGTTAAGATAACGCGAAGATGGATTTGTGAGAAACTTAGCTAGTTTAGAATGAGCTTTCGAGATATTAGGTTAGGTAGCTTCAGCTGCGTAGCCTATAGAGCCTACAAGCTGGGCATATCTATGCTTAGTGAAGTTATTTGCCTAATCCTTAAACAGTAATAGCTCTTTTAGAGGTAGTGGGGTAGCTAGTAACTTCGTGTATGGCTTTGGTAAAGGATACTTCTGTGCCAGCTTCTTAATATATGAAGCTTATGATAGCTAGATAGAGCTATTCTTATAGTCTTTATGCGTTTAAATGCCACAGAACGTTTAAAGCTCTCCTAGAGATTAAATCTCATATTGGCGTAGGAGCTTCTGCTCGAATTTATATAGTGCAGCCTTGTGGGCTAGTAGGCAGAGTACAACAATGTCATCCACATAGAAGAAGACTAGAAGCTTGTTATTCTTCTATAGACAAGGAACGTCTTTAACTTCGCGTAGGCCTAGCTTAGTGAGCGTCTTAATGAGCTCTTAATACCAGAGTAGTGGTGAGGTCTTTAGGCTGTATAGAGCTCGACGTAGTCTCTATAGATAGTCAGGGTTAGAGAATCTTTCTAGTGAGTAACAATAGACTGGTGTTACGAGCTAAGCGTTTATAAATGCGTTAACAGCATTATATTGACGAATTTCTATATTAAAGTAGGCAGCTATAGCGACTAGAGCTTGGAATATTCGAACCGCTAGAGTGGCTGCGTAGGTATCCTCAGTAGTCGCCTGTAGATCGCCTCGTACGCAGATACGGGCCTTATATTTCGTAAGGTAGCTTTGATTATTAAGCTTGTACTTAAAGACCCACATTAATGGGAGGACCTCTTAGTCTTACGGGTTAAACTCCTGCTAGGTAATCCTCTTATACGTGCCTTTTTGCTTCACGTTACTAATTTCTTATTTTATAGCCTAGAGGAAGCCTTCCCTATATAGAGATAGCATTTTCATTACATCTCTATAGAGACGCGGCTTAGGAGGTAGCTTGGTATAGTGAAATTGTGTTTTTAATACTGTAGCTAAGGCTGCTACATATGCTAACCAGTATGTGCTAATAAAGAAGCTGCTACTCTTTTAAAATGGCTTTCTAGATCTTATTAACCCTTTAGGTAGTATGTGAGACTAACGAAGGTTGCTATTAATTAGTTCTCGATTCTTTGCTTAGTTCAAGTCCGTTTGTAAGACAGAATCTAATATTTCACATTTGCGCTTCTTTAAAGATGTGGATAGCGGTAGTAAGCTAGTTAGTGTAGCTAATAGTAAGCATGGTGAGTTATTATAAGGTAAGCCCCATAAGCTACTGTGAACCTTAGTAGTCTCTGTTTAACTTAGTGTTGGAAGCTGCTAATAGTAACTTCTTATCTAGTGTTGGGTTATTGTTACTCTTTACGTCAATTGGCTTTGCTCTATAATAGTAGTAGTCTGGCTAGACTGGTCTAGATCTAATGTGAGCTCGTCTTTAGATAAATCTTCTATAGAGCTGTCTTGGCTGCGTATTAAAGGTAGTTAATACTCGTGGGCGAATTGCTCTAGCTTAGAGCCTTATAGGAGCGGATCTGCTTCATCGTGTGGTTAATAGAAGAGGTCTTCTTAGAAGGTAACATCTCTTACACAAATGACTTTGCCTCTATAAGCTCGGCTTCTCGCCTTAGGCATCTAGATTTAGTAGATATTTGACAAGTTGTAGCCAACTAGGTATCCTACTAAAGCTTAAGGACTAAGCTTGTCTATTTGTGGTATCTGCTTGCGCAGTGCGTATGCTTAGCAGCTATAGACGCGTAGGTAAGCAATTGACGGTTTCTTGCCATAGGCAATTTCGAATGGTGTTTTCCAGCCTAGTAATCGCGTGGGTGTGCGATTAAGCAGGTATGCTGCTGTGGGGTAGATCTTAGAGCCAAGTGCTAGAGGTAGGTTTGAGGTGATCCTTATTAAACAACTTCTCTTAATAAGACTCCTGCCTAAGCGCTCTGCTAAGCCGTTCTGCTCTTTAGTGTGTGGAGCTCTAATCTGTAGCTTAATGCCTTCTCTCTAATAGTAGTCTCTAGCAGAGTTGTCTGCCAGGCTATATCCTCGCTTATTGTTAGCAATAAGAAAGGTGACAGTTATATTAAATTCTCGTTTAATTGTTCAATCTAGTCGTCTAATAATAGATAGTAGCATAGGCTTGTCTCGTCTAGGTATTGTGTAGACAAAATGGAACTTTAAGAATAGGTTAAACTTATAGAAAATATATCAATCACTGTTGTAGGCTCTTGTGTTAAGCTTAATTAGGTTGATAGCAATAGTTTTAAAGGCTTAGGTTGCCCCTATCTTATGGCCTATTTAACGCGAGATAATCTAATGTGCTTTGCTTTGTAGGCATTCTTCGCAGTTAACTGTTTAAGAAGCAGTTCTAGTAGCTGGCTATATGCCTGTCACGTAACTTAACAGTTAGTCGATTGCATTATTACTTAGATGTCCTATAAGAACATAGAGCTGGGCCTTGCTTAGCGATCTTAATTTAGGCGGTAGGGCTAAGTACTGTGGCTAACATTAATGGGTAGCGAATGTTTAAAGCTGAGTAGATTGGGTAGATAGAGGATCAGTTCGATAAACTACTAGCCAGTGACCACCTAGCCTAGTGAGGCTAGCGATGTCTTTAACTCGTAACCCTAATAAGTTGGACCAATATAGAGTGTTTCTTCCTAAGTTAAAATAGACGTTTAATAATAATAGTTAGGCTAGAGAGACTAGGCTTGTAAAGAAGCTTGGTATTAAGGCGACGCGCTTAAGCTTTTTCTTTCTCTGTCCTTAAGGCGTTAATAGGAGTATCTCAACTTCTCCCCATGCCTAAATAGCCATCTCTGTGCCTCCTGCGAGGACAATATCGTCTGGCGATGCAGAAGCCTTCTATTAGAACTTAGTAGGATTGTTGCAGATGTGGATATTAGTGGCTGGATCTAGCGTCCATAAGTAGAGGAGTGGGAAGTGTTGTAGCGTTGGCCTGTTATTAAATGCTAATAAGTAGACAGCGTAGGCTTTATGGGGAAGGTTGGCTGCAGGTGCATTGCCTGCGTCGATTTCTATTAAATTAGGTTCTGACCTATGGCTCCCTTAAACCCTACGCTTCTTATAGCGCTAATTCTTTTCCCAAATCTTGTTTAGTATGCCTTTTGTATCCTTGGCTTCGTATTTAACTATCTTCTTAGCTTTTTTAGGGTTTTTAACAAATCCTCCTCTGCGCTGTAAGGTGTCGATGTACGGACACTGTCCCTAATAGTGTAGATCCCCACAGAGACATGGCTTTGATGGCTTTAATGGCTTGTCCTAATAAGGTCCCTTTCTGTTGTTTTGTCTATATAGAGACTCCTCTTAATTCAATATAGCTGCAAATGCTTTGCCTTGGATAGTTGATTTTGTTGCGGTCGTACGATAGTAGCGCAGGTATCCTGCTAGTAGTTTAGGTAGCGTTGGCTGGATAGAGTCGCTATCTAAGGCAGTTAAGATAGTTTCCGCGTTGAATACTATAATGGCGATAGTAGCAGTGTAGCCAGGGTCGATCTGCCTAATAGCTCAAATAAGGTCCTTATAAGGTTAGTAGCCATGCGTCTCTAGTAGCTTAAGTTGTTTGGCCCTATTGTAGGCAGTAAGAAAGGTGCTACACTACTCCTCTAGATTCTCTCTATAAGCATATAGTACTTTAGCAGTATTGTAGGCTTTCTAGACCTAATATTTTTAATTAGCTGTTGTAGGGCTGTAGAGCTCCTATAGCATCTTAAGCTAATTGTAGAGGGACTTTTAGTCCTTAATTTAATAGACTAGGTCCTAAGTAATAGTGTTAGCTACATGCGCTTTAATTTAACCAATCTTATCTTTAGTTCGTCTGTATTCCTTAAGCTTCCTATAGTAGAAACTTATTTCCTGATTGTACTGCGCTTAAGCTTTAGTAGTAGGTTCTATCGCTGGCAATCTGTCTTTATTAACAGTTTGAAGCTGGGCAGGTTGCTGAGGCTTGCTGAGCGTTAATAGGGGTGACAGATCTGGATTAATATATCCCTATACGTCTCTAGCCTCTGTGAGCCTTTTGACAGTATAGATCTATAGTTCCTAGTTGTGTGGACCGTGAAGGATAATCGAAGAGCTGGCCTTTAATATGGCAAGATAGAGTAGGCTCGATTAATAGATAGATAGGTAGGAAGTTAATATATATATATAAGTGCGGATTAGGCCGGGCTCATAACTATAAGCAGTTGGGTAGTATGTGTAAAAAGTGTATATTATAGAAGTATCTGTGTTTAGATGTGTATATGCCTATATATTGTACATAGAGTGATTAGAGGCTTGTATATAGTAGGCAAGCTAACTCATAAGACTAATGTCGTCATGGGACATAGCTCTAGGCTGCTTACAACTACCTTAGAGGGCTCAAAGGCTAACTTATTATCCTTACTAATAGGTGGCTTAGAATTATTAGATAGATAGTCACTATGAAATCCAGTGGGTAGGTGTGTACGATTATATGGCCCCTCATAGTAGTAATTAGTGTAAATCACTGTGATTTTACTGTGAAATACACTGAGGAGGCTGGCGCACTACTGTTTTACACTGCCCCTATACTATTCTAAATAACGTGTCCGTGCGCGTAATGCGCCACTTCGCGTGATGCGCCGCTTTTTACTAGGAAAATTAAGAAAAACTATCAGATAGACAGTCACTATAAAATCCAGTGGGTAGGTGTGTACGATCATATGGCCCCTTATAGTGGTAATCAGTGTAAATCACAGTGATTTCACTATAAAATACACTAAGGAGGCTGGCGCACTACTGTTTTACACTGCCCCTATACTATTCTAAATAGTACTAGTGCGGCTTAGTACTAGATAGTTACTTCTCGCGGTAGCCAAGTTTCTCCGACAGAACACACACAATCAATCAATCAACCCACCACTTTTCCATCTCAACTCATTAAGAATACCCGTATATTTAACAAAAACAAGGAAGTTTAAAGCAGTATAACTCTTTAACTACCTTTCCTTTTCAAAATCTTCCTATATTAAAGTTATTAAGAAAGACCATCTCTATAACTTTAGAATTTTAGTTTTCTAATAATAATTAGTTTTAAGAAAAAAGTATAAAGTCCTAAAATTCAAGTCCCTAAAATTTAAAAATAATACTTTTTTAGGTATAAAGTATACTATTTAGAATATATTTTATATTAGAACTTTTTCTTATAAAGAGCTACTTAAGAAGATAGATTATCTTTCCTAATTTATTTTTCTTAAAAAATAAAAAGATAATCTAACTTTTTAGTTAAGAGTTTTATTAAAAAGAACCTAATATAAAATGTGTTCTAAATAGTATACTTTATACCTAAAAAGTATTATTTTTAAATTTTAGGGACTTGAATTTTAGGACTTTTATACTTTTTTCTTAAAACTAATTATTATTAGAAAACTAAAATTCTAAAGTTATAGAGATGGTCTTTCTTAATAACTTTAATAAAGGAAGATTTTAAAAAGGAAAGGTAGTTAAATAGTTATACTGCTTTAAACTTCCTTGTTTTTCTTGATTTTCCTAGTAAAAAGCGGCGCATCACGCGAAGTGGCGCATCACGCGCATGGACACGTTAGTACTAGTGCGGCTTAGTACTAGATAGTTACTTCTCGCGGTAGCCAAGCTTCTCGGACAGAACACACACAATTAATTAATTAACCCACCACTTTTCCATCTTAACTCATTAAGAATACCCGTATATTTAATAAGAATAGCCCTCTTAAGCCGCTAGTTAATCCACATTGTAACTGCTACTAGCCTATAATAACTTATAATGGTATTTGGACTATTTATTATTGCCTATACTAGCTTATTGCTGCCTACACTTATTTACTACTACCTATCCTACCTAGTAGTATATATCTTAGCTACTACACACATATAATTAAATTAGTGTTTTTCTAACTTTCGCTTTGCAGCAACAACCGCTACAGTTATGAGCCTAAATTGCGATGGGATCTTACTCACCTGAATTACCTGCCTACTCACACATAGAGTAGAGAAACCTAGCGAGCACAATAACTACCAAGGACCTAGCCATTACTTAAGTAACAGTTGTACTTAGTCAATTAGAGGATTAGCATAAGTGGCTGTTTATCCACAAGGATACAGCACAAAAGAATCAACTCTAAAAATACGTCGACCTAGACGTTGCAGCAGACTAGCTACCCCAGCTAGAGAAGCTAATTAAACCTTAGCTTAGCGACTATAACCAACAAGCTACGACGTATACTAGCCTAAACACCAAGCAGCGAGCCAATTACTATTAGGCATATAAGAGATAGGAGAAGAAGGATCTAGAGTATAAGCGTCAGCTAAAGGCGCTGGCAGACTTTAACTCTAAGATTAGTAAGACAATAGCAGCGCATCACATTTACCTAATTGAGGACAAGGATACGCCACACTAACGCCTTACAACCCTTAAGAAACATCTCGCACTATTAGACGCAACGCAACGCCGCGATCTAATAGCGGTATATAAGGATCTCCAGACGCCGCCAAAGGGCAGGAAGGTTAAAGAATAGCTTTAAAGGTAGATTGAGGTCACCAACTAGTGCAAGGCCATTAGGCTAGCAGAGACTAAAGACACCTAAGCGCAGGAAGACTTTCTAGTCGCCTGCAAGACAATTAACCCCAAATACGGAACAGTAGGTCTACGAGACCTAATCCAGAAGGAGAAGCTTAGTAAGACAGTCTCCTTAGTAGAGAACTACGTCGCCGAGTTCTCAGCATACCTAAAGCGTACACGCCTAATTAGTACAGGCTTTAGCGCACACGCGGCAGAGCTAGAGATAGTAAAGCCAGCAACACCATAAGATAATAAACCTACATAGAGCGGTGTATGCCTCTATGGCAAAAGACACTCATGGTCGAGATGCTGGGTAATAAACCTAGATGCGCCTTACAGACCCTGAGGATTTGACAACAAGGAGGGTAGTAAGAAAGTGGCAGCGGCCTTTGCCAAGGATCTAAGCTTAAAAGCGAGGGTAGAGAAAGCTATATAGGACTAGAAGGCAACTTAGTTAAACTCTGAGCCTGCAGTCACTATTAATAATGGCAAGCCTCCTTCTAATTCATCGACCTACACCGCACAATATATGGTATCCAATGCCGTTATAGTTAACAAGCGCGACGAGCGCGATGAGGATCTAATACTTAACAATAGTGTCAAACCTACTAAGGAGTTGGTGGCTCTATCGACGCTTAATAATGTCAGCAGCTATGACTTATTAAGCAACCGATTCATACTTAATCCTGGTTTGAACACTCACATTGTCAACACTAAGTTCTGGCCTAGATAGACAAGAGAGTATAAGGCCAGTACTAACAATTTTGTAGGAGCAGGAATAGGCTGTATTAAGATAACTGCATAGGGCAGCATAAAGCTAACTATAAAAACACCAAGAGGACTATCACCTATTGTCCTAACACACGTTACCTTAGTTAAAGGCTTCTTAACAAGCCTTATGGGCTTAGCACGCTGTTGCTTAAGTCAGATCCACTTTAACTTAGGATAAGATTTGCTGTATAAAGTTAGCAAGAAAACTGTCATTACTTAACTAGAGTATGATAATGGTCACTGGCTAGTTAACGCTAATGCCAGCCGCCGCCTAGATATACGCCTATTATTATCCTTTAGCACTACCTACTAACCTTTAAAGGACCCTTGACGCGATCTTATAGTTGACTATAGGACAGCTCATAGCACCTGGGGCCATCTAGGCAAGAAGGCAATTAAGAAGCTAGCTAACTATGTGGAAGGCTTGCGAGTAGAAGGCAAAGATAGCGACTTCTATAGCATATATGTTGAATCGAAACTCATAAAGCAAGTCTCTAGAAGATAGTAGGAGGACTTTGCACCTAGGAAATTCTACCGCGTTGCTATAGACTTTATCTAGCTTTTGCCATAAGACACAGACGCTTGTCTTAATAGTGACCGAGTTGCAGGTCACATAGTGGACTAGTATAGCAAGTGGCATAAAGTTGACTGCTTTTCACAGCGTACAAAGGCATTCCTAAGCCGCTGGCTTATCCAAAAGGTTTGCAAGATACAGCGTATCTTTAACAGCGACGTCACCGCAATCAAGACTAATAACAACTAAGGATACAGAGTTGCACCAAATGTATTAGAGGAACTCTGCGCTAAGCTAGAAATCTAATATAAGCTATGGGCAGACTACGCAGACAAGCAAAACAGCCTTATAGAGCAAGTAGGCAAGATCATTGTTATTTAAGCTCGAGCCATAAGGCTTGAAGGAAACCTGCCAAAATCATTATCAAACAAGCTGTTTAGAACAGCAGCATACATACTAAATCGTACACTAACCAAAGCACTAGATTAGAAGACTCCATATGAGATTATATGGGAATTAAAGCCGAAGGTAAACTACCTACGCCCTATAGGCTGTCGAGCGTATGTCCGAAATCCGTCTATTAAGAGAGGCGACAAGCTGGAGTCCAGAGCTCTTATAGGACATCTTGTAGGCTATAATTTGACAAATATTTTTAGAATCTGGCTGCTAACAAAGAACAGAGTAATTCGAGCTAGAGACGTTATTTTCGAACTAACGCGATTTTACAAAGGACTAGAAGGCTACGCAGCAGAGTTAGTTATTAAAGAGGTTATAGAGCTGCTTGCCTTTCTAAAAGAAGCTAAATCTAACAATATTGCTATTAAAGAGCTTATGACGCTTAGGCAGACGCGTAACAAGACGCGCAACAAGACGCGCAACATACCTGCAGCTGCAGCTCGCGCAAGCTAGCAGTATGTAGGGGGTAAGAGCAGAGTTGAGGAAATTAATAGAGTTAACAAGGACGTAGAGGATCTATTTCTAGGGGGTGGGCTACTTACGCCTACATTACCTACGCCTTACGTGAGCCGGCAACGGAATAACAATACTCCAGCCGAAGTTCTCCTAATAGAACGAGATCTAGAGCTCTCTGCAACCCAAATCCCTAACTATCTACCTAATTAACACACAAACAATGCGCTAAGACGTAGAAATCTCGAAATTAACGAGTCAAATATACTCACAACCTCACGCTAATGGCAGCAGCGCACTAACAACCTCACTAGTGCAACCAGATACCAGACACACGCGATTTCCTATAGAATACGCATTAATAACTACCTACACGCGTTTATAACAGCGCTGAAGCCGCAGCCTATCTTTAGGATCTATTAGTTATAGGTTTCGCCACCGCTAAGGACCTGGAGAGACCTAGAGACTCACCCGCATAGTGCTGAGTTTTAACAAGTAGGTTAAGAAGAATACCGCAATATATAGAATAAAGGATGCTTTGCTAGGACTATAAAGACAGCAGCAAATATTAATGCTAAGATCTTACCACTTATGTGGGTGTTTACCTACAAATTTAATAAGGACAGCTTCCTCTCACAATTCAAGGCACGATTGGTAATTAGAGGTAATCTCCAGCAGCCGTATGGAGACACCTACGCCGCCACACTCGCAGCACGCACCTTTAGAGCAATCACCGCTATTGCCAATCACTTTGGGCTAGAGCTAATTTAATACGATGTACCAACAGCTTTTCTCAACGCCCTACTCAACCGTCTACTCTACGCGCAGACGCCAGACAGATTTTAAAAAGATAGAGAACTACTCCAGATACTCCACGCTCTCTATGGATTAAAGGAGTCACCGCTACTATGGTATAAGGAGCTCCGCAGGACGCTACAGTCACTAGGGATAAAGCCTGTGCCAGGCTTTCTATGTGTGTACACGAACAAGTGGCTCATACTATTTGTCTACGTTGACGATATCGTCATGGCCTTTCACCCACACAATACCAAGCTCCACTAGCAGTTCGAGCAGAAGCTTAGCGAGTACTATTAACTAAAGCGACTTGGTTCACTTAAGTGGTTTTTAGGCATACGCGTTATCCGAGACATCGCCGCCCGCAAACTCTGGCTGCTCTAGGATGCCTACATCGACAAAGTAGCCGCAAAGTATGGCATAACGTCTACCAGCCGCCGTACAGAAGTACCTATGATGGTCAACTACCTTGAACCATCTATAGAGGAACCCAACGCAGCTCGTACGAAGCTCTACCAGGAGCTCGTCGGCCATCTCGCGTTCCTAACGCAGTTCACTCGACCAGATCTAGCACGCGCGTATGTAATACACGCTTCACATCTTACAAACCCCAGACAAGCTCACGTAGACTCTATACGCAAAGTATGGCGTCACGTCCTAGAGACAAAGTACTACGCACTTGAAGCTTGCACAGCTAAGCAAGAGATTTAAGAGTTTATAACTACAGAAGAAGATTATCACGATCCTATCTTCTTTGGAGCATCTAATGCTGCTTTCGCAGACGACCTAGAGACTCGCCGCAGCTCTTAAGGATATATTTTCCAGTTGTTTGGGATGACTGTTAACTGGAAGTCTACCCTGCAGCGTACAGTCACTAAATCAACTACTAAGGCAGAGCTACTCGCGCTCTCCCTCACAGGCTCAGCAATGGAGGAGTGGCTACGCCTTTTTAATGGCCTCTCACTAACGCTTCACACTACTCCGACTATCTTATATAACAACTAGCAGACTATTAGGATTGTTATAAAAGAACAAGACAAACTAGCAACCAAGCTCAAGCATGTTAATATACACTAGAGCTAGATCCACCAGAAAGTAGAGCAAGGACAACTCTACGTACAATGGCAATCTACTAATAGGATGCCTGCTAACAGCATAACCAAGGTGCTACTACGTCAGAAGCATACTAAGTTTGTGAGGCAGCTACACCTTACAAATCTATACTCTTGACTTCAAGGCACAGTAGATATGTAGGAGAGATCATCCTTACGTTATTAACTAACTACAGGATAAGGGGGTGTGTAACAGTATTTGGACTGTTTATTGTTACCTATGCTAGCTCATTACTGCCTACACTTATTTACTGCTGCCTATCCTACCTAGCAGTATATATCTTAGCTACTACACACATACAATTAAATTAGTGTTTTCCCGACTTTCGCTTTGCAGCAACAACCGCTACATAACTAGTTATTAGCTATTGCACTTCTTCTTAAAATAGAAATTAAGTCTTATAGGGTCTCTAAGGAGATATTGTATATAACTAAGCGAAAACAACTAGAAGCTGTGCACTATAGTCTATATCTTAAGGCCGCTAAGCAAAGGCTTAAATTAGACTTAGTTAATTTATTAGTAGCTTATGGAGCCCTCGCAGTGGCGTACTCTAAGTCTTAACGCTTAGCTAAAAATAAACGCCTTGCTAGTAAAACCGCTGTATAGGGGCACAATATTAATTATTAGGCTCTATTATAGACGCATGACACACTAATACAGGACGATTTATCTAACTTAACAACAATTAGATAGTAACTTAATATAGTATAATAAATACAACATCCCCATTAACTACTAAACGACTAATTCCTAATTTGGTTAGTTGCTTTTTAAGCTGTTCTTTAATTCTTTGTTTTCCTTGTTGTTTTCTTTGTAAGAAAATGCCCTTAATTTGTGTTTTCCTTTAGCTATCTTGCTAAGAGGCTTAGCCAGCAGTGTGAGCGCAAACGCGCTTAGTTATTTATTTATAAGTTATTAGTTAGTGCGCACTATGCCTATGCACATATTAGTAACGAGGCTGTATTACTTAGTAACAAGGCCGTATCACAAATGTCCTTAATTTATCTAATAATGCGAATAAGATATGCTTCTACTCCTAAGCTCCGTGACACTTCTATAATTATTCTATCCAAAATAATTAACAACACTAGCTTACCTAAGCTGAGTGCTCGCCTTTAGTTCCTTCCTAAGCACTTTAATTTGTTCTCTTAAGTCATTATACTCTGCCTTACGTGCTTTAGTAACGCGTTTATTTCTTAAATTCTTTGCCCCCTTGTATCCGCCCTATCCCGTCCCTGCTAAAGCCAATGCTTTATTCGCTATAGACGCTGCTCGCTCGCTTCGCGTTCTAATTTGTAATGGCGATTATCGCGCACTCGCCAAAGTTAATGGCCAAGGTTACTAAATATACGTTAGAGATAACTATAAAAGCATCCTCTTGCGGCGAATGCCGGTATGTGCCTTAAAGGCCTCTTAGTTTTTTTTCGCTACACTTATTATTCGCTTATCTACTGCCTTCTTGCCTCCTCGTAGTTAGAGCTCACTTGCTAGCTCCTATGTTAGTGTGGAGTACAATATCACATAATACCACCAACCTAATGTAGACTAGTTGCTAATTACGATTCTGCTACTTAAGCAGTTTCTCTGTTCAGCTTATTACAATCAACTTAGTCTCTTATTCCTAATTGCTACCCTACTTATCCCTTACAGTTATAAGCCCGGCCTACGCTTAATTCAACTATAGTTCACACTCTACCTACTTACTACACACGCGCTTTCCATAATAGAGATTAACTCGACAAGCTCTAGTTTGCCACAATAAGCAATAAAAAGAACAAGCTAATTGTTAAGGAGACAATTATCCTTAACAAGCCAAGCAATTAGTTAAAGTGGATCTTTCTGCAAAAGAGGACCGCTAAGGCATACAAGATCTAGGACTATTATAACCTAGATTTAACAGTAGATACTGTTAAGAAAATCTATAATAAGAAACCTAAGAAGCGACTACTACGCTTATTTAAAAAGGATAACACACCTAACAAAGCTTTAAGTATTGTCTAGGGCGATAATAATATTAAACTAGACAAACTTACGAAATCTAAACAAGAGGACTACACCTTCTAGCATAGGTTCTACGCAACAAAGCTGGCAGCCTAGCAGAAGAAGGAGAACGCTCTTAACAACCTGGCACGGGAGATTGCAAGAACAATCGCTAGCAGGCATATCCCAGTTATTAAGGATGCTAAAACTCCCTACAAACAACTTATACAACTTAAGAAGATATTCTATATATTAGTAGCAGAACGCAAGTATGAGTTGCTCGAGTAGTACAACAAGATTAAGAAGGTTCCACAACGACAGAAGATGGATGCTTAGTATGAGAGCTACATTACTATCCTTCGCGACATAATCAAACTAAAACTACCTAAAGTCCAGGATTATCGAGCACAGCAGGACTTTCTTCAAGCAATTAGGGGAATTAATAAGTCCTTTGTTACGCACGAAATTCAGGAGATCACGCAAGCTAAGATAAACAGAACCCTATATATAGATTCTATTGCACTAGTAAAGAACTATTAACAGTTCCAACGCACCTTAAACCCTATAGCGTTAGCACTTAAAACATACGCCGTTTTAGGACGCCCTAGTCTAAACACTAACAGCAACACCCAGAAACGTACAGTCACGTACATCTGCGGGAAACAGCACTTGTTTAAATAGTGCTCCTATATGGTGCCTTCTCTTCGACCTGCTAGATAGAGGCCCAACCCAGTTGTCTTAGCCAAGTTTAACAGAGTTAGGAAACTAGGCAAAGGCAACCCTTTAAACGCAGCTCTATTTAGAGCTAAGAAGAAAGCTAGTAAAAAGGCAGCTGCTGCCAACAAGAATAATTTCTTAATAGACACTAGTCACCCTCTATTAAATACTCAAAACTTAACAGGAGCAGTTATGCACTAGCAAGGCAGCCAGAACGCAGCTTAGGTTATTACTCCACTTAGGACAGCTGCTGTTTAACAGCCTCCACCACTATTAATTAACAAGTAGATACTAGATTCTGGCTCCAATCTACATATCACAAACTATTAGCCAAAGACTTAGGAGAAGATCCGAGATAGACACCCAAATAATATCCTACTAGCCAGCACGCAAGCCCTACAAATACATAAGTAGGGAAATGTTAAGCTGTTTGTTAATACTCTAACTAGCGAACATTAAGTAACTATAACATAGGTAGCACTTATTCCCACGTTCTTTACATTAGTAGTGTCACTCTCACACTATTAATTAGTTGGTATTAAGTTCGACTTAGGACGTAGCTGTCTCTATCTAAGGAGCGCTTTAATGGACATATTCTGCACACTTAATAAGTAGGGTGGCTATTAGGTTATAGACTCTAATAAGGCAACACGTCCGAACGCATTAGAGTTGTACACATTCGCAATTCAGTTAAAGTTAGCTAAGCTAAGCTGTATAGAGCGCAAGCCTCTACAAGTCACCCCTATAGAAGCTTATTAGATGCTAGCTTATGTAGGACAACGCGCGGTTAAACACCTAGAGCAGGCAGTAAATAGTATTAGGCTTATCACTAGCCCCTAAGCCCCACAATAGAGAGAATATAAAAAGTGCATTAACTCTAAGCTTTCTAAGATTATTAGTCGACGCCCTCAACGCAAGCCTACAACACGCCCCTTTGAACGTATTAGCATTAACCTTATACAACTTAGGAAGATAGGTAAAGCTTACTATAATAGAGACAAGTGGCTCTTACACGCTATATGTCAACATAGCAGATACTATTTAGGAAAGACTCTTTATAATAAGAAGAAGAAGACTCTAACGCGCTCAGTTTAATAAATACTAGCACTTATACAGACCCAGTTTAACGCGATTGTTGTATATATTCGCTATAACAACAAAAAGGGTTATACTAATCTCTAGAAGGTCTTTTAAGACCTAGGTATCACAGCTAAGCGACGTGCTGTTAGTGCAGAAGAGATAACTAGCCTGCCCAAGAAGGCTAGTAACCTTATTATCACTGCGGCAAGAGCTTTGCGGATTAAAGCAAATTTGCCTAAGGAACTGGCTAACAAGTTATACCTAATGGCTATTTACATCCTTAATTAATTGCTAATAGAGGTTCTTGACTAGAAGACGCCCTACAAATATATACGCAAGGTAAAGCCGTCTCTTGCACACATAGACGTTATCAGTGCTAAAGCCCTATTCCATAATACTAAGGTGGCCAAAGGTAACAAGCTCGAGTCAAGGTCGATTACTAAATGGCTAGTTGGATACGAAGGAACGAATATCTTCTGTGTATGGGTTCCTGGGGCTGACAGTGTTGTTCGAACACGTGATGTTGTCTTCGTACGAGACCAACGCTACTCAGCTCTATAACTTAAGCCTATAACGGAGGAGATACGACGCGTAGTCAGAGTCCTTAATATCAATTCATTGGACAAGGAGGAAGATCCTATTATTGAGCAGATCCATCGTAATATAACACATCGTCAACATACAGTTAAGGATAATGTTAAGGATTAAGAAGAAGAGGCTACTAGGCTAGATAATGCCAAAGAGCAGATTCAACAGGAGGCCTATAAAGGATTACTCACACCCCAAGAGACACTAGTACCTAGCACTTATAATTGTTCTTAACTAAAAGGCTAAAGAGAGATTGCTTCTAGAGATACTGCGCCAAACCGCTATTAGAATAACGCTCTAAGACAGACAAACCCTAATATTACTGCAGACAATATTGTTCTAAGGTCCTATTATTGGGGAGGTAGTAGAGGAGACGATACGCCTAGGGACTATTTTAGTACGCACGCTTCTCTATACTAGCAAACATTTGCTATGGCAATCGTGCAACTGCCCCCAAATAAAGAGTTAAAGGTTTACCGTGATTAATTGCCGCCGCCACTAAAGAACTAGGCTAATGTCAAATCCCGCCCTAATGCTGATAAGTGGTTCGCTACTACAGATAAGGAGATTAAGAAGCAGCTTCACAAAGGTGTATTTAAGAAGGTGAAAAATAACGTAAAGGAGCACCTAGATGCTAAGACCCTGCCGCTAATATGGGTTTTCACGTACAAGTTCGATGCTAATAGCTACTTGACTAGCTACAAAGCTCGACTAGTCGTAAGAGGAGATTTGCAGACGACTTAGGATGATACCTACGCAGCCACCCTCGCAGCTCGAACGCTCCGCTTCCTTATCGCTATTATGTGCGCCTTTAGACTCCTTGCCTACTAGTACGACGTTAAGAATGCTTTCCTCAACGCGTACCTAGCCCAACTCTGTTACGTCTAGACTCCAGATGGGTTCCAAGACAGACTAGGCAATATAATGCAACTACGCCAAGCACTGTATGGGCTTAAGGATGCCCCAGCGCTATAGCACAAACACCTAAAGAAGACCCTTATTAATATAGGCTTTACTTAAGTTAAGGGTATCCCTTGCCTATTTACTAATGGCAAGCTAATACTATTCTATTACGTAGATAATATCGTCGTCCTTTTCCACAAAGGCGATCAACAATATCATTAATAGTTTTAACGCGAGTTCACAAAACAATACAAGACACGAAGCTTAGAAGAACTACGCTAGTTCCTAGGGATACGCATTATTAGAGACTATGTAAAAGGCAAGGTCTGAATAATCCAAGACTCCTACATCGCAAAAGTCTACCACAACCACAATCTCCTTTAGGGCAGCTAACACCCTAAGGTCCCTCTGCGCGAGTCTTATCTCCCCCTAAGTACAGATAAACCTAACGCAGAGCGCACCCGCCTATATCAGATCCTAGTTAGATGCCTTGGCTTTATCTTATATTTCACCCAGCCTAACGTGGCAAAAGCGCACTCAATACTTGCCCACTATCTAAATAATCTAAGCCAAAAGCATCTTGCTGCTATTAAGTCTGTGTGGCAATACTTATACAACTTTCGATTCTGGGCAATTAGAGCAACAACAACAGCACGCTCTAAGAACGCCAACTACATTAGTCAAATTAACAATAAGGAAGCTAAGGAGTTATTATTCTTTAGTGCCTCTAATGCCGTGTTTGCTAACAATCCTAATACTGCTCAAAGCTTATTTGCCTATGTGTTTAAGCTCTACAGTATAGTTATTAATTAGAAGGCAAAAATCATAAGATCTGTTACCAAATCAACTACTAAGGCCGAACTGTTTGCCCTGTCAACTGCTAGCACTAAGTTATCCTAGTAGATAAACACCTTTAAAGCTATTAGGTTTAATCTAGAGGTTCGACCTACGTTGTACTGTAATAACCAGCAAACAGTCTCTATTGCTAACAAGGACAAAGAAAAGCTTAACACAAAGCTTAGACATATTAAAATACATTAGATGTGGATCCGCGAGCAAGTTAAAGCTAGGAATATTAACGTTACCTGGATAGGAACTGCTAATATGCCCGCTAATAGATTAACAAAGTCTCTCTCTAATAGTAGCAAGCATAAGCGATTCTTGCAGCAATTAGGAATGACCAATATCTACTAATAAGTTATTAGTTTAGAGGATAAGTTTGTTATATCTATTGTTACCTAATAGAGTTCTTCCTAGGGAGGTGCCCTAGAGGCCCTCTATTCACTTATTTTACTTTATTATACTTTACAGCACTTTGCTACCTTTGTGCTATAGGAGGTGTGTTAGTGTAAAGTACGATATCACATAATACCACCAACCTAATATAGACTAGTTACTAATCACGATTCTGCTACTTAAGCAGTTTCTCTGTTCAGCTTGTTACAATCAACTCAGTCTCTCATTCCTAATTACTACCCTACTTATCCCTTACATCCTATCTTAGTTTAGAATCTACTTTTATTAGATGCTAATCCTAGTATATTAACACGTAAACCGAATTACACCTTATGCTATTATACTTTGTCTTTTCTATAAGATAATATGTTAGTGTGGAGTACGATATTACATAATACTACCAACCTAATATAGACTAGTTGCTAATCACGATTCTGCTACTTAAGTAGTTTCTCTATTCAGCTTGTTACAATCAACTCAGTCTCTCATTCCTAATTGCTACCCTACTTATCCCTTATAGTTATAAGCCTAGCCTACGCTTAATTTAACTGCAGTTCACACTCTACCTACTTACTACACACGCGCTTTTTACAACGGAGATTAACCACCTTCACCAACTTTTGGAATTTTGAGAAAGTGGTAAAATTGCTAAATCTTTATCTCGTTTATCTTAGTTTCATCTGAAATCCGACTCCTAGCCATCCCCAGGCACCGCACGCGTGCGGTGGGTTGATAATAGCGATGGAGACGCCTCAGAGGCCCCCTCCAGGGGCCTCTACAGTAACTCGCCCCCCAGACCCTGAGTCTGCGCGGCAGACTAACATCCAGCACCCCTCCAGGAAGCGCCAACAGACCGATGTCCGCCCTCCTAGACGCCTTTCCTTTAGTGGAGGCGTGCCTATCCACCTAGAAGCTGCTATAGATACCGTGTTTCATCACCCGACGATCGGCCCCACCTGACGATCGATTTGGCAGGGTCCGTGCGTACAACTTTTGAAGCTGTACAACGCAATACAAATTGTATACAGGCCAGATTTTTTGGTGGAGAGCTTTTGAGAGGCATAGGAGACGATCGCGATACTTTATTAGGTGCGATAACGCTCAGGGAGCCGTAAAGAGCGACCCCGGCGTGTACGCGCTGGCGTAGGCGCCACATCTACAACAGATGAAAAGTTGTACTCTACATCCTCCTCATCAATTAAAGGAGGCGTAATAACCTTCTCCTTGCCCTTGCGCGTCACCTTGGAGGTGTTTTGGAGTGGGAGAGGAGCTTCTTGGATGCCTTTGGGGGCCTTGCTTTTGGTGCCCGAAGCGCCTGGGTTGACGCCAGGCCCTGGGCGCGCTCCTCCTCTTGTATAGCCTTTGTACGCCTCTGCTCCTCCTGGATAGCCTTCCTCTGCTCCTTCTCTTGCTCCTTAGCCTTTGCCTCCTGATCTTTTTGTGCCTGGCGTTGGCGAGCTTCCTTGACCTTTGCGGGGGACCAAAATATTGCGCCGCCAGCGTAATCTGCAGGTGGTTCAAGCAGTAGAGGCTTTCCTTGCGTAGGGCGCTTCTTCTGGGCTAGCGCTTCTCGTAAACGCGTATTTTCATGGTTCAGGAGGGTGTTGCGCACTGAAATTGAGTGCATAGTGCGGGAGAGCTGCCGGGACCCCTCAGCGTAAGTATCAGAGACAACCTGGCGCAAGAGTCTCTCAATTTTACGCCAATCTGAAGCGCTAAGTACAGAAGAGCTGCTGTCGCTTGAGGATGGCCGCTCTAGGTCTATATTATTAAAGCGCTGAAGGATTACTTGGGGGTTGAAAGGCACTACGCCAGTGGCCTTAAAGGCGCTGCAGATCGTGTTTTCTTGAAAGGAGCACTGCCAGGCCCTCTCAAACATAGCGAAGAAGTCGCGCTTTGTGACTCTTGAGAGGCCCTGGCACTTATCTAAGTACTCAGTAAGTTCAGCGGAGTAGGCAGTGCTGAGAGGCTTGAATAGCGCGACGTCGAGCGGCTGGAGCGTATGGGTTGAATGAGGTGGATAGATAGCCAGGAGGATCTTATTTTGATCGCAGTAGTCAATAAACTCCATTGTAACATGCGATCCATGGCCGTCAAGGAGTAGTAGACGATAATCGCGGCGCGCCTTTGCCTTAGTCTCCCTGTCAAACACCTGTTTGACCCATGCTAGGCCTAAATCGTTGTTCGTCCATCCACTTGGTGATACCGCAAAGAAAGCTTTGTGTAAGGAATCGTCAAAATCTTGTAACCAGGTGTCTTGTATATTGTTTGACTGCGCTTGATAAATCAAGCAAGGCGTAAGAGAGCTTCCATCAGCGCAAATACATGCTAGCGTTGTAATCCACTCGCGATTGCCGTCCTGGAGCATTTGTTTAATGCCGCCGCTCTCATAGCGCTGTCGGGAGAAGACACGCTTCATTTTTGACAGCACCCCAATTAGGAAACCCTTCTCATCCATATTGTACATGTGGCGCTTGTCGACGTTATACTGCTCAATCTTTTTACGTAGGAGCTCGAAATATAGGGCGTACTTGAAGGCAGAGTCGGCGCGTTTACGTGAGGCGTCTATACCAGAGGTCCAGTGGGAAAGTAGGTCGACTTTGTGGCGTCGTATAAATCGGTCAACCCAGTTTTTGCCAGCAGGCTTCCCAGCTATTTCTGATGCGAAATTTCGTATCATCTCCTTTGTAGGGGTAATCCTCGTTCGCAAAGGCCATTAATATATTGTAGAAGCTCAGTTTCCTGTTGGGTGTTGAGGAGGCGCTGGCTGTCGGCCAGCGCGTCGCGCGTGCCCTGCACCCTGCGATGCCGGCGCGACAACGTATTGCGATCGCAGCCATATTTTTGAGCGACTTTGGTGTAATTAGGCTTCTCAGAGATGCTCAGCGAGCTCAAATAGTCAAGAGCAGCACTTAATTCGGCCATATTCGTTGTATAGAGCGTTGCAAAAGGTGCCGAAGTTGGGCTGTTGAGGCGGAAAATCGATCGTCCGGTGGGGCCGATCGTCAGGTGATGAAACACGGTACAGCAGCCAACGCCCTTAACTCCCACCTTATAGCTGCGCGCAAGGCGGCAGAGACCTAGAAGAAAGTCGCAATAGCTATAGCTAAAGCTATCGACTACTGCATTGCTAATCTTAAGCGCCTAAAGGAGCTAGCGGCTGCCTCTACCCTCCGCAACCGCCTTATATAGACACTAAAAAATTCAGCTACGCCAAGCCTTTGTCCTAATGTAGTTAGGACCAGCTATAACTCGATAACTACTGCCTACACCACAGACAGCGACAGCGATCTTGCCGCCCAGCCTTAGAGGACATAGGCAAGTGTGGTATCCGCCTCCCACAGAGACAGCGGATACACAACCACAGCTAGCAGTAGGAAATCCATAACCGCGGCCAAGCGGCAAACTACACCTAGACAGGTAATAGACCCACAAATCTTGCTCACAGTCGCAAACCCGGCCAACCAGCTAGGTCAAACCTCTGCCTTCGCTGTACGAACGGCTATCTGCGCCGCTACAGGGCTCGACCTCAGCGCTATCCCTACGGCCACAAGGACCCGCACGGGGTGGGCCATCACCCCAGCCTCCAACGACATACGACAGCAACTCATGGAACAGGAAAAGAAGGAATCAATGATGAGATCCATTGAAGCTAACAGCGCTAAGTTGCCCATGCGATGGGTTAACTACGCCGTACCTGGAGTACCTAGCAGCTACCGCTCGCTGCTAGGGGAAGACGTGCCCTACTCCCTCCAGATGGTAGCGGAAGAGGCTTACACGCAGACAAAACAACACCCTACTAACTGCTGCCCCTCCCAACACGGCCCTAATCAATTTGGACACACTACCTGGATAGTGTCCTTTGAAAAGCCTGCGGCGGCTTTCCGCCTCTTTAGTGCCAGCGACCTATCCCGCGAGATAATTAAGAAGCAGGCTATAGAACGCTATAACCCTGGCTGCTAGGGCTACTGCAACGCGGCACAATACACACGCGTACCCCGCTGCCGCAACTGCAGAAAGAAACCTAGCGAGTATAAAGGCCTAATAGGAGACAACTGCGCTTACAAGCAACAATGCCCCAACTGCTGCGGCCTACACGCCGCAGACGACCCTACCTGCTTAGTAAAACCCAGGCGGGTGAACAATCGCATTATCCGACCAACTTGCCGCGAACTAGCGATACTAAGACGCGCTAGACAGAAGGCCTTTAACTAGCTACACAACCTATAGCCTTAATTTAAGCTCACCACCCAGGGCCAAGACACCTCCCCTAGCGGAGAAGACAACACCAGAGAAGAAGCCCCTCTTAACAGCAATAACGCCGCCCCCACCAGGGCTAACGTCCAGATAGACACTCAAACTGAACCCGTGCTGACACTACCAGATCAGCCAGAGCAGGAACCAATGGCCCTAAGCCATCGTCCCCCAAGAGGACCTCGACGCTCGACCCTGTACCCCAACACCGCCTCACAACAAGCGGCCCTACGCTTATTAAGCAGGCCTATACAATCCTCTGCGCCTATTAGCGGCAGCCTAAACCTCGCCGCACTCTCTACTAGAAGCGCGAGACAAGAAGATCACACCCAGTCCTCCTCACAGAAGGACCAGACCATGGACAAATCCTTAAGTTAATAAGGAACAACCGCCGCAGATTCACCCCACGTAGGGACCCTGACATCAAAGTATGCTGGACAAACATTGGCAGAAGCGGCCTAGCACACACAGCCGCCCTCAAGATCGCTTTCACAGAGGGCATCGACATTATTTGTATGTAAGAGCTGGCTACCTGGCCAGGCACACGCACTTTAAACCACCCCAGCTATAACCTCCACCCACCAGTGGACGGCTGGGACAGCCGGGAGACCTGGGAGGCAGAACGCCCCTAAGTCCTTATCTTTACCCGTAAGGGCAACCGATTGAAAATTACACCACGTACTCCACTTCATAACCGGGACATGCAGTAGATCGACGTTAACAGAATCTCAATACTTAATGCCTACCAGGCGCCACAGACTACGCCCGTTCTCAACTACATTACCCACCTCACCCCGCCTAACAGGTGCCTTACTAGGGGCGACCTCAACGCTAAACACGACATGTTCGAACCTAGTGTCACAACTACACAGGGCGGCGCTGAACTGGCCTAATAGGCCACAGACAGCGGCATAGATTACATTAGCGAGCCCAGAGTCCCCACCCACCAGGCGGGACACGTTATAGACCTCTCTTTCTGTAACATCCCCTTCGCTACCACAGCTGTACGGTCGGACATGAACTACGGCTCAGACCACAATATGCTAGTTACCACAATACCCGGCAGAGGACAGGAGCCGCTCGACTAGTTCTAACATAGGGTCCCCACTACGAAGCTCCTGTTATTTGTCGACGCTGTCGCTAATAGGATAAAAAGCGCTCCTAGCTTAGACGGGCTACAGACCCGCGAGCACGTTGACAGGCGCGTTACTACCTTAGAAGAAGTCCTTACTAACGCCCTAAAGACGGCAGGCAGGAAGAAAAGAGGCATAGGCTATTCGGCGCCCTGGTGGACAAACGCCTGCAAACAAGCTTACCAGGCACACTTAAACTCGCTAGACGGCCACACTAGCTAGGGCCCTTCTAAGGAGACGCGCACTTTCCTAGCGACAGTCCGTAAGGCAAAGAAGGAATACTGGCGACACACTATAGACAACGCAGAAGACGACTAGGAACTCTTCTGAATTATTAATTAGCATAAGCTAGAACCCACTAGAACCTAGGCGCCAATAGTCTTTAGAGGCATAGAGGCGACTGAAGACAAAGATAAGGCTGAGATGCTTCGACAAGCACTGCTCTGCAGATTCACGGCGGAGGACAACCTACCGGAACCGCCCTCCCCACAAGAGAACCACATCATCCCTTAGGACACATACCTGTCTATCGAAGAGACAGAGCGCTGCGTGATTAGGGTCTTCAGCACCTCACTAGGCGCTAATAGCATAACCGTCCAGCTGCTTACAGCATGCTGGAACTACATTAGATAGTACGTCTGCGACATCTACCGCGACCTACTTGAACTTAATTACTATCCTGCCGCCTAGACGGACAGGGAGATCGTGTTCATCAAGAAGCTCGGCAAGAAGGACGACACGGTCCCAGGCTCTATGAGACCCCTCGCCATGCTACTCTGCCTCGGCAAGGGATTCGAAAGGATTGTCGCCCGGCGCATAGCCCACTTAGCTGTGCTGCACGGCGTACTAAGCCCCCAACACGGGGGGGCTCTGCCAAAAAGGTCAGCCATGGACTTAATTGCCGCCTTCACCCACGAAGTGGAACTGGCCTTTAGCAAAGGCCAGCACGTCACTATAGTTACTATAGACGTGCTCAGGGCCTTCAACGCCCTCCTCGTCAACTAACTGCTACACTAAATGAAAGAACAAGGCTAGCACTAAAAAGTCCTTGTGCTTACGCGCAACATTCTTACAAACTAACACATACTTGTTCGCTATGGCCAACACTGATCCAGCCGCCACCTAGTGGCTTGCGGCACCCTATAGGGCTCGCCCCTTTCACTAGTTATCTACATGCTGTACCTGGCGGAACTCCTCCTCCAGGACACCACACTGCGATTCAGATATGCTAATAACATCTGCCTATACAGAGCCTCGCACAGCCTCGACCTTAACGTTAAACAACTCGCCAAAGACGTCCACAAGATTAACGGATACAGCGCAGACAACAAGATCGCTTTCTCACTAGATAAGCTCAAAATAATCCACCTTACACGGCAGAAAGGAGACTACGCTCCTCCCTGTACTATCGACGAGAACCTCACTATACACCCCATTCTCCCTACGAGTGAGAACAGGGCCTTGCGCTGGCTGGGCGTGTGGTTTGACAGGAAGCTGACCTTCAAGGCCCACGTCGCGACTTGCGCCGCCAAGACAAGGGTGGTCGCACATCACATCCGCAGCCTGGCTCGGATCAAACACGGCCCCCCACTAGGGTCCCTCCGCAAGGCGGTGATCGCCTGCGTCCTCCCACGGCTCCTGTACGGCGTGGAGGCCTGGTACGGAGGCAGGACAAAGCCCTCTAGAATCACGTGCCAATCGAGAAGCGCTGTGGTAAGCACCCGACTGGGCTGGCACATTGACGCACTCGACAAAGTCCTCAAGCAGGCATGTAGAGCCGTCGTACCGGCCTATTGGACCACACCCACCACCGCCGTCTTTAGGGACGCAGGTCTCCCTTTAGCGGCAGTGGCACTTGAGACATGCAAGCTTCGCTTCGCAGCACACCTACTAACAATTAACAATAAGCACCCGCTAACTGCTAGAACCCTCCTGCCCACAGTTAGAAGAGGCCGAGGCGCAGGCCTCCCACAGAGAGCCCGCTCGAAGGTACAGCAACTCGCACAGATCTTCGACCCAGTACCCCGACCGGAGTTCCGCGCCCCCCACTACTCCCGCGGGAGCCGCGCCGACCCCACAGGCCGAGTGGCCAAGAAGGACGCCGCCCGTCACTTCAAGGAGTGGTGGGCTCTCCTCCCGCCGACCGCTATCACCGTCTTCTCAGACAGCTCCGAACAATGGATTGACGGCGTCAAGCACGTCACGTACGGCTACGCCGTATACGAAGGGCAGGCCCTCACCCTGCAGGGCAACGGCTCCCTTAACCCCAGGTCCCACGTTTTCGATGCCGAAGCTGTTGGCGCGTGGCGAGGACTCGCCCACACGCTTAATACGCCCGCCTACTAGCTAAGACGCATATATATGTGCATTGACAACACTTCTGTTATATAGTGCATAAGAGGTAACCTGTCCCCCTCCTCGCAGTGGGCGTTCGTTAGGTGCCAGGAGACAATGGAGAACTTGGACATCGCTGTCTGGTGGGCCCTAGGTCACTGCGAAATAGAAGGGAATGAATTGGCGGACTAGCTAGCCGACAACGCAGCAAAGTCCCCTTAACCTCCATACGGCATGGCAGCTGAGCCTATAGTCTCAGGCCTTAAGTCAGACGTTCGCGCCTACACTAGGAGCGCTGAGATGGACTAGTGGCGCGCCCGCTCGCCTAAGTTGTCTAAATGGTACATGCAGTGGGACCTCACTTACCGCCCTGCGAAACAGCTAAAAGAGCTCACCCTCCAATAACTAACGCTTGCTAAGCTGTTGTCTATGCGCACCCGCTACAGACACTACGCCTAGTACCATAAGAAGTTCAGGCACAAAGACGCCGTTACAGAATGCCCCTGCGGGGCAGACCTGGCGCCCGACCACATTGTACACTGCCCACGATCAGTTTGAAAGTTCCGCTACTAGCCGAAACGGCTAGCGTGCCCCCCTAGCACTACTAGGGAGGGCGTGGAATACCTAAAGGCACTTGAGCCAAAAGATTTCCAACTTCTACTTGAACTTATTAACCCTTTAGAAGATTAACACTTAGCAACAAAAAGCTACCTTTTATTCTTAGGCTTAACTTATACTATATGAACAGCTCCTCTAGCGCCAACTCTGTTAGAGCTCCTAGTAGGCGTGTCTCTCCCCCATCAACTTGCTACACGCGGCAACTCCCTACCTACTCTCTACTCTCCTTATCCCTCCCTTCCTTTTCTAGCTACTCTTCTTACCTATTCTTACTAGTTACACGCTAAAGTCTTAGCACTTTTCGATACAGTTTTAGGGCAGCCGAAGCTGCCCCTACTTTAGTTTTAGTTTACATGTATAATAGATACACCCTAACACCTTAGCCTATAGGCAAGAAGACAAAGATTTAGCCCCCGCATGGAGGGGGGCGGACTCTTACAAGCCGCTGCAAGAGATGGCGATAGCTTCACAGCAAGAAACGCCTTTACCATTTTGGCTGGCTCCAAAACGGTTGCTCGGCGCGTCCCCATGCCCTATGGGAGGCTAGAACATTGCGTTCCTGGACGTTAATCAATACTACTACTACTACTACTACTACAACGGAGATTAACTTAACAAGCTCTAGTTTGCCACAATAAGCAACAAAGAGGACAAGCTAATTATTAAGGAGATAATTATCCTTAATAAGCTAAGCGATTAGTTAAAGTGAATCTTTCTACGAAAGAGGACCGCTAAGGCATATAAGATCTGGGACTATTGTAACCTAGATTTAATAGTAGATACTATTAAGAAAATCTACAATAAGAAACCTAAGAAGCGACTACTACGCTTATTTAAAAAGGACAATACACCTAATAAAGCTTTAAGCATTATTTAGGGCGATAATAATATTAAACTAGACAAACTTACAAAATCTAAACAAGAGGACTACACCTTCTGGCATAGGTTCTACGCAACAAAGCTAGCAGCCTGGTAAAAGAAGGAGAATGCTCTTAATAACCTAACATAGGAGATTGCAAGGACAATTGCTAGCAGGCATATTCTAATTATTAAGAATGCTAAAACACCCTACAAATAACTTATACAACTTAAGAAGATATTCTATAAATTAGTAGTAGAACGCAAGTATAAGTTACTCGAGCAGTACAACAAGATTAAGAAGGTTTCACAACAATAGAAGATAAATACTTAGTATAAGAGCTATATTACTATCCTTCGCGACATAATTAAACTAAAACTACCTAAAGTCTAGGACTATTAGGCACAGCAGGACTTTCTTCGAGCAATTAGGGGAATTAATAAGTCCTTTGTCACGCACGAAATTTAGGAGATTACGCAAGCTAAGATAAACAAAACCCTATATATAGATCCTGTTGCACTAGTAGAGAACTATTAATAGTTCTAACACACCTTAAACCCTATAGCGTTAGCACTTAGAACATACACTGTTTTAGGGCGCCCTAGTCTAAACACTAACAGCAACACCTAGAAACGTACAGTCACGTGCATCTACAGGGAATAGCACTTGTTTAAGCAGTGCTCCTATGTAGTGCCTTCTCTCTAACCCGCTAGATAGAGGCCTAACCTAGTTATTTCAGCCAAGTTTAACAAAGTTAGGAAACTAGGCAAAGGCAACCCTTTAAGCGCAACTCTATTTAGAGCTAAGAAGAAAGCTAGTAAAAAGGCGGCTGCTGCCAACAAGAACGATTTTTTAATAGACACTAGTTATCCTCTATTAAATACTTAAAACTTAATAGGAGCAGTTATGCACTAGTAAGGCAGCTAGAACGTAGCTTAGGTTATTACTCCACTTAGTATAGCTACTGTTTAATAGCCTTCACTGCTATTAATTAATAAGTAGATACTAGATCCTAGCTCTAATCTATATGTCACAAACCATCAGCCAAATACTTAGGAGAAAATCTAAGATAAATATCTAGATAATATCCTACTAGCTAGCACGCAAGCCCTGCAGATATATAAGTGGGGAAATGTTAAGCTATTTATTAATACTCTAACTAGCGAACGTTAAGTAACTATAATATAGGTAGTACTTATCCCTACGTTCTTTATATTAGTAGTGTTACTCTTACACTATTAAGTAGTTAGTATTAAGTTCGACTTGGGACGTAGCTGTCTCTACCTAAGGAGCGCTCTAATGGACATATTCTACACACTTAATAAGCAGGGTGGCTATTAGGTTATAGACTCTAACAAGGCAACATATCTAAACGTATTAGAGTTGTACACATTCGCGATTTAATCGAAGTTAGCTAAGCCAAGCTATATAGAGCGCAAGCCTCTACAAGTCACCCCTATAGAAGCTTATTAGATACTAGCTTATATAGGACGACGCGCGGTTAAACACCTAGAGTAGGCAGTAAATAGTATTAAGCTTATTACTAGCCCCTAAGCTCTATAATAGAGGGAATGTGAAAAGTGCATTAACTTAAAGCTTTCTAAGATTATTAGTTAACGCCCTTAACGCAAGCCTACAACACGCCCCTTTAAACGTATTAGCATTAACCTTATACAACTTAGGAAGATAAGTGAAGCTTACTATAATAGGGACAAGTGGCTCTTATACGCTGTGTGTTAATATAGCAGATACTATTTAGGGAAGACTCTTTATAATAAGAAGAAGAAGACTCTAACACGCTTAGTTTAACAGATACTAGCGCTTATACAGACCTAGTTTAACGTAATTATTATATATGTTTGCTGTAATAACAAAAAGAGTTATGCTAATCTCTAGAAGGTCTTTTAAGACCTAGGTATTACATCTAAGCGACGTGCTGTTAGTGCAGAAGAGATGACTAGCCTTTCTAAGAAGGCTAGTAACCTTATTATTACTACGGTAAGAGCTTTGCGGATTAAAGCAAATTTGCCTAAGAAATTAGCTAACAAGTTATGCCTAATAGCTATTTACATCCTTAATTAATTGCTAACAGAGGTTCTTAACTAGAAGACGCCCTACAAATATATACGCAAGGTAAAGCTGTCTCTTACACACATAGACGTTATTAGTGCTAAAGCCCTATTCCGTAATACTAAGGTGGCCAAAGGTGACAAGCTTAAGTTAAGGTTAATTACTAGATGGCTAGTTAGATACAAAGAAACGAATATCTTCCGTGTATAAGTTCCTAGGGCTAACAGTGTTGTTCGAACACGTAATATTATCTTCGTACGAGACCAACGCTACTCGGCTCTACAACTTAAGCCTATAACAGAGGAGTTACAACGCGTAGTCAGAGTCCTTAATATTAATTTATCAGACAAGGAGGAAGATTCTATTATTAAGCAGATCTATTATAATATAACACATCGTTAATATATAGTTAAGGATAATATTAAGAATTAAGAAGAAGAGGCTACTAGGCCAGATAATACTAAAGAGCAGATTTAATAGGAGGCCTATAAAGGATTACTTACACCCTAAGAGACACTAGTACCTAGCACTTATAATTATTCTTAACTAAGAGGCTAGAAAGAGATTGCTTCTAGAGATACTACGCTAAACCACTATTAGAATAACGCTCCAAGACGGACAAACCCTAATATTGCTGCAGACAATATCGTTCTAGGGTCCCGTTGTTAGAGAGGTGGTAGAGGAGACGATACGCCTAGGGACTATTTTAGTACGCACGCTTCTCTATACTAGTAAACGTTTGCTACAACAATTGTGCAACTGCCCCCAAATAAAGAGTTAAAGGTTTACTGTAATTAACTGCCGCCGCCACTAAAGAACTAGGCTGAGATTAAATCCCGCCCTAATACTAATAAGTGGTTTGCTGCTATAGATAAGAAGATTAAGAAGCAGCTTTATAAAGGTGTATTTAAGAAGGTAAAAGATAACGTAAAGAAGCACCTAGATACTAAGACTCTGCCGCTAATATGGGTTTTTACATACAAGTTCGATGCTAATATGTAAGGGATAAGTAGGGTAGCAATTAGAAATAAGAGACTAAGTTAATTATAACAAGCTAAACAGAGAAACTATGGGCGGGCAGGCATATAAGGCATATAAGGACAACAAGCTGTATTGCTATCTGCAGAAAAGAGTGTGTGGAGTGAGGAGTCTACTAAGGAAGAAAGGAGAGGGCAAGAGCTTTATCTTAAGGGTAGTAGTCTGTGCACCTGGATGGAACCTTCTACACACACCACCTCTAACGTAAGTCACATGGCTACACACCCCCCTAGCTACAGTGTACCCATACTAAAGCTAATACTCTGTACTATACTAGAATAGGTAGTAAACAATAGAATCTAAAGTAGAGTCCTCCTTAAGCTTCTTCTATAGATATCCTTTAACGTCTTGCATGCCAAGTTGCCTCATAAAGTCAGTGTGCTTTTAACGTACAAGGCTCTTAGTAAGTCCGTTAGCTGGCATCTAATTAGTAGGCTTCCACTAGACTAATACGCGTCCTTCTGCCTACTCTTGTCTTAGCCAGTGCTAGTAAGTGTCGACGTGGCGTAGTTTTGTGAACAGCTTATCCTTATCCTTAGTAATAATACCTACTATCTATAGGTTATCGCAGTAAATAGTTAGCGTAATATCTAGGTCGAATTTAATATGTTTAAATAGTCGATTCCACGCTTAAAGCTCGCTAGCAGCTATTAACAGAGCTAGAAGCTCTGCCTTAGTAGTCAACTTAGTGACCAAGCGCTGTCGTGTCGCTTTCTAGTTAATAGGTATACTATAGAGCATAAAAAGGTATCCTTGTAAGCTCCGCCTAGTCTCTAGGTTGTCTGCGAAAGCTGCATCTAATGCTCTGTAGAACAGTGGTTCTGCACCCCCCAAGCTTGAACTTAGGTAGATGGTTTAACTGCCACCAGACTCACTATTCGCACAGTCTGTATAAGCTCCTATAGCGAGTCTCTTCGTGCCAATTAGGTACTTCCATACGTGGTATACCGCACTAATATGTTTCTGGCCTAGGTTCTGTAGGTAACAAGATAGCTCTAAGTAAGCTTGGGCGACATCTAGTTGTGTGTATGTCGCTATGTAGGCTAGCAATCTAATAAGCTCTTAATAGATTTTCGTGCGTTAATTGTCTGGCTCCTCTCTACTCAGGCCTAGATGTCCGTCTGCCAGCGGCACTGCTGGGTATTTTGTGCTTCCTTAAGCAATATTGTACTTCTTTGCCACCTTGTTAATAAAGCTGTCTTAGAGTAGCCAGATCTTCTTCTGCTTTCTGTCTCAAATAACGCGTATGCCTAGGAACCACTTTAACTCTCCTAGGTATCGTGTGTTATAGGTTGTTCTTAGCTGTCTGTTAAATAGACGGTATGCGTCTTAATTACTGCGGGATATAGCTACCACTATATCATCGACAAAGAAGAAGACAATAAGCTAGTTACTGCTGTATAGACAGGGCACTCCAGGCACCTGTCTTAGTCCCATCTTCTTAAGCGTTGCAGTAAGATGCTTATACTATAGTCGCAGCGCGTCACAGAGTCCATATAGAGCGCGCTTGAGCTCTAGCAGTTTTCTAAGTTCTTTATCGTATCCTTCTGGACAGCGTACGTAGGTAGGTCGATCGAGCTCCGCATTGAGAAAGGCATTAAGTACATCGTACTAGTATAGATCTAGGTCGAAGGCTGCTGCCAGGGCGATAAGGCATTGAAAGATCTTCGCAGCCAGTGTAGCTGCGTATATATCGCCCTAGTCTTACTACAGATCTCCTCAGACAACTAGTTGAGCTTTGAATTTGTAGAGGTATCTATCTTCGTTAAACTTGTACAAGAATACCCACATAAGTAGTAGCACCTTAGCATCTACTTGCTTAGCGAGCTCTATAGCTCTTCTAAAGCATCTATAGTTAATAACACTATTGATCTTAACTCTACTTGCCTTCTTAAACTCAGCACCAAATAGATAACGATCCAGATCCTTCCACCTCTTTGGCTCTAGCGGCAGCTAGTCGCGGTGTAGTCGAATTTTTGGCGCTTCGCCAAGTAGCTTTGCTAGTGCGGTAGGATTAATACAAGTTGCAAATGTTGCCAAGTATATACCAAAGCCCCTTGGCTTTCAGGTTCGCTTGCCCTCTATCACGTTCTCCTGTAATAGTTAACTAGCAATTTCCTCTTGTCGCTTTGCGTTGTTTATTGTTCAATTTAGCTCTTCTCCCTCTAGAGCTAGAGCGTAGCCTTTCCCCCAGCCTGTGTTGTCTAGTGACTGGCGCAGTCCGTGCTTCTCTAGCGTCTCTTCTAGAGTCATAAGAGCTAGTTGAGTATCCTCAATCTCAGCCTTGGATTTAGAGTCAAACTCAAGCTCTAGCTTAGGCTTATAGGAATAGTCTTCTAGTGTGGATAGCTAATTAATTAATATGTCGCTGTAATTAGGCGTCTCCTCGATGTTAAGCACCTCTACTACCTCACGAATATAACTCTTCTCTGCGTACTTTTCTTACTCATTGTAGAGCTTGCCTCGCAGGAAGACAACGTCTCGAGTTCGTATAACTTGTCTAATTGTTGGTAACCATACTCGAAATATGTTGGTTGAATTGAAGCCTACTAGGTGGCTGATTAGAGCTCGAGATTCGAGCTTGTCTCCCCTAGGTAGCTTCTTGTTAAGCACATACGCTCTCGCTCTAATCACCTCAAAGTGAGCAACTAATGGCTTCACTCCCTTAACTTTAGTGTATAGGCATTCCTATTGTATCGCTTCAGTTGGTGTACAATTAAGTAGATATATAGCTAACATAACGCACTTATTAGCGTACGCCTTTAGTAAACCTGCGTGTAGGCGTATAGCTCTGCCTCGAATTATAATAGATTTGCCTGCGCGTTTAATGGCTCCGCTCTGAGCTTCTATAGCTCTAGCCTCGATAGCGATTCCAAGATCTCTACAGAGCTCTAGCAGCTCGACATATCCAGTCTCCATGTCCAGCCTTACAATAATAACTTAACTCTAGAATTGCCGCTTTATCTTAGCCAGTAATCGCTTAAAGACCTTTATTAGAGTAGCCTTTGTCTTATCTAGTATACAGCATCCTTCGTGCCACTTCGTATATTAATCAAAAGCATAAAATAGGTATTAATCGCCATTATAGCAGCGCTCTCCTCGCTCTAGGAGCTGTATCAGATCTATGCTAATACGCTCGAACAGTCAAGTCGCTAGTTCTTAAGGTGGCCTTCAACTAACAATCTTTGTCAGCTTTAACTATATACACGTCTCACAGTCCTTCCACTTTAGTGCTTAGCCATCCGTAATATATAGGCCTTTAACGTTCTTAGGCAGGTGCTTAATCGCCTCTCTGCCAGCGTGACCCCACATAACATGTGCTTCCTCTGTAGTTAACTACAGTAGCTTCTTAGACTCGTATAAAGACTTCTTGCGGGCGTATATTAAGGCTGCAAGTAGAGAGCTAGCATCTAGTCTCTCTATGCCTTTAGCATCTATTAACTAGTGTCCGCCAGTATAGTTAAGCTTGCAAATAACGTTCTTCCAGCTCTTCTAGTATAAGCAGTCTCGTCCTAAGTCGAAATAAATGCCTATTAATCAACAGCGTAACAGGCCAACAATATTGGTAAGAAATCCTAGGACATAGGCGACGTATATAAGCTCTATCTACTCTGTGCCTCTAGGCGTGTTAATAAGTAGGATAACATCTCCCCACTCGTGTATTAATAGCTCTTAATCTCCAGCCTTAATAACTTTACCTATCCTATTAGCTTACTTTTTCCAACTATAGACTCTGCTATTAGTGACGTGTGTGTTTAATCCTGGATCCAGAATCCATTAATTAATCAGACTCGGCTTAACTGTCTGCTTGCTTGCGCAGTCTAAGCTCATTATAAGCTGCAATACATAACTATTCAATACGTTATGCGTAGGTCTGTAATTATCAAACTGTCAAGGTGCTATCCAGACTGCAGACGCTGCCAGTTCTGCCTGGTCTCTAGTATTTGTCGCGCTCCTATTCGCTTTAAGTGCTGCCTTTATAGCTCCTCTAAATAATAATTAGCTTGCTATAGCCTTATCAAATCGTTCTTATATCTTAGGTTTAGGTATCCATCCTTAAGGCTTGCCCTTCGCTCCTAGATACTAGCAGTCCTTAAATCGATAATTAAGACCACATATACACTTAGGCTTCTTATCTTAAGTCTTTTCTTTCTTCTCTATTGCCTGTGGCTCGTCAGTGCTAATGCCTAGTGTGGCAAAGGTGCCGAGCGATAACGCTACTAGTCTTGTTGAACGCCAGTACATGGTAAATTAAGCGATAAGGTCGTGTATGCTCTTAATAGCCTGTTCCTGGATCTGTGCTTCAAATAGATTAGCTTGCTAAGTAGTTGCCTATGTGTTGTCAAGTCCTTTAACTGCGAGTAGAAAATCGCGCTGTGCTCGCGGCAATGTCACGTTAGGTAGGTTCGCTGTCTTGCACAGACGTACAATATGTAGCCACTTATCTAGCCAGGTATCAATATTGTTGCGGGGTCGGCTCTACAGTTGCCGATACTTTACTAGAAGCTGCAGCTCCCTCTTAGCCATTAATAGGCAGAGGTGCTTCTTAAGCCTCTTTAGTTAAGCGTACGCTGTATCGTCGCTCTAAATCAGGTGTATGTGGCGGCGGCTAATTGTTTGGCCGATCTCCTGAATAAAGTTGTCTAACGCTTTCCTCTTAATTGTATATCTAGCCAAGGCTCGATTGTAGCCTCTCTCCGCCTGCTAGTATTGCTAGAACTCCTTAGTTGTTATGTCTTTTAGCACAACGCTGGTATCCTGCTCTATCCCCTTATAGTAGTGCTCTAGTATTATAGGCACTGGCTCCTTAAGCTGTTTAAGTGCCGCCTTGTCAAGATCCAGGTTAACTATAGGCTAGAGGTGATTTCGATTCGCGCTATCCTTACATAGGAAGATCTATTCTTCCTAATCTACTAGCTTCTCAAGTATAACCGTCGTCCTCATAACCAGTCCATCTAGCTTGGTCGTAGGCATCTTGCTCTATTGGCTCCTAGAAGGGCTCTCTTTAGTAATAGAACGCGTGCTTGAGGCTTGGTAAGGTAGCTTAGTAACGTAGCTCTGTTAACAGCTTGTCAACAGCTCCTTAGCAGCTCGTTAGTACGCGTGCAGTAGCTAATACAGCGTTTAAAGTCGATAGCCAGGTGCTTAGCAGCTGCAGTAGTCAAAGTCGACAGCCAGGCTCATAACTGTGGGCGGGCAGGCATATAAGGCATATGAGGACAACAAGCTATATTGCTATCTGCAGAAAAGAGTGTGTAGAGTAAGGAGTCTACTAAGGAAGAAAGGAGAGGGCGAGAGCTTTATCTTGAGGGTAGTAGTCTGTGCACCTGGATAGAACCTTCTACACACACCACCTCTAACGTAAGTCACGTGGCTACAGAAACTACTTAAGTAGCAAAATCGTAATTAGCAACTAGTCTACATTAGGTCGGTAGTATTATATAATATCGTACTCCACACTAACACACCTCTTATAGCACAAAGGTAACAAAGTGCTGTAAAGTATAACAAAGCAAAATAAGTGAATAGAGGGCCTCTAGGGCACCTCCCTAGAAAGAACTCTATTAGGTAATAACAGATATAACAAACTTATCCTCTAAACTAATAACTTATTACTAGATATTAGTCATTCCTAATTGCTGCAAGAATCGCTCGTGCTTGCTACTATTAGAGAGAGACTTTGTCAATCTATTAGCGGGCATATTAGCAGTTCCTATTTAGGTAACGTTAATGTTTCTAGCTTTAACTTGCTTGCAGATCCACATCTAATATACTTTAATATGTCTAAGCTTTGTGTCGAGCTTTTCTTTGTCCTTATTAGCGATAGAGACTATTTGCTAGTTATTACAGTACAATATAGGTTAAACCTCTAGATTAAACCTAATAGCTTTAAAGGTGTTTATCTACTAGGATAACTTAGTGCTAGCAGTTAATAGGGCAAACAGTTCGGCCTTAGTAGTTAACTTAGTAACGGATCTTATAATTTTTGCCTTCTAATTAATAACTATACTATAGAGCTTAAATATATAGGCGAATAAGCTTTGAGTAGTATTAGAATTGTTAGTAAACGCGGCATTAGAGGCACTAAAGAATAACAACTCCTTAGCTTCCTTATTATTAATTTAACTAATGTAGTTGGCGTTCTTAGAGCGTGCTGTTATTGCTCCAATTGCCCAGAATCAAAAGTTGTATAGGTACTACCACACTGACTTAACAGCAGTAAGATGCTTTTAGCTAGAATTATTTAGATGGCAGGCAAGTATTAAGTGCGCTTTTGCTATGTTAGGCCAGGTAAAATATAAAATAAAGCCAAGGCATCCAACTAGGATCTAATATAGGCGAGTACGCTCCGCGTTAGGTTTATCTGTACTTAGGGGGAGATAAGACTCGCGCAGAGAGACCTTAGGGTATCAGCTGCCCTAAAGGAGATTGTGGTTATGGCAGACTTTTGCGATATAGAAGTCTTAGATTATTCAGACCTTGCCTTTCGCATAGTCTCTAATAATGCGTATCCCTAGGAACTAGCGTAGTTCTCCTAAGCTTCGTGTCTTATATTATTTCGTGAACTCGCGTTAAAACTGTTAATAATATTGTTAATCGCCTTTGCGGAAAAGGACAACAATATTATCTACGTAATAGAATAGTATTAGCTTACTATTAGTAAATAGGCAAGGGATACCCTTAACTTAAGTAAAGCTCATATTAACAAGGGCCTTCTTTAGGTGTTTGTGCCACAGCGCTAGGGCATCCTTAAGCCTATATAGTGCTTGGCATAGTCGTATTATATTGCCTAGTCTGTCTTAGAACCTATCTAGAGTCTAGACGTAACAGAGTTGGGCCAGGTACGCGTTAAGGAAAGCATTCTTAACGTTATACTAGTAGGCAAGAAGTCTAAAGGCGCACATAATAGCGATAAGGAAGCGGAGCGTTTAAGCTATAAGGGTAGCTGCGTAGGTATTATCCCAAGTCGTCTGCAAATCTCCTCTCACAACTAGTCGAGCTTTATAGCTAGTTAAGTACCTATTAGTATTAAACTTATACGTGAAAACCCATATTAGTAGTAGGGTCTTAGCATCTGGGTGCTTCTTTATATTATCTTTTACCTTCTTAAATATACCTTTGTAAAGCTGCTCCTTAATCTTCTTATCTATAGCAGCGAACCACTTATTAGCATTAGGGCGGGATTTAATCTTAGCCTAGTTCTTTAGTGGCGGCGGCAGTTAATTACAGTAAACCTTTAACTCTTTATTTAGGGGCAGTTACACAATTACTATAGTAAACATTTGCTAGTATAGAGAAGCGTGCGTACTAAAATAGTTCCTAGGCGTTTTGTCTCCTCTACCACCTCCCTAACAATAGGACCCTAGAACAATATTATCTGCAGCAATATTAGGGTTTGTCTGTCTTAGAGCGTTATTCTAATAGCGGTTTGGCGCAGTATCTCTAGAAGCAATCTCTCTCTAGCCTCTTAGTTAAGAACAATTATAAGTGCTAGGTACTAGTGTCTCTTAGAGTGTAAGTAATCCTTTATAGGCCTCCTATTAAAGCTGCTCTTTAGCATTATCTAGCCTAGTAGCCTCTTCTTCTTAATCCTTAATATTATCCTTAACTATATGTTAACAATATGTTATATCACAATAGATCTACTTAATAACAGAATCTTCCTCCTTATCTAATAAATCGATATTAAGGACTCTAACTACGCGTTGTATCTTCTCTGTTATAGGCTTAAGTTATAGAGCCGAGTAGCGTTAGTCTCGTACGAAGATAACATTACGTGTTTAAACAACACTGTTAGCCCTAGGAACCTATACACGGAAGATATTCGTTCCTTTGTATCCAACTAGCTATCTAGTAATTAACCTTAACTCGAGCTTATTACCTTTGGCCACCTTAGTATTACAGAATAGGGCTTTGGCACTAATAACGTCTATATATATAAGAGACGGCTTTACCTTGCGTATATATTTATAGGGCGTCTTCTAGTTAAGAACCTCTATTAGCCATTAATTAAGGATGTAAATGGCTGTTAGGCATAACTTGTTAGCCAGTTCCTTAGGCAAATTTGCTTTAATTCGCAAAGCTCTTGCCACAGTAATAATAAGGTTACTAGCCTTTTTAGGCAGGCTAGTCATCTCTTCTGCACTAACAGCACGTCGCTTAGCTATAATACCCAGGTCTTAAAAGACCTCCTAGAGATTAGCATAACCCTTTTTATTGTTATAGCGAACGTATATAATAATCGCGTTAAACTAGGTCTATATAAGCGCTAGTATCTATTAAACTAAGCGTGTTAGAGTCTTCTTCTTCTTATTATAAAGAGTCTTCCCTAAATAGTATCTGTTATATTAATATATAGCGTATAAGAGCCACTTATCCCTATTATAGTAAGCTTTACCTATCTTCCTGAGTTGTATAAGATTAATGCCAATATATTTAAAGGGGCGTATTATAGGCTCGCGTTAAGGGCGTTAACTAATAATCTTAGAAAGCTTTAAGTTAATGCACTTTTCACATTCCCTCTATTACGGAGCTTAGGGACTAGTAATAAGCCTAATACTATTCACTGCCTACTCTAGGTGTTTAACCGCGTGTCGTCCTGCATAAGCTAGCATCTAATAAGCTTCTGTAGGGGTGACTTATAGAGGCTTGCGCTCTATACAGCTTGGCTTAGCTAACTTTAACTAAATCGCGAATGTGTACAACTCTAATGCGTTCGGGCGTGTTGCCTTGTTAGAGTCTATAACCTAATAGCCACCCTACTTATTAAGTGTGCAGAATATGTCCATTAAAGCGCTCCTTAGATAGAGACAGCTACGTCCTAAGTCGAACTTAATACTAACTGCTTAACAGCGTGTGAGTGACACTACTAATGTGAAGAACGTAGGGATAAGTGCTACCTATATTATAGTTACGTAACGTTCGCTAGTTAGAGTATTAATAAATAGCTTAATATTTCCCTACTTATTTATTTATAGGGCTTGTGTGCCGGCTAGTAGGATATTATCTAGGTGTTCGTCTTAGATCTTCTCCCAAGTCTTTAGTTGGTGATTTGTGACATATAGATTAGAGCCAGAATCTAGTATCCACTTGTTAATTAATAGCGGTAGAGGCTGTTAAACAGCAGCTATACTAAGTGAAGTAATAACCTAAGCTGCGTTCTAGCTGCCTTGCTAGTGTATAACTGCTCCTATTAAGTTTTAAGTATTTAATAGAGGGTGACTAGTGTCTATTAAGAAATTATTCTTATTAGCAGCAGCCGCCTTTTTACTAGCTTTCTTCTTAGCTCTAAACAGAGCTGCGCTTAAAGGGTTGCCTTTGCCTAGTTTCCTAACTCTGTTAAACTTGGCTAAAACAACTGGGTTAGGCCTCTATCTAGCAGGTTAGAGAGAAGGCACCACATAGGAGCACTACTTAAACAAGTGCTATTCCCTGCAAATGCACGTAACTGTACGTTTCTAGGTGTTACTATTAGTGTTTAGACTAGGGCGTCCTAAAATAGCGTATATTCTAAGTGCTAACGCTATAGGGTTTAAGGTGCGTTAGAACTATTAATAGTTCTCTACTAGTGCAACAGAATCTATATATAGGGTTCTGTTTATCTTAGCTTACGTAATCTCCTAAATTTTGTGCGTAATAAAGGACTTATTAATTCTCCTAATTGCTTGAAGAAAGTCCTACTGTGCCTAATAGTCCTAGACTTTAGGTAGTTTTAGTTTAATTATGTCGCGAAGGATAGTAATATAGCTCTTATACTAAGCATCTATCTTCTATTGTTATGGAACCTTCTTAATCTTATTATACTGCTCGAGCAACTTATACTTATATTCTACTACTAATATATAGAATATCTTCTTAAGTTGTATAAGTTGTTTGTAGGGTATTTTAGCATTCTTAATAACTAGGATATGCCTACTAGTAATTGTCCTTGCAATCTCCTATGTTAGGTTATTAAGAGCGTTCTTCTTCTTTTGCCAGGCTGCCAGCTTTGTTGTATAGAACCCATACTAGAAGGTGTAGTCCTCTTATTGTTAGATTTAATAGTGTTCTATTACTTTAAGATAATATATTAATGAGAATTAATAACTGTGATGATTTTATTGTGATGGAGAAGCCTAGCTATCGCGAGAAGTTTTTATTTATGCTAAGGCCCTTATACTATCTAGAATAGTATAGGGGCAATGCAAAATAGTAGTGCGCCAGCCTCCTTAGTGTATTTCACAGAGAGATTATTACTGGAATGCACAGTGACCGTCTATCTGACACACCCCCTTAGCTTAGAGCCATCCTAAGCTAGACCCAATTCTTCGTAGCTATACTATTACTTATAGTCTAAAAGCTTCCATCCTTTGTTCTAATTTGTCCAGGTCGACCTTATGGTTGGTAATCCTACCCTTAACGTCTTTAAGTCCGAGTTAATTTACGAACTTGGCCTATTTTCTAGCTAGTAGAGCCTTTGTAAGGCCATCTGCTGCTATTTCTTCTAATTATTAGTATTGGATTTTAATAGCTCTACAAGCTACTTCTTATCAAAGCTAATAATTGTGTATATTAACGTGCCTAAGCTTAGTCTATAACTTGGCGATTTCTTCGGTAACGAGTCGAATAGTTTGTTAATTATCGCAGTTAATAGTAATTGTTAATGGGGAGAGTTTAATCTTAAGTTTAGTAATTAACCAAAAGGTAAAGAGTGCCTCTTTTACAACTTGTAAAAGGGCTAGCAACTTAGCTTTAGTTATTAAGGTAGTAACTATGTCTTGCTTACTCGCCTTCTAGACAATAAGACTACTAAACAGCTTAATAATATATCCTTGTAAGCTCTTTCTATTAAGGGTGTTATTAGCGAACGAGGCATCGCTAGCAACCTTATAAGTGTCTACTCCTCCAAAGCGTAGCCCTAATAATTAGGTGGAGGACAGGTAAAGCAGTACGCGGTCGGCGGCGTTGTAATACTCCTCGCTAGGATTTAACAGGAATCGCGATAATTAAGAGCTTGCGAATGCGATATTAGGGCGTGTGGTTACTACAGCGTAAAGGATTAATCCAATCTTTCGCTAGTATTAATTAATCTTAGCCTTTATAGCGAGTTCTTCTTAGGGTAGCAATTTGACTATAGACATTAGGGTATCGTGTTTAAGGTTGTGTCAGTCAATTAGGCGACTAATCTTGTCTATATAGGACGCCTAGGACAGCCAGAGTTGCCTATTTACACAGTCTCTAACAATTTTAATCCCTAGAAACCACTAAAGATTATTACCACCAGTAAGGATAAACTATATACTTATCTTTTCCATTACTACGTTAGCAGCGTGTTTCTAATCTTTAGAGTAGGCGACAATAAGGTTGTCTACATAGAAGAAGATAATAATACTATCTTTAATTATATAGTAAGACTTATAAGGGACTATAGTAAAACTAAGATCCCTAAGAGCGCTAGTAAATTCTCTCTGCCATAGTAGTAGTAAGATTTAAAGACTATACAGTGCCTTATACAACTATAGGATAGTGCCAGGTTGTATATAACCTCGCGGCATTCTTATATAGAGTTCTCTGTCCAGATTCGCATAGACAAAAGCGTTGGTAACGTCGTACTAGCTAAGCTCTAGGTCGTATCGAGCTGCCATAGACATAAGCAGGCGAAATAATTGTCCTGCGAGGGTTGCAGCATAGGTGTCTTAAGTAGTAAGGTGGCGTTATTAATCTCCGCGCACTACTAACCTAGCCTTACACTTCTAAAATTAATAATGTTTATTAAGTTTATAAGTATACACCCACATGCAATTAAGAATTTAGTAGCCGCGTGATCGCACTAGGGTAATAGACACCTCACTCCAAGACTTTATTTTCTTATGGCTTTATAGGTGTACCTGCTTAGCCTCCTTTCACATATTAAATAGCGGGTGATTGTCTATCTATGTTCCGCTAGATAGAGGTTCTAGTAATTAACTTTAGTGGGGTTTCTATCCTATTATAAGCATACAATTAAATTAAGCTTTATTAAGCGGCTTCCCCTTATACTTGCCTCTGCTTCCTACTTATGTACCTACTAGGAAAGCGGCTGCCTATAGCACAGCGCGTTAATCTGGCTATAGTAATCTAATAGGTAACTAGTTGTATTAATTGTGTTTAAAGCTCGCCATTAATTAAACAAGCAATACAATAGGCAGAGGTGTTACTAGTGGTGTTAGGTAGGTGTAATTAATCTTCCTCCCTTAGTAATACCCTAGCGGGTCTTCTTCTTCATCCTCGCGATTGCGGGTGTTAGTAATTAACTTATTCTTATAAAAGAATTTAGTGTTTTCTTACTTAAGTAGTAGAGGTGGCAACTCTACTAATTAGGTCTATGCAGCAATCTCTTTAGTAGTGCTATATATAAGGTTGTCTAACAGGTCCTCTATTTTACCTAAGAACATCTTATCTTTGTTAAAGATAATATCGCGTGTACTAATGACTTTGTTAAGTAGTAGGATCTATATCCTCTAGATATTTAATAATTAGTAGCCTACTAGGTATCTAACCCATGCCTTTAGGTCTAACCTTTAGAGCTTGCTCTTGCCGCGTTTAGTATTATTAGTCAAGGCGAAGGCTTTACAGCCATAGGCCCTAAAGTAAGCCTAGTTTAGTTTCTTTAGTTAAGTAACAATACTATTTTAGAAAGCAACTATTATAAAGAATACTTTGTGTGGTAATCGCTATTAGTTAGCGTAGTTTAGAGTTTAATTATATAGGTATATAGCCGCTTATGTAATTTCTAGCTATAGGTTAAAAGGGAGATTGGCGTCAAGTCGCATTGCACGACCCTTCTCCTTAATTACACCCCCTAAGCGTTTAGCTCCTCTATTTTAAGCTTAGGTATTAGGTGCTAAAGGCTTAATAATAATACCTTTACTAACGCACCACCTATAAACGTCTTGTTTAACTAAAAAGATCTCATTATTAGATTTAATAACCTTAACCATTACATTAAATTATACTTTTATAAATAGTATAAATTCCTTTAGCAACTTAATAATTATTCGTGCTAGTCGATTGTCTTTAAAGTAGAAATCCTAAGTTATGCCTAAGAATTAATTAGTAATAAGCATCTGGCTTTTCTCGCTAGTAAAGCTCTAATCTTTATAATTGTAAAAGTCTATAGCAACTCTCTCGCCAGGACTGTTATTAATTTGCCTAGGTTATTATCTAATTTGTCGCTTAAGCTTTAATCTGCCGTAGGCGTTGCATTAGACTATAGTAAGTCCTTTAAGGCGCACCCCCTTACAGTAATTCACAGTGTGTTCTAGTGCCTGAGGACCTAGGTAGCCTAGTCGTTTATGCCATGTGATAGCGTCTGCCTTCTGCGCACCTCGTGCGGTGCGCGTTGTGATTTTGTGTGTGGTATACGTACTATTATATATAGTACGATTTTGTTCGGGCATGTATTCTAGTACCTATTAACTATAGAGTTCTTAAAGGTTAGCCAGAACTATATTGTCCCTTCTCTTAATTGTTGTTAGATCTGCCTTTGTGTCCCACTAGAGGCCTTGCCTATAGAGTAATTAGTGTCAGATAGACAGTCACTATGAAATCCAGTGGGTAGGTGTGTACGATCATATGGCCCCTTACAGTGGTAATCAGTGTAAATCACAGTGATTTCACTGTGAAATACACTGAGGAGGCTGGCGCACTACTGTTTTACACTGCCCCTGTACTAGTCTAAATAGTACTAGTGCGGCTTAGTACTAGATAGTTACTTCTTGCGGTAGCCAAGCTTCTCCGACAGAACACACACAATCAATCAATCAACCTACCACTTTTCCATCTCAACTTATTAAGAATACCCGTATATTTGACAATTAAGAGTCTCACTGCCTTAATTAAGCTGATTATTATGTCTTTATCGACGCTCAGAGATCCCACAGTGATCCTATCTGATTACTCGAACTATACACCATGGCTAAGGCAAATTAAAGCCCGCGCCTAATCTCTAGGGATCTGGGATATCATCGACCCAGACCAAGAGATCCAACCTATGACCCAACTAGTCATTCCAATCCCACCGAACATCAGTGTTGGCTATGCACCAAGCCCAGCGTTTATCAACGCGAATACCGACAACCCTCGCGCACGCCCAACAAGGCCGTCAGACCTGTCGACGACTGGCGTAAGGGCGTACAGAGAGGATTACGACCTCTATAAGGATTAACTCGAAACTTTCAAGTTACTCGACCGAAGGTACGAACAACAGAAGGCGAACCTCGACAAGATAGTTGCCCTCATTTAATCAACGACCTCGGCACACTTGCAGACTAATTGCTGCACCCCAGATTAATTAATTAGATAATGGATTATTAACCTTACAAACACGGTTGGGGTAGACCAAAACGACGAACTACGACGAGCGAGGATCAGATACCAAGACGCTCTCAAGCCCATGAGATCAGCTGGATTATGGTCCACCTGGCTCACTGAGTACGATCATGCAGCAACAGAAGCAGAGCATAATAGTGTGCCAGAACTTACGTTGCTAGACTTAGTCAAACAAGATTTTATGAAGGCGGTTACTAACGTCGCATCCTAGTGGGTTACAACCTTTATGCAATATGGGAATAAGGACCTGAACACTTTAAGAAAAGATATAGTGAAACTCTTCTGAGATCAAATGGCGATGCAGCACCTGATTAAGGGTAAACAAAGGGGCGCCTTTGCTGTTACAGGACTATCTCTCGCTGACGGTGGTGCACCCACCCAGACCGCAGATGGGGACGCCCATCCTGTGGATGAAGCAGTATCACTTAAGCGAGGCAGATCACGCGCTAAGAAAGCTAGCTCTAAAGCCAAATCCAAGCAGTCCGCGAACACAGACAATAAGCTAATAGCAGTTAGTGGCCAGAGAGGATCATACCCTAAGTGCCCTGCTTGTGAACAACGCCATAGTCTGTAAGACTGCTTTTACGCATTTCCTAATAAGGCACCTGATTGGTTTCAACTAAAGCTAGCAATAAAGGCCCTTATGAAGTTTAGGATGGAAAATGACCCTGCGCTTATAGAGAGTGTAAGATCTATAAAGCGTCTAAGATTACAGATACTAAGAATTAAACAATTAAGCACTCCTACTCTAACTTGAATTACTGAGATTACTGACGATGAATGACTAGATGGCAGACAAATCACTGTCCTCTTAGCGAGCTTTAATGCTATCGCAGCCTCCTACTACTTAGACCTAAACACCTACCCACTACGTTACTCCGCGATCCTCGATTCTGGCACAACCTACTATATCTTTAACAATATCGATTGTTTCGTCACGCTGCGACCACCGTCGCCAGGAGACTTTATATGGGCGGGATCATCACGAGTTTGGATAAGGGGATATGGGAGTGTCCATCTACACGTTAAAAGCGTACAAGGAAATAGGGTACTAAGGCTAGACAACATTGCCTACTGCCCTAATCTGCTATGCAACCTAGTGTCTTTCTAATTACTCTGCAGGCAAGGCCTCTAGTGGGACACAAAGGCAGATCTAACAATAATTAAGAGAAGGGACAATACAGTCCTAGCCGAACTTTAAGAACTCTACGGTCAATGGGTACTAGAATACATGCCCGAACAAAATCGTACTATACACAATAGTACGTATGCCACACACAAAATCACCACGCGCACCGCACGACGAGCGCAGAAGGCAGACGCCATCACCTGGCACAAACAACTAGGCCACCTAGGTCCCCAGGCACTAGAACACACTGTGAATCACTGTGAGGGGGTGCGGCTTAAAGGACTTACTACGGTCCAATGCGACGCTTGCGGCAGATTAAAGCTTAAGCGACAAATTAGATAATAACCTAGGCAAATTAATAACGGTCCTAGTGAGAGAGTCGCTATAGACTTTTACGACTACGAAGATTAGAGCTTTACTGGCGAGAAAAGCCAGATGCTTATTACCGATCGATTCTCAGGCATGGCTTGGGACTTCTATTTTAAAGACAACCGACCAGCACGAACAATTATTAAGTTGCTGAAGGAATTTGTACAATTTATGAAAGTACAATTTAATGTGACTATTAAAGTTATTGAATCCGACAATGAGATCTTCTTAGTTAAACAAGACGTTCACAGGTGGTGCATTAGTGAAGGTATCGTTATTGAGCCTTTAGCACCTGACACCCAAGCTTAAAATGGAGGAGCTGAACGCTTAGGGGGTGTAATTAAGGAGAAGGGTCGTGCAATGCGACTTGACGCCAACCTTCCCTTCAACCTATGGCCAGAAATCACACGAGCGGCCGTATACCTATATAATCGAACTCCAAACTACGCCAACTGATGGCGATTACCACACGAAGTATTCTTTACGACAGTTGCTTACTAAAACAGCATTGTCACTTAACTAAAGAAACTAAACTAGGCTCACCTTAGGGCCTATGGCTATAAAGCCTTCGCCTTGACCGACGATACAAAACGCGGCAAGAGCAAGCTCTAAAGGTTAGACCTAAAGGCATGGGTTGGATACCTAGTGGGCTACCGATTATTAAACATCTGGAGGGTATGGATCCCACCACTTAACAAAGTTATTAGCACACGCGACGTTATCTTTGACAAAGATAAGGTGTTCTTAGGCAAAATAGAAGATCTGTTGGACAACCTTATGCACAGTACTACTGAAGAGATTGCTGCATGGACCCGATTAGTGGAGTTGCCACCTCTACCACCTAAACAAGAAAACACTGAATTCTTCTATAAGGATGAGTTAATCACTGACTCACGCAATCGCGAGGATGAGGAGGACCCTCCAGGGTACTATTAGGGGAGGAAGATCAATTACACCTACCCAACACCACCGGCGACACCTCCGCCTGTCACATTACTTGCCCAATTAATGGCGAGTTTTAAAGACGATCAACATGAACAAGTACCTATAGGATCAACACAGCCAGATCAACGTGCTGTGCCATGGGCAGCCGCTTTCCTAGCCAGAACACAGGCAGGTAGCAGAGGCAAATACAAGGGGAAGCCGCTTGACAAAGCGCAATTCAATCGCATGCTTGCAGCAGGAAAGAAACCCTACTAAAGTGAATTGCTGGAGCCTCCATCTTGCGGAACATGGTTAGAAGACCACCCGCTATTCAATATGTGAAAGGATGCTAAGCGAGTACACCTACAAAGCTACAAAGAGATAAGGTCTTGGAGTGAGGTGCCCGTTGCCCCAGTGCGATCACGCGGCCACCAAATCCTCGACTGCATGTGGGTGTATACATACAAACTCGACAAACATCATCGATTTCAGAAGTGCAAGGCTAGGTTAGTAGTACGTGGAGATCAACAACGCCACCTTACTACTCAAGACACCTACGCCGCAACTCTCGCAGGACGATCATTTCGCCTACTTATGGCTATGGCAGCTCGGTATGACCTAGAGCTCAGCCAGTACGACGTCACCAACGCTTTCGTCCATGCGAAACTGGACAGAGAACTCTACATGAGAATGCCCCGAGGTTATACCCGACCCGGCACTATCCTACAGTTGCATAAGGCACTGTATGGTCTTTGAATCTCACCACTGCTGTGGCAGAGAGAATTTACTAGTGCTCTCAAGGATCTTGGTTTTGCCGCAGTCCCTTATGAGCCTTGCTGTATGATTAAAGACGGCATTATTATATTCTTCTATGTAGACGACCTTATTGTCGCCTACTTAAGGGATTAGAAACACGCTGCTGACACAGTAATAAAAAAGATAAGTACAAAGTTTACCCTTACTGGAGGTAACGATCTTTAGTGGTTTCTAGGGATTGAAATTGTCAGAGACCGTGCAAGTAGGCAACTCTGGCTATCACAGGCGTCCTATGTGGACAAGATTAGTCGCCTTATCGACCGACGCGACCTTAAACACGAAACCCTAATGTTAGCAGTCGAACTGCTACCTTGAGAAGGACTCGCCACAAAGGCAGAGATTAACCGATACCAGCGAAAAGGCAGAGATTAACCGATACCAGCGAACACCATTACAAAGCCGCCGACCGTGTACTGCTATACTTATCCTCCACCCAATCACTAGGGCTACGCTTTAGAGATATAGACACCTACGAGATTGCTAGCGACGCGTCGTTTGCAGACAATACCCTCAACAGAAAGAGCTTGCAAGGATATATTATTAAGCTGTTTGGTGGACTTGTCGCCTGGAAGGCAAACAAACAAGACACTGTCACCACTTCGACAACTGAAGCTGAGTTGCTGGCACTCTTACAGGTTGCAAAGGAGGCACTCTTTACGGCTTGATTGATCGCTAAACTCAAGATTAAACTCTTATCCTTAACAATCACTATTAATTGCGACAATTAACAAACTATCCGACTTGTTACCGAAGAAATTGCCAAGTTACAAACAAAGCTTAGGCACGTCGACATACACAATTATTGGCTTTGACAAGAAGTAGTACGTGGAGCTATTAAAATCCAGTACTAATAATTAGAAGAAATAGCAGCAGATGGCCTTACAAAGGCTCTGCTAGCTGGCAAATGGACTAAGTTCGTAAATTAACTCGGACTTGAAGACGTCAGGGGTAGGATCACCGACCAAGAGGTCGACCTTGACGAATTGGAAGACAGGATGGAAGCTTTTGGACTATGAGTTATAGTACGGCTGCGAAGAATTGGGTCCAGCTTGAGATGGTTCCAAGCTGAGGGGGTGTGTTAGATAGACAGTCACTGTGAAATCCAGTGGGTAGGTGTGTACGATCATATGGCCCCTTACAGTGGTAATCAGTGTAAATCACAGTGATTTCACTGTGAAATACACTGAGGAGGCTGGCGCACTACTGTTTTACACTGCCCCTGTACTAGTCTAAATAGTACTAGTGCGGCTTAGTACTAGATAGTTACTTCTCGCGGTAGCCGAGCTTCTCCGACAGAACACACACAATCAATCAATCAACCCACCACTTTTCCATCTCAACTCATCAAGAATACCCGTATATTTGACAATTAGAAGGACACAAGATTGCATAGCAGATTAGAGTAGTAGGCAATATTATCTAGCCTTAGTACCCTATTTCTGTGTACGCTCTTAACGTGTAGATAAACACTCCTATATCCCCTTATCTAAACTCGTGATAATCCCGCCCATATAAAGTCTCCTGGCGACGGTGGTCACATTGTAACAAAACAGTTAATATTGTTAAAGATATGGCATATTATGCCAGAATTAAGGATCGCGAAGTAACATAGTAGATAGATATTTAGGTTTAAGTAGTAGGAAGATGCAATAGCATTAAAGCTCGCTAAGAGGATAGTAATTCGTCTACTATCTAGTTATTTATTGTTAGTAACCTTAGTAATTTGGGTTGGAGTAGAAGTATGCGATAGTTTAATTCTAGGTGTTTAAGACCTTAGTCTTTTCACCTTCCTTATCTCCTCTTATAGATCTAAATTATTTTAGATCCTATATTATACCATGTCTATAAAGCCAGGTTGTGGCCTAAACCACTCTAGTGCATAATCTAGGTATGCGTAGAAGCAGTCTTTTAGACTATGCCTTTATCCATAAGTAGGATATTTTCTACCTTTAACTACTGTTATATCCTCTATTAAGGACTGCTTAGATATAGTACTTTAACTAAAGAATTGTTTTTATTAAGGTCTCCTCTGTCCACATTAGTTATTTGTAGAAGATGGCGCGTCTTTAGCAGCGTAAGAGGCGTCCCTATTAGTGCCTAGGGTGGATACACTACTAGCAGCGAGAGATGGCTCACTAGTAGCAAAGGCGCCCCTATACTATTTGCCCTTAATTAGGTAGAGTATTACTATATATTATTAGAAGCGTTTTATTATCTCCTTCCTTATTATATCTGCGTCTTAGCGTCCAGTTTCTTAAAAGGACACGCCCTAGGTAGGGGCAGCCTTTATAATCGCAGTTAGGAAGTCCTTTATAGTATTATGGATTAATTGTACTTTAGCGATATTATTTGTCTCTATATTTGTAGCTGCCTAATTATACTTAGTTAGCTAGGTATTCTAGTTTAAGGGTTATCTTATTAGCTTAAGAGCCTATAGGTATTGTGCTCTCGCCCTATCCCACTTATCTTCCTTATTAACGCCTACTGTCTGCGTTAGAGATTTAATTTATTTTTGGATCTGCTCTTTAGGCTTGCAGTAGTTACGTTACAGGTGTTGCGACATAGTAGATTGGATATAGATAACTACTTTCTTAAGACTTGTTCTTTCTTCTTAGTATTCTTTATCCTTAATCTTATAGTCCTTAAGCTATATCTTATAGAACTTAATATCCTCCTTATATACCTTAAGGCCTAAGTTTAATAGCTCTAATAGGCGTGTTAGAGGGTTCTATTAATTATTATTGTTTACGCGGATAATTGGCTAGTAACTCGCTATTTCTAGCAGCGACAGCGGTGTCAGCTTTTCGCGTGGGAGTTTGGCTCCGTCTGGATTAATAATAGGCCATATATCTATTAGCTCGCATCGCGCTTTTACAGTACTAAGCCAAAAGTCTGTTCCCCGCAGGGGTAAGCGAGGTCCGCCATCATCACCACCCCGTCGCGCAGAGCGCTCCGGCACCCCCAATATCGCTCCCAGAGAGTTGATAATTGATATAGAGATAATTATTTGATTAATATTTTGTTTGATACCTGCGCGCACGCCAGAGAGCAAGTAGGCGGCGCGGCATACTAAGTATAAGCTTGCGAATTAGCGAATTAGGGATCCTATGCTAGCAATCTTTTAACGCCGCGCAGAAGGTCTCAAAGTCCTTGTTGCCGTCGCCAAGGTTGCCCATATTAGGGTAACGCTTATGGAGTTCTCTCTTAAGGGACCACTAGAGATATTTAATGGGGTTAATGTCGGGGGAATAACGCGGCCACTCGATTAGTTGTATGCCGTGTTCCGCCAAAAAATCGAGCGACTGTCGCGCCCTGTGAATGGGCGTGTTATTGTGTATATAGATATCTCCTACGTAATAATTACAGAGGAGTCCTTTGCGTAGAGCTTTAATATAACTCTATGCGCTGTATCCTTTGCGACAAGCTGCTGGGTCCCTGGGCATAATTACTAAGGGACTCCGCCGAACCCGCCCTCTCCGATTAAGCCAGATACTCGCCCACACTATTGCCGCGCGAGATCTTAATATAACTGTCTCCTTAATTATCTTATATCTCTATTTCTTGTGTGGGAGGCGAAAAACCTATGTAGATGTGCTGCTGGAGCGTCTTTGAATAGAGCACTCATCTAAGAACTAGAAGGGCTGTTCGCGCCAATCCTAATTGCGATATTCCTATTTGAATTAACGCCTCTTCTAGGCCACCGCGCGAGTGATCTTGGGCTTCTGCGCTGCCTGGAAGTTAGTTAGGCTCTCTGCCTTTAATGCGCGATATGCAGTTGTTTAAGAGATGCGGCGGAGGGAGGCCTTATGGAGGAGGGCTAGGTATTTAATTCTTGGGTTTTTTTGTGCCTCTTAATAGAGTACACGCTTGTTATGTGTATTAAGCGCCTAGGGACGCCCTAATCGGCATTGCGGCGACGATTTCCTGAAATTTCTACACTAAAAGAGCTCATATTGGTGGAGTAATGTGGTGTTGAAAATAGGGTGTTGGTGTTGGTGTACGCGCGTTAGCGTGTTGGGGGAACAGACTTTTGGCTTGGCACTGTAGTATAATATATAATACTTAGTAATAGTATATACCGCATATAATTGCATTTCTAACTAAGAAGGATTGTTTACCATATTAATCTTATTATTCTAATATATAGGTCTTGTTCCCTTGCGTAGTATTTCCTCTAATATTCCTATTCCTTTAATATACTAATTGTATAGTCTAGTATACTTAGGCATATTAGTGTTATCTTATAAGGCGATGGGGACTTTATGTGAGGTAGTGAAGGCTTCTTATAAGGTAGTAGGGGTAGCTATTGCATGACTAGTTTGTTTAATAGGTTGGTTATATAGAGGATTACGCTTTATTAGAATTTGTTATTATCTAACTATGTCTTTGTACAGTTACTAGTAGTGTGCTTAGTACACTATCTTCTCTTAAATCTTGTATAGCAGCGACATCTACTTACTAACTTAATAAAAGAGTTAATCTGCTATCCCTATAGATAAGAATAGGTTTTATATATCGTATACAATCGCTTTCTATGTTTTATATAGCAGCGACATCTACTTACTAACTTTATAAAGATTTAATCTGCTATTCTCTTGCGTATAAAGGATAGGGTATAATAAAATAAATTGTACAGCTAATAACGTCTTATATAATCGCTTCCTTTGTTTTGTATAATAGCGACATCTACTTACTAACTCTATAAAGTTTTAGTCTGCTATTCTCTTACGTATAGAGGACAGGTGTGAGGGCACTATAGGGGTCATCACGTCGTACATGAGATAATAGTAGTAATTAGAATCCAAATATAAGATAGTAGCGATACCCACGTAAGGTGGGTACGTAGGCAGGCTATATACGTAGCCTCGCTTAGGACCTTGCTTAGTAATCGCGCTAGTCCCAAAAAGGTAATATGACGTAAGCGAGGGGCCCGCACCTCAGATCGGTGACAACAGGGTATGCGAAATAAATTATATAGCTAATAACAACTTATATAATTTATCTTCACTCTTGCTAATTTGCAGTTAAGGGTTAGTTAACTACTAATTAGTGTTAAATAGGTACTCTATAGCTAGCTGTATAGACATTAAATTCTAATTCTCTATACTATTAAGTGTAGAGGGTGTATAGGGCAATTATATAAGAAAAAGGAAATAATATAATAGAACGACTTAGTATTAATTGCTTGTCTCTAGAGAGAGTGCGGATAGAAAGGAGAAGATCCTACGGCGTATGGGCCGCGGCGCACAGGCATTACGTAATCCCCACGTGATGCCATCGTGCGGCAATATTAAAATCTTAACACCCTTAGGTGCCCTTGCCCGTACGGTGTATAGACACTCTATTTTATTATAGCCTCCTATATATAGTTTTTTAGTAAGGTTTATAGTAATATTTACCTTTATAGCTTCTTACTATTAGAGTTTAGTAACTTATTATACTAGATAAAGAATAAGAATATGTTCTTCTTTACTAAAAGACTCTAATATTTTCTCTATCGCGTTTGTGTTTATTTTGTAGGGTTAAGAGATTTTAGTATCTAACTTAACTATGTATTTATTTATAGGGTTAAGAGATTTTAATATTTAACTTAACTATATATTTGTTTATAGGGTTAAGAGATCTTAGTGTCTAACTTAACTACGTATTTATTTATAGGGTTAAGAAATCTTAATATTTAATTTAACTCTATATTTAATTATAGAGTTAAGGGATTTTAGTATCTAACTTAACTACGTATTTGTTTATAGAGTTAAGGAATCTTAATATCTAACTTAACTATTTATTAGAGACCTATTAAAGGTACTTTAGACTAGCTTATAGTTCTTTATACCTCTTAAGGCTAGAGTATAGAGTTATTTTAATATAAAAAAGTACTCTATAACTCCTTTTTTAGTGTATAGGTTTGTTCTTAGCATATTAGAGAGAACTTATAAACTCCCCTATTATTAAGGTGTAGAGTTATTTAGATATAAAAAGTATACTATAATTCTTTTTTAGTTTATAAGTTTATTTTAGCGTATTAAAGAGATTTCACAAGCTTTTCTATTATAAGAGGTTAATTAAATTTAATATAAGGGGGCTTTAGACTAAGAGGTTAGAGTTGCCTAAGTAAACTTATAAATTTAATAGAGTTTAATAGTAACTCTAGCTATAGGCTTATATATACTCCTGGCTTAGTAGAAGTATAGACCTAGAACTCTAAGACGGCAGGCTAAGCATCTATAGAAGGGCGCTTAGTCCCTTATATAAAATACGCAACTAAATATAAATTATTTATTTATACTACCTTTTTATTCTTATAAATATTTAATTACTAGTTAAGACCTTAAGGTTAGTTACTATATTTATTTCTTACTCTAAAGATACTATTACTACTAGTTATATAGTATTACATCCCTATTTAAAGAATACTAATAATAATATAGCTAGGTATAATAGCTAAATACTACTAAATATTAAAAACTATATAGTAATTACTAGAAATCTATATAGTAAGTAAATAGCTACTATAAAATTAGATTGCTATATTAAGAAGAATATATATCTTTTAAGTAGAACTCTAGAATTAAAGGTAGAATAAGCCTTATAATATAAATTACTCTATATTAGTTTAGGTGTAAAGTGCTTATAATTATTAATAATAAGAACTAAAAGAATATAAATATTTTTATAAACTAAGAGTTTAGGCTAGTAGCTATATACTACTATATTATAAGGGATCACTCAAGGCATTAAAGGTTAAAATTAAGAAGTTAATTTTACTAAGATATCGAGGTGGCGTATAAAGACTGTTAATAGCTGTCTTATATACCCACACGTAGCCGAGGCGCTAATGCCTAATCGGGTAAGGTTCCGGGGCTCGGCGGAACCTTCCGCCGGGCGCGCCGCACCTTAGGAATCCCTAACAATATAGCTTATAGAAGCAATTACTACTAAGGGCTATAAGTAATATTAGATCTTTAATTAATAACTTATTACTTCTATAATAATAGTAATAGCTATACTAAGTAAATACTAGAGGCGTAGAGAATATATAGATATATACTTATACTATAGAATATGTATAAATAATAGGTAGAGTAAGGCTAGTAAAGTATTAGGTGCTATTTAGTATTATAAGTAAAAAGCGTGCGTATAATTTATTATATATTATAGTAGTAGTATATCTAAAAGTTCTAAGTAGTTAATTATTAGATAATAGAGTAGTAGGTAGAGGTCTATTATCTAGTAAGGTAGTAAAAGATTAAAAGGTAGGTGTTAATTATCTAGTAATATAGTAGACGGATAGGTAAGCAGAGTATTATTATTATAGATTGTCTTAGAAGCTAGGGGGAGGTATTAGAAAAACTTTAATATACTCTAGACTTAGCGTATATATAATATAATATTATATAGGCGCTAGTAACGCAATAAAAAACGCAGTAATTAAATATAGTAGGGCCACTTAAAAACTAAATAAGTAGAGGTAGTTTATAACTCTTATCTAGAAGGAATACTAATAAAATAAATTTAAATTTAAAAATTCTAAGTTTAAGAATATTTAACTTAGTTCTATTACTAATATTATTATAGGTTAAAAATACACTATAGTCTCTTTCTATAATTAATTTTTAGATTAAATTTATAACTAGAAGTATATTTTTAATATAATAAGTAATATTATAAAGAGGCTTATAACCTATAAACCTAACTTATAAGTTTTTATAATATAACTATATATATTTATATAAAAATATAGTCTAACTAAGTTATAATACTAGGACTATTTATCTTAACTAAAAAAAAGTATAACTATTTACTTTATATATAATAAATAGATATATATTTTATTTATACTTTATAAGTACTAAGTTTCTACCTCTATTTTTTTTTCTGCCTCTTTCCTCCTCTTTCCTCCTCTTTCCTCCTCTTTCCTCCTCTTTCCTCCTCTTTCCTCCTCTTTCCTCCTCTTTCCTCCTCTTTCCTCCTCTTTCCTCCTCTTTCCTCCTCTTTCCTCCTCTTTCCTCCTCTTTCCTCCTCTTTCCTCCTCTTTCCTCCTCTTTCCTCCTCTTTCCTCCTCTTTCCTCCTCTTTCCTCCTCTTTCCTCCTCTTTCCTCCTCTTTCCTCCTCTTTCCTCCTCTTCCCTCCTCTTCCTACCTTCTTCTCTTCTTATTCTTAGGCCTATTACACTTTTCTGCTCTATAGGTCTTTAGCAAGTCTTTAGTCTAGAGATTCTAAACTATAGTATTAGGTATTCTATATCTTTATTTTTACTTTTTTACTTTACTTATATTATTATTATATAAACTAAAGTTCCCTCTAGGCTCTAGCAAGTCTTTAGTCTAGAGATTCTAAACTATAGTATTAGGTATTCTATATCTTTATTTTTACTTTTTACTTTACTTATATTATTATTATATAAACTAAAGTTCCCTCTAGGCTCTAGCAAGTCTTTAGTCTAGAGATTCTAAACTATAGTATTAGGTATTCTATATCTTTATTTTTACTTTTTTACTTTACTTATATTATTATTATATAAACTAAAGTTCCCTCTGGGCCTCAACACCTACTATAGTGAGAACAATGTAGCTGGCCGCAATCGTCAACCGAGTGAGTCCATAAGCCCAACAAAGCCACGAAGAAAAACCACGAGGCAAGCTCGTGGGCTGGCGAATAGGCTGTCAGTCAGCTAGGAACTCTCGCAAAATGCCGAAAGGGAGGTAGGTCTACCGGTAGCTGCGAACGAATTTCACTCATCGCCTGCCGCCTAGAAGGTGGGTGTCAGCAGCCACCTATAGTTAGTCAACAACTCCCATTTTTTTTAAACTACGAATACCACCTAGTTACCCAGGTGGAAAAGTCTTTACCATAGCGACAGGGGTCGGTATTTATATATTTCAAATGGGCGTAGATAATAGGTAGCTGGCAATCATACGCACAGTATGGAATAGCTGAACCTCATCTCCGCGCCCTCCTTTCTCCCTCCCCTCCCCCACCCCCCCCCCCAAAAAAAAGGAAAAAAAAAGGAAAAAAGATAAACACAACCACGATACTGACGAGCGCGGCGGATTAAGGCGAGGAAAAAGCATGCAGCATGTGATGTTGTACACCTCGGATCCGACTACTCTGATGCGATGGATATATTTGCTTTGGTATAACTATAACTATATAGCGCTACAATCCTACTCTATACGTGCCCAACTATAAACGACATCTACACACACATATATATCTAGCATAGATTCCCCAACCAACCAACCAACCACCTACGTAATATACTTCTTCAGCCCCCGCAGCCTCTCCTGCGCCATCTCAAGCACACTGTCCTCCTTACAAACAGCGAACCGCAACCAATCCTCCACAATATGCGCATTCCCGGGCGTGAAGAACTCGGTCGGCGGCACCGCCGCAATCCCCAACTCGACAATCAAAAACCAGCTCAACTTAAAGTCGCGCGGTCGCTCCGCAACATGCGGCGGGAAGTCGTAGGCCTCCGGTAACTGGACTTTCGCCATGTTAACCAGGACAAAGTAGCCGCCTTCGGGGTTGGAAAACGGCAGCCCAAGCTCGTCCCAGATGGTGTTGAACTTGTCCATTTTAGCCTTCATCTCGCGCTTCGACACGTCCCAGAAGTTGTGCGCGTCCGCTTGCTCGAAGCCGATGGCTGTGGCTTCCTGCAAGGGCGACACGGACGAGTAGCAGATGCGCGTGTGCGCCGCGCTCACGTACTTGATTAGATGCTCCTGCCCGATCAACCAGCCCACGCGCCAGCCGGTCGCGTAGAAGTTCTTCCCGCCGGAGCCGACCGTGATGGTGTGGCGTTCCACCTCCGGGGAGAGGGTGGCGATGCGCGTGAACGGCACATAGTAGAGCCTGTCGTAGACCTCGTCGGAGAGGATGATGATGTTGTGCTTTACACAGATGGCGGCGATGGCTTCGAGCTCGGCCTTGGAGAAGACCTTGCCGATGGGGTTGTGCGGCGTGTTGAGCACGATCATGCGCGTTTTGGGCGTGATGGCTCGCTCAAACTCGGCCATGTCGATGGTCCACTCTGCGGCGGAGGTGGTCTTGGTCGCGCCTTCCGCGGGCGGGTGCATGGGCACGTACACGACCTTGCCGCCGGGCATCTCGATGTTGGAAATGTACTGGTCGAAGAAGGGCTCGAAGACGATGACTTCGTCGCCCGGCTCGAGGAAGGCCATGAAGACGCTCAGCATGCCCTCGTTCGCGCCCGTCGTGATGGTGACTTCCTTTTCGGGGTCGAGCGTGCGGCCCCAGAAGGGGGAATAGGCGTCGGCGATGGCCTTCTTCAGCCGCGGTCGCCCTTTGGTCGGCGAGTACTGGTTGCATTCTACTCGGTCGAGGGCGGATTTGGCGGCATCGAGGACAAATTGTGGAGGGTTGTAGCCGAAGAAGCCCTGGCCCATGTTCACCACGGGCTGGACGGGCGATGCGGCGGCGGCTTCGTTGACGACGGACCTGCGGGTCGTCAGCTTCATACAGTTCACTCATTCATTCCTACAGCTTCGACAGCTTCGACTTGATCCTGGGCTGCATGGGATGGGAACAAACGCACCAGACATCTTGCCTCTGGCCTGCGACGCGCGCAGCGGGCTTGAAGGGGTCCTCGCGCCGGGTGGTTGCGGACATGGCGCGCAGCGGGGTGAAGGAAGCGGAGCGGGGAGACGCTGTTTTCCCTACTAGGTTTGCGAGGGTGAATGGTGAGCGGGAAGCCGAGGTCGCAATTGCTCTCATCGCAACTGGGAGGAGGTGGGAGCAGCAAGCCGTGCAGCAGGACAAGTACAAGTACACGACTACATAGTTGGTCGTCGGCCGGCATTGCGTGCTGTGTGCTCCACAAACGGCCATCAAACGCCGTCACCAAACACCGTCACCGAAGTCGCTGCGGCTAAACCCTTCCAAGCCTACTGCACGTTTCCACGACCATAGACACACGCCTGTTGCGCGCTCGCCACTACAAGTCCAACCACGACTATAAAGTCCTCGTTCGTCGCTGTCTGCTGTAGCGCCCAAATCGCAAGTACAGCCTGATTTAGTAACAAAGGTTTGGGCAGGAGCCAATATTTGGACGCATATGACACTGGAGAGAGCCAGCTTGCTAATCTACACAGGCCCGCGCTGTGCGTAGATACATTACCTACTATGCTAGGTGTTCTAATACTTGTATAGTCCTTGTCGACTATGAGCGGAATGAAAAGATATGGTAACCCTAGTCTCGGCTTAGCGCTACGAGTATAATAGCGAGCTCGCGACCCCCAAAGTCCATAGTGAAGGCGTCGACGCCCACTACTCCCGCTAGCGCCCTGTCCCCACGACCTCCGCATTTCCTTCTCGCAGCCCGACTACGATGGCGATGATAGTGCCGTCCTCTTTACCATCCGCCTTCCCCATGCTCCCCAATAGCCTTTATCGCCCCCGAGCCTGGGTATATTTTGTCTCCTGGGATGCAGTTTTGCGTGGGAACCTTTTTCCCAGTACCGTGTCTTAAGAAACAGCGCAATCGCGTCCATATAATTTTGCTCTGGCAGAATATCTTAATGCTAGATCCACGAAGACGTGTGGTTGAAGAGGAGAACGGGAGGCCAAGCTGCACAGACCCGATATCAGTTGCCAAAATAGGCAAGGACTTCTGGGCGACGCACGCGACACCCCCGCCACAAGCGCAGCAACCAGTTGCTAAGTCCCCGCGTGCCGCATCGTTTGGCCATCCCCTCCGCCGCATGCCATTGTCACGCGTCGGCTTATCAGCAACCCATGACTCTTGAAGCTAGGCTTATGCCCGGACCTTATAGTCCTCGGCTTTGTCCCCTCTGCAGCTGGCGACAGCAGCATCTTCGCTGGTTTGCCGGGAAGCGCTGAGAACTCAGCGGTGAGCTTGAATTCTAAAAATTGCACCAACAGACTAGCTAAACCATTTTACAGATTCCAGGCCTCGCCATAGTTTTGTTCGAAGGCGCCATTGCCTAGGAGCGACGACTTGACACATGGTGAATCTGATCTCTTCGAGCCGAACAAGCAGACTTGTGTGCTAGACTCTGGAGGATAACCCAGCCGACTTTCTTGATAAGATGGACAATTCGCAAATCGATGCCATACTGAACTTCAACTTGGTATGCTGCGTAGTGGGTGGCTTCGTCGCGCTGTTCGGATTGGTGTCATACCTTCTCAAAGAGGGATTCTATGTCACGGAACCACGTATGTGCATCTATACCTTCAGAAATATTGTCGTGGCTACGCTGACCATCACGCCTAGTTGTGTCCCTTTGCGCTGGAGTGTTTCTTTCCCCATACGGCGTCCATCTAATCCGACCGCACCAATATGCCGGCTCTCCAGAAGCGATTGCTACCGTCACCCTCTGCTTCACCCGCCTCGTCCTGGGAATACAACTCGTTATAGCTGGAGTACAATTGCCCAGTAAATACCTGAAGATGGAATGGCGGAGCCTGGGAGTCCTGCTTGGTCCTGGCATGTTGGGCATGTGGGTTATTACCAGCTTCCTGGCCTGGCAACTTATACCCGGCCTGAGTCTGGTGCAAGGTCTCATCGTCGGCGCCTGCGTGACCCCAACAGACCCTGTCCTGTCAAACTCGATTGTGAAAGGAACTTTCGCCGACAAACACATGTCAAAGCCACTTCAGAAAATCATCGTTGCAGAGTCAGGCGCCAACGACGGTCTTGGATACCTGTTTCTGTTCCTTCCTCTATACCTGGTCAAGTATGCTGGACAGGACGGCGGCACAGGAAAGGCAGTCACTTCCTTTTTGGGCGTGACTTGCCTGTACACGGTCTTGCTAAGCGTCGTATATGGTGCTGTTGCAGGCTGGGCGGCAAAGCATGCGCTCTTCTGGGCAGAGAGGAGACGCCTTGTTGACAGAGAAAGCTTGCACTTGTTTGTCATAGCTTTGGCGGTAAGTGAACCCATATATATAACATGAAGCTAGTGCTCAGTCGCTGATTCGCTACAGCTCTTGATCATAGGTACTGTTGGACTCATCGACGCGGACGACGTATTGGCTTGCTTCATCGCAGGAAACGCCTTCTCATGGGAGTATGTATTCTTTCGAATCTGCAATATCCACATTTTGCTGACGCACTATCCCAGCGACTGGTTCCGCCAGAAGACGAAACATGATTCCCTTCAGCCCATCATGGACTTCCTCCTCAACATGGCCGTATTTATGTGGCTTGGCGCCGTGTGTCCTTGGGAAAAGTTCTTTTCCAACGAGACCATTCCTAGCCATCGACTGCTTCTCCTCGGCGTTCTAGTACTTCTCCTTCGTCGTCTGCCAGTTATAATCGCCATGCGAAGACAGATTCCTCAGATACGCCACTTTCGCCACGCTCTCATCATGGGTTTCTTCGGCCCGATCGGCGTAAGCGCCATCTTCTATCTGTACGTGACCCAGGACTTTTTGCGTCGCATCCAGCTCGACAACCCAGACCGGGAGGATTGCGGTGCACTAGCGGAAGTAACCTTGATCGCGGTATGGTTTTTGGTGGTTTCCAGTGTCGTAAGTGAGCCCCGCAGCACAATGATGCTAGGAAAGCTAACCGTGTTTTCAGATTGTACACGGACTGGCCATTCCTCTCGGCAATCTGGCGCTATTATCTCCACGTGTATTCAACAACATCAGGCGCTTGGGCACTGACAAAGGCGATTCGACCCAACAAACTGATAGGTCTAGCGCTGATCCGGAACGCCAGCCTTTACTTGCCGAGCCCTTGGTATGAATGTTCTATCCAAGAGAGCTCGTCTCTGCTTCAGACGGCGCAGAACGGATGCTGGACGGCCTCCTTGGCCGTGTGGTTGAGGCAACGGTGGCAACCTTCCTATTCCCTACACGACGAAGATGCAACGGAGTAAGTCGAGCTCCGTTGCCCATGGAGTGGGGAGGCCTACTGGTTTATACTGCGCATTCTGGCGTCTTGCTATTGTTCTACTCGTACATCCAACAGCTAGCAAGCCGAACGACACGACGTCTTGCAGGAGCCTTTGTCAAGCTTCGTTATGGTAGTAATAGATCCGCCTGCAGGCAGGACAGTCGTATCGGTTAATAAGAAACCTGTAGAAAGCGTGCGTGTACACAGGTAGCATCAGCACATCATGAGAGCCCCCACCACTCTAAAACTGCTCATCCAAGCGGCGGAATAGCCACCAGCTGGCCATTTTCCAAAATGATACCTTCGGAAGGAGCAGGCGGTGATAAGCATATCGGCAACCCTGCCTAGGAAGAGAAGCGGGGCGAATTTCGGAGTCTTAGGAGACGCACCTTTTCTTCCTACGCGAATGATCCACGTATAAACTTTTTCTCTAGTTGTCAGCCATTTCCGCGTCCAGCACCTCGTGTGGAGGAGGACGCAGACAAAAAGGACGATATTCGCGATGGTGCTGAGGTCCAGATCGGAGTGGTAGTTTGTATAACATTTATTAGGTGGTCTTGTGCATTATTAAGTAATATATAACACAGCTTTCCCTTATAGCGTTGTACTGTATACTAAAAGGTCTGCGATGTTTCTTTTCCTAATATAAATTTAATATCTAAGTTATAAAATTAAAATTAGAGTAATTCTTAAAATTAACGCTAGATTTTAACTTAGTAACTAAATCTTAATACTAAATTTTAGCCCTATAATTATTAAATTAGGTAATGCTAGCTAGTATAACGTACTCCACAACCGAGCGACTCACCCAACCGAGCGACTCACTTTTGCCAAGACCCCACCAAAACGTGCTACCATCAATAGTACAACGCGATGCCTCAACAACACAACGAACTACTAGCGTCAAACGAAGCTCGTATACAGCTTGCGATCCAGGCTATCGAACGAGACGCGTCACTTTCGCAAAGACGCGCTGCCGCCATCTATAACATCCCTCAAAAGACCCTCAGCTGACGACGCGCTGGAATCGCCTTCCGACGCGACTGCCCACCCAACACAATGAAGCTCACTATAAGAGAGGAGAAGGCGATTATACAGCATGTACTCGACCTAGACTCGCAAGGATTCCCGCCACGGCTTGCTGCTGTGGAGGATATAGCCAATTCTTTGCTAGCTAAGCGGCATCGCGACCCTGTGGGCCATAACTGGGCTCCAAACTTTGTTAAGCGCCAGCCAGAGCTTAAAGTTAAGTTTAATCGAAAGTACGACTATAAGAGAGCCCTCCAGGAGGATCCTAAGGTGATACGAGGCTGGTTCCGGCTTATAGAGAACATGAAGGCTAAGTATAGTATCCTAGATAAGGACACCTACAATTTCGACGAGTCTGGCTTTATGATAGGCATAATATTGACTGGAGCGGTAGTCACAGGCTCTGAGCGTTAAGGACGGCCAAAGCAGGTGCAGCAGGGCAATAGGGAGTGGACAACAGTCATCCAAGGCATTAACGCAATGGGGTGGTGGATCCCACCCTTCATTATCTTCGGGGGCAAGCACCACCTCTCCGCCTGGTATAAGGAGAAGGATCTACCTCATGATTGGGTTATTGCAGTCTCTGAGAACGGCTGGACGACAAATGAGCTTGGTCTGCAATGGCTGAAGCACTTTGATGAGCATACAAAGGGCGTACTATTGGTGGAGCACGTTTGCTCATTATTGATGGCCACGAAAGTCACAACTCGCTCGAATTCCAGGATTACTGCAAAAAGAGTAATATTATTACTCTCTGTATGCCTCCACATTCGTCGCACCTCTTGCAGCCACTTGACGTGGGTTGTTTTGCGCCGTTAAAGAAGGCGTATGGGCGCCAAGCCGAGAATCTGATGCGCAACCACATCACGCACATCACCAAAATCGAGTTCCTACCTTGCTTTATTGCTGCTTTTAAGGCTTCAATTACTGAAAGTAATATCAAAGGAGGCTTTCGAGGTGCTGGCCTAGTGCCCCACGACCCAGAGGCTGTACTATCGCAGCTTGACGTCCGCCTGCGTACGCCTCCAGAATGTACTATTCGCGATAGTACATGGGAGTCGCAAACTCCGCGAAATAGTACAGAACTTGGGTCACAATCAATGCTGGTTAAGCAGAGGATTCAAAGGCATGTGGATAGTTCCCCAACTTATATGGTTGAGGCGGTGGAAAAGCTCGTCAAAGGCGCCGAGCTGATGGGGCATTCTTTGGTGTTGATGACCAAACGCAACGCCGAACTTCAAGCTGCTAATGAGGCCGCCACGCGACGTAAATCGCACAAAAGAAAGCGATTGCAGCAAGAAGGAGCTCTTACAGCTGAAGAGGGCCAGCGGCTGGCTACTCTAAAGGACTTTGCGGCGCGCAGTGATGGCAAGAAGGCAAAGAAGAGGGCGCGCGTTGATGGAGGCGAGCCAACTCAACGGCGCTGTGGACGCTGCGGCGAGCCTGGGCACAATAGAACAACGTGTAAATAACCTGCAGAAGTAGATTCTGAATAGATTGGCCTATTTAGACTATTGATAATAGTTCGTATTGACTCTGTACTGTCGTGAATAGTACATGTTTTGGTGGGGTCTTGGCAAAAGTGAGTCGCTCGGTTGGGTGAGTCGCTCGGTTGTGGAGTACGTTATATATTTTAGAAAAAATCTTTATAAGCTAATTAATATAAAGCTTACTAGTAGTAAATTACTATATAGCGCTTATACTATAATGCATTTTAGCACCTCCCTTAGCCTAGATGACAAATCAACAAATCTACAAGCATTATATGCGGGCCCTACTTTACGCGACGCGGCATCACTCCACGCCTCCTCCTAGCAGTATCATGGTCGCATGCCCGCTGTGCAATAAGCAAGTCAACCAGAGCCTCATCAACGAGCACATTGACAGCGGGTGTGCCGCCCACGTCGTCGACCAACACCACCATGACACAAACACGCCCAACCCCCACAAGACGCACAGCTTCTTCACCCCGTCCGCACGCAAGCCGTGCAGCACCGCGAAGAACGGGAACCCGACCTCGTCACCTGTAGCCCCGCAAGCCGCCTCCCAACACACAAACCGCCCCAGGACGCCCCCACCGGGCACGAAGCGCTCATTTGGCGAAGCGGCCGAGAACGAGACGAATAGAGAGCTACCGTCGCCCGCCGCGGTGAAGCGGAAGAAGCTCAAGGCGGTCGAGGATGCGCAACCGCTGGCCGAGCGCATGCGCCCCATGAAGCTCGATGATGTCTTCGGGCAGGAGCTAATAGGGCCGAACGGCATCCTGCGCGGCATGATGGAAAAGAGCAAGATCCCGTCCATGGTGCTCTGGGGCAAATCGGGTACCGGCAAGACAACCATTGCACGCATCATCGCGAACGCGTCCGGCTCGCGCTTCGTTGAGATCAACAGCACAAGCACCAAGCTCGACGAAGTCCGCAAGATCTTCTACGAAGCGCTCAAGGACCTGCAGCTCACGGGCCGAAGGACCATTGTCTTCTGCGACGAGATCCACCGCTTCTCCAAGACGCAGCAGGACGCCTTTCTGGGACCCGTCGAGAGCGGAACCATCACCCTCATCGCGGCGACGACCGAGAACCCCAGTTTCAAAGTCATCAGCGCGCTCCTGTCGCGGTGTCGAACCTTCACCTTGGACGAACTGAGCGACGACGATTTGGTTAGAATCTTGGAACGCGCCATGGCCGCTGAAGCGTGTACATCGCCATTGTTGGATAAAGAAATGCTCCGCTATTTTGCATCCTTTTCCGACGGCGACGCGCGCACAGCTCTCAACCTGCTCGAGCTCGCCATGAGCCTATCCCACAACCCAGCCATCACAAAGGACGAAATCAAAAAGCGGCTAACCAAGACGCTGGTGTACGACCGCGCCGGCGACCAGCACTACGAGAACATCAGCGCCCTGCACAAGTCGATCCGCGGCTCCGACCCTAATGCTGCGCTCTACTATCTCACACGCATGCTCAAGTCGGGCGAGGACCCCCGCTACATCGCCCGCCGTCTCGTGGTCGTTGCATCCGAAGACGTCGGCCTAGCCGACAACAGCATGCTCTCCCTGGCAACAGCCACCTACACCGCCTGCGAGAAAATCGGCATGCCCGAATGCAGCATCAACCTCAGCCATGCCGTCGTCGCCCTCAGTCTCGCGCCCAAGTCCACGCGCGCATACCGCGGACTTCGCGCCGCCGAGGCCGCGCTGCAAGAACCGGGCGTCGCGAGTCTTCCTATTCCTTTCCACTTACGGAATGCGCCGACAAGGTTGATGAAAGAGATGGGGTACGCGCAGGGGTATAAATATAATCCTGACTATTTGGATGGGAGGGTTAAGCAGGAGTATTTACCGGAGGGGTTGCAGGGAAGGGTGTTTTTGGAGGATGTAGATCTGGGGACGAGGGTGGATGAGGAGTTGGTGGATGAGGAGATGCTGAGGCCGGAGTTGGAGGACTAGAAGGCACGATTTTTCGTTTTGGCAAGGCATTTGCATGTATAGCTGTGGGATGGCTGAGGATGTATTGTGTATCTTGGTGGGGGAAAGCGGGAGTGTGGGTATGTCCTAACCTCTTTTTTTTTGCCCTAGTATGTATTCTACATGGAAAAGAGGATGTAATAAGGGCGTTTTTTTTGGTTTTGTTTTTGTTTTACTAGAGGATGCGATACCCCAATCCGATCTGATATTTTGCACATTACTATCTAAGCATGTCTCCCTTTTCTTTGGCATGCTACTCTGCCTCTCTCTCTCTCTCTCTCTCTTCAAGGTATATGCATATCAACCTTACTCATTAGTCTGGGCAGGAAGCTTTATTACAGAACCTACTACCCCGTCCATCCGTCGTTGAAGTCTCGGCCTTGTATCCATATTCTTCCTTTCCTATTCTTCCTTACTTTTTACTTTTTTTTTTGCTGTCTGTAGTAGTCCGTTCAGGGTAGATGTTTCTTTTTGGGCATGGATAGGTGGATAGGGAGGAGGGAGTGTAACGATGAAGAGGAGTCTATAGCTAGGTAGGGGTATTTGTTTGGTTATTACTACTACTAAGTAATGCAGCTAAGATATTGCGGATTACGAGCGAGGCTGGGGGAAGATTTCGTTTGGTGTATGCATTGTAGATGAATATGGTGGGCTCCTTGCCTGGAATCGGCTATTGCTACCTGCTGTTCGGAGCCAGATATCTCGGATAGGTTGCATCTGGAGCACGGCTACGACAAGCCAATTGAGGAGGGCATGGAGGTATCGGCATTGCTTTGGCTGCACCAGCCACCCGTATGCCTTGATTGGCGATGCATGCCCGCTCATGGCAGCGCGATTGTCCATCGGCAGCGCGCATAGGCTGCCGCAGACGGCAAAGGATAGAGCCATGCATGCATGGCTTTGACGGGCCAGCTCGTCAGGTGTCCAGCGTCGACCCGTGGACCCGTGAACAGCTGCTGGGTAACGTCGACGGAGAGTTTGTGGTGGAGTGGGCCCTGACTGACTGACTGACGGGGATGACAGCTAGTGTCACGGCGCCCAGGGCGATCGGGTTCACGTTGGCAACCCCAGGTCGACTGCCACACGTGCCCCAGGACTCGAGCATGCAGCGACACAAACCGCAGCGGTCGATACATAGTCGGCGGCGATGCCAGATGCTGTGACCAGCGCGCCGGGCCCTCGCTGATTCGCAGCGCCTGGGAGGGCGAGGTGCTAGGGTTGTCGGTGGGACCCGGGGAATGGCTGGTGGCACGTTGGATACGACCTCCCTCCCGTCGGCCAGCTGCCGCCCGCAAACACGCCCCACGCGCCCAGGTCCAGGTTCAGGTCCCAGCAAGCAGCCCCCGAGGCAGACCGGAGTGGCGCGGAGGCCTGCGGAGCGTTGCAGATCGTTGCAGATCGTTGCGTTATATGCTGGTCGGGGCCGTCTGCGGATGCAGATGCTGATGCAACAACACCAACAGCCATGGCCGACTCCGCCGCCGCCCTCCCCTCGCCGTCCCTCTTCCTCCCCCAGGCGCCGGCACGCGTCAAGAACAACAATGCCGCCGCCGCCGCTGCTGCTACAATACAACGCCCCCCGCAGCCGGTGCCCAGAGAGGCCCCAAAGCCCTCGGACAGCGCCGGCGTCACCAAGAGGAAGCAGTCCAAGAGCCGCAACGGTGCGTGAGCGAGCCTGATGAGCCAGGCCGTGCAAGCCATGCGACTGTGAACCTTGCTGATGGACTGCTTCGCTGCAGGCTGCATAACGTGCAAGGCGAAGCGACTGAAGTGCGACGAGGCGAAACCCACCTGCCAGCAGTGCGCACGCCGCAGCGTCGTCTGCGGAGGCTACAAGAAAGACTTCAAATGGCGGCCCTTTGAAGAGACCACCTTCGCCGCAAAGGCCTCGGGCCAGACGAAGAAGAGTGAGCTGCCTGCCCCCGTGGCCGCCCAGTGCAGTCCTGACAGACACAAAGCCTCTCCACCGCCGAACGTGCCCCCCCAAGAAACCTACATGGCCCACCATGCACCCCCGACCCACGAGCCCTTCACCAACATGTACTATCCACCTCCGCCAGCCCAGCCCATGGTGCATACCGTGCCTCTGCAACCCACCTTCATGGAGCCCTCGCAGGCCCTGATATCCAACATGCTCGCCGTGCCCCAGTCTCAGCCGTACATGTTCACCCCGCTTGCCATGTCTCCCATGGCCAGCTTCGCGCCCGGCTCGGATAGCACCAATAGCCTGTTTGAATCCGAAAGCGTGGACACTCGGCCTGCCGAGACGACAACCATTGCCTCCAGTGTGTCATCGTCTGGCCAGTCGCCACGGCTGATGGACCTGCTGCTCCCGGGCACCGACCTGACCAATACACCCGAGGAGTACAGCTCGTTCCGGGAGCAGCATGAAGCCATCTACCAACCCACGGGCTTGACGCCACCGGCAGATGCGATGGACGAGGAGGTGGAGGAGATCCCACGCGACTTCCACCATGACGACTGGGTCATGCGGCCGTCTCCTACTCCATCCAGTTCATCGGCTTCCTCTACAGACTGCAGGGATCAATCTCTATATGCGCAACGGCACCTGTCCATGGGATCGGACGAGATGCTGCTGAGACGCTTTGATCGGGAGACGTGCGGTATTCTCTCAGTCAAGGACGGGCCGACGGAGAACCCTTGGCGTACGCTCATCTGGCCGCTGGCGCGCGACTGTCCAGCGTTGTACCACGCCATCGCATCCATGACGTCGTTCCATCTGTCCAAGGACTCGCCCACGCTGCGCATTGAAGGGATAGACCACATGCGCACTTCTCTGCATGCACTCGCATCCAGCATGGAGAACATCAACCTCGACGCAGCCATTTCCACTACAATCGCTCTCACCTTCTCGGAATCGTGGGACCAACACATCAGCACTGGCATCAACCATATCAAAGGCGCCAGGATCCTGATCGATCGCGCGCTCGTGCAACATAAGCAGAACCCCAAGCGGGGCAAGGATCTCGCCCGCCTCAAGTTCCTCTGCAATTCGTGGCTCTACATAGATGTTATTGCGCGGCTGACGTCTGCTGACACGGATGAGTCGACTGACTACGACAGCGTCTTTGACAGCTTGAACATGGGCGAAGACGGCGATGCACAGCTCGATCCGCTCATGGGCTGCGCGCAGACGCTCTTTCCCATTATTGGCCGCGTCGCAAACCTCGTCAGGAAGGTGCGACGGGTCGACGGCAACAGCCCCGCCATCATCTCCGTGGCCATGGAACTCAAGCGCCAGCTCGAAGAATGGATGCCCCCTTCGTATATCGAAGACCCAGAAGACGAGACCACCAGCCCGCACGACTCCATCAAGACCGCAACCGCTTACCAGTATGCAACGCTTCTGTACCTGCACCAGGCTGTCCCGGAAGCCCCCTCCTTGCCTTCTGCCGTCCTCGCTAAAAAGATTGTGTGCGAGCTCGCCACCGTCCACCCTCGGTCACGCTCAACCATAGTGCACATCTATCCGTTGATGGCCGCAGGCTGCGAGTTGGTGGACCCGGTCGATCGAGAGTGGGTCTGCGAGCGCTGGCATCTCACCGCCACCAGGATGAAGATTGGCATAATAGAAAAGTGTATCGAGGTCACCAAGGAAGTTTGGAGTCGCCGCGATGCCTACGCAGCAGAGAGGTACTACGACGCTGAACGGAACAGCATCAATGCTGTGTCGCCCTCACTCAAGCGCCACTTCAGCTCGATATCCGACGATCTGGATGGCGTAGGAGACGTCTGCTGGTTCGAGCCCGCAGCGAAGATCCGAGCGCTGGACACCGTTTCGGTGCTTGGGGCCGAGGGAGACTTTGTTTGGTTGGATGCTCCGCCCCGGCAAGGAAGAGTGGACGGGACGCTGGCCTTTGAAGGCCCGAGACGCGTGCCTGTGCAGTCGGAGATTAGCCATGGTATACGGCGGTCGGATGTGATGGGTACGGAGACGCTGCCGCCTGAGTTCACGGTCAAAGGGCACTTACACTGGTTGGGTGTTATGCATGATTGGGAGTGGGAAGGTTAGTTGTCTTGGTGGGTTTATGCTATCGAGTGAAGGCTAATTATACGCAGTTTTACTGGGATGACACGAGACGCTTTTTGTCATCTTACGACGACGGCTCAATAACCCCGATTGCGGATCACGACTGCCTTTCTCTGCATTACGCTCGTTACGATTCCACACGGTTCCGTTTTTGAGATTTACATTTACATTTTTCCCAAGACGCAATTTTAGCGCCTTTTTGTGTATGCTGTCTGCTTTTTTTTTTAAAGATTCGATTCGATTCGCGTCGTAGCTCGATGTCTTTGTGCTCTTTTTCTTTTCCTTTGCTGTTGGGAAGATTGGTAGCCAGCGTCTGTGGGGTGTTTTGGGATTGGGATTGGGATTGGTTGGGGCGGGCCTTTTTTTTATGGGTTAAAAGGTGTGGGTGCTCAGGGATTTGGGTGGGTAGGGCTGGCTGAGTAGGGTAATTTTTCGGGTATACGGGGGTCTTGGGATTGGGATTGGGATTGGGATATGGGATTTTACACTGGGATGGCATGGCATGGCATGGCATGGGATTTTTTTTGGCATTGAACCCATTGGGAAATTTAGATTCGTCATGCATGTGTGGTTATGATTGGGTAGGATAGGATACGATGTAATACGATGTGGATGATTTGATATGGTGTGCTGTGTAGGGGTGGAGGTGTAGGTTTGGGGAAGGTTTTTGTGATGGATGGGTGGATGGGAGGGTGTTGATTCATGGATTGGGTGTTTGCGTGGGTGCGTGGTTAGTTATCTATGGTTGATTTCGCTGTACGATTTTCTTAGACGGGTTTGGTTTAGTGTGGTGCGTGGATGGTAGATGGATAGCTAGCGCGGGTGGTGGGTAAGGTTAAGGCTAAGGGTAAAGCTCGAAGTCAAGGTTGGGGTATCAATTGCTTGCTTGCTTGCTTGCTTGCGCTTCTACTGCTAACCTAGATAGACTGACTGCGTGGTCCCCCACGGGGCCCGTTGTCTTATCCGCATGCATGTACCACCTAACTATAAACATAAACATGGACGTGCGAAGTACATTCCTATCCTTGGAGATAGCTTCGTTTGTGAGGCCGTTCAGATGGGAGAATTCTATTCATATGTGATGGTGTGGTTTGTGTGTGGGTGGGTGGGCACGGTAGGTATGCAAGGTTATAACGCTAGATAGAAGAATAGGTAGAGGAGAGGAGAGGAGACTGGACTGGACTGGACTGGACTGGACTGGAGTAGCTCGTTGGTCACTCCGCTGGCGCTAGCGCTGGCTGGATTACGGGCGTGCTACGTATGTACCTGGTTGAGTGTGGCACGGTGGTTTGTTGAGATGGGGGTGGGATGGGATGAGGCGGGTTGGTTTTTCATTGGAGCGCGGGAATAATCCGAGAATGAGTGTGTACTTGCATGCAGGTGTGTGGCATTGGAGTTGGGGGGGGGGAGGGGGGGGAATGTGGGAAGGCGGGGTGGGGTGTGTGGCACGGGGCGAGGGGTTTGTGCGATCGAGAGAGGAATCGCAATCGGTCGAGGGAATCGGATTGCGAGGGGTGGTGGAGGTATTGTTTTCGGGGCGAGGGGTTTGTGCGATCGAGAGAGGAATCGCAATCGAGAGAGGGAATCGGATTGCGAGGGGTGGTGGAGGTATTGTTTTCGATGATGGTGGGCTGTGGTGGGATTGCTTTCTTGGCGTAAGGCGAGGGCTGGCTGGGATAGGGAGTTGGTAGCTAGAGTCTCTGGCTGGGATGGGGTGGGGTGATTGGGTGGGAGGGTGGATGGTTGAGCGTTGTCTGTTTTTGGGCATCACGATTGACGAGCGGAGCGGCGCGCGGGTCGAGACCGGCGGGGAAGGGGGAAGATGTAGCTGGCCGCTGGCTGCCGGTCAGAGAGCAGGGTAGCATGCTGCGTGCGTGCGGAAATGCAGAAGATTTGGGACTCCGCTTTGTGTAGCGACGGGTGATCTATTTCTACGTCTAGGCCATGGACGACGGAATATCTTGTAGGATCTGAGAATGCAAAGCAATAGATAGGTGCGGGGTGCGTTGCGCTGACGATACAATAGAAAGCGTCAGAGGGGATAAGTGTGGGAAGATGCGGTGCTCAACAAGACTGCGTGACACATTGGTGGCGCTTTGGCGCCACAGGTATTTATCGATGCGTGTTGCTTGAGAGCGTCAGAGCTTGGGGTTTTGTGTTAGTGTGATCAATGAGCGGGGGCGGAGGTGATTGTGAGCATGTTGTGGTAGTGTCGCTTACCGGGTGTAACGAGCAGATAATTGGTAGTCGTTGATCATGGGGAAAGGTTCGGGACGCTTGTTTGTGCATCGTAGAGTGGTTCTCCATATTTTCTTTCGTGATGGTACAGGGGGTGGCGAATTAGAAGTCGTGTAGCAGTAGATTGCGCGGAGTCGGGCTTGTGTACACGAGCAAGTCGGATGGTTTCCATAGGAATTCCATGGATTATAGAACATGGGTAGGGAAGTGCGGATGGAACTTCGATGGAACTTCGGGATCCGAAGATGATCTTCGGGTATCTGAGACGTGCCTAGAGGGCGTTTAAGGCAAAACCTCTTTCCCGTCAAAGTCCCAGCATTTACCCCTTCCTTCGATACCCACGTTCTTGACAACGTCGACTAATCTTTCTGCTACCCAATCCCTGTCAAAGAGCTTGTCGCTCCTCACGCCGGTCCAGAACTCTTTGCTGAAGTCGGTCTTGACCGTGCCAGGGTGGAGAGCAACCGCTATGGCCTTCTCTCCCGACGCTGTCTTCAGGTGATTGTCGAAAGTTTTTATTAATTGATTGACGCCGGCTTTCGCGGCGCGATAGCTGTACCAGCCACCCAGTCGGTTGTCTGAAATGCTGCCTACGCGAGCAGACATTACTGCCATTGTGGAGATGTGCGGGAGGCCTTGCATTTCTTCCTCTTCATTGGTTCCGGACTTTTTTCTGGGAAGGAAAGGCGAAAAATGCTTGAGCATGAGCATTGGACCCAGGGTATTTGTGCGGAACGTTAACAGCGCATTCTCTGCATCAATCTGTGAAGGCGACCTTTCAGGAAATAGGACTCCTGGCACAATGAAAGCTAGTTGGAGGTGATTCGAGCTCTGGGGAAATTTGTCTTTGCAGGCTGCAGCAGCATTCGCGATTGTTGATTCGTCTGTTTAGACTTGTGAGACCTTCTTCGCGTGTATATACGGCGGTCTTACCAAGGACATCCACCTCAAGCATGGTCAGCCTATTTTCATCTACCTCCAGGCCTTCGAGCAACTGCTTCTTTGTATTTGCTAAGTCCTTTCGTGCTGTTGCTACTACGGGTGCTTTCGTTGTCTGTAGCACTCTTCTCGCGAGTGCGAAACCAATGCCTCGAGAGGCGGGAGATATGAGAGACCAAGGAACCATGATTCTTTTGTACGTTTCATGAGAAATGACTGCGAAGTCATACTGGGGGTTTGTTGTTGACATGTGGATGCGGCGAGATCGATGATGACATCGCGACTTCCCACGGGAATCGGCTAGATCGGACTAGGTTAGCATGCATTCGCAATGTTTCCTGGCACGTCTTCGCAACTTATTCCGTCAAAATCCCATTACACTTCGATACCGTCAAGGCTTCGTTTCTATTCCTCGCTTCTGGTTTTCAATCCTCAAGCTCCTCCATGACGATCTCACTGGAGACCAGTCCTCAAACAGACGTCTAGAATCTCTCGCCCAAGGCTTCCGTATACAGCGCTAGGGCAGGGAATATACCTAGAAATCCGCTTTGTGTGACTGCAACCGGCTGCTGAATTGGCACATGTCTCTTGGAACTGTTTGAATATGGGTATTGGAGAACTCTGCCAGTCGTTGGGTACAAGTTCTGAAAGGTTATAGGTGGCGGGACAAGAAGACTGGGAGATGCGGCGTATGTCTTATAGAGGTAGTGTAAACGATTAACGTTGTGAAGGTGCGCTATGGGCCCAGTCTACAGAGGCAGCATCAACAGCTGGTGAGAGACCCGTATAGGGAAGTCTATCACGTGAACTCTGCATCGGGTGGATAATGCATGCATTTCACAAGGTATTCCACCTCTATCCACAACTACAGGACAAAAGCTTGAGTACAGTTGGCCTTAATATTACTTATCCTGGGTTAACACATTGAACCCAAAATTTTGCCCTAGTACTGTGAATTGGCAGTTGCCTTCAAAATCGACTGTCACGGCACCACGGAACAATCGTCCTTATGGAATTCAGTTACGACCTTTGTGTTTATCTGATTGTTACAATTGAAATCATAGCCATGGAAAAGTTTGGGGGTTTCTAGGGGTATCGTGTGAGAGGTCAGATGCACGTTGCCACAATATGCGCGTCCACGTGTAACCGTTACACAGGTTTGCTGTAGCAACAGTGCCCCACCATAAAAGGCGGTAAGGTCTACATCCGGCTTGCGTTCTTCAACCCATCCACACCTCATAGCTGTAAATCAAGTTTAGGATTTTTTACGAACACGCCAACACATTAGCCCACCATGGACGTTCACGAAATTGAGGACCAGCACTCGCAGATGATGCAAGGCCAACTGCAGACTTTGCGACAGGCGCAAAAGCGGAAGGGTCAGCGCCCTCACGATCGGAAGCCCAGACAACTTGAATACATACAATTTATGGCAGGGCTTACGGCAGCACAGCGGGTGGGCCAGGAACAAGGAAACTATATGATTCACACATCCTTCATCCCACCAGCATATCCGCCATGCATTATGCCCCTCGCAGAGCTAAGCCCCATAGCCATCCGAGATCTTCAGCTTGAGACACACCATAGAGGTACCTACCTGCTTCTCCGCTCCATCACTCCACCTAGCCGCATGACGGCGATTATGGCACTGGGCGAAGATGAACGTGGTGATGTCGTCTTGCTACAATTGTACCAGCAGCTGGAAGAGAAAATCAGGAAAGCGGCAGATGTCGTTGATACTGGCACAGTCTTGCTGGTCAAGGAGCCCTATTACAAAGCCATGGCTAATGGGAGTTATGGTCTTCGTGTAGACCACATCTCCGACGTGATCCATGTCGTCAAGAATGATTCCAAGATTCCCAAAGCGTGGCGCGCGCAAGTGCCCGAAGCCAAACGCACGGCTGAGTCATTGAAGCTGGAAGGAAATTCTGCTATGGGAAAGGCCGAATACTCGCAGGCCATCACAAAGTACGCGCTCTGATGTAAGACATATCGATATTTGCTGAACAACTGGCACAGGTATTCGGATGCGCTCGCGCAACAAGCTACGACAGAAGAGATCAACATCATTAAACGCAATAGAGCGCTTGCATTTCTGAGAACCAAGCAGTTCGACGCTGCACTTTTGGATACAGGCTTCCCTGACTTCGGCTCCAATCCCTCCGAGAAGGCGCTATTCCGGGCAGCCGAAGCACTTTATCATCTGGGTCGGTTCAATGAATGCCGTGAAGTGCTTGAACAGCTTTGTGCCAGCTTTCCAAGCAATGAGCAAGCTTCGCAGACACTCGACCGAGCACGACGTCGATGCGCAGAGCAGAACACCGGAGAATACAACTTCAAGCACCTTCGAACAGAAGCTGAGAAACTTCGTCCTCCTCAGCTAGATCACGCTACTTACATTGGACCAGTCGAGATCAGAAGCGCAGCCAACAAGGGTCGCGGGCTGTTCGTCACTAAAGCTGTCAAGGCAGGGGATCTCCTTATGTGTGAGAAGGCTTTCAGTCATGCTTATGCGGATGAAAACGATAAGACTAACTCAAGCATCACTTTCTTGATGAATCTTGAGACAAGCAAAGGCTTTATCGGTGGCCAGGCGGAGCTCATCAAAACCATTGTGCAGAAACTGCACAGCAATCCATCTCTGGCTCGAAAATTTACCACCCTGTACCATGGGGATTACGAAGCTGTGGCTACCTCTATGGTGGATGGCAAGCCAGTTGTTGATACGTAGGTTTTTCTCTTCAAAAGATATAGAGCGCAGCAAATACGTCTAGGGTATTAACTGGAGACACAGATTTCTTGTCGAGCGGATCATGAATCTCAACGTCTTTGGATGTCCCTCAATTTCCAGTTTTCATGCTCATGCCCAACGGTTTGAAGACGCCTCTAAAGAGTCGGTTGCTTTTCACTCGTGCGGTATCTGGACGCAGGCCTCATACATCAACCATAGTTGTACCAGCAATGCCCGACGATCCTTTATTGGCGATATGATGATCGTCCGGGCAACACAGGACGTCGAGCCTGGCACTGAAATCAGGTTCTGGTACAAGGGTCCTGCTGCCTCCAAAGACATGGGAAACGAATTCAAAAACTGGGGGTTTGCCTGTGATTGCGCCATCTGTCAGGACGCCAAGGAGACGACGCCTGCTGTCAAGAAGAGAAGGGAGACGTTGATGAAAGAATTGAAACGAGCGTGCGATGTACCCACAGAGTACGAAATACAGCCGCAGAAGATGGAGGCAATATTGGATACTGTGAACAAGACATACACGCAGCCTCCGGACAAGGTGCCTCGACTCCTACTCTGGGATCCACAACTTCTCCTCGCGCGTGTCTATTCTTCGAACAACCAGATCGAAAAGGGCCTGGCTGCTGTCGCTAAGGTCTTGACTGCGCTTGGCTTCATCATCCTTGGAGCGGACTTTTCTTCTGCACCCTTTAGAATTATCAAGTGGGGATTTGTTGTGGAACATCTGGTGGAAGTATTTCTGCATGCTAGGAATGCGTTCGGGGATATTGGCTCTCGGAGGGATTCTATGCAGGCGGAGCAATATGCAAGAGTTGCGTATAAGATGATAGTAGGAGAAGATACTTCCTTCGATTTATCCCACGGTGGGTTTGGTCAAAACTAGGATTGCCATGGAGGAATTATCTTAGTCAGAACATGTTTGCATGTTCAGATAGTTGAGGGGAAAGGATAGCCAGAAACAATTTAATCAACTTCAACATGGCTGAACTTATTGGGTGTTGGTTCAGGAGGTCGTGTTCGGTCGCCGATCCACTCCCTTCGCAATAATAGGATCATTGGCGAGAATCAATGATGCTGGCGGTCTCTGGGCCTACAGCTACAGATCAAAAGTTTGAGTACAATTGATCTTGGAATTGCTTATCCTGTGATACCACACCTTACACAAATTTGTCCTAACACTGTAAAACCCGTGCGAAATAGAACCAACACATATTCAAGACTGCACTGCCTCAAGCGAAAGGAAATGGCACAGGGCATTGAGACTGAAACAGTATAGCATTTGTAGGTATTTCGATAAAAGACCACCTTTCCGTCCTATCGAAGGCCCAACTCATTGGGTTCCTCCATTGGCAATCAGGACATGCAGCGTAAGGGGCCCAAAAAATCGTATGAGTCATGAATCTTCCGCTGATCACATTGCAAAATACCAGATAGCACCTCTATTCCAAACTCAAAAGTCGTCCCGGTTGGTATTTACTGGGCCGGATCGTCGCAGCCGCCAAGGCTGAAGTTGATGGAGCCAAGGGGGCAGCCGGAGTCGACCGAGTCCCTGCAAGCCTGGCTCGTGCACGACTCCTCTTTGAACTGTTCACGGAACTTGTTGGTGCGTTGCTGTGGTTGGAGTTAGCAAACGACTAGTCTCATCTTCGTTCACTGATCCTTGACAGAAGCAGATCTCGGAAGTCATTCATACCGGAGCAGCTGCCGCAAGGGAAGTCATAGCGGCCAGCGCGATAAGGACGGAGGTGAAGTTCATATACATGTTGTATTTGTAGACTGTAGGAATGTAAAATGAAGCCAAGTGATAGTTGGAAAAAGGTGGAAGAAAGAATGGAATTGAAATGGACTGAATGTGTTGTTGGTGAGATCGACTGAACACCTTAAAATCAGGGACGTCGACCTGACTTTAATACCTTAGGTAGCTGCAAGACAGATGGCGACCATCGACCCATGTGAGAGACGCAGTAACCAGATCCCGCTTGGGAGTGGACGCAGAACAACGGCTTGCCCGCGCATCGAAACACTTCGGAGGCGTGCCCAGACTGCCTGCAAACTCTTGCACGGAATAATGCGTAATCAATTGCCTCTTCTTGCCTTATGCGTCTCAATGAGTTAGGCCGCTGGATCTTGGCAAGAGTCGCAACTCCATACTAGCGTGTTTGAGGTGGTGCTTCTTCTGTTGTTGTTGTTGTGGGGAAGCGCGGTCGCGATCCAAACGGTTTCGGTCTGATCGACGTGGTGAAACGCTAGCCCAGCTGTACCCCGCGTATGGATGTTCCAGAAGCATTCTACCTACAGCTATATTCGGGCATAATAGGTAGCTAGATATTCGAAAACAATCTTCGAAATTTTCGCACGGCCATACTTCCGAATATTATGCTGTTAGGGCCTATTGATATGATATACATTATTGGAGATTTTTTATAAAAGTTTACTGGACTACTGCGTTGGTTTGCTACGGTGCGAGAAAAAGATTTGGGCTGTCCCTGGGGAAAGATTGGGCCAACTTGTACATGTACCTTTACGCAGTTCAATTAGGGCAAGAATCAAACTACATCCTCGGACATGAATATCGCGGTGCCGCACGAGTGTGGCTTAGGGCATTAAAGGTAATGCAGCTTGCTACCTAGACGGCGCACAAAACATTCCAGGCAAAGCATGATTCACGCACGAAATGCGGCGCACAACCATAATCCCTCTAAGTCTATTCTACTCTCTAGGACACGTGACTCGTGAAGCATTTCCTTGGAACAACACTCGACTTTGTCATCCTGGTTGGAGTACTGAAGATTCTAGTGTATCGCGTGCAGTTACGTCTTTGGCCTTCACTACAGTATTAGCTACAATGCAGTTGTGACTAAGCTTAAGGCAGGCTACCACGAATGGGACTCTTCGTCATGAATTAGAAGTGATATTGGGGGACTTTGCTACGGTACAAGCTTGGTACTCTAAAGCATGGCATCGCGAACTTTGATTCAAAGAAATAACCCTAACCTGTAACAATTTGGCTGATATACCCCGGTTATTGTCTTGCACAGCTGCTGCATACACGTTTGTGTAGCAGGAGATGAAGGGCTAGATGCGGCGTGGAACGCGCGGGGTAATTTATCATGGGGAGTATGGTGTTTGAACTGGAACATAATAGAACCTCACCTTAGGTGAGACTGATTGCGTTCTATCGAATTTCTTCATCTGTTTGGTTTTTCCAATCTTCCAGTATACTTGAATTGTTTGTGAGAGGAGTTCCGCATTGTTGAGCACACGTGCAGCATTGAGGAAAATCATATCCTGATCTCTTCCAACAGTCATCTGTCCTAGATTCTCGTATCATACAGCACAGGTTCCATCTAACTTTTATAGCATCTTAGACACAGATTGTGCACCGTGTCGTTCGGATAGAGAAGAATATACCACCCCTCTCTACAGGGTTCGTGCTCCGCGTTAGACACCGGTCGTCAATTCGGATCTTGCATGTGCTTACGCTCTCCACATGTCGCACGGGACTAAACTCGAGTATGGCTTCCGCCACACGGTGGTGCCCTTTTATTAATAATGTCGTCGATGATGCGACCAATACCTCTAGGTGGTTCAATGTCACAGTACCATTAGGAGGGGGCCTAAGTTGTTGGCATCAGCCTTCTTGTTAATGTATACGGCAACTTGGCAGGCCACAGTTTTTTGGACAAACAAAAGACAAGACTAGAGGTTTAGACGGCATTCGTAAGTCGAGCTATCAATCGTTGCCGCTACTATCAATCTGACCATGGTTTGACTGTCTAGAAAGCTCTGTGACAGGACGCTTTTCAGTCGCCATTCCAAGAAGTTCCCACACCAATATTGCCACCCAGCTAGAAACCCCCAGTCACATTCGACCACCCCTCCAACCCATCGATGCTCCCCCCAAACCCCACAGCCATCTCAGCCTTGCAGTTGTCCATCAACATACAGCTCGGCGGTTCCTCCTGCCGATGCGGACAAACAAAGCAACTTCCCCTCCTCGAGCAAAACCTCATCGCATCCTTATCACTAAAGCACACCCCCCTACACACCCCCTTATCCTCATACTTCCCCTGATAAAAGCAATCCTTGGGCCCCAGATCCATCGGCACCGCCCGGTTACACTGCTTGCAATACGCCTGCGTCCCACCCCCGCCCACCTTCTCGCATTCCCGCGTATACATCCTGTCGTTCTCGCACGTCCGGTATTTCTGGCACTGCGTGAGCGGCACGTCGCCGCCCCCGTTGTCGTGCGTGTACCACAGCACTTTGGTGCAGACGCGAGGACACGACTTGCAGTTCCACATGTGCGAGCCGCGCGGCTGCCAGCAGCTGCGGATGGTGTCGCCTTCGATTTCGGGCAAGCATGCGCGCGCGCAGGACTGCTTGGCGTTTTTGTCTGTCTAGTCTTTTCCTTCCTTGCAGTCGTCTGCGGGAGGTGGGGAGGGTGGGCGCGGCAAGGTTTTTGGAGGCTGGGTTATGGGTTAAGGTTGGGGCGTTGAGGGGTTTGGTGGAGAGGGTTGGGGTTGTTGAGGTGGGGAGAAAGGTGAGGGTTCGGATGGGGATGGGGAGGGTGTGCGGTTCGTTGTCGCCTGCGTGGGTGGTTAGTGGATGTTATATTTGGCGATGCGTGGAAGTGGGAGTGGAATATCAACATACCCTCATCATCATCAAGATCTATCGGCGTCCAGGCACAACTTGGTCCCGTGGGGCTGCGACTCGGATACAGTGTTGGAATTACGATCTTGGATCGGGGCTTGCCTTCGTTGTCGCCTATTGAGTTTTGCACAGCGGTCAGTGAATGCCATTATATAATGCGTGCGTGCGCGCGCATGTGGAAGTGGAAATGGAAGCGGAAGAAGTTTCAACATACCCTCATCCTCATCCAAATTCAACGGCACCCACGGACAACTGCCCCCGGTAGAAGTGGGACTCATATACAAAGTTGGGATTACAATTTCCACGGCTGTGGGGAAGGCGCCTGTTTCGTTGTCGCCTGTTTTGTTTGAATAGTTAGTTATGTATGCTGGTGGGACTTGGGTGGGTTTGGGGTGGGTATCGAGGGACTGAACTTTACTTGCCTTCGTCATCTTCTAGGGAAAGTTGACCTGGTGAGCAGACGGGGCCGACGGGGTCGGTTGTTGTGGGGGGGAAGTAGAGTGTTGGGATGGAGATTGGGGCGTCGGTTGTTGTTGTTGATGTTGATGTGGAGGTGTTTGAAGAGCTAGATGACGAAGATGAGTAGCTTGACGAGCTTGACGATGAAGAACTCAACGTCGACGAACTACTAGAACTCCTCTCCGTCGACGAACTCCTACTCACACTCGACTGTGAAGTCGAAACCGTCGTGCTAAACGAAGCCGACGACATAGACTTCTTATCATCATCATCATCATCCGGTTCAGTATCCACCGGATCCTCGGGCGGCTCCACAGGCGGCGGCACAGGCGCAGGAGGCACAACAGGCGGAATGAACACAGGAGGAATGACAACCACTGGCACGCCGCCGCTCGTCGAGTTGCCGGCTTGTGTGCCTGTCGTGCTCAGCGTGCTGAGTATCGGGGCGGCCGTTATTGTGCTGTCGCTGGGGGGGCCTGTGGGCGCGGGAGGTGGAGGACTTGGCTGTGTGGCGTTGGAGGTGGGGCGGATGGTGGGCGCGATGAGAGTGCGGGTTTTTGGGGGGATGGGGTCGCCTGAGGGAGCTCGAGGTGGTGGCTTTGGACCCCCCGAGGGAGACACAACCGGGTTGCCAGAAGACGCAACGACCGTCCCACTCTCGCCAGGCAGACCCGAAGAAACAGGCACCGGCGGCACACCAATCGGACTACCCAGCGTACGCGTCTCTTGCGGCGGTTCCTGCGGCGGGAGATCCTGAGGACGAGCCTCCGCGCCTTGAAAGGCGAGGATATGCAGTAGAGCTAGCGTGGCAAGGATATGCATCTTCCTTTCCGTTTGGGAGCGCACCGGGGGTGGAATAGAAGTCGAGGCTGGGCGTGGCGAGAGCGGCGCGTGGGAGAGGGTCAAGCGAGCGGCATTAAGGGAGGTGGAGAAGAGAGATTCGAGGGCGGGTTACTGGAGGATATTGGGATGAAATCATAGTTTATAGGCGATTTTGCCGAGTGAAAGGCGCGAGAGTTTCACGTACGGTGAGTGAGTGCAAGGCTATGGTTTTAGTTGACTGACCTCTTTGGAAAGACTGGGATGTTCACTACCGTCTAGCAATGTACAGATAACTTTCACTGATACACCGTCTTCGAATATCTGTTCGTACTTCTCAACACTAACATCTACACCGACTGAGACCTCAACTCAGCAACCCAACCGGCAACCCATTTATCGACCCACTCCCCACCCACGGCGGGCATATCTTTCAACGTCCCGCTCTCCGCTACCGCGCGACTCATTTCCCACTCAATAGCATTCTCACTATCCAGCATCTGTGCTTCGTAGAATTCCTGCAATTTGATCGCGGGATGCGTGCGTACTAGCTCTGTAGCATCGGCGTCATAACCGTCCGCCACCTCTTGAAGTCGCTCCAACCACGACGCCGCAGATACGATGTCGACAGTTTTATTGCTGTGCTTCTTGATGCTAGCCACGATATGAGGTAATAATCCTTTCCAAGACGTCGGCTTAGGATTCAAAAGGTTGAAAGCCAGCGCGCCGTTCCCCGTACCTGCATCTTTCAGACCCGTTCCAAGCTCAACAAGCACATTAGCAAGCATATCCACAGGCATCCAGTCGACCTTGTTCAACTCGGCGCCCAGATCCTCAGGCACAACTCCAAGACTAATAGACGTAAGGACCAAGCTAGGCAGCCACTCAGCTGTATTCCACACCCCACCCGTCGTTCCACTCTGGACCGCGCCCGTAATCTGCCCCACGCGGGAAAACGACACGGGTATTCCCACCTGTCTAGCCGCAGCGTCGCAGAGAAGCTCCGATACCAATTTCGACTTTGCATACCCGATCTCGTACGGGGCGCGGAAGTCGCGCACTACGTCTTCGGGAATCACTTTGGAAGACGCAGAGTACCGCGGGAGCTGCGCCACGGAACTAATCGAGGAGATGTAGAGGAGCTTTGGAGGATCCGTTCCACTGGATGAGAGGCGGAAGAGGTTGATTAGACCGTCGAATTGCGGGCGGAATGTCTTGAGCGGCAGAATGAAGTTGACTGTCCAAGCGTTGTGGATTATTAGCGTGGCTGTTGAGCGGAGCGTCTCGTATGTTTTCTCCTCGAGGCCAAGATTGGGCTGGTCTAGTGTTGCTTGGAGGAAGGTGGTGCGCTTGCGTTCTTGGTTGAGGAGGGACTGCATTCCTTTGGTTTTGGAGACGTGGATGTCTTCTGCGTTTGCGCGCCGGTTGAGGCAGTAGATGTGGGATATGGATGTGTTTGCGAGGAGGGTTTCGAGGACGTGGACGCCTAGGGAGCCGGTTGATCCTGTTAGGATAACGGTTTCGCCATTTTTGGAGCTGGGTGTGCGAAGCTGTCGAGGTAGTTGGCCGATGAGTGGTTCGTATTCTTTCAGTAAGTTTCCGAGCTCTGAATTTCCATTAATTACTTCGGACGCGCCGTTCGCAGTGCCGCCATTGACGAGATAGCGCGTCAGCAACTCGACACTAGGGTTGTTGTAGACGACGGATAATTCGAGATTAGGCTGCCCAAGCCCGTGTCTCAACGCTCTAATCAGCCTCACCGCCATCAAAGAATCCACGCCCAAGGCGAAGAAGTTTTCTTCGCCTTCCTGGAGAAGATCAGGGTCAATTTTGGAAAGTGCTTGCTTTAAGAACGTTGATACTTGGTTAGCATCCTTGGTATCCAGAGAGGCCCTCTCGGCCCCCGTAAACACAATATCGGCTCTCATGTACACGTCGTCAATCTCAGCTGCGTATAGAGCGACGGTGCCTGGTCGTTGAATGGTTCCTTTCCCGGACCGAACCATCAATTTTTCCGGACTCGTCAGTAGAACCATGGACTTCTCGACGCGGGCGTGAGCTGGAGCGGTCTTGTTCGCCTCTTCAATAGAAGGCCAGATCTTCTCGATGAAAGCGGCTTTCCCTTCTTCGCTCAACTGCCCTAGTTTTGGCGTCGTTTCGACTAGCAATCCAGCCTGGAAACGTTGCATGCCAAATACCAATGCTGCAGTGACCTCCTCGTTACTCGTCACTACGTGATGCTCCATTGATACCGGATTAGTCTTTTCGCCATTGAGGAGCACAATGATGTCGTCCGCACGCGCTTTCCAAGCCCAACAGTTCGGAATCGTAGGATGTTTGACGAACAGATCACTCGTCCGGTAGACATCGAGGCCCTTCAGTACGGGTCCTATCGTGAATGGCATTTGGTTCCTCTCGTAACGGGGATCCTTCCTAACAACCATTTCAAACATACCGGGCGTGACTTCTTCGAATACAAACCCCAGCTCGGGATGCGGAACTACATAGTGCCAGTCTGCAGCCGTCATACCTGGCGCAATGAGCTCGGCGATAAGGCCAAATTCTGAGGCTCCGTGGTTGTTGCGGAGTGGCACCTTAGCTGCGACTTTGTCACCTATCGCTTGCGGAAGATCACCACCGGCGTATACGATGAGACCAAGATGCTTAGAGCAGTATTCCAACAGCTCTGGTTTCTCGGTCAAATCGGCTATGATGGATGGTACGAGGAAAGCTACGTCGGCTGGAGCCGTCTTCAGTGCCTGCACGATGCCTTCGGCTGACGGGAGGGCTCCGGATAACGGCGCAATTGACACAGTTCCGAAAGGGGGACTATGAACTAGATGAATCGCAATACCAGCAGCCTGCGACATTGTCAGGGGATGATGACCAGTTAGCGTTATGATTTAACTGACATGAAAAGGTGGAAACGTATTGAGCATGCGTTTGCCTTGGTGTAATTTGTCAACCGATTGGAATCCAGACGGTGGCTCCAGAGCACAGTAATTTGAGTGTCTCGCCACTGTCTCGTGCGTCCAGATCAGTGGCTTAGGTACACCCATCGAACCCGAAGTATGACTTGATGATAAGGTTAGCAAAACCTTGAACTGTGAAAGCTGGTTATCAACACACGTACACGATTACGATTGGCTCTGTGCGGGCTGTGTCAAAGGTCTTGGCATACGAATAATGCGGATAATCTTTCTCCAGGAGATCCGCCACAGTTGGTACATGCAAGTGCTTCATCGGATGAGCGCTCAGTACATGCTCTATTGCTGGAGGAGCAGGGTCCGGAGTCAGTATCGTGCAACACTGTAACTTGTCGAAGAGAGAGCCATGAGCGGCGATACTGTTTCGTGGATACGTAAGGAACGCCTAGAAAGATTCGTCAATTGTTCCTCGAGACCACGTTGATTTGAACGTACCACATATCCAGCCTTGACGGCACCAAGAACCAAAGCAGTATACCGAACGTCATTCGGACCAACATAGGCCAAGACGTCGAAGTCTTTGCAAGGCCCTAGCTTCTCTTCTAGCCACCATGCAAAGCCGTTGATAGCATTGGCAAATTCTTTGTATGTGACGGTTCGGTAGCCTTCGTCGTAGGTAGTTGGCGAGTTGGGATATAAAGCGTATGGCACAGAAGGCGTCACTTTAGCGAGGTGGTCCACAATGTTCGGGACAAGCTCGTTGCGCCAATTCGAGATATCGGCATGTGTCTTCGCCATGATATTGGTGCGATTAATGTAGTGGGCAAGCACTAAATAGGTAAACGGTGCGGGCGTAGAGGATGTGGAGGACAATTATTGCAACCGACACAATTTTGTCGGTAGAAGGGGCTGAATTTTTTTTTACGGGCGATAAGTAACTTATAAGGAGCTAAACTAAAGTTTAAATGCTATAACTATACTTTTATTATATACAACTCTATATTATACTTTGCTAGTAAGGGGAGCTATAGCAATATTAAAAGCTGCTTATACGCTAGCATATCTCTAATAGCTGTATTTAATAACTACTATTTAGATAATAACCTATCTAGTTTATTATAGTAAGTTCTTAACTTTACTATACTTATTAACGCTTATAATATAATATAGATAGATCTAAAATTAATACCCTATTTATGCTATTCTAACTATTTACTAGTAATACTTACTAATAATAATTACTACTACACACGTATATAGCTATATAAGGCTAAAGAGAAGGAGAAAAAGAAAGAGAAGAAGAAGAAAGAGGATAATAAAAAGATAGAGTATATAAAGGTCCTTAAAAAGGTAGTAGTAAGGTACTATAACTTGCCTAAGAGTACGCTTATTAAATTAATCTTATAACGTACTCTACAACTAAGCGACTTACCTAACTAAGCGACTCACTTTTGCCAAGACCCCACTAAAACATATACTATTTACGACAGTATAGAGTTAATACAAACTATTATTAATAGTCTAAATAGGCCAATCTATTTAGAATCTACTTCTGCAGGTTACTTACATATTGTTCTATTATGCCCAGGCTCGCCGCAGCGTCCACAGTGCTGTTAAGTTGGCTCGCCTCTATTAACGCGCGCCCTCTTCTTTGCCTTCTTACTATTACTACGCGTCGCAAAGTCCTTTAGAGTAGCCAGCACTGGCCCTCTTTAGCTGTAAGAGCTCCTTCTTACTATAATCGCTTTCTTTTGTGCGATTTACATCACGTGGCGGCCTTATTAGTAGCTTAAAGTTTAGTATTACGTTTAGTTATTAACACTAAAGAATGCCCCATTAGCTTAGCGCCTTTAATAAGCTTTTCCACCGCCTTAACTATATAAGTTAGGGAACTATACACATGCCTTTAAATCCTCTGCTTAACCAGCATTAATTATAACCTAAGTTCTACACTATTTCGCAGAGTTTACGACTTCTATATACTATCGCAAATAGTATATTCTAAAGGCGTACGTAGGCGGACGTTAAGCTGCAATAGTATAGCCTCTAGATTGTGGGGCACTAGGCCAGCACCTTAAAAGCCTCCTTTAATATTACTTTTAGTAATTAAAGCCTTAAAAGCAGTAATAAAGCAAGATAGGAACTTAATTTTAGTTATGTGCGTAATATAGTTACGCATTAGATTCTTGGCTTAGCGTCTATACACCTTCTTTAACAGCGTAAAACAACCTACGTTAAGTGGCTATAAGAGGTGCGACAAATATAAAGGCATATAGAGAGTAATAATATTACTCTTTTTATAGTAATCCTAGAATTCGAGCGAGTTATAACTTTTATAGCTATTAATAATAAGCAAATGTGCTCTACTAGTAGTACGACTCTTTGTATACTTATTAAAGTGCTTTAGCCATTATAGACTAAGCTTATTTATTATCTAGTTATTCTTAGAGACTACAATAACCTAATTATAAGGTAGATCCTTGTTAGATATTAGGTCACTAGAAATCACTGTAATTTCACTATAAAATCCAGTAGTTACGTGCGTCCAATTATATAGTCTCCTTATAACAATAGTTAGTGTAACTTATAGTGATTTTACTGTGAGATTACTGTGAAATACATAAAGGAGACTGGCGTACTACTGTTACACTACTTCGCACTATTACTAGTGCGTCTTAGCGCTAGATAGATATTGCGTACGATAGCTAAGCTTCTCCAACAGAGATTACTCGACAATTAATCCATTACTTTCATTTAATCTTATTAAAGATACTTACGTATCTGACAATCCTTCTCCTTATACTAGGCGGAGAGGTGGTGCTTGCCTCCAAAGATAATAAAGGGTGGGATCCACCACCCTATCGCATTAATGCCTTGGATAACTGTTGTCCACTCTCTATTACCCTACTGCACCTACTTTAGCCGTCCTTAACGCTTAGAGCCTGTAACTACTACTCTAGTTAATATTATACCTATTATAAAGCTAGACTTGTCGAAATTATAGGTGTCCTTATCTAGGATACTATACTTGGCCTTTATGTTCTCTACAAGCCAGAACTAGCCTTGTATTACCTTAGGATCCTTCTAGAGGGCTCTTATATAGTCATACTTTTAATTAAACTTAACTTAAAGCTTTAGCTAGCGCTTAACAAAGTTATAAGGCCACCTCTAGCTGTCAGATTAAAGGGTTTATTAATGAATAAAGTCCATATCTTGATAATGCGTAATGTTGGTTGTTGTTGTTCTTCAGGGTGTCCTCCCTCTAGAGGTCTGCTTGTGCGCTGTTTTGGTTCTTGGCTAATCCTCCATACTATCCCTATTTGGGTAGGGGCTGTTTCATCTCTCTCCTGCCACTCACGATAGTTGTTCGGATCACCTATCCAATCTGACACTAGCTAACTGGCTTATAGTGGCGTGTAGCTAGTAAAGAATCGACCATATCTTTTATAGCATTAAGCTAGAGCGAAAATCCTTGTGCGTCTAGGTCGAGTATATGCTGCACAATTACCTACTCCTCTCTTATAGTAAGTCTTATTTTGTTGGGTGCGTAGTTGCGTCTAAATGTCTTTTTAGCGCGTTAGTTGCTAAGTGTACTTTAAGAGACGTTATAGAGGGCTATAGCGCGTCGCTAAGAGAGTGTCGCGTCTTATTTAATATTCTAGATTGTAAGCTATATACGCGCTTCTTTTAACGCTAGTAGTTTATTATATAGTTAAGGCATCGCGTTGTACTATTACTAATAGTACGTTTTAGTAGGGTCTTGGCAAAGTAATTAACTTAATAAAACGGCAAAAGACCGCCTTACCACTACTTAGCGTAATAATTCCCCATCTACCACTGTTTACAATACACTACCACCAATGTGGCCGTGCGGCAGAAATGGACCGAAATACCACTGTTTCTGACCCAAATACCACAGATCCCATAGTGGGCTTCGCGCCTCAAGGCTCTTAGGCAAGAGAACAATAGCTGCAATGTTACTGTCAGATTTAATGGTTGAATGCGATAATGCGCCTTGATAGATAATGATGATTGTATTGTGTTTGTGTCCACCGTGTTCGGCTGGTTCTAACTTCTTCGCTAGTGTGCCAAGCCAGGTGGTCCCTGCTTTATTGTACAGATCCAACCTTAACGCGCTTGTTCTATCTAACAGCTGCATATCTAACACACCCCCTCAGCTTAGAAGATCCTTGCAAGCTAAACTATTTAGCAGCCTGTTATCCTAAAGTAAGGTTATTAAGGTGCCCTTAAATTTCCTTAAGAGGTGCTTCATTCGCTACTTTGCGTTCTGTTATCTCAACTAGCCTAAGTTAGGTTAGGAACCCTTTCTACTTGTTAACTAGGAGGACCTTTGTAAAGCCATCAGCGATCATTTCTGCCAATTGTACGTACTCCACCTTAATCTTTCCAGTAGAGACTTTCTGTCTTAACTAGTGATTGTGAATGTCGACGTGTCGTAGTTTAGTCTGAAGCCTGGATATCTCCTTAGTGACTAGTCGAATAGTTTGCTTATTATCGCATTGGACGGTTATTAACAATAAGCGCAGTTTAATCTGCAGTTCGTCCAGTAGTCTTAATATAAAGATTACTTCCTTAGCCACTTGCGATAAGGCGAGAAGCTCTACTTTGGTTGTCAAAGTTATAACAGTATCTTATTTACTTACTTTCTAGGCAATAAGTCTATTAAATAGCTTAATAGCGTATCCTTACAAGCTCTTTCTGTCCAGTGTGTTGTTAGCAAATAAGGCATCGCTGGCTACTTAAAGGTAGTTGCCTCCTCCGAGCTGCAGTGCTCTCCATCTGGTGCTTAATAAGTATAGTAGTACTTAATTAGCGGCATTATAATGTTCCAAGCCCGGATTTAACAGGAATTAAGCTAGCCTTAAGGTTGCAAAGGCTATGTCCGGTCAAGTTATTACTACCGCAAACAGAAGCGATCCAATCTTGCGTTAGTATTTGTTAATTTCTAAGGGTGTCGCTAAGCCGTCTTGTGGTTTTAGCTTAATAGCTGCCATTAGGGTGTTGTGTCGAATATCCCTCTTATTAACTAATTAACTAATCTTGTCTGAGTAGGCAGCCTAAGAGAGTTAAATTGTCCTAGTCTTTTAATCTCTAATAATCTCTACGCTAAGGAACTACTAAAGATTATTTTCTCCACTTAAGGTGTATTTTTCTTATAGGCGCTTAATTGCTTATTAGGCTTCTTCCTCTTTCTACTTATAAAAAGCTAAGATAATATTGTCGACGTAGAAGAAGACAATAATTCTGTCTTTAAGAAGGCAGTATAGCTTGTAAGGCACTATCTAGAAATCTAGAGCTTTAAGTGTTAAGGTAAACTCTTTCTGCTAGAGAAGTAGTGAGATCTAAAGACCATATAAAGCCTTGTTAACTTAAAGTATTATTCCAGGCTTCTAATAGCCACGGGGCATTCTTATATATACCTCTTAGTCCATACTTGTATGGACAAAAGCGTTTGTAACGTTGTATTACTCGAGCTCTATATTATAGTGAGCTGCTATTGCCACTAGCATTTGAAACAACCTACTAGCAAGCGTGGCTGCATAAGTGTCTTAAGAGGTAATATTCCATTGTTAATCACTCCGGACAACTAGCCGTGCCTTGCACTTCAGCAAGCGATGGTGTTTATTAAGCTTATAGGTGTATACCCACATATAGTCAAGAATCTGCTATCCTATTAGTTTAATCTTCTTTATTAGTACTTCTAACTATGATTTTATTTGTTTGTGGCTTGTAAGGTAATCCCGCTCTGCTTCTTTAAACAATTCGCCCATCGGGTGATCCTCAAGCTTGGTATGGCACGTTGACAAAGGTGGGAGTTGACTTCGATGGGGCTTCAAGCCTTTGGCGAGCGTTCTTATCATCTTAGCCTTGTCTATAACATCCCCTCTGTATTTCCCAATGTGGCCAGCTTGAGTTCCTGCCATAAAGGCGGCTGCCCAGGGACAGTTTTGGATGACCCTTTTAGGTTTATTTCTAATTTATTTCTAGCTATTAACTGCGCAAGTAATGCCGCAGGTGGTGGTGTAGTTAGAGGAGTTGGATAGTTGTCCCTAATCTTCACTCCTTAGTAGTAGCCTAGTGGGTCTACTTCGCCTTAGGGATTTAATAAGCCTCTAACAGTGTCGTCTTTATAGAAGGACTTTGTCTCTAGTTAATAACTTAGTATTGGGAGTTTAATCGTTCTTATATATGTGGCAATTTCCTTTAGTGTACTGTGCATGAGGTTATCTATAAGGTCCTTAGTTTTGCCACTAAAGATAGTTTGTTTGTTAAAGATAACGTCGCGGGTGCTTATTACCTTAGCAAGTGACGGTATCTAAATTCAATAGATGTTTAAGAACCGGTATCCTACTAGGTAACTAATCCAAGCCTTTAGGTCTAGGCATTATAGTCTTAATTTACCTCAATGTGTATTATCTGTTATTGCAAACGCTTTGCAGCCATACGCTTTAAGGTAAGCAAGATTGGGTTTCTTAATTAAGGTGACTACTCTATTGTTTAGAGCAACTTGTGTAAAGAATATCTTATATGGTGTTTTCTAGTTATTCGCATAATTTAGTGTTTAATTGTAGAGGTATACTATAGCTCTCGTAACTTTAGGCCATAGTTCCTAGGATAGGTTAGCATTAAGACGCATCGCGCGCAATTTCTCTTTATTCACACCCCCTAAGCGTTTAGCACCTCCATTTTAAACTTGTGTATCTAGGGCAAAAGGCTTAACAGTAATTCCTTATAATGCCAACCAGCGCTTAATTTCCAGTTTCACCATCGTGATCTTATTATCCGCTTTAATAACCTTGACTGTAATATTGTAATGGTTTTTAAGAAAGAGAAAGAAGTTTAATAGAACTTTAATAACTAACTTTACTAGTTAATTATCTTTAAAATAAAAGTCCTATTGCAGGCCTAAGTACCTATTAGTGACAAGCATCTGGCTCCTTTCGCTAGTGCTACTTTGCGCCTCATAGGTATAAAAGTCAATAGCTAGTCTTTCTCCTAGTCCTTTATTATTAATTCGCGGTGCTTAGCTAATTTGTTGCTAGATCTTTACTTTCCTATAGAAGTCGCATTAAACTATTATAACTCTCTTAACTCGCACCCCTTTAGCTTGCTGCACAAGATATTTAATAGCTACTAGTCTAGAGTGTCCTAGTCTCTTATGCTATAATTTGGCTAAGGCCCTTTGTGGTGCTCCTTTCGTTTGTAATATATTCTTGCGGATGTGATATAAAGTGGGTGGTAGCGAATTATACTCAAGTACCTATTAATTGTATATCTTAGATAGTTTTCCAATAATCTTGTTGTCTAGTCCTTTTAGCGTAGTTGGGTCTGTTTGCGTATCCCACTAGATTCCTCTATGCCTTAGTAGTTAAAAGAAGACTAGGTTGCATAGGAGGTCTGGACAGATAGCCATATTATATAGAACCAACGTAGTTGTTTTATATTAGCCTCTTAGTGTTAAGTTAACAGAGCTATAGCCTTTTATTTATATCTTTGTATTGCTAGCCTATATATAATCTTCGGACGTAGGTAGACAGAAGTTGTAGATACGGTTGGGGTTGTTCGTAATATGGCAAGTTAATCCTAAATTAAGAATAAACAAGCGCTTTAGCAGGTAATTAGACACTTCTGTTTCTATTGGCGCTAATATAAACGCAGCGTTGACATTTAATATTCTCTGTCCCTCTAGTTAGTCCTCAGAGGACTTAAGGATCTTAGGTGTGGGCGTGTGCGATTGTTTAATATTTGGTGTTTTTAATCTTAGTCTGCTTTGTCCTCTTAACAGTCCTTAAAATTCGGGATCGTGCTCGCGCTTCAATGCGACGAGTTCTTCGATCTTCTTATTTAGTTTCCACTACTTAGGAGCTTTGTCTGTATTAATATAGAAGCAATCCTAGAGTCCATGGCGATGTCCACACGCAGGACATTTAGCGCCTCCTGTTTTTGCAGGTTTTTAAACTAAGGATAAGTTCTTATTATCTTTTTAGTCATTACGTTAATATTGGGGTCTGCCCTATTTTCTAGATAGTGCTGCTTCGGCATCAATGCCCTAGGTGGTTTTCTCACTTTTAGCAAGGTATAACGAGTTATCTACCACAAATGCGGCCTTGTGCTTCCCTGTTCAAGGGGTTAGATAATTCAACATCATATGCTCTTAGAAGCGCTTTATTATTTCTTTCCAATTCATACCAGGTGTGAACCGTCCGCTATCCTAAAAGGTCGTAAACTAATTGGGCGCAACTTTGTTTACGGCAGTTAGAAAGTCCTTTGTAATTATATTAATCTATATTATCTTAGAAATATTGCTTATCTCCACTTCTATAGCTGCTTAATTATATTCAGCAAGCCATATATCCCAATTCGACGCGTTTCTTATTAGTCTAAGGGATGTAAGGTATTAGTCGCGGGCTCGTTCTCTCTCGAATCGTTTGTTAACGCCAACCGTGGCTTTAAGGTTCGTAATCCACTATCTTAGTGGTTAATCTAGGAGGCAGCAAGTGCGCTAAAGATGTGGGCTGACAGTAGCCTAAATATAAACAATAATTTGCTAGAGGCTTGTTTGCTCCTTTTTAAAATTATATCAATCGTTCTTATACTGCTTAGCAAGAATCTTGTAATACTCAAGATCTTCTTTAAACGCCTTAAGTCCTACTACTAACAGTTTGGACTGCCTTATTAGGATGCTAACGTTCGCTGCTAGAGTATACCTATTAATTAGCGGCGCCCTTAGGGCTATAGGTTTAGGTTTCATTAGGATATTCGACATAGGATCGACTTTTGGCCAGATGCGATATGCGACGCATCTAGACTAGAGCTGCATTATCCATGCCCTGTAGTCAGTGTGGTCTCGAAGGGTCACCATCAGGTCACGCTGGGGTAGTGCAGCCATTTTGGTATCAATTAAGGCAGTAAGACTCTTAATTATCAGATTTAATAGTTAAATGCGATAATGCGCCTTAATAGATAATAATGATTGTATTGTGTTTGTGTCCACCGTGTTTGGCTAGTTCTAACTTCTTCGCTAGTGTGCCAAGCCAGGTGGTCCCTGCTTTATTGTACAGATCCAACCTCAACGCGCTTGTTCTATCTAACAGCTGCATATCTGACAGTTACATAAGAAGGGATAGGCCAGAATCTATACTACGATATAGTTATTTTCTGGTGCTGGTGGTAGGACTTATTGTTATTCGCGTTAGAACGCGTTGACTACCCTTAAATCGCATTAGACGCGCAACGGCTGTCGGCCGCCTAGCTGCTGGGGAACGACAGCCCATAAGCTGGGGAGCGACCACCTATAAGCTGGGGAGCAACCGCCCACAAGTTAGGGGGCGACCGCCTAAAAGTTAGGGAGCAACCGCGCAAAGCTAGGGGGCAGCCGCCTGTTAGCTCTGGGTCGCTAAATTTTAGTGGGTCAGAAACAGTGGTATTTCGGTCCATTTCTGCTGCACAGCCACATTGGTGGTAGTGTATTGTAAACAGTGGTAGATGGGGAATTATTACGCCAAGTAGTGGTAAGGCGGTCATTTGCCGCTTAATAAAATAATCAACTCGAGTGCAAAGTACGTTATCTAATTTAGAAGATATCTCTGTATCTTTTTTATATATTTGCGCGTTGTGTCTAGTCCCCCTATAATTTTTATAGCGCCATAGAGCTAGTTAGGCTCTTTCTTAATTACTACTACTATAAGCCTTCTTTAATCGCTAAGGCGCCTGCGACGCCTTAGCAGCTACCTGCGCTACTGCAGTCCTATACTCTATAGTCCTACCCTGCTAGATCCGCTTTCTTTTGCGTGATTTCCGCTTAGTTATTACTACTAATTGCTTCTTAAGCTTATGGACGCGGGCGGTTAAAAGAGCGTTTTAATGCAGCATAAGTTCACCACCTTTTATAAGCTAAGAGAAGCCAGCCTAAGCTGTAATAGGCAATTAAGTAAAGGAGTTGCTTACTAGCTTTAACTAGGATTTAAACTCGTGCGTATTACTTAGTGTTTTTAATTGCTATGGCGTCTTCTATAGTAGGGGTGCTAGTGGGGTACGCAGCTATACTTTAAGGCGATCTAACACTATCTACGCGTTAATAGGGATAAGGCCTAATATCTTAAAGGCCTTATAACAGTTCTCTTCTATAAACACGTTAAAAAACGCGTCTTTAAAGGCTAGGAGGAAGCCTTTTTTATTAATGTAGAAGACGCGCCTGCGTGCTAAGTCTCTAACGCGCTAAGAGTACTTGCGCTTTAATAGCGAGAAGCAGATCATATTAAGTGGCTAGAGGACGTGCGATGAGTGAGGTGGCATGCAGAGGGTGAGGATCTTGTTTTTAAGGCAGTAGTCCTTAAAATCCTAGTTAAGGTAGCTTTTGTGGCCGTCTAAAATAAGCAGTCTATACCCCCCTACCTGGCGCGCCTTTGTATGCGCGTTAAAATGCTTTAACTACTCTAGACTAAGCATGTTGTTAGTCTAGCTATTCTTAGAGACTAAGAGCTTCTAATTACGCGGTATATCTGCCTTCTTGTACTACGCAGAGATATAGACGCGTCCTTTGTAGATAATAAAAGGTAGGATTACATATCTAGCAGCGCAGATGCTCTAGATAATAGTAACCCACTTGCGATCACCTAGCTAAATAAGCTTAGGTTAAGCACGTCTCTGTGCGCCTATAACGACCTTTATTAAGCTAATAACGCCTATCTAAAAGCCAGTCTTGTTAAAGTTGTGTATATTATTATTATAGACGCTATACTTGGCTTTAGTATCCTCTACTAGCTTAAACCACGCGCCAATTATCTCTAGATCCTCCTAGAGTATTCTCTAGTGGTCTTTAGCTTAATTAAAGGCTATTTTAAGCTTAGCTAAGCGCGTTACAAAGCGCTTAGCCTAGCACTTGCTAATAGGCTAGCCACTACGTATACCTAGCAGTTTATTAGCTATATCTTTTACCTTATATAGCCAGGGCGCGAATCCTTGTAAATTAAGGTTAAGGATATATTAGACAATTGTCTACTCTTTAGTTATAGTAAGTTTCTAAATCCCTAGTTAAGTTTAGGCGCGTGAAGTAATTCTGTAAAGCTAATTAGAGAGGCGCTAGTGTTTAATATTAAAGGTAGTAGCTACGCGTCGTAGGCTTTAAATTTAGCCAGAAGTATAGGCCTTAAGAGCAAGATTAATTCTGTCTTCTTAGTTAACTAATATTGTATTGTATTGTAGAGATATATTAGAGTTACTAAAGTGTTAGTTATGCTAAGGAAAAGTGGCCGGCTCACTAATATAGCCGGCTCACTAATAGAATACGTTAGTAATAGTCTTTACCTAAAGAATAGAAAGTATATTATAGTGCTCTACAAGTATTATAAAAAGAAGTAATATATACTAAGTCTATAATATTATCTTTTTATAGGTTAACTATAAAAGGGGTGTTTAGTGCTACTTTATCTAGTTTTATTATAGGTTTAGTATTTTAAAATTAAACTCTTTAGATTAAAAAGTAAAATTAAACATATGTTAAGCACCTTACAGTAATAAGACTAGATGTGAAGAAACTATAGCCTAGTATAATAAGAGTTAGGAAAAAATTTCACACGTTATAATTCTACCTAATAGAGTAGGTAGTAAGTAATAGAGGTTCGTCTCATTGTATGTGCTAGTCTAATAGGAACAAAGGATATAGCGCGGCTATAGGAAGCCGTATTACGTGCATAGTGGGGTGGAACTAGGACTTATAAAAATAACAAACAACTACGCTGCACAAAGCACTATCCATACTATATTTATTAGACTAAAAGAAGTAAGTAAGCGATGCAAACCAAAGACGAAGAGAAAGGAGCCCATGGATATCTTACTAATAGATAACGCAATATTTGGGTACTACGAAGTTTTATAGATAGAGGTCTTATACAAGCTAATTATCTAGTAAATAGGCGACGACTAAGCGTAGGAGTTGTGTCTAGGGTACATATATATGTACCTAACATACGTTTGCCAAATTAACTAAATTGCTAACTATAGTGTATAATGTCCGTGTTATTCTAATTAGACTAAACTTCTCTTTTCTTATGTGCATAAAGTACATTTATATTCACTATAGTTAAAGAAAAAAGATCTTTAATATAGATTTATTAAGTACTTTATTAAGTTTTATATAGTTTAATACGTGCTAAGACCGCTAAGCTCGCTTAGTAGTTTAAACGCGCGTTTTTTTGTAATTATCTTTTTACACTCTTTTTATTTACTAAGTAGTATTAGGAAAAGTTTTAAGTAAGTATAAGCACCTAGGGTACCTAGGGTACCTAAGTAGCTCTAAGCATACTTATATACGCCTACGCACTAAATACACTTAAAGCGCACTAGTAATACTACATTTTTTTTAGTGTGTGTGTATATATAAGGTTGTATAAGAATACGCACCTATACTACTAGTGTATCTAGGGTACCTAGAGTATATAGAGCACCTATAGTATTTATACTATTAAAATAATACTAATTAATTAGTAAATAAAGCTCTTTAATTAGCTAGAATTTAAAAAAGCTTAGTAAGCTACTTAGTACTCTGCTTAGTAAGCTTAAAAAATATTTTTAAAGTATAAAGTTAAAGTCTTTTACTAGATAGTAATTACTAGTTAATATAATAGTATTATTTAGTAGCGTATTATATAGAACTTCTACCTAATCCTAAATTCTAGATTTTGTAGGTTTAAAAATAGAAAAAATATAATTTTATAATTATTTAATATTTGCTTACCAAATACCTTTTTTAACTTTTTTCGCTCTGGCTTACACTAGGAGGCGGGGAGCCAAAAATACGCGCGTTATTAACTTAGTTATGTGTATTTATATAGTATCTTATAGAGCTAGTATATAGAAAAAAGGTTATAGCTAGATTTTCTTTTACTATAGTATAACTACGGAATATAGTTTTGTTTATAAAAAAACCCTTTTTTTAGTTTAAGATTAAAGTAGGTTAAGATAAAAGGTTATTATATACTATATATAGCACCTAATTCTAATTAAAGAATCTTAAATATCTAATAATATAATAATAGTTTAAACTTTAAACTTACTTATATTTTACCTACGCTCTATAAGCTTTTAATCTATATAAGGTTTACTTATAGCATATATAGTATACCTAGCTTATTACTACTACTATTATTAGTTATTCTAACTTAATAGTATTAATAGCTAGAAGAATCTTACAAATCTATATAACACTTTTACTACACTAGAGCTTATTAATAAAGATCTTATTATCTTTCTTTTATATCCCCTACTAAAGAATTCTAGTACTAATAAGAAGTAATTGCGTCTACTAAAGTAGAAATATAGTGCTATTATTCTTTATAAACTAAACTAGCTACTAGCCTAACTAGTTATAAGATAGTGGAGATTACAGTAATTCATAGTAATATGGGTTGACTATGAGAAAAGAGGTGTCTTATTACTATGGAGGACCGAGGGCCTAAAGGTGTATGGGTGAGGCTAGGCATAAGGTTATTTCGGCCGAGGTTATGTGACTAAGAACCGACTATACAGCCATGCGGCAGTCTTACACACCCCCTTTAGATTGCCAATAGTAGTGATCTAAGAGATGCCAGGTCCTAAGTTAAAACAGATATGTGTGGTAATAAGAGATAAAGTTAAAATGGCGCAACAGGCAACAAATAACTCCTAACCTTAGTGAGGGGAAGAAAAAGGAGCTGTTAGTAGGTTCTTATATAGGCTGCTTGCTATAAAAGTTACCCTAAAACACTATAACAACAGTGTGAGTAAGCTAAAAGGTGCTAGACCAGAGGGGCGCGTAGCCATGTGCCTTATTAACATAGTGTTGGACCAGAGGGGCGCGTAGCCATATGCCTTATTAACAGTGTGAAATATAGTGATTTTGTGGACTGTGAGTGCAAGAATAGGGTGAGATTTATTAGTCACCTAAACCGCTAGGATAGAGTGAGACTAATAGGTCACCTAAGCTGTTTGTGTATAGGTTGGCGTCTAAGTGTCCTTAGCATATAGCCTATAATAGTAGATTAGGTCTGTTTTAATATAAAATTACTATAAGAAAGTAGTCTACCTAGGTACTAGCGTAAATAATTGTAACTGTTTTATATAGCTAGGCCAGCAAGTAAGGGCGTACCTTATAGGAGAGTCTGGTCTTAAAATAAGAAAAGGTGGGTCCTAGTCTAGTGCTAAGGTCTGCCCGTGTTCGTTATTAATATGAGCTGTCTTAATGACTCTAGTGTGATTAACTCTAGCGTAAGTGGGCGGAACTACTCCATATAGCTACGCTAGCACAAGGAGACAGAACTCCTTACTAATACCTAGACTTGTGCCTTAGGTGTGTAGGTACTAAGAGAACTAATCTGCAGGATAGGTAGCTAATTTATCTAGGTGTAGACAGTTATTAGCTATTGTTAACTTCTTAATAGATAGTGCTCTACGTTAGACGTTAAGATTTTTTTTGCTAGAGCTGTAATACAACACATGTAAGGTCTTATTACTGTAAAATATAGGGAAAGTAGGGTGCTAGAATAGAGTAGTGCTTAGGGGCAATGTTAGACTAGAGGGGCGCGTGGCCATATGCCTTATTAATATGTAGAGATGGAGAAGTATTAGACTAGAGGAGCGCGTAGCTATAGGCCTCATTAACATAGTAAAATATAGTGATTTTGGAGACTATGGGCGCAGGAATAGAGTGAGATTTATAGGTCACCTAAACCGCCAATATTCTGCTATAAGGTCGCAGAGGTGGAAGAGCTTAAAGACTCTACTTATTTACCTATAATCTGCTTTGGAATAGGCTTAAGTTGTAAGAGCTTTAACTATTCCTAATACTTCTATTTAGGTAGAAGTTTTATAAGGCCGTTAGTAGGCTAAGAGTTAGTTTTAATATAAGCGGGAGTAATAGTTTCTTATAGTGCCTATTTTTATAACTAATAGTAGTGTATATTTATGTGTTAAAGGGTTGTCTTTAGCTAAGGGAACTCTGTAACTAGTAGACGAATTGTCTATTTGTTGTTATAGTATATAGAGGGTTGTTTCTTAAAGTCTAGGTAGAGATTATTAAAGATTCTAAACCACTAGTAGTACTTAGTGTACCCTATAGAGAGTGAGATAAGTTTGGCTTTGGTAGTTAACTTAATAACGCAGTGTTAGAGTGTTGCTTTCTAGTTAATTAGACTGCTAAATAGGAAGAAGATGTAGTCTTGTAAGGACTTGCGGGTTGCCTTATAATTAGTGTAAGACGCGTTAGTTACGCTATAGAAGTTAGTCTCTTTGGTATCTTTTTGTGGGCGGGTAGGCATATGAGGATAATAAGCTGTATTGCTATTTGCAGAAAAGAGAGTGGAGTAAGGAGTCTACTAAGGAAGAAAGGAGAGGGCGAGAGCTTTATCTTAAGGGTAGTAGTCTGTGCACCTAAATAAAACCTTCTACACACACTACTTCTAACGTAAGTTATATAGCTACACACCCCCCTAGCTGCGGTGTACCCACACTAAAGCTAATACTTTGTACTATACTAGAATAGGTAGTAAATAATAGAATCTAAAGTAGAGTCCTCCTTAAGCTTCTTCTATAGATATCCTTTAACGTCTTGCATGCCAAGTTGCCTTATAAAGTTGGTGTGCTTTTAACGTACAAGGCTCTTAGTAAGTCCGTCAGCTGGCATCTAATTATGTTAGTGTGGAGTACGATATCACATAATACCACCAACCTAATGTAGACTAGTTGCTGATCACGATTCTGCTACTTAAGCAGTTTCTCTGTTTAGCTTGTTACAATTAACTTAGTCTCTTATTTCTAATTGCTACTCTACTTATCCCTTACAGTTATAAGCCTGGCCTACGCTTAATTCGACTACAGTTTACACTCTACCTACTTACTACACACGCGCTTTTTATAATAGAGATTAACTTAACAAGCTCTAGTTTGCCACAATAAGCAATAAAGAGGACAAGCTAATTGTTAAGAAGACAATTATCCTTAATAAGCTAAGTGATTAGTTGAAGTGGATCTTTCTGCGAAAGAGGACCGCTAAGGCATATAAGATCTAGGACTATTGTAACCCAGATTTAACAGTAGATACTATTAAGAAAATCTATAATAAGAAACCTAAGGAGCGACTACTACACTTATTTAAAAAGGACAACACACCTAATAAAGCTTTAAGCATTATCTAGGGCGACAATAATATTAAACTAGACAAACTTACGAAATCTAAACAAGAGGACTACACCTTCTGGCATAGGTTCTACGCAACAAAGCTGGCAGCCTGGCAGAAGAAGGAGAACGCTCTTAATAACCTAACATAGGAGATTACAAGGACAATCGCCAGCAGGCATATCCCAATTATTAAGGATGCTAAAACACTCTACAAACAACTTATATAACTTAAGAAGATATTTTGTATATTAGTAGTAGAACGCAAGTATGAGTTGCTCGAGCAGTACGACAAGATTAAGAAGGTTCTATAATAATAGAAAATAGATGCTTAGTATAAGAGCTACATCACTATCCTTCGCGACATAATCAAACTAAAACTACCTAAAGTCCAGGACTATCAAGCACAGCAGGACTTTCTTTAAGCAATTAGGGGAATTAATAAGTCCTTTGTCACGCACGAAATTCAGGAGATCACGCAAGCTAAGATAAACGGAACCCTATATATAGATCCTGTTGCACTAGTGGAGAACTATTAATAGTTCCAACGCACCTTAAACCCTGTAGCGTTAGCACTTAGAACATACGCCGTTTTAGGACGCCCTAGTCCAAACACTAATAGCAACACCCAGAAACGTACAGTCACGTGCATCTGCGGGGAACAGCACTTGTTTAAGCAGTGCTCCTATGTGGTGCCTTCTCTCCAACCCGCTGGATGGAGGCCCAACCTAGTTGTCTTAGCCGAGTTTGATAGAGTTAGGAAACTAGGCAAAGGCAACCCTTTAAGCGCAGCTCTATTTGGAGCTAAGAAGAAAGCTAGTGAAAAGGCAGCTGCTGCCAATAAGAATAATTTCTTAATAGACACTAGTCACCCTCTATTAAATGCTTAAAACTCAACAAGAGCAGTTATGCACTGGCAAGGCAGCCAGAACGCAGCTTAGGTTATTACTCCACTTAGTACAGCTGCTGTTTAATAGCCTCCACCGCCATTAATTAATAAGTGGATACTAGATCCTGGCTCCAATCTATATATCACAAACCATTGGCCAAAGACTTGGGAGAAGATCCGAGATGGACACCTAGATAATATCCTACTAGCTGGCACGCAAGCCCTGCAGATACATAAGTGGGGAAATGTTAAGCTGTTTATTAATACTCTAACTAGCGAACATTAAGTAACTATAACATAGGTAGCACTTATTCCCACGTTCTTTATATTAGTAGTGTCACTCTCACGCTATTAAGTAGTTAGTATTAAGTTCGACTTGGGACGTAGCTATCTCTATCTAAGGAGCGCTTTAATGGACATATTCTGCACACTTAATAAGCAGGGTGGCTATTAGGTTATAGACTCTAACAAGGCAACACGTCCGAACGCATTAGAGTTGTACACATTCGCGATTTAATTAAAGTTAGCTAAGCTAAGCTGTATAGAGCGCAAGTCTCTACAAGTCACTCCTATAGAAGCTTATTAGATGCTAGCTCATGCAGGACAACGCGCGGTTAAACACCTAGAGCAGGCAGTGGATAGTATTAAGCTTATTACTAGCCCCCAAGCTCTATAATAGAGGGGATGTGAAAAGTGCATTAACTCTAAGCTTTCTAAGATTATTAGTTAACGCCCTTAACGCGAGCCTGCGACACGCCCCTTTGAACGTATTAGCATCAACCTTGTACAACTTAGAAAGATGGGTGAAGCTTGCTATAATAGGGACAAGTGGCTCTTACACGCTATGTGTCAATATAGTAGATACTATTTAGGGAAGACTCTTTATAATAAGAAGAAGGAGACTCTAACGCGCTTAGTTTCACAGATACTAGCGCTTATACAGACTTAGTTTAACGCGATTGTTGTATACGTTCGCTGTGACAACAAAAAGGGTTATGCTGATCTCTAGGAGGTCTTTTAAGACCTGGGTATCACAGCTAAGCAACGTGCTGTTAGTGCAGAAGAGATAACTAGCCTGCCTAAGAAGGCTAGTAACCTTATTATCACTGCGGCAAGAGCTTTGCGGATTGAAGTAAATTTGCCTAAGGAACTAGCTAATAAGTTATGCCTAATGGCTATTTACATCCTTAATTGATTGCCAATAGAGGTTCTTGACTAGAAGACGCCCTACGAATATGTACGTAAGGTGAAGCCGTCTCTTGCACACATAGACGTTATTAGTGCTAAAGCCCTATTCCGTAATACCAAGGTGGCTAAAGGTGACAAGCTTGAGTTAAGGTCGATTACTAGATAGCTAGTTGGATACAAAGGAACGAATATCTTCTATGTATGGGTTCCTGGGGCTGACAGTGTTGTTCGAACACGTGATGTTGTCTTCGTACAAGACTAACGCTACTCGGCTCTACAACTTAAGCCTATAACGGAGGAGATACGACGCGTAGTCAGAGTCCTTAATATTAATTCATTAGACAAGGAGAAAGATCCTGTTATTAAGCAGATCCATCGTGATATAACACATCGTCAACATACAGTTAAGGATAATATTAAGGATTAAGAAGAAGAGGCTACTAGGCCAGATGATACTAAAGAGCAGATTTAACAGGAGGCCTATAAAGGATTACTCACACCCCAAGAGACACTAGTACCTAGCACTTATAATTATTCTTAACTAAAAGGCTAAAGAGAGATTGCTTTTGGAGATACTGCGCTAAACCGCTATTAGAATAACGCTCCAAGACGGACAAACCCTAATATTGCTGCAGACAATATCGTTCTAGGGTCCTATTGTTAGGGAGGTGGTAGAGGAGACAATACGCCTAGGGACCATTTTAGTACGCACGCTTCTCTGTACTAGCAAACGTTTGCTACGGCAATCATGCAACTGCCCCCAAATAAAGAGTTGAAGGTTCACCGTGTTTAACTGCCGCCGCCACCAAAGAACTAGGCTAAGGTCAAATCCCGCCCTAATACTAATAAGTAGTTCGCTGCTGCGGACAAGAAGATTAAGGAGCAGCTTCACAAAGGTGTATTTAAGAAAGTGAAAGATAATGTAAAGGAGCACCTAGATGCTAAGACCCTGCCGCTAATGTGGGTTTTCACGTACAAGTTCGATGCTAATGGCTACTTAACTAGCTACAAAGCTTGACTAGTTATGAGAGGAGATTTGCAGACGACTTAGGATAATACCTACGCAGCCACCCTCGCGGCTTAAACACTCCGCTTCCTTATCGCTATTTTATGCGCCTTTAGACTCCTTGCCTACTAGTACGATGTTAAGAATGCTTTCGTACTGGCCTAACGCGTACCTGGCCTAGGCAATATGATGCGACTACTACGATCTGGACTCCAGATAGGTTCTAAGACAGACTAGGCAATATGCTTAAGCACTCTAGGCTTAACGCGTATCCTTTTCCACAAAGGCGATCAACAATATTATTAACAGTTTCAACGCAAGTTCACAAAACAATACAAGACACAAAGCTTAGAAGAACTACGCTAGTTTCTAGGGATACGCATTATTAGAGACTATGCGAAAGGCAAAGTCTAGATAATCCAAGACTTCTACATCGCAAAAGTCTGCCACAACCACAATCTCCTTTAGGGCAGCCGACACCCTAAGGTCCCTCTGCGCGAGTCTTATCTCCCCCCAAGTACAGATAAACCTAACGCGGAGCGCACCCGCCTATATTAGATCCTAGTTAGATGCCTTGGCTTTATCTTATATTTCACCCAGCCTAACGTGGCAAAAGCGCACTTGATACTTGCCCACTATCTAAACAATCTAAGCCAAAAGCATCTTGCTGCTATTAAGTCTGTGTGGCAATACTTATACGACTTCCGATTCTGAGCAATTAGAGCAACAACAGCACGCTCTAAGAACGCCAACTACATCAGTCAAATTGACAATAAGGAAGCTAAGGAGTTGTTGTTCTTTGGTGCCTCTAATGCCGCGTTTGCTAACAATCCTAATACTGCTTAAAGCTTATTCGCCTATGTGTTTAAGCTCTACAGTATGGTCATTAATTAAAAGGCAAAAATTATAAGATCTGTTACCAAATCAACTACTAAGGCCGAACTGTTTGCCCTGTTAACTACTGGCACTAAGTTATCCTGGTGGATAAACACCTTTGAAGCTATTAGGTTTAATCTAGAGGTTCGACCTACGTTGTACTGTGATAACCAGCAAACAGTCTCTATCGCCAACAAGGACAAAGAAAAGCTCAACACAAAGCTTAGACATATCAAAGTACATCAGATGTGGATCCGCGAGCAAGTTAAAGCCGGGAACATTAATGTTACCTAGATAGGAACTGCTAATATGCCCGCTAATAGATTAACAAAGTCTCTCTCTGATAGTAGCAAGCACAAGCGATTCTTACAGCAATTAGGAATAACCGATATCCACTAATAAGTTATTAGTTTAGAGGATAAGTTTGTCACATCTATTGTTACCTAATAGAGTTCTTTCTAGGGAGGTGCCCTGGAGGCCCTCTATTCACTCATTTTGCTTTGTTATACTTTACAGCACTCCGCTACCTTTGTGCTATAGAAGGTATGTTAGTGTGGAGTACGATATCACATAATACCACCAACCTAATATAGACTAGTTGCTAATCACGATTCTGCTACTTAAGCAGTTTCTCTATTCAGCTTGTTATAATCAACTCAGTCTCTTATTCCTAATTGCTACCCTACTTATCCCTTACAAATTAGTAGCCTTACACTAGACTAATATACGTCCTTCTGCCTATTCTTGTCTTAGCCAATGCTAGTAAGTGTTAACGTGGCGTAGTTTTGTGAATAGCTTGTCCTTATCCTTAGTAATAATCCCTACTGTCTGTAGGTTATTGTAGTAGATCGCTAACGTAGTCTCTAGGTTAAAGTTAATATTCTTAAAGAGTTAATTCCAAGCTTAAAGCTCGCTAGCAGCTGTTAATAGAGCTAGAAGCTCTGCTTTAGTAGTTAACTTCGTAACTAAGCGTTATAGAGTCGCTTTCTAATTAATAGGCATGCTATAAAGCACAAATAGGTATCTCTAAGAGCTCCGCCTAGTCTCTAAGTTGTCTGCAAAAGCTGCGTCTAATGCTCTATAGAATAGTGGTTCTCTATTAGCTAGTCTTGCACCCCCTAAGCTTAAGCTTAAGTAGATAGCTTGACTACTAGTGTCTCCTTAAGCTCCTATAGCTAACCTCTTTGTCCCAACTAGATACTTCCACATATAATATACTGCGCTAACATACTTCTGTCCTAGATTCTATAGGTAACAAGATAGTTCTAAGTGAGCATATACGACGTCTGGCTGTGTGTACATCGCTATGTAGGCTAGCGATCCAACAAGTTCTTAATAGAGTTTCGTACGCTGATCCTCTGGCTCTTCTGTGCTTAGGCAAAGATGGCCATCTGCTAGCGGTACTGCTAGGTATCTTATGCTTGTGATATTGTACTTCTTCGCCACCTTGTCTATAAAGCTGTCTTAGAGCAGCCATATCCGCTTCTACTCATAGTCTTAAATAACTTGTATGCCTAGGAACTACTTTAGCTCTCCTAGGTATTGTGTGTTATAGATTGCTCTTAGCTATCTGTTAAATAGACGGTATACGTCTTAATTGCTGCGGGATACAGCTACCACTATATTATTAACAAAGAAGAAGATAATAAGCTGGTTACTGCTATATAGATAGGGCACTCCAGGCACCTGTCTTAGTCCCATCTTCTTAAGCGTTGCAGTGAGATGCTTGTACCATAGTTGCGGCGCGTTACGGAGTCCGTATAGAGCGCGCTTAAGCTCTAGCAGTTTTCTAAGTTCTTTATCGTATCCTTCTGGACAGCGTACGTAGGTAAGTCGATCGAGCTCCGCATTGAGAAAGGCATTAAGTACATCGTACTGGTATAGATCTAGGTCGAAGGCTGCTGCCAGGGCGATAAGGCATTGGAAGATCTTCGCAGCCAGTGTAGCTGCGTATGTGTCGCCCTAGTCTTGCTGCAGATCTCCTCAGACAACTAGTTGAGCTTTGAATTTGTAGAGGTATCCATCTTTGTTAAACTTGTACGAGAATACCTATATAAGTGGTAGCACCTTAGCATCTACTTGCTTAGCGAGCTCTATAGCTCTTCTAAAGCATTTATAGTTAATAACACTGTTAATCTTAACTCTACTTGCCTTCTTAAACTTAGCACTAAATAGGTGACAATCTAGATCCTTCTACCTCTTTAGCTCTAGTGGCAGCTAATTATAATGTAGTTAAGTCTTTGGCGCCTCGCTAAGTAGCTTTGCTAGTGCTATAGGGTTAATATAGGCAGCGAATATTACTAGATATGTGCCAAAGCTCTTTAGCTTCCAACTTCGCTTACCCTCTATTACGTTCTTCTATAATAGTTAACTAGCAATCTCCTCTTATCGCTTTATATTGTTTGTTGTTTAATTTAGCTCTTTTCTCTCTAGAGCTAGAACGTAGCCTTTCCCCCAGCCTGTGTTGTCTAGTAACTGGCGCAGTCCGTGCTTCTCTAGCGTCTCTTCTAGAGTTATAAGAGCTAGTTAAGTATTCTTAATCTTAGCCTTAGATTTAGAGTTAAACTTAAGCTCTAGCTTAGGCTTATAGAAATAGTCTTCTAGTGTAGATAGCTAATTAATTAATATGTCGCTGTAATTAGGCGTCTCCTTAATATTAAGCACCTCTGCTGCCTTACAAATATAACTCTTCTCTACGTACTTTTCTTACTTATTATAGAGCTTGCCTTGTAGAAAGATAACGTCTTAGGTTTGTATAACTTGTTCAATTGTTAGTAACCATACTCAAAATATATTAGTTAAATCAAAGCCTACTAGGTAGCTAATTAGAGCTCGAGATTCGAGCTTGTCTCCCCTAGGTAGCTTCTCGTTAAGCACATACGCTCTCGCTCTAGTCACCTTAAGGTAAGCGACTAATGGCTTCACTCCCTTGACTTTAGTGTATGGGCATTCCCATCGTATCGCTTCGGTTAATGTACGATTGAGTAGATATATAGCTAATATAACGCACTCGTTAGCGTACGCCTTTAGTAGGCCTGCGTGTAGGCGTATAGCTCTGCCTTAAATTATAATAGATTTGCCTGCGCGTTTGATGGCTCCGCTCTAAGCTTCTATAGCTCTAGCCTTAATAGCAATTCTAAGATCTCTACAGAGCTCTAGCAGCTTAACATATCCAGTCTCTATGTCTAGCCTTATAATAATAACTTAACTCTAGAATTGTCGCTTTATCTTGGCTAGTAATCGCTTAAAAACCTTTATTAGAGTAGCCTTTGTCTTATCTAGTATATAGCATTCTTTATACCACTTTGTGTATTAATTAAAAGTATAAAATAGGTATTAATCGCTATTATAGCAGCGCTCTTCTCGCTCTAGGAGCTATATTAGATCTATGCTAATACGCTTAAACAGTTAAGTTGCTAGTTCTTAAGGTAGCCTTTAACTAATAATCTTTGTTAGCTTTAACTATATATACGTCTTATAGTCCTTTTACTTTAGTGCTTAGCTATCTATAATATATAGGCCTTTAATATTCTTAGGCAGGTACTTAATCGCCTCTCTGCTAGTGTAATCCTATATAATATATGCTTTCTCTATAGTTAACTACAATAGCTTCTTAGGCTTATATAAAGGCTTCTTGCGGGCGTGTGCTAAGACTACAAGTAGAGGGCTAGTGTCTAGTCTCTTTATACCTTTAGCGTCTATTAACTAGTGTCCACTAGTATAGTTAAGCTTGTAAATAACATTCTTCTAGCTCTTCTAGTATAAGCAGTCTCGTCCTAAGTTAAAATAAATGCCTATTAATTAATAGCGTAACAGGCTAATAATATTAGTAAGAAATCCTAGGACATATGTAACGTATATAAGCTCTATTTACTTTGTGCCTTTAGGCGTGTTAATAAGTAGGATAACATCTTCCCACTTATATATTAATAGCTCTTAATCTCTAGCCTTAATAACTTTATCTATCCTATTAGCTTGCTTTTTTTAACTATAGGCTTTGCTGTTAGTGATATGTGTGTTTAATTCTAGATTAAGAATCTATCGATTAATTAGACTTGGCTTAACTATCTGCTTACTCGCGTAGTTAGAGCTTATAGTAAGTTGCAATATATAACTATTTAGCGTGTTAAGTGTAGGACTATAATTATCAAACTGTTAAGGTGCTGTTAAGACTATAGGCGCTGCTAGTTCTGCCTAGTCTCTAGTATTTATCGCGCTCCTATTCGCTTTAAGTGCTGCCTTTATAGCTCCTCTAAATAATAATTAGCTTGCTATAGCCTTATTAAATCGTTCTTATATCTTAGGTTTAGGTATCTATCCTTAAGGCTTGCCCTTCACTTCCAGATACTAGCAGTCCTTAAATTAATAATTGAGACCACATATACACTTAGGCTTCTTATCTTAAGTCTTTTCTTTCTTCTCTATTGCCTGTGGCTTATTAGTGCTAATCCCTAGTGTGGCAAAGGTGCTAAGTAATAACGCTACTAGTCTTATTAAACGCTAGTACATAGTAAATTAAGCGATAAGGTTGTGTATACTCTTATTAGCCTATCCCTAGATTTGTGCTTTAAATAGATTGGCTTGCTAAGTAGTTGCCTATGTGTTGTTAAGTCCTTTAACTGCGAGTAGAAAATCGCGCTGTGCTTGCGGCGATATTACGTTAGGTAGGTTCGCTGCCTCGCATAGACGTATAATATATAGCCACTTATCTAGCTAGGTATTAATATTATTGCGGGTTTAGCTCTGCAATTGCCAATACTTTGCTAGAAGCTGCAGCTCCCTCTTAGCTATTAATAGGCAGAGGTGCTTCTTAAGCCTCTTTAATTAAGCGTACGCTGTATTGTCGCTCTGGATTAGATGTATATAGCGATAGCTAATTGTTCTGCTAATCTTCTAGGTAAAGTTGTCTAACGCTTTCCTCTTAATCGTATATCTAGCCAAGACTTAATTATAGCCTCTCTTCGCCTACTAGTATTACTAGAACTTCTTAGTTATTATGTCTTTTAGCACAACACTAGTATCCTACTCTGTCCCCTTATAGTAGTGCTCTAGTATTATAGGCACTAGCTTCTTAAGCTATTTAAGTGCCGCCTTGTTAAGATCTAGGTTAACTATAGGCTAGAGGTAATTTCAATTCGCGCTATCCTTAAGTAGGAAGATCTATTCTTTCTAGTCTGCTAGCTTCTTAAGTATAACTGTTGTCCTTGTAACTAGTCCATCTAGCTTAATTGTAGGCATCTTGCTCTATTGGCTCCTAGAGGGGCTCTTTGGTACGGAACGCGTGCTCGAGGCTTAGTAAGGTAGCTTAGTAACATAGCTCTATTAATAGCTTGTTAATAGCTCCTTAGCAGCTTATTAGTACGTGCAGTAGCAACAGCGATTGAAGTTAATAGCCAGATGCTTAGTAGCTATAGTAGTTAAAGTTGATAGCCGGGCTTATAACTATGGGCGGGCAGGCATATAAGGACAATAAGCTGTATTGCTATTTGTAGAAAAGAGAGTAGAGTAAGAAGTCTACTAAGAAAGAAAGGAGAGTGTAAGAGCTTTATCTTAAGGGTAGTAGTCTGTGCACCTAAATAGAACCTTCTACACACACCACCTCTAACGTAAGTCACGTGGCTACACTTTTTAATAGAGATGCGGAGTAGTGTAGTCTGTAGAGTAGTGCAGTGCTAGGTCCTGGGAGTAATGTAGGTATGCGAGGCACTAATATGCAGCTACTAAGTGTTTAGGGCCAGGATTAGTAAGGAATTTAGCCAATTTTAAATAAGCTTTGGCGATATCTAGACGTGTAGCACTAGCGGCGTAGCTAATAGATCTAACTATCTGGGAGTAACAATAAGATGCGTCCTTGTTCTTAGACTCTATTAATGGTACAAGCTCCTTAAAAGGTAGAGGTAAAGTAGGTGCCTTAGTCTAGGACAACTTTTAAGGTGCTAGGTATTTGGCGTAGATTTTCTAGATGTAGTTATATTGTAATAACTAAAGATAACTATTGTCGCGGTCTCTGTGTGTGGTAATACTATAGAAAGTAGAGTTCTCTTAGCCTTACAAGTTGATAATTTTATACTATTTAATAAGCTTGCGTTTAAAGGCGTTAAGAAAGGATAAATAACCTAGAAGGGCCATAGTAATAATGTTGTCCACATAAAAGAAGACGATAATGCGATTATCTCTCTATAGACAGGGTGCATTAAGTACTAGTAATAGACTAAAGCTCTTAAGTGTAGTTGTAAAGTCTTCGTACCAGAGTAGTGGTGACGTCTTAAGACTATAAAGGGCGCGATAAAGTTGCTAGTAGTGCCCGCTATTATAATTAAAGTAGGCGGCAATTGCCATAAGAGCGCAGAATATTTATATAGTAAGAGTAGTAGTATAGATATTACTTATAATAGTCTATAAGTCTCCTCTTATAACAATTCTTGCTTTAAACTTAGCTAGATAGCCTTAATTAAATTTGTATATAAAGACCCACATAAGTGGCAAGACTTTAGTGCTTAGAGGGAGCTCTAAGAGCAGAATTTTAGTGTATGTCTCCTTTCTAGCAATAGTATTTAGCTCCTTCTTTGCAGCTGCCATAAAGCCTTCTCTAAACTATATAGGGAGTTTTAGAACATTATTCTAAAATTAAGGTAGGGGCAGAAGCTGGTCTCTGTGGACTCGCCGTGATAGTGCGATTAATTAGGGCACTTTGTCTAGTAGTAAGGCCGACGCGAACGTGTTCTAATAAGTCTAAATAGTGTTGGCAGCAGAATTTTGTGTGCGTTTAGGCAACACGTTAGTAGTTTAGAGATAGGTATTAGTTCTATATTGCTTTCTTTGCGTAGGAGGTCCTATTAATATAGGTGTAGAGGACGTAAAGGACTAAGAGGGCGTCGGCGGTGTAGTTAGTACTAACGTTGGCGGCGCGGAGGTCTGATTAACTATAGAAACTAGTGAAGGGTATACATTTCTGCCATAGTGTACATTATGAGCTTGGCCTAATTTCTCGCCTATAAGTAGAGTTTTAGTAGGAAGAATAGACAGCTTAGCGTCTTTATGTACTTCCTTATTAGAATCTTCCTACTCACTTTCTAATTCTTTAACCTTAATATTATTAATAGCTTAATCTAACTAAATGCTAAGTAGGCTCTCTTTATTAGTAAACCTAAAGAATAGTTTTTATTAAAGGTAATATTTCTTGTTTAAATAACCTTGCCTGTGTCCGTGGGATATAGCTTTTAGTACCCATATACAATAGATATTACGTAAGTCTACGCCTACTAAGTAACTAATAAGCGCCCTTAGAGAAAGCTTATCTATTTAGGAAATCTTCTTGCGAAGGTAGTATGCTCTACATCTATAGATGCGTAGATAAGCAATAGAGGGCAGTTTGCTGTGTGCAGCCTTAAATAGTATAGTCTAGTTTAATAATTTAATAGGAGTCTAATTAAGTAGATATGCCGTATAGATATATATCTCTTCGCATAGGTAAAGTGAAAGGTTAGATGTAGTCCTAAGTGATTAAGACATAGTGATTAGCATCTTTCCTAATTGTTCTGCATAGCCTAATTGTTCTATAGTGTTAGGGGACTAGAGCTGTATAGTAATGCCTTGTATTTACTATGCTTAACTACACTAAGGTTATTCTAAAATCTATAAGCTCTCTCTTTGTTTATTAGTATAAACACTAGGCTAGCGTTATAGTGGCGTTTAATATGTCTATCTATGAGTTTAAAGACTCTGTCTAGGATATTTATAGATTAATTAGGTATGCCATACACTATATAGGTCTTAGAGATAAGATAGTAACTATAAAAGATATACTAGTTGCCTATAAGAGATTCGGCGTTAAGTGTAATAATATTAATAGCAATAGCTTTAAATACACGTGTAGGTTAGTGCTCTCTATTAGATCTCTATAAGATAATTTATAAAGCCTTATTAACTCTATATTGTTTGTAGTCTTATATACTAGGGGGAGGAGATATAAGCGGAGCTATGCCAGCAACGTTGTGACTTAGTTTCTCTATTAATTTAGCTCTAGTATGGCCCATTAAGACGTGTGCGTGAAGACTAGATAACGTGCGGTTAGGTAGTAGTGTAATAGAGGGTTTCTTATAGCTCCTTTTATTAGTAAGCGCTAGTAAAGGTCTATTAGTATGGTCCTCTAGTGGTGCTAGGGGAGACCGTTAGTTCACTAGAACATAGTAACCGCCTATAGGTTTAACTATTGCCTAGATAGGATTCTTAGTGCTATCCTTTGTGTATAGGCATTCACGCCCTAAGTTAAAGTGGATATCTTTTCCTCTAAGCCTTAAGAGCGACACTAGTGAGATAATAAAGCCTAGATATAAGGTAATATTTCTTAATATAGTCCTTATAGGTCTGCCTAGTGTCTGGATTTCGATGTCGCATTTACCCTATGCGGCGATTTTTACTAAGTCTTCTCTATAACTAATCCTTTCGCCTAGTATTGTAGGACAAATCTATATAAACTTGTTAGGCTTATTATAGACATATATGTCCGAACCATAATTAAGAATCTAAGAGTAATAGAGTACTAGGGTTAGATATTGCTTATTACTTATTGCAAGGTATTTTATTATGTGTGCCTATTTATATTCTCTATTAGAGGCTTAGTTACTAGTGTTAATATAACCTATAGGTGTAACGCAATTTTACTTTGCCTTCTCTCTTATTTATATTTTATTAAGCAGCTTAGCCTGTCTAGTAACTTTACTATATCTTTAAATAGCTTTAACGCAAGCTAGGTTAATTTTAAACCTAATTTCTTACAGCTAGGTGTAGATATATAGACAAGCTCCCTATTATGAGTTACCTGGGTGGGCGTTACCTTTGCTATAAAGACAAGGCTTTCTTTGCAAACTACTAGCGATCTTAGTATTAGTGCGCTTTCTATTATTCTAAAGTCCTCCTATATTATTTAAAGGTGTTAAGCCACAGCTCTAATTTCTTATATCTGTATAGTAAGGAGACTATACTCTATTAAGCGCAGTATAGGCGGTGCCTTATATATTGCCCTTGTTTAAGCTGTGTAGGTACGGCGTTGTTTAGTAGTGTTAAATAAGCGCCGCGACAGATACCTTGTTGGGTATACTTAGTGGTGGTGCACGGACTATAATAAGTTGTTCTGGTGTAATAATAATGCCTACGCGATTAATAATAGCTAGTATAGTATAGACTATTAAAGCTAGTAGATTAAGTTCTACGTTAATATATACTAAATAGGCCTTATAAACTTTCTTATTTATTATTGCTGTAAATCCTAAATTGATAGTATAAAAGACCTTAAGAAGATCTTGCTAGGAAGTGAAACCCTAGACAGCTGGAACCTTTAGTTTAATAGCCTTATTAAGATGAATTTAGAAGTTATTTATCTAGTCCTTAATTAACTAGCGACTAGGCGTGTACTTATTCGCCTTGTGATATTAATAGTCTACTTCTTCTTATTTAGTAACTATTAGTTTTAAGTAGTTTTTATATAGGAACCTAATTTGTTCTGTAATAGTGTAGTTAGTAGGCATAGAAATTAGTATATTATCTCTTACTATACTTATAATATGGCTTTTAAGCTTACTTAGCAATTTTTTATATTCTTATTTGCGCTTATATTTCTCTTTTTACATTATAATATTAAGGTTTTTATTAGGGTTAGATTTAACGTCTTCTAGCACTACAAGATTTGTAGTCTCTAGGTTAACGTATTTTAGAACACGTAGTGTGCGCGCGGTACATTTAAAAACTGTGTACTATAGTTTAAAGTTGTCTATCCCTTTTAGTATGACTTTTTTATCCTTTAGTGTTGCCATTATAACGCGTTTGCAATGACTTTTCGCGTGTTTAGCCACTAGTGTGGGCTTTTTATTGTGATTTAAAGTCTTATAGTGTTTTATAGTAATTTATAGTGACTGTAATTATGGTTTTGCAAATAACTTTTCGCGTTGTTATTATAAAAACTCTACTCTAGTCCGTGCGAGCGATAATGTGGCAGCAGGACTAACTAGTAAGGAGTTTTAGAGGGTGCGTAATAAGCGTTATACTAGGCTTATAACTATAAGATAGTGGAGATCACAGTAATTTATAGTGATATAGGTTAACTATAAGAAAAGAGGTGTCTTATTACTATAGAGGACCGAGGGCCTGAAGGTGTATGGGTGAGGCTAGGCATAAGGTTATTCCGGCCGAGGTCATGTGACTAAGGACCGACCATACAGCCATGCGGCAGTCTTACACTAGTATATAAGGATAGCCTTATAAATAGTTAAGTATACCTATTCTTTACGCTAGATAAGCTCGGCTATATAGTTGCCGGCCACATAGGGATTCCGGCCACCCCACGCGATATGTCAACAACGCCTATTACAATTGCCATTGACTACACATAGATTCAAGCGCTGCAGCTGCTGTAGCTACTGCAGCTCTCTCTGCAGTGCTTGATATAGTAGATCTACTCTGTTGAGCAGCTGAAGCCTCAGCTGCGTGTATAGCCTCTCTAATACTCTCTACCTCTGCAAAGCGTTGATTTGGGTCTACTTGAACGCGCTTTTAAGGACGCTGAGAGCTAGAAGTCTCTAGCTGCTGCTTAAGGCGTCTTTTCTCTGCTTCTAGTCCTGCAGCTCGAGTATTTGCAGCTGCTAGCGCCTTACCTGCTTTCTGTAGGAGTAGCCGGGTGCTACAACCTAGGTTTTTAAGGCTCTAGATGTCGCGCTGCGCCAAGTATAGATCCCGAGGGCCTTTAGGGGTAGAGAGGAAGCTCTAAGGCTGCTGCTGGGGCTGCTGCTAAGGCGTAGGCGTCGTAGGCCTCTGAGAGACCTGCGACGAGCTGAGCACGTGATTGATGTTGAATGGGCAGAGACCAGTAGCCTGCCAGCCAGCTCGAATCACACGCTCTGTGAAGCCTTCCTCCCTAGCTTGATAGTAGCAGGCAATAAAGCGCTCTTTCTTGACAGGCGCAGCGTCGTCGAGCGACGCGAGCTCCTGGATCTGGCGTCGGTAACTAGACTTGATAATAGAGAAAGGAGCAAGATCTAGAGGCTGTAGGACGTGTGAGGAGTGCGCAGGTAGGTATAGGAGCTCGATTTAATGCTGTTTACAGAGCTATAGGAACTCTATACTAATATGGCTGCCGTGTCTGTTAAGAATAAGGAGGCGGTACTGGCTATCACCTACAGCCGTCTCAGGTATGAATATGCGCTGTAGCCACTTAACACCTATTGCATTTGACGTCTATCCATTCTCTGAGGTTGTATAGAGCCAGCTAGGTACGTAGGACGAGGGGAACCAGGTAGTCTGTAGGCTCTGGCCCTTGAAGATGACTGCGCAGCGTAGTTTCTGCCCTATCGCCGATACACACTCGATTATAGAGACCCACTCACAATTTTCTAGAGACTGAATGTAAGCCTTCTTTTTCTAACTACTAGAGAGTACTCTAGTGTTTGTACATACTCCTAGAGCAAGCCCTGTCTTATCCATATTCTAGATATCCTTATTGCGTATATTTAAGCGCTTTCTAGTCCTCTCAAAGAGCTCTAGAAAGGCGCGCACCTGCTCTGGAGTCGCTGCCTCAGCTCTCTAAGCCTCTAGCTTTCTACCAAATACTAAGGCGACGCGTAGCTGGCGCTAGATGAAGTATAAGAGCCAGAGCTTGCCAACAGGCTAATTGTCGCCGTTCATACGCAGGATTCAATTCGCCATTTCTCAAGCGCGAGTGTGTGAGGGAGGGCAAGCGCGCGCGTCTTCTTCGAGGATCTAGTCTACTAGGAAGTCCTCCTGTAGAGGAGTTAATCGCTGCTGGTGTTGATGGCTGAGCGCACTGTTTGTCGCGCCACCTAGTCGGCCTTGAAGCGTGGATCGAGGGATATTATATGCCTTTGCTATAGCGCGTAGACTAGAATAAAGACCTGCGTTGAAATCGCTGATAGCTGATTGTATAGCTAGCTCACGGGCGTCCATTTTGATGAGCGTTGTTGGGAGATATCGCGTGTTTTGTGCAGGTGTCGCGTTTTGGTGGGGTGGCCGGAATCCCTATGTGGCCGGCAACTATATAGCTGAGCTTAAGTATTTTATAAATAAAATAGAACTCTAGCGTAGCTATATTAGTACAGTCAACTCTCGTTATAACGATGTCCGTTTTAGCGATATCCTCGATATAGCGATATTTTTCGCTTGCACGGATTCAACTCCACACAATCTACCCCTGTATCCGATATTCAATATCTAATACCACTTCAGCGCCAAGTATCGTTATAGAAGCTATGGGCCGCAAGGGGATATCCAATCATGAGAGGAAGGCTCTCCGCGCCTGGGCCTTCTCTCAGCAACCACAGCCACGACAGAAAGCTATCATCGCATGGTTTAAAGCTGAATTTGGCAGAAAGCTCTCCCAATCAACTGTATCTGAGTCTCTCGACGATCGCTTTCGACACCTCGACGCCCTACCTGCCTCCGCCTCCGCCTCCGCCTCCGCCTCCAGTACATCCATATCCGATACAGCCTACCGCTCACGAGCGGCTGCCTAGCCTCTGCTTAAGTCTATCCTGTATAAGTGGCAGCAGGGAATACAAGTGCGAGGGGGACTAGTATCAGGCGATATACTTGCTAAGAAAGCTCGAGAGATCTGGCGTCAGATTCCAGCCTACTAGGGCCAGGCTATTCCTGAGTTCTCGTCTGGCTAGGTATCAAAATTCAAGCAGCGATATAGGATAGCAGAGGTTACACAGCACGGCGAGCAGAGCTCTGTACCAACGCAAACAGCAGCCGAGATGGTAGATGTACAGAACATCTGCATCCGATACCCAGACAGCGATATATTTAACATGGACGAGACTGGGCTATACTAGAGGTGGGCAATATCAAGAGGGCTAGCTACTGCCTCAATGCCTAGTGTTAAGAAAGATAAAGCTAGGGTATCTATCATGCTCTGCTGCAACGCTACTAGTACTAAGCGCGTAGCACCATAGGTGATAGGAAAGTCAAAATAGCCTCGAGCTTTGCAAGGAGTTAATATATTAGCTATTAGCTGTGTCTAGGGGGCCTCTAAGAAGGGCTGGGTAAACACATCTATTATAGCTAAGTGGCTTACTGCATTCTATAGCTATATTGGCTTAAGGAAGGTTGTTCTTCTTATAGACAACTACTCGGCCCATCTTTCTGGCCTTTAATAATCGCCGCCTCTGTCCAATATCGCGATCTAGCTCTTACTAAAGAACTTAACAAGCATATATTAGCCTCTTAATTAGGGTATTATCTAGAACTTTAAGACCTACTACTAGAGGCAGTGGCTAGCGTTCACGGTTAAACACTACAACCTTGGCCTTAATCTATTCAAATTCATGACGATTCTCTATACGCTCTACTGGATAGCTGAATTATGGCTGCTCAATATTAAGGATACTACTATCCTACACTGCTATATTAAGAGCACGTGCATCCCAAAGAGGTGGCTAGATCCTAGCTCTGGACTTGATAGAGAGGAGCCAATAGAGAGTCTATATCAGGCTGCTGCCCAGGCTGGCCAGATCCAGGATCCTATGGCTATAGAGAACTTTCTCAATCTAGTAGATGAGGATTTAGAGGAGGAAGAGGAGGATACATCCCTATAGAATATCGTAGTTGCTCAGCTAGGGCTTGTTTAAGGATTAGAGGAAGAGGAGGAGGTGCTACCTCCTCCTGCTCTAAGCGTTGCAGAGGCTCTTTAGGCTGTACAGGTTCTACTCTGCTATTAGGAGTATTAGGAGACTGCAAAGTATGAGGATATATCCTATATGAAGCGGCTAGAGAGGTCGTTGAAAGCTCAGTTAATCAGAAGTATGAGGCAGTCAACAATTTTGGAGTGGCTGCAAGTCCGCCAAGACTAGCTTAATAATCATCGATTAAACGATATTTCGATATAACGATAGAATTTGCTGTGCACGGATTAATCGTTATAACGAGAGTTGACTGTAGTAGCGACGCAAAACTACAGCGTATACTCTTTAGCAATAGTAAGTACTTTTTTAAAAATAATATTAATACCTAGATAGATAGTAAGGCGTAGAGAGATAGTAGGAGATTTATTAAGGATAACCTTAATATAGTAATAGAATAATAGTATATCTAGTATATATTACCCTTATCCTACTACTTATAAGAAATATACCTATTAATATATTAACTTATATTATTTATAATAATCTAAATAGCAGTTTATAACTTAGAATAGTAAAGAAAGAATAGATAATTATAGTGTTGCTGCGCTAAAGTTTTATTCCTCCTTTAAAGTTCTAAGTAGCCTCTTTATAAAAAATTTATATATAGGAGCTTTGCGCTAAGACTACTAAGCTCGCTTAGCAGTTTAAACGCGCATTTTCAATTACCTTTTTACGGTCTTTTTAGTTACTAAGCAGGGGGCTCTACTTTTTTTATTATATTATTTAAGATAAAAGCCTTTGTCGTTCTACCCCTAGGTAGATAATTTAATAACACACATATAATTATTTAAAAGAATTAGATTAGGAAAAATTAGTAGCTTAGTAAAGAATACTAACTTATTTTAAAAGTATAAACTTTAATAACTTCTTAACTACTTTACTTTTATTAAAACTTTTTAAAAGTTTAAATATTATACTATTAGTACTATATTCTTATGTATAGATATTACGTAATATATATAATAACTAGTAAAATAAAGAGTTTTTATTAATTAGTAACTAATTATATAATAAAAATAGTATTGATAAATTAGATAATTAAGAACTAGTGTTTTCTTTATAAAGTTATTAAAATATTAAAATTATAGCTTTACTAGTAAAAAAATTATAAAGCTTTAAAAAAATTACTTATTTAGACTATTTATATATATCTATGCAAGTCTACGCATATCTATATATTTCTAAGCATTTTCATACTAGTAAATTACTTATATAAAAATACACACAAATGCGTAAGTCTATATAAGTCTGCGCACGTCTACGCACTATACGTATAGTTAAGTAGAAAAACTTTCCTAATATAGTTAAAAAGTTATTAAAGTTTATACTTTTTAAACTAGTATTTTTACTAAGCTACTAAATTTTATCTAATCTAATTCTTTTAAATAATTATATAACTATATTTTTATATTTTTAAATCTATAAAATCTAGAATTTAGAAATAGGTAAAAGTTTTATATAATATACTAGTAATTAATACTATTGTCTATATACTATATAGGCAAGGGCACCTAAGAGTGTTAAGATTTTAATACTATTATATAATAGTATTATATAGGAATTATATAGTGCCTATACGCCGTAGCCTATACGCTATAGAATCTTCTTCTTTCTATTTACACCCCTTCTAGATATAAGTAATTATTACTAAAGTTAGTTCTATTATATTATTTTCTTTTTTATATAATTACCCGATACACTCTTTACACGTACTAGTATAGAGTATTAGATATTAATATCTATATAGCTAGCTATAGAGTCTCTATTTAATAACTATTATATAAAGTAGTATTTACTATATAGTAAGAGACTTTAACTTTATACTTTAAAAGATATTTTTAAAGCTTACTAAGTAGCTTACTAAGTAGATTACTAATTAAATTAAATTAATTAGTATTATATAGATAGTATAGGTGCCCTAAGTGCACTAGTAGTATAGGTGCGTATTCTTACGCAACCTTATATATATACATATTAAAAAAGGTACTATTATTAGTACGCTTAAGGTATTAAAGATTTTTATTATGTAAAGATTCTAACTAAGATTAAGTCTACACTATACATAGAGAGAAGTAAAATAAAAGGCACTAAAATCTAGTACCTAGCATATATAGTAGTAGTAACAAACTATATACAAAATAATAATAATTTTATTATTAACTTTCTATATAGTAGTATTAATAATAGTAGTTAATAAATAGTTAGGTATAACTAAGTTATATATTATCTCTTAACTAGTAGACTATTAAAGAGCTATAGTAAACTATAGAGTTATAATTATAGAAGTAGTATAGGTAATAAAATACTTAACTATAGTTTAGTTATTATACTTATAACCTAATAGTAGTATAATTATAGTTTGCTATGTATATAGTATATAAGTTTCTTATAATATTAGTAATATCTAGTATACTAAATCTTTACTTTAATATATAATACTATATCTTTTAAATCTAACTTTTTATCTATTATATCTAGTAACGTAATAACTACTTTCTAGCAACCTAATATTATATTGAAATCTAATACTTATAGTAATATAGCTATTATTAAATTTAGTTAGTGTATAGATAACTAGTTAGGCAAAGTTAAGAATAATTCCTAGAGATTTAGCAATCTTATGCAACTAAAAAGATTATTAAAAGGGCCTCTAGAGCTTATCTTTAAGTACCCTATTAGTAATATCTTTAAGCTAATTTACTATATCTTATACCTCTAAATCCTAGAGTATAAGGTAGTCCTTTAGTACCTAGATATTAGTAAAAGAGACATAGCCTTTATAACGTAATAATAGTATAACATAGAGATTATACTATAGAAGCTTAAAAATACAACTAAAAATAAAGGTAATAAGGTGCGCTTAAAGTATATTTAGTGTATAAGTATATATTAGAAAAGTTTTTCTGCTTAATTATATAAATTATACATAGATGTGCATAGACTTACGTATTTATACGCATTTTTATATAAGCAATTTACTAGCATAATAATGCTTAGAGATATATAGATATGTATAGACTTGCGTAGATATACACAAATAGTCTAAATAAGTAATTAATTTAAAGCTTTATAACTTTTTACTAGTAAAGCTATAATTTTAATCTTTTAATAGATTCATAGAGAAAATGTTAGTCTTTAATTATTTTATTTAAAAATACTATTTTCATTACGTAATTAGTTAGTAATTAATAAAAAACTCTTTATTTTACTAATTATTATATATATTACGTAATATTTATATATAAGAATATAGTACTAATAGTATAATATTTAAATCTTTAAAAAGTTTTAATAAAAGTAAAGTAGTTAAAAGATTATTAAAGTTTATACTTTTTCGCGCCAAGATCGCCAAGCTCGCTTAGCAGTTCGAACGCGCTTTTTTTTATTATTACCTTTTTTACGCTCTTTTTAATTACTAAGCAGGAGGCTTTGCTTTTTTTATTATATTATTTGAGATAAAAGCCTTTGTCGTGCTACCCCTAGGTAGTTAATTTAACGTCACACATATACTTTTTAAAATAGTATTCTTTACTAAGCTACTAATTTTTACCTAATCTAATTCTTTTAAATATTTATAAAACTATATTTTTTCTATTTTTAAACCTACAAAATCTAGAATTTAGGATTAAATAAAAGTTCTATATAATACGCTAGTAATTAATACTATTATATTAACTAGTAATTACTATCTAGTAAAAGACTTTAACTTTATACTTTAAAAATATTTTTAAGCTTACTAAGTAGATTACTAAGTAGATTACTAAGCTTTTTATTAAATTTTAGCTAATTAAAGAGCTTTATTTACTAATTAATTAGTATTTTATAAGTAGTATAGATATATATCTTTATATAATCTTATCTATATATATATACTAAAAAAAAGTAGTATTACTAGTACACTTTAAGCGTATTTAGTATATAGGTATATGCAGCCTTATATAGGGCCGCTTAGGTGCCCTAGGTACTTATACGCGCACAAAACTTTTCCTAATATACTAAAAATAGTTAAAAACTACTAGTAAATCAGTACTTAAAAATAGTCTTTTAAAATACTAAATTTATTAGGAAAGTTTTTCTACTTAACTATACGAATCGTGCGCAGACGTGCGCAGACTTACGCATTTGTGCGCATTTTTGCATAAGTAATTTACTAGCACAAAAATGCTTAGAGATGCATAGATATGCGTAGACTTGCGCAGATGTGCACAAATAGTCTAAATAAGTAATTTTTTCAAAGCTTTATAACTTGTTTACTAGTAAAGCTATAATTTTAATTTTTAATAAATTTATAGAGAATATACTAGTCTTTAATTATTTAATTTAAAAATACTATTTTTATTACGGAATTAGTTAGTAATTAATAATAAACTCTTTATTTTACTAGTTATTATATATATTACGTAATATTATTATATAAAATTATAGTAATAATAACTTATTATATAAATTTTAAAAAAGTTATAATACTAATAAAGTAGTTAAAAAGTTATTAAAGTTTAAACTTTTTAAAGTAGTGTTCTTTACTAAGCCACTAGTTTTTGCCTAATCTAATTCTTTTAAATAATTATAAAACTATATTTTTTCTATTTTTAAACTTATAAAATCTAGAATTTAGGATTAGGTAGAAGTTCTATATACCACGCTAATTATTAGTACTATTATATTAACTAGTACTTACTATCTAGTAAGAGACTTTAACTTTATACTTTAAAAAATCTTTTTTTAAAAGCTTACTAAGCAGCTTACTAAGTAGCTTACTAAGCTTTTTTAAATTGTAGCCAATTAAAGAGTTTTATTTACTTATTAATTAGCATTTTATAGGTAGTATAGGCACCTAGAGTACCCTAGCTACCCTAGCTACTCTAGATACACTAGCAGTATAGGTGCGCATCCTTACGTAATCTTACGCATACGCACACTAAGAAAAAAGTAGTAAGCTAGCGTATATAAATATAAGTTATATAGAATTTTAAGTCATCTTACTAAAATGCAACACCTATATAAAACACGTAGTTTTTCTCTATAACAACTTTATAATTGCTATTAAGTATATATAGATTTAAGCATTATAATTGCTATAACTATTATAGCCCTTTCTAAAGCGCTTACTATAGTAAATCTACGTTAGTAAGCTACTAAAGCCTTAGCTGCACGCATAGCCTCTCTAATAGTCTCTACTTTTACAAAGCGTTAATTTGGGTCTATCTAAATGCGCTTTCGATAACACTAAGAGCTAGCAGTTTATAAATAATACTTAAGGCGTCTTTTCTCTAATTTAAGTCCTGCAGCTCTAGTATTTGCAGCTGCTAGCGCCTTACCTACTTTCTATAGGAGTAGCTAGGTCCTACAACCTAGATTCTTAACGCTCTAGACGTTGCGCTGCGCTATATAGAGATTATAAGGGCCTTAAGGGGTTAAGAAGAAGCTCTAAGGCTGCTGCTAAGGCTGCTACTAATGCGTAGGTGTAGTAGACCTCTAGGAGACTTACAACAAGCTAAGCACGTAATTAATATTAAATGGGCAAATACTAGCAGCCTGCTAGCTAGCTCGAATTACACGCTCTATAAAGCCTTTCTCCCTAGCTTAATAGTAGTAGGCAATAAAGCGCTTCTTCTTAATAGGTACAGTGTTGTTAAGCGATACAAGCTCCTACATTTGGCGTTAGTAACTAGACTTAATTACAAAGAATAGAGCGAGATCTAGAGGCTATAGGATGTGCGACGAATGCGTAGGTAGATAGAAAAGCTTAATTTGATGCTATTTGTAAAGCTATAGGAAGTCTATGTTAATATGGCTACCGTGACTATTAAGAATAAGGAGGTAGTACTAGCTATTACCTATAGCCGTCTTGAAAATAAAAATACGCTATAACTACTTAACACCTATTGCGTTTAATATCTATCTATTCTCTAAGATTATATATAGCCAGCTAGGTATATAGGACGATAGGAACTAGGTAGTTTATAGGCTCTAGCCTTTAAAGATAACTGCGCAGCGTAGTTTCTGCCCTATTACTAATACGCACTTAATTATAGAGACCCACTTGCGATTCTCTAGTAATTAAATATAAGCCTTTTTCTTTTAACTACTAGAGAGTACTCTGGTGTTTATATATACTCCTAGAGCGACGCTAGTCTTATCCATATTATATGTATTCTCCGCCTATATATTAAACCGCTGTTAAGTCTGCTTGTAGCGCTCTAGGAACGCGCGTAACTGCTCTGGAGTCGCTGCATTAGCTCTCTGAGCCTTGAGTTTTCTACTAATGACTGAGGCGACGCGTGGCTGTCGCTTGATAAAGTGGGATAGCTAGAGCTTGCTAATAGGTTGATTATCGCTGTTTATACGTAGGATTTAATTGGCTATTTCTTAAGCGCGAGCGTGTAAGGGAGGGCAGGCGCGTGCGTCTTCTTTGAGGATCTAGTCTACTAGGAAGTCCTCCTGTAGAGGAGTCAATCGCTGTTGGTGTTGATGGCTGGTACGGCTATTAGTTGCGCCTTATATATGTGTAGAGAGAGTAGGTGCAGGAATGCCATACGCCTTAGCTGCAGCCCGCTGGCTATTATAAATGCCTGCATTGTAATTAGCAATAGCTGATTGTATAGCTACCTCACGGGCGTCTATATTAATGAGCGTTGTGGAGAGATATCGCGTGTTTTGTGCAGGTGTCGCGTTTTGGTGGGGTGACTCGAAACCCTATGTGACTCGTATCTGTATACGCTAGCTTATCGCTGGTGCGCTCTGAGCGCATTTGGTGCGCAGGCGTGCGCAGGCGTGCTCAGAGCCGCTCAGGTGCCCTAGGTGCTCATGCTCGCTCAAAACTTTTCCTGATGTTACAGCTTAAAATACTAAAAAAAAATTAAAATCTTTAATAAAAGCTACTATAAAGCTATAGTATAAGCTAAAATATATATAATTATAGCTACGCTATAGTCTAAAGAATAGCTACGTCCTTCCGCCTTATAGGCTATACTATAGGCTGTAGTACGGCCCGTACTATGATACGTTGGAAGCGCTGTACGCAAGGACCCACCAACGAAGGACCTCGTCAATTTGTCTTGACCGATATCGAGTTTTTGAAAGCCTTGATTGTTCCCGATGCGCCACAAATAACGGAAATTCAAATCTGCTTCTCAGCGGTAGGACTTGATACAGATAAGGCTACAGAGCTCTCTTACCAGTTCCGGGTTGTTGCGTTCACCCAAAGCTCGACATGGGACGAACACTGTCGTGGATACATTCAAGTCAACAATTTTCAGGACGACAAAGCCTCTCGAACTGTCAATGGTCATCTTCAGAACCCTTGCGACACCCAGAAAAACGTGATCTCCTCAGAGAAGCTGTACCGGCAGTTACATGAACAAAGGCAACGCATATGGTCCGATGTTCAATGGCATCAAAACTATCACACTGAAGGATGACCATGCTTTCGCCACCGTAACCATTCCAAAAGTCGCGGATGCCATGCCTTCTAACTACATCCAACCCCACATCATCCATCCTACTACTCTGGATACCATTATGCATACTGGATTACCCATAGCAACGCAGAAATTTGGTCCCGGATCGGTCATGCCAATTCACATTGACGAAGTAATTCTGTCTACCGAAATCGACAAAACACCGGGAGATACTATGTTGGTCTATACCGACCTCGCATCCACGCAGTCCAGAACCGCCGAGCTAGATATCGAGGCTGTCAACGATCGTGATGGCGCATCTACCCTATCATTTCATGGTGTGAAGCTTCGAATACTGCCGGCTAGTGTTCCAATGAGTGATCCCAAACACGAGGCTAAGAACATCTGCTGGAACGTGGAGTGGGCTCCTGATGTCGACCATCTGACGGCGGGGGATTTCTGTCCTGCTGCATTGGAAGACAGAACGACACCCTCTTTGGGAGAGAATGTTAAGGCCATGAACGACGCTACTGCACAATACATCAGAACATGTCTTGAATCAATCAACAAAGAAGACATGGTTGTGAACGATCAGCATCAGTTGCTCTTTAAATGGATGCAGCGTCAACGGTTGGAACATCCCTCACTTACGACCTCTAACGACTCTTCCCGCATAGACAGCCCGTTTCCCGCAGCTGAAATTCCCGCATTTACCCAGGTGGAAATTGTGGCACGAACTGGAGAACAGTTGTCCGGTATAGTCTCTAGAAAGGTCGATGCGCTCCAGCTCGTCACGGAAGACGGACTCTTATACCGCTCGTACCAGGATCACTCATCGGTTCTCTGTTACGACTTATTGCGCCAATACGTCAGACATCTATTCTTCAAGAAGTCTAAGCTACGTGTGCTTGAAATAGGCGGTGGCACTGGAGGAGCGACACTCCCATTCCTGCAAACCATGGAGGCAGCCGGCTGCACTCCTGCTGCGTATGATTTTACCGACGTCTCAACGAGCTTTTTTGATCGAGCAGCACACCTGTCAAAGCTTTATCCCATCAACTTCAGAAGACTAGATACCGAGAAAGATCCTGCGCAACAAGGCTTTGAACCGCATAGTTACGATGTTGACCTCGCTTTCAATTGCCTCCATGTAACATCCAGTATTGGCACAACTTTGCAAAACGCGCGCTCGTTACTCAAACCAGATGGTCGCTTAGTCCTCATTGAGATCGTCAATGCGCAACCGTACCATCACATCTCGTATGGAACTCTGCCAGGCTATTGGAAAGGCTCCGTGGATGGACGTCCAGATGGACCTTTCATGCCTGTGGGAAAATGGCAGCAGGCTCTCAAAAATACGTCAATGGAGATGCAGTTGTGTGTCAAAGACGACGAAACAGCTCACGTATCCAGCCTTATGGTTGCACGACCTTACAGTAACATGACATCCAGCGTGCAGCACTCCATCCAGATTTTTCCAGTAGCGGGGTCTTCGGATTGTCTCGCCTCTAGCCTTCAAACAATGCTCGTGGACCAAGGGCATAACGCAACCCTGGCACCTTTCGGAGAAGGGTCGGATTGAGATTCGACCGTCAATATTGTTCTTGATACCGGCGATCAACCCCTGTTGTCGACTTTGACGACTGAGGCTTTCGAGAGCCTTCGCAAAATGTTGACCAGGCAGTCTCATGTCATGTGGATTAGTGCTAGTGCAGGTTCTTCGCCCTTTGTTGATCCGAGGAAACAACTAATCAACGGATTGGCACGGAGCGTGCAAGCCGAGAACGATAGCCTCCGCATCGTCACCGTTGATGTACAGCAAGAAATCAGCCACGAAGATCCGCAATTGGTCGGCCTCTTACTTGAATGCTTGCAAAATCTTTGTTGCAGTCCAATCCAAGTTCAGAACGCGAGTTCATCATACGAGACAACACAGTGCAGATTGCAAGGCTACTGCCAAACAGCAGACTAAACTCCTGGATATCTAAGACGCCCCAGACTGCGCAGATGCAAATTTCCAGCTTCAGATCTCGCCCCATTGCTCTGCTCAAAGATCAGCTGTCCGGATACCCAGACCCTACTTTCGCTGTCGATAAAGCGCACAACGCTGCACTTACTGAAGACGAAATCGAGCTGCAAGTTGAAGCGATGGGTATGCCACTCTACGGAAACGATGCTACGTACCAAGACTACTCCGGAACTGTCGCCGCATTGGGCCGCAACGCTACGGGCTTTCGCATCGGCGACCGCGTTATGGCTATTGGCACACGTTTTTACGCAAGTCGGCCGCGGATTCCTGCTCGCCTCATATGTAATATACCCAAACAGATGCTCTTCGTCGCCGCGGCAGCATTACCCCTGGACTTGATATCGGCCTATCACGTTCTCTTCGATCTAGTAGGTATCGTACCGTCGCAACGAATCCTGCTCCGAGATATCAGCAACCCAGTCATACAAATCATGTTGATGATGGCCCGACAGCAAGGCGCGGATGTATATGCACATGCGTCGGAGACATCAGAGATACAGTTGTTGAAATCTCATTTTGGTATGCCGGTGGACCACATCATTGACAGTGATGTCTCCACGAGGAAGAGAGGGCATTGTAGGTGAGACACCAGGGTAGAACTAGACGCTATCATCATTTGCGATCTAGCTACGATTTCTTCGGCCACTTTAGCGTCCCTGAAACCATTTGGCACCGCCCTTGTTCTGCAGGATGGTGCGAGAGCCGAAATCCATTCAACTCCGCGACCTCAACTACCACGCAACATTTCCATACATATGTGTGACATGAGTGCGTTCTTGCAAGCCAAGCCGAAGAAGACTGAGGAATTACTTGAAAGAGCAGTCAGATCCATCCAGTCAGCGGCAATGGCGTTTTCCGAGCTTCCCATTAACATCAAGGAAATCGCCCATATCGAAGAAGTCGTTAACTCCCTTCATTCAACCGATTCAAAAGGCAAAGTTGTTCTGAAGGTGCTGGACAACTCCATGGTGCCAACACTCAAACCCGAGATTTCCGATTTCCATCTCAGCCCCAATGCTACGTTCGTCATCGCTGGACGCCTCGGGGATCTGGGAAGAAAGCTGTTCTCGCGCTCGGCGAAGCACCTTGTGTCGTTGTCTCGTCGCTCGCTAGACGAGAATGTGTATCAGCGATTGCTGACGAGCATTCCCGCAGAATGCAAATTCCACCACATTCGATGTAACATCGCGAGTGAATCTGAAACAATGGCCGCGGCGGCCAAAATCACCGCTATGGGGTGGCCGCCAGTGAAGGGCATTATTCAGTCCGCTCGCACACTGAAGGTATGTAACCCCTTTTCTCAACTTCTACCCGCCTTGCTTTCTCGGTTTTCGGTTGTCAATTCAGCTACCGGCCAATACTTACTCGCTATGACTTAGGACCGAAGCATCGACTCGATGTCACTGGAAGACTTTGCAATTCCAATCCAACCCAAATTGAACGGCACCCTGAACCCACAGAAAACATTCAGCGACGCAAATCTCGACTTCTTCACCATGCTCTCCTCCGCCGCCAACATCGTCGGCACCCGCGGACAAGCCAACTACAATTCCGGAAACGCTGCCCAAGACGCACTCGCGCAGGCCTCAAAATCAAAAGAGTGTCACTACCTATCATTCAGCCCCAGCATGATCGAAGGGACCAGCACCGTCAAAGACGCCGAAATTCGCAAAGCCTTACACCGCTCCGGCCTGGACGCCATAAAAGAAGCCGACATGGATGCCATCTTCGAATACATCCTAAGCCCAACAGCCCGCGCTGACAGCGCGTCGCACATTGTCGCAGGCCTTACTCCCCAGTCCCTCTCTTACGCAGAAACCGCAAACGGCAACGTCCACTCTCCCTTCTTCACCCACGTGCTATCGCAGCAACCGCTCGATCCCAAACCCCAAGCTGCCCCCCAGCCACAAAACCTTTCCCAAATCCTCTCAACAGACTGCCCCGAGGACGCGCTCGCCTACACTACTGCAGCTGTGACTGAGACACTGCCCAGTCTGACGTATGTCGATTCTGCGTCTGTGGATTTGGATAAACCGATTGCGGAGTTTGGCCTTGATTCGCTGATTGCATTTGAGTTGCGGAATTGGATTAAGCGGGAGTTTGGGGCGGCGCTGCAGTCGTTGGAGATTTCGAATGAGGCGGGGATTAGGATGTTGGCGGGGAAGATGGTTCAGAGGGTTAATGGGTTTAAAAAGGTTAACGGGGTGGTCCTGTAATCATCCGAAGCGACCCACCATCAAACAGTAAATCGCTCAAGCAAAGCTACATTCACCCCTTTCATGGTCGCATTGGCAAGCCGTCTGTTAATATACACCCTTCTACTTCTCGCGTCTTCCAACTGCCGTCTCGGACTCCTGGGTATATCCCTAGGTACGAACCTTGACTCGAAATCCGCGTACGACAGCTCAGCTATATTCAGCGCGGTCATACCCATCTCATTAACCAAGTCTGCGTTTGCGCCGTTGTTTAATAGGAAGTCGACGGCCTCGAAGTTGGCGTATATAGCTGCGTAATGTAGCGCTGTGTTGCCTCCCCTACCTACTACGCTCTCTTCACCTGTCCCACTGGTAGGCGAATCGGGAGCTACATGGGCATGGGGGGACGATTTCATGTCCAGGATTTCGGATTCAGGTGTGAAGTATTTCTCGCATTGGGCCAGAGCCTTCGTTGCTGTGTCACTGTCGATGGAGTCACCGTTTAACATCGCAATGGCGTGAAAAGCCGTGTGATTTCGTTCAGGGTCAACAACGACGTCAACAGTGGCAGCGCCAGCAGTGCGCTTATCGGGATCGAGTAGGAAGCTTAGACCACTAAGAGAAGCCGCTCTATTATTACGCAGCAGCAGGAGGAGCAGCGTATGTCGCGTATGGCTCGACCACATGTAGCCCCGCGAACACAGCGCGTTGACATTGGCGCCTCGAAGTCTGAGAAATCTAGCGAGCCTGTACCGGTAACATCCATTTCGTACGGCGAACATGAAAGGCGTCTCGTAATCTGGGGGTCCGGCATCAACGCCAAGCCCCCTCTTGCAAAGCTCTTCGGCTAGAACCAGGTCCTCGAGCGAGGCCAATACGCATTGGTAGAGCGCAGACGTGGGTAGGGTGTCGTTTTCGCTCTGTATCGCGTCTGCACCGAGTTCTAAGAGTTTGAGAGCGGCCAGCGGCTTGTTGTAAAGGATTGCTTCGTGGAGTGGTGGACGTTGCATGGCTGGATCCAGATCGAACTCTTCGTTGTTTTCAAAACGCTTTGACCTGCGGTTGATATGTTCAGCAGATCCATTATGTACAAGAAATTCCAGGACGTGGGGCTGGCATCGAGCAGCAAAGAATAGCGCCGTGCAACCTGGGTGGCCGGGAAGGTCGTCAAAATGAGACTTCATGTCCGGTGTACAAAGCAGTGCCAGTGTGTCAACGGCTCGTTTCTTCCACTGATCTCCATGGCGAATAAGTCGGCCAATCGTGACTCTGTTGAGTGATCCTCCCTCCATTGCCGGAATGAGGATCGATCGACCAGACGGGGTGACAAACTTTTGGCGTGGCCCGCTGGATTGATAGAAGCTTAAGCATTCGGCCAGGATATCGGGATAATGGAGCAAGGCGGCAAGTGCAAGGGGTGTGTCGTCAATCGCGTGCAGTGCGGGTGCGTCTAATCGTGCACCGAGGCGTAATAAAGTTCGAACAGCTTGTAGCTTACCTCGACAGATTGCTCGGTGTAGAGGAGTCCCTGCGACGAAGTCGGTCTCTGCATACTGCAGCCGCCCTGTGACAGGAAACTCGTCCGCTTGCGCGTAGATATCGGCATGATGCTGTACAAGGGCCTCTGCGACGCTGTCGATGTCGTTCTCATCAAAGGAACAGAGCCAGTGGAGCGGCGTATCGCCGCCATTGTCGCTGAGTCGGGGATCAGCGCCCAGACGGAGAAGCGTGAGCACTACGTTCTTGTGCCCTGACCGAGCTGCAAGCAGCAACGCACGATCGTTGAAGCTGTTCGTGTCGTTGATGTCTGTGCCAAGTTGCTCTACGAGGTATAGCACTGCATCGACACCTCCGTATGTTGCAGACAGTCGGAGAAAGTACCCCCTCAAGTCTTGGCTCTGGTTGCGGCCTGCTTCCAATTCTACTGCTAGGTAGGACCGCCCAATATCACTGAAAGAATCTTGAAGAGCGTGGAAAGCCTCCTCTTCAAAATCGAAAACTTCCTCGCCAATCCCACAGTAGCGGCTCCTCAGCAGAGCTTTGGCTTCGCGGAGCTCCGCTTCAAATCCAAATTGGGCCAAGTCTTCCATTGCTGTCAAGCTACCTGTGGCAGCGGCTTCGAGAAGCCACTGGCCTTGAAGCAGTTGCAAATGATGAGGAACCTCTCGGCCTAAGGCGCGATGAAGGCGTAATACGAGCGCCTGATCTTCTTGATAGCCAGCTTCGGCAGATCTGGTCAAGAAGAGGAGTCCCTTGTCGACATTTTGCTCTATTCCGAAATCATCAGGTGCAAGATACATGCGCCATAGAATGCTTGACGCTTCGATCCGTCTTTCAGAATTTGTGTCGAATTCAGCTGTATGCTCTAGGGCACTCAAAACATGCTCACTAAATACACGGGAAGCGCCGCTGAAGTCAAGCCCCCCTAAGCTCAGCTAGCATCATGGGTCAACCAAATTCGCCTGTGGGAGGCTCAGAACATACCCTTAATTCGGCCTCTTGTGTCTGTTCCTGCTCAGGCGGTTCTGAGTGGGACACCGAGTCTGCAGTCATGAGAGCGTCTATGGCTCCTAAGCTTCGTCTGGAGAAACATCACTCGATCAGCCCAGGCTCCGCCATCTCATTGCGGCCAATCGCGGAGCACCTACCCATTGAAGTGGATGTGTAGGAGTGAGATGACCTTCCAGAGATTCCTGTTGGTAGGTAGCACTTGGATAGTATTGTCGAGTATCGCGTTCACTAGATCAATTTCTGGAATGCTAAACTGGCACTGATCCTTGAGGCTGCACTTCACCCGATCGATAAATTCGTCCGACTGTTTCATCTTCGACTTGATTTCGTCTGCCTTTTTGCTGTCTGCTGGTAGGTCAAAGATCGGATGAAGGAACGGGTCTTTTCCATCCAAAACAATACGCCAAAACAGCAGTCCCAGAGCGTAAACGTCCGAAAGAAGAAGTTGTTCGCGAGGTCGTTCTTTTCCGTACTCTGGCGCGGTCCATGGAGGTGTGCCCATCGGCTCTTGAAATACTTGCGGATTGTCCAGCAAAGCACCACCAAAGTCAGACAGCTTGGCTGTAAATCCGCCTTGAAAATCTGAGTAGACGAGAACGTTCAGGGGCTTCAGATCTCCATGAGCAATCTTGCAACTATGCAGTGCATGTAAGCCTTCCGTGACATCCCAGAAAATTTTCAATTTCGTGGTAAAATCCAGTTCAGGCTCGTTCTCGAAGAGATCCTGCAGCGTTCCTTTATCTGCGTAGTCGACTACCAGAACGGGCCACTTCAGACTCGGGTTTTCGGAATCGCCCTGCCAGGCTATTTGGATCAATTGCGCAATGTTTTTGTGGTGGCGCAGAGGGGGATGAGTCAAGACGCGAACTTCGAGCAGTATGGCTTCCAGCTTCTGTAGGAGTGACTTGCGCGAATCATTCTCTGGCTCGAACACCCTGGTTTTAAGCACAACGTTTCTGCTATCGGGAAACGTGGTCCTTAGAACACTAAAGGTCGCGCCTCTCGCTAAGAATTCTGTTACCTCGTTGAATGCGCCGATGTCCAGGTCTCTCAGGTTGCGTAGATTGTTAGCCAGTGCTGGCTCGGCGCTGTCGATGGAATCCTCGCTAAAGCCATCGGCGAGCGAAAATATCATAGACAAGTGATAGGCTTCGATCAGGCCGGTGGAAATCCCAGACACTTTTGAAGTGATATCCAGCCCAGGCAGGGGCGTTCTTTCTGATACCGAATTATTATCTCTGTCGCTCCATTCCCTCTCCTCTGATCCCAAGAAGTCTGTTAACAGAGCCTCAAATTGTTCAGCCATCCCGAGGTGGATTGAGGATGTGTGGATTAGATCCGCAGTGGAATGATGGTGGTGGTCGGCATACAAAGGGTGCGCATCATCTCCATGGAGAGTGGTAAAGTAGTGGTTACCGACGTAACTCCTGTCCAACAAAAAGACCTGAGATTTCAGAGGTCTTCAGACTTATGACATCCCGGCTCCCTGGACCTGATCCGAGCCGCACAACCAGCTTACGCTGCAGCCTCCCAATCCTTTTTATACCATGAAAGGAACAGCTAGGTAGCTGTAGGTCTTGCCTAGTAGGTGTCGTAGTACTTTTTGTTTATTGGTTCTTTTCTTTTCAGCTCGAAGGTCTTGTGTAGCCGAGTTCGTATACTGGATGATTGGCGTCGGCCGGCAGAGTGCATAGCCACAGCTCGTATCATTCGCATAGTTGCAGCAGCAGCTTGTGCAGTGGAATCAACGCAATCGTCTTGCGAGATGGTACCGTCAAATGTAAAACCAGCGCTACAGCATGTGAAAGGGCTGAGGTGCATATACGAAGGAGCTCGAAGGTATCCGAGTGACCCCACCAAACCCTACACTTACAACAAGTAATGTTTCTTAAGCTAGAAGCTTAAAAACTATCCAACATTACCTATAAATAGTACTGTACAGCTTTGGCTTATTAATCACAATCTTTTTATTGGAGATATTATTATTTAACAGTACCGTGTTTTGTTAGGTGGTGATCACTAAGTACGAGCTCCTTCCTACACCTCACTCCTAAACACCATTTTCCTCGTCGCCTCGCTAGGTTTCGTTATCGCATACTTCACATTTACATAATCCCACTTTGATTCCCCAAGCACGGCCATGGATCCAGCATCAGCCGCCGGTCTCGGACTTGCAGTGGCGTCTGCCGCTTTCCAAATCTTCTCAGGCTGTGTCGTCGGATTCCAACTACTCTCCGCCGCGCAAAACCTCGGCTCGGATGCCGAATTTCTCATCTGCATGCTGCGATTAGAAGAATACAGACTCCTTCTCTGGGCGCAGCAATCCGGACTCGCCGACGACAGTCTCGACCGGCGGCTCGACGAAAAAGTAATAAACATGACGTTGGCCGAGTTGAAAGAGCTCCTTCTCGACACCGCGAAGTTGAAGAAAGATTACAAGCTAGACATTCGGGATGCAGACTTGGACGCGTGCCCTGACAAGCCACGGGATCTATCGGGCGCTCTTTCCCAATTCTTGAATAACAGCGACATCAAGACGCAACAAGAGAGGATTCTACGACGTGCTGGTGCTGAGCAACGTAAGAACAAATGGCCCAAGCGGGTTTGGTGGGCTGCCGTGGATCGGAAGGGATTCGAGCAACTGCTTATTCGAATCGGAACGCTTGTGCAAAGTCTGTTCGAATTCCTGAGTCTTGCTGCACGCGAAGAGACGCGGGAGTCGTTACACTTGATTCGGCTCTCGCTTTTGAGCATCGTGGAGAAAGTGGACGACGTTCGATTTGCGACGCGCGACATTTCCACTACGCTTGCCCCGGACGAGACCTTGGAGACGGTGGCAGCGCTCCGCAGATTGCAGATCGACCTATCCGACGATGGGCATGCCGTCTCCGCGGCTAGCAAACCCCCATCTGTATACCGGCAACTCATCCGAGCAGTCCAGGACATAGGGGGCAATGAACTCGGACAAATCGCCCTCTACGAGGACGTCCCCGTCTACCTCGAGCGAAAAAAATACACCGCCGCCGACATCGACGGCGCGCGAGCCGTGCAAATCTCCAAACGAGTCGAAGAGCTTAGCAAATTCCTGCACATACCCAAAGCTCCGTCCTTCCACTCTCTCCACTGTGCCGGATACTTCCAAAACGCGCTCAACTCCGAATATGTCTTCGTATTCGACCGTCCTTCCAGCTCGCTAGCCAAGAACAACAACAACATCGCCCCAGTATCCCTCCTCTCGCTCCTCAAGTCCAAACAAATCCCCTCCCAAACAGCACGCTTCCACCTAGCAACCAGCCTAGCGACCACACTCCTCCACCTCCACGCGAGCGGCTGGCTCCACAAAGGACTCCGCCCCGCAAACATCCTCTTCTTCCCTACCTCCACCCATGACCTACGTACCCTCCACGAGCCCCGCATCGTAGGCTACGAGTACGCGCGGCAAGACAAACCCGGCGAACTGAGCGACAAGCCGTCGTCCAACCCCGCACAAGACATCTACCGGCATCCCAGAGCGCAGGGCCCCGTGAGCGAAAGCTACACCAAGGCCTTCGATATCTACGGCCTTGGGATCATGCTTGTCGAGATCGCGTATTGGCGGCCGTGGGAGAGTTTGCTGCGGGAGAAACTGGGCGTCAAGTTGCGGGACGTCAGCGCTGTGAAGATGCAGGAGGTGCGCGAAAAGGTACTCGCAGAAGCGAATTACGACGCGGATGAGTATCCGCAGAATTTGCGGTTTAGGATGGGGGATGCGTATGCGAGGGCTACGTTGCAGTGTCTGGGGACTTTGTTTGAGGATGACGCGATGGGGAAGCAGGACTTTGTTGGCGCGTTTTATGAGCTGGTTGTGAGGCGGTTGAGCTGGTGTCGAGTCTGAAGAGAGGTTTGGCTGCCGCAAGGCGCTGTTAACGAATATTCCCCAGGCGTCTGGGAGCGGAATTATCCCGACTTACTGACGATGGATGATCGTTCTGCTGGGTAGAGGAGCCTAATAGATATGCCATTTTAGTCTCATAATCTATAAAAGGTTAAGCCGACTATACACGGATAGGAATGAATGAAATGTCCTCGCAGCCTCTGTTCATAGTTCCCGGCACCACGCGTCTGGAACATCCAACTCCTTTTTACCTCATATCAATAGTGCTAGGGTCCCGTTTCGCAAAAGTGTACGAAATGTGCCTTGGCTGCAGTCAGCATACATACAGCTTCCCCAGTGGTACCAAGATCCTCTGTCGAAGATTACAGTACGCATCATTGGACATGAGGTCCAATCAAGTGCGCTTCCTATTACATACTTAGCCATTCAGGATCATGAACGAAGGAAGCTAGGCAATCGTACAAGCGGGAAGGAATTCGAAAAATTGTCTTGGTTTGTATTGGGTCGGTGTACTGCAGAAAAAGTGATCAAGTAGAGTGAGTGAGTCGTGCGCTCCGGGCCTCACGCCGTTTCAGAGTGACCTCGAAAGGCTGCATCCACAGCCCTGGCATTCAGACAAACATCATGGTTGCGCTATGCACAATGACCTCCCGTTTGATTCCTTGGCACAGCTTTAAAGTGAAGATACGTAGGTAGTGGATGTCATTTAGTCCAGGTAATCGAAGAGCAAGTGCAGCGCCCAGAATGTGGAAGTGGCTCGTGGAACTTGCCGCACAAGTCTCCAAGAAGTTGTGGTCAAAATGGCGGGGTCTCTGCAGGTTACCGGGAAGGCGGTCTGGACAGCCGTTTAGCCAGAAGATCCAACTGCGTAGATGTTGGTCGGGCCCCGCTACCAGCGCTCTCGCGCGAAGCCTATGGCGATCTCTGCTATACTAACGAACTGCTAGTAAAAAACCTTACAATTGTTACATTCACACCTTGAAATAGTGATGACTGCTCCTACTGCTTGATGTAGTGAGCAAATGAAGTTACTCTGTAGACTTCGAAAGGCCGGAGACCGGATTTTGGGCCGACATCCAAGACCAAGTGCGAGATTCGGTATAGACCAAGCTTGATAGCGCACACAAAAAACGGCACCGCGTGAGATGCATTCGCTCCTATTGCCCCGCTTCGTAGCGCATTGTTCTTTGCGAGTGCGAACTAGTTCGCGTACGAGAGGTGTTGAGCACTGAAGCCTAAGGTACCACCTCCGGTTCCCTGAGCCGTTACCCCTTTCCATGGCTTCCGCACAGCCTCTCGTCATATGGCCTTTGCGGTTAGAAAACACGCATCGCGGAAGAACGGCGCGAGCTCAGGAACCAAACAAGTAGACTGAGGACGAGATATACTCTCCTGCGTCGTGTATATGTGTATTTAAAGTCGTCTTACGCCCCGAAGTATTGTATTCCCCACCCCATCATCAATCCCCACAATCTACTGCATCCCAACAACACGCTTCGCTCCCCGCCATCCAAAATGAAGATCACTTCCATCGTCTTCACCGCCGTCGCCATGTTCGCTGCGACCGTTGCCGCGACTCCAGCTCCTGCCACCGAGGCTCTCGCCGCCGTAGCAGTGGGCGCCACCTTCGACCCTCCCAGCAAGCGGTTCTGCTGCAGTCCTAAGATGTGCTCGTGGGACGACTGCCATGTAAGTGAATGAACAGCTCAATCACGATTGTAAATATGTGTCTTTTTGTGTCTAACATATTGTAGAACGTTTACGGTTGCTGCTAAGCGCGCCCAGTTGCCATTTGCACGGTTCCATTTCACTGCAGAGAAGGAGACTGGATAGTCAACGTGTGGACTCGGTCATTTTGTGATGGAATGGAGCCCTGATATGGCGTCTATCAGGCATATGATTTTCCTGTTCTTTGCAGATGGAGGGAGGGAGAGGGGTACGTTAGTGGATATATATATACGAAGCAAACACCCTATAAACACGTTGTCAGTAACCCGAAAACCCACTCAGTGCAGATCTCGACCTTCTAGTTTCTTTGGTTACTATTACTATAAAGTCTCTCATGGAAAAGTAGCAACGAGTCGACTAGTGGGTGCATTCACATGGCACTTAATGGTCACTATAATATAACTTTATTTAACTCCCTCGCAAAAGTAACTTAACGCAAGGTGGTAAACTAATTTGATTAGAAAGATAGATTCGACGATTAACATTACGAGTTGTTAGGAGTTTGTGTGCCACTAGTTAACCGATGGGAGAATATATAGATAAGAGAAAAGATTATATAATATGGCAATGCATCGTAATGGAAAAAATCGCGGATGCGGAGAGAAAGCTATACCTAGCGTTTAATAGTATTTTATACCAGGTACCATCTATGTTTTATACAATTGTAGAAAAGAAAGATTTCTTCCAAGAAGCTAGTTTGTTAATTTGTTTGTTTATTTATTTTTCGTATTTAGTATCAGGAAGAGAAACATCGCAGACCTTTTGATATGCGGTACAACGCTGTAAGGGAAAGCTGTTCGTATTTAGTATACTCATGCTATAACCCAATTTCCTTTACTTCAATTCTACTCCGAGAAACCAACTCCCAGCTACGCCCAGACAGCCAGCTAGCTACCTGCTACCTCTATCCCGCGACCAAGGGCAGACAATTATCCTGAGCAGTACCCAACTACCTGTTTCAAATCCCCAAGAACGCTTCTGACGCCAACTTTAGCCAGCCAAGGCACAGGCGCAAAATCTAAGGATACATTCCCAAATCCTCCGCAAGAGAATGCACCTCGTTTACATAAACAAAACTCGGGGCCTGATTCTCCGCGCCAGTCGCCTGATCCGCTTGGAAGAGAGCATCGTGCGGATCCCCGCGACGGTCCTCGGGATTCGCATTGCAGCACCGAAAAGCATCGACGAGCCACTGCACCATCGACGACGATTCCGGCTCCGCTACTGTGCCCAGAAAGCAATTAGCTCATCTGAGAAAGGCCAGACTAATCATGATTCTTCGCATGCATGCACTGCATCAGCCCGCTGCAGTGTCGGCAGCAGCAGCAGCGCCATGCCCCCCTTCCCTCCCCTGCGCATTATTAAGATGAAATATCTTCTTAACCGAGTCCATGCCCTTTTGCAAATGGGGATGATGGGCAAGAAACGGCTCGCCGCCGTTTTCTGTTGTCCGCACGCTGGCGAGCGCAGAAGCGCGGTTTTTGCTGCCGGCTAGGGGATCGAGCGGTGCGGCCTTGGGAGGCCACTCACCAGATTCACGCCAGCCCTGGACCAGCGCTTTGGTCATGTCGGCGAGGTTGATGGGCACTGCGGGGGTGCGCGACGAGACGACGATTTTGTTGAATATGTCTGCGTAGGCGCGCGGGGATATGGATTGGCGGATGGGGTTGTCGGGGAGGAGCGGGAGCGCGACGGGCACGAGGGTTTCGGAGGAGGCGGAGGCGGGGAGGGTGGTGAGGGGTAAGGCGGAGGAGGCCGGCGAGTCGACGCTCATGGGCGTGGGCGGGTTCGAGGACGAGGGCTCGCCGCGTGTCTCTGTCTCCGAGGGCGTCTGTTCGGCGTCTGTAGGTTTTTTTGCACGGCGCGCCATGCCGTGCTTCTTGGCCGAGGCGACGCCCGTCCACGCATCGCGCCGCTCGACCCATATGCGCAGGCCCTCGTTGACCTTCATCTCCTCCTCGAGCGCCATCCTCCTCTTCCTATTTCGCCGTTGTGCCTTGCGTTCGAGGGCTTCCCCGATGCTATCCGGCGAGTCGAACTTGTACGGACTGCTGTGGTCGTCGTTGCCGCGTTCATCGTCGTCGTCGCTCTCACTCGGCGACGAATCGGCATAGAAGCGCTGGCGGAACTCGGTCACGCCACGCACTTCCTCGTCCGAGGCGGACCAGGCTTCTGGCGGGACGGGCCAGCTCCAGTCGGTGCGCACGCGGTCCTCGAGGAAGCGGCGGGCAGCCCGGGACGCCGACTGGTTGTTCTGCATGGCTGCCGCCGCGCGGGGGAGCGAGTGTGCGAGGTTGGCTGTCGACAGTGTGAGTGTGAGTGTGGTGGGGAGAGTAAACAATGGGGTGAGATGAATGGTAGCGAGATAAAACAGTGGCGTGCTCTGTTCAATGTTGCTTGTTATGTGGAGCTTGTTTTGTGCGGGGCGGAGCTTGACAGCTCGCTTTTTCGGTGCGCTAGTCGTGACGTCTCGACATGGAGGGGTGGGGCAGGGCAGCCTCAACAACAAGACAGTGGAAAGGTAAACATATCCGTTTCCTTTTCTCGGGCTACCCACCTATCACATGATCCGTTTGTAATAATAATTAGAATCGAACCCAACACCGATGCGTTGGCGTAACACGTCAATTGTCCACTAGTAAGAACACCGCAGTGTCTACTCTCCACCCAGCGGGTCACCGAATCCCCTCCACCAACACAACCCTTACACCCTTCGAGTCCAGCCTCGGCGACGGATTGAAAAAGCCATGCACGCACTCCACATCCTCGCTGCCCGTCTCGAACAATTCCATCGTCCTTCATAAGGTGGGTTCCGCGACTCAAATCCTTGAACACTGTAAGCATATGTCTCTTCGGTGTTACCAACGGTACCGTACTAGGACAAAAGTTTGAGTACACTTTTTTACCCCAGGATAAGCAATACCAAGACCAACTGTACTCAAACTTTTGTCCTATAGCCATAAGACTGCGAAGGGAAGACCTACCATCATAAGCTGCTGCCACGCGGGCTCGAAATCGGACCTATCGAGCAGTCCATAATCGCTACCAAATGCGACTTGTCCTATAACATCGGCGGAAAACACAGCGAAGAAGTTGCGCAGATTGATCACGCGACCTCCAGCCCCCCTATGCTCCAGCATTTCACATCCGCGATAAACCACCTCTTGGATGGAAGGGCCAAGACTGGATACAGCGCGTTTGGAGAAGAAACCATTCAGAGCAGAGCGCCGTACGCGATGCAGTTCGTGGCCAACTGTCCCGACGGCGACTAGAGAGGTTCCAAACATGCGGGCCGAGTAGTCCCATTTCTCCGTACGGCGCAATAATGATCCCACATATACAGAGTCGTGGAATGCTGGATCCGCGACATGGAGCTCACAAGGGTTTATCCTTACTATCGGTCCTGAACCCTGCATTAGCGATGCTCCATAGTACATACCATGTCACTACTGTGCACGTGCCGTATACTCGATGTAATTAGCTCCTGTATTTTCCAAGAATACCGCCCCATCAACACCACGTCGTAGTAGAACTCGTACCAAAAAGTAAGCGCCGCCAGTTTGGGTCCCGGGTATCGTGCAATTGGACTGAAGCAAAGACGATAGATGGCGCCAACGACCAGGCATAAGCACGCCGCAAACACCACGAGATGCAGAGAGTGAGCATGTAAGAAGGCATCCATTGCGCCGCGAACAAACCAGCAATATTTCAGAACAATTGCAGACTTTCATGACGAAAGATAAAGAAAACGCGAGCGAAAGGATGCGGCGAAAGTGTAAGCGAGCTACTTGTTGGTCGTCTATGGTGCAAACGACGGTATCAGCGTGACGTGATACATAATTGTTGTGTGGCGGCGAAAACGTCGTGCGATGCGATCAAGGGTCTCGTTCGGTTGGACATGGGCTCGAGGTGGAAAGTCAGCCTTCAAGAGAGGTTCCATGTCTGTTAAGCTGAAATGCGTATTGCTTGATGCTATTTGAAACGTCCGAGGAAGGAACAAACGCGTGACGTCATCGTCGTCGACGTGAGTTGTGCAGCGGACGCGCCGCTGGGGGGACGCGAGCTTTGATGGACTGTAGCGCTTTACTTCAGAGGTATCGATGGAAACCTCTATAGTCCTGTAGATGGGCGTTCCTAGCCGTGGCGCCTGCTGTTAGTCAGACAGACTCCTTCCACGATTGGTCGATGCGCGATCGCCGATCTCCCGGCTGTTGGAAGTCTCGGATCTTGGTGGTTGCTTGAAAAATATGGACAAGCCGGGGAAACACAGGGTCTTTGGTAACCGGAACGGTTCGTTGTATACTGTGCATGGTACATGGCACATGATATCTTTGCGAGAGCCTCGTACATGCAGCTCTGAGCTTTAGCGATAAGCGTCGCGTAGCACGGGCCCAAAATTACATCAATCGCGACTTCCTGCGTGCATCGTGAGAAGGCGCACTCCCACTCCAAACCCAACTTACCTCCAACCCTGCCTCTGCCGCTCTCTTCCTCTTCCTCACTCCACCGACCTTTAATCCCTCCCCATTCCGGAATCGGCAGCATTCAGGCACCCTTTACTCTGATGATTTCTTTTGGCTCTTCTGTTCTTGACTGTCTGACTACCTACCACTTTGTTTTACTACCGACACCGCCATTCTCCGCAACTCCAAAACCAGCCGATCCTTCCTTCACCTGCTAACACCCCATCGGCGACCCAGCCATCATGGTCCTCATTGAAAACCAGGAATACCTCTGCGAGGAGGAGAAGCGCCTTAAGCAGGATCGCGAGCGCACCGCCTACTGGAAGAAATGGGGGTGCTATGTCGCCGAGAGGCAGTGGGCAACTGGTCAGTTCCGTTGCCGGGCAAATCATCACCAGTACTAACATTGTGCAGTTCGCGAGGATTACTCGTAAGTTCAATTGCTCTTGCCATTGACTTCTACTAACAATCCGCAGACACGATGGTGACGCATGGAGCCGTGAGTGCAACTCAACACAAGGCTCGACGTTGGCTAACATGGCTAGACTTCACGCATGACATGGCACGATCGCGCGCCTTCCGCTGGGGCGAGGACGGTATTGCTGGCTTATCCGACTCGCACGGCCTACAGAACATTGCCTTCGCCTTCTGGAACGAAAAAGAGTAAACCAGATCAGGATGCTGGATAGGCTACTGCTGACCGAAGCAGTGACTTTCTTAAAGAGCGTTTGTTCGGCCTGTCGAACCCCCAGGGCAACCACGGCGAGTCTCTGAAGGAGTGCCACTTTCATCTGGACAACACTCCGACGGTATGTCCCTTGGCCTCTTTGACCTCCAACGCTGACCAAGATACAGCATTCATACATGAAGTACCTCTACAAGTACCCCCAACGGAAATTTCCCTACGAAGACCTTATCAAGGAGAACGCGAAGCGTAGCAGGCTTGACCGCGAGTACAACCTCATCGATACCGGCATCTTCGACGACGACCGATACTGGGACATCTTTATTGAGACAGCAAAGGAGGCAGATGATCCGGATGAGATCTTGTGCCGTGTTACGGCATATAATCGCGGACCAGAGCCCGCGCCTCTGCACATTGTTCCGCATGTGTGGTTCCGTAATACATGGTCCTGGGGACACGAAGCGCCGGAAAGGCGACCGTCCATCCGCAAGCTCGGTGCAACCACTGCATACTCGAAGCACTGGAAGCTAGGGGACCGCTACTTCCAATTATCGCCGTCTCCTGGCACTGGGCCGAGCGGTGACGACGTACAGCCCGAGCTACTCTTTACGGAGAATGAGACCAATTACAAGTCCCTATGGGGTGGGCAGAACAGGACGCCCTATGTAAAAGACGGCATTCACCGACGTATCGTTGATGAGGAGAAGGATGCTGTGAACCCCGACGCATTTGGAACCAAGGCCGCTGCATGGTACGCTTTCGACGAAGGCGACGGCGTTCCTCCAGGCGAGTGTGCAGTGGTGCGATTCCGCTTCTCTCGTCGGTACGAGGGCTATATTGACGAGGAACTGTTCGACGACATCATGGAACAGCGTCGTGCCGAGGCGGACGAGTTCTACTACCGGATCAGCCCCCTGCCAATGGCTGATGATCTCCGGAACATCCAGCGTCAGGCCTTGGCCGGGATGCTCTGGTGTAAACAGTACTATCATTTCATTTGGGACCAGTGGGCAAACGGCGATCCAGGCATGCCGCCGCCTCCTGCTAGCCGGAAGAGTATCCGCAATAAAGAGTGGAAGCACATGTACTTGGACGACATTCTGTCCATGCCCGACTCCTGGGAATATCCCTTCTTTGCTGCATGGGACAGCGCCTTCCACTGCATTCCTCTCGCCATGATCGATCCTGATTTTGCCAAGAAGCAGCTTGATCTCTTTACTCGCGAATGGTACATGCACCCGAATGGTCAGCTGCCTGCCTACGAATGGAATTTCGGCGATGTGAACCCTCCGGTCCACGCTTGGTCCTTGTTCAGGGTTTTCAAGATCGAGCGCAAGATGTATGGCCGCGAGGACTTCGACTGCCTGGAGCGTGTCTTCCAGAAATTGTTGCTCAACTTCACCTGGTGGGTCAACCGCAAGGACGCTGAAGGAAAGAACATTTTCGAGGGCGGTTTCCTGGGTCTTGACAATATTGGCATTTTCAACCGTTCCGATCCGCTACCGACGGGTGGTGTGCTCGAGCAAGCGGACAGCACGGGATGGATGGGCTTCTATTGCCTGAACATGCTCAATATTTGTCTCGAGCTTGCCAAACGCCGTCGTATCTACGAAGACATGGCCTCCAAGTTCTTCGAACACTTCATCATGATCAGCGACGCCATGCAATACCGCTCCGGTGGCGAAGCGAAGCCACTTTGGAACGAAGAAGACGGTTTCTACTATGATGCAATCTCATGGGGTGGTCCTTGGTGCCAGCAAATGCCGGTGCGATCATTGGTCGGCCTTATTCCCCTATATGCCACCTTGACTCTTGAACCTGAGGTCATCAACCAGTTCCCCAGCTTCAAACGGAGGGTTAATTGGTTTATCAACAACCGAAAAGAAACCGCAGACCGCAACATTGCATCGATGAAGAAGCGTGGCGAGGGCGATCGTCTCCTTCTGTCTCTTGTCAGCGAAGATCGTTTGAGGAAGATCATGAAGCGGATGTTGGACGAAAACGAATTCTTGGCAGACCACGGCATTCGTTCCTTGTCGAAGTATCACAAGGACCATCCCTACTCGATGGATGTGAATGGTCAACGTTACCAAGTCAGTTATCTCCCTGGCGACTCGGACAGCGGTCTCTTTGGCGGCAACAGCAACTGGCGCGGGCCAATCTGGATGGCTGTGAACACCCTCCTCATTGAGTCGTGCCAAAGATTTTATTTGTACTACGGCAACAATTTCAAGGTCGAATGTCCCACTGGATCTGGCGAATATATGCATCTCGGCCATGTTGCCGAGGAACTGCAGCATCGTCTCCAACATCTGTTCGCACGCGGTGATGACGGTAAGAGGCCCATCAACGACGGGAATCAGATTCTTGACTTCGACACCAACTGGAAAGATTACCTGTGGTTCCACGAGTTCTTCGATGGGGACACGGGTCGCGGTCTTGGAGCAACTCATCAGTGTGGCTGGACTGGCTTGATTGCAAAGATGATTCATGACACTGGGTAAACTACCTCAATGCATATTACGGCGCTCGCTAATTTTTTTTCTAGCATGACCTGCCGCCTTCCACAGACGCCGCGGACGCCTACGGCTGCGGCTGCCCATTACTTTGACGATATCTGGAGTACAGCTGGCAAGCCGAAGAAGCCCCATCACCTTCGCCGATCATCTACTAGCCGTAGTATCGGCTTTCGTAGTGATTGGGAGACGTCCACCAACGGCGAGGAGGAGCCTACTCCTCTCAATCGCGTCAACTCGATCGGCTACCTCGATGCAGATGCCGTCAGACAGAAGCAGGAGATGGACGAGCATGTCGCGAACTATGTTAGCGATCAGCTGGCTAGGGTGAAGAGCGGCGACTCAAACGAGCTTGATGCGGGCGAGTATGAGGCAACGTTAGATGGCACCGTCGATAGGCGCGCCAATGGCCGTCGCAGTGGCGGTGACAGTTACTTTTCGCAGTAGGTGATCGTTCTTGGACGCTCATGGGCACGTGTATAAACGAGGGGAGACTCGGGGAGTTTGGTCGACTGGCGCCCAAAAGTTTGATGCCCTGGTGTAGGCTGCGGCCGCGTTGATAACCTAGACAAGATCTAGACACTTTTCCCACTGATTTTAATGGCATGTTCAAATCGTATGACAATTCTCTATGCATGTCGAAATCTTTGCGTACGGTATTGTCTGCGGTACATATGGCGTGAACTTAATGAATGACGCAGCTGTGGCTGACGGCTTAGTCATTGTTGTGGCGACTGTTTATGGCGGGGCAGCGCCCGCGAACAAGTGTCTCCGCCGACGTCCACCAGCTCAGAAGGTCTCAAGGACTTTCTTTTCTTTCTTCTTCAATTATTCAGTCGCTCGTTCCTGCCACCTGAAAAATCTGATATCGGTCAGGACAACGGTTAGTTCATTCCGCGCGCGCTCAAATCGCCTTGCTAACCTTCGGAATGCACCCAGCGAGTGCGCACCACGCCCGACCACGTATATCTAAGACACCGCTGTCGTAAAAGATGTCAGGATTCATAACCACAATGTTCGTCCCACCCGCTTCCTATGCCTCGCCTCCATACCCTCTTTTTCCAGCGAAACCGAAGCCACTGCAACCCGTCTTCGCCTTTGCCCAGAGCCAGAGCTGCACGAACTTCGGGATGAATATACTGGGTCAAGCGGAAATTGAAGTTGCCGGAGATGTCTGGGTTGATGGGTTTGAAGCTCTTGCTCCGTTTGCACCAGCGAGACCCCAGATGACATACAAAAGCCCCCTCCAGCGCATCGGGGAAGCATTGAGGACACAGCAAGCAAAGACAGCTTCTTCATCTTCCATTCAAGGTGGAATCATAGCTGCCGCTTCCCCAGCGCTGTCTGATATGGCATCTTCAGCACCCCAGACATCTCTGCAACCGCAGTCCAGGGAGCCAGTTCCAGTAAAAGGGTTTCCCAACTACTCATACAAGCTTCTCCCTGGTGGCAACGGATCACTCACCCGTGTCGACATTCCAAACAACTATCACAACAGCTTTGGCCGAAAGTACGAAGGGTGCAGTGGCGTCGGCACAGTTTCCAGCCCGGAAACACGGGCACAGATGCACACTGCGCATGACTACGAATACCCTGGGGGCATAGGCTTACTCTCTTCTTTGTTTAGAAACCCGCGCACACGAGCACCGTTCAAACCGCAGAAGGCCAACAGAGGAACGAGTAGTTGGCAACTCAAGCAGTATGCCGAGGCAACGCTGGGCAGTGGAAGCTTGAGGAAGGCAGTCAAGCTGCCGGACGGCGAGGACAAGGACGAGTGGCTGGCTGTCAACGGTATATGCGGTGTCTCTCTGGATATGCCAATCTTAAACTAACAGACGAACAGTCGTCGACTTCTACAACCAGATCAACCTCCTCTACGGCTCCATCACCGAGTTCTGCTCGCCGCAGAGTTGCCCCGAAATGAAGGCCACGGACGAGTAATGACGGCTCCCTCCCATTTGCAACAAGCTATATACTGATCAGTATGATAGATTCGAGTATCTCTGGCAAGACAACGACAACTTCAAGAAGCCCACCAAGATGGCAGCCCCCGAGTACATCGAGCACCTCATGGCATGGGTACAGTCCAACGTGGACAACGAGCAAATGTTCCCGTCTCGCATCGGCGTACCGTTCCCCAAAACGTTCCCCGCCCTCATTCGCAACATGTTCAAGCGTCTGTACCGCGTCTACGCGCACATCTACTGCCACCACTATCCCGTCATCATCGAGCTGGGCCTCGAGCCCCATCTCAATACGAGCTTTAAGCACTATGTTTTGTTCATTGATGAGCATGGTTTAGCAAGCGGGAGCAAGGACTTTTGGGGCCCGTTGGGCGATTTGGTAGAGAGCATGTTGAGGAGTGATTAGGGGGGTTGGTTCGTGAGCGAGCGATGGTGTATCGGATTGTCGCCAGGTGGGCGGAAATGAGGGACGACGACGTGAGAGCGTATAAAATTAGCAGCGGGGAGATTAAGGCGTTCTAGGTGGCATCTCTTGGGTGGGACATGGATTTTTGGGTGTGCTGTTGGGCGGATATTTAGAGCATTTTTTATTATGATTGTATGAGTAGTAATGAGGAGAGATTTGCAGGTTGTAAGCGGTTCTGTGTCGGGGTGGATGGTGTGGCTGATTGTAGGCATGTTTGTTTGCTTGTGAGTATTCGATCTGAGCGGGGAGTCACTCTAGGAATAGTTGAAAGTCACTTGAGATGTATGAAGGACCGCGCACGTGGGTTCGTGTCGCTAAGGACCCGCGCCGCGGACGCGCTAACCTCGACGCGGGGAAAGCTGCCCGAAATTCTTCGCAATCCAACGGCTCCCCAACTCCAGTCCACTCCCCAGCCTACCCCCCTTCTCCGCCATGTCCGACAATCCCAAAAAACGAAAACAGGCCGCCGATTCCGCACCAGCCGCCAAGCGTCCCCGTTTCCCCATGCGTCCCCAACACAACATCCGCACCACCCCGACCAGCACCGCCTACCCTACGGGCGAAATCAACGTGAAGAATTTCGTCCACTCGCACCAGAATGAAATCCAGTCGCTGGAGAACGCCATGCGGGCTGCGAAGAAGGGGCTGTCGCGGCGGGCGTTCCAGGATGTGCCGCGGGAGCTGCGGAGGAGGACGGCGAGCCATAATCCGACGCGGGTGCCGAAGCGGTTGAGGGCGAGGGCGCGGCAGGAGGCGAGGGAGGATAATACGCCGATTAGTAGGGGGACGAGTGGGAGTGGGGTGGGGAAGGGGAGGAAGAAGTGGGTGCGGAGGGAGGGGATGGAGAGGAGTAGGAAGGGGTGGGAGGAGCGGAAGAGGAGGAGGGAGGGGAAGGGTGGAGATGGTACGGTTGAGGGTGTTGAGGGTGTTGAGATGGGGGAGGGGGTTTCTACGGGTGTAGAAGAGGTCGCGAAGTTGAAGAGGAAGCGGGGGGTGTTTCCTGCTTTGGCGACGCCGGAGACGCCGCCTTCGCGCTTTCGGAGACGGCAGAGGAGTAAGACGTGGCTTCCGACGCATGTTTGGCATGCGAAACGGGCGAGGATGACGCCGCCGATGGAGCCGCTTTGGCGGTTTGCGATACCGCTTGCTCCGGCTGTGAAAGCGTACCGTTTGACGCATCGAGCGGCTGCGTTGCGAGGAGCTGTGGCGTGGGATATGAGCTACATGTCGACCATAAGCTTAGAGGGCGTCGAAGCGAGTATTGTGGGACTACTGAAGGGCTTGCGGTTTGCTCGAGAGGCCGAAGATGATCCTTGGCGAGGCAGAGGGAAGGCTAAGAAGTGGAGAAATGGGACGAGAGTGTGGGAGGGATGGGTCTATGAAAGAGAGGAACAACTTCCTAAGAACCTGGCCCACGTCACGGTTATATGGTGCGTCCCCGAGGACGGCAAAGAGAAGAGGAAGGCTCTCATCCGAGTGCACCCGAGCGCATTTCTTCAGCTATGGAACGAGCTCGTCAGAATTGCAAAGGTGCAAAAACCAAGTGTCACTGTCGAAGATCTACGGTATGAGATTGGCTCTATTGAAATCATGGGCCCTGCTGCAGCTGAGACCCTCTGCTCGATCCTCCACCATGTCGGTTCTTCCGGTCTGTCTGCTGGCAGTCCTCAGTCTCTGTGGCCCGCATTGGCGGGTGTTACCGATCCTGGAGTCCTCCCAGCAGGCGCACTTTTGTCCTTTGCAGTAGTCGACCCGCGCCTCCGAGACCCTCCGCAGACCACACGGGCAGCACAAGACGCCGAGTCGCAGATGGCGCTGATGGAAATGCTCGCCACCTGGCCCATCGACGGAACGCAAACCCCATCCGCACTATTCAACCGCAACGCAAGGCTCGCTGCGGCCCGCTCCCTCCCATCGCAGAAATCGATCAACCGCCGCAAGGGCATCGACAGCTTGGGCGAATACCCCGAACCACGAGCCTCAGACCCCCAGATCCCGATGCTCACGTATGTGTCGCAGAAGAGCAAGGCCTGGACCGTCCTTTTGCCCTGGAAGTGTGTGATGCCCGCTTGGCGCAGCATGATGCGCTACCCTGTATCGACGGGTGGGAATCCGCGCTTCGGAGGCCTGCAGGAGAGACGCCAGGTAGACTTTGAGCGGTCGGTGCCAAGCTTTCCATTTGATTACCCTGGCTGTGACGCCGGATGGGCGTGGGAGCTGCAGGAGCGTGTGGCGAGAGAACACGAATGGACGAGGCGGCCCAAGGGGAAGAGAATCGAGTGGTCGACTATTGATCTTGGCAGAGGGAGAAAAGGCGAAGTGGGCGACCCTTGGGCGTGCGATTGGGAAAAGCTCTTGTCAAACGACAAAGACCAAGGCGATGCGTCCGTGGATGGGAATGAAGCGGTGCAGGCGCAGACGCACGCGCGGTCCCCGTTTCGCCATGTGCCCTCCAAGGACGCTCGCTATGTCCTGGCCGGACGCCCCGTCGCTCACGACTACGTTTCCACGCCGCACCTCTGCACGGTCAAAATTACCATGGTGCAGCGCGGGACGCCTACGACGTGCGCGCGTGTGTATCGGCTGCCTAATAATGATGATGAGCTGAGGAGGAAGTGGCTTGCGTTGATGCCAACCTCCCATCCCATGTCTTCAATCTCTACTGACCGAAAAAGCGCTGATAAGCAAGATACTGGCAAACAACCCCCCCAAAAAACCACCCATGCCACAAAAAAAGACACCCTCCTAGTCCACATACAGCGCAAATCGCTCGCCAGAGAACAAAACCAAAATCAAAACCTCGGCGGCGCATCATCGTCGCGCGGGCAAGACGCCGCCAAAGTAGGAGACGAGGCGTATCCGGTGGTGCCGGATGAGCGGGATTTGATTGGCTTTGTTACGTCGGGGAATTATAATCTTGCTGAGGGGGGGCCGACGGCGGTTGCGAATGTTGTGCTTGGGAGGGTTGTGCGTGGGGATGGGGAGGGGGAGGGGAAAGGGGAGTGGGTTGGTGGGAAGGGGAAGGGGGTGTGTGTTGTGAGGGAGGCGGGGGGCAGGGTTGGGAGGTTGGCGGTTTGGGAGGTTGTGTAGTAGTGTGTGGTGGGATTTGGTATTGGGGAGGTTGGTGGGGGAGGGGAGGGGAGAGGAGGGTGGGGATAGACGAATGGACTCGCTCTATGAATATCTATCATGTATCTCTGAGTTGAGTTGAGTTGCGTTGGGTTGAGTTAGAGATATCATGTATGCTCTGTCCAGTCCTGTCCTGTCCTGTCACATCCTGTCACGTCACGTCCCGTCCTAGAATGAGAAGAAGAAGAAGATAGAAGAACAATACTTGGCTGCTTGCCTGCTTGCCTACCCACTTCCTCACTCAACTAACAATCCGCTCTTCTTCTCTCCTTTATCCCCCCCTCCCCTCCTCCTCCTCTCTCAATCCCTCTCTACCCCAGCCCAGCCCAGCACAACAAGCCCAACAGCCAACAGCCCAACAAGACATCTAACCCACGTATCCCTCTCCAAGCCGCAAACCCAACACCAACACCAACACCAACATAACACAAAGACCTAGAAAAGACTGAGGCTAGATTCGTTTCCCCTTACTTACACACACGCACTGCATGCATGCATGTTCCAACTGCCCAGGTGGTTTATCCATCCATCCACCTATCCGCCTAGCCAACCAACCAACTACCCACCCACCCATCTTTACTTCTACATAACCATCCAAAGTAAACAGGTACTACGTATGTATGCGTCTTACCCTTACCCTTAAACGTACTTCGACATAGAGACAAGACGTAAAACTGTGTAAAACCTATATTATATATATATATATATACCTATTTCCAGGTTAGTTAGACAAAGGGAATTCGCCCTGCACACGCCACACAAACAAACAAACACGCTTAAACTAAAAAAAAAAAAAAAGGAGGAAAAAAAAAGGCACTCCCTCCCTCCCCTTACCCATCATCGTCGTTATCGTCTCCATCTCCATCACCGTCGCCCCATCGCCATCGCTATCATTATCATCACAGTACATACACTAGATAAAAAGCAAAATGTAAAAAAAAAAATGTATCTCTCATAGCCTAGTAGTAGTATCTGATCCGATCTATCTAGTAACAATGAACACCACCAAAAACACAAAAAAAAAGACTGTGGCTTTTATATCGATGTTCATTGTTAGATGGATGGAGTAATTGTTTACTTGGATGGATTATTTAGATTATTTAGATTATTCAGATCATTCAGATCATTCAGATCAATCATCCATTCGAATAGCGAAAAGCCCAACGCCCAACGACGCCCTCCAGCACCAGGGTATGCCTTAAAAACGCCAAAGCCAAAGCCAAAGCCAACGCCAACGCCATTATCAATGCAATCCATGCATGCATGCATGCGCGCAGAATTCCCATCCCCTCATCCACTCTTACTCCACAAACAAACACACCCATACATACATACATACTCTCTACCCACGCCCCCAACCCCCAACCCAGCCCCTCCCTGAAGTCCTCACTGCGACCCCGCCGCCGACGACTCCCTCGTCATGCCCGCAGGCGCAGGCGCAGGCGCAGACGGACTCCCGGCCTTCCCCAACGACAACTTGATCTTCTTCGCCTTGGGCGCGCCCTCCCCATCCACCGAGTTCTCCTCGCGATCCCGCTTCTCAGGCGCGCCATCGCTCGCCCTGCGCTCCAACGCACTACCACCACCCGTCTTAAGCTTGACCTTGAGCGAGCCGCCCCCGCCACCGCCTTCTTTGCCCGCCTTAAGATCCCGATCCGCCTTCTTCACGTACGCGCTCTTAACCTTCTTCTTCTTTTTCTCGGGCGTCTCGTTCTCGCCTTCGTTGTTGGCGTCGTCATCCTCGGCAACAGCTAGCTTCTTAACGGGACTGCCAGTCTTGCCTTTGGTTTTTGCCACGGCCGCCGTCGTGTCGCCCTGCGACCCGGGTGCCGGCGTCCCCATCCGGCTCCCAAGCGGCGTATTGCCCACGCCGGAGCCGCCCCCATTCTGGCCCGCAATCTTCGCCATGGCATTCCGCGAGCTCTGCCTCCCGCTGATATTCAAGCACTTATCCAGATGCTGCGCAAAGCGCGTGATAAGCAAGCTACGCTTACACTTCGGACACGTGTGCCACGGAATATACGACGCCGGCTTCCCCCCGGTATTCAGCTTAATTTCTTTCCCCTGCTGCGGCGCGGCGTCGCCGCCCGCCACATCCGTGTCCTGCGACCCGGGCGTGCCCACGCTCTCCTTATCCGCGTTCTTCTGCTGCTGCTTCATCAGCTCGCGCTCCTTCTTGCTCTTGGCCATGTCGGTCGGGAACGGGTTGCCGTAGACGTCGTGGCCCGGCCGCTGCACCCACGGGTACAGCATGCAGTACTCGCGCGTCAGGTCCGGGGTGTGCATGCCCTTGCCCATGATGGGGTGCATCAGGCGCGGCAGCTTGCAGTGCGGGCAGAGGATCTCGGGCGTCGTCATGAGCGGGTTGCCCTTGAGGAACACGCGGCCGTTCTCGTATGTGGCGGCGGGGGTGTCGGCCGTGGGCAGGGCGGGCTGCGAGCTTGCTGCGGCGGCGGCGTTCTTCTGCGGCGGCGGCTCGATGTTGGCGAGGGCGAGGGATTCGGCGTGCGTGGCGGCGGATTGCATGCGCTGCGTCTTCTCGGCGCGGTGGCAGGACTGCGCTGTCTTGTAGATGAGCGTGTGGAGGCAGTCCTCGACGATGTCTTTTGTCTGTGGGGCGGGCGCTGTCTTAGCAATGGCTCGCAAGCATCGGGGGGAGGGAAGCTGCAGTGTGCAGGCATGTGAGGCCTACCAGGTCCAACAGCACGCGGGGGCCCAGCGTTGCGCTCGCTGCGCCGGCGCCGTCGTGGCCGTCCGCCGGACGGTCCTCAGCCATGGGTGCTGGACGGCAGCAGAAGGTGTCTGTGTGTGCTGCTAGAGGACATGGAAGCGTTGAAGGTGTGTACTAGAAGCCCTGAGACAGTTGGCCGATGGAAGCGGTTAAGACGCGGAGCCGGAGATAAACGCCGCCGCCACGCTAGCCCGGCACGTCCAGCCACAGCTGCCGTAGGGCTGACGAGTAATGGGGGAAACTGAGCTTAATCTTAGCGTATAGTATATGTGTGACGTGAAATTAACTATCTAGGAGTAGAGTAATAAAGGCTATTATCTTAAATAATATAAAAAAATAGAGTGCCTTACTTAGTAAAAAAAAAATAATAATTAAAAAAAAATAATAATAAAAATTATATATATATGTAAACTTTTTCACGCTCTTTTTAATTACTAAGCAGGGGGCTCTGCTTTTTTATCATGTTATTTAAGATAAAAGCCTTTGTCGTCCTACTTCTAGGTAGATTAATTAACGCCACACATATATATAAACTTACTAAGTAAGTATAAATAAACTTAGTAAGTCTTAGTATAAATATAGGCTACTATATATAACATTTTATTTATAAAAAGACTATAGTTAAAACTTTAGTAGAAAAAAACTTTAGTGTAGCTATACTATAAGCTATCTATTTTTATGTATTAGTAAATTATTACTATTCTAATTATTATAAATAATATAATTTAAAATATTAATAAGTGTTTATTATTATACTTATAAGTAAAATAAAAATAATATATACTAGATATACTATTATTTTATTATTATTTCTTTATAGGCAGCAGCTACGTATTATATTATTATCGACTTTGGTACCTAGTACATCTCGTAATTAACTACCTTATTATTAGCATAAGGGGCCGATTTGCACGTGCTTATAAATAGTCTCTAGCTTAACCTATCTTATTACTTTACCTTTTTTAATGCGTTTTTAGCACACCTATAGCTTTCTCTTATAGTGTTGTACTGTATACTAAATGGTCTACGATGTTTTTCTTTCTAATATCTCTTTATACTCTACTATTTACTTAAATATTAACTATAAATTATTTAATACTAATATACTTACTACTACTAAAAGTATAAACTAAAGATTTATAATACTACTATTAAAGTAACTATACTAGAGTTATATTTTATCTATTAGATGCTTATTTATTATAAGAAATAAATATACTTAACTATTAATAAGCTAGTTTTAGTATACTAATTAGATTAGTATAGTATATATAAAGAGTAAAAAAGTAATATAGATAAATATATCTAAAGCTAAAATATTGCAAATTAAATAATACTAAAATATAAATAAAGTAAATATAAATATATTTAGCCACTATGTATTATTAAATTATCTACCTAGGGGTAGAACGACAAAGGCTTTTATCTTAAATAACAAAAAAAAAAGCAAAGCCCCCTGCTTAGTAATTAAAAAGAGCGTAAAAAGGTAATTAAAAAGATTTAGCCACTATAATATAGTATATTAAGCTATTTTTTATAACTACCATTTTATACTCTTTTATTACTAAGTAGAGGGCTTTACCTTTATTATTCTACTCCTAGGTAGATTAATGTAATACACTATAGTATATTATATTAATTTACTTAGAAATAGAATAATAATAAAGGCTTTTATTGTAAAGAATATAAAAAAGTAGAATCTTCTACGTAGTAATAAAAAGAGCATAAAAAGATAATAATAGAAACTATGTGGCTGCTATAATATAATATTTTAATAGTATGTTTATTAAATAGTAACGTGTTTACAAGCGAGCCGCGCGTATAAGTGAGCCGCGCGCCCCACTAACTTTCTACAACGCGTCTTATACAAACTACAATGGCTTAACCATTGTCTGCTTAATTGCGCTATAAAGAAGCAAATATCTACCTAGCTCTTTTAGCTATTAATTCTAGTTAAATACGAAGTATAAAACGCGCTGCCGCAACGTTTTGCGTCCCTGAAACAACACTTCGCGGCCGACGCGCAGGAATTGCTGCGCGACGCGACTCTGAGCCCAAATCAAAGAAGCTTACCAAGCTTGAAGAGGAGGTGATTGTTAAGCATATACTTGACCTAGATTCGCGAGGCTTTGCGCCCACTCTAGGTGCTGTACGAGATATGGCGAATAAGCTGCTCACTAAGCGCAGCGCAGGCCACATTGGCTAGCAGTGGCCTAGGAACTTTGTTAAGCGAACAGACAGCCTCACAACGCGATTTAATCGACCCTACGATCGATAGTGAGCCCTCTGCGAGGACCTGACGGTTATATAGGCCTGGTTTGAGCTAGTAGCACGTACAAAGGCCACCTACGGTATCTGCGACGAGGATACCTTTAACTTCGACGAGACTGGCTTTCTAATGGGTAAAATATCCTCCCAGCTAGTCGTTACTAGCTTAGAGAGGCGTGGCCGGCCAAAAGCGATCCAGCCAGGCAATCGTGAGTGGGTGACGGCGATCCACGGAATCAACGCTACTGGGTGGGCAATCCCGCCCTTTATCATCTTCGCTGGCCAGTACCACCTCTCTGCCTGGTACGAGGGCGACGATATACCAGGTGACTGGGCTATTGGTCTTAGCGACAATGGCTGGACTACGAACGAGCTTAGTGTTGCCTGGCTACGGCATTTTATTAAGCATACAGTAGAGCGTAGAGTAGGCGCGCGTCAGCTACTAATACTTAACAGCTATAAGAGTTACAACTCGCTCGAATTCTAGGAGATCTGTAAGGAGAATAAGATCTACACTCTCTATATGCCGCCACATTCGTCACACCTTCTGTAGCCGCTTAACGTTGGCTGTTTCTCGCCGTTGAAGCGGGCGTACGGGCGCCAGGTCGAGGGCCTGATACGCGACCACATCAACCATATCACCAAGCTTGAGTTCCTACTAGCCTTCCGCGCCGCCTACGACTAGTCAATTATAAAGGAGAATATCTGCGCAAGCTTTCGAGGCGCTGGGCTAGTCCCACACAATCCAGAGGCGGTGATATTAAAGCTTAATGTGAAGCTTTGTACGCTGTCGCCAGCAGCCCTACTAGAGGCCTTATGGGAGTCTGCAACACTAAGCAACGCGCGCGAGCTAGGCGCTTAGTCAACTCTAGTTCGTGAGCGGATCTAAAGGCATTAAGGATCCTCTCCTACATCAGTTATCTAGTCGCTTAATTAGCTTACAAGAGGGGCTAAGAGAATGGCGCATTTAATAGTGCTTATGCGTGATAAGATAGCTAGTCTACAGAGGCTAAATAAGGCAGCTACAACGCGTAAATAGCGCAAAAAGAAGTGGATCTAGAAGCGAGGCACCCTATCAAAGGTAGAGGGAGAGGATATTATTGCTTAGAAGGCTATTGAGCAGCAACTAGAGGGAGAAACGCGGTATAGCCAGGCGCGGTTAGGTGCGAGCCGGCAGGCTTCAGCGCGCTGCACGCGCTGCAGGGAGCCTGGGCACAACTCACGTACGTGCAAGAAAGCTTCTATAGATACTGCTTGATTTAGGATAGCTATTATATTAATAGAATTTTGATGCGTTGTTGATATACAGCCTGCAAAAGGCTGAGAGACTTGGTGGGGCGCGCGGCTCACTTGTACGCGCGGCTCGCTTGTAAACACGTTAAATAAAAGGTTAAACTTAAGTTAACTATATAGTTAGAGAACTACTATAGGAAGTATACTTACTACCTTTACCTATTTTTTTTCTATAAAGGGTTTTTTTTACTATAATTGCAAAGGTGTTTAATAGTATAAGATATTATAAAGATAATATTAATTTAGAAAGATTATAGTATCTTAAGAGGTTAGTTAAAAAAGACTATAAAGGACTATAAGAGCACATTACACTTTACTTAAAGCTATAAGAAGAGAATATTCTACGAACCTAGATTTAAGATATTTTAGGGCATCGCTGCCCGCTAAAAGGCACTATTTAAGTCCTAACAGACTCCTATATTATAAAGAGCTATTATTCCTAGAGACCCTAAAGTATAATAGCCCTAGAGGTCCCCTTTATATATATATATATTAGCCTAAGGTCTCTAAAGGGGCTAAAAGTACTGCTAAAAAGCTAGAAAAGCACTATCTGCAACTATAACTATAAGTAGAACTTTTACTATTACTCTAAAACTCCTAATAATATATTAGTCGATATTTATTCTATAACTATGTTAGTATATAATATAACAGGAGAAAAGGCAGAATTATAGACCTTATTTTACTTTAAGGTCCTACCCTTATAGGTTATATAGTTAATAGCCTTCTTATAATAATATTACTTAGTCTTACACTCTATATTAGTATAAGCGCGCTTCTTAGTAAAGTAATAGGTTAATTAAATATATTGCTACTATTATAGATATAGAGATTCTATGCATAGGGCTTAAATAAGCTAAGAAGTAATTGGTTAATAAAAAGCGCTATAAGAATAACTATATCTACTTAATATAGTTTATAAGCCTCTTAGTAGCCTTATAAACGCGTTCCTTATTTTTATTAAAATTACTACTATAAAGGAGAGTCTAAGCAGCTATAAGACTATTACGCTTAGTGTTAAAGTTAATAAAACACTATATTATTTTAGTTAGTAGCATAATAGCGCCTAATATAGGTATATATTACTATAAGATAGTGTTTATTTTAAATTAAGTAATTACTACACCTAGATAGCTAAACACTATTAATTTAAATTAATAGGATAAGTTTAGTATCTAGAAAGTAGTATATATAAAGTAGATCTCTCTTATAAATAAGTTTAACGTAACAAATATATAGATTAGCACTAGTAAGTTAGTTATAAGCTAACTCTACCTACTGTATAGCAAGTATCTTCTTAAGGGCTATCTTACTATAGAGAGGAATATTAGGATATATTAGAATAATAATAGTAGAATAGTATATACTAAATTAACTAGTAAAGGCACAAGAAATAAAAGTAGTACAAAGGCAGGCAAAAACTAAAATAACTACGCTAAGCCTCGCTTAACAGCACCTTTAGCCCCTAAATTAGTTAGGTGCCCTAGAGTACCTTAATAGCGTAATAACGCCTAACACAATAATAATTATTACTATATAGTTATAAGACTAGCAATTGTTTATTTTTTAAGTAGAGGTAATAGAATATTATATATTTTAATCTTCTAGGGTAACCTAAGTTAGGTTAATCCTAGAAGGGGGATACTGTAAGGCCTCCTTTAAGCCTAGTAGGGGTCTAGATAAAAACCCCCTTACTTTAGATAAAAGCGGGTAGCAATTTATCTTATTACTACTTACCTCCTAATATTATCCTATTCTGCCTTATTAACTATTAGTAGTCCTAGTGGCGCCCTTACACTTATATATGCTTTCTCTCCCCTAAAAATTTCTAGCGTTATATTCAATACTCTCTATAGTGGTTTGGTTTTTTTTTGTAACTAAGGGATTTCTAATAAAAATATTATAATACTAGCAGTTATTTCTCCTATATTATAGATATATAAAAGCGTTTTAAAATATTAATAAAAAGGGTTAGTGTAAAAGTAAGCTAAGCAAGCTTAGCGGGCTTAGCGTACACACTTTAAGTAAAAAAAGATCTATATATAAAATATAATAAGGCTATATTACTATACTAGTTTAGAGTTAGAAGAAAGAAATAAAATAATAGCACTAGCGTTATAACTAGTATAACGCTGCAACTATTATCTTCTCTACTATTATTTCTAAAGATTACTAGTAATAGCTATATTAGTAGGTTTATACTATTATAAGATATATACTAGATAGAAGCTTACACACTATAGGTATACTAATACTCTATTTTTATATTAAAGTTAACCTTAAGAAGACTTCTACTATTGCTCTATTTTTTACTATCTTCCTAGGTTCTAGTGCTAATACTAATACTGCTATTAACGCCACCTAAAAGTACGCTCTAAAGATCTATCTACTTACTAATATTGCTAGGTCTATACTAGAGTACTACTTTATCTAGAAGATTATTAATAGGTTAAAGTAGAAGAAAGTATACCTTAGCCTATATAAGGCAGTCCTAGTATACTAGTTAGGCTAGTAATAAATTAGTAACTATAGGCGTAGTAATAAATATATAGAGTTCCTACTATAGTTTCTTATATTACTACTAGTTAGGAAGGTAGTAATAGAGGATAAGATTAAAAGTAAGAGAAAAAAGAAAAGAAAAGTATTTATTAATAAGTTACTAGGGAGGAAAGCGCTATATAGATACACTAGATCCTTATAGTTATAGTATTAGATAATAAGCGTATTACATAAGTATACTGCGTAGCAGCGCGCAAATATAGTGTAATTACTACTAATAGTAATAATAAAGTAAGAGTTAGTTTTCTATACACACTTTAAGTAACTTTAATAGCTATTAAAGCACTTATAGATAATAGAAGATAAGTGCGTAGTTTATAAACTATTATTGCGTTAGTAAAGACTAGAAGTAGACTATATTTTAGGCGCTAGACTAGAGCGGCCTTTCTACCCCAACCTACGCAGGCTTAAATTAAAAAAATAGGGTTAAAAAGGGTAATTAACACTAAATAAATAATGCGACTATAGTAGTAGTATAGATTCTCTTTCTAAGCTTCTAAAGTCTTAAGAATAGGTCTAATACTATATATACTAGCAATAGTGCTCTAAGCCTTTATAAGGTTCTAAGTGTATCTTAGCTATAGAGAGTACTAGACTTCTATTCTTTTAACTTTTAGTAAAGTAATCTAGTTCTTATATCTAATATATTTATATTTATATCTTTTAGTTTCTAAAGTATAATTGTCTATTTTAGTTAAAGGTTTATACTAGTATTATTTGCTTTAGCTAAGGTAAATAAAAAGGTTCTTACCTTAGTTTTACTTATTTTATCTACTTTACTACTATATTTATAATACTTCCTATTAATATTATACTATACTTTTATTATTACTTCTACTTTAGTACTATTTTTGCTATCTTTTTTATTGTTAATCTTTATTATAGGTAGAGTCTCTAAGTAACGCCTTACGCTAGATCTTATAACTCTAAATAAGTGTGTAAAGTCTAGCTTAACTATAGCTTAGCATTCCCTTATAAAGATTCTAACTTATAGCGCTTCTACTTATAATAGTAAGCCTTTACTTCCTACTTTAGATGCCTATACTAGTATAGAGAACCTTAAGAAGTTTATATATAAGAAGACTATAGAGGACTATTAAAAGATTAGTTCCTTAGTTCTTCTGCGTTATTCCTTACTAATTCTAAGTAGTTCTTTAAGGACCTAAGCTGCAATTAAAAGAGTCTTAAAGCTATTTTTATAATATCTAAAGACTTTATTTTTAAGGCTACCTATCTTTATAAGAGTTCTTACTAGTACTACCTTAAGTAGTTTGCCTTTTATATATAGAGGCTTATAAAAAAGAAGTATAACTATAAGGCTTATATTCTCTACTTTAGAAAGTGCTTAGGTAAGATATAATAATTTTCTAGTAAACCTCTTTCTTACTAATTTATATCCTAGATATAGAATAGCTTATAAGAAAACTCTACTAAAACTAAGTTTGCTAACCTTATTCTAAAATATATTTTCTATAGTAAGGGTTATACTAGTAAGCCTTTTATTAATTTTTAGTAAGCTTGTCTTAATATTTTTATCTACAAGTATAGCTCCGCTATCTAGAGTACTTCATCTAAAACTTAGAAAAATAACACTAATACTAGATATTCTACATAGGATATAGAGCTTTTATATTAGATTTTTATAATTTAGTAGAATACTTACACTACTCTTTAAGCTTTTTCTAATAAAACTACTATAAGTTCTAGGTTTTAGAGTTATTTTCTTTAGCTAATATTGTACTATAGCTACTTGCCTCTTTTACTCTATCTATTCTTAAGCCTCCCTATAAGAATCTAGTTAAGCTTATCCTAGATATTATAAAAACTATTTACTTACTAAAATAAGCTACTAATAAAAAGTTAGTAGGTAATATTACCTTACTTTAGCTATACTTAGCTTATTTAGCTTACTTTAGTTTTACTTAGTTACTTAGTATAGTATAACCTAGCTTTAGTATTTTATATATTAGCTAGCTATCTACTAATTTATTTATTTTATGCTTACCCTTATCTACTCTATATAAACTTAACTTGAAATTATACAGTATTATATATAAACTTAAATAATATTTAAGCTAAGTAGGTAAGTAAAACTATCTTAGATATAAAGACATACTAATTATTAAATATTAATATTATTATATATACTTAAAAGGGACTAATAATAGCTAAGCTATATATATAACTTTAGTATACTTAATACTAAAATAGTATACTATATATATAGAGGAGTATACTAATTACCTATTATCTTTTTTTTTACAAAAAGACTATACTATAAATTATAAGCTCTTCGTTCTTATCCTAAAATTTTATAAATTAATATAAGAAATTACAGGTAATATAGCGTATTAAAGATTTTGTTATTCGTGCCCTATATTGCACGTGACCTCTAAAATTATTAAGCTTATCCTTTGTAATCTCGCGCTTAGGTACGATACTTTGCCACGCATAGCGTGTCTGTAGTGCCTATAGCATTATTATAATGCGCCGAGCAAGGGGTAGAGGTTAGAAAGTAGGCAGCTAGCGGCTAAGCGTTATTATTAGCATAGTACATAGAAGATAAAGAGAATTGTGCCCACCTTTCCATCTGGCTAGAAGGACACACTTTTCGGTTAATGGCACTTATGTCTTAGCTCTAGTTAAAGTTAAGGGTAAGAGTAATAGATTGAGCAGATTAGACAATCTAACTATATACGACTATTACGTAATGTAAACTGCTAGACTCGTGCCTGCTAGATAGTGTAGCCGGTTCTGTAGAACACGCTAGCCAATTTAAGCTTAGTTAAGACGTTGCATAGAATAGGAAATTAAAAATATAATCTATTCTATTAAATATACATCGCATACTGCAGCCCTAGCGGTTATTTAGAGACACTAAACCCAAAGTTTAAGTTTAAGATCTACAACTCGCCTGAGACAGTCTTAGTTATTATGAGATAATAGGGGCTAGATTATTTTATTAGTTAGTATTAGCCCCTATATAAGACTCCCTTACTTAAAGAATAATTATGGATTTTAATGCTACTACGTTGGGCATAAGTGCGGCGTAGCAACTAGTGTTAGATTAATAGATAGTGTGGATAAAGACACGTAGTAAACTAGAGTTAATGCTCTTTTAAGATAATAGGATAGATAGATTAAGTTAGACGTCTTACACTTACTTTACTAGATATAAATGCTATTATAGGATCGCGAAGATATATTTTAGGGATATTTTCTATCTTAAGACTAAAGTTAGAGCTAAGGCTAGTAAAGGGTCTAACTTAGATGGCGGGGATATTATTCTTAGTGCACACTACTATATACTAATTAGTGGGGTTAGCCTATATACTTATAATAGTTAGGAGCGAAGCGTTAAAATGCAGTGTTTAATGCGATTAGTATGTTAGTTAGAGACTAATCCTTTTAGCCTCTAAGAATAGGGAGCTAGTATTTAATAAGTAAATTTCGTAATAAATAAGATAGTACTATTAAAGATCTATATTTGGGCAATATCTACCTAGCTATATATTTAGAATAACTTTATACCTTTTGCGCAGCTGCTAGAGTAAGAGAAGTAGTAGATAGATTATATACTCTACCTTTTCGAAGATAAAGGGATAGTCCTCCTACTGCTTAAAGATTATTAGCACTTTAATAGTTAAGTTGGAATTTAAGTTAGTCCCTGTATAGGATTATTAAATTCGTAAAGAGAGCTTAGTCATAGTCTCTCTCGTGTAATAGAATCCTAAGCAATTTCGTTATTGTAACCGCATTCTATAGTAGTCCTTTGTAACTAAGAGATGTAGTTGGGATTAATAGCACATATAATAAGCAAGAATCACCCCTTGTTTTATATAGTAGCTTAATTAGTAGAGAATAAAGTAAAACTAATACATATAATAATGCTTTAGTATCTTGTATACATATTACGCGGTCTTTAAAGGCTAAGAAATGGCTTTAAAAAGCGGTATAGACGAAGCTCCTCTGTCTGCTCGCAACTATAGGGGGTGGGCACTATTAGCTTTAAACAGAGGTTTAAAAGATCTGTGCTTAATTCTAGCCTAAGCTTCTACTATAGCTGTACATTCCTACTAAAGGTAGTTAAACTAAATAGTCCTATAGTCTTTATTAGTAGTCTGTTAGCCCTATCTGGCCTCACTTGTTGCTACAAGGCAAATTCTATGCTCTCTAGCGCTATGAACGCATGCTGGGACTTAAAGAGGCAAGTGTAGGTATTCTATTCTTAAGAAGTCTTAAACCCATTGTAACCTCTTCTCGTGGTAAACCGGATTCTATTTTTATATAGGAGGTAGGAATTCCGTGCGCCTTTTGGCATTTGGCATATAGAAACTATTAAATTGCAAATAGTGGTTTCTGCCTTACGTTTATCCTTCTTTATACGTCTAATAATAATAGGTACTAAGATTATTGCGCCGTGTTTGCCTATAGATTTAGGTGGCATAGTTAGAGAGAAGGCTATTTTTAAGTAAGCCTGCATTAGCTTACCTGCTATAATAGGAATATATGTTAAATCCTTTTGTCTAGCGTATATAACTCTACCTATAGCAAAATATTCTAAGGCCTAGCTTAAGAGGCAGGAGGAATATAAAGAGGCAAGATACTAATCTTATAGAAATTTAAACTACTATAGGCTTCTCTTTATATATTTACTTATTGTGTTATCTAGTATTATTATCTAATAATGCCTTCTCTATGTCTAGTTTATCTCTTCTTTATCTTGCTTCTATATTTAGGTGGCCTGTTAGTTAGCGTAGTGCCAACCGCCTTTATAATAAATACTAAGACTAGCTTATAAGCATAACCTCTACTAAGCATTACACTAAGTAATAGAACTATTAGCTTTGTATTAGTAGTATAGATTAAAGTTTTAGCCTTATTAGAATCTTTATAGCTAGTGAGCGTTTCTGTAATTTCTTTTTCTACTAATGCCACGCAATATTCTTAGTATAAGGCTGCCTGTAGAATCGCGCCAATTTGGCCCCTAGTCTAAGAAGATATTAGGTTCCCTAAAAGACTAGATATAATAGTAAACTTAACCCCTGTATCTACTACCTCTACCTTTTCGCGCTCTAGTTCTAGGCCCTAGTTAGCCACATAGGTATTAATTATTAGTAACTTAATAACTTAGGACTAGGAAGGAGACTATATATAGCGCTACTATATTTAGCAATAGTTTTACTCTAGTAGAATTTCTGTTAAGATAGTTAGCTCTTACCTAGGGATAAAGCCTTCTCTACTACTAGGGCCCCTGCAACCTTCACCCCTATATAGAGCGCCTATAGACTAGTCTTTTAGGATAGATAGTGGCTATGCAAAAGACGTTAATTCCGGTTTCCTCTTACAAAGCAACTACTTCTCTGTCTAGGGATAGGTAGTAGCCATTAATAAAAGCCTTATTATAGAGGTACTATAGGCGAATCTAGTAGACCTTATGCTTTTTTTTCTAGGCTTTAATAACTTTAGCTAGTTCTATAGTAATATAGCTAGCACTCTTACTAGTATTTATGCACTAATTATAAACGCGCGATTAGTTAATCTAAACTTAAAATTTATGATTGCTAATATACCCTATCGCACACATATTAGGGGATAGTATAATCTAGTCTTTAACACTAATGCATATAATAGCAAACTCCCTAGCCTTTTATTAAAAATGTCTATAACGTAGTCTTTAATCCACCTAGTTAATATTGCGAGCAATTACAACTGCTAAGATTTAGACTATCCTACTAGTAAGTAATTGGCCTAGCATTCTATTCTAGTCTATACTATTAATAAAATGTTTCTTAGAGTATAATAGGCTCTATAATAATGCGTAGAGAGAATACTAGCTCGCTAGTACGTTTTCTAAGACCTTAGTAAACAACTTTAGAATAGGCTCCTCTTCTTTTGCTGTTTCTATTTAGGTAGGGGCAGACTACTATGTTCTAAAAGATAAATAATATTGCTAACGTTATATAATACTCCTAGAGCGATTCTACCTTAAGCAGAAGTCTCCTAGTACCTTCTAACATCTAGACTATCTCTTCTCCTTAAGGTGTAATAGTTACTTAGGATGCTGGCAAGTTAATATTTTGTAATACTATATATAAGAGCTAATAAAATATAGTCTATAGCGTGTATAGCTATAATGTCTAAGCTATAGTAAATAGACAACTAGCTATATAGTCTGCTAGCACTGTTAAGACTAATTAATAGGACTTATAATAGCCCTTAGAAGGCTAGAAATATACTATCTCTATTTAGGCTATTGCAGAAGATGTTAGAAGCGTCTATATATTATCTATATTAGTAGTAGCTATTTCTAGACTACTTTTACTACTAGTAAATATTAATATGCAGCCTACTAGCAATAGTGTAACAATTTTATAGGACCCTCTAATAGACGGAACTATAGGCTTAATTATTAAGTATAATATTCTTTATTAGGATTAGTACGTAAGCTAGGCCTTAAGCTTAGTTTATATCTAGAAGTTAATAATCTAGTAGGTGGTTCTAGGCGTGCCTATTAGATAAGTTGCGCCTATTATAAACTACTACCTAGGTACTACTTTGTAGAACTAGCGCTAAGGTACTCCCCTATTATATTATAAAACTACGCTAACCTTATAGCTTAAATATAATAGAAAGTAGGATCACTATGTGTATATTAGTAGTGCAGCTTTTAAGAAATCTCTAGCGATTATTATAGATATAATCCTAGGTTAGAATTATGCTATCTTCCTCGTTATATAGAATAAAAATAGATAAGGGCTTCTAAAAGGTAGTATAGTTGTAGTGCTAGGCGTAGGCATGCTACCTATTCTAGGTAGACTAAATATTAACTTTAATAATCCTACTACTGTATAGTACGTCTCTAACTAAGATATTTATTAGTAATCTATTACTTACCTACGAGCTAGTATTACTTAGTCTAGATTAAACTTAGCCGCTAGATACTGTACCTAGAGTTGCAATAAAAATACCTAGGAAAATTAATTAACGCTTATAGCTAATATTACTATATCCTTATTAGCTTATAATAATAAGTATTTTCTCTTCTCTAAGGTATAAAACTATGTATTCGCAATTTCCGCGTTTAATAGTAATCTTAAATCTAATAAGAGTATTAAAGTTATTGCCCCTTTGCCCGCGAGTACTGTAAGTTTTAGAAGTCCTAGACTTATGTGCGCCCTAGAACTAGCCTAGTGTCTAGGAGGCGGATTAGTCTTAGTTCCTCTAGTGGGCGGTGGTAGCACTATAGTAGTTAGAGGAGCAACTAGTGTTATTAGTAGAATTACCACTATAGTAGGCGGCTTAATAACTATTATTAGCGGCGTTACTATAGTAATTAGCGGAGCGACTTTAGTTATTAGGGGAAGTGAATCCATTACTATAGTTGTTAAAGAGATTACTTAGACCACAGTTATTAGTGGCACTATATTAAGAACTGTTATTAGAGGAACTACTAAGACTACTATTATTAGCGGGACTATAATAACAACTGTTATTAGCGGAATTTTAACAATAATAGAAGCAACGTTAACGTCCACCCTAACTAGATGGCTAATTATTACTAATGGCTATTGTAGTAGAAGTGACTATATTAGTGGCAAGTACACTAGTAAGCAAATTGTGCGTTATATAATAATATCTATATTACTAATAGCTCTTAGGAATCTTCTGCGTAAGTTAGGGCTATTCTAGTATAGACTACTTAAATAGCATATGTAGAGGACTACTTTACACTCCTTTTAGTTATATTAGACTAAACTATATTAATAGTGTCTACTAGGGTCTTAGTTATATTAAGAATAGCTGTATTAGTCCTAACTATAAAGGTGGAGGTAGTGGTAGTAGTGGCGATAGTACTAGACATTGCTTAGGACCCTAATATCTTAGCATTGGCTGCTTAGGACTAGACTGTGTTAATAGCAACTATATGGGTCCCAAATACACTAAAAGATTCTTTTTAGGTAAGAGTTGCTATAGTAATACTTATACAGACACAGCTTCTTGCATCTTATATAGAGGAAAATAAGGTAGTAGATCTAACGCGATAAGTATTCACCCTTTTGCACTTTTTATACTAGAAAATTCTAACCATAAAGATTCCTAGCAATGTTTAGCCATATACTAAGTGTTAATAATATATATATTCTTCCTTTAATACTATATCTTATAACAAGGTAACTTTTTAGAGAATTCCTAATTAGGCTCTAAAAGTTACCGTTAAGACCTAGGGAAGAAGTCAGATGCTACTATCTATACAGGATACTAGATTTATAGCCAGGTTAGTAAAAGCACCTAACTAATAACTTGTCTAGCAAGACTTTTTCTTTAATCTAACTAATAACTATATAGCCCCCTAATAGGCCTAATAACTCTTACACTACTAGCAAAGAGTTTCCTATATATATATCTAAGTTTATTATTATTACTTCTATCTTCCTAGATTAAAGCTAAAGAATAATATCCATAAGTATAATTAGTACGTATTACACTATTATCGTCTATACTAACTTGGCCATAACTATTTTAATAATAACTTAAACTGTAATAATAGTCTAGCAAATCTATAAGCTAATAAGTTGCGATAGTGCTTATTTGCACAATATTTGGAGGGTTGTTAGTAATAGCCTATAGCTTAATAAGCTAACTTTAGTAAAAGACTAGTTTAATTTATTAAATTTTATAATCTCTTAGTGGGATATACCAGATCTAGGAATAGGAGATTAGGAGTAGTAGTATTATAATATAAAGAATTAGGTCTAAATAATCACAATTAACAACTATATTAGCGTCTTAGGGTTAGATACTGCAATCGCGTAGGTAATATAGAAAAATAGCCCTTAAAGTATAGTTATCTAGCAACTAGGTAGCTATATTGCGCTATTCTGTGTGTCTTATCTAGGTACGTACTCTTACCTATAAGATGTCTAATAACTCTAAATAGATCTTAGCAACTGTATAAAAAGACACTTATAGACGCCTACTAATTATTTTAGAGGCATTTGCTGCACACATTTAGGAAAGCCTAACTATCTTATATAATTTCTAGAAAAATAGTCTTAATATAATCTAGTACGTATTTAAGTCTGTAATCTGCGAAGCGCTTAACTAATTCCAGCTAGGTTGTATTTGGGATTAAGGCTTAATCTCTTTTTCCTTAGGCTAGAACCTACTTACTATATTATAGGTATAGTAAAAAGGTTTATTAATAGGAATATAGTAGAGACCTAAGAGACTCTTATAAGATTAGACCTAGCTAAATTAAATATCTATCTTAATACACTACCTTTTACCAGACGCATATATTAAGCAATAGGCCTATACAAGACAAACTTAATCCAAAATTATTTCTAAGACAGATATAGGACTTGGCAAAGGAGCAGTAAGTTACTACCTAATACTTACTACTAGGGCGTTAAGCAATATTTAGTTAGATACTGCATACTACCTCTTTTTCCATAGTTAACCTTGTGTTCGACAACTAGGTAACTTTTTAAAGAACCCCTAATAAGGCTTTAATAGTTGCTGCTTTGTATAAAGGAGGTAGTTAAATAGTGCTACCTAACTAAAAATTATCTAATAATATAATAATATCTCTTAAGCTTATAAGCTAATTAGAGAGTTAGATAATATTTAATTCTAAATAGAGGGGCGGGCCACAGGGTGCAAATGTATTTCTCTTAGGCTACGCTAGTGTGGTAGTCTTTCTACAAGGCTATAAGGCCATCTAGTAATACTAGCTATACTAAGAGTTCCAAATCTAGCAAGACTACAGAACTAGAGAAACTGCCAACATTGTAGTTTAAGCTAATAGAGGCGATGTTGACCCACTAAATCTCTAAAGCTCTAAGACCGTAGATCCTAGATCTGAAATCACAAATGTCGACCTAGAGGTCACTCTAGGAAGTGACGGTCTAGGCTAACTATTTAGGCTCGTAGATAGCGCAGAAACAACTATTAAGAATGGCTACGTTTTTAGAGGTGCTATGTATACGCCTATAGCTAACTCTAGCCTAGTTGCTAGAACACTTTTGTGTGATGGCAGAGTTACTATATAGTGCACTAGGCCATATAATAACTATGCCACAATGTGTGGTAGGAAAGCGCTAGATTAATATAGTACGTTAGGTTAGAATTATAATTTATTCTACTAGCTGCTAGCAATATGCAAGATGTAAATAAGAGTTTAGTTCCTAGCCTATGCCTCTGTGTTAGTCTTGTAATATCGCCGCTTCTGACAAGCTAGACAATTAGAACAGGCTTAATCTTACTAGAAGTCTACTAAAGTAGGAAGGCTTAGAATTAGGAAAGCTACCTCTGTATAAAAACGGGACACCCTATTAGTTATTAGAACATAAACACCCTGTATTTTAGCCTAACTTTCTATCTCTAATATAAGACTAAAAACTCTCTAGAATTATACCTACTATAGACAGTATTTGCTGCTACTACCTTACTATATTTTCTAAGCCTTAACATCCTCTATAAATTTAGGATAGTCGCGCTTTGCAATCTTAAGAGTAGGAGCTAGGTCTGCGCCTTAGTCTAGTAGTAGCCAGGTAAGATCCTAAGTGTCGCTCGCTAGTATTCTAGAGCCTAATATATAATATACAGTGGGGTGCAATAAAAAAAGGTCACTTAAAAAGTTATCTTTTCTAAAGTCTTATAGCTTCCTTATTAGGTTAGCTAAAAATGTAACATATATATTATTTTAAAGAGAAGGTTTAGGGGATTATACCTAGGCTATTAGTAAGCGCTTAGTCAGTCTAGGGTAAAAGTAATGTAGGGGTAAAATAGGAGTAAAACAAACTCTACCTGTAGAAGAGTATAACTTTCTATCTAAGATACAAAATTGGCTAATACTTATATATAGTATAATATATCCCTTTACTAATCTCTCTATGAATTTTTAGTATAGATTTACTCCTATTATTTTTAATTATCTTAGAGTTAAGGAATTTTAGTAATCCATTAAGAAACTAGTAATTAAGTAATATTTAATATAATAAATGGTATATTTTAGCTTATGTATAGGCACTAGATTATATATATATAGATTATATATATATAGATTATATATAAATATTATTATTCTATTAAACTATTTAATATAGGTGCACTAAAATTAATATTAAAAAGTCTATAGTATTAGGATTACTAATACGTATTACTAATATAATATTATAGGATTACTCTAACTATATAATAGAGTATATCTATATATAAAACTATATTTATATATATAGTATAGCTTATATAATTAAGTAAATAAATTTTACTTTTTTTAATTAGGCTAAAGCGTCTATTACTTTATAGATTATAGATTATAGATTAATATTACTAGTACTCTTTATAATATATATATATATAGTATTTATAAAACTATATATAAAAAGACCTCTAGAAAAAGACCAAGTCTACTAGTATAAAAAGGTCTACATTTTTAAACTTCAATATATTCTTTATTATAAGGCCTATTATAATAGGAGAAATTTAGTTTTAACTAGAATACTAAGGCCTATAAAGTTCCAGTTCTAGTTTATACTTATTTAGCTATTATTGAATATAATTTAGAAGTAAAATAGGGATAAGAAAAACCTCTAAGTTTAGAGTAATATAACTTTTGATTAATTCATAGAAATAGTTATTATCTTAGTATAGTATAGATTTAGCTCTATAAACTAGTTCTATGATTTTATATTATAGGGCTATTATCTATATTAGTTAGTATTTAATAGTTTAGTAATAATATTAAATAGCAATACAATAGTAATAAAGTAATATATAATATATTCCTAATGCTTAGTATAATATCTTTTAGCCTCTATAACAGCGTTATAACGCCCAGGTAAAGATAATATACAATTATCTATATCCTTTTGGGGAATTACAGCCCACTCCTCTAGCATAGCCTTTTTAAAAGCCTCAATACTAGCCTCACTTTTACCTACTCCTAAAGTAGTATTATATCTCTTATTTAGTCTATATTTTAATAGACTCCAGACGTTTTTAATAGGGACAAGATCGGGACTATAGGGGGAGGGTGATAAAAGAGATTAATTTTCTCTTTTTTAAAGAAATCCAAAACTAATTTAGTTTTATGGATTTTGGCGTTATCTTGTTAAAATTGCCACCCTAGACTAGTATTAATATATAAAACCTTATAAATCATTTAAAATATAATATATAGTAATATATATTATATTAAAAATTAAAAAGAGCTAAAAAGGGTATATAAGAACTTACCCCTTTTAACTATAGGTTTAACTATAGGTATAAGGATTTTATTTAAATAATCCTTATTAGTAAAGCTAGTAGACTAATTAGGAGTTTTAATAAACTCTAATCTAGATCTACCGCCTATCCAAATTGCTCTCCAGATTTAAATAGTAACATCGCGGGCTATTATTAAGTTAGTATAATAGTTATTAAAAAAATAAAATTGTAAAACGATAGAGAAAAAAAAGAAGATTTTCTGAGTTAGGTAGAATTTTAAAATACTTACTAGAATTTTTAGTAGAAACTATTTCTTTCCTAACTTTACTATTTCCTTTCTTTTAATAGTATTCACCCCTACTACCATGCCCCCTTTGTATTGCTGACTTATTCCAAAATATAACTTTAGAAAAGCCTAAATTTTCTATATTTTTAACTCTTTCTTTAGCAAATAATAATCTATTATTAGCTTTTTTATTTAATAAAGGCTTTTTAGTAGCCTTATTAAACGAATAACCCTCCTCTTTTAAGAAGTACTGTAAAGTTCTTTTAGCTACTCCTAGATTATTTTCTAATAATAATCTTTTATTTTCTTTCTTAGGGCTTTTAATTAAATCCCTATTAATAACTCTTTTAGCCCTAGAGATTATCTTAGAAACTGTTCCTTTACTAACTCTTTCTAGATTATAATTCTTCTTTTCCTTCTCTTTAATACGATACATATTATTCTTTATACTTTTTAAGAGTTTATTTAAAGTAGTAGTAATAGTAAAATTAGGCGTTTTTGTCCGTACACCGTACGGGCAAGGGCACCTGAGGGTGTTGAGGTTTCAATATTGCCGCACGATGGCATCACGTGGGGATCACGTGATGCCCGTGCGCCGCGGCCCGTGCGCCGCAAGATCTTCTCCTTTCCATTCGCACCCTCTCTAGAGACAAGCAATCAATACCAAGTCGTTCTGTTATGTTATTTCCTTTCCTCGTACGATCGCCCCGTACACCCTCCACGCTTGCCAGTATAGAGGATTAGAATTCGATGTCTATACAGCTAGCTGTAGAGTACCCATTCAACAGTTTTAGCCTTTAAAAGAAGAAGAACGTTAGATTCGAGTGTGGTGAATTTTGGAGCCATTTTCAGGATTTAAGAGAGAAGAATTTAAATCTAGAAAGATATTATTATAAACTAAAAGCTTACTAAGAAATTATATAATTAGTGTTTATATAAGCATATCCTAAATTTTTATACCTAAAATATAAAAAAGTTAGAGAGAAGACTTAACTTAAAATTTGCTTACATAATCTACCCTAAGCCTAGAAAGGCTAGTTAAAATTTAAAATAAAATTAAACATTAATTAAAAAGTTATAGAGCTATAAATATGGAGTTAAAAAAAGCTTTAGGTTTAAGATTATATATGCCAAGACTTATGCTTAGTTAGCTAATACTCTATTAATAGTTAAAACCTCCTAAACCTTCTCTTTAAAATAAGCAATTTAGTATATTTTTAGCTAAATTATTAAATAAGTTATAAGACTTTTAAAAAGGTAACTTTCTAAGTAACTTTTTTTTATTGCACCCCACTGTATTAGCGTTCCTAACCGCGTAGGCAAAATCTTGCTCTCTATAGGTTAATTAGGGGTATTTATATTAATTCTAACCATATTAAGAAGATAACACACTATAGCTATGTGTTCACTATACTATCTAGCATCTCCTTCTTAACTAGGACAAGTATAGGTTGCAGCCTTAACAGTAAGATATAATAGGCGCTATTCTAAGAGTGTGCCTTTAGAGCGTAAGAGCTTAAAGGTTGCAATAGTGCCTAATACTATAACCTTTTTAAGAATCTACTTGCACCTCTGCTGCGACTTTATAATAATGTTGTTAGAGAGAGGCTCTTAACTATAAGGGTGCACACTCGCGCCGTGCTCTAGGCACTACTTAACTATATTGCTATTATTATGAACAATAAGCTACATAAATAGCTGCGCCTTATTTAGCGTTTCCGCTCGCGTATTAATATCCTAGCCATGCGTAAGCAGGAGTTTGAGCGTCTCCTTTAATGCGCCCACGGCGCCTAATAGAAATTAAGGTACAATACTAACGCCGCAGTTAATAAGATTGTGCAAAATCGCTATAGCGTTATCCTTTATTACCTAGTAGCAGACTAAGCTATGCAAATTGTAAAGATTAGCGATAGAAGACTTTAAGATAGCTTAGTCCAATATAGTTATATTGTTAAGCTCGCATGCTTAGCACGTAAGAACCTATTTAGGACTATCCTAGAGGGCTAGGTATTCTTATCTAGTCATAGTTTAAATGGCGTATATAATTGGGTGGAGTTCTAGGAAGCAAAGTAGAGTTTTAAGAAAGGCGTAGTAGAGTGGTAGACAATATGCTATAGGCTTTTATTTGACGTTCCTTATATCAAAATATAGACTTACCTTCCTAGGCAGATATCTTAGCAGCCACCTAATTACGTAATATTAGATTAGAGGTATATATAATAGAGGTATAAGATAATAGACAGGCCTTTAAGTAATTATAAATAGGTCTATAAGTCTTATATAGTATAGTTACTTAGTAAAATCTATATAGTAGCTATAGTATTAAATTAGTAATCTAAGCTACTTAAAATAAATACTAATTTTACTTTATATTACTATATAATAAGTAAAAAAATCTACTAGTATATACTAAATACTAGATTTTAGTATTTTGTATTTTACTTTTTATATAGCGTATTAAATTAATCTATCTAGAAGCAAAATAATAAAGACTTTTATCTTAAATAATACAATAAAAAAGGAAAGTCGTTTACTTAGTAATACAAAATATATAAGTTTTATATATATATAGTATATATAGTATTATTAACTATAAAGGAAAATAATAAAGAATTTTAGTTTAAATAATAATAAAAAAGTAGAGTCCTCTACTTAGTAAATAATAAAAAGAAATATTAAACATCTTTATTATGTGGCGTTATATTAACTACCTAGGAGTAGTACAACAAAGGCTTTTATCTTAAATAATATAATAAAAAAAGTAGAGCCCCCTACTTAGTGATTAAAAAGAGCGTAAAAAAGGTAGTATTTACAAAAGAAAGCGCGTTTAAACTGCTAAGTAAGCTTAGTAGTCTTAGTGCGCACAGCTTCTATATATAAAGTTTTTACAAAGAGGCTACTTAGAACTTTAGTAGGGGAGAAATAAAACTTTAGCGTAGCTATGCTATAGTTATTTATTTTTTCTTTACTATTCTAAGTTATAAACTACTATTTAGATTATTATAAACTGTAAGATAGTGGAGATCACAGTAATTCATAGTGATATGGGTTGACCATGAGAAAAGAGGTGTGTCATTACTATGGAGGACCGAGGGCCTGAAGGTGTATGGGTGAGGCTAGGCATAAGGTTATTCCGGCCGAGGTCATGTGACCAAGGACCGACCATACAGCCATGCGGCAGTCTTACATAAACAATATAAGTTAATATATTAATAGGTATATACTACTTTACTTATAAGTAGAATAAGGATAATATATATTAAATACACTATTGCTCTATTACTATATTAAGGATATCCTAAATAAAGCCCCTACTATTACTCTACGCGCTACTATCTATTTAGGTATTAATATTATTTCTAAAGAAGTACTTACTATTACTAAAAAGTACACACTAAAGATTTGCGCTACTTCTATTAAAGAGACTATTAAAGTAACTACGCTAGAGTTTTATTCTATCTAGATACTTATTTAGCGTAAGGGGCGAGTATACTTAACTATCTATAAGGCAGTCCTAGTATACTAGTTAGTTTAGCAGCTTATCTAGTTTGCAAAGGACTATAGGGTTAAATTTCCACTCTAGTAAATATAATTACTCCTTATTAGTAGCAGAATTATCTAGCAGGGGATGCAAAAGAAGGATAATAAGATATTTATTAACAAGCTATATAGTAGTAAGAGCGTTGCATAGACTTGCAAAATTCTTCTAACTATTATTGCTATTATTATTATTAAGTTAGCTTATCTAAGCGAGTACGCCGCGTAGTAGTAAGCGCGGATAACTAATAATAGTAGTAGTAATAAGCTAGGTGTGCTATATACGCCGTAAGTAAACTTTGTGTTAGAACTAGGAGCTTATAGAGTGTAGGGTTGTTAAGGTGTTTAAGATTAGTTTTTAATTAGAATTAGGTACCGTATATAGTATATATAACCTTCTATCTTACTTTACTTTAACCTCAAACTAAAAAAATGGTTAAAAAGATATTTGGCAAGTCGATAATATTTATTATATTAAAATTCTAAGTAAAATCAAGTCTATTTTATATATAAAAAAGTAAAATAAAAAGTACTAAAATCTAGTATCTAGTATCTAGTTTTTTTAATAACTAAAAGATTTCTAATAAAATTTTTTAAATAATAGTAGTTATTTATTTTACTATTATAGATATAAAATAGTCGGCTTATAAAACGCCTTCTTTAATCTTTTTTTAGTTTAAGATTAAAGTAGATTAAGATAAAAGATCATATGTACTATATATAGCACCTAATTCTAATTAATAACTAACCTTAAACACCTTAATAATATAATAATTGTTTAAACTTACTTATATCCTATACCTTATAAGCTTCTAACTTAATATAAAGTTTACTTATGCCGTATATAGTATACCTGGCTTATTACTACTACTATTATTAGTTATTTATACTTATACGCTACTTACGTAATATACTTACTTAAATAAGCTAACTTAATAGTAATAATAGTAATAATAGTTAGGAGGATCTTATAAATTTACGCAACACGCTTACTACACTGTAGCTTATTAATAAAGATCTTATTCTTCTTCTTTTGTGTTCCTTACTAAAATCTATAACTAATATAGATTAATTATTTCTACTAAAGTAGAAATTTAATCTTATAGTCCTCTGCAAACTAGATTAGCTACTAACCTAACTAGTATACTAAAACTACTTTATAAATAGTTAAGTATACCTATTTATTATAGTAGATAAGTATCTAATAAATAAAATAAAACTCTAGTGTAATTACTTTAATAGTAGCTTTAATAGTAGTAGCACAAACCTTTAGTATATACTCTTTAGTAGTAGTAAGTATATTAGTGTTAGATAATTTACTATTAATATCTAAGTAGATAGTAGGATGTAAAGAGATAGTAGAACATTTATTAAGAATAACCTTAACGCAGTAATAAAATAATAAACGTATATCTAATATATATTGCTCTTGTTCTATATATAAAAATAGTATATACCTATTTGTATATAAACTTATATTGTTTAAAATAATTAGAATAGTAAAGAATAGATAGATAACTTGTAGCGTGACCGTGCTAAAGCCTTTTATCCTTTTTTAAAGTTCTAAATAGCTTTTTTATAAGCCAAATTTTGTATATAGAAGTCCACGTGTATACTAAGACCTACTAAGCTTACTTACACTTACTTAGCAAGTTTAAACGTATATATAATTTTTATAATTACTTTTTACACTCTTGTTATTTACTAAGTAGGGGGCTTTGCTTTTTTAATTATATTATTTAAGATAAAAGCCTTTATTACTCTACCTCTAGATAGCTAATTTAACTCTATGTAGGTATGAAATATATCTAGTATGTTATAATAGTAATAAAATATATATAAAATAATTATAATTTTATTATTAATATTATATATAGTATTTCTTTTTACTAAGTAGGGGACGCTACTTTGTTATTATATTATTTATCTCTCCTAGGCAGAAGTATAAGCTGCCTCCACTTATTAGTTTTTAAGTGGCCTTACTATGTTTAATTACTATTTTTTATAATATTATAGCGCCTACATAATATTATATTATATGCGCGCTAAGCCCTAGACCGCGTTAAAGTTTTTCTAATATCTTCTCTAGTTTCTAAGATAACTAACTCTATAATAATAATACCCTAACTTACTTACTTACCTATTACATTACTAGATAATTAATACTACCTTATAACCTTTTATTATATTACTAGATAATTAACTACTTAAAAGTTCTATTTTACTTTATTACTATAATATATAACAAATTATATGCGCGCGCTCTCTACTTCTAATACTAAATAATACTCTAATATTTTACTAGCTTTACTTTACTTATTACCCATAAATGTTCTATAATATAAGTGCGTATTTATATATTTACTATATCTCTATTATCTATTCTTAGCAGAATCTACAGTGGGGTGACAAAAAAACTAATTTTTATACCCTTTTAAAATGTAATACCTTACCTATTTAATAATAATAAAATTATAGAATTTTTATATATAATTGAGGACATTATTTACTTTAATAAGATATGCTTATGTAATGCTGACTAATTAGTATAAAAGAGACTTTCAGCCTTAAACATAAGGACTTTTGAAAGCGAAAATTTAAATTTAAAAACTTTCTTACTAGGATATAAAAAAATTTTTATACTAGTTATTAATAAAAATCTATATATAAATTTTAGTATAGGTTATTTCTAAAATTACTCTTAATATTTAATTATTTACTTTTTCTATTTTAGGATATAAATAATCTATTTATATTAATTAATATATCTAGTTATTAATGTCCGTGCGCGTGATGCGTCACTTCGCGTGATGCGCCGCTTTTACTAGGAAAATCAAGAAAAACAAGGAAGTTTAAAGCAGTATAACTCTTTAACTACCTTTCCCTTTTAAAATCTTCCTTTATTAAAGTTATTAAGGAAGACCATCCCTATAACTTTAGAATTTTAGTTTTCTAATAATAATTAGTTTTAAGAAAAAAGTATAAAAGTCCTAAAATTCAAGTCCTAAAATTTAAAAATAATACTTTTTTAGGTATAAAGTATACTATTTAGAATATATTTTGTATTAGAACTTTTTCTTATAAAGAGCTACTTAAGAAGATAGATTATCTTTCCTAATTTATTTTTCTTAAAAAATAAAAAGATAATCTAACTTTTTAGTTAAGAGTTTTATTAAAAAGAACCTAATATGAAATGTGTTCTATATAGTATACTTTATACCTAAAAAAGTATTATTTTTAAATTTTAGGGCTTGAATTTTAGGACTTTATACTTTTTCTTAAAACTAATTATTATTAGAAAACTAAAATTCTAAAGTTATAGAGATGGTCTTTCTTAATAACTTTAATAAAGGAAGATTTTAGAAAGGAAAGGTAGTTAAAGAGTTATACTGCTTTAAACTTCCTTGTTTTTCTTGATTTTCCTAGTAAAAAGCGGCGCATCACGCGAAGTAACGCATCACATGCACGGACACGTTAGTATTAAAGTTATTTTTAATATATTATTTAAACTTTAATTTTCTATATAGTTTAAGGCCCTATAACTTTTCTGTTACGTAATCCTATAGTCTATAATTTTAATATAAGGTTATTTACTAGGTAGCCTAACTAAATAAAATTTTATGTTTTTTTTGCGACTAAGGGGTTTCTAATAACAATATTATAATAATAGTAGATATCTCTCCTACTATTATATATACAGAAAAGCGTTTTAAGGTAGTGTTAATAAAAAGGGTTAGCGCATTATAAGCTCGCTAAGCGAGCTTAGCGCGCTTACTTTAAAAAAAAATTTACATATAAAATATAATAAGGCTATATTGCTATACTATAGTTTAGAGTAGGAGAGAGAGATAAGAAGGTGCTTAACCCTTATTTCCCTTCTCTATTATTATTCCTAAAAGTATTGCTAGAAGCAATAGCTATATTAGTAGGTTTGTGCTACTTATAAGATATATGCTAAGTAGAAGCTTATATACACTATAGATATACTAACACTTTATCTTTATATTAAAGTTAACCTTAAGACTTCTACTACTATCTCTATTATCCTATTTTCTACTATCTTCCTAGGCCTTAATACTAAAGTTGCTATTAATGCCGCCTAAAAGTATGCTCTAATTTGTCTACTTAAAGTTACTAGGCCTACACTAAAGTACTACTCTATCTAGAAAATTATTAATAGGTTAAAGTAGAAGAAGGTATATCTTAGCCTATATAAAGTAGTTCTAGTATACTAGTTAGGCTAGTAATAGATTAGTAACTATAGGCGCTATAATAAACGCATAGGGTTACTACTATAGTTTCTTATATTGCTACTAGTTAGGAAGGCGGCAATAACCTTAGAGAAGGGCAATAAAGGGAAAAAGAAGATAAAGATATTTATTAATAAGTTGCTAGAGAAGGAGAGTATTGCGTAGATATATTAGATTCTTATAGTTATAATATTAGGTAGTAAGTGTATATATAAGTGCGCTAGGGCAGTAGCGCGCTTACAGCGCGATTACTAATAATAGTAATAATAGAGTAAGTTAGTTTTCTATATACGCTTTAAGTAAATTAATAGTGTTAGAGCGCTTATAGATAGTGGGGCGAGTGTATAGTAACTATTATCGCGTTAGCGGAGACTAGGAGTAGATTGTATTTTTAGGTGCTACACTACAGCGGCCTTTCTATCCTAACCTACGCAGACTCAAATAAAATAAATGTGGTTAAAAAGGGTAATTAATACTAAATAAACAATGCGACCCCTAAAACTTTATAGCTTAATAGCTATAGTTTTAAAAAAATAGTATTTCTTTAGTTTTTAAGTATACTTTTAGTAGGAAAAAATAAAAACCTTAGATAAAAAGATATTTAGAAAAATAACCTATACTAAAATTTTAATATAATACTATACTAAACTGTAGTATTTATATATATAAAATTAGCCTTTTCTATTCGTCTAAAAAAGTTATAGGGGTTTTAAAATAGAGGTTCTAAAATCCCTATGTTTAGGATCCTCTATATACCTAGTTTATAATTACTAAGCAAAATTTTAATAGATTACCTAAGTCTACTATATTTCCTCTATAATAGTTATTAAACTAAAACTTTAATAATTAGTTAAATAAAAAGTTATAAGCTTTAAAAAGAGTTAAAAAAACATTAGTTTTTGTATTGTCACCCCACTATAGTAACTAATACTATAATAAGAAAAACTCGCTATAGTAATCTATTTGCTATATAACTTATATTATATTACTATACTATTAGTAAGATTAAAAGGTATTTAACATATATAATACTAACTCTAAATATTAGTAGTAGTATTATCTATTTTATTATATACATATATAGGCGTATAATTTCCTATCCTATAGAAAGTACGTTGTTTAGTTAAGGGAAGGCTATTAGTATATGAGATAGTTACCTTAAGGTTTTATATAATAATATACTCTATATATAAGAATAAATAAACACTTAATTTAGTTATAGATTATTATACTTATATAAGCTATGTTATATTAGTATTTTTAACTTTAGTATCTATAGACTATAGTATAGTATACTATAATTAACTACCTTATTAGCATAAGGGACTAATTTACACGTGCTAACAAATAGTTTCTAGCCTAACCTATCTTACTAGTTTACTTTTTTAATATATTTTTAGCACACCTATAGCTTACCCTTATAGCGTTATACTATATACTAAAAGGTCTGCAATATTTCTCTTCTAGATTATATTATTTAAATAAAAGCCTTTATTATTCTACTTCTAGGTAGATTAATATAATATACTATAGTATTATTATTAATAGTAGTTAATAAATAATCTACTATTTAGTATAACTAAGTTATATATTATTTCTTAACTAGTAAACTATTAAAAAGCTATAGTAAAGTATAAAGTTATAATTATAGTTTACTATATATATAGTATATAAAGTCTACTTACTTTAATAGTATTAGTAATATCTAAAAGGTATTTCTTTAATATAAATACTATATTTTTTAAATTTAACTTTTTAATATGTATAGTAGGCTAGCTTTTTAGTATTCGAAAATAAAAATATTTTATCTAATATCTATAGTTAAATAACTACTAAAGAATTTAAAACTAGTATAAATAACTAGCTAAGTAATATTAGCTATCTAGCTTACTTACTATAAATTATAGTTAAAATAAGCCTACTAAAGAACTAGATTAATTATACGATTTTAAAAGTTATACTTAATAATTTATTTAGACTATATATAATTTTTCTTTTGGTTTATTAAGTAGGGGCTCTGCTTTATTTATTATAGTATTTAAAATAAAAGCCTTTATTATTCTACTTCTAGGTAGTTAATTTTACATTATATATATATATATATATTATTAGGCTATTATTACTAAGAGGTAGGCTGGCAAATGGGTATAGGTTAGATTGGGATTAGGTTCCCTTACATAAGACCCTAACCCCAATCTAACCTCTACCTATAGATTTTGCGCTAGTAATAGGTATTGGTTAAGTTAGGGTTACATAGGCCATAGGTTAGATTAGGGTTGTACAGACTAGGTTATATTAGATCTAACTAATTATATTTTTTATTAGCTATATGCAATTTTTATAGTAAATTGCTATTAAAAATGCCCTTATTATTATAGTAGTAAATATTACATTTACTTATTATAGTAAAAGTACAGCTTTAGTATTAAATACATATATTAAACCTAACTAAGTGCTTTACTATTTACCTAGTATCTATATATTTCTTATGGTACTTAGCTACTAGCTATAAATTCCTAGCCTATATAGTAACCTATTTTATATAAATAGTGTTAATATTAGTATCCAGAGATATTAGTATTTATTTTATAGTAGGAGTAGAGTGGTATAAAGAAATACCTTTAAATATTCTAATTAGAAAAGCCTCTATTACCTCTTGGAGAGTAGCTAGCATAGTAGACTAGAAGTGCAGATATTTCTTATTATTATCTTGCGCTATTTCCTTAATAAGGTAGTAGAATAGCCTTTTTCTAATAAGGGGCTTGATACTCTTTTAGTACTTTTTAATTTTCCTAAGTGTAATAGCTATATATTATTAGAATATATATATAATAAATAGCTATAATAATAATATACTATCTAGGTTCTAGTAGTGCTTCCTCTTTAGCGTAGTAGGCAGTATTTTGCAAGGCGCTTTTCGCGCAGCCTTAGTAGCTAGCGGCTTCTTCTTTTTTACTTAAGATCTACTAGTAACTAGTTTAAAGTATTTAGCTAGCCTAGTATATACTATTATTTTAGAAATTAAGGTTATATAGTAGTTAAGGCTATAGAGTATTAAAAAAGTAGCTAGAAGAGTAGTAAGGTAAAGTAGCTAAGTAGGCAGCAAGGTAAGTAAAGAAAATACGCTAGTGTTATTAGCGCCTTACTTATGCACATAGGCCCCTATAGCTACTTTTTATAATAATAATAATATTTTTATTATCTCTATAATATTAACTGCAGGTGTTATATACTATTATTACACCCTATACTATAGCGTCTATTAAAAAAGAGTCTTATAAAATCCTAAAGGGTCTCCTAAGTAATAGCCTATAGATACTAGTAAATTTTAAGCATAATAAGTAGAAGAGTCTTACTAAAGTACCTAGTAATTACAGTCTTTTATTATACTATATACTAATATAGATAGGGCTTTATATCTAGATATAAAGAGGTTAGCACTATTCTTTTATATTATAGATAAAGTAGCTCTTAAAAAAGTTATCCTACTAACTATAAAGTACTATTTAAAGGTGCACTTAGTAATAGCGCCTATACTATTGCGTAAAGGTCTTGCAATATACTTTCTAGTAAAGAAAAAAAGCACTAAACTTTACTAAATTAGCTAATTAAGCTACATAATATTAGCTTAAAAAGAAGCTTTATAATAATAAGGACTACTAACTACTCTCTAAAGCGCAAAAGCATTAATAGCTTATATAGGAAGAAGAAAAGCTTATATAGTCCTACTTTAAGAATTAAAAAAGTAGTATATTATTATATCCTATTATTATATATTAGTTAATTAATAAGGAGTAGGCAACTAGTTAGAGGCAAAACTAATAGCTATATATAAGAAATAGGATAAGATTAAGAATAAAGTTAATCTAAAGGCCTACTAAGCAGCTCTAACTAAGCGTAGAATTACTACTAGTAAGAGAAAAGACCCTCCTACACTATAAAGTTATATAGGTAAATAAATCTTTAGTTATAGTAGTGTATATAAAAAGCTCTTACGCGATATATATAAAGTAGACCTAAGAAAGCTTAAAGCTAATAGTTTTAAGAGTAAGACTAATAAGAAAGAGTAGAAGAATTTTTATAATAGCGTAAGTAATATAGGTCTAACTACTAAGAAACTAGTAATAGTTACTAATAAGAAATAGTTATAAGTTTATTACACTTATTTATTACACACCTTTACTAATAATTATTAGTTACTATAAGCCTAGTCCTTCTACTAACCTTATTAACTATAATAAGAATAATATACTTAATAGTAACAAAGTGTATATTAAGGAGAATAATAATAAAGAGTGTAAAGAGGAAATTAGGAAAAATAGAGAGAAGCTTAAGGCTTGTTTCTAGAAGCTGCTAGATAGGTACAACTCTAATATTATAGATAGTTTTTTCTTATGACTAAGGGGTTTCTTAAACTTTAGGGGCTTAGGTACTAAAGGGGATTTAGATAATAAAAGGGGCTTAGGTGCTAAGAGAGTTTTAGATAATAATTAGCGCATAGAATAAAATAAGTTAGAGTTATAGTTTTACTATAGCTAATTATTATAGCTAATAATTATATACTAGTTACTAAGGATACTGCCTATAGTAGTATAGTAATAAGCTAATTGCTACCTAAAACTAACTCTATAATAAAGGGCTATATACTAGTTTAGATTTAAAACTAACTTATTATTAGCATACTATACGCTACACACTATTTCTAGCTAACCTTAATATTAGTTAAATACTACTATATTTAATATTATAGAATTTAGTTTGTCCTATCCCCTTCTTAAATTACTATTCTCTTTAATAACTATTTAACTAGTTATTATATCTTTTTATTACACTAATGTTTTAAAGTACTGTATTAAGTGCTACACCTACTCTAGAAATTAATATACAGTCCTATATTAATAAACTAGTCGCCCTACTACTAAATACTCTCCTTAGATACAGAATCCTAGCCCTATAGGCTAATAGGTTAGGAAGTAGGACAATTTGTTTTATTTAATGTTCTCTTTTAAACTTTTAAGAGTTAAAGATAGAAAAAAAGACATTTGCTATATAGGACATGTAGTAGTCTAATACTTAATAGGCTAAAAATAAACAAATCTATAACCTACACTAGAACTCTTACCTTTACATAGGTATTATCTAGACTATATTCTAGGAGGGCATAGAGTACCCCTCTAGTTATTTATATATATTCTATCTTAACTGCAGCTATGCACTACAATACTTAAGTGTTAACTCTACTAGTACCTAGCTAATTAGAACTAAGCATCTTATTAACTATACAAGATTTAAAGTATATACGCAGTAGAATAAGCCTATTTATAAAAGGACTTTTACTTCTTAGTATAAAAAAAAGTAGATAGCTATTATATATTCTATATACTCTCTATAGGCGTTTTAAACTAAACTTATATAGATAGTAATTAATAATAACTAGTCCTTCTAAATAGTAGAGCAACTATCCTTTTAACACTTTCTCTATTTCCTTAGACCTAATACTGTAATAACTAGCTAATATAGGTTCTGCTAGATATTCCTAAATAAATTTAACACTGCTAAGGCAGCTATTCTTAGCAACATTAGTAGGGCAACCAAACTTTCTATCTCGTTTAATATATAGTCTGCGGCTAATTAACTTAGCTTCCTAGCTATTAATAGTTACTATATTAATAATGCTTAGTAGCTTAAGAAGAAGCTACTTAACTTTATACTAATATATAGCAGCTATACTAGAGTATTAATAGTATTAGAGGTACTACAGATCCTTAAAGACATAGGAACTACGCAGAAGCTCCTAGCAATTATATATAATAATACTAGCAATAATAGCACCCTAGCTTAGAGTGTCTAGCATAAACTATTAGAGGAGAATATTACCTAAAACTAAAAAGAGAACACAATCCTATATCTTGCTTATATTATTAACTTTATAGTTTAAGATATTATTTATTACCTTAAGTTATTAGCGCCTATTAATCTTAACTCTAAAGAGACGCTATAGCGACAATATATAAACAAAATCTAGGCATAGATATCTATTCTAAATTCTCTTTGTAAGATATATTAGCTATTATTATAAAAAGTTATTATAGAAAGTTATTATAGACTAACTAGCGCGCAGCTCTATGCTATTTGCATTATAATTAACTAGTTACTATAGCAATTTGAGTAATTTCTTATAATATAGAGCGATACACTACTAAAGAAGTAATTATCTATAATCTAAAATATCTAAATAAGATAAAACTCTACGCATAATATAAACAAGCGCGCACTAAAGTTTTGCGCAAATATTAATATATAGCTAGAGAAGGAGATTACAATAAAGATAACTAGAAAATTAAACGCTTCTGCTTATAGCAACACTATAGAGGCAAACTTTAAAGCCCTTAAGAAACTTTAACTATTAGCCCTAGAATAGTTGTATCTTAAGTTAATTATCTTTATACTCTAAAAGTTTAAGAAGGCCATAAACTTCCTAAGTAAGAACTAGAAACTCTAGGTTCTATATATCTAGCTTATATATAACTAGCTCTTTAATTTTCTAGATAGGATAAATAATAAGCTTATTAAGGAGTTAAATAATATTAGATAGCTAGAAGCTATATAGGCTATAGCTAAGATAGGATAAGAGAAGTTGTGCAAGTATTACTTAAGAATAGGTAGAAAAAAAGTTTTCTTATTTAACTATACAATAATATTAAATCCTTCGCAAAAGCTTACAGCGTATAAGGTATTATAATTATAGCTATTTCTTATAGTTATATGCTAATAGTTGCATAGAATATAATATAGAAGACCTAGGATAAGTATATATATCGCTAATAGTTCTTAGAGTACCTTAATCGCTATAATAGCTTAATAGCTAGGGATCTTACTCTAGTCTTAAATGCCAACCTAAGATAGTTATAAGGCAGTGAATAGTTTCGAAAGCCTCCTTTACTACCTAATTTATAGTCTAGTAGCCTTTCTACCTCTAGCTAAACTTTAGCTACGCTAGATATTAATTACAACTTAGGCCTAACTTAGATAAAAGAAGCAATATACCTAAGTACTCCTATAGTTAAAAAGGGTAATAAGTTTAATATGCTAGCGTAGTAGAAAGTTTATTAAATATCTTACTTCTAACTTACGTAGGTTGTAAAGAATATCCTAGTAGTGTAGATTTTATAGGTAAGTATTAAGTGCATTTTTAACACTAGCAGGGATGTAATTAGAGATTAAAGGCACAATCTTACTACTTAAACAATTTAGAAGGTTATAATAGTTAAGTTTAAAATAGCTAATAAGCAATCTATAAAGTTATTAGATTCTAATATAGGGAAGGACAATTTAGAAAACATAGCACTATTAGACAAAGGAAATAATTTATATAAGCTACTAGCTAATAAAGAGACTATTAAAACTATATAAGGTTCTAAGGTTTTAGATAACAAGCTACTAACTTCTTTTTACTAGGGGCAGCCACTGTAAAAGCGGTTAAGGCCTTAGCGCTACTATAGCATTAGTAATAATAAGATATAATAAATATATGTGTTAATAGCAAAATAGTGTTAATTTTACTTTTACTTAGATCTCTTTTCTTATACACCTTTAGAGAGTAAATAAAGTTACTAATTTTATTACTATTAATTTTATATAGTATAAGTTACGTAACCCTAATAGGTACCCTAATCTAACCTACACCTAGGAGTCTATGTAACCTAATCTAACCTATACCTAGTGTTAGATTAAAGGGTTTATTAATAAATAAAGTCCATATCTTAATAATGCGTAATGTTGGTTGTTGTTATTCTTTAGGGTGTCCTCCCTCTAGAGGTCTGCTTGTGCGCTGTTTTGGTTCTTGGCTAATCCTTCATACTATCCCTATTTAGGTAGGGGCTGTTTCATCTCTCTCCTGTCACTCACGATAGTTGTTCGGATCACCTATCTAATCTAACACACCCCCTTAGCTCAGCGACCTCGCCTTAAGCTGTTCACTATTTATTCTTAGATAATCTGGGATGTCCCAGCATCTACCATTCTCCCTAAGGCTTTAATCTTTCGTGTTATCGCATCTATTTCTCCTTACTCTACAATTATGCGGTCCTTTATGTTTGCTAGTCTTACTTAACTTAGGAACTAGGGCTAGGTCTTAATAGGAAGGGTCTTAGTAAATCTATTGGCAATTATATCGCTTAAGAGGGCATATGTTACTCTAATTAACTTCCTTTTTGCCTCCTATTATAGCTAGTGATTGTAGATATCCACATGTCGAAGCTTAGTTGTTAGCTAAGAGATCTCCTCGTTAATCAGCCAAATTGTCTACTTATTGTCGCACTAAATAGTAATTACTAGATCTTCTAGTATTACTTAAAGTTTATTAAGCAGCATCTGCGTAAACATAGCTTCCTTAGCTACTTAGGATAGTGCTAGGAGCTCTGTCTTAGTTGTCGAAGTGGTAACTGTATCCTACTTATTAGCTCGCCAGGCGATAAGACCGCTAAATAGTTTAATTGCGTACCCTTAGGAACTCTTCCTATCCATTATGTTGTCTGCAAATAATGCATTACTAGCTACAATAAGACTATTATCTCCTCTAAACTCTAGGGCGTATATTTATGTAGAGTGTAGGTATAAGAAGACGCGATTAGTCGCTTATTAATATGTTAGGCTTAAATTAGTAAGGAAGTAGGCAAGTTGTAAGACAGCAAATACAACGTTAGGGCGTGTATTTACCGCTATAAAGAGTAGGAAGCTAATTTTGCGTTAGTATAGGTTAATCTCTCTATATATTGCGAGGTCTATGCGGCCAGTAAGCTCTATTCGAGCTATTGGGGTATCATGGCAAAGGTTATAATCAGTTGCAAGTTGGACGATTTTATTAATATACGCGGCTTGCGATAGCTATATCTTCTACTAGGTTTAGTCTCTTATCACCTCTATTCTAAGGAACTATCTCAAATCCCCTCCTCCTATTAGGCTGTATTTCTTCTAGAGATCCTTCACGACCTAGTCTGCTAGTGTACGGTTTCGTGGGTGATACGCGAGAATAATATCATCAACGTAGAAGAAGATAAACACCCCTTTTCGTACCATACAATATGGTTCGTGTGGAACTACAGAGAAACCAAGCTCTGTGAGGTAGGCGGTAAAGTCCCTTTGCCATAGTAAGGGTGAGATCCGCAGGCCATACAGCGCCTTTTGAAGCTAAAGTATCGTGCCTAGACGTGCATACCCGCGTGGCATTCGCATGTAGATAACACGATCAATTAATGCATGTACGAAAGCGTTGGTCACGTCGTACTGCTTTAGCTCTAGGTTAAACCAAGCAGCAATAGCCATCAGCATCCTAAACGATCTTCCTGCGAGTGTGGCGGCATAGGTCTCTTAGGTGGTAACATTGTTCTATTAATCACCTTAGATAACTAGTCTTGCCTTACACTTCTAGAAGTAGTAGTGCTAATCGAGCTTGTAGGTGTATACCCATATTAAATCTAGTATCTAGATTCCTTCTTATCTTACCTAAATAGTAGGCACCTTAGTCTATAACTTCGTTTGTTTGTGGCTATTAAGGTGTTCTTCCTTAGCTTTCTTAAAGAGTATGTAGAGTGGGTGCGTAGGCTTGAGCCTGTTTAGAGGAGGTGCTAGTAACAGTTCGCTATAATAAGGCTAATAGCCTTTTATTATTATGCGTTCAATGCTTATATTATCTAGTTTCTTCCCCTCTACTTTACAAACGTAACCTGCTTTAGTACTAGCTATAAAGGCTGCGGCCTATAGTGTAGTGGCTTTTGCTTCACTAGGTAAGAAACTAAGTAGAGATTAGAGTCTGTCTAGATTGTGAGAGAGGGGCAACTAGGGATTAACTAGCTTTCCTTCCTCTTCACGCAGGAGGGCTCTCTTAATAGGCTATATTCCTCTAGGGCGAGGCAGGGCTAAATCTAGCTCCTAATTATCTCTAGCGCTAGGCAGCGAGTTAGGGCACTACTCGTATCCATCTAAGCTTATTAGTTGCGCTAATAAGGCTGCTAGTGGTGGTGTACTTAGCGGCGTTGGGTAGGGTATAACCTTCCTCCCGCGCTCGTCGTACTGGGGTGTCCCTACTTACTTAGAAGGAGAGTCGTCCGTTGCTTTATCCTTATAGAACCTGCTTATAGCATTATTCTGTTATAATAGTAAAGGCGATAGCTCTATTGTCCTAATTTAAGTTGCAATTTCTTTAAGAGTACTATATATAAAATTATCTATAATGTATTTTATATCTCTATTAAAGATGCTATCTTTATTAAACACTATGTTATGGGTGCTAATAACCTTGCCTATTAATAGTATCCATATCCTAAAGATGTTTAAGGAAACGTAACCTACTAAGTATCTAATCTATGCCTTTAGGTCGAGTCTTTATAGACGTTCTTTGCCACGCTTTATATTATCTATTATAGCAAAGGCCTTGCAACTATATGCTTATAGATAGAATTGGTTTGGTTTGCGTAGGGACGTGACTATTCCATTTTAAAAGGCGACAGCGGTAAAGAACGCTTTATAGGGCGTCTTCTAGCGATTTAAATACTTAGGTGTTTAATTGTATAGGTATATAGTAGTTTAAGTTACTTTAGGCCATACTTCCTATAGTAGATTCGCGTTAAGGCGCATTACACAAGCTTTCTTCTTTACCACACCCCCTAAGCGTTTAGCTCCACTATTTTAGGCTTAGGTATTAGGTGCTAAGGGCTCGACTACTATACCTTGCTTGTCCCTCTACTTCTAGGCTTCGGCTAAGCAAAACGTCTTATTATTAGTCTTAATAACTTTAACCATAATCCCAAATTAGTTTTTTATAAATATAATAAATATTTAGAGGGTTTTAATAATTAATCTGGCAGGTTAGTTGTCTTTAAAATAGAAATTCTATAGTATACTAGTAACTCTACACATAATTAGTATTTGGCTCTTCTCCTTTGTGTTACTTCCTTCTTTGTAATTATAAAAGTCTAGGGCTATTCGCTCTCCTAGACCTTCTAGGATTATTCGGGGGGTTCTTCTTATCTATCACTTAGACTTTGATCTTCCACATACGTCGCACTTAACAGTAGGAATGCTAACAATCTTTACCCCCTTAGAGTAATACACGAGGTGCTTAAGTGCCTAAGGTCCTAGGTGTCCTAGTTATTTGTGCCATATCTCACCACTCGCTTATTGTTGCAGCTTAATTATGCGTGCTTTAGTTGTTGCAAAGGTTAATTTTGGCTTAGAGACATTATTATACTTAACAACCCATTGTCCATATTATTCTTTAAGGAGCGCAACAGCACTATCGTCGTACCGGCGTAGTACAGTAGGGTTTAACTTGGTATCCCACTATAGGCCTTATTATCGGAGTACTCTAAATAAGACAAGGTTATAGTGTAGGTCTAGGCAAAAGGCCACATCTCTAAGGTAAAGGCAGCGTATTAAGCCTGCAGTCTTCACTCTTATATATAGTAAGCCATATGCTATAATCTATACGCGTGAGTTCCCTGCCCATAAGAAATCTTCTAGTGTGGGTGGCTAAGTGTTTGTAAATCGTCTAATATCATTTGCTATATAGCACGTTGTCCCTAAGTTAAGGATAAAGGATTATTTAAGTAGGTATCTTAACTGTTTCGTTATAAAAGAGGCGACAGCTATCGCAATATTAACCTCTCTAATTTGCCTTCTATATAGTCACTCTTCTGTAGAAGCTTCTATTGTTAGAGTCGCTAAGTGCAACTTCTTAAGAGCTAGAGTCTTTAATTATAGCCTTTTCGCTAAGCGTATTTCCTCCTAAAGTTTAGTATTATTGCTAATCCTTTCTTAAGCTATTCTCTTAACGCCGTCTTAGGCTCTCTAATTTAGAGGCGCTGTCTCTAGTATTGCATACTAATACTTGTTAAGATTATATAGTCTATTATAAGCCTTACACTTCTGCATTATATGGTTAATTATATCACTATTGCGATAACTACGCTTTTAACATTAGTTGCGACCTCTTCCGCAGGTTAGTTTAGTATTAGCATTATTATTAGCTTCTTTTCTAGCAAGGGTTGGTCCTTCAGCTGCGAAGGCTGCTCTGGACAATTTGCTCTTAGCTAGGTATAGTAGGTTAGCTTATTTTCTAAATTATAGGAACATGTCGGTGGCTGTTACTATAGGATCTAGGAGGCCGTTTTCCATAAATAAGATTGTCCATCCTTGGAAATTCTTTGCTATAGCTTTCACGAAGTCGTTCTTAATAAATTAATTGTTTAGGCAGTTGGGTACACTAGTCGCTTTGGCTTCTATAACTGCGTGGTCCACTTTAGTAAGCCAGGTGTCCTAATAGGCTATTGTCCTTATTAGTTTAAGGGCTGCTTAGTATTATTCCCTTGCTTTGTTAAGCTTGTCCTCTAATCTTACGCCTACAGTAGCGGCGAGTTTAATTATCTAGCTTTGATATAGTTAGGACGGCTTATAGCAGTTAGTAAATAGGTGTGAGAATACTATTGTCTAAATAAAGTTAGTAACCTAAGAGAAGTAGGTTTGTTCTTATTAATGTTTCTAATTAAGGACCTTGTATTCTTTAAAAATGGACTTGAAGTTGTCTACGTCTTCTTTATATAAGGTCTTGCCGGCGTTTAAGAGGTTAGATAGTCAAGCTAGTACAAACAGGGGTATCACTGCGTGCTGCCCGTGATTCGCTTAGTATTAGGTTTAATGTTAGTTTATTGCTACTGTAGCTGCTTAATAGCTAACTATTAAGGGCCTAATTAGGGCGATAGGTTTGGCAAGTGGCTAGGCCATCTATTTAGGGTCGATCTTCGACCAGACGTTCAACGACACACACTTCGACTCCAGTTGTGCGATCCACTTAATCCACTAGGTATAGTCCATAAGGATTACTGTGGGGTCGCGATTTGGAGTAGTTGACATCTTAATGGATTTTAATTGTTCTGTGCGACGTCGCGTTGTTTCGGCTCGAGTTGTATTGGCGTTCTAGTTATTCTAGTGTTTAAGGTAGAGGCAGTAAGACTCTTAATTATTAGATTAAAGGGTTTATTAATAAATAAAGTCCATATCTTAATAATGCGTAATGTTGGTTGTTGTTGTTCTTTAGAGTGTCCTCCCTCTAGAGGTCTGCTTGTGCGCTGTTTTGGTTCTTGGCTAATCCTCCATACTATCCCTATTTGGGTAGGGGCTGTTTCATCTCTCTCCTGCCACTCACGATAGTTGTTCGGATCACCTATCCAATCTGACACCTAGAGTCTGTGCAACCTAACCTAACCTATACCTAAGGTCTATATAACTTTAACCTAACCTATACCTAGAGTCTATACGACTCTAACCTAACCCTATACCTAAGCTGGGTACTCCAAACCTATTTACCAGCCTACTTTTACCTTTAGCTTACTAGTAGATTATTTGCTTTCTTTAGTATAGTTAAGCTCTTAAAGCTAGATTAAAAGGCAGCTATAAAGCTTTTAGGCTTTATACTTTAGAAAGAATATTCTTTAGAATTTAATAAACTAGCTTGCCTAGATTTGTGTACACTTTAACGTACTTTGCACTCGAGTTAGACACTTTATTAAGTTAGACACTTTGCTAAGACCCTACTAAAACGTACTATTAGTAATAGTATAACGCGATGCCTTAACCACATAATAAACTACTAGTGTTAAAAGAAGCCTGTATACAGCTTATAATCTAGACTATTAAACAAAACGCAACACTTTCTTAGCAATGCGCTACAGCTATCTATAACGTCTCTTAAAGTACACTTAGTAACTAACGCGCTAGAAAGACGTTTAGACGTAACTGTACACCTAATAAAATAAGACTTACTATAAGAGAGAAGCAGGTGATTGTGAAGCATATACTTAACCTAGACGCGCGAGGATTTTTACCTCAGCTCGATGCTATAAAAGATATGGCTAATTCTTTACTAGCTACACGCTACTATAAGTCAGTTGGCTAGAGGTGGCCTTATAACTTTGTTAAGCGCTAGCCAGAGCTTAAAGTCAAGTTTAATCGAAAGTACCACTATAAGAAAGCTCTCTAGGAGGATCCTAAGGTAATATAAGACTAGTTCCAGCTTGTAGAGAATATAAAGGCCAAATATAGTATTCTAGACAAGGACACCTATAATTTTTATAAAGTAGACTTTATAATAGGCATAATATTAACTAGAGTAGTAGTTATAGACTCTAAGCATTAAGAACAGTCAAAGCAGGTGCAGCAGGGCAATAGGAAGTGAACAACAGTCATCTAAGGCATTAATATAATAGGGTGGTAGATTCCACCCTTTATTATCTTTGGGAGCAAGCACCACCTCTCCGCCTAGTATAAGGAGAAGGATCTACCTTATAATTAGGTTATTGCAGTCTCTAAGAACGGCTAAACAACAAATAAGCTTAGTCTATAGTGGCTAAAGCACTTTAATAAGCATATAAAGAGGCGTGTTATTAGCACAACACATTTGCTTATTCTTAATAGCTATAAGGGTTATAACTTGTTTGAATTTAAATAGTATTATAAGAAGAGCAATATTATTACTCTCTATATACTCTCGTATTTGTCGCACCTCTTGCAGCTACTTAATATGGGCTGTTTCGCGCCTTTAAAAAAGGCGTATAGGCGCTAAGCTAAGGATTTAATGTGCAACCACATTACGCACATTACTAAAATTAAGTTCCTGCCTTGCTTTATTGCTGCTTTTAAGGCTTCGTTTACTAAAAGTAATATTAAAGGAGGCTTTCAAGATGCTGGCCTAGTGCCCCACAACCTAGAAGCTGTAATATCGCAGCTTAACGTCCGCCTACGTACGCCTCCACTTTGTACTATTCGCGATAGTACATAGAAGTCGTAAACTTCGCGAAATAGTATAGAACTTAGGTTGCCATCAACGCTAGTTAAGCAGAGGATTTAAAGGCATGTGAATAGTTTCCTAACTTATATAGTTAAGGCGATAGAAAAGCTCGTTAAAGGCGCTAAGATAATAGGGCATTCTTTAACGTACTTTGCACTCGAGTCGATCATTCCATCGAGTCGATCACTTTGCCAAGACCCCACCAAGTTCTGTACTATTCACGATAGTACAGAGTTAACACGAACTATTTTCAATAGTCTAAATAGGCCAATCTATTTAGAATCTACTTTTACAGGCTGCCTATAGGTTATTTTGTTATACCTAGGCTTGCCGCAGCGTCTATAGCGCTGTTAAGCAGATTCGCCTCTATTAGCGCGCACCCTCTTCTTCGCCTTTTGCCTATCACTGCGCGCCCCAAACTCCTTTAGAGTGGCCAGCCGCTAGCCCTCTTTAGCTGTAAGGACTCCTTCACGCTATACTCGCTTTCTTTTATGCGATTTATGTCGCGTGGCGGCCTTATTAGTAGCTTAAAGTTTGGCGTTACATTTGGTTATTAACACTAAAGAATGCTCTATTAGCTTGGCGCCTTTAACGAGCTTTTCCACCGCCTTAACTATATAAGTTAGGGAACTATCTACATACCTTTAAATCCTCTACTTAACTAGTGTTAATTGCGACCTAAGTTCTATACTAAGCTAGCGCAGCCGGTTGTGAGACACCTAGGGATATGAGACACCGCGCAGAAATCCTCCACCCCTCAAAAAAATCGCGATATCTCCACATCTACCCTACTAAAATGGCCAATTGTAGGCAGCAATTCAAGCAGCTATTACCAATCTTAATGCTGGCGTTTTTCCTAGTTAACAAGCTGCTGCAAAGGCACACAACATCCCCCTAGCCACGCTCTTAAGGCGCGTACGCGGTTTACAAAACTGGCAAAACAGCTATATATACTAGCAACAATTAACTCTATAACAAGAGGACTTCCTTGTACAATAGATACTTGAAGAGGACGCACGCGGGTATCCTCCTTCTTACGCTCGTACACGAGAAATGGCGAATTAAATCCTAAGGATGAACAGCGAGCCCACGTTAGTGGGTAAACACTAGATATCCCACTTTATTAAACGCAACCCACGCGTCGCCTCTATTGTAGGTAGGAAGATTAAGGCTGCGAGAGCTAAGGGAGCAACTTAGGAGGCAATACGCGAGTTTCTTAAGCTCTATAAGCAGCTCCGCGTTGAGCTAAACATACGCAATAAGGATACATAGAATATAGATAAGACTGGCAAGGCCCTAGGTGTATGTGCAAACACTAGAGTACTTGTAGATAGCCAGAAAATAAAGGCTTACTATTAGTCGCTAGAGAATCGCGAGTGGGCGTTGATAATCGAGTGCGTTTCGGCAATGGGCAAGAAGCTGAGGCCTGCGGTTATTTTCAAAGGCAAACACCTACAGAGCACCTAGTTTCTATTAATAATACCTAACTGGCTATACGCAACCTTAGAGAATGGCTAAACATCTAACGCAATTGGCGTTAAGTGGCTGTAACGCGTATTTCTGCTAGAAACTGCGCCCTTAGAGGATTGCTAGAGGATGCTAATTTTAGATGGCTATGGTAGCTATATAGACCTAGACTTCCTGTGGATCTGCAAGCAGAATAAAGTTAGGCTTCTATTTCTCCCTGCTTACTTATCTCACGTTCTGCAGCCCCTAGATCTCTTTGTTTTCTTAGTAGTAAAACAATTCTATCGCCAGCAGATCTAGGAGTTATCACACCTTAATAATGCTACCCTAGTTAAAAAGGAACGCTTTATTACTGCCTACTACGTTGCTAGAGAGGGTGCAATTACTAAGAGAGTTATTCGCGCTGGATAGGCTACTGCAGGCATCTGCCTATTAAACATTAAGCGAGTAATTAACTTATCTCAAGTCGCTCGAAGGCCTATTACGCCACCTCGCCAGAATCAAGCTTAATAACTAATTAAGAGCTATCTCTCTACCCCCCGCGGCCCTTATGATCTGTTTATAGCTCAGCGAGCGCTTTACAAAGAGCAGAGTATAGGCTGGAAGGTTCACTAACTATTTGAAAAAGCTGGCAAGGCAATTGCAGTTGCAAATACTCGCTTAGTAGCGCTAGAAGCAGAGAACAAACAATTGTAGAGCCAACTTAAGGCTCTTAAGCCTTAAGCACCACAAAAGAGGGTTTGTATGGACCCAAATCAACGCTTTGCTAACGTAGATACAATTAAGATAGCAGTAGAGGCCTCTAAGCTTATAGAGCAACAAAACAATAGTCCTGACAAAGAAAAGGAGGCAGAAAAACTAGCAGCAGAAGTAGCAGCTAAAACTCTACAATCTATGTGTAGTGAGTGGCAATTGTAATTACGCTGAATCAATTATCGCGATTTTTTGAAGGGTGGAGGATTTCTGCGCGGTGTCTCATATCCCTGGGTGTCTCACAACCGGCTGCGCTAGCTTATTTCGCGAAGTTTGCGACTCCTATATACTATCGCGAATAGTACAAAGTGGAGGCGTACGCAGGCGGACGTTAAGCTGCGATATTACAACTTCTGGGTTATGGGGCACTAGGCCAGCACCTCAAAAGCCTCCTTTAATATTACTTTTAGTAATTAAAGCCTTAAAAGCAGCAATAAAGCAAGGTAGGAACTTGATTTTAGTGATGTGCGTGATATAGTTGCGTATTAGATTCTTGGCTTGGCGCCTATATGCCTTCTTTAATAGCGCAAAACAACCCACGTTAAGTGGCTGCAAGAGGTGCGACGAATGTAGAGGCATACAGAGAGTAATAATATTACTCTTTTTGCAGTAATTCTGGAATTCGAGCGAGTTGTGACTTTTATGGCTATTAATAATAAGTAAACGTGCTCCACTACTAGTACGCCTTTTTGTATGCTTATTAAAGTGCTTTAGCCATTACAGACTAAGTTTATTTGTTGTCTAGCCGTTCTTAGAGACTACAATAACCTAATTATAAGGTAGATCCTTCTCCTTATACTAGGCGGAGAGGTAGTGCTTGCCCCTAAAGATAATAAAGGGTGGGATCTACTACCTTATTGCGTTAATGTCTTGGATAACTGTTGTCCACTCCCTATTGCCCTACTGCACCTGCTTTAGCCGTCCTTAACGCTTAGAGCCTGTAACTACCACTCTAGTTAATATTATGCCTATTATAAAGCTAGACTTGTTAAAATTGTAGGTGTCCTTATCTAGGATACTATACTTGGCCTTTATATTCTCTATAAGCTAGAACTAGCCTTGTATTACCTTAGGATTCTCCTAAAGGGCTCTCTTGCAGTCGTACTTTCGATTAAACTTAACTTAAAGCTTTAGCTAGCGCTTAACAAAGTTATAAGGCTACCTCTAGCCAACTAGCTTGTAGTAACGTGCAGCCAGTAAAGAATCGGCCATATCTTTTATAGCATTAAGCCGGGGCGGAAATCCTCGCGCGTCTAGGTTGAGTATATACTGCACAATCACCTACTCCTCTCTTATAGTAAGTCTTATTTTATTAGGTGCGCAGTTGTGTCTAAACGTCTTTCTAGCACGTTAGTTGCTAAGTGTACTTTAAGAGATGTTATAGAGGGCTATAGCGCGTCGCTAAGAGAGTGTTGCGTCTTATTTAATAGCCTAGATTACAAGCTATATACGCGCTTCTTTTAACGCTAGTAATTTATTGTGTAGTTAAGGCATCGCGTTATACTATTGCTGATAGTACGTTTTAGTAGGGTCTTGGCAAAGTGATCGACTCGATAGAATAATCGACTCAAGTGCAAAGTACATTAGTATTAATAACTAAACGCAATACTAAACTTTAAGCTACTAATAAGGCCGCCACACAATATAAATTATATAAAAGAAAGCGATTGCAGTAAGAAGAAGTCCTTATAGTTAAACAGGGCCAGCGACTAGCTACTCTAAAGGACTTTAAAGTGCGTAGTAATGGCAAGAAGGCAAAGAAGAGAGTGCGCACTAATAGAGGCAAATCCGCTTAATGGCACTGTGGACGCTGCGGCAAGCCTAGGCACAATAAAAACAATCTGTAGATAGCTTATAGAAGTAGATTCTAAATAGTTTAGCCTATTTAGACTATTAAAAATAGTTTATATTAACTCTATACTATTATAAATAGTATAGAACTTAGTAGGGTCTTGGCAAAGTGTTCGACTTAATAGAGTGTCCGACTCGAGTGTAAAGTACGTTAGTAGCTATTAGTCTTTTTATAATTTCTTAACTAATTATGTTCTAAATTATCTAGCTTTAGTATTTATTTAGAGGTTATACGTTTTATATATAGCGTTAAAGTAACTATCTAGAGATAGTAATAACACAAGCTTTTAACTTAAATAATATAATAAAAAAGTAGAGCCCCCTACGTAGTAAGTAAAAAAAGTGTAAAAAGGTAATTACAAAAATACGTGTTCGAACTACTAAGCGAGCTTAGCGGTCTTGGCGTAGGGCTGCTCCTATAAGCAAAATTTTTATAAAGAGGCCACTTAGAACATAAGTTTTATATACTTACTTTAAACTATATAAATTTTTAGCTACTTATTAGCTAAGCTTATTACCGATATATTAGTTCTATTAGTTACTTAATTACTAGCCTAGCTAGCTATACTCTTAGATTACTAAATAGGAGTATTATTTTTACTTACTTAGTACTTGCTTACTTATTTAGTATTGTAAAAATTAAGAGTATTTATAAACTCTTCTTTTAAATTATTAATTTTTCTCTTATATAAGACTTTAATAATCTTTACTACTTTTTTCTAAGGTATACCTTAATTAGCTTTACCTTTATATAATAATAGCTTTTTAAATATAATATTATACATAGTAAGTACCTAATTAAGTACTAGGATTTATATTGTATAGAAATTTAATATTCTATAACTAATAAAGTATTTAATATAGTCTTTAGAATTTACTTTAAAGTTTTATTTATCCTATTCTACTACATAATTCCTTTTAAAGGATATACTTAATAGCTATAGGCATAAATTTTACTTTAATTAGGATAAAGATTAGCTATTTATACTTATATTTAAGTAGGCTTATACTAATAAAAATACTACCTAAACTAATTTTTAAGCATTTTATCTAGTGGTTAAAAAGTATATAGAGCTAATAGGCTTTTATTATAAAGGTAAGTAGTTATACTTATAATTTTAGGCTATATTTTAAGTAGTAGATTTACGCTTTTTCTGATTTTTATAGTTTTAGTAATAATTTTTACTTTACTTACTTAAGTACTTTATTTAGTTTATGCGTATATAATAGAGTGTAGCTAATTGTAATTCTTTGTTTATTTATATAGTCCTTATAGACTAATTATCTCTTTTAGAAAAGAGTAGTAGTATTATTATCTTAATAGATTATAATAATTTTAAGCTTAGTTATTACTTGTATAATTTTTAGTAGAGATTTTATTATAAGGTTATTATTATAGATTTCTCTACTAAATCTTCTTTAATAATTAAGCTCTATAGCTTTCTAAGCTGTCCTGCTAGAAAGTTAAGTAGATTTTAGAAAATATAGTAGAATAGTTTTAGAGATTATTCTTTTAGACATCTAAAGATTACTTTTATTATATATATTATAGAATAGTAGTAATAGTTCTTATTTAAGTACTAAGGATTTATATATTTTATATATTTTAAACTAAAACCTAAAGTATTTATTAGTCTAAATAACCTAAATAAAAGTGCTAGAGTTCCTTAGTGTCTACTTGTAACAGATTATAGTATAATTATCTAATTACTCTAGCTAGAAAATAGTAAAAAGGACCTTATATTTAATAAAGGTAAGATTATTACTATTACTTAGTTTTACTAAAATAATATTCTAAGTAAGAGTTCCTATACTTAATAATATATTTAGACCTAGGTACTAAATTTCTACCTTCTTTAAATAAGCTTTAAAGATAATATTAATATAAAAACCTTTTATAAACTTAATATTCTTAAGTAAAAATTTTATATATATATACTATCTTTTTAATTACTAAGCAGGGGGCTCTGCTTTTTTGTTATGTTATTTAAGATAAAAGCCTTTGTCGTCCTACACCTAGGTAGATTAATTAACACTATATGTTAAATAGTCTCTACAGCTAGCTATACAGACATTAATATCTAATACTCTATATTAGTACGTGTGGAGGATGTATAGAATAATTGTATAAGGAAAGAAAATAATATAATAAAACTAACTTTGTATTAATTACTTATTTCTAGAAAGAGTGTAAATAGAAAGAAGAAGATCCTATAGCGCACAGGCTGCAGCGTATAGGCATTATATAATCCCTATATAATGCTATTATATAGCAATATTAAAACCTTAATACCCTTAGATGCCCTTGCCTATATAGTATATAGACACTAGCAACTTTTTATTTTAAGGTTACTATTAGTAGTTCTCTCTTCCTCTACACAAACTATCTACTTGCTAATATTTACTTTATCTATTTATAATTTCCTTATCTATACATCTTCTACTTTAGCTAGTTTACTTTAGTTAATAGGAAGATTTTATTAAGTAACTATTTATTATACTTTACTACTATTTATTAGAGGCGCAATTAGACTTATTAGTAGTAGAGTAGTAGTCTAGCTAATAGTAGTTAAGGGTAAGATTACGCAGTTAATAATAAGATTACAGTAATAATATATTATTTATATAGAGTTCTTTTTACTTAGTTTATTTCTTATATAATAGGTAGACCTATTTATTTTATTTATTTAGGCAGTAATATTAGGCAAGTATGTAATATTTGATAAGGAGAAGATAAACGCAAATAAGGGGTAGGAATTAGGGCTCTAGACAGAAGAAAGAGGCATATAAGGTGGGTTTTTCTCCCTTTGTCCTTTTCTCTCTTATTAATTACTTTAAATATCTCTCTATATATATTCCTTCTCTCTAGCTCTTTTCTCTTTTTATTATTTTTTATTAAGCTAATTCTCTATCTTATATAGTGCTAAACTATGTCCCTTATTATATAATATCTTATCTTTATATAATACTAACTTAGTGTAGATAATAGCGCTTATACTAGTAGATCTCAACTAGCTAGGCCTCCCTAGCTTTAATACTACTATAGTAGCTTTTTTAGGCAAAAATATACGCATTACCCTCCTAACTAGTTTCTAGGCAAACTATATATTTATCTAGGGCATCTCTATTAATATAAGTTCCTCTATTATTTACTTTTATCTAGATACTAACTATAGAAAATTAGCTAAGAAGTTACATATCGCATATCTACCTTTATATACTATTAATATTATTCTTATAACTAGTATAGACCTATATCTATAGGTTACTAAGCTTATTTAGCGTAAGGACTACTTTTACGCGCTTCTTATCTAGTTATCTAGTATTTTTAGGGGCACTATATACGCTTACTACTATAGTAGTAACTCTAACTCTAGGTCCTTTACTAAGTATTATATAGTAGTAAACTTCTAGGCAGAATTATATAGTTCTTATATATAGTAGAGCTATAGTACTAGGTGTAATTATTGCATAGGATATGGCTAAATATTAGAATAGACACTTCTAAATATTATTTATAAGTACTATAATAAAAACTCCTCTCTAAATAAATGTGTGCTGTGTCTCTTCTCTTTCTATACAAATAATAGATAGAAAAATGCGCATTTCTAAGTAATATATATTTATAGAAAGAATTAAATAAATATATTACGCAAAAGAATAAAGAAATAATAAAGAAATAGTGCTGTGTAAAGGCTAGAAAGAACTTATATAGGCAGGCTTAAAGTAATCTACTAATGCTTTAATAGTAATTATTATGATATTACTAGAGATTAAGAACTCTAGAGTCTAGTTTAGGGCCTTCTTTATATAGGCATTAGTAGAGTTATCCTTTCTATTAATGTATTTAATCTTAGAGATCTTATAGTGCTTATACAATTTGCAAAGTAATATAATATTAATTATAAGGTGCTTTTTATTTATAGTTTCTAGTTATATAAGATAGTTATAAAGAGACTTTAAATTTATATAATTAACTATAGAAATTAGCAGCAAACTAAGTGTGCGTATAATCTTCCAGAGGATTTTACTAATAGTAATAGTATTATTAAAGCCTTCTACTATACTATATAGCTTACTAGCAAGGACCCTCCTTGTTACTCTTTTACACTTGGTTAAATTCTAGTGTATAATATTTGCTAGGATATTAAAGTTGTTGCTATTACCTAGAGCAATTAGAAATCCTAGCTATAAGCTTAGATTCTTATTATTAGCAAATAAGCTATTAGTAAAGATAAATAGCTTTGTGTAATAGAAATCTAATAGTATAAAGATAAGACTATACTTACAGTGGGGTGACAAAAAAAGAATAATTCTTTTATATCTTTTTTAAAAGGTAATAACTTACCTATTTAGTTATAAAGAAATTATAGGATTTTTATATATAATAGAGGAAGTTAGTAACTTTAATAAAGTATACTTACGTAATGCTAACTAATTAGCGTTATAAGGTTCTTTAGCCTTTAACATAGGGAATTTTTAAGATCTCTTTAGAAATGTAAATAACTTTTTTATTACGGTATTACATTTTTATATTATAGTGTACGTTAGGTATATAAAAACCTACATATATACAAATATTAAGTATAGATTATTTCCTAAAACTATTTTTTATTTTAGATTATTTACTTTTTCTATTTTTAGCTATAGTATTATAATATAACAATCTAATTAATTCTAGATAGTATTATCTTATAGCTAGAAGCGGAATCTTAATCTTAAGGTTAAAAAAGTACAATATTACATGTATTTTTAATAAATTTTTTATTTTTATTTTTAATTTAGTTTAAGACATTATAACTTTTCTAATACGTAATCCTATAGTCTATAATTTTTATATAAGATTATCTACTAGGTAACCTAACCATATAGAAATTTATAGCTTAATAGCTATAGTTTTAAAAAATAGTATTTCTTTAGTATAGGTGTCTCTTACACGCTACTCTATATATCTCTAAGTAGTATCCTTATCTTTAAGATTAATTGTGTAAAGGCCCTTTGCTTAACCTTTTTATATAAGAACTATAGTGTTATATATAAGCTAAGTTCTTCTACTATTAAACTTAATAGGTTAGTCCTTAGTAAAGATAGTCTTTTTCTTTATATAAAAGACTACTCTTTTTAGCTCTTCTTTTTTTCTTTATACAAAGTTCTTATTAATAATGCTAAGGATATTATCTATCTAAAGGCTAGTAATTCTAAAGGTGTATTCTCCTTTATTGATAATAAGCAGATATAGGTTATATAACAAAGTCTTTATACTAAGTTTTTCTTTATAGTAGTTATAGTAGGTCTTAAACTGGTAAAGACCTAATTTAGCTACACTATAGAGTAGTTATATAATATAAAAGATTATATCTTATAAAAAGTTTATACGCAGTTCCTTAAGTAGTCTAGTATAGAGTATGTGGTTTAGCTTATTAGTAGACTAAATATAGGCCTAGATAATATCTTATAGTTTAAAATACATTTTATATGTTATCTAAAGGCTTACTTCTAATATAAGGAGTAGGCACTAGCTTATTCTTTAGATAGTAAGTAATTAAATAAGGATTTTATCCTTCTTCTTATTACAGTAGCTAGCAAATATAAGGCGGGATTTCCTATATAGTTAAGTAGTCTTGCCCTTAACTTTTTATATAAGACAGAGGTTAAAGATTCTGCCCTTATACTTAGATAGATTAAAGAGAAAAATCTTAAATATGCTATTAGCAATTAGAGCGTCTATCTCTATATAGTCTAACTCTTTAAAAAGTACTCTAGGTATTATAATTATACCTTCTATATAGAGCTTTAAAGATAGTTTCTAGTTGCTTATCTCCTTTTAAGAAAGAAATATAGTATCTTTCCTTAAATAGACTCTTCTTCTCTTCTCTAGAGGATCCCTTTATATAAAGGCATTATTATCTACTTTATATAATAGTAGGAAAGTGTAATCTTCTTTATAATAGTACAGCTTAACTTATATATAGTAAAACTTTACTAGACTATTTCCTAGGTTAAGAATTATATCTCTATACTTAATGCTCTTAATTTTATATAGGCCTATTTATTTACCTTTCTTATTTTAGACTATAACCTTAAATTTAAGTAGGAGCTTAATGACTTTATACGCTATTAATAGACTATTATAAATATTTAGCGCATAATTAATAATAGTCTTGTCCCTTTCCTTTTATAATATCTTTATTGCCTTTTATATAGCATTTATATATGCAATAATATTAGGTAATAGAGAAGAATCTATAGTAATCCTAAGATATGCGCTAAAGACTAGTAGTATAGGTATAAGGCTATCTAGTCCTATAGTGTTATTAATAGCTTTAATGGCTATTTAGAGGATATTCTCCTTATTTATATAATTTTTTAGTTTAGCCTTAAAAATATTAAAGGCTTTATAAAGAGGTGCGTGCAAATGCTTAATCTTTCCTATTACCTAATATACTTCTATAGGCATCTGCCTATAGGTTGCGCTAATAATTTTCGCATAATTTCTAAACTTATCTAATATAAAGTTTGTATCTAGGTTATATATAATATAGTTAGGTAGACCTTAGTAGATATTAATCTAGTATCTATAGAGGGCTTTCTACGCATCTTATGCAGATATTAATTTGAAAAAGATTATAGCTTAAAATAATATATCTACATCTATAATATATAGTGCGTCTCTAGTTCTAATGCGTATAATATTAATAATAATTTTATAGTTAAAGTAAGTGTTATTCTTAATAATAAACTTAAAGCGACGTAAGGCTTATTTATACAATTAATAGTAGTGGCTAAATTTCTAAATTTTATTTAGTATAGTAGTATCTACTTTATAGTTAGTATTAGTAAGTATCTTCTAAAGTCTTTTTATATAGGGATGTCTAAATTGTTAATAAAAGCAATAGAGTTCTTATTTAGTAAAGAAAGATATAGATTTTTTTGCTAATATTAAAGAAAGAGTGTCCCTACTTATATACAATAGGTATAGTTATACTGTCCTTTTATATAATAATATCTAGAATATTATTAAAGTAGACACCTAGCTTATTAGTATCTGCTAGTGATAGTAAGAATAATATTGGGGTGTCTAGAATATAGTAGGTAACTATTCCTATTAAATTTGTAATTTATATAGTTCCTAGAGATTCTTATAGGTTCTAACCTCTAAAGCTAATAGTAGTATTGCTAGGTGTCTAATTAATTTTTATATAGGGGTTCTTTTGTACGTATGCCTCTAGCTATGCTTTACTAATAGTAGAAATTCTTACTATATCTATATTTTATAGTTTACCTTAGTATATTATATAGTATTAATTTTTAAGAATAAACTATTCTGCACACTCCTCTAGCTCTATCTTATAGATATATTCGCTAGTTGTGCGGTAAAGATAGGTAGTAGTAGTTAGATAGAATACTTAATTGTTGCTATTCTTATTTTTACTTTACTCCTCTTCTTTATGCAAAGTAGGTTTCTTATTATTATGCCCTTTTATATCCTAAATATAGGATTAAATAGTTTTATATAAAGGTGTTTTATTATTATGCTCTTTATAGAAGATAATATACTGTCTTATTACTCAGGTACACTTATTACGTAGATAGTTAGAAGACTAATAACCTTTCTTATAGCACATAAAACACTTCTTTAGTCTTATATAAATATTATTTAATTAGAATCTAAATTGCAATAATAATAGTATTATGTGGGAATTATATAATACCTATACACTATAGTCTATACGCTATAGAATCTTTTTTCTATTTATATCTCTTTTAGATATAAGTAATTAATATTAAAGTTAAGTTTATTATATTATTTTCTTTTCTTATATAATAACCATATATATCCTCTACACTTACTAGTATAGGGTATTAGATATTAATATTTACATAGCTAGCTATAAAGTCCCTATTTAATAACTTAGGCTTTAAAGTATAGCACTTACTATTTAACTTACTAAGTAGAAATCTATTTAAGTACTTATACTAAATTACCTTATAAATAAAATTAAATACTTTTTTATTCTTACTACTAAAGTAGTAGATATAGTAGTAATCTTTTTAGGATTATAAGCACTTTCTTTAAGTTAGAATATTAGGCTTTATAAGAGAGATTAAAGCTAAAGTTATAGTATGATTTTTTTATAACTAAGAGGTTTCTAATAAAAAAATTATAAATAATAGTAGTTATTTCTTTTACTATTATAAATATAGAAAAGGGTTTTAAGATGTTAATAAAAAGAAGTTAGTATTTTAGTCTAAGCTTGCTAAGTAAGCTTAGTAAGTGCTCTCTAAGTAAAAAAATCTATATACAAAATTATAGTAAGGCTATATTACTATACTATAGTTTAGAGCTAGGGAGGTATAAGATAGCACTAGCGCTATAATACTATAACTATTATCTCTTTTCTTTACTATTATTCCTAAAAATATTACTAAAAGTAATAGCTATATTAGTAGGTTTATGCTACTTATAAGATATATACTAGGTAAGAGCTTATATATAATAGGTATACTAACGCTCTATTTCTATATTAAAGTTAACTTTAAAGAGACTTTTACTATTACTCTATTTTCTACTATTTACCTAAGCCCTAATACTAACATTATAGTTAACGCCGCCTAAAAGTACACTTTCTATTTATTTGCTATTTTTAGCTCTAGGTCTATACTAGAGTATTACTCTATTAATAAGCTTATTAATAAAAAGTAAAAAGTATATCTTACTCTATATAAGATAATTCTAGTGTACTAGTTAAGCTAGCAATAAATTAGTAACTAGAGGCATAATAATAGAGATATAGAGTTTTTACTATAGTTTCTTATATTACTATATATTAGAAAAGTAGTAAATAGCAAAATTAAGAGTAAAAAAGAAAAGGTATTTATTAATAAGTTGCTAGAAAATGAGAGTGTTATATAGATGCATTAGATTTGTAAGGGACTAAGCGCTCTTCTACTAGTTACTTAGCCTACTACTTTAAAGCTTTTAGTCTATGCTTCTTAAAGCCTTAGAGCGCTAAGTTTATGCTCCTGCTAAGCTAGAAGTATATAAGTTAATATCCTAAGTTACCTTTAAAACTTTATTAAATTTATAAGTTTACTTAGGCAACTCTAACTTCTTAGTCTAAAGCCCCTTATATTAAATTTAATTAACCTTTTATAATAAGGAAGCTTATAGAACTTTTCTAATACGCTAAGAATAACCCTATAAACAAATACGCAGTTAAGTTAGATACTAAAATCCTTTAACTTTATAGAATAAATACGTAGTTAAGTTAGATACTAAAATCTCTTAACTCTATAGAATAAATACGCAGTTAAGTTAGATATTAATATTTCTTAACCCTATAAATAAATACGTAGTTAAGTTAAATACTAAAATCCTTTAATCTTATGAACAAATACATAGTTAAGTTAGATTCTAAAATCTCTTAACCTTAAAAATAAATACATAGTTAAATTAGATATTAAGATTTCTTAACCCTATAAAATAAATATAAGTATAATAAAGGAAGCACTAAAGTCTTCCTATAAAAGAAAGAATATTCTTATCTTTTGCCTAGCGTAATGAGTTACTAAACTCTAATAGTAAGAAGCTATAAAAGTAGATATTACTACTAACCTTACTAAGAAACTATATATAGGAGGTTGTAATAAAATAAAGTGTATACAGAAAATTAAGCTAGTCTACTAGTATCTATAAGACTAAAGGTTAATAGGACCCTAAGTACTTTTCTAAAGAGGAAAGGAGGCTTAGAATATAAAAAAGGGCGCTCTTTAAGACGCACTAACGCAAACTATAGACTATTTCGCTAGCTTAAAGTAACTCTAAGTTACACTAGTAATATAATAAAATACTAGTAAATAGCTTTAGGCCTTACTAGAAGTTATTACTAATTAACTTACCTAATTAGAGTAATATGCTAGAGTAGAGACTATGGTTTTAGCCCCCTTCTAAATAATAGTAATAACACTAGCACCTAGCAAAGCGCTACTAGAGTGCTAGCGCCCCTAACTTCCTAATCTAGAGTTATTCTTTAGAAGCTATTAGGATTACTAATATTAGAAAAATATAATAAAGGCTAAAATCTATAAAAATTACTCCCTTCTGGGGAACGCAGTTAATTATATTATACGTAGGCTAATAGAAAAGGTAGTAGGTATTACACTAGTCTTTATAGAGAAAGAAACCTATTCTAAAGACAAATTCTAGAGTTTTTTAAAATATAAGCTTCTATAATAAGTTAGCAGAGGAGTAAGTATAAAATAGACTATTTTATAGCTAATAGGGTAAAACCTTACTAACTAAGTTTAATGCTAACTTTATACGCCTAGCTACTAAGGCTAATAACGATAACTAGAAGAATGTAAAGAATATTTACTAGAGAGCCGTATATATAGACTTATAAGATAGGCTAATTACACTAACGATTTTTAAAGACTAGGACCTTATAATACTTATAAATAAAGTTAATATAGTTAAGGAATATATTTACTATATAAAGATATTAAAGCCCTTTTACGTAGTAGCCTCCTCTTCTACTAAGTCTACTAATACTATAAATTAGAAACTTATATATTCTAGCACTATAAAAACTACTAAAGCAAACCCTCTAAAGACTAAAAAGCGCGCTAAATAGGTTTCTAAGGAGAAGTTAAAGAAGCGCTATAAAAAAGAAGTATACTTTTGCTATAGTAAAAAGGGATATAGTATCTAGAGTTATTACCTTTAAGCTGTAATACTCCTAACACAAGCTAGGGCTAGTAAAGCCTAGAAAATAAATAGTAGTAATAAGGATATTAATAGCTTAGTAAAGTTAGAAAACTAGCTTCTCCTCCTAAAAGTTATTAGAGGAAGGAGATAAAGCAGGCTATAGAGAAACTAGAGGAGAACTTTAATATATATAAAATAATATAGCTAGATTTAATACTAATTACTATAAATACTTTTATTAATAATATTGCCTTTATATATACTATACTTAGTTTAGAGTGTTTAACTACTATTTTTATATTTAAGAAGTTTGCTAGAAAAGTTAGCCTATAATATATTAGTTTAAATAATCCCTATTAAGTAATAGGATTTAGGGAAGTAACCTCCTTAGTCTATAAAGCTGCTTGCATAGATATAGATATTAAGGAGCATATTAAAATAATATAGGCTTATATTAATAGGAAAGAGGAGGACTATAAATTAGTTCTTAGGTTACTATAGTAGAAGAAAAACGCTATAATAGTAGCCCTAGAGAAATCGTCTATATATATAGAGTTCTCCTATATAAAAATTAGGAATAAGTAGAGAAGATAAACTTCTACTTCTAGTTAAAAAGTCTCTACTACGTTATTTATAACCTTAAATAGGAGAAATATAAAAGAAAAGAATAGGCTAATAGTCTTTACTACCTGTTTTTAAGAATATCTAAAAGGCCCTAGCCTTAAGGGCTAAGGTAGACCTAAGAGACTATTTCTCTAAGTCGGTCCTAGACTAAGTAAAAGTTTTCTTAAGAGAATAAGCTAATAAACTTCCCCTATTATAAGGCCCTAAGATTAATTACTTAATTCCCCTTATTAAGAAGAATAAAGAGACTTTAGAAATCTCCTTTAGCCCCCTCTATAGTATATTAAAGAAGGAATTACTAGTTCTCTATAAGGAACTAATAAGGTACTTTAACTATAGCTTTATTTAGGTAAGTAAGTCTAGTACTATAGTACTAGTATTATTTATAAGAAAACTTAAAAGAGGTCTATAGTTTTATATAGACTATAAGGCGTTAAATGCCCTATTAAAAAAGGACTACTACTCTCTCCCCCTTATTAGAGAGACGTTATAGTTTCTTACTAAGGCTAAGTAGCTAATAAAGTTAGATATAATTTAGGCTTTGTATAAGTTAAGGATAGTCAAAGAAAAAGAATAGAACATAGCCTTCTAAATCTAGTTTAGGTTATATAAGTAGCTAGTAGTCCCCTTTAGACTAGCTAATATACTAAGCACCTTCTAGAAATATATTAACTATATTCTAAGAGAGTACTTAGATAACTTCTATTCTACCTCTATAGATAATATCTTTATATTTTCTAGTAAATCTTTAAGAAACTATTAAGATAAAGTATAATAGGTAGTAAAGAAGTTAGGCAAGATAGGGCTACACTTAGATATTAAGAAGTACGACTTTATAGTTACTAAAACTAAGTACCTTAGATTTATTATAGAGTGTAGAAAGGGAATTAGGATAAACCTAGAAAAGGTTAAAGCTATTTAGAAATAAACTCCTTCTATAGATATAAAGAGTATTTAAAGTTTTCTAGAGTTTACTAACTTTTACTAGAGGTTTATAGAGAACTTTCTAGAAGTAGTATTCTTATTAATAAAGTTAACTAGGAAGGAAACTCTTTTTTTATAAGGGTAGAAATAATAGTAAGCCTTTAACTACTTAAAGAAAGTATTCTATACTAAGCCTATACTAGCTTACTTTAATACTAAGAAGAAAGAAGTATTAGAGACTAACTCCTTAGACTAGACCTCTAGAGCCTGCTTCTTACAGTTTAATGTAGAAGAAGTCCTTAAGCTAATTACTTACCTCTCTGCTAAATATACTTTTATAGAGGCAAACAATATAATTCATAATAAGAAAATACTTATAATTATTAAAGTAACTAAGAAGTAATATAATATACTTTAGGCTATTCTTTATACGCTTATATACACTAATTATAGAAACCTTATATACTTTATAAAGTTTAGAAGATTAGATAAAAGGTATATATACTAGATTAATACTTTTAGTAAATATAATATAATATTCTAATATAAACTAGAAACTATTAATTTAAGGGCAAATGCCCTTTTATAACGCTAGTAGGATATGCTTACTAGTACTAAAAATAACTAGATTAGGTTTTATAAATTTAACTTTTTAAGAAAGTTCCTTTAAGAAATAGAAATATTAGGCTTTAAATATTTATAGCCCTAGCAATATAAGCTATATCTAAAAGGCTTAACCCTTCTAAAGAAAAAAAGAGCTAGACTAAATGCAAGAAATACTAGTCCTCTTCTCCTTACTTACTAAAAGAGTTTCTCTTTAGACTAGAAACACACCCCTTAGTAGACCTAGACTTAGATAAACTATAGTCTTATAGCTTAGAAAAGATTTTATATTAAAAGAAGTAAAGAAGTATATTCTTTACTATAGGCGCACTTTCCCCTTCTTCCTAAACCTAAAAGTTGCTATATAAAAATATAATATTAATAACACTAGTTACTTCTAGTACTAAAACTAAAAATAGATTCTAGACTAGGAATCCCGATAGATAATACTAGTTGCTATAGTCTATAACTCCCCTATATCTAGGTACCTAGGGAGAGAGATTACCTATAAAATAGTTACTAAATTATACTTCTATCTCAAAATATTAAACTTTACTTATAAATATATTAAGAACTATAATATATATAAAAAACTAAGCTATAAAGAGATATAAAATAAGGGCTACTAAAACTTCTTTTCCTCCTAAACTAGATATACAAAAAATCTTTATAGACTTTAGTACTAAGCTTTCTATAAGTAGGAAAAATATAAATATAATAGTAGTGTGTAATAGGCTAGGAAAAGGAATAGTTTTAGTTTCCCTACTAGACTTAGAGGTAAAAATAGTAGTAAAGACGTTCTTTTATTATAATATAGCCTACTATTAGCTTTTTGATACTATAACCTCTAACTATAAAGGTTAACTTATAAGCGACTTTTAGAGGCATCTATATAAAAGAATAAAGATCTAGAGAAGATTATTCTCTTTTAAATACTTAGAGACTAATAGTACTATAAAATATATAAATTTTATAATTAAGGCATACCTCTATACCTTTATACAATATAGTTAGAAGGATTAGGCCCTATGCTACTCTATAGCGCAAATAGCTATTAATAAATATGAAGCTATCTCTATTAAAGTAGTACTATTCTTTCTTCAGCATAGATATAATATAGACCTATCTAAGCTAGACATAGAGATAGAAGCTATTAACTATTACTAGTAGGATTTATAGCTTGTAAAGTCTGCTAAAGCTTTGCTATAGAAGTTCTAAAAAGTTTTTATATTTATTTAAACTAAAATAGCTAAGTTCTAATAAGAGTAGAAGTGGCAAGTAAACTAGCACTAGAGAGACACTCCTATATTAAAGAAAGAAAATAAAGTCTAGCTCTAGTATAGAAACTACCTATCTAACTTCTACCCTAATAAAAAGTTAGACTAGAAAAATACAAAGTTTATAGTTATATAAGTAGTAGACTTCTATAATATAGAACTAAATATTTTACCTAGGGTTTATCTAGTGTTCTTAGTAAATTATCTACGCCTAGCTAGAAAAGACTCTTTTCCTAGCTAGGCTATAAATAATAGGAAACTAGAGTCTATTATTATTAAAGGAGAAGAGAAATAGGTTGTAGAAGGTATCTTAGCTAAGAAACCTATCTAAAGAGGGAGGGGGCTATAGAGATTACTATACTAAGTTAAGTAGTTAGATAATACTAACCTAACTTAGAAACGTACTATAAATTTCTCTACTATAGAGATATTAGATTGCTAGGAAATATATACCTCTCTATTTTAAAATAATGAAGAAAAGTTATTTATAAACTTCTATAGAAACTCCCTAAACTAATAAATACGCTATAGCTTCTAGTATAGGAGTTGTATTTCTAGTAAAGAACTTAAGAAGCCTCTACTAAAGAAAGGTTAGAATAAGCCTAGACCTTTAGCCCTTTCTACTAATTACTTAAGGATTAGTAGAGAATAAGACTATAATCTACTTAGAAGAGTAAGAAATGTATAAAGAAGTACTATAAATTTTTCAGAAGTATTAGCTTTAGTATAAACTAGTAAAAAAAAGAATTATTCTTCTGATAATAAAATAATATAGATCCTAAGTAATAGAAAGTAGGACAATTAGAAAGAGGAGAAGGGAGGGCTATTTAGAGAAGGATATTATAAAGAAAGGGAAATAAATATAGTATCACTAAAGGAATTAAAGTATTCTAGAAGCTAGGCTTATAGCTTAGCTATATCTATAAAGTTATAGACTATATAAGAAAATACCTCTAGACCTCTATAATAAGACTAGATGTAGGGATAGAAAAAATTCTAATATTCTAAAAAATAGATAGAAATACTACTTCTCCTCTATAAACTTACTCTTGCCTAGATTAGGATTAAGATTTATTTTCTTAACCTTTTTATAAAGAATAGTAATCTAATTAGAACTAATAGCTGCAAAACTTAGAATCTACTTAATACACTTTAAAAGAGTAGTAATTTTATATTTTTTTAATATTTTACTAGCGTAAATAGTCTTTATAAAATCTAGGACAAACTTAACTAGATTTTAATAGGGAGACTTTAGAATAGGTAGAGTAGAAGTAGCAATTAACTATAGTATAATATTAGCTAAAGAAGATAAACTCTAAAAACCTAGAACTTATAGTAAGTTTATTAGAAAGAGCTTAGAGGATAGTATAAGTATTCTACTAAACTATAAGAATCTAATGCAGAAGCTCTATATTCTATCTAGAATATCTAGTATTAGTATTATTTATTTTCTAGGGCTTAACTTAAGCGCTCTAGATAGTAGAGCTATACTTATAGATAAAGAAGTTAAGATAAGCTTACTAAAGATTAATAAAAGGCTTACTAGTATAACTTTTACTATAAAAGTATACTCTAAAATAAGGTTAGTAAACTTAGTTTTAGTAAAGTTCTTTTATAAGCTATTTTAGATCTAGGATATAAATTAGTAAGGAAAAGATTTATTAGAGAATTATTATATCTTACCTAAATACTTACTAGAGTAGAGAATATAAGCCTTATAGTTATACTTTTTTATAAGCCTCTACGCACAAAGAGTAAACTACTTAAGGTAGCGCTAATAGGATCTCTTATAAATATAGGTAGCCTAAAAAGTAAAGTCCTTAGATATTATATAGATAGCTTTAAGAATTTTTTAATTATAGCCTAGGCCCTTATAGAACTACTTAGAATTAGTAAGGAATAATATAAAAAAATAAGGAAACTAACCTTTTAAATATTCTTTATAGTGTTATTTTATATAAACTTCTTAAAGTTCTTTATACTATAAGCGTCTAAAGTAGAGAGTAAAGGCTTACTATTATAAATAAAAGCGCTATAAGTTAAATTTTTTATAGGAAATACTAAGCTATAGTTAAGCTAGACTTTGCACACTTACTTAAAGTTATAAGGCCTAGTATAATATATTACTTAGGGGCTTTACTTATAATAGAGATTAGTAGTAGTAGAAATAGTACTAAAGTAGAAGAAATAAAAAATAGTACTAAATTAAGGGGAATACTAGAAGTATAGTATAATATTAAGAAGAAGCATTGCAAATATATTAGTAGAGTAGAAAAGAAAGGTAAAACTAAAGTAAAGATTTCTTTTTGTTTACTTTAGCTAGAAAATATAATAAATAACACTAGCGTAAATTCTTAACTAAAATAGATAGCTGCGCTATAGAAACTAAGCGATATAAATATAAATATACTAGACTTAATAACTAGTGCCTACTAAAGATAAAAAAACTTTATATAGACAGTATTAGATATATTCTTAAAACTCTAGGCGTATAAAAAGAATTTTTTTTAGGGGAAAGGCATATATAAGTGGCTAAGCGCCCTTCTACTAGTTACTTAGCCTACTGCCTTAGAGCTCTTAGTCTATGCTTCTTAGAGCCTTAAAGCGCTAAGTCTATACTTCTACTAAGCTAGAAGTGTATAAGTTAATAGCCTAAGTTATCTTTAAAACTCTATTAAATTTATAAGTTTACTTAGGCAATTTTAACCTCTTAGTCAAAAGCCCCTTATAAGATTCTTATAGTTATTATAGTGTTAGATAGTAAGCGCTATGTAAATACAGCATAATTTCTAATAATAGTAATAATAGAGTAAGTTAATTTACTATATATACTCTAAGTAAATTTTAATAGATATTAGAGTACTTATAATATTAGGACAAGTGCATAGTTTAAATATTTAGTAAACTATTATTATATTAGTAGAGACTAGGTGTAGACTAGATTTTTAGATACTATACTAGAGCGGCCTTTCTATCCTAACCTACGCAGGCTTAATTTAAAAAAATAGATTAAAAACAATAATTAACACTAAATAAATAATGCAATATAGGTTATAGTATAACTACATCTTTAGTAATTAGTAAGTAGATTTTTTACGCTCTTACTAATAGTAAAAAGTAAAAATAGTATATACCTTTTTAGTATTATAGGCTTAAGAATCTATAGCTTCTTTTATAGACTACGCTTATTAGTAATTAAAAAAAGCTAGAGATTAATAGAGGAGATATACTATTCTAGATAATATTCCGCGCCAAGACCGCCAAGCTTACTTAGTAGTTCGAACCCGCTTTTTTGTAATCACCTTTTCACGCTTTTTTTAATTACTAAACAGGAGACTCTGCTTTTTTTGGTATGTTATTTAAGATAAAAGCCTTTATCGTGCTACCCCTAGGTAGTTAATTTAACGCCACATAGATAATAAAGTCTTAAAAGATAAGAAGAAAAAAATAAAAATACTTTAGATTTACTAAATAGTAAGTTAAGCTAATAAAGAAATAGGTCTAAAAAAGGAAACTAAAGAGAGTAGTTATACTATTATTTAATTACTTATTAGGGCTTCTATAATTTTAAATATAATATAATATTATAATTTTTCTTTATATAAGTATACTTTTTATTATAAATAAAGCTATATTCCGCAGCTATACTTTAGTAAAAGAAATAACTAGCTATAGCCTATTTTTCTATATACTAGCTTTTAGTAAAAAGAATCTTAAATATATATAACTAAGTTAATAACGCGCTTATTATATAGCATCCTACAAGACTGTTATATATACTAGCTTAGGGTTAACTTAACTATAGTTTAGAACTATTATTAAGTAGTAACTTATCTTGCTTATATAGGTAGTAATAAGATTAAAGTGCTTATTACCTATATAAAGAGAGCCTAATTCTACTATTATTTTACGCACTACCTACTATAACTAATAACAATAACTAAATTAAATACAATAAAAATATAACTATGCTATAAAGTAAAGTTTAATCTTAAGTTTGCCTAATTTACTATAGACTCTTTCTTATATTTCTAAAAAAACAATTAATAAGCTTATAATTATTACTAAAAAGAAGCTAAAGCTTAAGATAGCTAATAGTAATAAGCTTTTAGTTAAGTTACTTATACTAGATTGCTATATAATATATATATATATATAGTTTATACTACTATTTACTAGCTTAGGTTATATATATATTAATAATATACGTAAAGACTACTTAATAGACTAAAGTAAACCTGGAATATATTATATACTAGAAGAGAAACTTAATAAAGCTACTTAATACTATAAATAATAGTAAGTTCCTTTAGAAGCTAAGGGAGTGTAATAAGGAAAGTGCTAAGTAGTTTAATAATATTTAAAAGCTACTAAATTAGCTATAGGTAGTAATTGCCTATAACTACGTTATTTCTAAAATTAAAAAGTTTCTTAATTATGTAATCTAACTATAAAGTACCTATAGGTCTTAGTTAAGACTAGTATAAGTATACTATTTAGGTACTTATAGTATATAGCTACTATATAATAAGCTTATAAAAGACTAAAGCCTTATTACTTTTAGTAGGCTTATTACTAGTATAGCTTATTTTCTTTTTGTTTACTAAGCAGGAGGCTTTGCCCTTTTTATTATATTATTTAAAATAAAAGCCTTTATTATTCTACTCCTAGGTAGCTAGTTTAACTCTATATAGCTTATTTAAGAAATATAATATAAAAATAAAGCTGTATAGATATATACATATAGCTTATATAACTTTTTTAAACTTAGCTAAAATAGCTTAAGTGCTTATTTATATAATAGCTTTATTAGCCTTTTTTTCCTATATAGCTTAAAATAACTTTTTACTTTCTAAGTTAATTTTCTAGCTTATTTTCTCTTAATAATTATATATATATAGGCGTGCAATTGCCTATTCTATAAAAAGCGCATTATTAGATTAAAAGAAGGCTATTAATATACTATAACCTTAAGGTCTTTTATAGTAATTAAGTATAATAAATAGATAAATACTTAATTTCTAGTTATAGATTTCTATACTTTATATGTAGGCAGCTATATTATATTTATTTTTAACTTTGGTACTTTTTTATTGTAAACAAGGCTATATCCCGCAACTATACTATAGTAAAAGAAAATCTAGCTATAGCCTTTTTTCTATATACTAGCTCTATAAGATACTATATAAATATATATAACTAAGTTGATAATATATATTTTTAGCTCCCTGCCTTTTAGTATAAGCTAGAGAGAGTTATTTATAGTTTAAACTATAGCAACTTAAAATAGCTCTATATTATCTAAAAACTTTAAATAAACTATACATTCCTAGCTATATATAAAAGAATCGTCTTTAGTTATTTAGCTCTATTTACCTATTATAACAATTAACTAACTTAGGTAAAACTAAACTATAAAGTAATTAAAATAATATGCCCCAATTATAAAGTAGATTGTAATATCTTCTATACTATATTTAAGCTTTTAAACTATACTCTAGAGATAGTTGCGCTATTTACTAAGAAGCTAAGGCCAAAAAGAGTAATAGGTAATAAGTAACTAGTAAAATTACTTATTTTAGACTACTACTATATATAAAAATATAGTGTATAAACTATTATTAAGCTATATAATATATTAACCTAAGTAAATATAGATTATATTAATTAATAGGTAAAGTACTTTAGCGTATTACTAATAATAATAAATAATAATAAGTTCTTTAAGGCATTATAAGTATATAATGGTTTTTTTGCGACTAAGGGATTTCTAATAAACATATTACAATAATAGCAGATATCCCTCCATAAGTATATAATAAGAAAAGCGTATAGTAGCTACTAAATATCTAGATATTAGTAAGTATACTATACTATACTATAATTAATTACCTTATTAGTATAAGAGGCTAATTTATACATGCTAATAAATAGTCTCCAGCTAAACTTAATATACTATTTTACCTATTTTAATATATTTATAGTATATCTATAGCTTTCCTTTATAATAATATACTATATACTAAAAGGTTTATTATAATTTTTACTTATAAAGTATAAGTATAAGTACTAGTATTAATATAAAAAGCTACTACTAGTGTAATAGTAAAAACTACTATAAATAATATATTATAATTAGCTATTATACTAGTGAGAAATTGAAAATATATTAGTATATAGCTTAAAATATATTTTAAATTACTTTAAAAGATATCTTTATATTTTATAGTATTAATATTTATATACTTTATATTTTTATACTAATACTATATATTTTTATACTCTTCCTAGGATTAATTAATAATATTACGTAATTCTAGACTAGCTGTTTAACTAACTACTATGTTACGTAATTAATAATTTCTTTAATAATATTTTTTACTACAATAATGTGGCGTTAAATTAACTACCTAGGGGTAGTACGACAAGGGCTTTCATCTCAAATAATATGACAAAAAAAGCAGAGCCTCCTGCTTAGTAATCAAAAAAAGCGTGAAAAGGTGGTCACAAAAATGCGCGTACTATAATAATACTAACAATAATTATAATAGCAACTAACCTAACTATTTTATAAACTCTTTTTTATAGTAGATTTTTTTCTTATAACTAGTAAGCTATATACTGCCCCCTAGGACTTTACTACTACTACTACCTATCTTTTCTATACTTTTATTACTATTACTTATACTTACTCTTATCCTTATTACTTATAGTTTCCTATCTTAATAGCATCCTAAATAATCACTACTACTTTAATAAGCTTCTTATATTACTATTATACCTCTAGCTTTATATATATTTTAAAAAAGTATTTCTTTTCTTTACTTTATTTATAATTCTTATTTTAAAGCTTTTATAATATAGCCTTAGTATTATACTATTATTATATTATAAAAGTGCATCCTCTCTAATAATATTTAGGTACTAAAAAGTATCTTATACTTTAGAATCTAGAGGCATAAGGCATAGTAAACTAGCTTTAGGATATTACTAGAGGGGTATAGGTACTTAAAGATAAGATTTAAAGGTCTCTTTAATAATTTTTCTAGTCTTATAAAATTAATAAATCTTTAAACATTATCTTTAACTTTACCTAGCTAGTTATTTATACTTTAGCTAAATTTAATAACAGCTATATTGCTATAAGTTATAGTATTAGAGTTAGAGTTAGATATAATACTAAATTAAAACTAGAAAGATAGTATATTACTATATATAATAGATAAAAAGCTAAATTTAAAAGATAGTAGTAGTAGTTATATATTAAAAATAAAAATTTAGTGTACTAGATAATACTAATATTATAAAAGATAGACTTTATACGCTATATATATAGTAAACTATAATTATACTACTACTAGGTTATAAGCGTAATAACTAAACTATAGTTAAGCGTCCTATTATCTATACTACTTTTGTAGTTATAACTCTGTAGTCTACTATAACTTGCTAATAGTTTACTAGTTAAGAGATAATATATAACTTAGTTATCTTTTTTATATTACCTTTTACGCCTTTTTAATTACTAAGCAGGGGCTCTGCTTTTTTGTCATGTTATTTGTGATGAAAGCCTTTGTCGTCCTACTCCTAGGTAGATATAATAACGCCACATAACTTAATTATACTAGATAGTAGACTATTTATTAACTACTATTATTAATACTATTATATAAAATATTAATAATATAATTATTATTATTTTATATATATTTTATTACTACTACTATGTGCTAGGTAATAGGTTAGAGTGCCTTCTATTTTACTCCTCTCTATGTATAGTGCGGACTTAATCTTAGTTAGAATCTCTACATAATAAAGATCTTTAATGTATATTTTATAAATATTTTTAACTCTATTTTAGTATTATATTTAGCCTTAAATATATTAATAATATATTTAAAATATAATCTTAGGTAGCTTAGAAATAGTTAAAAATAAATTTAAGCCTACTATATAAAATATCTTAAATACTATTAAATACTAGTATTTATATTTATTAAAGGTAATAATAATATTACTCTAGTTATTAAGTAAAAACTTTATTTCTTTATAATAAGTTGTGTACTTTATAATAATATTATAGATTCTTTTTATAAACACCTTAAAACGCTTTTCTGTGTCTATAATAGTAGAAGAGATAACTGCTATTATTTATAATCTTTTATTAGAAACCTCTTAGTTATAAAAAAACCATAATAATATTGCTAGAGTTTCTAAATACATGAATAATTTATTTTAAATTTATTTAATTAACCTATTAGGTTAAAAGTAATTTTTTTATAAACCTATTAGTATATAGTATAACACTATAAAAAAAGCTATTAACTTATAAAATATCTAAGTTATAGTGCTAACATATTCTATCAGTAGCCCGGACAGATCAGTCCGTCGGACAGTTTTTCTTGGCAACTTCGAGGTCCCTCATAACTCATTATAGAACACCACCAACGTTACTTCATAGTGACTCATAATAACCTACTATAACTTACAATATACCAAGTTACTATTTAATCTACTTTTACGTCGTGCAGCCTCTTTGCGCGGCTGCTGCAGCCGCGCAAAGCTAAGGAGTCTTTCTTGGCAGTACGAACTTACAACAAGACTCCCTATAATATACGATATATTATCTACCATACTATACGTAGGCAATATATAGTATACTTATTATGATTCGCAGTGAAGCATACTATATCTTAAGTAGTACTTTATCTAATTTTCAGTCACTAAGTGCGTACTATTGCAAGATGAAGTTAACCCGTCATTTTTGGCCTTATAGTAACCTATAATAAAATCACTCTAATTTACTATCAACACTATCTGAAAATAAGCCGCTAAGGGTAACATCTGACTCCTCCTCTATCTCTTTATCTATCTAACAGGTCCTTGCGTTGTGCCTAGGCTCTCCGCACCTCCCACAGCGGCGTTGTGTTGAGGGACCTGCCTCTCCCTCACCACTACCTCGCGCCCTTTTCGACAACTTCACCCCAATAGAAGGGCTTTCTACTCCTAAATCTGCTCCCTGAGCAAAGCCTAGCGTCCTACCTTTCTGAATGCGCTTTCTTTTACGCGTTTTTCGCTTCGTTAGAACCTCAATTTGCTCCTTAAGTTCCTTAATGCGGGTCTCTTGAAGTACACCATAGTAGAGCATAAGTTCAGCACCTTTTATGAGCTGTGAGTAGCTCAATTTAGCATCGGGTGGAGACCGAATAAAAGAGTCGCGTACGAGCTTTGACTGGGATCCAAACTCGAGGGTATTGCTTAGGGTCCTGGCTTGCCATAGTGTATCCAGTGGGGTACCCTGAGGTGGAGTGTGAATACGCACATTAAGGCAATCTACCACTACTAACGCATCTAAAGGAACAAGCCTAGAGGCCTTAAAGGCTTTCTTGTAGTTTTCTAGTATAAACACATTAAAAAACGCGTCGCAAAAGGCCGGTAGGAAGCCCTCTTTGTCGATATGAAAGACGCGTCGGCGCGCCAAGTCCCGCACGCGCTGGGAGTACTTCAGCTTTAGTGGCGCGAAACAGACCACATTAAGCGGCTGAAGGATATAAGATAAGTGCGCTGGCATAGAGAGTGTTAGGATCTTCTGTTCTAGGCAATAATCCTTAAAATCCTGGGAGTGGTGGCTCTTATGGCCGTCCAGAATAAGTAACCTCTATAACCCCACCATGCGCGGCCTTATATACGCGTTAAAGTGCTTCAACCACGCGACTCTAAGCTTGTTGTTAGTCTAGCCAGTCTTAGAGACTAAGAGCTTCCAATCGCGGGGGATACTAGTCTCCTTATACCACGCTGAGATGTGGACTCGCCCTTTGTAGATAATAAAGGGCGGGGCAGCATACCTAGCAGCGCAAATACTCTGAATCACTGTGACCCACTCGCGGTTGCCTGGCTGAACAAGCGTAGGTTAAGAACGTCTTTCTAAACCAGTTACAACCTTCATTAAGCTAATAACTCCTATCTAGAAGCCTGTCTTATTAAAGTTATAGATGTCTTTATTCTACACTCTATACTTAGCTTTTATATCCTCCACTAGCTGAAACTACGCGTTTATAACCTCTAGGTCTTCCTGTTATATCCTCTATCAGTCCTTCACTCAATTAAAAGCCATTTTAAGCTTAGGTACGCGCTTTACAAAGCGCTAAGCCCAGTATTGTCCTACAGGGTCTCTATGCCGCGCAGCCAGCAGTTTGTTTGCCATATCTTCCACCTTACCTAGCTAGGGTGCAAATCCTTACAAATCTAGGTTAAGGATATACTGTATAAGCGTCTGCTCTTTGGTCACAGTGAGCTTTGCCATGCCTGATCGTGTATCTGCTTGGGCGGTGATTCCGTTAATTCAATCGCTTAGTATAGACTTTGGGATATTATATACTGTAGCAGCGCGTCGCAGGCTTAAAATTTGCTTATTCTAATAGGCGTAAAGGGCAAGCTTAATTCTGCCTTCTTAATTAGATGATAACGCGTCGTGTTGTTAAGACATTATAATTTATAGTGAAGTGTTGTGGTCTTGGCAAAAACTGTCCGGCGGACTAATCTGTCCGGGCTACTGATAGAATATGTTATACTATACTCTTCTTTTTATTACTAAGTAGAGGGCTGTGCTTTCTTTATTATGTTATTTAAAATAAGAGCCTTTATTATCCTACCCCTGGGTAGATTAATTTAACACACTATAACGTGTTTACAAGCGAGCCGCGCGTACAAGTGAGCCGCGCGCCCCACCAAGTCTCTCAGCCTTTTGCAGGCTGTATATCAACAACGCATCAAAATTCTATTAATATAATAGCTATCCTAAATCAAGCAGTATCTATAGAAGCTTTCTTGCACGTACGTGAGTTGTGCCCAAGCTCCCTGCAGCGCGTGCAGCGCGCTGAAGCCTGCCGGCTCGCACCTGACCGCGCCTGGCTATACCGCGTTTCTCCCTCTAAGCTAGCGCAGCCGGTTGTGAGACACCCAGGGATATGAGACACCGCGCAGAAATCCTCCACCCCTCAAAAAAATCGCGATATCTCCACATCCACCCTACTAAAATGGCCAATCGTGAGGCAGCAATTCAAGCAGCTATTACCAATCTTAATGCTGGCGTTTTTCCTAGTTAACAAGCTGCTGCAAAGGCACACAACATCCCCCTAGCCACGCTCTTGAGGCGCGTACGCGGTTCACAAAACTGGCAAAACAGCCACGTATACCAGCAACAATTAACTCTACAACAAGAGGACTTCCTTGTACAATAGATACTTAAAGAGGACGCACGCGGGTATCCTCCTTCTCACGCTCGTACACAAGAAATGGCGAATCGAATCCTAAGGATAAACGGCGAGCCCACGTTAGTGGGTAAACACTGGATATCCCACTTTATCAAACGCAACCTACGCGTCGCCTCTATTATAGGTAGGAAAATTAAGGCTGCAAGAGCTAAGGGAGCAACTTAGGAGGTAATACGCAAGTTTCTTAAGCTCTATAAGCAGCTCCGCGTTGAGCTGAATATACGCAATGAGGATATATGGAATATGGACAAGACTGGCAAGGCTCTAGGTGTATATGCAAACACTAGAGTACTCGCAGATAGCCAGAAAACAAAGGCTTACTATTAGTTGCTAGAGAATCGCAAGTAGGCGTTAATAATCAAGTGCGTTTTAGCAATGGGCAAGAAGCTGAGGCCTGCGGTTATTTTCAAAGGCAAACACCTACAGAGCACCTAGTTTCCATTAATAATACCTAACTAGCTATACACAACCTTAGAGAATGGCTAGACATCTAACACAATTAGCGTTGAGTGGCTGCAACGCGTATTTCTGCTAGAAACTGCGCCCTTAAAGGATCGCTAGAGGATGCTAATTTTGGATGGCTATAGCAGCTATATAGACCTAGACTTCCTATGGATCTGCAAGCAGAATAAAGTTAGGCTTCTATTTCTCCCTACTTACTTATCTCACGTTCTGCAGCCCCTAGATCTCTTTGTTTTCTTAGTAGTAAAACAATTCTATCGCCAGCAGATCTAGGAGTTATCACACCTTAATGATGCTACCCTAGTTAAAAAGGAACGCTTTATTACTGCCTACTACGTTGCTAGAGAGGGTGCAATTACTAAGAGAGTTATTCGCGCTAGATAGGCTACTGCAGGCATCTGCCTATTAAACATTAAGCGAGTAATTAACTTATCTTAAGTCGCTCGAAGGCCTATTACGCCACCTCGCCAGAATCAAGCTTAATAACTAATTAAGAGCTATCTCTCTACCCCCCGCGGCCCTTGTGATCTGTTTATAGCTCAGCGAGCGCTTTACAAAGAGCAGAGTATAGGCTGGAAGGTTCACTAACTGTTTGAAAAAGCTGGCAAGGCAATTGCAATTACAAATACTCGCTTAGTAGCGCTAGAAGCAGAGAACAAACAATTGTAGAGCCAACTTAAGGCTCTTAAGCCTTAAGCACCACAAAAGAGGGTTTGTATGGACCCAAATCAACACTTTGCTAACATAGATACGATTAAGATAGCAGTAGAGGCCTCTAAGCTTATAGAGCAACAAAACAATAGTCCTAACAAAGAAAAGGAGATAGAAAAACTAGCAGTAGAAGTAGCAGCTAAAACTCTGCAATCTATGTGTAGTGAGTGGCAATTGTAATTACGCTGAATCAATTATCGCGATTTTTTAAAGGGTGGAGGATTTCTGCGCGGTGTCTCATATCCCTGGGTGTCTCACAACCGGCTGCGCTAGCTTAGTTGCTGCTCAATAGCCTTCTGAGCAATAATATCCTCTCCCTCTGCCTTTAATAGGGTGCCTCGCTTCTAGATCCGCTTTTTTTTGCGCTGTTTATGCGTTATAGCTGCCTTATTTGCCCTTTATAGACTAGCTATCTTATCGCGCATAAGCACTATTAAATGCGCTATTCTTTTAGCCCCTCTTGTAAGCTGATTAAGCGACTAGATAACTAATGTAGGAGAGGATTCTTAATGCCTTTAGATCCGCTTATGAACTAGAGTTAACTAAGCGCCTAGCTCGCGCGCGTTGCTTGGTGTTGCAGACTCCTATAGGGCCTCTAGTAGGGCTGCTAGCAACGGCGTACGAAGCTTTATATTAAGCTTTAATATCACCGCCTCTAGATTGTGTGGGACTAGCCTAGCGCCTTGAAAGCTTGCGCAGATATTCTCCTTTATAATTAACTAGTTGTAGGCGGCGCGGAAGGCTGGTAGGAACTCAAGCTTAGTGATATGGTTGATGTGGTCGCGTATTAGGCCCTCGACCTGGCGCCCGTACGCCCGCTTCAACGGCGAGAAACAGCCAACGTTAAGCGGCTATAGAAGGTGTGACGAATGTGGCGGCATATAGAGAGTGTAGATCTTATTCTCCTTGCAGATCTCTTAGAATTTAAGCGAGTTGTGACTCTTATAGCTATTAAGTATTAGTAGCTAACGCGCGCCTACTCTACGCTCTACTGTATGCTTAATAAAATGCTGTAGCTAGGTAACACTAAGCTTGTTTGTAGTCCAGCCATTGTCGCTAAGACTAATAGCCCAGTTACCTGGTATATTGTCGCCCTTATACCAGGCAGAGAGGTGGTACTGGCCAGCAAAGATAATAAAGGACGGGATTGCCTACCTAGTAGCGTTAATTCCGTGGATTGCCGTCACCCACTCATAATTGCCTAGCTGGATTGCTTTTGGCTAGCCACGCCTCTCTAAGCCAGTAACAACTAGCTGGGAGGATATTTTACCCATTAGAAAGCCAGTCTTGTTGAAGTTAAAGGTATTCTTGTCGCAGATACTGTAGGTGGCCTTTGTACGTGCTACTAGCTTAAACTAGGCCTGTATAACTATTAGGTCCTTGTAGAGGGCTCGCTGTCGATTGTAGGGTCGATTAAATCGCGTTGTAAGGCTGTCTGTTCGCTTAACAAAGTTTCTAGGCCACTGCTAGCTAACATGGCCTGCGCTGCGCTTAGTGAGCAGCTTATTCGCTATATCTCGTATAGCACCTAGAGTGGGCGCAAAGCCTCGCGAATCTAGGTTAAGTATATGCTCAACAATCACCTCCTCTTTAAGCTTGGTAAGCTTCTTTAATTTGGGCTTAGAGTCGCGTTGCGTAGCGATTCCTGCGCGTTGGCTGCGAAGTGTTGTTTCAGGGACGCAAAATGTTGCGGCAGCGCGTTTTATACTTTGTATTTGACTAGAATTAATAGCTAAAAGAGCTAGGTAGATATTTGCTTCTTTATAGCGCAATTAAGCAGACAATAGTTGAGCCATTATAGTTTGTATGAGACGCGTTGTAGAAAGTTGGTGGGGCGCGCGGCTTACTTGTACGCGCGGCTCGCTTGTAAACACGTTATAGAAAAGAAAACAAAATTCTCTAAGAAGGTTCTTTTCTTCCTTTATCCCCCTTCTACAGTTGTTTAATCTAAATAAGAGCCTCTTTAATATTATTCTAGAATATTTTTCTTTTCTAGAACTCTTTAATAGCGTTAGCACTTAGATTAGTACCTAGCTTCTATAAATTTTCTTCTTTTAGGTAACCCTCCTATTTAATAAAATATTCCTAGGTTCTACCTAATAACTGCCTACTCTCTAGGACTTTTTTTACATAGTATACGTTATCGCTAAATATGTATAGGGTGTCTATAATAGAATCTACGTAAGACTTAATAGCTTTCCTTTGTTTATAAAGCTCTAATAATAATATATAGAAGACTAGGTATACGTTTAATTCTAGAAATGTAACTCTATAGACTCCTTTCCCTATAGGGTACTTAACTATACCTAGTTTAATAAACTTCTAATTAAGTTTGCGCTTTAGTTAAGTAGAGTTTAGATATTTAGTAGATATAAACACTTAATCCCTAGTTTAAGATTAAGGTACTTTCTTTTCTTATTAGTATACTTCTTCTAGTACTTATTTGCTACTATAATTTCTATTCTATATTAAGCCTATAGTGTAATAACTTTTACTACAATTAATATATCTAGTAGTAATTCTCTATTGCTAAGCGGCATTCTAGGCTATTTTAATATATAAGAATCTGCTCTATAGTATATATAAAAAGGAGTTACTCTAGTTATTACGTTTATACTATTATTATACGCAAATTTTATAATTAGTAACTATCTTGCCTAGTTATGTTATTCTAGGTAGTAAAAACACTAACAATACTACTTAAGCGTCTAATTCTGCCTTTTAGTTTACCTATTTATTTGCGGGTAATAGACTAATAATAATACACTTATAGTGTTAAGGTAATAATAAAAAGAGTCCTAATACTAAGAGTTTATTATTAGGCCTCTATCTAATAAAACTATCTTAGGAGTGATGTGTAACCTAATAGTATCCTAAATCTAGGCTTCTACTAAGTTTTTTGCGTTCTAATCTGCCCTAGTAGGTATATAATAAGCTATCTTTATTAGATAGTCTACTATTACTAGAATAGTATTATAGACTTAGCTAGGTGTTTAGCTAGGGGGTAAGTCTATAATAAAATCTAAGGTAACATCCTCCTAAGGGCTATTTAGCACAGGCAAAGGATTTAAAAGATTCTATAGTTAGTGTTAAAGTGCAATAGATATCCTATACTTTAAATAGTTTTAATAGTAGTTCTTAACTTTGCGTTATATTCCTTTCTATTAGAAATGCCTTCTTAACTTCTCTAACGTCTTCTTTGTCCTAAAATACCTATCTATAGAGCTATTATAGTATATTTAGAGGGCCTTTGCCTTCTTTGTACTGATTATAAGCACTTTAATTCTATTTTATTTTATTACGCCTTTATTTAATAACTCTTTACCTAATTATAAGGGCTAAAGTTCTTCTAGAGCCTTAACTTTATTCTTAGTCTCTAAGTTAGATTTAGAGCTACTATTTATTAATAATATTAGCTCTTCTATAATTGCTTTCCTAGGTTTACGCCTCCTTAGCTGTCTTTATCCTTAGAGTGCCACTTATTAGAATCTTGTAATTATACTAATTAATTAAGTAGTTAGTTTATTAAAAGTATTCCTACTTAATAATGTTTTTAAAGGCTCTATATAAGCCCTATTACCTTTCTCTACTAGGTGTTGCGCCTTGCTTATATAGTTAGGGCGTCTTAATAGTCTATCTACTAGGTTTTTCTTTTCTAGCTAGTGGATAATAATAAAATTATACTCTACTAGCCTCTTATAGACTCTAACCTACTAGTAGTTTAATTTCTTTATATTTATAAACTATTACAAGTTATTATAATTTATAAGGATAGTAAATAGAATACTTAATAGGTAGTATTACTAATATTAAACACTTTTAATAATAGATAGCGATTCCTTATTATATGTATTATATTAAACTTGTATGCTATCTAGCTTTTATAAAAAGAAATTAATAAGTTGCTATTATAGGGTTCTATTAGATTTAGGTATATTCTAGCTTAATATACTAGATATTACGCTACCTAAGGCATCTATTTTAAGTCTTATCTCTTTATTAGACTTAAAGTACACTAATATAGGCACTATTATAAATATAGCTTTTAACTCTTTAAAAGCTGCTCTTGCCTACGCATCTAGGTGTAAGGATTAGCTTTTCTCTTTTCTTTAAGCTTACCTGCCCTAGGCAGCACTAGACTCCTTTTAAGTAAGTTTAGTAAATGGTAGAGCTACTCTTAAAAATCCTATAATAAATATCTAGTAATAATTTATAAAACTAATAAACGCCCTAATATTATATACTATTTTAGGGAGTAGCTATTTTATAATTATTTTTATATAGTCTTTATGCATCTTAACTTCTTTTTAGCTAATAATATAGCCTAGGTACTTTGTCTCTTTCTAATAAAACTTATACTTACTAAGTTTAATATATAGCTTAGCTTTATATAGCCTTTAGAAGACTTCTTTTATATATTATTTATATTCCTCTTTTATATTAGAGAAGATAAGTATATTATCTAAATAGATAATACACAATATATTAATTAGTCCTACTAGGACTTTATTAATATGCTTTTAGAATTGTGTTAAAGTATTAGTTAAACTAAATAGTATTACTAAGTACTTAAAGTATCTATACTTTATATAAAAAGTTGTCTTCTATTTATTACTTTTCTTAATTCTTATTCTATAATATACCTCTTAGATATTAAGCTTAGTAAAGAACTTTGCTTTTACTAATCTTTCTAAGAATTTAGTAATTAAGGGTAACGCATAATAATTCTTAATAGTAATCTTAGTAAGGCTATAATAATTCATATATAGTCTTAATATACTATTCTTTTCTTTGCAAATAGAATTAGTACTTTAGCTAGTAACCTTAAATATTATATCTAGTCTTTTTATAAGTAATCTATAATATACTTACATAAGACACTTAGCTTATTCTTAGATAAGTTATAGAGGGGCTAATAGGATAGTTATTTTCTAAAAAGAACATTAATACTTAGATTAGTTACAGAGTGTTTTACAAGTACCTCTAATTAATTACTATTTACTATATTAGCAAACTCTTAGTATACCTATAGTATTATAGCCTTTACTAAAATTATAGATATTCTATTACTTATATAGCTAATATAACACGCGTATAATTCTATAGTTAAGTCTAATATTATTAAACTAAACTGTTCCGCGTCTTTAAGGGCTACTTTGCCATAGTTAGGCGTATTCTACTTTAACTTTTTTTAAAATAATAATTAACCTGTGTAAAAGTTAAATTTTAGATTATATATAGCAAATTACAGTAATTCTAAGTATATTTTATACTTTCTTAGGTCTGTTACTATAAATAGAACCTAGTAAGTCTCTCTATAATCCCTAGTATCTACTAGATACAGTTTAGTAACTATAAATCTATATATAGTAATATTTGCACTATTTACTACTTCTACTATAAAGTCTAGTAAGAGTATTACTATTAAATCTTTCTTCTTTGCAAAGTAAGTAGAGATTATATTAAGTTTAGCGCTACTATTAACTAGTGTCTTAACTAAGCCTAAATTCCCTACTATAGCCTACGCTATTATCGCAGTTAGCCTCTTTAGATAAAGTATATTATAGAGCTTTCTAAGCTACTTAATCTTTTTATACTTAATAATTGCGGCTAATAGAATAAAGTCTAGTTCTACTAGCTCTTACTTTCTTTTACAGACTAATGCGTTCTTAAGATAAAAAAGTAGGTCTAAATTTCTCTTCTTCTTATAATTAGGAGAGATATAGCCTCTCATACTATAGTTCTAGTAAGTAACTTTTAGGTTATCTTTATTCTCTTCCTTCTATATTAAGGTAGGCTATTTATAGTCCTTACGCTCCTTTTTGCTATATTTAGCTAGCCTAGCTAACTTAGTAGGGGGCGTTATTAATTTAGGCCTCTTTAATAAGTCCTTAGACTTGCCTTTACTCTTAGTAGACCGCCCTTTCTTTTAGTAAAGGCAATTAGCAATCTCTTTTACCTTTATAAGAGTTTTCCTTTAAGAAGGTAAGTAATATAGAACTTTTTATATAGCTTATTATCTATAAAAGCTATAAATTTAGCTACCCTATAATACTTATTCTACTCTTTAATTTTATTCTATAAAGGGAGAAGGTAGTTAAGTAAGTTTATTAGAGACTATCCTACTCTTTAGCAGTAGTTTTTATTGCCTTAAACGCTATCTACTAGCATTATAATAAAGTGCCTAGGGCATTAAGTATTTGTTCTATTAATATCTACTAGGTAGGAGCCTATTTAGGGTCTGTTTATTATTATTAATTAGAATATAACTTAAATTAACTTTAAAGGTCCTTAGATAGATACTATCTACTAAAGGAAACTTTATAATCTTTTATAATAAAGTAAGAAGGTACTTGCAAAAAATAAAACTTATAATTCTACTTCTATTAGTTATAATTATAATAGCTCTTATAGTTATAGGTGTATAATAGGGGTAGTTATAGTAAGATACTTTATTTAGTGGCTACTAGGGATAATAAGGCTATAGTAGCTATATATAGGGTATTAGTAAGCTTATTAAGAGCTACTATATCGCTTGCTTTGTATTATTATTCAATATTCTTAATATATTATATTTTCTATTATTTCTATTCCTTGCGCGCCTAGTCTTGTAGTTCTATAAGATAAGCTACCCTTTTATTAGCTTCTTTTATAGTTAGCTCTATTAGAGGGCCTTGCAAACTCTTAGGGCTATTATTAATTTTTTATTAGGTAGCCTCCCTAAATTCTTCTACTTATTCTTCTATCTACCTGATAGTACTAGCTTGCTACTAAGTATTTTTAAATAGGCTGCCTAGCTTTTAGCTTGCAAAGGCAAGGCGTCTACTAGACCTATATATTATTATTATAGCGGCAAGAATTCTACCACTGCCTATAAGAAAGCAATTTAAATATAAGGGCGCTACTAGGACGCCTAATAGTTAATAAGGTAGAATAGAATAATATTAGAAGGTAAGTAGTAATAAGATAAATCGCTACCCACTCTTATCTAAAGTAAGGGGTTTTTTATCTAGACTCCTACTAGGCTTAAAGGAGGCATAAGGCCCTATTAGGCTATCTAAGCAATAAGGAGACCTTATAATAAGGGGCTAAGCGCCCTTTTACTAGTTACTTAGCCTACTATCTTAGAGTTCTAGGTCTATACTTTTGCTAAGCTAAGAGTATATAAGTTTATAGCTAGAGTTACCTTTGAACTCTATTAAATTTATAAGTTTACTTAGGCAACTCTAACCTCTTAGTCTAAAGCCCCCTTATAAATAAAACTAATACTAAAAAAATTAAATTACTATTTAGTACTATAAGTAGAAAGTATATATACAATTTATTATATATTATAGTAGTAAAGTAAAATAAGAATTTCAAGTTATTAATTATTTAGTAATATAATATTAGGAAGAGAAATATTACAGACCTTTTAGTATATAGTATAATGCTATAAGGGAAAGCTGTCTAGTAATATAATAATAAATTAAAAAGTAAATACTAATTATTTAGTAATATAGTAGAGGAGTAAGTATATTAGAATATTATTATTATTAAATTATTATTTTAGAAGTTAGGAAAAAATATTAGAAAAACTTTAATATACTATAGTTTTAGGTCTTAGCGTATATATAATATATTATAATATAGGTACTAGTAATATAATAAAAATATGTGTGGCGTTATTTTATCTATCTAGGGATAGAACAACAAAGGCTTTCATCTTAAATAATATAATAAAACAAGCAGAGCCCCCTACTTAGTAATTAAAAAAGGCGTAAAAAGGTAATAAAAAAAGTGCGTTTAAACTACTAAGCGAGCTTAGTGGTCTTAGCGCGAGGCTTTTATAAGCAAATCTTTTATAAAGAGGCTACTTAGAACTTTAGGGGAGATATAACTTTAGCGCAGCTACACTATAAGCTATTTTTTTACTATTCTAAGTTGTAAATTATTATTCTAATTATTATAAATAATATAAGTTAATATATTAATAGGTATATACTATTTCTTATAAGTAGAATAAAGGTAATATATACTAGATACACTATTGCTCTATTATTATATTAAGGTTGTTCTTAATAAATCTTCTCCTATTACTATCTTTCTATGCTCTACTATCTATTTAGGTATTAATCTTATTTAAAAGAAATACTTACTACTGTTAAAGAGTATATATTATAGTTTTGCGCCGTTACTACTAAGGTAATAATACTAGAGTTTTATTATATTTATAAAATAATTATCTATAAAAGCCTAGTATACCTAACTATCTAGGAGGCGATTCTTATATACTAGCTAGGTTAGTAGCTTATCTAGTTCTTAAAGACTAGTAAGTCTATATTTCTACTTTAGTAAAAGTAATTACTTTTTATTAGTAATAGAATTCTCTAGTAGGAAACGTAAAAGAATAATAAGGTATTTATTAATAAGCTATAAAGTAGTACGAGCGTTATATAAATTTATAAAATTCTCCTAGCTATTATTATTACTATTAAGTTAGCTTATCTAAGCAAGTATACTGCGTAGCAGCATAAGTAAAAATAACTAATAATAGTGGTAGTAATAAGCTAGGTGTGCTGTGTATATTATAAGTAAATCTTATATAGGTTAGAAGCTTATAAAGTGTAGAATTATTAAGGTATTTAAGGTTAGTATTTAATTAGAATTAGGTGTAGTATATAGTAGTATATAATAACCTTCTATCTTAATCTACTTTAATCTTAAACTAAAAAAAAGGTTAAAACAGGTATTTGGTAAGCTAATATACAATAAAAAAATAGTATAGTAGAAAAGTTTTTCTGCATAACTATACAAATCGTGCGTAGATATACGCAGACTTGCGCATTTGTGCGCATTTTTATATAAGTAATTTACAAGCATAAAAATACTTAGAGATATATAGATATACGTAGACTTACGTAGATGTGTATAAATAGCCTAAATAAGTAATTTTTTAAAGCTTTATAACTTGTTTACTAGTAAAGCTATAATTTTAATTTTTTAATAGATTTATAGAGAAAATACTAGTCTTTAATTATTAAATTTAAAAACACTATTTCTATTATATAATTAGTTAGTAATTAAAAAAACTCTTTATTTTACTAGTTATTATATATATTACGTAATATTATTATATAAAAATATAGTACTAATACATTATTATATAAATTTTAACAAAGTTGTAATAATAATAAAGTAGTTAAAAAGTTATTAAAGTTTAAACTTTTTAAAATAGTGTTCTTTGCTAAGTCACTAATTTTCGCCCAATCTAATTCTTTTAAATAATTATAAAACTATATTTTTTCTATTTTTAAACCTATAAAACTTAGAGTTTAGGGTTAGGTAGAAGTTCTATATAATACACTAGTAATTAGTACTATTTTATTAACTAGTAATTACTATCTAGTAAGAGACTTTAACTTTATACTTTAAAAATCTTTTTTAAAACCTTACTAAGCAGCTTGCTAAGTAGCTTACTAAGCATTTTTTTAATTTTAGCTAATTAAAAAGCTTTATTTACTTATTAATTAGTATTTTATAGGTAGTATAGGTACCTAGAGTACCCTAGCTACCCTAGCTACTCTAGGTGCACTAGCAGTATAGGTGCACATTCTTGCGCAACCTTACATATGTGTATACTAAGAAAAAAGTAGTATTGCTAGTGCGCTCTAAGCGTATTTAGTGAGCAGGCATGCATAGACGTGCTTAGAGTCGCTTAGGTATCCTAGGTGCTTATACTTACTTAAAACTTTTCCTAATGTAATTAAATATAGTAAAACTACTTAAAAATTAAATAAGTAATTGTTAGCTTGCCAAATACCTTTTTTTAATCTGTTTTTTAGTTTAAGGTTAAAGTAAATTAAAATAGAAGGCTCTATATACTATATACAGTACCTAATTCGAATTAAAAACTAACCTTAAATATCTATCTAAAAGAAGACTTCGCGCACTCTTAGTATATAGTATAACACTATTATAAAAAGCTGTAGAGGTGCTAGAAAAACGCTTTAAAATATGGTAAAGTAGTAAGATAGGTTTAGCTATTTAGGAACTATTTATAAGCATTTACAAATTAGCTAGCTTTTTATAAAGTTAATTATAAGCTATACTATAGTCTATAGTCTATAGATACTAAAGTTAATAATAATATAACGCGTAGTTGCCTACGTAGCATAAAATCCATAACTAGATATATTAAGTATTTATCTATCTACTATATAATATATTTAATTATTACACAAGACCTTAAGGTTACAATCTAGTATAGCTATCCCTTAACCTAATAACGCACTTTTTATAGGGCGGGCAGTTACGCGCCTATACTAAACATCTTTATTATATAGAGATTCTAACTAAGGTTAAGTCCGTACTATACACAGAGAGGAGTAAAATAGGAGATACTAAAACCTAGTATCTAGCACATAGTAGTAGTAACAAAATATATATAAAATAAAAAAATTTATTATTAACTTTCTTTATAACAGCATTGTTAATAATAGTTAATAGACAGTCTACTATCTAGCATAACTAAGTTATATGTTATCTCTTAACTAGTAGACTATTAGAGAGCTATAGTGGACCGCGGAGTTACAATTGCGGGTTACGCGCCTATACATATATAATAAGTAGAATAATAATAATAATAATAATAAGATATATAATAATAAAAAGTATAACCTAGATACTAATAATAAATATATATAGAATAAGTATTATAAAGATTAGATATCTACTATTCTTAAAGAATATATAGTAGTATAGTATAAGTTATATAGCAAATATATTACTATAGCTAGTTTGTCTTATTACGTTAGATAATACCTAGGTGCTCTAGAAACTATTAATTTTAACTTATAGCTCTTTCTCTACTAGTTTAGTTGCCTAGTGCTTAGCTATATTGGTAATAGACATTACTAGAGCACTTTTAGAAAGTAAAAGGTAAGATTTAGTTAGATCTAAAAGCAAAAGGTTAGGCATATTATAAACTACTTATAGTTTTGCTAGCATAAAGAAATATATAATAAATAGTTACTAGAGGCATAGGGTATATATAGATATATAATAGTTTTATAAGATTTCTATAAAAGATAAGTAGAGTAAGGCTAGAAAAGTGTACTAGAGATTAATAAGTTATTATTAGTAGAGAATAGTAGAGTGCTATTTAGTATTAGGAATAGAAAGCGTGTGTATAATTTATTATATATTATAGCAGTAGCGGCGATAGAGCGTATATATAGTAGGTTGTCTATTATCTAGTAAAGTAGTAGGTAGGCGAGCAAGTTAGAGTGTTATTATTATAAGTTGTTATCTTAAAAGCTAGGAGGAGAAACGTTAGTAAAACTTTAATGTGCTCTAGGTCCTAGGGCTTAGCGCGCATATAACATAATATAATATTATATAATATTATATGGGCGCTAGTAACGCAATAAAAAAACGCAGTAATTAAATATAGTGGGATCACTTAAAAACTAAATAAGTGGAGGTAGTTTATAACTCTTGTCCAGAAGGGCCTTAAATATCTAATAATGCAATAATAGTTTAAACTTTAAATTTACTCGCATCTTACCTATACCCTATAAGCTCCTAACCTATATAAGATTTACTTATAGTATATATAGTCATATTGTTTATTTAGTATTGATTACTCTTTTTAACCCCATTTTTTTAATTTAAGCCTGCGTAGATTAGGATAAAAAGGCCGCTTTAATCTAGTACCTAAAAATATAGTCTACTTTTAGTTTTTACTAATATAATAATAGTTTATAAATTGTATACTTGCCCCTATTATTTATAAGCACTCTAATAGCTATTAAAGTTACTTAAAGTATATATAGAAAACTAACTTTAGTTCTACTATTACTATTAGTAGTAATTACACTATATTTACACACTACTATATAGCATACTTATATAATACGCTTACTCTCTAATACTATAACTATAAGAATTTAGTATATTTATATAACACTCTTCTCCCTTAGTAACTTATTAATAAACACCTTTATCTTTTCTTTTCCCTTGCTCTTAATTTTACCTTTTATTACTACCTTTCTAACTAGTAGTAATATAAGAAACTATAGTAGAAACTTTATGTATCTATTACTACGCTTATAGTTACTAATTTATTACTAGCCTAACTAGTACACTAAGACCACCTTATATAGAGTAAGGTATACCTTTTACTTCCTATTAATAATACTTTAAATAAAGTAGTATTCTAGTGTAGATTTAGCAACTTTAAGTAGATAGATTATTAAAGCATACTTTTAGACAGTGTTAACTGCAATTTTAGTATTAGAACTTAGGAGAATAGTAGGAAATAGAGTAATAAAAGTCTCCTTAAGGTTAACTTTAATATAGAGATAAAGCGTTAGTATACCTATAGTATATAAGCTTTTACCTAGTATATATCTTATAAGTAGCATAAACCTACTATTATAATAGCTATTACTTCTAGTAATATCTTTAGAAATAATAGTAAAGGAGGAAGATAATAGTTGTAATAAGTATCTTTTTATCTTCTTTCCCTCTTACTCTAAACTAGTATAGTAATATAGCCTTACTATGTTTTGCATATAGATTTTTTTTTGTTAAAGTAGGCGCGCTAAGCTTGCTTAGCGAGCTTAGGCTAACGTGCTAACCCCTTTTTATTAATACTACCTTAAAACGCTTTTTTATATAAACAATAGTAAGAGAAATAACTAGTATTATTATAATATTTTTATTAGAAACCTCTTAGTTGCAAAAAAAAACATAGTGTATATTGTACACCTAGCTTGTCGCTACTACTATTATTAGTTATTTACACTTACGCTGCTATATAGCGTACTTACTTAGATAAGCTAACTTAGTAGTAATAATAATAATAATAGCTAAGAGAATTTTGCAAATTTATATAACACTTTTTATACCTTTTTTAATTACTAAGTAGGGGACTCTTCTTTTTTTGTTATATTATTTAAGATAAAAGCCTTTGTCGCCCTACCCCTAGGTAGATAAAATAACGCCACATACAATACTTTTATTATACTAAAGCTTACTAATAAATACTTTATCCTCTACCTTTTACTTTCCTTTTATATTTAGTTACTAATAAGAAGTAATTATATCTACTAAAGTGGGAATTTAACCTTATAGTTTTTTGCGAACTAAATAAGCTACTAACCTAACTAGTATACTAGAACTACCTTATAGATAGTTAAGTATATTTATTCCTTACACTAGATAAGTATCTAATAGACAGAATAAAACTCTAGCGTAGTTACTTTAATAGCCGCTTTAATAGTAGTAGTATAAATTTTTAGTATACACTTGTTAGTAATAGTAAGTACTTCTTTAGGAATAATAGTAATACCTAAATAGATAGTAGGGCGTAGAGAAATAGTGGAGATTTTATTAAAGATAATATTAATATAATAATAGAGAAATAGTGTATCTAGTATATATTACTCTTATTATACTTATAAGAAATAGTATATAACGTATTCTATTAGTAAGCCGGCTACTTTTCCTTAGCACGACTAACTTATATTATGACTCTTTAATTTCATCGCTATTAAACAAGGAGCCTACGTACGTCGTGCTTATATCTAATTTAGAAGATACCTCTGTATCTTTTTTACACGTTCGCGCGTTGTGTCTAGTCTCCCCACAGTTTCTATAGCGCTGTAGAGCTAGTTAGGCTCTTTCTTAATTACTACTACTACAAGCCTTCTTTAATTGCTAAGGCGCCTACGACGCCTTAGTAGCTACCTGCGCTACTACAGTCCTATACTCTATAGTCCCACCCTGCTAGATCCGCTTTCTTTTACGTAATTTCCGCTTAGTTATTACTACTAATTGCTTCTTAAGCTTATAGACGCGGGCGGTTAAAAGAGCGTTTTAATGCAGTATAAGTTTACCACTTTTTATAAGCTAAGAGAAGTCAGCCTAAGCTATAACAGGCAATTAAGTGAAGGAGTCGCTCACTAGCTTTGACTAGGATCTAAACTTATGCGTATTGCTTAGTGTTTTTAATTGCCATAGCGTCTCCTATGGTGGGAGTACTAGTGAGGTACGCAGCTATACTTTAAGGCGATCTAACACTACCTACGCGTTAATAGGGACAAGGCCTAATGCCTTAAAGGCCTTATAATAGTTCTCCTCTATAAACACGTTAAAAAACGCGTCTTTAAAGGCTAGGAGGAAGCCTTCCTTATTAATATAGAAGACGCGCCTGCGTGCTAAGTCTCTAATGCGCTAAGAGTACTTACACTTTAATAGCAAGAAGCAGACCACATTAAGCGGCTAGAGGACGTGCGATAAGTGAGGTGGCATGCAGAGGGTGAGGATCTTATTTTCAAGGCAGTAGTCCTTAAAATCCTAGTTAAGGTAGCTTTTGTGGCCGTCTAAAATAAGCAGTCTATACCCCCCTACCTGACGCGCCTTTGTATGCGCGTTAAAATGCTTTAACTACTCTAGACTAAGCATATTGTTAGTCTAGCTATTCTTAGAGACTAAGAGCTTCTAATTACGCAGTATATCTACCTCCTTATACTACGCAGAGATGTGGACGCGTTCTTTATGAATAATAAAAGGTAGAGTCGCATACCTAGTAGCGCAGATACTCTAAATAATAGTAACCCACTCGCAATTACCTAGCTAAATAAGCTTAGGTTAAGCACGTCTCTCTGCGCCTATAACAACCTTTATTAAGCTAATAACGCCTATCTAGAAGCTAGTCTTGTCAAATTTGTGCACGTTGTTATTATGGACGCTATACTTGGCTTTAGTATCCTCTACCAGCTTAAACCACGCACTAATTATCACTAGATCCTCCTAGAGTATTCTCTAGCGATCTTTAGCTTAATTAAAGGCCATTTTAAGCTTGGCTAAGCGCGTTACAAAGCGCTCAGCCTAGCGCTTGCCAATAGGCTGGCCACTGCGTATACCCAGTAGTTTGTTGGCCATATCTTCTACCTCGCACAGCTAGGGCGCGAATCCTCGCAAATTAAGGTTAAGGATATATTAGACAATTGTCTGCTCTTTAGTTATAGTAAGTTTCTAAATCCCTAGTTAAGTTTGGGCGCGTAGAGTAATTCTATAAAGCTAATTAGAGAGGCGCTAGTGTTTAACGTTAAAGGTAGTAGCTGCGCGTTGTAGGCTTTAAATTTGGCCAGAAGTATAGGCCTTAAGAGCAAGGTTAATTCTGCCTTCTTAGTTAACTAATATCGCATTGTGTTGTGGAGATATATTAGAGTTACTAAAGTGTTAGTCGTGCTAAGGAAAAGTGGCTGGCTCACTAATAGAATACGTTACCTATTAATATATTAACTTATATTATTTATAATAATTAGGATAGTAAAGAAAAAATAGCTTGTAATATTGCCGCGCTAAAGTTTTATCCCTTCCTTAAAGTTCTAACTACAGTCTCTTTGTAAAAAGTTTGCTTATAAGAGTCTTACACTAAGACTACTTAGCTTACTTAGTAGTTTAAACGCGTTTTTTTATAATTACCTTTTTATACTCTTTTTAATTACTAAGTAGGGGCTCTACTTTTTTATTATGTTATTTAAGATAAAAGCCTTTGTTATTCTACTCCTAGGTAGATAAATTAATGCTACACAAATATGTAAAGATAGTTTATAACTCTTATCTAGAAATAAACTTCTAAAGTATATTTAATAAATAGACTATAGTAAAGTATAGTATTAGTCCTTTATATAGGTATTAGAAAAAATACTAAATAATATAATAACTTTATTAATTTTAAGGTACTATATAATTATAATATATTATCTAATTTAGATATAAATTAAAATAATTAAAAACTAGTAATACTCCTTTAAACTATTATATATAATATTTATTAGGAAGAGAAACATCGTAGACCTTTTAGTATACGGTACAATGCTATAAGTGAAAGCTATAGGTGTGCTAAAAACGCTTTAAGAAAGGTAAAGCAGCGAATAAAATATTTATCTATTATAAATATATAGTAAAATAACTCTCCTAGACAAGAGTTATAAACTGTCTCTACTTATTTAGTTTTTAAGTGGCTCTATTACGTTTAATTACTGCGTTTTTTTATTGCGTTGCTGGCGTCTATATAATATTATATACGCGCTAAGCCTAGAGCGCGTTAAAGATTTTTTAACGCCTCTCCTAGCTTTTAAGACAACCTATAATAATAATATCCTAACTTACTTGTCCGCCTACTACGTTACTAGATAATTAACACTACCTTATAACCTTTTACTATATTACTAAATAATTAACTACTTAGAACCTCTACTCTACTCTACTACTATAATATTGTTTGGGTTTTTTTTTGCGACTAAGGGGGTTCTAATAAAAATATTACAATAATAGTAGATGTTCCTTCTGCTGTTGTATACACAGAAAAGCGTTTTAAGGTATTAATAAAAAGGGGTATACTATAATATATAACAAATTGCGCGCGCGCTCCCTACTCCTAATACTCAATATTATCTTACTATCCTCTACTAATAACCTATTAACTTATTAACCTTTAGTATACTTCTCTAGTATTAGTCTTACTCTACTTAACTTTTATTGAAATTCTATAGTATAAGTGCGTACCTATATATGCCTAATATCTTTTATAGCTATTCTATATAAATCTTACTTTAATAATAACGCTATAGCTTTTTTAGATTATATAGCCTTATTTTGTTTTTTAGAGTCTTTTATAATCTTTGCCTATTCTCTTTTATTGTCTTTAAAAATATAGTTAGTAACCCTTATTAATATAGCTAAATATTAGGTAGCTAAACTAGTAGAAAGTAAGCTATAAGTTGAATTTTATGCGTGTAGTCTCTATATACTTATTAAGGAAGTAGAACTCTAATAAACTAGCTAAGGTAATCTAATAACTACACTACTTATATCCTACTACTATATAGTTAGTAATATTAGGCGTTTAACCTTTGCAATACTAATTCTAGCTAGTTTTATTAATATTATTTTTATTTTTATTATATACGTATAGACGTGTAACTGCCTACCTAGTAGTAATAGCATTATTAGGGCGAGGGATAGCTATGCTAAATTATAACCTTAAGGTCTTGCGCGATAATATACTTTGTATATAAGGGTAGATAAACACTTAATATATCTAATTATAGATTTTTATACTTTATATATAGGCTATGTTATATTCTTATCTTTAACTTTAACTTTAACATTTATAAACTATAGTATACTATAATTAACTACCTTATTAGTATAAGGGACTAATTTGCACGTGCTAATAAATAGTCTCTAGCCTAATCTATCTTACTACTTTACTTTTTTAATGCGTTTTTAGCACACCTATAGCTTTTCTTTAGTGTTATACTATATACTAAAAGGTCTGCAATATTTTTCTTCCTAATATAGTAAAAAATAAATTAATTATAGTGTGCTACATTAATGTATCTAGAGATAGAATAATAACTTTTATTTTAAATAATATATAGTAGAAAATATAGAGCCTTCTAGTTATAAATTAATTATAAATAGTAAATTTTTTTATTTGTCCTTATTAGGCTATTCTTACTAAGAGGAACGTTAGCCGGCTATATTGTATAGGCTTAGTTATTAATTACGTAATATTATTTTAGTGCACTATATCTATATATATATATATTAGTAATTACTTTATACGTATAAGCTATAAGTATTATAAAGAATACTTCGCGCACGTTCTATACACGATATAACGCTATAAGAAAAAGCTATAGGTGTGCTAAAAAACGCTATAAATTAAGCTATAAGTATATATAATATATTACTATAGGTAGAACAATTAACTGTTAACTAGCTTCCTATAAGTCTACACTATAGGTTTAAATATCTAGTAACACTTACTTATTATATCCTTTACATTCTCTCTTTACTATATTAGAATTGCTTTAGAAGTTAACACGCCTTGTGCTTATAGCACCTTAGCTAAAAAGTGTATAAATTAATAAAGTAGTAATACTATAATATACTTAGACGCTAAAAGCTATGTTTAAAGAAATAGGTATATAGTATCTAAAAGGCCTACTAGATCTACACTAGGTAGGAAAAACAAATCTTTAAATTATCTAGCTTAAGAAAATTAGCCTATAGCTACTATATAAGCAGTTATATAATAGTCTAGTATACGCAGCCACTATATATATAGTAGAGCTTTAGGATCTTTACCTACTAAAGAAGCACCTTTAGAATAACTATAACTATAATCTTGCTATATATTACTATATATAGTTAACTACTATTAAAGAGAATAATAATAAGAGATACACGCACTAGTACTTCTATCTACTTACTCCTTATAATATTATATAAATATACTAGTAGTAATAATAATAATAATAATAATAAAATAATAACGCAAACTAAGTTCTTTATTTTTTTTGTGAACAAAGCTACATCCCGCAACTATACTATAGTAAAAAAGAGAATCTAGCTATAACCTATTTTTCTATGTACTAGCTTTGTGAGATATCTATAGACTATGTAAATACACGTGACTAAGTTAATGGCGCGCTTATTGTTTGGTACTCCGCAAGGCTGTTAAGTACACTAGTAGGATTAACTTAACCACAGTTTAGAACTATTGTTAAGCAGTGACTTATCTTGCCCATATAGACAGTAATAAGGTTAGGGTGCTTGTCGCCTATATAAAGAGAGCCCGATCTCGCTACTATCTTGCGCACCACCGCAACCGACGACTATAAGTCCTTTAAAAAGATAGGCAATAAAAGGGATAAAAGAAGTGTGCGTATAGTAATATAATATAGAGTAACCTAAGAGTAATTACTATTATTTATAATAAGATATAAATAATAAACTATTATGTGGCGTTAAATTAACTACCTAGGGGTAGCACGACAAAGGCTTTCATCTTAAATAATATGACAAAAAAGAAAACTATTATATTATAGCATAATATCTATAATTAAAATTTCTATTAAAGATACATAGTAAATAAGTCTAGTATTTAGACTATTAGTATAGTATTAGTATATTATTTAAACTGCTAGTACTATACTAGTATATATACTTATTATTATTATTTATATAAGCTTTATAAAAAGTATATATATTAATTTATAACTTATTATTTTTACTTTTATAAAAACTTACTAAATTTTTGGTTTAGTTATAAAATTACTTTATAATTATAGCTAGAGTTTTAATTTTAGTATTTATACTAATAATTTTATATAGATTTTACTTTATATTCGGTATATTTTAAATTTCTAATACTTTAATAAATAGTATACTATATATATAAAATGGTCGCATTGTTTATTTAGTGTTAATTACCCTTTTTAACCCTATTTTTTTAATTTGAGCCTGCGTAGGTTGGGATAGAAAGGCCGCTCTAGTATAGCGCCTAAAAATATAGTCTACTTTTAGTCTCTACTAGTATAATAATAGTTTATAAGGATAGTTTATAAACTACACACTTATCTAATAATTATAAGCGCTCTAATACTTATTAAATTTACTTAGAGCGTATATAATAAACTAATTCTTACTTTATTATTAGTAATTACGCTGCTATGCGGCACACTTATACAATACGCTTACTATCTAATACTATAATAACTATAAGAATATAATATGTAGTATTAAATTAACTACCTAGAGGTAGCACAATAAAGGCTTTTATCTTAAATAATATAATAAAAAAAGCAGAGCCCTCTGCTTAGTAATTAAAAAGAGTATAAAAAAGGTAATAACAGAAAAAAGCGCATTTAAACTGCTAAGCAAGCTTAGTAGTCTTAGTATAAGGCTACTTCTATAAGCAAAATCTTTATAAAGAGGCTACTTAGAACTTTAGGGGAGATACAACTTTAGCGTAGCTACGCTGCAAGCTATCTTTCCTCTACTATTCTAATTATTATAAATAATATAAGTTAATATATTAATAGGTATGTACTACTACTATGGTGGAATAAACTCCACTATATAGGTTACATAGTAAGCCGGTGCCTAATTGGCTCTTAAGAATTTAATAGGCAGTTTCTTTCTTTAAGTATATATAACTTAATCTATCTTTCTACTAAGTCCTAATTAGGGCTAGGTTCTTCTACAAAATTGGCGACTAACCTGCGACTTAAATCTCTAAAACCTTAACTTTAGGAAGGCTATTATATTAGTACTCTAATATAGACAAGTAGTGTTATCTAAAAAAAAGATAAGATAGAATAATAGCAGCATGTAGTAGTGTGCAGAATAGCGTATACTAGGGATAGAAAAAAACCCTAAAAGAGACTTAGGGGCGAAATTAGGCGTAACTAGATTCCCTTTTATTATATGCCTTATATAGATAATATTGCGGTAAAGGGCCTAAAGACTAACTATAATAGAGAGATGCTTAAGGACGAAATCTATAGATATATTATAGAACACCTTATAAATCTTAATTAGGTTCTAGTAGATATAGAACTAGTGGGTGTTACTATATTAGATAAGAAGTCTAACTAGGGCTACACTACTATAGATAGATATAGTTGGCTATATAGTTAATAAGAATAGTTAATACTTATCCTAAAAGAAAGTAGCTAAGATTATTAAATAGCCACCTTACAACTACGCTAAAGATATCTAAACCTTTTTTAGAGTTTATATATACTATTAAATTTAGATTTAAAGATAACTACACTACTATTTATACTACTATATAAGGGCGTAGAGTTCAATTAGAGAATTATAGAGAATGCAGCAATATAGTAATTAAAGAAGAGTATTACTTTTGCCTTAGTATTAGTGTCTATTAACTACTTAGAGCTATTATAGAAAGTGGTAATCTTAGTAGATAACAGTAAAATTAAATAGGGAGCCGCAATATAGTAATATAAACTAGATAGTCTTCTTTATTTAGTGTAGTTTAAATTAAGTCTTAAGTCTTAAAGTAAATATAACTAGAATTTAGAGAAGTATAAGTGCAAAGCCCTTCTTCTTACGCTTAAAAAGTTTTAACCCTAGATTTATAGAATATACTTTGTTATAGAAACTAACTCTTATACCTTAATTGCCTAGCTAAATTGCAGCGCAACTAACTTACTAAGGGCTTTAATAACCTACTAGTTAGCACTTCTAACACTCTAGGAGTTTAATATTTACTATGTCTTAGGGCGTAAGAATATAGTTACTAATGCGCTCTTAAGACGTAAATAGTAAAAGGGTTAGATCCTTTCTAAATAGCTAGAAGAAGATATTAAGAACTTTATTAAGACGTATTTAGGGTATATTAGTATTATATTCTCTACTATAGGTAAGAAGGCTAAAGTAGAAATAGAATATACAGAGCCTACTATAAACAACCTGCCTAAAATTTCCTCTAACCTATATACTAAATACTTTTACAATATTATAATCTAGCTTATAACTCTAACTATGCCTAAAGGCCGATCTAAGAAAAACTAAAGGTATATTAGGCTATAAGCTTAAAAGTATAGGGTTGTAAGAGGCATACTATAGTATTAAACTATAGAAAATAGGCCGCTGCGTAGAGTTATAGATAACTTAGTCTAATAGGCAGATATTTTGTAATAACTCTATAAGAAATTAGGCTATTAAGGATAAGAAGGCACTTAGAGGAAGATTGCAGCACATTACTACTAGCTAAATCTATATTAGAGTATTAAGAAATATATTAAGACTTGCGCTAAATATTAGGCATATTTTATTGGAAGGGTAGTAGAGAAGCTATACTTTATATAGAAAATAAATATAATTTAGAGATAAGTTATAATAGATATAGTGTATATACCTAGAAGTAAAGAAGAAAAGGAATTTATAGTTATTACTAGAGACTATACCTTTAGATAGTCTAAAGTAAAAGTACTTACTAATACTAACTTAGCTATAGTTGCCTAGTTCTTAGAAGAATCTATCTTTAGTAGGTAGGGCATCCCTTTTTGCCTATTAGTAGATAGAGGACTAGAGAATAGAGGTTTAGTAGAGGACTTAGCTAAATAGTTTAATATCTAACAAGTAGTATCTAGTGCTTATTACCTATAAGGGCAAGATCTAGTAGAAAGAGGCCACTAAGAGCTTATTAGCGCACTATAGAAGATAAATAGCAACTAGGTCTAGAACTTACTTAAAGCTTTATAGGCTAATTAGGTTATAGTAAAGTAATCTATAGGCAAAACACTAGCCTTTCTAATCTATAAAAGAGAATATATTCTTTCTATTAAACTTTACATTCTAATATGGCAGACACTTCTATAGGAATATGTTTATACTACTAAAGAACTCCTAGCTATTAGAGTAAAGTAGTTTAAAAAGCGTAATTATTACTTTTAAGAAACTATTAACTAAACTATTTAACTGCACAAATAAGGAAAGGAATAGTTTAATAATTAGTGCACTTTTAGAATAAAGCTACTATAATAAGGCGATTTAGTGTTAGTATATAATACTTTTTAGGCTAGTAATATAAGTTATAAAGTTAAGCTTACTAGAAGGTACTAAGGCCCCTTTAGGATTAGGACTATACTACCACACAGTAAAGGATAGTATATACTTAAGGAGCTTAATAGAATACTTTTTTATAATAGAATACTAGGCAATTATATTATTTAATTCTATCTACGCACAATAATAGATTTTAATATAATACTAGAACCTAATATTATAAACACTAATAACTTCTTAGAAGAAATTACTAATTTCTTAAAGGAAATTAATTCTATAGATCTTAATAAAGTTATATAGAGGCCTAAGCCTAAATATCTTATATTTGCGCGCAAATTATAAAGGCTAGCGAGATATATATAGGATGTCCCTATAAGAATAAAGTAAGTAGGAATTTTGCTGCTACTAGCAAACTTTAACTTCTTAGACTTTGTCTATTAGGAGGAGTAAGCTAGCTAGAATAGTAGCGTATTATAAGCTAAGGGACAGCTTATTTCTTAAGTTAAAGAAGAAAAGTTAGAGAAGAAGATAAAATAATAGTATTAGTACTAAGTTAAATTAAAGTCTAATATATATATATATAATTACTAGGATAGAATTGCAAGCTATAGATTCTAATAATAGAGCCTAACTAATAATTAGATAGCTAGAAAATTAAAAGCGAAGAACTACTATACTAACCTTTATAAGAATCTAAACCTCTATAACTACTATAGTCTAAGCTATAATTAGAGTTTGGATTATAACTCTAATAGGAGCAAGGTATAGAGCTATCTTACTTTACAGCTTAAGTTCTGCTAGGGCCTAAATCTAGATATATAGCTTAGGTAGAGAGGTTAGAAGTAATAGAGAATAGACCTAAAGAAAGAGAAGAGGAAATTATACTGCTGCAGCTAAGCGGGGATAAGAAAGTGTAGGCGGAATTAATAGACTATTAGGAAGCTAGATATATAGGAGAAGGTAAGTAGAATAAAACTTTAGAAGAATTATTAGTAGTCTAAAAGGGAAATAAGTTAGAGAATAAAGAGCTAATTTGTAGCACTATATTAAGTAAGACTTAATCTAGAAAGGAATAGGGACTAGAGAGCAAATAACTAAAAGTAGGAGTAGTTTGGCCCTAAGATAGAAAAGGGCTACCGCTATTGCTGATAGAGAAGATAATAAGTTAAAAAGGATAGAAAAAGAGTAGTATATAGGGAGAACCTTAGAATAAGAAAGGACTATTACTATTACTACTAGAAAGGATAATAAGCTAGGTGTAATAACGTCTAAAGAGGGGTGTGCGTAGAAAAGGCTTAGTAATATTAGAATTAGTGCCTAATAGAGAATTAGGCGCCTCTAAGGAACTTTTAATAATTAGACAAGGCCTGCTAGGGCGCCTAGTAGGAAGTATTATAGCAGTGTTACTAGAACTAAGCAGCTTACTAATTCTATTATAAATATAGGTGTTTACTTTTAGTTGCTTTGTCTGCAGCTTACACACTTGCTAACAACCCTATTAGAAAGAATTAGCTTAAGTATTTATAGTAGATACTAGAGGAAATAAAGCTAGATAGATAAATTAGTAATAGAAAACTAGTTAAGAGCGAATTAGGCTTACTATAATAGTTAAAGAAGTACTACTAATATTAGAAAGTTATCTAGTATAGAACATAGTAGCCCTTAAGAAGAAGGCGCTAACTACTATTAATATACTAAAAGTAGAGATAATAACTCTAGATACAAGCCCTATAGGCTTAATTATAATTACCCTTAGTTATACTAGAATTATAGTTAATATAGCCTTAGCCTATAGTAAAGAAAAGGGTAGGAAAATAAGATGTATAAGAAGTATAACTAGATACTAAGCGCTATTTAAAGTAATTACGCCTTTATTTATTAGTGCTTGTGTCTTTTATAAGAGCAGCTTAGTATAGCTAATAGAATAGGATAGTGTAGGCAATAGAAGTGTTATTAGTAGAATTAGAGTTAATCTTAAAGCTATCTATACTTTAAGCAAACTATATAAGGTAGCCTAATAATAGATACTTAGCATAAATATTGCGTAAGAGTCTTATAATCTTATAGATAATACTAAAGTTGCATAGCTAATTTAAAAGGGTAATAATTAGGGTACAAGTTAGTAAGCTAAGAGATAATTAGGGTAGACATACGCATAATAAAATAGAAGTAGTTATAGAGTATTATTAATAGGCGGCAGTAAGGGCTATTATAAGTCTTAACTACTTTTCTTACTATTACTATTATTATTATTGCTAGCACTAGAGGTGTGGCTACTAAAGAAGAAGTTAATAGTAGCTATAGTTAAGGAGAAGGTTAAGACTATTAGGTAGGAGAATTAGAATAGTAGAATAAGAAGAGAAGTAGAAGGATATAAAGGGTAGATTATATACTTTAAGTAGCTACAAGGCTTTATTAGGTTATAGTAGGTATGACGTGTGTGTAAATATTACTTCTAGACTAGTAATAGATAGTAGTACTCTTTAAGGAAAGTGCAACTATATTACTACTAGTAAGAAACTCTAAGAGTAGATTAGGTACTTATAGATAGTAATTAAAAAGCAAACAGCTTATAGGCATAGATAGGAAGATATAGTATTATAAGAAAAGGAGCAAAGTATAGTAGAAATAAAGAATGTATTTAAGTACTAATAAGCTATCTAAAGCCTAAGTAGCTCTTAGGTAAAAAAGAACTTTTGTAGCTATTACTAGTAAGCTATAGGCTAAAACTACTACTTTTCTTGTACTCTTTTTCTTCTTATACTTATTATAGAACCTATAAGCCTAAGTAACTTTAGCCTAAACTTAGAGATTCTATAATAGCCTCTAGAAGAAGTTTCGCTCTAAGGAGCACTACAACTCTTAAAAACTTAAGTCTAGGCTTTATTCTCTATATTAGTATTATAGGGAGAAGAAGAACTATTAGACTAATAGTTAAAGCGTGCCTAATATCTTCTTAGAGCTCTTCCCTTTTCTTAAAATATATAAATTATAGTTATATAATAGGCAAGAGCTAAAAGTAGTATTAAAACTATCTAAAAAGCTAATAGGCCTATCTCTAGAGTAGCCTAGTAAGTAGGTACTCTAGACTAGTTAGAAGTATAGGTACGTGTAGTAGTAAAGCTTACGTAAGAAAAAAATTAAAAAGAAGCTAAATAAATAGTATCTAAGGGCAAAGCTAAAGGATATAGGATTAGAGAATTAGGGGTTAACTAAGGTAGAAATTTAAGGTTATTACTAATTATAAGGCCCTTAAATATAGATATTACTTCTAGAAAGCTAAGTATTACTTAGGTCTAAGTATTAAGGTTTATAATGTGTGCTTAATATATAGAAGAAGAATTAGAAGGTAAAGAATAAAGGCCTATTTAATAGTTAACTTAAGAGGCATTTAGAGTGTATATCTATAAAAAGAGAAATAGTATAGCATACCTAGAATAAAAGAGTATAGGGCGCTTTTATTATAGATATAGTAGGCTATATATACGCTACTAAATAGTAGTTTTATATTATTATTAGCAAACTAGAAACACTAACGCTATGCTAGTAGGCACCTATTATAGGATAGAGTGTTATTATCTATAATAGAAAAATAGGTAAAGTTAATATATCCTTAGGTAGTAGTAGCAAATAGGCTTAGTAGGTATGTAAGATAAGAGTCTTTATTATTTAATAATTTAGACTATTAGGCCTAGTAGAATATAACTTACTTATTCTTAGTATTGTATTATTACACTTTCTAACTATAGTAGAGAAAATAAAAGAGTAAGGCGTTAATTATAAGTTTATTAGGGTTATAGTCTAACTAAAGTGTAAAATTATCTTAACTATTTACCTAGGATTGCAAACTATAAGATAGGTTATTATTATTACTAACGCTCTACCTAAGGGCTATAAAAACTTAGACTATAATATTAAAGCTAATACGTGCGTCTAAGAGAGGAATCACTTCCTAGAAGTTAGCCTAAGAGACTATTAGGGTGCAAGGAACTTACGCAGAGATAAGAAGGTAATAAATACGCTAATAAAGGGCTTTTTAGACACTAGTAGAAGATTAAAACTACTAGAGCCTATACTATTATCGCCTTAATAAGGAGACTTACTACTACCGCTACTACTACTAGAACTAAGGCAGCTAGATGCGTAGGCGCCTAGGACATAGTTAATCTAAAGATAGGGAGGCATAATAAGGCAGGCTAAATAAAGGCTTAAGAATAGTTTAGGGTTTAGGAGGATAAGAAGCTAAACTATAGGAAAATTATAAAAGTGTAGAGAGTAAGTAGAATAGGTAGGTTAGTAATAAAAATAGGTAGGCGTTCATAGACTATTGTTTAAGATTACATAAAGCTAGGTTATTAGCAAAGCTTATTATTAAAGGTAGGCCTAACCTCTACTTACTAGTAAAAGGCGCTATAGAATATTTAGAGTATTTTCTAGAAGGGTATTTAGTATAAAGCTTAATAGGGCTAAGCTTTTATAGGTAGGGAGGTATATAGTAGAATAAACTCTACTATATAGGTTATATAGTAAGCTAGTGTCTAATTAGCTCTTAAGGATTTAATAGGTAGTTTCTTTCTTTAAGTATACATAACTTAATCTATCTTTCTACTAAGTCCTAATTAGGGCTAGATTCTCCTACACTACTATGCTTATAAATACGATAAGGGTAATATATACTAAATACACACAGCTTTCCCTTATAGCGTTGTATCGTATACTAAAAGGTCTGCGATGTTTCTCTTCCTAATACTAAATACACATTTATCGCTCTATTGCTATATTAAAATTATTTTTAACAAATCTCCTACTATCTCTCCACGCATATTTCTACGCCCTACTATCTATTTAGGGATTAATATTGTTTCTAAAGAAGTACTTACTATTACTAAAAAGTATACACTAAAGATTTGCGCCGCTACTACTAAGGTAATAATACTAGAGTTCTATTCTATTTATAAAATAATTATCTATAGGAGTCTAGTATACCTAACTATCTATAAGGCAATCCTTATATACTAGCTAGGTTAGCAGCTTATCTAGTTTATAAAAACTAAGAAAACTATATTTCTACTTTAGTAGATAAAATTACTCCTTATTAGTAACAAAATCTAAAAAGAAAGACAAAAGGTAGAGAATAAGGTGTTTATTAATAATCTTTAGTATAATAAGAGCGTTATATAAATCTATAAGATTCTTCTAGTAGTTATATTAGTTTATTTAAGCGAGTACGCCGCGTAAGCGGCGTGCGAGCGCAGATAACTAATAATAGTAGTGGCAATAAGCTAGGTGTGCTGTGTACGCTATAAGTAAACTTTATATTAGGACTAGGAGCTTATAGGGTGTAGGGTTATTAAGGTGTTTAAGGTTAGTCTTTAATTAGAATTAGGTGCTATATGTAGTATATAATAACCTTCTATCTTAATCTACTTTAACCTTAAACTAAAAAAAAAGGTTAAAAAAGGTGTTTGGCAAGCTAACCAAGAATATAATATTTCTATATAATGCTCTTCTCTTCTAGTAACTTATTAATAAATATCTTCTTCTCTTTTTCCTTAATTCTACCCTGTATTATCACCTTTCTAACTAGTAGTAATATAAGAAACTATAGTAGAAACTATATATACTTCTTACACCTTAAGTTACTAATTTATTACTAGCCTAACTAGTACACTAGAACTATTTTATATAAAGTAAAGTATACCTTTTAGTTTCTATTAATAATGCCTTAGATAGAGTAGTATTTTAGTGTAGATTTAGCAACTTTAAGTAGACAAATTATTAGAGTGTACTTTTAGGTAGTATTAGTATTAGTATTAGTATTAGTATTAGCACTAGGATATAAGAAAATAGTAGGAAATAGAGGTATAGTATTATAAGAAGCGATAGAGATAGTAGTAGAAGTCTCTTTAAGGTTAACTTTAATATAAAAATAGAGTGTTAGTGTATTTATAGTGTGTAAGTTTCTATCTAGTATATATTTTATAACTAGCACAAACCTACTATTATAATAGCTATTACTTCTAGTAATATCTTTAGAGATAATAGTAGAGAAGGAAGATAATAGTTATAATAAGCACTTTATCTCTTTTCCCTCTCTACTTTAAACTAATATAGTAATATAGCCTTATTATGTTTTATATATAGATTTTTTTAGTTAAAGTAGGCGCGCTAAGCTTACTTAGCGAGCTTAGGCTAACGCTTTAACTCCTTTTATTAATACTATCTTAAAACGCTTTTCTATATAAATAGTAGTAAGAGGAATAACTGCTATTATTATAATATTTTTATTAGAAACCTCTTAGTCGTAAAATATATATATTGAATAATATAGTTTATTTTTATTTTTTATATGGCGTTAAATTAACTACCTAGAGGTAGCATAACAAAGGCTTTTATCTTAAATAATATAATAAAAAAGCAGAGCCCCTGCTTAGTAATTAAAAAGAGCGTAAAAAGGTGTTTTATTTTTATAACTAAGAGATTTCTACTAAAAAGATTATAAATAATAGTAGTTATTTCTTCTACTATTATAAACACAAAAAAGCATTTTAAGGTGTTAATAATAAGAGGTTTATAGAATAGTATAATCGACTTGCCAAACGCCTTTTTAACCTTTTTTAGTTTAAGATTAAAGTAGATTAAGATAGAAGGTTATATATACTATATATAGCACCTAATTCTAATTAAAAACTAACCTTAAATATCTAATAATATAATAATAGTTTAAACTTTAAACTTACTTACACTTTATCTATACCCTATAAACTTCTAACCTATATAAGATTTACTTATAGCGTATATATCGCATTGTTTATTTAGTGTTAATTACCTTTTTAATACATTTTTTTAATTTGAGCCTGTGTAGGTTAGGATGGAAAGGTCGCTCTAGTACAGCGCCTAAAAATATAACGCGCTAACTCTTTTTATTAACATCTTAAAACGCTTTTCTATATATATAATAGTAGGAGGGATATCTACTATTATTGTAATATTTTTATTAGAAACCCCTTAGTCGTAAAAAAAAACCATAGCGTATATAGCACACCTAACTTATTACTACTACTATTATTAGTTATTTATACTTACGCGCTAAATAAGCTAACTTAATAGTATTAATAGCTAGAAGAATCGTATAGATTTATATAACACTCTTACTACACTAAAGCTTATTAATAAAAATCTTATTCTTCTTTTTATATTCTCTACTAAAGAATTCTAGTATTAATAAAGAGTAATTACGTTTACTAAAGTAGAAATATAGTACTACTATTCTTTATAAACTAGACTAGCTCCTAGCCTAACTAGTATATAAAAATAGCCTTATAAATAGTTAAGTATACCTATTTCTTATACTAGATAAGTATTTTATAAATAGAATAGAACTCTAGTATAGCTATATTAGTAGTAATAGTATAAAACTATAGCGTGTACTTTTTAGTACTAGTAAGTACTTCTTTAGAAATAATATTAATATCTAGATAGATAGTAAAGTGTAAAGAGATAGTAGGAGATTTATTAAAAATAATTTTAATATAGTAATAGAGCAATAGTATATCTAGTATATATTACTCTTATTCTACTTATAAAAAATAGTACGTACCTATTAATATAGTAAATATTAACTTATATTATTTATAATAATCTAGATAGTAAGTTTATAATAAGTAAGATAGTAGAGAAAGAATAGCTTATAGCGTTGCCACGCTAAAGTTTTATTTCTTCTTTAAAGTTCTAACTATAGCCTTTTTATAAAAACTTTATATATAGAAGCTTTATATAAGGGGCTTTAGACTAAAAGGTTAGAGTTGCCTAAGTAAACTTATAAATTTAATAGAGTTTAATAGTAACTCTGGCTATAGACTTATATATACTTCTAGCTTAGTAGAAGTACGAACCTAAAACTTTAAGATAGCAGGCCGAGTAACTATAGAAGGGCGCTTAGCCCCTCACACTTTGCGCTAAAACTGCTAAGCTTACTTAGTAGTTTAAACGCGCTTTCTTTTATAATTACCTTTTTTACGCTCTTTTTAATTACTAAGCAGGGGGCTTTGCTTTTTTTATTATATTATTTAAGATGAAAGCCTTTATCGTCCTACCCTAGATAGATAAATTAACGCCACACACATAGAATAGTATACTAAATATTTTTATTTAGTAATATTTATATAAAATAAGTATACTAGTAAGCTATATATATTAAAGCGCTAAGAAATTATACTACCTCTAAAAGAAAAATAACTAAGAATAATATAAGTAAAAGGGGCCGCACCTTAGATTAGTAATATTTCCTATTATTAGGCCTAACTACCTATATAACTAATAGTAGAAAGGTAAAAGTCAATATATTAATAAACTAACTTCTCTCTCCTTCTCTCTCTCTTGGGAACTCCTCGTGCATTAGAAAAAAAACTTGAAGGGGTATGAAACTCCACTATAAATGCCCAAAATCAATACCCCATCCACATCCCCATCCCAATCTATAATATCAACAAAAGAAAAAGGCTCCAGCCAAGGGGTATCTTGTATCTCCGAATCTGCGCGCTCCTTTTCCGTCCCCGCCAATTCACTTTCCCCTCAAATCAACTCAATGATCAGTAAATGCACCACCCCGCAGAAAGATCCTCTTCGTACCGCCCACTTTGCCCAAGTCTCCAAAATCCTGCTGCCCCTGTCCCTTCCCCCTCACACTCGTGCGACTCTCGCTCCTGCTCTCGTTTCTCTCGTTCGGAGCCTGCGTCTGCAGCGTATGCGTCGGTGGCAGATTGCCGCTCACGCTGCGCGCTTGCTTCATCATACCTTCTATCCACTCCAACTTGTCCGTGCTCAGATCCATCTTCTTGGACTTGGGGCCCGCGAGGCCGACTTCGTCGCCCTGCCAGGAGCGGCGCGAGGAGTCGGTCGAAGGCGTAGAGTGCTCGTTGCTACCGGGCGGTGTGGGTGAGAAGTTGGGCATAGGTGGGGGCGCTTCCGCCGTAGCCATGGCGGATCTAGTAGGCGGTCTGACCGGCGTGGTGTTGGGACTGGGGACGTGGGTTCCGCCGCTGACACGTCTGTCACGCTTGCTCATCGCGCTTTCAGGTCGTAGCGGCTCCGTGCTGCCCTTCACCTCTAGGCCTAAAATTTCGAACTGCCCGTTGCTGGCTGTTCGACGGCCGTGATGTTCAGCGTACTGTCGTAAGTACTCACCGAGGTCGGCCCAGCCGCCTCCGACGCGGACCATAACACGCTCGCCGTTCTCTCCTACGCGGCGAATGAAAAGCTTGAGAGGATGTTCTTTGCCAGGCTGGGTAAGGTGATACATGCGGATATCGTTGTCGCTTCTCAGCGACGCTGCCGACTTCCTGCCTGAAAGAATGCTAGCTGAGTCGGAATCTGGCTTCACGGGCGACAAAGTAAGCTCGGGAGATTTCATGCCGCTGACTGAACGTGCAGCACGGAGATATCCCTTACTACCTTTGTTAGTCACGCCGCGTGAGGCCTTGGGATCCCGAACATCAGCTCCATTGCTGGATGTGAGGCGAATGTGAGCAGGAATCGTGGTGAGAATGTCGGAGATTTTTCGCTCTAGGTCGTCAACGCTGTTAGGAGATTTGTGGGAGAATTGTGTCGGTGGCCACGGTGGGGTACTTTCGACGGTCAGGTTGGTAGCGTTCTTTCGCCGTTTGGTCATCGCTGCATTTAAAGCAGGGCGAGGCGCTCTCACAGTCGCAGCTCGGTTGGTAGCATTGCGTACAGAGGGAGACTGATCGATGGCACTTGGTGGGCTTGATGTGTACGAGATTGCTGAGGAGATGGACTCCATGCTTTCACGGCGTGATCGTGGGGTTTGCGGTCGGTCTAAGGATGCGTCCGTGTGCTCTTCGCTGGTGGCAATGACCTGCGAGTCGGCAAAGCTTGCTGTCTCAAAGTTGTCCTCCTCGATCTCATTGTGCACAACCGTGTCAAGCGTGTCACCCTCGTCAAAAACAGAGTCCCCATCGGTGCTGTCCGGCTCAATTTCTGCATAGTGTGGCGTCTCGTTTATGGCCGTGTCTGGCGATGGCTTAGACGCGGTAAGAACGGTGGACGCGGCAGAAGCGCTAGGGACCGCAGGTTTGAATGCAGTAACGGATCGCACTAATACAGGTTTATCGTCTTCTAAGGCGGGTACGGGATCGCTGGTCATGGGTACTTCAGAAGGACTGTTGTTCTGGGGGATGGATGTGATAGCGTCGGAATGCGGGACAGACACACGGGAATCGCCCTTCCCGGTCATAGAGCCGGCATGCCGCCGCACGTCGAACTCAATCATTCTTCTGCGAGACTCCCGTGTCCATCGCCCGAAATCGCCATCTACGTCTTCAAAAGTGTCGATCCAACCATCCGGCAAGCGGTCCTCGCGTCCTTCCAGCGTATCCAGCATTCCATCCAAACGTCGTCCCAGGTCAGCGACTCTACCTCGCATGACACCAGCAATTGTATCCACCGTCTTCCTCCACGTATCGAATGCAGCATCGGATCCATCCTCCGGTGGAGCAAGAGCTTCCCAGCCGAGTCGCATGGCTTTCTGGGCGGTCTTGAGGTCGTCGAGGTAGCGAGGGGCTTCGCGGAGCACCGTCACACGTGCGGTCCACGTGGTAAGCCGCTCCTTCAGCTGAAAGTGATGTGGTAGGGCTGAGATGAGCGTCTGCGTAATGAGAAAGTTGAAATCGTCCAGAGGCTTGTAGTTGTTACGAGTCGCTTCGTAGCCGGCCGACGGTGGCCGCGACCTGGTGCCGGGATGCATATCCAGCACATGGCCCTTGAGCTCCTCCACGTCCAGCGTTATCAGCTCGTCGCTGATCTCGTCCAGGCGGGCTTCGTGGGCCTCGACCTCAACCGAGAGCAGCGAGCCCCAGTATTCGAGCGGCGGCAGTTGGTCGGCAGCCTCCACATCCTTAATGTGCTCCTGGATGCGCATCTGCAGGCTCTTCCGCCGCTGCTGCCGGTATTGCTCGCTGGGCTGTTCGAAAGAGCTCGTCCACCCCCACTGCCCAATTTCATCGCACCAGTTCTTCAGCCGCTGCGCTGCCTTGGCCACGCGCGCGCCCAGGTCCCTCTCGGCGGGCGTCAGCGCCTCGATGCACGCGAAAATCTTGTATTCGTCCCGACTGGTGTCGTACGGCATCGGCCGCTGGGTGAAGGCTCGCAGCGTGGTGCTGGGTGACAAGTCGCGCAGGTGGCTTTCGTCGGAACTGGCCAGCGTGCGGCCTCTACGGCCTCCTGGCGACATGGTGGGCGAAGGAGGACGGTGGGGCGATATGGGCGCCAGGAGACGCGGTGGGCTGGACAACATGGTGACGACGGTGAGGAAGGCGCAATCGGGACATGTAGGCAGGCGCGAAGGGCAATCGACAGGCGCGACAGGCGCGACCGGCGGCGATGGCAAACGTGTTGTTGCTGCTATTGCTGTGAATGGTTAGTAGTTAGTACACACGTCTGACACTCGTGGAGACGTGCCCGCGGGAGGCTGCTGAACGGTTTGTTTATCTGCAATACAAAATACATGACCGACTCATAAAAGAACGCTAGCCTAGACAAGTCGCTAAACGGGCGTAATTCATCCGCCAGCGAACATGTCCACCGACACCTGACTTGCTCCTCACCGGCACCTGGGCGCCAACGACTTCTACGCCGGTCTATCCGTGGGCTTGGAACACTGTGCCTTCGTGCATCACACTATTCTCACAAACGACCTGCGGACCATACCATACCTCTAGTCTGTTGTTTTAATTCTACCGCTTCCCCTCCGCCATGAACCATCTGTCACGGCGACCACGACGAGCTGTTGCAAGCTACGTCCGAAATGCCTCCAGCCCCGACACAGAGGACGGCCTCGCTGCGGCGTAATGATTGCCCTATCTCGAGCCCGGAATCTTCTGCGCGTACCGAGCTACCCCACCGCGTGTCTTTCTCGCCAAGCGATAGGAAGCAGCTTCACCCCACAAAGCATTCTTCCCACCTGCCCGATGCAGGATGAACGTTGCCCTTTAGCTACACAGGCCCTGCCTATATGCAGAAGATGCGTGCTTTACGGCGTCGATTACGTCGTCTGCTCTACCGGTAGAGCAGGACTTGAAGTCACCTTGCCGAACCAGCCGTTGTTGGTTGTACTTAAATACCACCTTAATCCTTCGACCTGGTCTTTGTGTACCGGCTCGTAACCTTCATCATGAATGTGTTGATATTTCTTGCCGCCGCCATTGGCACCCAGGCTTGCCAGCGCGAGATTACCTTCCGGCATCTACATAATCACGCAAAGAGACAGAGTACGAATGTCACCTTTCCGCCCATGTTAAGCGAGCATGAGCAGATATTGGTCAATTCGTTCGACAACACATCCATCTCGACCTGGTCATATTACTACAGTAAGCTCGCGCTGTACACACACGACCTCTGCTGACAGTCTCGTAGCGTAAGTGGGCGTCCGGCTGCGCGATGCAAACCATGTGCTCACCTTCTCCCCATCTAGACATGGAGCGCATCTTGGCGGCACGAACCGCACAATGGCTCAATGGACGGCCGATCGATGGGCTGAGTATGGATTCGCATCGAGGCTTGACGAATACTGTGAGCTTGCCCTGGCTGTTACCCGGTTTGACCGCTGACAGAGCAGACGTCTATCTGAATTACCCCGTCTCACATTCTTTGACCCTTACATATGCCAATGGCAGCAAGTTCGAAGCATCCCTTGACGAAGAAGTCTTGGAAGAAGATAGTAGTGAGTATTCCTGAGTTAACTCCAAGATTTCCGCTGACTATATGCTATCAGCCACCAGCTATCCCAACCGGATTCCAACATTTCATGGTTACTCGGCTAGCGGCAATGTGTCTGCCGAATATGTCTATGTCGGAAGGGGTCAGCAGGTAGATTTCAATCGTCTCATTGCACTCGGCGTAGAGCTCGAGGGGAAGATCGCTCTTTCAAAATATGGTGGGCCCGTCCGAGGCCTGAAGGTCAAGAATGCTCAAGAGCATGGTATGATCGGCGTAGTCATTTTCACGGACCCTGGCGATGACGGCAATATCACCGAAGCCAAAGGATATGCTGCCTACCCCGACGGCCCTGCGCGCAACCCGACCAGTGTGCAGAGAGGTAGTGTGCAATTCATCTCATCTTACTGTGGAGATCCTACAACCCCCGGCTACGCGTCCAAGAAGGACTCGCCACGTGCAGACAAGAGTGACAATATTCCTCGCATTCCGTCTCTGCCAGTATCCTGGCTAGATGCGCAACCAATTCTGCAAGCTCTTAATGGACATGGAACGAGCGGCGCTGATGTCAATCGTACAAGATGGGTCGGGGAGATCCCTGGGGTTGACTATAGCACTGGTGTAGGCTCTGGAGCGAGCTTGTCTTTATCCAACGTTATGGAGGGAAACTATACCTCGGTTTGGGACGCTATAGGCATCATCAACGGAACAAACGAGGACGAGGTTGTTATCATTGGCAGTAAGTAACCCAGAGACGTGAAATTTCTTTTATTGACTTGAAACTTCAGACCACAGAGATGCGTGGATTGTCGGTGGAGCCGCTGATCCAAATTCGGGTTCTGCAGTATTGGTCGAGCTTGCCAAAGCTTTTGGGAAACTGATGGAGACAGGATGGAAGCCTACACGAACTATCATACTCGCGTCTTGGGACGCTGAAGAGTACGGTATGATCGGAAGGTACGCTACGCAACCCTCCTGAGCCTTCGTGACCCAGAGCTAACAATCACTAGCGTGGAATGGGTTGAAGAGTACGTGCCGTGGTTGAAAACGGCCGCTGTCTCCTACCTGAACATCGACACCGCCGTCTCCGGCCCCTGGCCCGGTATAGCCGCAACGCCCGATCTTCACGCCATCGCCATCGAAACCATGAAGAAAGTAATCTTCCCCGTTCCCGGCTCGCCCTCCCAGACCATGTACGACGTCTGGCAAAACGTCAGCGGCGTAGTCGGCGTCCTAGGCAGCGGAAGCGACTACACTGCGTTCGTGCACCAACCCGGCGTGGCCGCCATCGACATGGGCGCCGACGCCAGCGTAGACGACCCCATCTACCACTACCATTCCAGCTACGATTCTTACCACTGGATGGCCACGTGGGGCGACCCCGGTTTCCACACCCACAAAGCAATGGGCCAGTACCTATCGCTGCTCGCATACCACCTAGCCTCGGATCCTGTCCTCCCCCTCGAACCAGCAGACTACATTTCAGAGCTAAATACCTACCTCTCCGACCTCAATACCACCATCGCCTCCGCCAACAACGGCACCCTCGACGTCTCCCCCCTCACGTCCGCGATATCCACCTTCTCTGCGTCGGCGCACGAATTCAACACCCTCCGGCAGCATGCTGTTTCCACGAATGACAGCGCTCTCATTACGGTGGTCAACCACAAGGCGCGCGATTTTAGCCGCGGCTTCGTCAGCCAGGGGGGCTTGCCTGGTAGGGAGTTCTATCAGCATTTGATTTTTGCGCCGGGCCTGGATACTGGGTATGCGCCTGTGACGCTTCCCGGTGTGACTGAAAGTATTGAGTTGAGGGGGGATTTTGGGGCTGCGCAGGAGTGGGTGGGCAAGACGGCGGAGGCGATTTTGGTGGCGGCGGCGATTTTGGCGACGTAGTGTAGTATGAAGGGGTGTGAGCGGGGTTGTAGCTGTAGTTGTAGTTGTAGTTGTAGTGAAAGCGGGTGTGGTGTTGGGAAGGGGATGGGGGTGCTACCTAGCATGTAGGTGGTAGTGACGCAGCACTCACTCACTCGACGGACGTTATTTATAATGTCAAATGAATGAATGATGTATTTGCCCTGCGCTGGGGAAATAGGAAATAAAAAAATAAGAAGTAATCAGGTCAATGAAGTATGGTTGTGTTTGTTGTATTTCAATAATATTGCTTTAGGCCGTTTCCCTTGCCGCCATCCTTCGCATCTAGGTGGCTAGTTATCCTATCCCAATCTATCCCATGCATGCATGCATGCCAACCTCCTATCATACAACACAGCCGTTCAAAACCGCCGACTAGCCTGGATGACGGGCCTAGGTGCCCTGCCTACGTGTATTACAGCTCCCCTTCCTCCTCTCCGTTGCTTCGCGCCCAAGTCAAGTCAAGTCAACCCGAGCACAGCCAAACCATGTGAAAACGCACAAATGAAAAAACCGTCGTCTGTGGACATACATGCATCGTGTCATAAAGAGCGTTCAAGCAAGTCAAGTCAAGTCAAAAAAAAAGATCAAAAAAAGAAACTCCTCGCACTAGCACCAGCCCTAGCTAGCACCCCTACCCGTCGTGGTCTTCCCACGCCAAAAGTCGAGCGGCGCAGGCACCAAGTCAGGAGACGGCGGTGCGCTGTCCCTATCGCTGTCCGTGTCCCTGTGCCTGTCCTCCTGCGGTAGGGGTGGTACACCACTCTGCGTCTGCGGTGCACTCTGCGGTCCCAACCCCGGCAGCGGCGTAATAGGCAGCGGCTTATGAAACAGACGAATGCGGCGTGTAGACGATGGCGGCTGCGGGCTGAAATTGTGCGTGTCATCTTCATCTGTAGGGCTGAAGAGGGCGCTGTGTTCAGGGAGAACGGGGAGTTTGGGGGTTGAAGGCGACATGTGGAGGGGGTGTTGATGGGCCTGGGTCGGGGCCTGGGGGTGCGGATGCGGGTGGCAGGCGTAGGGAGGGAGCGAGACTCCGTGCGGCGTGTGGAGGGGGTGTAGCTCGTGGTCTTGATCTTGCTGTGCCTGTTGGTCGTGCGAGGACGAGGGTGTGCGGCTGGTGTTGCTGAGCGTACGCATGTGGCTTGTTTTACTGCCGATGCGGAAGTCCGATTTCGAGAAGAGGGAATGGCGGATGGACGCGCTGTCCGCCCGCGAGGGGTTAGGTCGCGCGGCCGCGCTGGGTGTTGTGGGGGTAAAAGGGAGGCTTGCGGCGCTGGCGGAGCGGGAGTGTGGTGGTTTGTGGGTGAGGGTCGCGGTGTAGGGGCGGGTGGTGCTTGCCGATGGGTTGCGCAGGTGCTTCGGGTGCTCTTCGTCGTATTGTTTGCGCTTGAGGTTGGTGTATTGCGAGGAGGGGTCGGGGAAGTAGGCGGGCAGGGCGGCGGCGAGGAGGGGACGCATGGAGGGGAGGCAGGCGCAGATTATGCCAACGTTGGCTTCAATGGCGGAGAGCATGGCGGCTGGGGGGTTGTCGTAGGTGGGGTCGGGGGAGTTTGCGATGGAGACGAGCGTTTGGAGGCGCACGATGGAGACGACGCAGACGCTGAGGGTTGGGGGTTAGTGTGTTGTCGGGAGGATTTGTGTGGGGAGATGGGACTTACAGGCCTCCGATGCCGAAGATCACCATGAGCGCTCGCTTTTGTCGGTCGGGTATGCTGAGGGTTCGTAGGACGGCCATGGGGAGAAAGAGTATGATGAGGTCTTGGGCGATGTTTACGCTTGCGTTCGAGAACCAGATGGCTTCTTGGTTGAGGCATTTTCCGTTGGCGATGCTCTTGTCCCAGAAGAAGGCGACTGGGAAGCATAGAAATATGTTGCCGAGACAGGTCCACAGGCCGTACACGGCGATAAATCCCAAAGTGATACGGCACGCCATCTGAAAGCGAGGGACTGGGAACACGCGCAGGTACTGCGTCAGGACGGAGATCTTGGTGGCTGTGAGAGCGAGGTTGTACATCCAGATGCTGGCCCAGAAAGCCTGAAGGAGTGGTTAGTTACGGATGTGGTTGATGTAGCGATGCTTTTACCTTGAGCGCATCCACCATCATGAGCGGCGTCAATTCTTCTATGTGTAAACCCAGGCCGTTTTGAACTTGAAGCGCAATAGTGACCGTCAGGCCAATTGACAAAATCTTCCACGTGGATTAGCTGCTGCACTGTAAAAGTACCTCGTGCCACTGTACTTACCATGGCGAATGAAATCCAGACATCCTCAGCGCCTGTCTTGTGAAGAAGCACCCCGCGGGTGAACAATCGCATAAAAACGACAAGGCCAGCAATAAGTGAAAACACTAGGACAACGACGTTGAGCGTCGTCTGACCCATGCCAGCTGTTAAGTCCATTGTGAAGAATATATCCGGTGCCAGCACCTTTCAAGAAAGAAGACGAAAGAGAGCACAACTCCTCATTGTGGGTAAACCCAGAGGACCATTGAGAAACGTAGAGAAGAGGAGAGGGAAACGAATGGAGGCCCCGACACAGAGGGAGCAGCACCCAGGCGTACGTTTGGCGGGAGAAAGGGCACGATAAGATAGTCGTGCATGCGGGTAACGAGCCGGTTGATGAAGCAGGTAACCCCTGCGCTGGAACATTTTGTGATCTTGACGTCGAGACTCGATTGGAGTCATGCACGAGCCTACAACGTTGCCCCTGCAGGAATTGGTGGCGCACTCGGTTGTCCGATGTCGAGGGGCCACACCCGCTTTTTTTGAGGATTGATCTCGAGCTGTGTGACACTGCGTGCAGGAGATGTGGAATTTAGAAACATTCTCCATATGCCATTGGGAGGCGGTCGGAAACATTGCAAAATAGAGAGTAGGCACGTTTGAAGCGTTGTGCCTCGTGGCCGCACAGTTCGTTTGGCGCCAATGCTTTCATCGCACGTCGTCAACGTCCAGGAGTGCGGATTACGTCAAAGTCTCAAACTGAATCCAAGTGGGTATCCCGGGCGCGAGGTGGTCGGGAACGAGGAGACCCGGCGTGTGTGAAGCCAAAAGCTGCGTGGAATCCATTGGGAGAGAAAATGCTGCGCCTCAACGGCCTCTTCGTGCTCGATTCTGTTTCCGCCGCATCCTCGTCCATATTGCTCTCTACTATCGTAGGATCATATTGCCGCCATTGTGATAGGATTCATGTTTGGCTTCAGACGGCCGTGCTGAGGTTGTGCGGCAGGGAGCGTGTGATCGTCACCAAGCGGGGCAGCCAAAACGCCCCCCTCACGCCTGAAACGGGACGCACAGACCGGCCCACGATCGCGGCCCAGGCAAGCAATGACCACATCGATCCTCGCGAGGCGGTTTCGGGGCGTCATACGGACGGCCAACAGTGTCTGCTTTGGCAAATCTTGTTCGTTGTCGCCTCCAGGCACCGGGCGCAAGGCTCCTGCAGCTTCAGCAGCTGCCCGTTGACCGGAGGATTGCTGAGGAAGCATCCTCGTACGTGAATCGTGATACAACAACGAGCGTTTTGTAGCTACGGGGGTAGGGGGCGCCGGCAACAATTTGGCAGGCTTGGGGCGCGCTACAAACCGGGTTGCCGTTGGCATGATGGGGAAGTTTGAAATTTCATGGAGAAACCTCGGGGTTCTTATCGTAAAAATATCGTAAACTCGTTTGGTACAGTGACAGTCAATGCCTTCAAGCTTATGCCTACACAAGAGAAAGAGAGAAGACCTTCCTACTTCTACTTCTCAAACCGCGTATCCTTCCATTCTCGCACTCTGCTCTGTGCTCAACCCTACAGTTCCAAGTTGTCGCCGACGAATGGGTTCAGCCTCTCCTTGAATTCCTCGACGCTTAGTTCCTCGCCAGTCCAGTAAGCTTGCTTTCCTCCCTGCGTCTTGGGTGGGATCAGCACATCAGACACAACCTGGATAACGCCATCACTAGCAATGCCGTCGTGAGTCGTCACCCGGGAGAAGCCGTTGATCCTGATTTCGACAAATGGTCCATATGCCGCGCTGTCGACTGACAGGTACTTGTTCTTGAGGACGGTAGGCAGATCAACGTGGAAAGTACGTGGGTTGGTGGTGATCTCGCTATCATTGTGGCCGTCTTTGGACTGGTCATAGAAGGCATCCGAGTACAATGTCCGGTCCACAACTATGTGATACTCGAGCAGAGGCTTGAGGTACTTGAGGCCGAATTTACTGAATAGGAACGCGTTGACCTTGGGGCCGAGCTTCTTGAACGCGACGTTCGAAGGCGCGAATAGAGTTCCGCCTTTGTGGGGGTAGTCGGTGCTGTTCATTTTCTCCAACAGTCCAGTCTTGGCGAGACCCAGTTCCAAGGTGCTGAACTCACCAGGGAGGAGATCTAGGATTGAGACGACCTGCGGTGGAGGGACTAGAAGCGAATCGATGCCGTGGATGACGCCGTTCGTTCCGAAGATGTTCACTGCGACGAGCTTGCTGTAGAAATTGATAGTAGGGCCTTTCAGGGTCACACGAACCGTGAGACGCTGTTTGTGTGCTAGGTTCTTGGGTTCGAAAAGTGTAGGGATTGTGTAAGAGTGCAAGACTCGGCTAGCCGGGTAGAAGTCACCGCTGATATGGTACAGCAGAATCTTCTCTAGGACTTCCTTGGATGGGTGCTTGCCGTGTTTGGGGATCTTTTCAAAGGCCTCGTCGATGGGTGCGAATACGGTATAGTTCGCCTCGGTGCTGTTCAGCTTGTCGACAAGGTCTGGGAAATCGGACAGCAGCTTAGCCAGCTTCGTCGTGTATTTGCTCTTGCTGATCAGTTCGTATATTGTTTGATTCGGCTTGTCGTGGTGTGGAGGATGATGCGGCCGCCCATGATGGGGTGGGCCATGATGAGGTGGTTCCTCATGCGGAGGATGGTGAGGATGATCCTCAAACTCCTCGAAGGGAGAACTTTTTAACCAGGACTCTACGTCGTAACCTGTTTCATGGATCTTGTGGTACGACTTGTCGCCCATGTCCTTGACGCTGTCGACGGCCTTCGCGAATGCATCGTTAAAGACATGCTGGGTCTTTTCGAAAAGACTTTCGGTCCGATCGAGGACCTGTCTTCCGGTCTTTTCAATGTTTGCGAAGACGTCGGCTTCGGTGATGACCAGGGCAGACGCAAGAGGGAGCAACGGCAGCACGTGGTTGAACTTCATCTTTGCTTTATAAATCAAAGGCAGCGAAGGTAGCAGAGAGGGATGGCAATTGGGAAAGCTGACTTCAAGTAGGCAACCGCTTGCGTGGCAATGCTTCTTCCTTCGAGCGGATCTCGCGGCTGGCTAACGATTTATGGACGAATTCGTGCATACACGGATACGGCCAAATACGAAACGAGGCAACGATCCACGTTGGACCTCTGTCGACTGCTGCACGATGTCTGGACTCTGTAGCTAGGTATCGTGGACGAGTTGTTGATGGATAATAAGTAGTCCGCGCACAGATGGGTGACTATCGTCCAGGCCGCGCAACATGGCCTCAGCTTCAGGTTCCAGCGCGTCGTCATGCAGATGGCATGGGCGCACACATGATCCGCCCATGTATGACGAAAGAGGGGCACTGCCTCGGGTACAGTACAGTGTGTGAGCGGGTGACTATGCATCTCACAACTGAGACTCTGCTGCTCATGTGTGATGCGCTGCAGACTGGAAGTTTCGTTGTCCTGAATATACTGCGGAAAGAGCAATGGCAAGCATGTGAAGCGCCACCGATGGATCCATCCATCCATGGATCCATGGATGTTGTAACGTCACGTGCTTTCGGATGGCCGGGACCCCGCCCGACCTACCTTAAATAGAAACTGCACGTGAAGAGTCTGCTTACGGCTAGCGCTTTCGTCATAGCTTCGTCTTCTCCCACTTTCACCTGCAACTCCATACAGATACGTTTGTGGGGTAGAGCTATACTCCAACGAACTATACTTGTCAATTGCTCTTACTCATGGTTATTGCAAAGACATACAGGACAACTCTATCTGGCCAATGCTTGTTCTCGAAATATGACTGATACCTGAAGAACAAGCTACGACCAGCCATGTCAAGCCTTTTTATCCCAATAACAAACGCCGCTTCTAACCTGTGCGACCAATCCGGTATCATTACCATGCATTACATCACTGACGTCCTTCTATTTACTTGCTGTGTGCTTGCTTCGGGACATTGCGCTCAACATTCGAACTCCTGTAACTCTCCACCCTACAGCAATACATTAAAAATACACGATGGCAGGACTCGCTCGACACGTCAATCCTGATGAATTGATCAAGTCACTACAGGATCACCCCAAACACGGAGCAGGTAGCAGTAGCAACCGCTTCTTATCGCACACTACGCCGTATTCTAGCCGATACGCAAGCTCGATCGAGCTGTCCAAGTTTCAGATTCCTCATGATGGAGCTCCGGCCGATGTCGTTCACCAGTTGCTCAAGGACGAACTGGAACTGGATGGAGTGAGAGCGTCGTAGCTGCAAATTGGAACTGCTGCTGACACTGGGTAGCGGCCCAACTTGAACTTGGCTTCATTCGTCGGGACCTACATGGAGAAGGAGGGCGAACAACTCATGATCGAGAATCTATCAAAAAATCTGGCCGATGCTGACGAGTACCCTGCCATGATGGATATGCATGGCCGTTGCGTCTCTATCCTGGCTCATCTCTGGGGCGTTCAGAAAGGAGAAAAAGCAATTGGCTCTGCAACGACTGGTTCTAGTGAGGCGATACATTTAGGTGGATTGGCTATGAAGCGTCGTTGGCAAGAGAAGAGGATGAAGGAAGGAAAGGACACATTGAAGCCAAACATCCTTATGGGATCTAATGCTCAGGTAGCGCTTGAGAAGTTTGCGCGCTACTTTGATGTAGAGGCTCGTATCCTTCCCGTATCATCCGAGTCACACTACCGTCTCAACCCTGATCTGGTCAAGGACAACATTGACGAGAACACTATTGGTGTGTTCGTCATTCTGGGATCTACATACACCGGACACTATGAGCCTGTGGAGGAGATCAGCAACATTCTTGACGAGTATGAGAAGAAGACTGGTATCGATATTCCGATCCACGTCGATGTAAGCCTTACAACTGTTGCCATAGCCCAGCTAGGTACTGATTTACCAGGGTGCTTCTGGAGCTTTTATTGCTCCTTTTACCCATGCGAAGGCAGGACAGAAATGGAACTTTGAACTTCCCCGCGTCAAGTCGATCAACGTTAGCGGTCATAAGTTCGGCCTGGTGTACGCTGGCGTTGGATGGATCATCTGGAGGGATGAGAGCTATCTGCCCAAGCATCTCATCTTTGAACTGCACTATCTAGGTGGCACCGAGGAGTCATTCACTCTGAACTTCTCCCGACCCGGAGCGCAGATTATTGCACAGTACTACAATCTCGTCCATCTAGGTTTCACCGGATACCGCCGCATAATGGAGAACACACTTGCCAATGCTCGCCTCCTGAGTCGCGCGCTGGAGCAGACGGGCTGGTACCGTTGCGTATGTTTATGTGAACCGATCAAATGTGATGCGTCGTTGACATTCAACAGATCAGCGATATCCATCGGAAGAAGGGCGACCACAAGTATGAGAAGGGCAAAGCCCAGTACGACCAAGGCGAGAACAGCGCCGATTACAACGCCGGTCTTCCCGTGGTTTCCTTCACATTCACCGACGATTTCAGAAAAGCCTACCCGCACCTCAAGGAGGATACAGTAAGCAATCTACTGAGAGCGAAGCAGTACATCATTCCAAGTAAGTGTATCCATAAATTTACGTATACGAGCTTAATCAGACAGGCTATCCGCTTCCTCCAAACGAGGACAAAACGCAAATTCTCCGTGTGGTCGTCCGCGAGACATTGTCGTTGGATATGATCGAGCGTCTAGTTACGGATATTTGCAACGTTACTGAGAGCATGATGGATAGCGACGCGGTCGATCTCGCTGCCTGGCAACCCACTCCAAGTCACGAGGTATCGCATTCCCTTCCTATAGCTGTGATCCAAATTTCCTAAAGGACTTCGCTGACGTGAAATTTCTTTTGCAGAAACAACGCTCATCGCCCGGCCTCCCTGCGCACAACAAGCACAAGGCCCGCCATCCAATGCACAAAGGGGTGCACCGAGGCGTCTGTTAATCGGGGTTTAGCCTTAGTGCGCCAAAGAAAGCCCTTCTTGCGCCAAATCCTCAAGTTGTCTCAAACCATGTCGTCCGGGAAGCAGTCGTCATGTACGCCCTGGGGATTCTCCAATGTTGTGATGTGGGACGGGTGTGCAAGCAAGCAAGTTTATCGATCACAGTACCCTATTAGCGCTCGTAGCGTAGCGAATGCCAGAGCTTGCCTGGTGATTTATCCCACCAGATCCGATGAACAGTGAGAAGTGTGGCAGGGAGCGGCCCAGGCGGAACGCTTTGCGCCCGCCAGTCCACATCCTCGATCCTTGAATCATCGTGGATCAAATCTCGCGCTAAGTCCGCATGTGGCAAGGCGCATCTGCTGGCGCTCGCGATCCCCAGAAGTCTATGATGCACCATCATCGTGGAGACTTATTGTTCCTTTCAATTCCATCCACTTCCCTTTTGTCTTGCTCTGCGGTGAGCATCAAATAGGGCACTGGGCGATATCCTTGTCAGCGTCATGTCACCAGTAGTCACGCCGCCGCTGCAGGTCGTACACGCAGGAGCAATCTCCTCCACGCCAGTATCCACAACTGAATGCTTGACATATGATGTCTTTGTTCTTTCTAGTGTGCGGCGGCGCCATAGAACCTCCGTCAAGCTAGAACATGATTGATACCATGACGTCTGCAGCTCATTGGATCTTAAACGACGTCTCTTCCACAGAACCCAACCACTCCGCGTCTTTTGCCATGTGCGAAGCTTAAGTTGCACTTGAAGCTTTTCTCCTCAATGCTACGCCGCTGTGCTACATGGCCTCCCTGCAACGAACCCTTATGTTCGCTCTGTTTGCAGGGCAGAGGAGTCCGAGGCCCGAGCATGGGGCTTCTCGCCGACCACATAGAACACGAGAATCCTCGCGTGCTCATCTACATCCTCCGTCACGATGTTCGGCTCTCGGATAATCCCGTCTTTCACGCTGCGTCACTTGCTACTTCCAAGGAAAGCACACACGAGGTATCGTCACAATGTATCCAGAACCACAGTCGCGATCAACATTCCCCATCAGGGCAGGATGCCCCGTCTTTCACACATTTTTTGCCCGTCTATATCTTTCCAGCAAACCAGGTCGAAGTATCTGGTTTCATTCCGGATAATACGAATCAGTCTCCATATCCGCATGCGCAAAGCTATGTTGCTGGCCTATGGCGCACCGGGCCACACCGCGTTAAGTTCATGGCCGAAGGCGTTTGGGACCTGAAGGAAAGATTGCGAAGCTTAGAATGCGGGTCTGGTCTACAGATAAGAGTTGGAAGGACTGCCGAAGTAGTGGAAGACATGATCCAATGGTACGCGGACCAAAAGATCGCAGGTAGTAGCACAGTAGACGTTGCGGGAATCTGGATAACTTCAGAGGAGGGACCCGAGGAAAAGGCGGACGAAGAGGCAGTGAGACACATCGCAAACGAGAGAGGAGTGGAGCTCAAGGTATGGGCTGATGAGAAATATTATATCGATGAGTGTGTGCTCTCTCTACCAGCACCGAGCAGCTTCAAAGAGGCACTGTAAGCTAACGTCATGGTAGTTGCGACTTACCGATGCCTATTTCCGAACTTCCAAACATATACACTACGTACCGCAAGTCACTAGAGCCACTTCGATCACGCCCGCGTCATACTATACCTACGCCGCAACGACTTCCGCCATTACCACCTAATACACCTCCCCAAAAGCATCCTTTCGAGATTCCAGATAATCTAGACGACCTGATAGAAGCCCTAGTATGGCCTTTACTCGAGACTTCAAAACATGGCTTGCCATTACCACCGGTGTGGCCTACCGGCACGAAGTCCGCACATCCATTTTCAGGAGGAGAGGATTCGGCTCAAAAGCGGCTCGCGCACCTCATTTCAAGCGGCGCAATGAGTTCGTATAAGTCCACACGGAACGGCATGCTTGGGCTTGACTTCAGCACCAAGCTTTCTGCCTTCCTTGCCCAGGGTGAGTCGTCATAAGTCAAGTGATCAACAGAACCTGTGTAGGCATGCGCTTACCACGTCTTAACTTAGGTCATATTACTGCACGCCAAATACACTGGGCGATGGTGAAATTTGAAGGTGGAAAGGGATCCGGTAAAAGCATTGCAAGTTATGGGAAAGGGGAGAACGAAGGCACAGCTGCCATCAGGTTTGAGCTCTTATGGCGAGATTATATGCACTTGTGCGCTCGCAAATTTGGGGCCAGGATGTTCAGCCTGCACGGCATCCATGATCCGTAAGTAATCACTACATTATACTACCTGTGCACACCATGCTCACAATGAATCTATAGACCCAGCCGTACTCGGGAAGTCGGCAACGAAGAATCAGCTCAGCACGATGACAGCCGGGCGCCGCGGAAGCGCTGGAAAATGCTCCACAATAGCGACAATCCCCACGAAGACACAGAGAAAACGCGCGAAGCCTTCGCCCGATTCCGATCCGGCCGTACAGGCATCGGCCTCATAGACGCCGCCAACCGCGAACTCTTCCTCACCGGGTACACGTCGAACCGCGCACGGCAGAACGTAGCGTCCTTCCTTTCCAACCCGGCCCACCTCGGAATAGACTATCGTGTCGGTGCCGAATGGTACGAGTACCTGCTCATCGACTACGACATGGCCAACAATTGGGGTAACTGGCAATACGTCGCCGGCGTCGGTAACGATCCGAGGCAAGGCCGTGTATTCAATCCGGTCAAGCAGGCTCTGGACTATGATCCGAGGGGCGAATACATCAAGGCTTGGGTGCCGGAGCTGCGGGAGGTGAAATTGACGAGGAGCATTGGTTGGAGCAAGGAAGAGATGGATCAAAATAAGTTGATGGGGTTGTATCAGGCGTAGAGGCTGGATGAGTGGGAGAAGGAGAAATTGGGGTTGAAGGGGCTGGAGTGGGTTGGGGATCCGCTGGTGAGGATACAGTTCTCTGTCAATTCAGGGAGGGGCCGAGGCAGAGGAAGACAGATGGGGAGGGGAAGAGGAAGAGAATGAGGAAAGCGATGGAGAGGCGACGATGGTAGGTGGTGTTATATTGATTGAGTTGTTTGCGAACGAGAAAAAGAGGGCGCATCCCAAGTCTTCGTGAGTATTGGCTGGCTAGCAGAGATCTTTTCTAGACGACAACCTTCTAGCTTCGCTCTCAACACCCTGAACAACTCACATCATTGCCATCCAGTATTCACAATTGAAACCCACGCATTCGTCCCCAAAACGAAAGAAAACAGCAAACCCCATTATCCATTGTATCCGCGCAAGACATTCCGCCCCTCCCCCCTCCTCCCTCGCAATGCACGCACAAACACCCATAAGAAGCAAACACCTCTCCCTCCAACCCACAAACTCCAAAAACTAAAACTAAAACTACATCACCCATCCTACAAACCTCCATCCGACACCACCAAAAACGCAACATGTCCCTCCCCAAATCCGCCTGCCTCTCCCCCTTCAGCACATCCCTGCACGCCTCCCCACCGCCCACCCTCTGGACAGACCACTACGCCGTCCTCGGCCTCTCGCACAACGGCACAACCGAAGAAATAAAAGCGCAGTTCCGCACCCTCCGCGGGAAATACTTTGCGTCGGATGCGGCGAAGTATCGCGCTGCGCAGGGGGCGTATGCCGTGCTTGTGGATGCGGAGGCAAGGAAGGAGTATGATGCTGTGTATAGAGTTGTTGTGGGGCTGCCGCCTGTGGACGTGGAGGGGGTAGAGGGAGAGGTGGGGAGTTCGACGGGGACAGAGATATCGACGAGCCGATCGCGCACCGCGTCTACAACCTCGGATTCAGCGATGGCATCGAGCGCGAGTAGTCTGCCACCCACTCCCCCACGCTCACCCATCCGACCCCCAGCTTCGTACTTAGACTCACAGTCTTCCGTTAAAGATGCCATCTCGAAACTAGACGCTCTACAACTATCTCAATCTCACGACTTGGATGCAAACACCAAGCGCCAGGCCTCTCCTCCTGCGGTTCCGAAACCCGAATTGGACCAGCTCGAGCCCCAGGACCAGGACGTAGCCGGGCCCGCAGATCCAAATCGCGCGCTAAAGCAGTACGCTCCAGGCGGGTACACGCCGTTTATTGGGTCGGTGCCGTATCAGAGCTATGTTCCGCTTGCAGTGAAGTATCTTGATGGCGCTGGTGGGGCGAAGATGCCGTGTACTAAACGGCCGGGGTATCAGTTTGGTAGGGCCAGGTTAGCGATGTCTTAGGGGTGATGGATTGGACTGGAGGGCTGTTAGTTGGTTGATTGATTGATTGAGCGAAGGAGCATAAAGGAGGATAGGATGTAGCTAACTAGCTACAAAGACAGCTACTCGATCGATTTGTCGCGTTGATATGAGTTTAGGTTTTTCATTATTGGTCTTGGTTTTTGTATATGATATGAGCTCGTATAGTGAGTGTAGCATAGCATGGTATCAGCACTCAGTCTTTCCATTTTTTGCATGGTAGTACTATGGATGGATAAAACAACAATCAATTAACATAAAACAGTCGAATAGTTATCAACCACACGTAATCGATCGCACATGAATTCTCCCTACTATCGCATCTAATGGTCTACATAAAACACAACATACCACGCACAACTCAAACATCCCTTTACAACCTCTTCTACGAAGTATCCCCATTTACGGCTCCAAACCTTAGAATATGATAAAAAATCAATCGTTTTTCTACATCTATCTATTATTATATCAATCCTTCTTTAGCCCCACTCCCGCATTACAAAACAAAGGTCATTCTCTCTGTTCCATACAACTACTATACTACTACTTCCTTCTCGCTGAAAAGGGTTCTTTCTTTTCCAAAAAGTGACATCACGGGCACCTGATTAACATAACTTTGATCCCGATGTACGTAGTTGATAGTATTTTTTATTTGTGTTATGCAAAGCAAGGCAGGAAAAGGGTATATCGACCCACACCCACATCTAAGGTACGAGTACAAGTGCGTAAGAGAATGCCTACACTGACTGTCCCATCCCATCTCATACCCTACCGAACCCAGTCAAAAACCTCGGAATGTAACGCCAAACGCTAATGCTACCACTTTTGCCCCAGTTATGCACGCACACGCACACAAATCAACCTCCCCTCAACCCACCCAATCCAACCGTACCCCCTACCCCTTCCTCGCAAACCGCTCCAACGCCGGCCCATACGCCTTCCTATCCCTCTCCAACTTCTCCGCCATCTTCCTCTCATTCTTCTTCAGCATCTCCCTCGCCCTCACCTTCTCCTCATCAATAACATTCTTCTGCCCATGCCTCCTCAAATACTTCTTCAACGCACTATTCCTCCCCCTCGCCTTATTCTTCAGCTTCTCGACTTTATCTTCCGGTCTGGCGTCGAGGTCGCGCTCGCGGCGGCGCTGCGCGTCCGACGCAAGATCGAGGTTGCCGACGAAGTTGGGATCGATGGAGATCATCGAGGGCTGGAGTTTTTCGAGGAGGGCGTGGACTTCGGCTTCTTGGCGCTGTTTGGGGGTTTCGAAGGGGTTGGTGCCGGGCTCGAGAGAGTCGGGGTTGGGCTCGCCGGCGCCGGGGACGAGGATGGAGGAGAAGCCTTTGTGGTGCGCGATGCCGAGGACGTCTTCGAAGGGGCAGTAGCGCAGGCGGGAGATGGCGAGGCCGTCGCCGCCCCAGTTCATGTACGGCGCTGGGACGCGGACGTCCGAGTCGGGACTGAGGGTGAAGATGTCGGGTTTGTAGATGGAAACGTGGGTGCCGTAGCTTACGGCTGTGAGGTTGCGGTCGGAGATGGTGATGCTGGAAGCGGGGTGCCTGAGGTAGTGCTTGTGCAGTTCTTTGAACATGCGGATGTCCCAGATGGACATTTGGCTGTCTTGCGATGCCGACACCATGTAACGACCTGCTTTGTCGACGGCGATGGCGCGCACCGGGCCGCGGTGGGGGAGGAGTTTGACAAGCGGGGTTTGCGAGTTGGGCGACCAGAGTGTGACGAGGCCTTTCTGGTGGCCTGCATGTAGGATAGCATTATACGGATTCTGCGCGAATGCGGTCGGGGGGCCGAGTTTCGTGGGTATATCCGTAAGCATCTGGCCCGTCGAGATGTCTGTGTACCGGAGCATGCCAGAGGTCGATATCGACGCGAGGAGGAAATGGTAGGGTAGGTACTCGAGATGCGTCGCCTCCTGATGTTTCTTCAACTGATGTATTTCCACACCGTCGCCTGCGTAAATGTACACGCATTTTTTCTGCGCGACGGCGAAACGCTGGTTGGTGTTGAGCCATTTTGCATCCCGCACCGTCTCGCCGAGTTGTAGTTCACAGCCCAACTTCCCTTCTCGCCAGTCGAAATTGGCCACATGACCCTTCCGACTCGCAATCAGCAGGTCGCGTCCGTTCCTTGTATAGTCGCACACATCATACGGCCCCAACTCGTCCAGCCTCAATTCAAATCCTTTCTTCGCCGTCTCCATGCTAACTTCTTGCCGTATCTCGTCCTGCCGCACCTTGTACGTCCTCTCCAGCTCCCCTTCCGGCTCCAGCAGTCCCGCCTCATTGTCTAGCAGTATCTCCGCTTGTTTTGCTTGTAATGTGGCTCGCTTGGTCTTCTCCTCCAGCGCTCTTAGATTCGACCGCAGTTTCTTGTCTTTTACATATTTTGTAGGTATTTTGTTGCCGCGACCGTATTGCGCATGGGCGGCTTTAGCGTATTCAGCTTGTTGTTGCGCTTCGGCATCGTCTACGGGTGTTTTCTTCGATTTTGGGCGGGGCGCAGAAGGCTTAGAGGGTGGTTTTGAGGCCATGGTGGCCGTGTAAAGCGTAAAAGCGCTCGATGGGGATAATATACTTGGTGGGTAGTTTGTGTCCAGAATGCGCCAGTGATTCGAGCTCCAGTTGTGTTATAGCGGCGGCTGTCGAACTGAAGCGACAGAATCGAAATATTCTGGCTGCATCAAATTCTGCCGTTGCTCACCGCTTCGTGGCTCGCGCTTGTCTGTTAAAGCTAGGGTCCGTGGGGTGATTAGTAACAGCTTATCTTGCTCAGGCTCACATTCAATTGGATGAGATAAAAATGTTTATTTCCCCTTATTTTGATTCGTTATTAGATATTTGTAAATGTACCAACCACCACACGGCGACCAGTTTCACTCACATTCAACTATAAGTCGAGCTTATGGCCTACACCAGTGGGTCTTTTAATGATGTAATCGACATTGTCGATGTCCGTGTGTTAAATAGGACATCGTCATTTCGCCGAGTGGCTTGACACTCCGAGGTTATCTAGCATATATGATAGTCGGTGCTTCCTCTCCGTCGCCGATCGTCGGGCGGCTGCAAAAGTACTACTGAGCTGACAAGTTTGACATGCTGCTCAACATCCTGTACTCGAGCTACCAAAAGCTGGTCCAATCCGACGATGCTCAAGACTGGGTCGCCGGCATGGCTTCCACGCAAACAAGTACCAAGGAAGAGCTTACTAGGGGCAGCAGAACTCCGCATGCAAAACAGGTCCTTCTTTTGCTCTACCAAGCGATTGCAGATGAGGGAGTGTGTCGTGAACAGACTCGGGATGCTGCGCATGGCGGAGAATGCTTCTGAAGGGTCGTAGTCTCGGTATCGATGGCAGAAGGAGAGCCATTTCTGTGTTTTTCTCTTCTACACCGGGAACAGTAAATGTGTCTGGTATTCTTCCCCATAATGCTGAGCCCACAGACATATTTTCTCTTGCTCTCTTCGTCCACTTCTTATTCCGCAGAGAGAGAACCTGGTAAACAGGATACTGTCCTTGTTTGAACGTGTCCGGATTGTTCCTTACCCAGCTAAGAATTGAGCGAACATTGTCGATATGAAAATTCCTCTCAGAGTCTTTGAATTGGTTGCTCGTCGGATGTAATCGGAAGTAGGTAGCAATCTCGCCAATTTGGTAGGCTCGAACAGTCAACACGGTTCGTGCTTCGTTGAAACTGATGTGAGCTTTACCTAAGGCATCTCCTAGGTATATGCCATCTCTTGAATATGGGCCAAGTCTAGAATGTGCCTTAGCATTCGCGTATGTACGAGTCACTCTGAGCTGGTCCAGATCACTGCTCTGTTCATGCTGGCTATTTGCAGACCAGTCAGGTACCCAGGAAGGCTGGCCTGGAACGCCCTATAGGACAGCTAGAAGAAGAATGTCTAGGTCTTTGGTCATGTGGACGATATGAGCGGTGAATGTCCGATATATGTCTCCGACGTTGTGCGAATAGTCAGGTTGTGGGAGGGTGACTGCGCCGCCTCGTTCCAGAATGGCCCACATGCCAAATGCCATGTCCTTTGGATTGGTAGCTGTCCGGGAGCACAGTCCGGTTATGAACTGATTGATCGGGCGTTCCATCAAGTCGTAGCCAGAGAACAAGCCTGGATCTGTTGCGTGCATCTTCTTACGCTCATGTAGGAAAAGGAATGCAGTGAAGCCAATAAGTGCAGCGACTCCTCCCGCTACAGCAAGAGGGTTTGCAACTAGAAGAGAGTATAGAGAAAGGAGAGTTACGATTACCACAGGTATCGTGTACCAGAAATGCATTCCCCAAAGTCGAGAGTACACTGCTCCAACACGTTGGGCGAAATCCTCGTAGTCATCCAAAGCAGATCTGTAACTCTGAGCATCTAAGAAACTTATCCTCGGGTTTCTAAGCCGTGCCCTGCATAGCGCAGCACTGATCCAGGCTGCCGGTAGGTAATTCCACTTATTCTCTACCATGTTGTCCAGAAATATCAAGCTCCGTTCGAAATTGAACCATGGGACATGAGCATCGCCACATACTACAATGGGTTTCGCAGCAAGCAGTAGTTCTTGGAAAGTCCATAAACGCGTAATCCAAGATTTAGACAAAAGTTCTTCGAGGTCATTGGAGGTTGTGTATCTGCCACCAAAGAGTGGTCTGAGGGGACATAGCCATATTAGTGACCACCACTTAGGTGAACGACCTGGGTCCATTAGCAATTCGTAGCAAGCACGGATAGTTGTAAAGAGCTCTCGCACTTACTATTGGAGAATGGTAGTGGATGCCACGCAGGGTTCCATCGCGCAAGATAAAGTGGCCAGGCCGCAGCCGCATGACCGGGTATGTGCCATCGCGTGCGATAAAGTGACCAGCCTGCAGCCGTAGGACGGGTTATCCATCTCTTTTCCAGGTGATGTTGCGCAAGTCGCGCAGTAGCCATATAAGCCATTGCTCTATCAGTGGCATCCGTTCCGTCTCCGAGCCAAATATACACACAATCAGCTAGCGAGTATATGTCACCCATGAGCGGTATCTGTCTTGATTTCTCTTCTAGGTCGTCCTGATTGATACAAACAGCATCAATCCATATTGTGAGCTTTTCGAGCTTTTTTCGTAGGTGTCGCAACGCCGAGTGGCAGTTACTTGTGACTTTGACTTGTACATCGTCGCATATTATGAAATCCGGCACTGGTGAGTAAGACCCCCAGACGTAGGACAAAGCTGTGAACTTTGGTTGATCGTCGAAAGCGACGGCGCGGAGGTGGCACTTGATTGTCTCATTGTCCGAATCTGAGGTTGAAGTAGCAATGGGAAGGATGTCGAGGACTCGGATGCTTTTCCGGCTTGAGGGGAGCAGGTGGGCTTGGTAGAGCGACGAAGTTTCACCCGGCATCTTCTGCTTATATTAATTTGCGGCTCTCGACTGGACGTGTCTTCATTAATGAAGGTCACATATAGCCAAGCTGAGCCGGACTTACGTTGTTGCTCGTGGCCCGGTTCCTAAAAATACAGTACTAGGACAAAATTTTGAGTACAGCGTGTTACTCCAAGATTGCAATACCAAGGTCAAATGTACTCAAACTTTTGTCCTGTAGCTGTAGTGCTATCTACCGGGAAATCCAGATACCAGGTTGTGAACCTCAGTTGGCGCATAGCTGTTCCGACTTGGTGCTCGATGGCTTGCAAGTCCTTACGTCAATATGTTTAATAAGAACGTCAGCCTCTGATAAAGTGGGCGGAGTAGTAACAGCTAGGAGGCTGAGCAACGTGAGGCATCAGTTGAAACATGTGAGCTTACCGTATTCGGTTAGCATCGTATAGAGTGTCACTCTTCTTCAGCCTTCCGCACCAACCTCACAGCTCAACGAGAGACTGTGATTCACCTAAAGATGCGCTTGCTCAACACAACGACGCTGAAGCTACGAAGCTTTATCCGGGAGATCCCACCGTACGTTATACTGTCGCACACATGGGGTGACGGCGAGGTCACTTTTGACGACATCGATCAGCCATATGCGGAAAACATGGCAGGCTACAACAAGATAAGGAACTGTTGTAAGCAAGCTATCAGAGATGGATTCGAATGGGTCTGGGTAAGCAAATCCGGGATATGTGTGTCCTATCTCGCCGACTGGCAGCTCTGAAGATTGACACCTGTTGCATTGACAAGCGGAGTATGAGATGAGAGGACTCGATCTGCTTGGGTACTAACAACTCTTAGGCAGTTCGGAACTGAGCGAGGCCATCAATTCCATGTATAAGTGGTACTGGCGAGCGGAGATCTGCTACGCCTTCCTTGAGGGCGTGTTCCACGATCCCGAAGCGCATGACGATATTGACTTCTTTAGACTGCGTGACAGTAGATGGTTCTGGCGAGGATGGTGTCTGCAAGAGATATTAGCGCCCGCTGTTGTGGAATTCTACGGCTCCGATTGGACCTGTATTGGCACCAAATCCAGTGAGGTCGACGCCATCTCGAGGATAAGGAACATCGCCAAAATATATCTTCTGGACCGGGAATCTATTGTGAAGGCCAGCATAGCCACGAAAATTAGCTGGGCGTCCCGACGAGGGACAACTAGGCCAGAAGATATGGCATACTGTCTACTTGGTCTCGTAGGTGTCAACATGCCCTTGCTCTACGGTGAAGGAGGCAAAGCTTTCTTTCGTCTCCAACTGGAACTCATCAGGAAAACAAACGAACACACCATATTCGCTTGGAGCTGGCGCCCAAATATTTTCAACCGCTTTGTAATCGGTGGTGCAACCGGTATGCTTGCTCCTCATCCTGCAGCTTTTACCGACTCATCCATGATCGCCACCAAAAGTGACAAGTGGACCTTGACACATGAAGTGACAAACCGTGGGCTACACATAAACCTGCCGGTCATAAAACGGGAGGATGGGGACGTGTTGGCGCTCTTGAACTGCATGGATCCTTCCGGAGTGTCTATCTGCGTATGGCTCAAGAACATTGGCAACGGAAATTTTCAAAGGAGATTCCCTCACTCCATGCAACTGCATTATGCAAATCAAAGTCAAGATCAACAAAGCGTCCAATGGGAAGATCTGTACATCATTGTTGAGAATCCAATGGAGAAGTACACCAGGAACACATTTCACAGAATGCGCATAATGCCTCCAAGCCCGTCAGTATTCTCCAAATTTCAACTGCGATTGTTGAGCCCTGTGGATTTAGGGTCCGTGGAATACAGCAGATACGTTCTCGGGCAGTCCAACGCGCCCATCACACTAAGCAAGAACGCCCCAGTCGGTCTGCATTTCGAGAGTGCGGCCACAAGATTCTTTGCCGTATGCGGGCATTATGGCCGGTCTATATGGATCGCCATAGAGGATGATGTGCTAGCTTCCGCGGTTGACGGCGTATTGTCGGAGGTGCTTCGACGATTCGAAACTACGAAAGATATATCGGTATATGTCAAGGATCGCTATACGAAACGGCTTGAAGATGGAACAACCGTGAAACTATCGGCGAAAAAAGGGCTTCATCCCGAGCACGGCCGATGCTGGAATATAACCATCCAACTCGACTCACCATACCCTCACCACCCACTTCAACCCCCAAATCTAAGCCCCCTCCCCTCCCCACCCCAACTCATCCCCATCACAAACACAAACAATACTACGTTCCCCAACAGCGCCACACCATATACCCAACGTTCGTGTGAACAACAGCAGGAGGGATAACTGCTATTATTGTAATATTTTTTATTAGAAACCCCTTAGTCGCAAAAAAAAAAAAAAAAAAAAAAACCATACCCAACGTTCACAACATTGTCTTCTTGTATCACAGGTAGTTAACGATAATACTTACTTCTACTAACTTACCCTGTATAATAACCACTCAACCCACTCAACCCACTATACCACAACCTATTTCCGAGTCTTAGAACCGCCTATATCCTTATCCTACATACCCACACCCCCCTCCCAAAACCCCCAACCAACACATTACACACACCCTTACCCTCCCCACCCACAAAACACCCCTAAACAACACCCTTACTCTACATAAACCCTCCTACTCTCTTAGCTCGCCTTACCTCGCCTCACCTCACCACACCTATACCTTATGTCTTCTCAATAGCGTTATCTACCTAGTAGAGTAGAGAAGTTTTAGTCTTAACAAACCACATGACTACTTTATCCTAGCGTGACGTGGCGTTTGGCCTGCTCACTCTCTTTCTCTTTGCTCGAGAAATGAAAATGGGGTAATGCTAGCGGCGTGTGTACTGTATAGTGTGTTAGTTGTAGTGATAGAGCATGCGTGATGTACCTCTTTCATGGCGTTGCATTCTATACCGATTCCGAAAGTGCGCCAAGTTTCCTCTTTGAAACAAGGTAGACGATATACGTACATCCAGCCTGCATAGTACCTATGCTACCCACGATTAACAACACACGGCCACTAGACTTCTGTCCCGGGACGTGACAGGTACAAGACTTCACAAGTCATGTATATAGCACGACATGTTGCATGCGCACAATCGTAGAGGTCACAACGGCTTTCCTTGGTATTATACACTATGTGTCTCCCATTTCTTCATCATCGACGAAGCATTGCTACCATCTCCTTACACACCAACGTAGGTCCATGTCGCTAGACAGTCATCAAAAGCGGCATGAACAAACCAGCCACGACGCCGACCACAAGGACGAACGCAGCACCTTGCCCACGAGTAGCATCACCCTCGAACGGAGGCCCAGAAGTAGAGGCCGGGGCAGCACCACTGGAGGTCGCCATGGTCGTGCCCTTCGTAGTAGCCATTGAATCCGGAGGGCTGGTGGGTTCAGGCACGCCCGAAGGGCAATGCCAGTGGTCTCCATGCGGTTCGCAGAAAGCAGCTCCAGTCTCGGCCGGGTCCTCGTCCTCGTCCGTCTCTTTCGGGGGACTGGTGGGCTCCGGAACGCCAGAGGGGCAGTGCCAGTGGTCTCCGTGCGGCTCACAAGCAGCAGTGCCTGTGCCTGTCGGCTCAGGATGCTCATCTCCCGTCTCTTTGGGCCCGTCGCAGTGCCCTAGGGATTGTGTGTCAGTAAGTGTCTTGTCGTATCTAGTACAGCAGGACTAGGACAAAGGTCTGGTACTCAGACTCCTGTCCTGTTGCTGCACGAGTGAGAAACGTACAGTGGTCGCCATGCGGTGAACAGCCCGCGCTAGTAGGGCTCGGTGGAAGGGCAGTATTCTCTCCGCTCGAGGCCTCAGTCGTGCAAACCGAGACGGTGTTTGTCTCCGTGGTGATTGAGTAGCCGGCCGAGGTCAAGGCGGCAGCCTCGTAGATAGCGTAGGCAGTATAGCTGCCACCGGGGGAGGCACCGCTACCGAGGTATGTCTCGAGGGAAGTCCAGATGTAGACGGTCGCGCCGGTGATTGGCTGACCCTCGGACCGTGAGAATCTCTGGTTCATGGACGACTTGAATTGCTCGACGTCGGTCACAGTCGTGGCGAAGGCAAGGGCAGTCTCAGTCGAGGTGACACACTGTGCGAGCGCCCCGCTGGCGAGCGCCATCACCATGATGACAGAAGCTGCCATGAAGGACGAAGTTGCGGTCGACAGCATAGTTGATGAAGCCTTGCAGAGGGGATGAAGGTCAGAGTAGAGGTAGGGTGAGGAAGAAGGTGACGACGGACGGAGGCGATGGAGCGGGGGCTCGTTATAAACAGAGGTTGCACTGGCCACTTGGTGTAAAAGTGATCACGCACGCTTTTGCACCACACGGTGCTGGACGAAGGAGCCGCAGCCAAGACCAGGAGGGATGCCAAGGTAGGGTACCTTGATGAGCCCTGGAACCGCAAACCAGAGATTTGCCTATACGGGGGCGGTCTTGGTGTGGTTGTTCGAGGGCGCTGAGGAGACGCATGTCCATTCCCTCAGCCTCGCCGAGAGAATTGCTACGAGCCAAGACGCTGACGAAAGGACCTTGATGTCCGCTCCTTCTCTCTCCAGGAGCAACGGCCATCCAAAAGCCTTGGCACGGTGCGTTGGCAGTTGCACTCGACGGCGGAAGGAGCCACCCAGGCAGACAAACAGTGAGAGACAACGAAGCCTGCGCTCGCCATCAAGGTCCCCACAAGCTCTCCCTCGCACAAGATCAGCCATATAAATACGCACCTCTCCACCACCGAACCGAACCAAACCAACTCGACAGACAGACAGACAACAACAACGACCTCAGCCAACAATCAACCTCTGTACACACCACTTCCCCAACCAACAAACAACAACAACACCATGCTCTCCCTCAAGCACGTCCTCGCCATGGCCCTCCTCGCCCTCTCCGCCATGGCCGCCCCGCAGCCCATCCCCGACGCCCTCCAAGAGCGCCGCTGCATCCCCCCCAACAACTGCGGCGACCACCTAGGCAACTGCGAGTTCTGCTGCGGCCAGGGCGTCCGCCCCAACAGCGGCGTCTGCCACACTCACGGCGCTACGTGCTCCGACGGCACCCCCAAGTACCACTGCGACGACGCCTCTTTCTAAGTCTGCATCAACCACGCGGCCTTCACCTCGCCTCACCTCGCCTCACCCTGGAAAAGATGCCGGTTCGTCTGCCCTCTCCTGTGTTTTTGCTCATAGTTTGCTTACTTACTCGTGTGTAGATTCGGACTGTGCGATGGATGGAAACGTCTGGTCGGTATGGTATGGTATGAGCGGGGTTTTCTGACATCGTGGAGGCTGAGGTTCCGATGTAGCTGGTCTTTCTTCTTCTTCTTCACTGGCTGGTCAAGGCCGTCTTGCGGGAATGAATGGTATGCCGGACTATAGTTAGTCGACTGGCATTCCGGCGCGGCATCTAGATGCACACACGAAACAAAATCAAAAATCTTTCCCCATCAAATGTATGAGTCATGGCGTCTGGCGTCAAGTAAGAAACAGTACTCGATCAATGCAATCATATACATTCCCCTACTCATGAAAGTAAAAAAAACGCCATCATCAATGCCGCTAACAACGAAAACGCATTTACACATCAACATCTCCAAAGAGACATCCACTCCCCTCCTCCCCCTCACCACCACCCCCCGTCCCCCCAGCCGCAAAAAACACCCCAAGAACCCCACCCAGCCTCGCCTTTTCCTCCCCAACAGTCCCAAGCTCAAACCCAACCTCCCGCTTCCCATGCCCCTGCCCAAAAAATATACCCTCGCCGTTTGCGCTCCAATTCGTTCTAACGCTCGCTTCAAGCCCGTCCCTCGAAAAAGACAGCAGGTCCGCGTATCTCGAGCGCACTCCATTCGCGTCGCCGCCATACGTAGGAACCCTTTGCGGCACTTGATCACGCAGCATCTCATCCATGAACACGGCGAATTGCTTAAAGTACGTAGCGATAAGCGGCCTAGTCTCCGAGCCCGAGCACCTACCGCAAATGTATTCGAGCAGCGAGGAAATCGGTGTCGCGGCCTGGAGGACAAGACAAGTAGCGTGGAGGACATGCGGTTTCGCAACGAAGTCTCCATTCTCTTTGAGCTGTTCGGTGCTTCGAATGGCGGCATGCGATATGGCCACGAGACACTCGCAAACAGCCTGCACGTTGGCTTCGTCGCAAACTCGGACGTCGAAAAACATCACTTCTAGAATCGGGGTGAGAGACTGGAGGATCGGCTTTGCGATAATGAAGCCGATAGGCGAGGTGAAGGCCAGCTCAATGTACGCGGGGTAGATGCCTCGGAGGAGGACGTCTCGGAGGGAAAATCGGTCTTTGGTCGGCGCTTCGTTTGTGCACAGCGCCGTCTGGAGCTGCTGGACGAGGTAAGGCTGGTTGCCGCCGGTAGCGGCTTGTTGCGCCACCGTCTGCATGAAGACCGAAAGCTGCTTTGCCGTACCCGATTTGCCAAGCTTGGGTGCATACCCACAGAGACGGCCTACCACATACGTAGGATCAGCCGCCGGGAGGGGAAACGCAATCGAGTTGGTGAAGAAATCGAGGACCGGACATATGTCGGCGGTGTACTGTTGGAGGAATTGTACGACTTTCTGGACAAACTCGACGTATGCGCCTGTGACGGTCGTTCTGGGGCCGAGTTGCTGGTAGTTGTTTTTCATGGCCGTCATGAAATCTTTCAGTATTGCACCGTAGTCCCCTTTCACCTCTACAACCTTATGAGGGTCCTGGTGGATAGTAGCATGGAAATCGTCTCGCATGTTGGCCAAGATGCTAGAGATCAACGTGAGTCGCCGCGTCCGCAGAGTATCAGCCCTTATGTCAAGTGATCCGGTGTCGTCGTTCTGGAAGAACGGCAGGTTTCTCATCAGCGGATCATCGGGAGCGACACGAGCGATGGCGCTAAGTAATCGATGCTGGAACCTCAACAACGACTCTCGGTCGGCTAATGACACCATCAGTGCATTGAGAATATCGAGTCGGTGTTTCAAATAGGCCGTTGGATCGCATACTAGGACGGATGCCATAAAATACGGTCCAAATTTCTGCGTCTGTTCCGTGCGACGCAGCTGTTGCCAGGAGACTTGGCTGAAAGGATCGAGATAGAATGACCATGAACGGGCTCCCGATGACACTTGGCTACGGGCAGTGAGACACCATGTATCGATGCAATCCATGAGCAGATTGTCGTCTGGCGACGCTTCAGCACCAAAGGCGTTGGAGATCAAGTGCCACAGTGGAGTGTGAAGAAAGTCGTCGGGCGGGAGCCCATCCGAGTCCATCCCCATAATATCATCAAGCTCTAGCGGCTCACCATAATCTTGACTTTCTTCGCTTTGCTCTTGGTTGATGATGTCGCTCGGAGGTTGGCGAGGAAGGTTTGCGAAGGCTCGAAGTACACCGAGAGCATCCCGGATGACGACCACCAATCGAGCGTCTTGAAGATGTGAAAGCTCGAGCACCTGAACAAGACCTGAGTCCACAAGAAACTCTCTCAGGAAGTTCTGGCTATTGCGGACATCAATGGCTCTCAACATCCCCGCCATGCAGTCTCGTAGGGTAGCTATGACCTGCTCCTGGTTCTTCTCTACAGTTTGTCGTACCATTAGCGAAGCGGCTTCCGAGTTGTTGAGCACTCCAGATTTCAAGTAATCCTCAGCTTCGATCCTGGCTAAGCGATATTGTTTTAATGTCTGCAGCATAATCTCGTTGTGCCATTTGGCAAACGGTTGAATGGAAATGTAAGGTTCGTTGGTTGCTAGCTGGAATGCGGTCAAATTCGCCCACGCGCGGACGCTTATCCTGCATGCTTCTCGATGAGAATTCTCATGATGGACAAGGCTCTTGATGAGCTCTAGCTTAGGACGGCAAGATGGTGTCGAGGCCCGATACAAGGTGCAGAGTATGTCGTGGTGATTTCTTAAAGCCCCTAAACTTTCCGCTTCGAGTGGCTGATCCTTGGGATGGCTTCGCCCATGGTTCGGTATGAGCCGCAACACAACACTGCGAAGCTTCTTCTCTGCATAACGACTTTGCATTCCCTGTAGCCCAATGAATATGCATTTGAGAAATATATGAAACGACTTGTCGTTGGGTCCAATGTGTGAGGCGGATTCATTGTCGTTCTGTTCGAGAAAAAGCACTGAACCATTGCACTGCTCTCGTCGTAGATGTTTGAGACCATTTCTGGCCACGAAGAAGTCAAACATAACGTATAGAACCGGCTCGCATCGTCTCCAATGCCAGAAGTGAATCAATTCGTAGCATCTCGTCAAGACTGCACGAACATAATCGTTCAAAGATGCGCTAGATGCTTTTGACGATTCAGGATACAAGGCAAGCAACCGCTGTACGAGTGCCCGGATTACGGTCCAATTGTCCTGCTCAAATGAGGTTCGTCGACCTCTCATAGGAATTCCGCAGCTGTTGATTTCCACGAAGGGAAGCAGAGTGAAAACAGCGCCCCATACTGATTCAAACACCTCCAGATGGATCGCTTCCTGGGCTCTAGGGGAGAGTTCTTGGCCGACAAGATCCCAGAAAGTGTTGCCTGGTATGTTGGCTTCAGATAAAGAGTGCATGCATATGACAAGACTCTCCACCGTAACATCGGACTCTCGAATGCCGTTCTCTCGCACTTTGTACCGTTTGTTGTTCTCGAGGAATTCGCTGAGTTGTGACACTTGATCGAGCAAACCACGTACAAGACTCTTTGATATTCTTGTGATGAGTGCGGTCAGATCTGAGCATACTGGCGGTTCGACCATGGGATGTTGCGCAATTCTACCGATTTGTGTGCTCAGGACAAGCAAGAGCGCCAACGGTTTCACACGTTCGAGAGGTGAATTTGGTGGCGAATTCGGTGCAGTACTTGCGAGGCTATTAGATAAGATACTTTCGAAGAGCGATGCGACATATTGTCCCATTTTGACAACGAAAGCTTTTCTGTCGATTGGGTCATGGAAGCTGAGATGCGTAGATATGTAGCCGATGAGCGAGCGTAATATCCTAGATGTCTTGCAGAAGGCGGTCTCCTGTGCCCCCAGTGACTCGTCGCTCTGGGCCTGGGTAGCGACAGAACTCCACACACTGGTCGTGGAATCTGCTAACCGTGCGAAGGCGACGTCTTCCCAGGGACCGCACCTGATAGACGTTACAACAAGGTCGACAGTGCCATAGCCAGCAGATTCATCCAGATCCCTTCCACCATTCTTAACGGCCAGCAATGCCCGATGTAGACCTCCGGAGCCAACAAAGGTAGTCGTGTGGAAATATGTACCATCCTGCAGGGGAGATATGTCGAATGTGGTCGAATACCGAGTGCCATACGGACGGAGCCCATGTAACAATGGACGACCTCCTTGTTCTTGCTCTGGATTTGGCTCTCGTGTGCTTGCTATGGTCTTCAGATATTCGTCTACAAGAGGTTCACTCGGTTGCCGGAACTCTCTAGTTTCAATATCCACTCGTTGCGGCTGAGCTTTGCGAATAAGACGCCGCTTTGGTATCGACAAATTCCGTGGTGGCGGCTTGGGTGTCTGCTCCCCTGCGTCCTCTACTGAGGGCAATGGTGGAAGAACAGCATCATCGTCAGCAAGAAATCGTGCCAATTGGGGATTTCGAGACGGGTGGAGAAGTGGCAACTGGAGGTCGAATTGCCGATCTACGCGTCGCAACCCTCTCTCGAACGCAAATCTGCGATCACTACCGCGGTAATCTGTTGCCAATCCTTCCAATTGTGCATTCCTGTACAGAACAGGTTTTTTCTTACTAGAGGGAAGCAGTCTGTTTCGCAAAGAGCCGGGTGTGTTATGGTCATTTGCATGCTGTGTGTTGTGAGGCGCCCCGGGACGAACGTATATAACCCCGGCCGGAAGAACTTGCCGCACCGAAGCCCGCGATCTTTGTGCAACGGGCTCTGGATGTTCTTTCAACACAGAAACGGCACCGTCGTCCTGCGGAATCGATACCTGCCGAGAGTGCTGCTGATTCCGGTCCAAGTCAAGTAGGGGTCCACGCGTTGCGAGACCATCTGCAGCTTGACCAGTATTCTGAGGTTTTATATCGCCTCGTTTCCATTGCTTTAAGGTAACATTTGCGTCTTCCGTGTCTTTCGCAGTATGTAACCTAATGTATTTATTTGCTGGGGTTTGACGGGCATAATCTGGCCTTCGGCGAGCTTGTCGCTTCGCAATCCTGAGGAATTGAGGTACCGCTTTACCTCTGTTAGATGGCGACTGGTTGAAATCCAAAACACTTAGAGCAGGAGGAGGCGTTCGCCGCGCTTTTCTTGACGTTGTAGGCCGCTTGGCGGAACGATTGTGCGAGATACCAGCAGTGTTCCTACTATTTCCAGAGATCTTGGTCTTCTTAGATCTCGCAAACACGTCGGTGAGCTTCGTTTGATGTTTCCGTTTCCTACTAGCCCCACCAAGTGTGAACAGATGTAGGCGATCGTTCTCCATGGTATCTGAATCATCGTCGGCATAGCGGCGGTCAAACCTAGCAGCCATCTCAGAGGCCACGTGAGCTGATTCCTGAACATCTTCGGGTCGATGAACATGGGTATCATCGACTGCATCCGAATCGTCTGAGATGTCTATGACATGATTGCGAAGAGAACTCGTCCCTTCCAGTCCCGATAGCGCTCCCTTGCGCCTGACAACTTTTTGAGCGACGCCCCGCTGAGCCTCCGGCTTTTCAGGAGACTCAAGAACATCCACTCGATCTCTCATATGTGGGTTGCGCTTCGCTTGGTTCTGGCGGTCAAAGCGCAACCACGAAGCTGGAAGAACGCCTTTGATCTTCTTTCCAACCCTTCTTAGTTCATTGTCACTAACTTTGGTTTCTGCTTCAGAGGCCTCGGTATCGGATGAGGAGCTGTCGCTAGGTATGGTGATCGGTCGATGTGGTCTTTGGCCTAATCTTTGTACGCTATGCATGATAGGCTCGGTGTCAGATTCAATCTGCGGTTGCGGAGGCAGGCTAGACGAATGCGAGGGTGTAGGTAGATCCCGGATCGGCGTGATTGCCAGTGGTCTTGCAGATTGTCGCACAGCAGATTCGATGCGATTGACAGGAGGGCTGCTCGAATAAGGAGGCGACTGAGGAACAGTCCATATATCAGTCCCAGCGAGAGAGGGCCCATTATCAGCAACAGCCCTCTTGCCTAGCGCCGAAGCGGGACGCGCCGGATGGCCCATTTTCCTCCGTTTCGCACCATGGTCGTCCATAAGAGAAGTGGGTTTTATTTTGCGAGACCGAGGTTGCGTTCGACCTGAGTCTGCTCGCCTTTCATCGGTACGTCGCACGATTGGCGTGGATATGGGGATCTCGATCGGACTGCTAGGTGCCCGGTTGTTATCAGGGTCGAACTCCTGTTCCTGTGATTCTTCCTCGTGATGATTTGTCTTGCGTGATGGCGACAACACTTTTGTCACAGGTTTTATGCCCCGGCCTTGTAAGTCCCTGCGATACCGCTCGCCCTCGAGGAGATAGGGATGGAGTTGAATGGGCTTCCGTTGCCTTAACCCCATTTGTAATCGTGCCGCCTGCACTTCCTCGTATTCCTGTTGCTGTGCCGCTGTTGAGCGGGGCGGTATTACCACTTGCACAGTAGTCCGGCGTGTTGGCGAGGCGAATATGGTTTCGTGGAGAGGGTGCTCATCAAGGTCAGAGGGTGGGTCGGAAAGGTCATCGCTATCCGATTCGGACAGAGGGGCGAGGCCAACTTTAGGGAGCGAAGGATCGGAGGCTCTTGCAGTTTTGTTCTCGGTCGCGTTCGAGTTCGTTGTCTCCTGCGAAACTATGGGCACACCAAGAATTTGGGATGACCATATGGGCTTGTTGATACGCTTCGCCTTCGGATATGGCGAACATTGAAGCGGATCGGGGCTTTCAGTCGGTTCTCTGGTACAACGATTGGGATCAGTGTATGACGGAGGCGTTGCAGGCTGAACCTGAGGAATATCCTCTGCCACCTGGGTTATCGGGGATAGTTGACCCTGTGTGCGCCGCCTCTCATCCGGCGGCCCTCCCCGGGGTGTCGTGGCCCCGAATTCATCACGAACATCGTCCCTGGAAGCCTCGTTGTCATGCTGTGTTGCGGATTGCTCCCCGGCATCGTCTTTCGGTGCAAGGGAATCGACTTCGCGGACATCCGGCGCGTGCTGGCTGTCTCGGTCTGTACTCGTTGATGATATCTCGATGTCCTCCTCTTCTTCATCGGAATCCTGGACAAATCCCTTGGTTCGCCATTTGGACATTGGCGCGAGTCCGCATCGCGTTCGTGTTCGTGCGGCGGGCGGTTGCGTGGGATGTCGAAGCTCGTGCGACGCGTCAAAGCGGACGCGTTCGTCACGTGTATATTAGCGACCCGCGCGGCGCTACGTAACACGGTGAACTCTTGGACTCGACGGGGACTGTCTCTTACAGTAACAACCGTGAACCAAGAGGTTGCGAAGATTTTCTCTCTGACGCACAGCAGTTCCGAAAACATTGCGATTCGCCCTCGGCTAAACTAGTCGATCACCATGGCAGGCCGTCTTCTTCCAATTGCGCTGGCCATGTTTGCAGGCGTGGCCATCGGGGTCAGCACGTTCGGGGAAGAATTCAAAGAGCAAAGGAGACGGCGACTGCAGGAAGAGTACAACCGGTACAGCCCTGCATACAAAATAACCGTTCTCTACTTTCTACTAATACGACCAGCGACCTTGCTGCGGTGTCCTCTTTGAATAGTGAGGGACCTTCGCCGATGGCGTCAAGCACAATCAAAGCTCCGCAACCAGAACAGTCACCGGCCGAGACCGAGACCGCGGGTTCTTCGGCCACGCACAGCAATACAGCAGCGACTCACTCGGATGTCTGGGCATCAAAAGTTTCGTCTATGCTAGGATTCCGGGCAAGGTCAGGAAAGGAGAACGCAGGAGGCTCGGCAAAGGAACAGGTGCCGACGATGAGTACCATCGACTCATCGAAGCAGCAGCCATAGCATTGGTTGTGGGTCACGACTCTCAGAGATCTAAGCGTTTACCCAGGTCCTCCCACCGTCCCTTTCTCAATGGATCTAGTCGTTGCAACTCTTCCAACCAGGAGCGCATGTCCTTTGTCGTAAACTCTTTGGTGCCACTCTCAACCTCCACATACGCGCTCGCCAGATATAGCAGCCCCTCGTATATCCACTTGCAGTCTTCCTCGTCGTCCAATATCTCCCGGATATACTGCATCTCATGTGCATAGTATTTCTCGCGATCGCCGTTGCTCAGATCAAGGACAATCTGGTCTTCGGAAGGGCAGCCCGGAGACAAGGTCGACATGAGGTATTGGTGGTAGAACCAGATGGACTGGTCGAAGGGGTCGGTGTTGATGGCTTCGCATATTAGTGCAAGCTCGGAATCCAGAAGAGCCCTGCGAGCCTGCGCATCTGCGTTTCGTTCATTGAGCAGGCGGGGTATAAGCTTGCTGCGGTAGTGCCAGGCTGAGAAGTTGGAGAGGTTGGATGTAATCATCTTGCTGGTGTACTCGAATTCAGACTCCGTAAGGTTTCGGGGCGCATTTTTGTCTGTGTAGGCTGTAAAGCGTTCAAGCTGAGCTACTACAAATCGCCGGTAGCCCCATGCGTGGAAGTTACGACTATCAGCGTATAACATCTTGCTCACTAGCTGCAGCTCTCCCGCCCATAGATCTCGGCCAGTTTCAATCCCTAATTGCGCCTCTGCAGCCTCAAGTAGCCAGTTCCTGTGATTCCATATCCAATAGCATTTGGGGAACTTTCGCAACAATGCGAATGTGAGCTCGAGGTCGTTTTGTATAAGCTCTGCAGATGATGCTTCCGGGGAACCGCTAGGAAATAAGGCGGAAAGTACCCGTCGGCGGTGGTTCCATATTGTGTAGTACTCAGGGTTCTGGTTCAAAAGTTTTGTTACCAACCCCAGGACTTCGAGTGTGTATTGCCTCTCAGTAACCTACCGCATACAGGTCAGCAGTCCCCTAGCGGTACGGTTTCAACACTCACCTTAGTATTGACTAAATCTACCAACTCGTTGTATGCATCGATAGCTCGAAGTTCTTTCTGCCTGGCTTCTTCGGTGCGCGCAGCCGCGCGTGCCGTGCGCGAGATGCCGTGCTGAGACGTTGTTAGAGATTCGCAACTACTGTCTACCTCAGTTCTTTACTCACGCTTGCCATATTGATTGAGGAACTGTGTTACGAGCACTTGGGAGCTTCGCTGTGACCCTGCGCCCGCCGGAGATAAGTTCCACCGCCCGACGCGTTCCTTCCTACCCCTCCACTTTCACCACCAAGGAACCTTCCAACATTGTTGTGACATTCGTAATCATCCTAAGGGCCGCCAAACTTGCGACCTTTTAAGAACCATCAGCATATTGCTATACTAACCCGGCAGCAATAACAACGCAGCAGCATTTGGGCTCTCGGGCCTCCCTTTCAGCCGCCCCTCCTCGACCTGTGCCGCTGACTTTCGCTCATCTCGACATGACCGAGATTCCGTAACTCAGGCAGCCATCAAATCAGCCAGCGCCTCCGAAATCTCACAGTATGGATGACTCCGACGATGAGACTCATTCGTGCGCAGGTTACGCTACGCCCCCTTTGTCTCCATCCAAGACCGTCAGTACTGAAGGATGGCTGTCTCCCAAAACGCCAACCTCGCCTCGCAAAGCGCGGAGTTGCCTCTTCTCTCGCGATTTTGGACCTACCGGCCTTCGAAGCCCTCCAGACACTCCTACGAAATCAAGTTTCACATCCAGTTTTGGCGCGCTGAACCTAGCAGACGTTCCCAAGTTCAGCCCTAACTTCCTCTCGACTGCACTACCGCCGCATGAAGAATCCCCCAGCAAAAAACCCTTTGGTCACCTAAATGGTTTTGAAGATTGTCATCACGGTCGTTTCGCCTTGTCAAACACTCCTTTCCTTCCTGACGATAGCGATGCTCGTCAGGAATCTGAGCATCCATCGAATGATGCCGGTCAGAAATCGCCTGATTCAAAGGCGAGCGATGATCAAAACCCAATAATGCACCTGTCTGCAGAAGAGGAACTGCCCTCGCCTTTGGCACGTTTCATTCCAAGCGCGTCCGACATGGATTTGGGAAGTACGCTACAAGCAGCCAGTACTATATGCGATCGCCATGATACATCATTACCATCAACACTTCGTCGACTTCCTCTACGCCATATGAGTTCCCCTTTGCGTCCTGGTCAACGAGCAGCACGTGGCGGGTTACTGCCATCGCCCCGACATCCGAGTCATGCACCAGATCGTTTCATCCCGCCGCGTCGTCCGCCCTACGTTACGAAGCAGAGATTTGACTTGAACAAGCCAGAAGAACGCTTGATAGCTGAAGAAAGGTCTACAGACGCCACCTCCCCTACTGTCGACCCCTTCAGTCGACGTCTCCGCCGATCTGGAAGGCTCAACGAGGAGCTCCGAGGTCTTCGAGAAACACATGCCGTCCTTACAGGCCTATCGAACTTGAATCGACGACGGACCAACCCTAGCCTTCGTCACGGATCATTTACTCTTGGGTCGCGGCAGGTCAGCATAGGCTCCATCTGGAACGTAGGAGGCTCCTCTGCTGCTAGCGATACGGTAGTTGGCGTGTCCAATGGGAGAGGTGGTTTGCTTGGAAGTGGGACAAACGCCCCCCTTTACACCTCCATGTTCCTTAGTCGGTCTGATCCAGATGCTGAGCTCGAAGCGTACGAACGTCGCGTTGCACTGGCCCTCGACATAGACCAGACTAACCGCGTTCTGGATCATTCGACACCTTCCAGCAGTCCTGCAACGGCGAGCTCGAGCAGCACGCCATCCTCTACGGGCCGGACAGCGCATATTTGGAGAGACAACTCCTGGACCAGGGATAGTATCGCTACGCGTTTGTTTAATCTTGCAACTGTTTTCGAAAAACCATACTGACAGCGGTGTAAAGCAACTCAACAACCGCGAGCTCCGTCAAGGAAGGCTGTGCCTATCTTGCCGTTCAGATAAGTCACAATGACAGCCCGAGCTCTATGATGCTAACTGCATACACGGTACTAGATGCCCCTCAGTTGCGAGATGACTACTATTGTTCACTACTCGCATACTCCCACAAAGCGAAATGTCTTGCAGTAGGCTTGGGTAATTTTGTCCATATCTGGTCGGAACGAAAAGGTGTTGATACGCCGGAATCGCTCAACATGCTATCTGCCCCAGGCACAGTTGATGTCCAGCATGTCACGTCCCTGTCCTTCTCTTCGACCTCTGGCGGCCAAGCTATACTCGCTGTAGCCCGTGCAGATGGTCGGATTGCTTTATGGAGCCCATTCGATTCGGAGCCTCGCTTTGAAGCTATGCAACCCAAGCCTGCATCATACGTTGCTTTCAGGCCGACAGTCGTTAAACGACCATCGCTCCGCGACAGTGCTATGACAGTACATACGGAGGAGTTGCTCGTTGGTGATGAAGTAGGACACATTTACTTCTACAGCATTGAGTGGCCGTCTCAAACAGAGAGCGCCCTCTTCAGGTGGAATGGAGCGATGACACTCCTGGCTCGCATGACGGTCCATTCGCAACAGATCTGTGGCCTGTCATGGTCCCCCGACGGCGAGCTCTTCGCAAGCGGCGGCAACGACAACGCATGCTACCTCTTCGAGACCAAGAAGGTCCTACAGAGCCCCAATAACAGCACCGGACCGTCCGATAGCGTAGACGTGCGCCAGGGCCCCAGTGGCGAGAGCATCTACACGGTAACGCCCGCCCACAACACCATTGTCCATGTCTCTGGCACCCAAGCCAAACACAAGTGGGAACTCCACGCCGCTGTCAAAGCAATAGCTTTCTGTCCGTGGCAGCGCGGCCTCGTAGCCATCGGCGGCGGCTCCAACGACCGCTGCATCCACTTCTACCACACCGTGTCTGCCGCCTGTCTCGCGACTATCGACTGCGCGGCGCAAATCACAAGCCTCATCTGGAGCCAGACGCGCAGAGAAATCGCAGCTACGTTTGGCTTCGCGCAGCCCGAGCATCCCTTTCGCATCGCCGTCTTCGCGTGGCCCAGCTGCGAGCAGGTCGTCGCTGTGCCATGGTTCGACGAGAGCCGCGCCCTGTTTGCTATTCCGTACCCTGGCGGTCCGGATTCTGGAGCTAGTTCCGACGCTGGCGGGAGGACTTCCGGAGAGGACGCCGGGCGGTGGAGGAGGGGCGCGGAGGAGGGCTGTATTGTTGTCGCTGCGAGTGATGCGGCGATTAGGTTCCATGAGATTTGGTCTGGTGGAAAGGGAGTATTGGGTGGTAGGGCGGGTCTTCTTGGTGGGAGTGACATCCTGGAGAGTTTGCATGGCATTGAGAGAGAGGGGGAGGCTACGATTCGGTAGGATGTGACTAGGAACGAGGTGAAGATGGTGTAAAATGAACATTGCCTTGTACTTCGATGAACTTTAGTGACCGTGATTGTTGTGCCTGGACTGAGTGTGATCATGCACGCTCACGTTGTCCGCCTGATACCTTTGGTTCGATTGTTGGCATGAGAAGAAGAGGGAACATGTGTTTGATTTCAAATCGCACAAGGATGAGGTTGCGTGCTAAATAGAAACAGAACCCGTTTGGTGTACGCGTTAACCTATTCGAACAATTCATTATATAATGGAGGCACACCCAGGATGATGTAATTGCTTGATTTAAAACCGACTGCTGCAATAAGCAGTACCGGGTATGTGATGCCCATGCCTAGAAACCCGAAGCTTCCATTCATATGAGAACCCACACCTCGTTTTTGAGCCGACGCCAAAGGATCATCCCACGAACTCATGCACTCATAACCATCGTCTAATGCCTCATGGAAGAAGCCCTCCTCTTCTTGGCCTCTTCCTGGGCTGACTTTGCCTCGGTGATGCGCTTGTGGAGGATCTGGGCGTACTCGTTCTAGGTCCTTCGTCAGTAGTGCTCCAGGCATGTGAGGCATGCAGGCACTTACGGCAGCATCCTTGGTAGCCTCTGCGCGGCGGCGCTTGAGTGCGACACGGTGGCGCTTGTGCTGGAGGCGCTGGGGGGTGACCAGACGCTGGATCTTGGGAGCCTTGGTGTATGGCTTCGCGCCCTCCTTCTTGGGCTGAACCTCGCGGCGGATAACGAACTTGCGAACCTACAAACAGGCCGTCAGACTCAACCCTTTATGTAGAAATAAAGGATTGGCGATGAAGCTATGAGAGAACTCACATCATCATCCTTGCTGAGACCGAAGAAGCGGCGGAGCTTAGTCGCACGCTTGGGACCGAGACGCTTGGGGTGAACGACGTCGGTGATGCCGGGGATTTCGGCGTCGCCCTTCTTGACGATGCTGAGAGCGAGTACGGAGAGGTCCATGCCGACAATGCAGCCACGAACACTCTTCCTCTTGCGCTCACCAGTGCGACGGGGTCGGTAGCAGGAGTGGCCCTTGCTGAGGAGAAGTCGGACACGCGTAGGGTGCATGACACCCTGCTTCATCGGGAAGCCCTGCTTGTCGTTGCCACCGGTGATTCTGAAGATGTAGCCCTTGAACTCGTCGCCGACGCTGTCGCCCGGAACTTCCTGGCCCATGCGACGGTCCATGAAGACGCGGAGCTTGCGCTCGTCTTCGATATCGATCAGCTTCTGCGTGCCATTGTTGGGGTAAGAAACGTTGAGCTTCATCTTGACGGCGGGTCGAGATGGCCGAGAGCTGCAACGTTAGTAGATTGTCGAGAGTCGCTTGGTGTTGATGTTCAAAGTTCCAAACCCTAGTTTTCGTGGGCTTCTCGCTTGTGGCCGGACTAACGTTATGCCGTAGCGCTATCAATATCACGTGCCTTCACCTTCGCTGGAGCTACATATATACATAACCTTGGAAGCCCCCAGCAGCGTTTTTGTCCTAGATAGAGGTGACCAGACACTCGCAGTGCACACGCCTTTTTGCGCGTTGAACCAGTCATATATACAATGTCCACTCTCTACCTGGGTCTAGGTTCAAGTTCACTCGTCCCAACGGAGCATCTCCTCACCCAAGCACTTGTTCGGTGCAACCCGTTACGCCAAGATCGAGTGTGATCTCTAGGACACGCAATTCACAATTCCTTTGAAGGTGTCATGTACGACCCGAAGCGTGGCTGATGAACCCCGGTGGGTGATTATTCACCTTGTCAATGGATTTATATGTCTGCCTTCAACTACGGAGACTACGGTTTACATCCGACGTTGAATATATATAGCAGTGGTTCTGCTCCAATATCCATTCATATCCATAGAACCATAACCCATCCTCGATTGAAACTTTAGAGACCAAGTCCACTTGATACCATTGTTGTACGAACCAACCCTACCAACGCCGCCCATGCTCAGCTTCCGACCGCTGTTTTGGATATAATACAAGCTCAAAGTCAATAGGAAAAGGAAAAGGTTTTAGTGCATCAGCTCGACAGGAGGTCTCGATGTCGAGACCATGTTGCCCTGAGCCTTCTGCTGAGCTATCGGTCCCTCAATTCCCTCCATGGCATCGGTCGGCGTCATGATTACAGGGCTCTCCGTGGTGTCCTCAACCGCAATAGCTGGAAGCTGAGGGTTGTCGCCGTGATCGTCGGGGTGGTACACGATTGTCGAGCTTCCTGTCCTCCGTCTCCTATTAAGTGGGCTCAGCTCAGGATTGCTCTCGTCCGTTGGTGAAGGGTATTCGTTGTGGCCTGCATGTAGCCTTGACAGAGCTGCAGCCAGATCCTCGGCGTGTACAATCTGGTTCGGCGCGTCTTCGTTGCGCATTTCCCAACCCATAGGAGGTGACGGCGGTGGTGAGATAAAGAACAGCTTGTCCGACTTGGGCAGAGGCAGATGTTGGTCGCTGGGATTCAGCGGCGTGTTCAGTCCAAAGTATACCCGAACGCGGCAGCCCATGATCTGCTCGCCGTCCACCTTTTGGCGGATCGTGATCGCGGAGTCGACATCGAAGAAGGAGACTACAATGCGCCTGAAGGACTTGAGTGGTGCCCAGGTGTGGATCGGAGCATATATGTTGATTGTTTCTCTTATTTGGACGAGGTTGGAGGGGCGGAAGATTTCTGGCTCGATGAGGTTCTGGGGCGGGGTTAGCACGGCCCTTGAAAACACACCAAGTGCACTTACTGTGATGATGAGCGTATTCGAGGGCGGTGAGGGTTGCACCAGCGGCGGGAGGTCGGAGAGATCCAGCGAGAGTGGCGACTTGCTTCGTGACGATACGCGCGACCGCTGGGGCGACGGGATATCGGTATTCATACTGTGGTAGTATCGCACCTGTACAAGATGCCGGATAGCGGTGTCAAAGGTATTCCTGGTGCTGTGAGGGTCTTGCAGAGTGAGAAGCGTCCTTGTATGTCTTATGTATGTATGGTAGCCGGTTGCTCTTGCCGCAAGCGTCTGGAGCTCCGCCTCCGCCAAGGGTGACGAAGCGACCGACGATTTGCCCCACTGCCTCCTGTCTCTTCCACCACCTTCCGGGCCACTTGGACGCTGCACTGCCCCAACGTCAATTCCTCGACAAACACCGTCACAGTCACCATACCGGGGCTCGGCGCACGCGCGCGGCGGCGGTCGAATGTTGTCGACCTGATGAAGCCGCTGCTGACCATGAGCGCCTGACTGCTTGATGCTAAATGCCGCGCGCAGTTGTAAGACCTTCGCCGAACTCAGCCACGACTCTCAAGAATCCGCGTCAACACGATTGCAACTTCTACTGTGTTTGCGTCTTGGCCGCCGAAGAAGGTTTCCTGCTCATATGTGTTAAGAGATGGACGAAAGACGGCGTTTCAGTGGAGTGATCTTTGATACTGCAAGGCTTTTTCTCGTATAGAGCCTTCGCATAGTGGCCACCGACTGGGCGAATTCTAGGCGTACTGAAGATGACATTCCACAAGAATGCTCATTTCCCGACAAGTGAGTACAAGAAGGTTATGTGCGAAACAGGAGGCTGTTTGGTCCAGGATGTCTGAGTTCGGGGAGAATCAACCCCGGTGTCCCTGACAAGGCACAGTTCCTCTACCGCGGCATTCATTTCTCCTATTGTTTACAAGTGTGTGAAATCGGCAGTTTGTGTATCTTAACCAGCACTTGATTAGGGCAGAAGTTGTAGTCCAAACATGTAGTTTCTGAATGTGCCAGCAGATTTTGTTCTCAGCAGTACACAGTGACAGTGCATACATATTCTACCGCTGCTTCTGTACATATTGGCAGAGTTCAGACTTCATTTCAGCGTCTCAGGGTGATAGATCCATGCGGTCTTTGCTACAAAGGACGTTGGTGATGGCTCTGTCTCTTAATAACGTCATATGAACTTTGGTATCCGTTTCAACTTTACTTCCCTATCGAAACACCATAACACATCAAGGCTGACCTCGATTGGCTCTTCGTCGTTCACAAAGCCACTATTTCTCTCTGCCCTATTGTAGAAAACCATGGCGTATTACCGGCGTATTACGACGACTTTGCGAAGAATGGCCACTGGAGCGTCCTCGCACCAAAGCTATGAACGCTTTCTGGCAGTGCTGTTCGGCGTAGATGATGCAGTCTGCACTGCCATGATGGGTACTGAGTTTGCGATTTCTCTTACCCTTTGTTTCACACAGACCTGAACGTGATCCTGGGCTAGCGGCGTCTACGTGTACGATGCGAAATGCAAGCAAGGTACTCTCACATAGCCTCCCCCTTTACTTGGTCAGAGATGTCCACGGGTCTCGGTATTTCACGTGAGCCCGTTTGCAATCATGAAGTGTGGCGCTCGCTGTGGCACAGCAGATTGCGCTAGTCCACGTCCAGCAACGTCCCGCCGCAGCTCTCAAAGAATCTCCAGTCTGGAACTGTCAACCTAACAACTCCAACGCGCACTCACCCGCCAAACCGACTCCGCCACCTCTCCCCCAACTTGCTGTCGCCTCGACACCTCGCTTGCCCCGACTGCTGAATCTACTCGCCCCGCGAACCGTTAGCCCTGTCTCAACCGGCGGCAACATGGACATGTACGATGTCGACAGCGGCGTCAACGTGCGCTTCTTGGAGGTGCGTTGCGCCTCTTTGTTGTCCGTGTCTTGCGTAAAGGCAGGGGACTGATGCAGCCACAGGCAAACAACAAACGCGCCTACTTCATCGTGCAGAACTGGAACCTCGAGACTGCCAACTCGCTGCGGCGCGTCATGCTCGCGGAAATCCCAACGCTCGCCATCGATCTCGTAGACGTGATTGATAACACGTCCGTGCTTGCCGACGAGTTCATAGCCCACCGGTTAGGCCTCATTCCACTGAACTCGGAAGAAATCGACAAACTCAACTATAACCTGGACTGCGACTGTTCGGGATTTTGCGACAATTGCACCGTCGTACTCCAGCTAGATGCCAAGTGCACCGGGAACGACGTTATGAAGGTCTATGCGCGGGATCTTGTCATCACATCCATGCCGCCGACGGAGAAGCTGGGACGGCCGGTCATAACAGATGCAGAGGGCTTGGGCAGCTGTATCGTCAAGCTAAGAAAAGGCCAGGCTATCAACATGCGGTGTATTGCAAAGAAAGGTATCGCGAAAGAGCACGCGAAGTGGGCACCGAGCGCTGCAATAGGGTTCGAATACGACCCAGCGAACAAGCTACATCATTTGGACCTTTGGTACGAGGGCGATGACCCGAAGAAGGAGTGGTATGTTGTTCTCCGTATTTACATGTATGTGTGGTACGGAATCTAACGGTCATGTGCAGGCCCGAAGACCAGGAGCGTATCAACCTCGATGGCGGACCACCCGCAGAAGACGAGCCATTCGACTATGACGCTGTCCCAACCCGCTTCTTCTTCGATGTGGAGACTGTGGGCGGCCTGGGCCCTGACCAAATCGTCACCGAGGGCATCAAAGAGCTACAGCAGAAGCTTGCCGGGGTGATCAAGGAGCTGACTGGTGGCGAAGATGCCAACGGCGGCTTTGATGGTGCTCAGAGCCCGACTCTCGACGGCGGTTACGGCAACAACGATGCCGGCTACACAACACCCGGCTACGGTGGCAACACGAGCGTATGGGGTAACGGAAACCCTGCTGGAGGCACGACTCCTTACGGCGCTACACCATACGGTGGCGGTCCGTCTTGGTAGACGCTGTATTAATGAGCCCCTACCATTACCCAAACATCTTGCCTTGCAGGACCATTAATGGATGAGAACCAGCAAACAAAGTGGCTACTCTACTTTGATGAAAACGACCGGATCTTTACCTCAGGAGAGCAGCTTGGGTATATTTTCTAACAGCTGCATACAGCTGACTGAGCTCTTTCGGGGCTCTTTGTGGCGTTCCTAGTACTATCAAAAGCTCTTGTACAGTACAGCATGGGTTGGCGTTCTATGTCAGATATCCTTCACTGGCCAAAGAAGTATCACTGTCCAAGGAAGTGGCGGAAGATATCACTGTCCAAGGAAGTGCAAAAACTCGTGGATATGTCAGTGGAGTTCAGTCTGGAACTAATGCGCCTCAGAATTTGCGATTGATACCATCTGTTTGCGCTCATCCTATTCTTGGATGGACGATGTCTTGCGTATCCTACCATCCTCATAACTATTACAATATATGCTGGTGAAGGCCATTTCTTCTTGGCCATACTTTTCCAAAACGTGGTCGAGAGGGGGGAATATTTACACATGCCGAGAAGCATAATCAACGCCGTGATGCCCAGTGTGTCCAACCGAGATAACCAGCCGGCCATGGAGCCATCCATACATAGCACAAATACTCGTACAATTACCGAAACACACATAACATCATCTTTCTTCGCCATGCCCGTCTCCCATTTCTTTATGAGTTCTTCACCACGCCGACCTTGGCAGCCCTCAGCACGCGTCCATTCAACAAAAACCCCTTCTGCTGCGTGTGGAAGCACGTCCCATCCTCCTTATCCGGCATGGGCGTCTGAAAGACAGCCTCATGCACATTGGGATCGAATTTCTGGCCGTCTGGGCTGGGATCGAAGCGCTCGAGGCCGTGCTTCTTGAGGGTGCTCATGAGGATGTTGTCGGTCATTTTGAGGCCGTCGTGCAGGGTGACGAGGTCCTTGTTGTCTGGGTTGAGGGCTGCGGCGGGGACGGTGGTAAGCGCGCGGTCGAGGTTGTCGACGGACTCGACGAGGTCGCGGGCGAAGCGTTGGAGGGCGAAGTCTTTTGCGGATTGGATTTCGCGCTTGGTGCGCTCTTGGAGGTTGCGGTAGTCGGCGATGGAGCGGAGGTATTTGTCCTGTGGGGGTGCTGGGGTTAGTGTTTGATGGTGGGGGAGGAGGAGGAGGAGGAGGAGAGCTGGGATGGGATGGGGTGGGTGCGTGACGGACCTTCAGGTCGACAATCTCCTTGTCTTTCTTGTCGAGCTGCTCCTTTAGTTGGGCGGACTTGTTGGGCGGCTCGTTTGTGTTTGAGTCTGCGGCTTCGCTTTCTTTCTTGGCTTCTGGGGCGGGCGCATCAGAGTACCATCGTAGGGCGGGTGCTGCTCGCGTGCCGGCTTGCTGTCTTATGGGGGCGAAGGCGGGTTGTATCCTCTGCGCGGGACGGGCTGCGTGTCTCGAAGCGCGGAGAAAGGTCCTCTGGAGCATCTTGGGAGATATTTGGAGAGAAGGAGGGATGTGAGGAAGGCGCGATAGACAGCTGATGGATGTGCAAAGTGCAAGAAGATGCAGATGAGCAAGCAGTGGCAGGCTCAAGAAAAAAATCGGAAGGCGATGGCAGGTTGTTGCTCCGTGCGGGCCGACGCGCAGGGTTCACCTCGGCCTCTGTTCCTTTCTGTTTTCCTTTCGTTTCTGGTCCAACAAGATTGAACCATCCATGGCTGTCGCTTGCGCAGAGGTCCACGATGCGCTATGAGGCCGTCGCTGCCCTGCCAGTTGCGCATACGAACTACGCCTGCGCGCATTCCTGCTCGTGCCTGGGACGTCGCTGCGCCCGCGCAGAAGCCGCTGTGGGCGGCATACTACCGGGGCGGAACGTCACGCGCTATTATATTGCAACCGCAAGAGCTCCCTTCGAATCGCGCGAAATGGCCCGGCATTTTCAGACAGCTGATGGGCGTGACGGGCGCCAGAGACGGGCGCGGGGGACAATTGTCCGCCATGGGAACCGGCGGCTCGAGCTTGTCGGAGATCTGTCTGGTCGAGCCGTATCATAAGAGCGCAGGAGAGGAACCCGTTCGGCAAGAAAGTACAGGAGGCGATACCGAGGCTCATGCTTACCCTGCAAGCGATGAGAGAGCCCTCATGGGCGACGTAGAAGGCGCCCATGTAGACTACACGTTTGTCCGCTTCGACCAGGACAAGGACGAAGTAGACGTGTCGGGCATCAGCGGGAACATGAGCAGCGCCGTCGGGCCCTACGCATACAATGCTCGCCTTCTGCCTCGAGAGATGTACGCAGTCAAGGACGGGCGCATCACGATTAGGATACGCAACACGAATACGCGCAAGTTTATCGACTCCACCTTCTCTGTATCGGGCGGGCAGGCGGCCGTAACAGGCGACTATGCAATGGATGGCGTGCCAGGCAAAGGCTCTAGGATCAGACTCGACTTCAGGTCTCCATGCGGCAGTAAGACGGGCAAAATCTTGCCCACGGGTAGAAGGATAGATGTCATCAATGGATATAGGGTTACGTGCATTGATGGCGCGAATCCAGCCGTCTTTGTTCGCGCAGACGACATCGGCGTTGCAGGCACTATCCTTCCTGATGACTTCAGTAAAATGAAGGGCAAACTATTGCTCTTGGAGTCCATCCGAGCAGCCGCCGGTGTAGCCATGGGCCTGTCAAGAACCGAGAAAACTGTCCCGCGGACGATGCCCACCATCGCCATTGTTTCGCAGAGCTCCAGTCACTACGTTCTGTCTGGCGAGGCTTTGAAAGCATCTCAAATGGACCTCCTAGTGCGGTTTGTTTCAAACACACAACCGCATCGCTCTATGCCGCTGTCTGCAGCTTTGACCACTGCAGTAGCTGCTCGCATACCAGGTACCATTGTCGAGCAGCTCGTCGCCCCCGAGCTGGTCGTGGACGACGCTATTACGATTGGGCATGCGAGCGGAAGAATTCAGGTCAAGGTTATGACGGACCGGCGGCAAAGGCTTGTTCCGCAATCGGCGACGGTTTATAGGACTGCTCAGCGGCTTTTCGAGGGCAAGGTTTTCTGGACCGATACGTCGAACGAGGCGGACGAAGCGCCAGATGTCACGGATTGGAGGTGGAAGCTCCGTGCCTTCGGGCGCCAGTCTCTCGGCATGGCATTCGTCGCTGAAACCAGAGCCCGGGAAGCCTCTCGGCCACCCAAAGAAGAACTACTTCTCGAAGACAAAACCGACGCTTGTGAAGAAAATGTTACTCCATCGAAAGAAGACACAAATGCCGATGCAGTTTCCAAATCCAAAGTCGAAGACGAAGCGTCCACTCCTTCCTTACCCGAAGACCCCGCTCACCTCCTCTCCTCCCTGTCCACCCTCCAAGCCTCCCTCACACACTTCACATCCCTCTACCCCTCGACCCTCCCCCCACCTTCCCCCACCTTCCGTCCACCCGTCAAAACTCCCATCCCAACCCCGACCCACATATCGCACCACCTCACAGCGCTCAACCACCACATCGACATCCTGACCACCTCTCTCTCCGCTCTGCCCGCGAAACCCGTCCCTGGCTCCGAGGCGCCGACCAAAGAGGTCGCCATGGCGTGGCACAAGTGGGCTAGGACGTTCAGGAATATAGGGTCTGTGAGGGCGAATCGGCGGAAAGTGGAGAAGGCGGAGGAGAGGGAGAAGAGGGAGGCGAGGAAGAGTACGGAGGAGAGGGTGAGGGATAGGAAGTTGAATAGTATTAATGCCGCGGGGGAGCTTGTGAGGGTGGGGAAGGGGAGGAGGAATTTGCTGGGGGGTGACGGTGAATAGGTGAAGTTTGTGTGTACGATATATATGGCCTGTAGAGTATCTGAGAATAGATAGAGAGCGGCAGAGGGTGGTTGAAGTGCTATGTACCTACGTGCAGCAAGTGGGTCTCGCGTGCGAAAGCGTCCTAGCCAATCAAATGGCGACAATTCCCAACCTCAGAGGCTCAGAGTGCCGTCTTGAATCTGGATGGAACTCGTGGCGTAGCCAAGTATGCGCCTTTCCGACCAGGCTGCAACTCTTTCATCATTCTACCCTTGGCATCAAGCTTCTTAGAGCAACACACTTGCGAGAATCCAATTCCACGCTTACGTTTCGTCAAGACCCTCCACAATGCCAATGTGGACATGTGACGTTGAGCAATGCTCCAACCCTGCTGTTCGCAACACCGGCGACTGCATCCTATGTAATCGGCACCTCTGCTCCTCGCATCTTCAACCTCCTGTCCATCAATGTCCATCGTGGGAGGTAGGTCTGATACCGATTTCCCTTGCCGTTACATCCATAGGTCTGATTCTCTAGCAGGATGCAGAACACTACGATCCCGCTGCAAGAGAAGCCGAGAAAAACGAGCTGGAAGCTTTATTTCCAAATATCAACACTGAAGCTCTAGCCGCACGCGCAAGTGAGCTACGGAACGGAATCCCATGCTCTATCCCCGTACTCCAGTATGATAGGGCCAGTCGAAGCTCAGTCATGGGTGGTATGAATTACCACATTGATATTGTCTTCGAGGACGGCGTCGTCTGGCTGGCACGTATCCGCCGGTCCAACGCTACGTCTACTCCTCCCGCGCTACGAGATCATATCCTTCAAAGCGAAGTCGCAACGCTGAAGTTCCTGGAAGGAACCGCCGTACCGACGCCGAAGGTCTTCGACTTTGCGCTAGAAAGCCCTGATAACGCTGTCGGCGTGGGCTATATGCTGCTTGAAAAGATGCCGGGGACATCACTACGCTGGGCGCTTGCGTCTCCACCGCAACGAAGAAAAATCGTCGAGCAACTCGCAGATATCTTCACCGAGCTTCGCAAGTACCCCTTTGACAAAATGGGATCTCTCAGTCTTTCTCAGTCCGAACACCGCATTGGCCCATTCGCTCGCGAGTCTCTTACCGACTTCAAAGACGACCATATGTGCGCACTAGGCCCATATGCCACGCTCCAGGAATACCACACCGCCTCCCTAACACTCATACTGAATCTCATCCTCCGAGAAGAAATGTACACCCAAAGACCCATCGACGCGTACCTCATCCACCGCTTTCTCCTCGACCTGATCCCTTCTATCCTCCCACCACCAGCAGCACCCTCTGCCAACCAACCCCAACAATTCTTCCTCAAACACGCAGACGACAAGGGCGACCACATCCTCATCTCCGAGTCCTACACCATCACCGCCCTCCTCGACTGGGAATGGGCATACACGGCGCCCCCCTCCCTCTCCTTCAACTCGCCCATCGGCCTCCTCCCCGTAGCCGCGTTCTACGACGGCGTCAACACCCTGGGCGAGGAGGAGACGTGGCTGGCTGAGACGTTGGAGCGGAAAGGTGAGGCGGGGTTGGCGCGGTGTGTGAGAGAGGGGCGGGTGCAGCATCGGTTTGCGTTTTGTTGTGGGTATGATTTGGAGGATTGGGAGGGTTTTTTGGGGCTGTTTGCGGGGTTGAGGGAGGCGGTTAGGGTGGATAGGGGGGTCGGGTGGGAGGAGTGGAGGGAGGGGGCGGTGGAGCGGTATCGTGGGGATGAGGGGTTGGGGGTGTTGGTGGGGAGGTATGGGAAGGGGTGAAGCCCACATGCGTAATTATATATAAGCTTGGGGATAGCATTACCTCCAGAATATATAACCAAACACACTACACACTCTACACTCCACAAACCAGAACTACAAGAGAAAGAAATCTAGCGACACTAAACCGTAGATATACTCCACGCCCTTATTATACCACACTACCCATACCTGAAATACCTAGTAAAAACTCCTCCCCTTCTCCGCCTCACCTACCTATTTATCTTATATCTACTCTGATTTAGTCTACTACCCTAGTCTAACCTCTACCCTACTACAATATAATTCCCAAAACCACCACACCCCGTGCTAAAAAAAAAGAAAAAAAAAAGAATCGCACATCAACAGCAAAACCCAGACGTAGAAAAAGAAAAAGAAAGAAAATGTAGCACAAGGAAGTAGCCGATACTTATAGAGTTTCATTTTCATAGGAACATTTGAAGATAAATGCTTAAGAAAGATGCAGTAGCATCTGCGCTTAGAGAAATCATACGCACACACGTCTAAATACCTTGCAAACTTCCACCTCACCACGTACGTACTTACTTTTTCGAATCACTATCCCTCCCCTCTCTATCTTCCTCTTCCTCTTCCTCTATCTCTCTCTCTCTCTTTCCCCTTTCCATTTCCTTCTCCTTCGACTCCCTTCTCCCTCCCTCACACATATACCCAACCCACCTAACCCACCCCATAACCTCCACCACCCCTCCTATGTATACTACCTTCCAGCCTTCTTTCCAATCAGGGACAGACTATCCAAAACAGCACAGCCTACTATCCATGCCAAGTGTTGAATCTCAATAAAGCAGCATGTGTAGGCAGCAGCTCCGTAAATAGCTCGTGTAAGTGTAAGTGTAAATGAAACGAGCACTACGTTTTATGAAAGGTATGTATGCGTAGTGGACGACTGATTGAGCCCGCACACAACCTACCTGCGTAGTCTCGTTCCATCAGCGGCCGGTCACTGAATGAAGCGATGGTGTGGCACGTACATTGCTGTGTTTTGCACGCATGCATTCATTTATTCACTTAGCAAGTCTCGTAATAGTAGGTAGCCAATAAAGCAACAGCCACGTTAAGTTTTCCAAAGCAAAAGAGAGAAAAAAAAATGCAAATTCGCAATACCATAAGCAATCCAGTCTCAGAAATTTAATCGAGTGCTGGATTCCCACGACGCTAATCAAGTAATCATGCATGGTACATGCTATACAAAGCAACTCAAAACGCCTGCCGATGCATCATCCACATGCCCTTCTATACAGCAGCCCAAAAAGATAAATACAACGCATGTGTGACCAAAAATATCATGTACATGCCGCCAAAAATGAAGCTCAATCTCCTCGTAGTTGTATGTGTGCCATGGACTACTACAGTCCCTTCAGCTGTCGATACACCTTCTTATGCTGCTCTAAAAAGACGAACGTGAGGATCGTGTGAGGACCCATGCGGATGAAGCTCGGCACCCATCCCTTGAACATCCAGCGGAGGCCCTCGGCGCGCGTCGTGTCTGTGACTAGGCGGAGGATGCTCTTGTGCTCTGTCGAGCCCATGACTTTCGTTTTGACCACGTCCACGGGGGAGCATATCGTCGTGGCTACGAAGCCCGCGAGGAACGACGCCGTAAAATGCGTCGTGAGGTTATCCTGCAAGGGCGTCTTGTCTAGCAAAGTGCGCTTGAAGACGTCGTATGTCGCTAGTTGTCCGACTGTCATTAGCACGGCGCGTGACGAGTTGGGCCACACGCCGCGCCATAGTCTGCCTACGCCTTCTTCCCGCGCCGTTCGTATTAGGCCGTCGATCACGTTCTTGTATTTGCGGCGCTGTTCGAGTGGGAGCGCAGCATCGTGTTGCATTCGTACGTTTAGAATGTCTCCAGGGTTGCCGGCAAAGCCGCCTAGAAAGCCGGATATGGAGGCCATGGCTACGAGCGAGAGGAACGAAGGCTTCTTATCGGCGGTGGTAAAGCGGTCTTTGAGGGTCTCGTAGACACCGAAGCGGGTCATGCTGTACGTCAATTGGCGCAATTGTGAGGCCGATAACTGTCTCTTGTTAGCGAGAAGCCTCTCTTAGTGAATGCTCCTGCCTACCCCACGATATAGCCCCATCACACCGTCAGTCTTCGCAACATGAGCAAACATTTTTAGCATGTTCAACCGCGCTCCTTGGGCTGCCTGCATCTGTAACCTGACCTAGCATTCGTGAGCGCTTGCGCCGCAATTGAAAGTGTCGATCGTACCTTCACTGCCAGCCAGATTAGCATTTCCCCACGCCAATCGCACAACTAAACTCACCCAGATCCAGCGGATGCGTAAAAAACGCCGCAAAACAGCTCGCACTCCCGCCAAACCAGAAGGGGTAGTGTATAGGCGTCTTCTTCACATCCTGGCTCTTCCGCAGCTCAGGCGCGCTCACCTTCTTCTCGAGGGCCGGCATGGTGACTCGGAGCTCTGCAGAAGCTGCATGTAGCCTACCAGATGACTATCGACACTGCCAAAAGGCGCAAAGGGGCAATGTGGGGATACAATGGAAATATTTTTTTGTAGAAGAGACTTGCGGAGGGTGAGACGTCACTGCAAATTTAGGTTGGAGGCGGAACGATCCCGGCCGGGGCTTGGCGTCGCGTGGGTTTTGTGGACGCGCCGACGTCGAGCTGTGGACAGTCGCAACTTCATCGAAAGATGCGAATACCGCTGTTATCGCCGACGCTGAGCCGTCAATTGAGCTCAAGGACGTTGATAAGGAGTGCTAAGCTGGGGAGGTCGCCATGGCTGCGGCAATGGCAAGTGCGGTACAATTCTTCAGGTAAGGGATGTCATGTGACCGCCTCTTCCTTTCGAGCTTCGTCTTGAAGCACCATCCAGATAGTGTAGATTCTCTCGTTTGTCTATTCCCTTTCATGGCCTTTTTCCTTTGGAAAATTCTCTTGCATCAAGATATATTCCCTTCCAGCTACGTCTCATCATCTTCATTTCATTTTCATACCTCGCCATATCCACCGCATTCTCTAAGGAAGACGTAGGCACCCCCCCGCAAGAAGTCACCGTGGAAGGCAAAACCTACAAAACCGATGAATGGATGAACACGCCCTCAAGCATTCTCGCCGCCATCCCTCGCCGCCTACATACGCAGCCAAACCACCCCCTCACCATCACCCGCCAACTCATCGAGTCACGCTTCCCCGGCTATGCAACCCACAACAACCTCTTCCCCATCGTCTCGGTGCACCAGAACTTTGACTCTTTGGGCTTCCCTCCGGACCACATCGGGCGTAGCCGAACAGACACGTACTACCTGAACAAGGACACCGTGCTCCGGACGCACACGTCGGCGCATCAGGCGGATACGTTTAGCAAGAACGAAGCGGAGGGCTATCTCATTAGTGCGGATGTGTACAGGAGAGATGCCATTGACCGGAGCCACTACCCTGTCTTTCACCAGATGGAGGGCGCCAGGACATGGGATCGACGGGCTGCCGAAAAAAAAGGCAAGACGCTGGCTCAAGTCATTTGGGATGATGTGGCCAAGATTCCAAAACACAACATCCACATTGAAGATGCGAATCCTACTATCCACCCTGAGCGGAATCCACTGCAGCAAGGCCACTCCGCGGAGGAGACAGAAGCCATCACCGCCCATCTCAAACGCTCGCTCGAGGACGTAGTAGTCGCCATCTTCAACGCAGCAAGGACCGCATCCGATGCAGCATCGGCATCGGAATCGGCATCCACATGCACGAATGAGCCCCTAAAAGTGCGCTGGGTAGAAGCCTACTTCCCCTTCACGTCGCCCTCATGGGAACTCGAAGTCTTCTGGCAAGGCGACTGGCTCGAAGTGCTCGGCAGCGGCATAGTCCAGCAGACGATTCTCAACCAGGCGGGCGTCCCCAACCGCGTAGGCTGGGCCTTTGGCCTCGGCCTCGAACGCATCGCCATGCTGCTCTACTCCATCCCTGACATCCGCCTCTTCTGGAGCACAGACGACCGCTTCCTCTCCCAGTTCGACGCCACTGGCCCCATCCAGCGCTTCGTCCCCTTCAGCAAATACCCCGCCTGCTTCAAGGACGTGTCCTTCTGGCTGCCCAGCAGCAGCCGCAGCAACAGCAGCACCTCGTCTAGCCCTGCCTCCGCCAGCGGCGGCGCCAGTCCCACGCCTGCAGATGCAGCAGTAGCAGGAGCTACTACTACTCCGACGCCGACGACGACGGCCTCAGTCCAGCAGCAGCACCAGCAGGGTTCCTTCCACGAAAACGACGTGATGGAGATTGCGCGCGACGTGTGCGGTGACGTGGTCGAGGACGTGCGGCTCACGGATGAATTCGTGCATCCCCAGACTGGCCGCCGCAGCCTGTGCTACAGGGTCACCTACCGCCATCTGGAGCGCACCCTCACGAACGACGAGACTAACGCGCTGCACCAGAGCTTCCGCACCCAGCTCGTCGACTCGCTAGCCGTCGAGCTACGGTAGTATGTACTGTAGAACCCTACTTTGTTCGTCGCAGTGGCGCTTCGCTAGTCGCGTGCTCGACAAACTTTGTCGATGAATGGGGAGCTATCGCCGTGGTACTCCGCTTTTGGGGACCCTGGTACCTGTCGTGGTTATCTTTGGAGATTGGAGAACTTGTACTATTTTACTACCACACGTAATAGCTATGTACTATAGACGTATGTACCCCGCGGTACTGTTTCGGCGCGTGAAATCCCTGTACTGCGAGTGTGTATGAGCAAATCAGAATATCCTCAACTCGTCTAGCCTTGATGTACCACGCGCAACTGCACAGACAAGCGTTCGTACACGCTCGTGTCCTGGACATAGAATTAGTTTCCTTCCCCGCACTTTGAACTAATAACAACAACTAACAGCAGCAGCACCGGGAAAAGACCGGGCCCTCCTTCCTCATGAATCCATGATGCACCCACCTGCCACCCACCCAGCCAGAAATCCGGTTCCCGTTGCACATCTTACCCAGATACTCGTAATAAGAATCGTTAACCCAGCCTATCCACAACGCCCACAACGTGCATCGTGCATCGCGCATACATATTTTGCGGGGAAACCCTGCCCACTGCCGTACCTATACCGATCCATCTGGTCGCCCGACGCAAATCGCATTTTTTGCGCTGCATGTCCACGTCGTGGTTGAAGAATCAGCCGGTGCCCGCCGTCATCTGATCATGTTTGCAGGGCAGCGTGCGTGGTGCAAACTTAAGCCATCGATTTGCAACACGGACCACGTTGCGCCGGAGAATTCTTTTAGAGTGCATCGTGCAGGAACGGGATGGCGTTATTGGAGGCTGGCAACGCTCGATCGCTTGCCTGCTGCCTCGATACCTCGGAGCATTAGAGCGGTGAGTCTGACAAGGTACCCATCTATGATGCATCAAACTTGTTGTTGATTGTGCAGCCAGTCCCGTGTAATTTACCTTCGCGGGGTAGCAACGCCAAAGACGTTGCACCAGTCTTCGTTCGTGTAATTGTTTCCGGCTGTCGGAAAGGCCTGAAACCAGCCTGAAAATGCGGTGGTACTCGTGCTAGTCGTCTGTACAAGCTTATCGATAGCCCGCACGCGCTGTTGTGGCTGGGTTATTTGATGGCCTTGTATAGCTGATATACCGGACGCATAAAGTGCTTGGGGGGAGGGATTATGGGCCGATTCCGGTAACGAATCACACGTAGGTGGTTGAACAGGCAGGAATGCAAAGACGATATAGATGAAGCAGCGAGCTTGACAGGAAATTTGAGGAGAGCGGGTTGAATCCGACAGCTAGTAAGGTTGCCTGACGGTATATGCTGTGCACAGCGGCACCGGTCGAGGTCTGCCTCACCGATGAGGGTAATGGCAACGTCGTGCAGCGGTTGCGATGGAGAATTCTTGATTCTCTGCAACGGCCTGGGTGGAGAGGAGTTCTGGCAAATGGCTGTTTGGTATTGATACCATGGCCACGTTGATGGCTGGGGTCAAGATTTCGCTCCCGCTTTGGAGAAACGACGAGGATGTGGAACGGACTAAACGATGAGGGGGAGTTGCACTTCGACTGTTGCATTGGTATCTTCTAGGGCGACTAGGTATGCGCAGCGGCAGTTCGATGAGCCATGAGATGTTGAGGATGCTCTTGCAATGATTGTTGCACTTGTTCCTAGCCGGATGATTTCGTCCATAGTGACCAAACTCGCATCAACACGCATGGAGAGACCGAGCTTGGCAGATGTGAACATCCACTCCAGGCGATGAGCGAAGTGGAGCTGTATCGACTTGTTTTATCCATGCCGAATTGCGTATCTATGCCATGCGACGACTGTGGCGAGATTGTGGTCGCATAGCATTGAGGCACTGACGGCTCATGATGGATCCTGGGAAGACCTTGCCCGTAGCCACAAGCGCTTGAAGCGACCAACGTCTGACACAGCAGATCTTGACGATATTCGCCAAAGTTGCAGCATCAAGCATCACCGTGGCAAGTGTAGGTGCCAAGATTCGGGTGTGGTTTCGTTTCGTGTTTCGCAAAGTGGGGGGCAGACGGTGACAGGCAGGGTCGGCCTGGTCGAGTAGTTGAGATGAACTCAGGGAGCGGCGGATGGCCGGCAGCGGAGATTTCACATATGGAATCAAACAGATGAGCTTTCAGGCATTATGCTGTTCGACCAAGAGTCAACATGCTGAACAGGTGGATAAGTAGTATGAGAAAAATTGAAGTAGTGGTCGCCCATGAGTTGTAGAAGACGGATCTCGGGAAGGCAAGGCGAGAACCCCTCTTTCCTGTACCAGTAGCTTACTGTGATACTTTGGCCCTGCATCGCGGCTTGCGGAGGCTAATTTGAGACTATGCTTTTGCTGTTGGTGTAGATGGGAGCACATGCTGGCTCGGTTAGCCGCCTAAAGAAAGCAAATCGCAACAGTGATGATCTCGGAGAGATGTGTAGTTCCAGTACCCACTTGAGGAGATCGTAGCTGGCCATGGTCGTGGCACCGTCCCTGCTAGTGTTTCTGACTCCCAAAACGCCAAGACTGTGATCCTGACAACAGCGCGCGAGTCGGAACCGTTCGCGAGGTTCCTGAGGATCATGTTGCGTTATTATAGCAGAATCGTCATGAAGGTGAATCCTTTGGACATGATGCGACTCGCAAGGACCAAAGTAAGATATTCAATGAGTGACGAATGTCGTGGTGCGCGAGCCGAGCAATCGTGAGAGGGGATGTATTTTCGGGCTGCATGCTGGCACGTTTGTCACACTTTACCACCCCACACTTGGGCCAGTACCTAATATCGATACGTTTTCTGTGGGGGATGGTCCGGATCAGGCCAGAAACGGAGGACGCTTGCCGCATACGCAATGTGATGCATGCACGCTACGCCCGATGAAGTCAGAATTGCTTTTTACCTGAAGACGTTCCTACCGCTAGTATTCCTTTTGGGACTCTGGGCGCTCTGAAATTCTAGCCTTGGTCCAATACCTTCTACAAAATGGTGACAAGGAAAGTCCCCCATACTGCCGATCGTGCTTGTGATTTGCTTCTTGGGTGAATCACGCGAGCGAGAATTGCTGCTGCAACTAGGGAGTGCTCTGTCCATCGAAAGCTTGTCATGCCGCATACTTGGCGTGCCCACCATGCATTACTTGCATCATGACCCAACTCACAGCCAACGGACCGGCGAGAGAAGAGTACACGGCCAGAGAATTCGGAGCGCCGGTGGAAAAGAGCTTGAGAGCGAACGTGTGTACTCGCGGCGATCAGCGGATTACGATGCCTGCCTCGGAGCGGTCCGGAACCAGCATGGCCCGGCAAAGCGCTTCACAAAGGGGTCTCAATGCAAGGCTGCCCCAAAATAAAGGGTCGGTGGCAGGATGCGAAGGGCTCAGTCTTGCCAAACGGCTCCCATGCGCAACGGGAGGGCCGATGGACGGACCGCAACCGCACCGGCAACCGCAACGTGATGAATTGAATTCCTAGCTGCATCGTCTGGACTGCAGATAAGGAGGTCCATCAGAAAGCGACACATGCCAAAGGGGGTTCGTGGCCGAAAGAGGACGGGCTGGAGCTTGGAGAGAGTCATGTTCGACGCCGTTTTCTGAACTTGGAGCGTCGGTAGAGTCCAGAGACGGACAGCCAGGCAGCACGGATTCGGCGCAGGGCGTGCTAGGCGCGGCATGCTCCCTTTTACCGGTGAATGCAGTGCTGTAGGTGCATGTATCTGCGCGACGGTCCCCGACCATGTGCGCATGTAGGTACACAGCGGCAAATCCGAGGCGGCGGAGGACACGAGAGCGCGGTGAATGGGTGCTCTGGAGTCTGGAAACTGCTGTTGTTTGGAGCCCGGTCCCGTCAGAGTTCAGACGGCGCGCACTTTGGTGGTGGCAGGCGCGAACCGACGTCGCGTGGCAGGCATGGACAGGGAGCACCGCGCACAGACGCAGACCGAGAGGGGCACTGGGCAGTTCCTGAGCCGTGACGACCCGTGACCCGTGACCCGAAGGCCCCCGCCACGACGAGCGTGCGAGCGAGGAGCAAGAGTGAATTCAACTCTCGCTCACAGCCTCACACGCATCTATACCACATCGACTGCCTGCCCATCTGCGGCTCCGGACTGCAGCCAGTGCTTGTATCAGCACCATGCAGTGCAACGGCGCCGCGGTTGCCGACGCCGTTGAGCGTTCGATGCCTGAAGGGCCCTGAATCTGATGCCCCAATGGCCCTGTCTGACCGAACAGTGCCCTTCCCAGCTCTTCAGCCGCTCGACGCCACCGAACCCCACCAGGCTCACCCACCGCGCTCATCTCGTTAGCCATGCCTGCCGTTCTCCCGCCCGGCTTTTCTACCCTTTGCGGCCAGGCGTCGCCTGAACCACGGCGGTACTAGGATACTACTATCTATCATACTATGGCACGCTGCCTCCAGTGACCAGTCCAGCCCACTGCTGGTCGCCAGTGGCAAGCTGGCAGCATCGACGGCAGAAAAGGCCGCCATCTGCACTACCGCGCTGCAGTACGCAGCCCATGGCTGTTTCCTCCCATCCATCCTGCAGCGCAGCCTGCCTGCGGCACCCGTCCCAGAAAGCGACGTCCGTCGACCGCCCGTTGAGCGTCCCTATAGCGAGGCGTGTTATAGACAGGGTCGGCTGCAGCCATCCTGGTTGTGCCTGCAGGTTCCCCACGAGTCGCCAGACATGGACAGGCCCTCGTTTCATCCCAGGCGCGTCAATCTTTAGACACGGCCCCGAGAGCCTAGAAAGCTCTCGCTTGTCATTGGTATTCCCCGCCGCAACCCGCTCATCGCCCGTGCGTGTAGCAATAGTAGTTTGAGGGAGCCACACCTAAGGCCTATTATAACGACCCACTGCAGGCTATCTTAATGTTTGACATGCCCGCCTCCGAGTCTCAGCTACCTGGTACTTAGGAAACGGTCCAAGCCACTTCACACAATCACCATGACACACATTGCCAATTGCATGAGACCTGGAGGAGCTGCCTCCCCTGGTTATATAACCATGGAAGCTTCCTCCCCATCCACCGTAAGTGCCCAAGAAACACTGTTCCCTCCACATGAATCACCAAACGCCCCGCCGGTCCAAGTCGCTGAGGAACCTCAAGGCCGATCCAGAGCCCTCAGAGCTCGCTCCTCTCTTGGACACATTTCCACCCAACTTGACTCTACAATCGCTAAGCTCTGCCTCAAAGTATCAGCTATGGCCGTCTGCCTCATCCAAAAGCCCAGTGGGCCAGTCACGGCCGACCTTTTCTTCTGATAAGCTGTCTGCTTTGGGCGTCGGTCGCTCAACTACCTCGTTGAGCGACACGCTTGTATCTCACGAAACGGTTCCCTTCTGGCAGAGGAGTGGCTCACTCGCTAGAAGGCGGAAAGTCAGTGTGCCAGAACTTGGTAACACCATGACCACCGTTCAAGAAATGCCTCTAGACTCTCGTAAGGATGTCCCTGCAAGCTTTTACCGACGCCGTATTGACATGTTATAGCGACCATACCTGGACGACCGCCTCTGCGGAAAGCATCGACAGAGGTCTTTGGTCATGAAAGATCCAGCAGTGCTCCCGGTGTGAATTGGAGAGCCGGTCCGTTTGGTGACGCCCTCATGTCTTGTGTCACTGGACCCTCCCCAGCACCAGAAGAGCAGCCAACCGCCCCCATCAACCCAGAACCATCATCCAATAGACCGGAACCAAGTACTTTTGGGACGCCACTGTCACCAATACTCAGCCCCGGCGTAAGCGCAAAGCCAGCATTGAAGGTGGATACTGGTGTCATCCAAGAAGGCGTAGAGCTCCCTCCACAGGTTCCTCCCAAGTCGCCAGCAACAGAATGCAAAGGCTCGCCTAGTCCTCTAAAGCTCAACTCGAAATCTAGCAGGTCACAGTTGACGACCCCCGCTACCGTCACTCCGAGTGCCATGACACCCCTCAGCGCTTTTGACAGCCGGCGATCACCGAACGTAAACGGCCCATTGGCCGGACCTCTATCAGCCATATCGAACCCGTTCAGCGCTGGGTCCCCATCGAGCACGGTCGACCTTCGCGGATCACCGAGAATTGAACGACGAGATCCAATGGCCTCGGCTACGCCCTCGCACAATAGGAACATGTCTGAATCATCAGCAGTCATGGAGCGTGGTCGGCCGGTGCGAAGAACAAGCAAGAAGCAACGAAGCCGGACGTGTTCAGAGGCGAACAACCCTGATGAGCCCTCTCCAGATACCTGGCAGTTACCTAAGGGTATGCTGGTAGCAGAGGCTTCGACGCGTATGCCAGATGCCGATAAAAAGACACTGCATAAACAGGCATTTGCGCAAGCTGAGAAATTCGAAGTTATGAACAAGCGAGACGTCGCGTCCATGTCAAGGGTAAGCAGTATTTTTCCAATGCGTGCCAACATTGTTGCTGACCTGTTGCATAGGAACTCAGGGCCCTCGACGAGCGCTGCGACTACCTCCGCAAGACATACAAGTCTCTGCGGGCTGGGCGTCAAAAGCTACACAGTCGTATGATCTCATACCTGAAACGAGGCAATACCGTTATTTTCTCACGGGAGTCTTTGCTAAAGCAGGAGGAGGCTTTGGCTGAGCTTGATGTCTCGATCGATGAGTTTATTCTCAAGCTAGAGCAAGCCGAGAACCGACGGTTACGACTTCGCCAAAAGCTTCTAGAGCACGTAGCAGCAGCTCTGGTACTCGACCCACCTGCGCTCCGCAATGTCTCCGAATCCACTCCTCCAAGGAGCCCAGTCAAGGCTGAGAGTCCCGCAGGCGTCGAGCGCAAAGATGTTGAATCGATCAAGATCTACGCCGATGGCCACGTCCTCAATCTTTTCTCCGACATTGAGCAAGCCATTGGCAAAATGTGCGAACAAGCGTACTGAGTCTGCAACGCGTCACGACCTCACTTCACAAACTGAAACGGAAACGAGCACGAAAAGCCACGGCATCAATTTCTCGCTTAATGTTTGACCCACAACATCTCCTTCACCATTATTCATATTTCTCTTCACACTGTTGTATGTTATCACGGCCTTTACACACTTTGCTTTATCCTATGTACTGTCACAACGATCACGTCGTCCAGGTTTGGGGCGTTTCCATTCCATTTGTTTCGCCTTCAAGCGTTGTTTACTTTTGCATTATCGCTACGGATACCCGGGGTCGTAGCCATTCTGTTCGCCAATTATTTTCTGTCCCCAAGAATCCGCAGGCGACGCAGGGCGTTGTGTGGCGAAGATAGGAGTTGCAGCTTTGGCCTTGGTGCCGTTTCAGAAACTTCGGTTTCGCTATTGTGCACGGCAGGTAGACTAGCCTACCGTCTTAGCGTATCAAAAAGCCGAACCTGCAGGGGTCTCGGATTACGAACGAGATGGCTTCTTCTATTGTTCTGTTCCGATGAAACGTGCAATCAATCTGCGGGCATGTATGTCGGTGTGTGACGCCGTGGACGCGGTATGTGCTCATCGTTAGGCAGCATCTGAGCTCGTCCGCACGGCAACTCGGTGCTTTGTCTTGATGACCTGCATCGATCGCATCTTGAAATAGACAGGCGAAGGGATGTATCAACCATGTAAGCTCTAGTGCAATGGGGAACCACGCGGCGGATCAGGCACGCACGTCGCAAACTTCGTAACAAGCCGTGTGCTATGGTCCCTTGCAAGGTTCCCTTCTGACAGAGCGGCACGCACGTTTTACTGCATCAAACGACGACGTCGGGGGCGGGAGCCTCAGAGGGCTAGTAGGTGGTAGGCGAGGGCGGGCCGGGTGTCTCGAGTCGTTTCGCGGGAGCTGCTTTGCGGTGCGGCGTCCGTGTGTTTACCGAGTTTAAGGCGTGCTATGCTTACTTGGTACGATCCTACCAGGCGGCAGGGTCGAGTTGATGAGGTAAAAAAAGGTTTGGATCAGGACTTTATCTTCATGCGTTTTAATAGGTTTGATTGCATGAACGAGGGGTGGGCGGGAGGAGTGATCGGGGAATCGGAAGAGGATTTGTAGCTTGAGTCAAGAGCGGATGACGTTGCGTCAGGCATGTAACCGAGTTCAGCCATCTCCGAGCTCAGGTATACGATCGGCATGTTGTTTCAAGAGCTTCCTAGGTTGTGGCTGGTGACTAGTGGCTGGTGCAGTGGCTGTGCGGCCAGCTCGGCATCTCGTTCGGCCGCTCCGTGCGGGGCGCTCGCTGCCCGCGGCATATCGGGGCCAATTTTTTGGCGCGTCGAGTCTTTCAGTCTTCCACCATGTGAGTGACACCGAAGACGCAATCCCACCCAGTGTACCATGGCTACCAACAGCATAAAGCTGCTTACTGGCAATAGCCACCCTCAGCTTGCGAAACTCGTGGCTGAAAGGTAATGCATACGTCTCCTCCGCGCCTGCGCAATCATTGCTTCAAGCAGCTTGGTGCTCGCCAGCTATATCGCACGCCCCTCTCCATTTCGCTACACAGCGTCGCGTGGCATTTCCCCACTCAACTGCGCTACATGCGCCGCCAATCTTACATTACGATTGGAGATGGTTTGGCGTCGTATGGCACAACTAACTCGGCCACAGACTCGGGATCGAGCTCTGCAAGATTTTGGTACTACAGTACTCCAACCAGGAGACATCTGTGACTATTGGCGAGTCTGTCAGAGATGAGGATGGTATGTGCGCTACAGCTTCATTGGCCAGTAGAGCAACGGATGTGCTAACGCCATGCTTCAGTCTTCATTCTGCAATCGACGCCCCCGGGCGACATTAACGATGCCCTAATGGAGCTCCTCATCATGATCAATGCCTGCAAAACGGCCTCCGCACGCCGCATCACCGCCATGCTACCCAACTTCCCGTATGCGCGTCAGGACAAGAAGGACAAGTCGCGAGCGCCCATCACGGCCAAGCTCATGGCAAACATGCTACAGACCGCCGGTTGCAACCACGTCATCACCATGGATCTGCATGCCAGTCAAATCCAAGGCTTCTTCAATGTTCCCGTCGACAATCTGTATGCGGAGCCGAGCACTCTGCGGTGGATACGGGAGAATCTGAACGTGAAAGAGTGTGTCATTGTCAGTCCAGATGCTGGCGGTGCGAAGAGGTACTGTCCCTTTAATGTTCATGCAGGATATGCTTTCCTTAATAAGCTACACCTACAAGATCGCGAGGGAAGCGTGAGACAATTGCTTGTGTATCATCCCAGGCTTACCACATCGCGTGGGCCTTAGTGTGTCGGTCTCTGGGGATCATGCGTTTCGAACTTGCCAGGATGAACACCTGCTAATGCATGCGCAGGGCAACATCAATAGCGGATGGTCTGGACCTACCGTTCGCCTTAATCCACAAGGAGCGCGCTCGCCCGAACGAAGTCTCGAAAATGGTGCTTGTCGGTGACGTGAGGGACCGCACCGCTATAATTGTTGATGATATGGCCGACACTTGCGGTACTCTCGTGAAAGCCGCGGACGTCGTTATCCAACATGGCGCCAAGGATGTCATTGCTATTGTCACACACGGCATCCTGAGCGGGAACGCTATCGAAGCTCTCAACGGCAGCAAGTTGAAAAAGATCGTCGTCACCAACACAGTTCCGCATGAGGAGAAGAAGGAGCGCTGTGACCGTATCGAGACGATCGATGTTAGCCCCACTGTGAGTAGCGAAGATCGTATTTTTAGGGCAACGGCTGATTCAGCGACAGCTTGCAGAAGCGTGCAGGCGTACGCACAATGGCGAGAGTGTATCGTTCCTGTTCAAGCACGCACCTCTTGATTGAGACTAACGCGGATCATCTAGCTCTAGGTGGTTTCCGGGCAGGTGTGCATGTCATGTCGGCGTTCTGGATCTGCTTTCACATCAAGATGCGTATGCTTTGGGAGGTGTTCTTTGATATATCCTCGTCTCGAGGTCACGCGGATACGATTGAATTTGGAGGTTATTTATACCCGCCCAGTGATAGACCTGGCCGGAACCTTCCACATGATGATTCTGATTCAAGGCCATTCTTGGGTTCCTTGGGAAAGACCTCCAAGTTTAGGCAACACGAATCCAACCGCTCGCTAACAATTTTTATGTATCTCCCAAGTCTTTCGGCAAGGTTGGCGATGATTTTCTCTTGGTATCTTCCCAGTCAGGAACACCCATGCTCCGATTCGCGATGCCACAAAAGCCCCATAGTTGAGGCATGACATTTTCCTAAGGTGTCAGAAGTGCAAAGTTTGTTTTTTTCGGGCTCGCATGATGGGGCGCATCGTGTCCATTTCGGGGCTCATTTCGCCTAAGTCCAAGGTTGGAGCTAAACTTTATCGTGGTGGTTCGCGTGTCGCGTCCACGGGTCCCACGGGTCCCACGGGTCCCACGGGTACGATTCGATCGCTTTTTTTTACAAAATTGTTATGTAAAAGTCTTAAAATAGCAGGGCCTCGTTGCCTGGTTGTTGGGTGTTTGGGTGCCTCGGTGCCTGTTGATGGGTGGTTGGGGAGGGGTTGGGTGAGGGGAAGGGGACGGAAAGAGTCTAGTAATTATCATGTTTCAGAGGAATGTGGGGTATGCTCTTGAGATGTTGCTGTTGAGAGGTATAGTGGAGGATAACCATGGCGTGAGTGGGTGGCAATAAGGAACATTGATAGTCCAACGGCAAGGCTGGGAAAACCTGACAGCAACACAATATCGACCAAACAGCGTGGGAAAAAGACAACATAAAAAAAAGCTGCTATACTAGGGACCTCATTACCCGGGCATGTCATAATCAAGTCGTCGGCTGTGAACTCTCCGTTACTTTCTCTCTCTCTGTCTCTCCCTTTACCTACCTACTCTGCATCCAACTGTATCCCACCACCATCCTCAGCATCGAACCACTGCTCTTCATCTTCCGTCTCCATCTCCCCATCCACAAACATACCATTCTCCAAGATCCCCACAGCCTTCCACGCCGCGATAGTCTCTGCATTCAACCTCTTTAATCCCTCTACAACGCCTCCTACGTCTTCCCCTCCGACTTTGACTTGCACCTAAATGAACGAACACACAGGTTAGTAGAGGTTCACACAAACAGACGTCCATCGTCAGAGGGGTAGGTAGGTTCAAATGAAACATGTCAGCCCGCTGACCCTGCCGGCATACATACCTTATACCCGCCCATCTCACCACTCCCCACCTTAACATACTGGACATCCTTCTCCACAGCCAAATGCCCCAACCGCTCCTTCGGATGCAAGCAATCCACCCCATCGCTTAGAATCCTCTCCAAGCACTCCAGAATCCCGAGTCTTCTCACAAACACCTCGCACGCGGCGACATCGCCCCGCGTATCGGTATAGATAGCGCCGATGACGCTCTCCACAATGTCGGACAGGAACTTGGGCGAGTCGGTGCGCGCGAGAATGTGCCATGGGAAGCGGGCATCTGTGCGTAACGCGGTGTTGATGTCGTGCTTTGCTGCGTCGTGCTGGGCGAGGGCGGCGTCTCGTCCGCTGACGAGTTGGTAGCTGCCTGAGCGGAGGAACTGCCAGAGGCAACGTTTTTTGATTTCTGTGCGGAATTGAGGCCTCCTTGTGGGCTTGGTGGTTGTGGTTGTGGTTGTGTGGGGCACGGTGCGCGCTTCGTCGACGGTTGTGGAGAACATGGTGAAGGAGAGGAAGGCGGCGTTTGCCATGGCGGTGCGGATGGCGTGCATGGTTTGGTGGGTGAGTTCGGGGGTATGCGCGTAGAGCCGCTTGACGATGATGTAGTCGAGGACGGCGTCGCCGAGGAATTCGAGCCGCTCGTAGGAGCAGGTGGCCCGGAGGCCTGCGTAGGAAGCGTGGGTGAGGGCTTCCAGGAGGAGCGATTTCTTGACAAACGTGTAGCCGACGAGCTCCTCGAGGACGGACAAGCCGTTGATAGTATCACCAGGCGCGGCGTCGTAGAGGATTTGGTTTGACTGGGGCATGGGCGTCCAGTTCTCCGAGGGTAGTAAGGTTTGGATGCAGGTGAAGGCTTTGGGGAAGCCGCCTATGAGGTAGGAAGCTCCGATTAGGGATTCAACGACGTCAGCGAGGGTCTTCGAGGACAGGGTTTGTTTTTCTTGGGTGGGTGGTTTGGAGAGAATGTCGTTGGTGTAGTGAGGTGACCACTTTGCGCTGGTGAAGTCCTCTCGGAGGATGAACTTGTCGAGACCGGAGGCTAGGGTGGCGCGAGCAGCAAAGCCATTGGATACAATCTTGCCTAGAAGTAGAATCGGACATTAGTGAAAGCTCGGTATATATGCTAGGATACTAATTGAATGGAAGATATGTGCATGGCATGATAATGTGAGTGACTGAAGGATACGCAGTGCATAGGGGGTTGTTCATCGTGCAATCACGCGAGGTATAACAGGATACGTGATACATATAGAACGTATCTTCATGTCACATGGTCTGTCGAGGAAGTGCGCCGTCGGGTTGCTTACCTTTCTTTCCGGTCAGAAAATGTTCTGGCCAATTCAGTTTGTCCGCCATCAGATGGACTGAAGCAACGAGTTTCAGAATGCAGTCGCCTAGGAACTCAAGCCTGTAGTCGATTAGTAGACGGTCAAATTACACATGTAAAGGTATGTAACACCTCTTAATCACACGCACCTTTGATAGTTGGCGGTCTCTCGCGACGAGGATGAAGTGAGAGCTTGGACAAGCAGAGAGAGGTGTACGGGTTCGAAAGAAAGAGGAGCCAGAAGCTCTGTCCGCAAGATGTTCGTTGTGAGATACGTCTCATAGCGGTGCAAGATCGATGGGATGAGCAGTGCGCAACATGAATAAATGACGGGGAGCTTGTCCACGAAGCATCGCGAAGCAGGAAACACTTCTGTCCTGGTATAAGCGTGATTTTTTCGAGCTTGGTCCACCACACGGTGAAGGAAGTCGCGCCGTTTTGGGACCCTTGTAACATGAACGACGTGACCAGGTAGGCCATCGGAAGAGTCAAAGTCGATGAGTTTTGGGAACCACCTCCTTGCATCACCTTGCACCGTCACTTGGCCCCATGTCTCCAAGTCAAGATGGCCCTGACTAATCAGCTCATGAGCTGGCTGAAGTCCAGTAGTTCTGAAATTCCACTCAACCAGTTTGGAATGATCTGATTCGAAGCTTCTCAAGTCGCTAGGAACGAGTAACCATGGAAAGTCGTCTCGGTCTTTCTGCATACGTGTTGCATGTATAGAATTGAGAATTTTCTTAGTGATCTCTCGCATGGTAGCGATCTCTTCGCTGGGCAAAGTAGCAGCAGGTAGCGGATAGCTCTTCACTGATATCTCCATGGATTCGTTCCAGAAGAGAGCTATGTCCGGCGCTTGAGGCAGCTGAACTGGTGTGAGGAAGTCTAAGCAGAATGGCGAGTTTTGAATACCATGAAACTCGAGTAGAGTGCGATGGTATAAGTGAGGTTTTTGCTCTCGACAAATAAGAGGCCAAGGATCCAGGGTAGGAGACACTTCTACCAACGAAGGAGTATTATCTGCGATCTGAAACTCGGCTGCCTGATCATCGTACTCCTGTCTGAATGGTAGGAGGCTATTGTTGACTAGCCTAGATATTGCGGAGAAAGTCAGCGGAGTCTCTTCCAAACAACCAAACCTAGGACATGTAACGTAATTGTAACATTGTAGGTGTACAGTTACGTTACGTACCCATTTTGATGCAGCATTTTGTACGCTTCGAAGGCGGCGTCTTTAATAGCCATACGTTCCGTTTTCCATGATTCCAAGCTCCGTGTAGTCCTCAGGGCGGGGTCGACGGAGAGTGGAAGTGTGACTTCCGCTACTATGTTGTCCCTTTCCACTTCAAACCCAAACTGTGGTCTTGTATCGACGTACGGTCCGGACGCAAGGAGGGAACAGAAGTGATGAAGGTGCTGTGGAGCGTTATCGAATGTGAGTAGCGCCCTATGTGTGAGTGAGTCAGTAGATTTAATTTTGGTGAGACTCCTCGCTTTATATGATTCATATCATGGGGTTGCAGGTGATGAAATACAGGAGCAATCACAATCGCGGGTGTGGCAAAATGCAAGCACGACACTTACCCTGTACTAGCAATCTCGTAGAACCGATCTCCATCTTCGCTGACCAATTCTCTTTCCTCCGCTTCTTGCACATGGCGTAGATCATCAAGATATGCAGCTTTCATCTCTTCCTCCAAAGACTGCCAAGTTGCCGGAGAACGTCCCCTCCCCGATCCAGGCATAAAGATGAAGTATTTGGACTCTTGTCGTCTGGCCCGTCCGCGACGCTGTACAAATGACTTAAGATTCTTGGGAGGCTCGAAACACACCACGAGATGGCAGCTTGAGATGTCGATGCCCTCTTCTAAAACGTTCGTAGTAAGTATCAGATTTGTTTCTCCGCTGCGAAACTTGTCAAGTGTATCTTTCTTATTTTGAGGCTCGAGGAGGGTTGCGATGTTGGTCTTTCGCTTCATTGACACCGAAGAACCAATGAAGGTTCCGATGCTGATTTTGCCTCGTGTTTTGGGGTGGAGTGCAAGTATTTCGGCTAGAGCTGTTACCCAGGCTTTCTGCTCTACAAAGACGAGACCTGTCAAGTTGGGGTCGGCCTCTAAGGCGAGAACATCTATCAGAGTTTCAACTTTCGGTGATAGACTCTTCAGTATCATTGGCTGAGAACTGTTGTCGCCGGAAACCGGAAGTCGGCCTAGAATCTCTTGAAGGTGCTGCTTTTCCATATGAGACCCCTCGAGTAATTGATCAGAAGATTGGACCTACCACATTGGTGTAAGATGAGCTCATGTCTAGGATGCATTACGTCTCAAGTGACTCACCGCTCTCCGAAATTGGGTGATGCACTCCTGTATGTACCAATCAGCCACAGATATGCCCAGCTCTTCTGCTGTATCTTTGTACTTAGCAACGAGCATTTTCAGCTGTTGGACGCAGTACGTGTTCTTGTTACAGTAAGCTTCCCCCAGTCTCTTGTCCACTTCGTGATATTCGCCCTGTCTGGATTGTAAATTGATCACATAAGGATCTTTGCTCATGTCATAGTTGGACTGCGCTGCCTTCAGAGACCTATATAGGAGCGATGGGTGACCCGCGACGATAGGGTACTCAACCCGGACCAACTTTGGTTCGTGTACAAATTGCAGCAGTTCCGAGCCTGGTCATAAATCTGTGATAAGCATCATTTACGAACGTAATTTACGGAAAGCGGACCCACGGTGAAGTTTGGGTGTCTTTGTTATCGCACCCATGTTTCTCTCGATCTCCCTAGACTAGTCAAATATGTCGAATTGCATGCGAATGCAACCTACTCAAGTGCCTCAGTGCTGGCTTTCGCCCTCATGACCGGGCTTGCACTCAATCCAAGTATTCTAGGTAGCTGCATGCCTTTGTTGATGTTTGGATGGTAAAAGTTTGCCAGGATCAAGTTGGCTGGATGTTTAAGGGTGCAATCTACGAAATTGAAGTACGATAAGCATATGCTACGCATGGAACTCGCATTGTCGAGCAACTCACGATGTGCTGATGGTGTTAGCGTTACCCCCCACAGTATTTTCTTCTAGAGAATCGGGTTCTACCTTCGTCAAATATGATCAAGGCCAGGCTGCCCATCTTCACAAACCCGTGGGTAAGAGCGTCCAGAAGAACCTGATGTGTCGAAAGAACAATGCGAACTTTAGCAAGCACTGAGTCCCATGTACTTTGATCTGACCAGTGATCCACGTTATCTTTCCCGCTGAGCATCTGAACAGCGTAGCCTGGTAGGTGGGACTCAAAGAACTTGGTTTGTTGCTCGCACAAAGCCACTGTAGGTGCTAGAAACCAAACACGCTGAGATCCTCATGTATCAGTTAAGAGTAGTGACCTAGGTAGTCTTTCGCACCTGGCTGGGGTCGCAAGTCTCCAGTTCCGCAGCTGTCCGAGCGAGAGCTCTGAAAAATAGTGAGTTACTGGAAAGGCGACACGGATGAGTCTCCAAACATGTATGTTTTCCCACTTCCTGTATCTTGGGCGACAATGATATTCGCTTTCATACTCTCTTCTAACATTTCAGCCTGGTATGCGCGTAGGCGAATTTTTTCATGTTTGGGCTCTGCCATGATGGTGACGCCATCACTGTCGAAACCTTCTATTGAGCCCATAACCAAAGGGGAGCGCACGCACTGGGAGAGGTTGTGGTGGCGAAGAAGTAGTACGCTACAGAAATGGGAAGATGCGAGGTTCACAGACGCTAATCCCAAAGGGGGGGCACCGGAATGTAATCGCGCACAGCTGGACAAGCACAACCCGGGAGATGTTCTATCGGATCACAACATTGAGGTCAGAAGTGACACGCATCTTAGAGATGACATATAGTTCGTGTCGTCATATTTTAGAGCGCGCCTGCATGAAGCGGGCAGTCGATCCATCATTGTATGTGTCCAGGGTATTGTCCCCCAACTTCATCAGCGCTCTACAAGTTGGTCAGGTAGTCCTCGACCTCTTGAGGGCTCAACTTCCTGAAGCGGGGCCCCTTAGCACCTTCCACACCCTCAAACCCAAGTAACCGATCTTCAGGCGGGCCGACAATGCCAATCTCGACCGTGTCGCCGTTCATCTCGCCTTCTATCGTCTCCTTCAGCGTGAGCAACGCGATGTGGATAGCATCCTCCAATTCCAGGCCCTCCGTGTACCTCTTCTCGAGAAAGGTCTTCGCGCTTGTCGCACTCTTGCCGATGGCCGTCGCCTTCCACGGAAAGTAGCTACCGCTGGGATCGACCTGATACAAGCTCGGCCCGCCCTTGCGAATGCCACCGGTCTTGTCACTGACCTTCTTCTTCTCCATATCTGCCTCCTCTTCGCTCTGCTTCGTGTTGGTCTCCGCCTCGGGTTCGATTCCATCGTCCCATCCTGCAATCAACAAGCTGACACCGTACGGCCTAACGCCGCCAGATTGCGTTGCCTCCTGCATAACCCGCGCGACGTCTTGCACCAGTATCCTCGTGGGCGGGTACTCGTTGTAGATGCGCTTGTAGCCGGTGTGTGAGACTTTGCGAGCCTTGTCGACGAGCACCCGATAGTCCGGGCCCATTCCTGAATAGACCATGCCGATATTTGGGGTTATCAAGCTGACTTTCGACGAGGAAGACGAGTCGATGAGCGGCGAAGATGACTTCTTCTCGGTTGCGAGGACGATGCCATTCGTAGCTGAACGATACAATTTAGAATAGGCAGAGCAGATACAATAACATAGACGTACCTTTGATACCTAGAGAGGTCACACCTTGATTGACTGCATTCAAGGCGTACTCTAGAGCAATGTTAGTTCTCATGGCCCGCTGGCGTGAACGTTCTTGTTTGGCGGAGTAATGAGGGCCGTACCTATCTGCACCAGCTTTCCACTATGCTTTAATTAGCGAAGGGCATCCTACACATCAACGAGAGGAGTGTTTACCTAGGTGAGAATGTGGTGAGCGAGAAGGAGTATCGGTCGGCCATTTTCGGTGCGTCGACAATGGAAGACGGGCACGCTGGGAGACGGAGGAGAGCGACCGAGAAAGAGGCGGAGTAGCAAGTGGAGGGGTTTCAAGGCCGGTCTGCGATGCTGTCGGAGCTGTGAGCTTCGCTAGGCAGGCTGGACGACGCGGTTCGCCAAGCGAGTCACGTGATAGAACAGAAGCCCGAGCTTGGACCCATTCCGATTGTCGCCTTTGAGCTTCCACCGTCTTCTATTCGGCCACCGCCGCTGCGCCCCTGCCACCGTGTCACATCGACGCCGGAACATTTAAGTGGCGGATATTGGACATGGTTCGCTGGCTGTTTCAACCAAACCTATTCCAATGTTGCAGTTGTTCAACCGCCTTCATTCTGCCATGCGTCAATTCCAGTAAGAACCGCATTAACACACACCAAGCCACTCTTCAATAGCAGGTCCCATATTCACAATGACTTCCACATCCGGATTCGAGCGTATGCCAGGATGGTTCTGGCCAGACGATGTTCCCAGAGAGGATCCGTCAGAAGCTTCATCTTCACCCAGGCAGCGAGCGCCGCCCCCCAGCTCTTCAACATCTAGTGGGCCTTCGCAGGATGCCCCAGGTGCAGGCTCTTCAAGGCCCAGGCACTGGCCCCCGCGGCAATGCCGCATCTGTCTCGAAACTGTCCAACCTACCTTCGATGTGCCTTCGGACAATATTCCGGGTTTCCTCCAGTCCCCGGGCAATGTCAAGTACGAGGACGAAAATGGACGCCTGATTCGGCCGTGCATGTGCAAAGGCTCAGCCAAATACGTCCATGAAGGGTGTCTGCAAGCCTGGCGTCACGCAGATCCCAGCTACGGTCGTCGCAACTACTGGCAGTGTCCGACGTGCAGATTCAAGTATAGACTCGCACGATTAGGAGCTGGTAGAATTGTTGGGAGTATTGGTAAGTACCGGACTGGCTTCCCAATAGTGAGCTATACGTTAACTTTTGCTTAGCTGCCCAAGTCATTTTGACCATCACGATTCTTATCGTGATGGTATTCCTCTTAGGGTTCGTTGCGGACCCTATTATCAACATGTACGTTGACCCTTGGAGTTACCTGACACCCTGGAGGACGTCGCAGTATCAATACGATGATGAGTCTGTTACCTGGTACGAGCATTTCGCCAAAGGATTCGCCTCTATGGGCGTTCTGGGTTTTTTAAAAGTTCTACTGGCCAGTCCATTGCATTTCTTCCGGATTGGTGGAGGCAGAGGCCGGACGACCGCTCGCGATCGGTACGAACAGGTCAGCTGGATTATCATAGTAGTCGGAGTTGCCACCTTCTTAGTGGTAAGTATGATCACCCAAACATTGTGTAAGTTATCTCTAACCTATCGCAGGCGGTTTATAAAGGGGTGCGCGCATGGAGTCGCCGCACGCTTGAGAAAGCGGGCGAAAGAGTCATGGACGTTCAAGGTGAGGACGACGATGATGAGGATGAGTAGCTTCAACGCCTCTCATGTATGAAATCGAGCATCATCACTAGCTTTCTGTTTTGTGGCCTCATGCTCCACCAGTTTCTCTTATATCTTCGCACACTCTTAAGCTACCTCGGTTTCTTCCTCTGTACCGTTGCAGCTAGTCTGCGTGCGCATATCGAATAGCCTGCGATCTCCGTATCAGCTTGTGCGTCTTGTACAACTGTGTTGGAGCGCTTGGCCTCCGCCTTTGGCGCTTTCATATCGGCCAGGCCTGCTTCTTGGAACGCAACCTCTCCGCCTGGCTAAGAAAATGCTTTTGGTACATTTTTCGCAGACTCGTGCACCGTCGCGGTTTGGGCGTCAGGGGGCACAATGATCATCTGATATTGCACCACACCCTAGCTTTCAGCAGCACATTGCTTACTTCGGCGTTCTCACCGTACTCGTCACCGAACTTCTCTAGGCATGGAAAGACGCAGAACTGAAATGTGCGGTCTCCCTCCGTGTCGCTGTCTTCATCCACCTCTGTGCCGAGGTCGTTGATCGACTCCATCCTCATATCGTCGAAGCTCATAACGGATCCCGCCTGACTTCGGAAGAACTGTACTCTGTACTGAGCTTTCTGTAGTAAGAGTGTGTTCTGGAATTCGGCCGTTACATTCAATATACTTTTTAGAGTCGACTGCGCCTCTGAGGGGAGGCTTGCGGACGTGAGCGTAAACAACTGATGCAAGACATCACCCGCGAGGCAATGCATCAGCCGCGATTTCTCCTCTTCAAGTGCATGTTTCGCCTCGCTTCTCTGGAGACTGCGGATAGTCGCGCGTCGCCAATCGCAATAATCAGCGCCAGTGTCGTGGATGATTGCCGCGACATGCCTGAGCGATGCTAACGGCCCCGTCTGCGGTAATCCAACGATGACTGGCTCGTGAAAGATACGCATCATCGCAACTGAGACGAGCCCCTGGAATAAAGCCAGACGGTCAGATGGCCCGAGGGTTCTGTAAGTCGGCGTTATGCCTTCAAGCGCTTTTACTGTTTCGAGCGGTATGTTGCTCAAATCTAGCTTTGTGCGTCGAAAATTGCTGATCACCCATTCTCGTACTCGATTGCTGAGCTGGGAGAGCGAGTCGGATAGCTCGCTATCTGTCGCTTGGGATTCTATACGTGTGAGCGAGGATATGCTTGACTTCAATGAAAGCAGTTGCTGCAATCGTTCTTGTGATTCTTTCTCGGTTGCGTGAAGTCTCGCTGTTAACTCGTTCCATTCGTCCTCATGTCGTGACTGTTGCGCCTGGTCTAACTTGGACTGATGTGTTGCCTCTAGCACTACGAGCTGGTCTTGTAAATGTTCTACTTTGGCGCGAAGGTCGTAGACTTGCTCTGCGAGATCTGTGCGTTGCTGGTTGAGCGATCGCTGGGGTGCGAGCTCAGTGTCGTATGTGCGAGAGTGAGAGGACGTCGGGCGAGAATCGGAGTGGAAAGCGCCTGGTGGACTTTTTGTCTGGTGATATGTCCCAGCTAGCTGTTTGCGATACCCTTGTATCGTCTCCCTATACACCAGCCCATGTTCTCTAAGTTTGGTCAGGTCTTCCCTCATGGCTTTCTGCTCTTCCATCGCTGCAGATAACGCTTGTTCCAGCTCCTGGATTCTTTCTGCCGCTGCCGTGGCCGTGGTATCATCTTTGACAGATCTCGATGGTTCCTCGGACCCCGCAGCGTCTTCGCAACTCGTGGATGCTCTTTCTTTCTCTTTTGACGATCGGTGATGTAACATGTCATTGAACGGATTCAGATGTAGGTTCTTCCTCCGCTGTGTCTCGTCCTTTTTCGGCTTTGCGGTCGCTATGGCGGCTTTGGGTGGGGCGCTGATGGCGGGGGAGTGTGACATTGAGAGCTTGGTAGAGGGAGGTTTCGAGCGCTTTACGCCGAGGCGGGATGAGAGCTCTGATGAAGGGCTGTTAGTTGGAGGGACTTGAGATGGGAAGCCTAGCACTTGGTGGATTGTTGCCCTACAGTTTGCGCATCACTTGTCCCAGGGGAACATCGAAGGCAATGGAAGGACGGTAATGAAGTGGTGCAGCGCGTACCAGTACTTTTCTTCTCTCCCGGCATGGCAGTGGTGTATTAGATCCCGAGACGTTGTCATGTCTAGTTAAGTGATGCTAGTCATGCTACGGGAAAGCATTTTAAAGTCCATATGCGTGTGGATAGACTGTTTTCGACCCAAAGTTCACGGTCGGATAGACAATGTGTTGCGGGGCACCCTTCCGCCACGCGCCAGGCACGAGCGGCCTCCGCACGATCATCGCCAGGCTTCAATGTTTACAGTACGCCTCCCCGGCGCCTGACTACCCAATGGTTCCCAGGCACCCATTTCGGTGACCTTGAAACCTGCGCCGCCTCGCTCGCTCCCTCCTGTTCAATTTTCGAGATTGCTCTCCAGGCTAGCTCTGGAGATCCCCGTCGCGCCCTTACGGACCCCACGCGTTCTCGTCCATGTAGCACTTACCGCCGCTCCTTGATTGTATTCTAGCAGGAAGAGAAGAAGATGGAGAGGAACCCCAGCATGACCAGTGTCTTTGGTGGGAGAGCAGGCAACATCCCCGTCGCGTTCAATCCGGGTGCGAATCAGAGCCCGGCGCCCGCGGTGAACAGCTTGCTGAAAGCGGGTCCTGCGCAGGATAGGTTGATCGTCGGTGTGGATTTTGGGACGACGTATAGTGGTTCGTTGGCAATCGCGTCCCAGTATGGCCTGTGTGGAAGAATTGAGCTGATCTCGAAGTAGGCGTGGCTGCGGTGTATTCTGCGACACCGGACGATATCGACATCATCAAGACATGGCCCGGCGGAAATGGTATAAAACCCCCCTACTTCGATCTGCCTTGTTCCTATCGCTCATATGTTTTCTCTATAGGAATCACCTCCGACAAAGTGCCCACCGAAATCGCATACACCGACCCGTCTGACGCTACGAAGAACGGCCAGAGCATAAAATGGGGCTTCCAATTCAAACCCGAGGAAACGCGCCTCCGCTGCATAAAGCTCTTCCTCGACCGCAACCACAAATTGCCGCACTTTGTCTCCCCGCTCGAAACCGCCGGCCAGCTGCGCAAATATGAGAAGACCGTCATGGAAGCTGTTTCCGACTATCTCGCTCAGATATACAAGCATACGATGGAGACGCTGACGAGGAGATATGGCGAGACGTTTCTGAGCATGACGAAGGTGGAATTCGTGCTGACGGTGCCAGCGGTTTGGTCGGATAGCGCGAAGGATGCGACGTTGAAAGCGGCTGAGAAGGCGGGCATGGGTAGCGGAAAGCAGTTGAAATTGATCAGTGAGCCAGAGGCTGCGGCTGTGTATACGCTGAAGGCTATCCAGCCGAACAATCTGAAGGTGGGGGACAATTTCATTGTTTGCGACGCTGGTACGTTCTATCTTTCTCGTATTTCGCTAGAACAAGATATGCTGATGATAGTAAGGTGGTGGGACGGTGGACCTGATCGCGTACAAAGTCACCCAGCTCAATCCCCTCCGCGTCGAAGAATCCGCGGTCGGGACTGGTGGGCTATGCGGTTCCGCATTCCTCAATTACCGCTTCCAAGATCATGTCAAGCAGCGCATAGGCACTGAGCGCTACAGCATGATGCGGGAGAAGAAAGCGAAAACGTGGAACATGGGGCTGAAATACTTTGAAGAGTTCGTGAAGCGTAACTTCAACGAGGACGAGCATAACGAAGTCAACGTGCCGTTCCCAGGTCTCCCAGACGATGAAGAGGCAGGGCTCGATTCCGGTTTCCTAGTTATGAGCGCCGACCAGGTAAAGGAGATATTTGATCCCGTGGTTCAAGAGGTAATCTCGTTGGTGGAAGGGCAAGTGCAGAGTATACGAGCAAGAGGCGGACTTGTATGCGGCATAGTACTCGTCGGCGGATTCGGACAATCCAACTATCTCTACAGCCAGATGAAAGCACACTTCAATAGCGCGCCGCCACCGCCGTATACTGAGCGTCCGACACATGCGGTTGCGTTGAGCGCTGTACCCTCAATAGAGATTTTCCACCCGATACATGCGTGGACGGCAGTGGTAAGGGGTGCGGTGCTGAGAGGACTGGAGGGCAGTATGGTGGTTAGTCGCAGGAGCAGATGGCACTATGGGACGAGTTATGCGACAGTCTTCGATGAGGCGAAACACCCGATTGCGGACCGGTATTGGTCGCCATTGTGGGAGAGGTGGATGGTCAGCGATCGGATGCAGTGGCACATTGCAAAAGTACGTCAAACGTCTCTTTCCCAGCACCTCATCAATATTTTATACTAACATCCTCCTCTCTAGGGCGCCCAAGTTTTCGAAAACTCTCCCATCTCGTTCCATTACACTAGAAATTTTCGACCTGGTCAATCCCTCATCGTAGAAGACGATCTCATTGCATGCGACGCCGACGTTGCGCCCGACTCGTTTCGCAAGGGCCTCATCAATGTGTGCACGCTTACTACGGATTTGAACACTGTGCCGAAGAGTTTGTTCACGAGGTTGACGACTACGAAGGGTGTCGAGTTTGATAATTTGGATTTTACGCTGGATATGCGGATTGAGAGTGCAGGATTGGTGTTTGAACTTATGGTGGATCGGGTGCGGTATGGAGGCGTAAGTGCAAAGTTTCATTGATGGGCGCCAGGACACGGTATGGAGGGTTAGGTATGGAGTCTGTGACGGACAAGTGCAATATGAAGCAGAAGCGCTCATGCTGGAATGATGTTGTGGGCTGTAATATCCCGAGCTTTAAGTATATACGAACTGTTAGGATACAATATAAGAAAGTATATAAAGAACATGTCGCTCCTAGCTCACAAGATGTTCAGTGTTGTCTTCACCCATTTGATCGTCCTAGGAAAGCGGCCGGGTAGGCTTCTGCTTTAGGAATAAGCTTGGCGCTCCCAAACACCAACACGCGCTCGACACACGCCGCGTCCATCTGCCTACGACGCGATGGTGAGTCCCAAGAACCGTTATCTTTTATCCCCAACTAATTTATTTGTAGGCGCCGACGCGTCCAGGTCCAAAACAGGTTGCGAAGCGGCGGGGCAGACCTCCGGGTAGTCGCAATTCCACATCGACGAGCAAACGAGGACCGAAGCCGAAGGCGAAGCCGGATACCCCAATTGATGTGCCTGGTCGAAAACGCAAGGCTCAAACTCAAGACAAAGGCGGGCGGTCAAGCTCGAAGAGGCAGCGGAAGTCAGGCACCGAGGGACAAATTGAAAAGTCGGGTTCAGCCAGAAAGCGCGGAGGCGCTTCACGATCCAACAATGAGCAGCCGCCCGACGATGACGCGGATGAGATCTCTGCTGCGCAGCCCAACGCGCAAACGAAGAAGTACGTGCAGCTGGCACCGCGCACGAGGAGAATTGCGCAGGAGAAAATAGACACCTGGCCGCAGGTCTCACCGCAGGTCCTGGAACAGATTGTCGAGACACTCAAGAGAGCCAAGAAGGATATCGTGAATACGCAACGGGACGAACGCAGGGCTATTGCTGCGGATGACACGCTGAGCGCGCTCGTGCGGATGCTTGCGCGCCAGCTGTCAGGTTCGCGGATTCCTCCCCAGGCTAAAGACATTCACTTCAATATCGATAAGCTTACTGAGCGCTACACGCACCTCTTCCGAGAGGTGACTACGGAGCGTCATTCGAAGCAGTTACTCAAGGAGCAGGCGAAGGTGGCTCAGCACCTTCTCGAGAAAGACGAAGAAAGCTTAGGGCGGCTGAAGAAGAACGCAAAGGATTGGAAGACGGCGTGGAAGCAGCAAGAAAAACAGGGACGGGTGAGGGTGTCTATTTTCAACTGGGGTGAAAGTGCGCTAACATGGTTTAGTTGCATCCACTGCTGCAGGACCTGGAGGATGCTGAGATCGAGGGTGACAGGCCTGACGACATTGGCTTGAAGCGACGCAGGGCCGTCGATGTTTCAATGATCGATGCCCCTGATTCCGACCTCGCACCGCTTCTCGAGCAACTCCGACGCAGCCTAGAGAACCTGCAGGGTAACCACGAGCAAGTGGCGGGCATCGCTGCTGGCATGAGGAACGCGCAGGTGGCCCTGGACGACGTGCTCTTCAAACATGCCAGCGCAGAGCAATACGCTGCACTATGAAAGTATTGGCATGCAGGCCCGGTTCGGTGTTTATTAGGGGGGACGGTTTAGCTGTTCTAAAGGTCTTGCATGGCGTGGCGTACGGGTTTCGATGCATGGAGTAACGGGGGACACGGCACTGGGGCTGTCTTCGCCGTTGTTGTCATGCTTCTGGGGAATACAAAGGCGCATTTTCAATACTCCGGCGCAGGGTCAGACGAAGGTGTGGGGGATACGCTGGCCGGTCGATAACACAGCACGGCTTGGAGTTACGGCGGCGCTGCCGGTGCGCAATTGGGGGATGTAGTCAGTCATCGAATACCATGGCCGTCTGCCGAATATAGAATCCTGCGTACCAAGCGCATGGTTCGCGGAGCCTTGCATGCAGAGCTAACCCAGGTCCACGACCAGCTGTGAGTGCGGCGAGAGCGGACGTTGATTGATTGGTGCTCTGTGGCACCCTCGGCGCGGCGGCAACGGATGGTCCTCGTGCGTCAGTCAAGCTGCGAGAGTTCTTTGTGTCTTGCCGTAGACTGTGCCCTGCCCAGCGCACCCGGCGGGCCTGGAGTCAAGCAAAGGCAAAGGCGGGCAGGATGGGGCGACTGGTCCACCCCCACCAGCTCACCAGCTCACGAGCACCTGGGAAGCCCCGCAAACATCCTCGGCTAGCGGCTCTCCTCTCGAACTTGCTGAGGCGCGGACACACTGCACGGCCTGGCTTCGCAGCCTCAGCACTCGCGTGCCGCTGAAACATCGCCCGTGTCTGCCGCCACAAGCTCCCGTGCGTTACCATCCAACGTGCTGAGCCAGCTGCCAGGGCCCGGCGCCGCTTACTTTTTTTTTTGGTGTTGTTACCACGCGAGGGAAAACCACGGGGGGATGCCAACTGAGCCTGTGGGCTGCCGAGACGAACAACCAACGCTGGAACCGGTGCACACGTCGTCGTTGATGCCGGAAGAGACCACGACAGAGGAACCTAATGGCTCCGCTGTGGCCAGTACGACGCCATCCAAGACCGCAGACCGTAGCAAGACCGCCAGCAGGTCAAAGTCAAAGGACAGGGGCCCACCCGCGCCCGCTTCCGAGGGCTCGACGAAAACTCCAAAGAAGCGTAGAAAGGTCAATCATGGTAAGGCCGCCATGTCGTGTATCCTCAATACTGTCAATGGCCTTGCTGACCCTGAATGCTCATGCTAGCGTGCATCTACTGCAGACGTTCGGTGAGCCGCAGGCCCTCCCGACTTCCGATACATCATACATCCTGTTTCGTATCCTCCAAGACATTTGACAGGATCTGCTAACCCCGTCGTGATCAGCACATGACATGTGACCTGGTAAGTGCGTCCCATGCCCTGCTTTCTACCTTTAGACTGACGGCCTTGACTGGATAGGAACGACCATGCACGCGGTGTATCAAGAGAAATATTGGACACCTCTGTCACGATGAGCCACGCGAAGGCGTCAAGAAGGCCAAAACGGACCCTGAAAGCGCCAATGGCGACAAAGACAGCTCCAAGCACGAGGCAGCACCAGCCGAAGGCGTCGTCGATCCCGTCACCCAACAGACCAAACCCCCAGAGGCAGGGCTTGACCTTGCGCCGCCTTCTGTTCCGCCTGATAGAGGCGCCAGCACAGCACTGATTGCCCAGCCTACCCCCGTATCTGCACCGCAGCTGCCGGCTCTGACCTCTCAGAGTCCGTCTCGTAAGTTACACAGTCTTCCAGCGCTGAGCAAGCTCAATACTGAACTATCGTCAAGTTGTGAACTTCAATGACTGGAATTCGTTGTCCAACCAGGACATGCATCAGTTCCACCCTTCATATATGTTCAATACGTCCGAGATCAGCAACGAGTACAATCTACTCAACGATTTCCTCAACGCCAGCCTCATGGATGACGGCAACTTGTACGGGGGTGGTGATTTTCACCAGTTGTTCTCCGATGCTTCTTTGATGGACCCTATGGGTACTCTTACCAGCAACACGCCTTTCAACCCGACTGCATCGAGTAGCGCACAATTGCTGCCGCCTCCTGCCCAAACCGCTGCCGGTAGCTCAATTCAGAGACCCTCGAGCGGCTTTCCGTTGGATAAAGCAAGAGAGAGATACTACATGACGGCTGCCGACCCTGCCGGCACTGATAGCCCTGAAGAACGAATGAACAAGTTGCTCAAGGCCAAGATGGATGCCGGCCTGTTGAAGCCGTTCAATTACGTCAAAGGCTACGCGCGGCTCAATCAATACATGGAGCAGAACCTGCATTCCATCTCACGCGTACGCATACTACGACAACTGGACAGATTCAGGCCGAAGTTTCGCGAGCGTGTACAGTCCTCCACGGATGTGGACCTTGTACGCATCGAGATGTGGTTTGACAGGAGTCTGATGGAGTACGACCGTGTCTTTGCCAGTATGGCCATCCCGGCGTGTTGCTGGCGAAGAACTGGCGAGATCTACCGAGGCAACAAGGAGATGGCGAGGTTGATCCACGTCCCGATGTCGAAACTGCGAGACGTAAGTCACTTTGAAGTGCTAAACCGGAAGAAGCACTGACTTTCACAGGGTAATATCGCGCTCCACGAGATTTTAGCCGAGCCTTCGTTAGTTTCATACTGGGAGAAGTTCGGTGCTATCGCGTTCGACAACAACCAGAAAGCCATCCTGACTAGCTGCTCGCTCAAGAACCCGGACCCCAATTCGAAGGATCCCGAGATCAAGTGCTGCTTCTCATTCACAGTTAAGCGTGACACGCTCAATATGTAAGCTGTTCTATATTTGAGTTTATATAACTTCTGACACGCCAGCAGTCCTTCCCTGATCGTAGGCAATTTCTTGCCCATCCTAGACCCGACGCCTACAACGGCTACTTCATAGCCCCCATTAGTATCTGTACAACGTATGGGCGGTATATCTATACAAGTACTGGGCACGGAAGAGCGTGATGAGTAATGGTAATGCAAATTTCCGGACACAATGATACTTCTAAATGTTTTTCATTCTGCATGTTAGGAGTATAGGATGACAGAGTGTCAATATGGGACGGTAATGGTTTTATATGCAATGCACGCTGCAGTGCATAGAGTCTGGACGCTGAGATTGGAATACAATGCTCGCTTTGCCATTCTTCAATACATACGTTTTCTTCAATTTTCTTTCCTCTGGTGTCCGCATCATGAGCTGCACCGCGACTGCCTTGGCTGGTTGAGCTAGGAGGGAAGCCGCGACCGCTTTCGGTGCACTTTTCTCATAATCCTCATCTACGCTCTCCACAGCCCGCATCACCTTCACGTATCCTAGCAATGGCGCCATCTCAGCTCACAGCTCGAACACTGGAGCGTGAGAAAAAGGTCAAGTCGGTATGCGGTCAGTACTGCCCCCAGCGCGTTCCCTAGAAAGCACACTCACGCTCCATAGCCTTCGCCTCGAGCCTTGCAGACCGCTTCAATGCATCGCGCGATACGACCCTCGTCGATGACCTGCGGGCACAGATTTGGATTCTCCCGCTACAGGCATCGTCGGCGGTAGCAGCGAAACAGGACGAGCTAGACAAGCTCGGGACGGAGTTATGGAACCTCTCGACCCACTTGCGACGTGACGGGGCGCAACCGAAGGATAAAAACAAAGAGGAAATGACACGCAAGGATCGTGCGCTGTGCTTGCTGCGCGTCTTCTCGTTTCTACTACTCGACTCTGCGAGTTGGCAGGGGACAAAGGGCCACGAACGCAAGAGCTGTATTCGGCTGATGAAGGTTGCGTTGAAAGCTGCGAAAGTATGTATTGAGGGTAAAGAGGTGGAAGGTGCGACAAAAGTCCTCGAGCGCGCGGCAGAATATCAGGAATTACTGAGCCAGGAAGCGAACCGCGATGGAGACAGTGAAGCTGAATTGGGCGAGCGATTGCGCATCGAGTATTTCGCTCTGCGGACTGCTTTGGTGAGTACGATTCTTCCCCCTGCACTTAGACCTCTTTACGCTCCGAGACGCCGCTCGTCAGATATTTGGTGACTGACATTCTCTACAGGCATGGCGATCGGATCGAATGGATACTGCAGAGCACATGTTCACAAAATGCGGGCAGCTTACTAGTTTTCTCACGCCTTCGATTGCGGAGAACCTTGCAGATCTGCTGTATGAGATAGGGAAAGACTTGTTAGGCAAGCGGAACTACGAAGTCGCGATACGGTGGCTTGAGAGAGCGCACGATGTGCTCGTGGAGCAGAACTTGGAAATGTTGAGCGCTGAAGCTGGAGAGCTACGATTGAGCATTATGCAAAGCATCGGTTCGTTCCCCATGCGTGGCGCTGTGGAGGAAGCTGACAAAGAAGACAGTACAGGCATACATGAAGCTCAACAGTCCAGAAGCCCGGACGAAAGCATGGCATATGGTCAAGTTGTTGGAAGCGGTGGGTCACCTGAATACGTATGCTCTCAGTAACTCTACTCACAGTACGGCAGGATTACGAGGACAAGATGTCCGTATCATTACTGAAGCTGGAGCTACTCTTCACCGAAAGCGTGGTATATTCGGATCAAGTTTATCTAGGTAAGTACATTACGTCTTCTGCGGAGTTGATGTTGATGTGCATCAGTGCTGCATCGAATGATTCGATCTGTTGTCCTGAACGATCGCAATTTTAAGACGTAGGGTTCCTGGTTGGCGAGGAACACGACTTTGCACTAACAAACCAACAGCATCATGCATCATATTCATACGCTCAAGGATCAAAAGTGAGCGCATAAAGCGGACTGATTATATTTTGCTAACATTCGTCAGCAATATCACTGCATGCAAGCTGATTGATGAATTGATTGAGACTCGCCTGTTCAGAGAAGAAAAGGAGTCTTGGATTGAGAAGGCTGTGATTACTCGTGTCTGGATCTGCTGTACCACTGTCATCACAGAGGGAGTTTTGAATCAAGTTCGCAATTTGTTTGACATGGTCATACAAAACGTCAAGGCTCCGTTTTCTGCACAGGCAACCCACGCCGCCCAGACTGTAAGTAATATGTGCTTGCTGGCAGCGCATCTACTGATACGTCACATGTAGCTCCTCTGGAAACAAGTGGAGGCTACTTTCAGCCAGGGACAATATCAAGAAGCCGAAGCATGGTGCCAAGTCTGTCTCCATTCGTTGTTCGGAAAGGCAGGCGAGATCAACAAATCTAAGATTGCAAGGTCGTCCTTCCGAGTTATGCATGCAGGGTTCAGCACTCACACCTAACAGGAAGATGATTCTGTGCGCTCTTACACGACATGACTATGCAGCGGCTCGGGATACATTTTCCAAGATGTCTGAAACAGGCCGGGAAGATTGCGTGACGCGATATCTGATGTACAAAGTTGGGCTGCACGGTAACGATGCAGAGTTTGGTAAGCCTGTTTCTGCCGTGCTTGTTGCCAGCCCATTGACGGTCACAGCCGCGGAATGTCTAGATGCGATATGTCGGCAGTCATCGAAAGACACTACCCTGCTTTATGCTTGCGTAATGGAGGCACAGCAATCCGGAAATAAGAAGCAGGGGATATTAGCGCTGGAGAAGATGCTCGAGAAATACAACTACAGTGCGCCTGCAGAAGTGCATCTCCCTGCGCTATTGCGGTAAGTCCTCCGCTTCTAGAGTGCGTCACGTTCCTTATGCAGACGTAGAATGACAACAAGGCTTCTTATATCGGAACTTGTCAAGGACAATGTACTCGACGTAGAGGTCTTCCAACAGGTTTGTAGGACTTTCGAAGCAGGTGTGTTAGTTCCATTTCCAACTGAGCTGAGTTGATCCAGAACAGGTTCTACACAGGCAAAGGCATCGCGCAGAAGACCCAGCAACCCTGGTCGTGAACAGTTCAATGCGGACGAATTTGAATGGTTCTCGAAGAACGCATACAACTTGGCGATCAAGTATTGCGCCCAGGTCCACCCCAAGAACCTGGTGCAGCTGCTGAGTGCGTGTATCGAGGTAAGGGGCTTCGAGCGCTCGCCGTATCTCTCTGACTTGGTTCATAGTTTATCAAGCTTCTTGGGGAATGCGATGGTTCAAAGAACGACGATGATCTCTGCCTCCGTTTAATCTTCTGCAACTACCTGTCAACTTGCGCCTTCGTTACGCTAGCTCGAGCAGAGGACAGCAAGCAGGACTGCGTATGTCCAATCTTCCGGATCCTCTCTTGGTGACTAACAAGCACAGATGCAATACTATCTGCAAGCCTCAAAGCACGGGAGAGAGTTTCGCAATCTGGAAACCAATTTGATTGACAAGCTCGGCGAATCTTCGAAGGCTGATATCATAGCGAAACACTTTCAGATTGTGAAACTAGAGCTTGAAGCTGCATTGAAGCGTGCGCAGTGGGATGAGTTGGACGAGCTGTTCAATCAGTGCTGGGAACACGGTGGCCCAAAGCACTACGAGACGCTCGCGGACCTGGTTCTTATAATTTATCCCTGCATGGCCAAGGCCAATGTGGACAGCAAGTACCAGAGTAGTACGTTTCACCGGAAAAGCTTGTACGGCACTAACATACTTGTAGGGGTTCTTAGCACGCTTCAAAAGATTATCAATATGAGCTGGAGACAGACGGGCAGCGACATCGTTAAAATGGCACGGTGGATTCGCTGCCTGTTCCAGCTATCCCTCACTTATGACGAAAACGTTAGCCTTAAATGCGTCGAGCACGCGGCTCAGGTTGCATCTTCGCGAAAAGGGGTAAATGTTGCTCCTTTCCGTTCCACAACTTCAGGTTTTAATCGTGCCCTTTCACAGGCACCGCTCTTGCACGCCGATTACGTGCCGAATACCCCTCCGCCGACCTCTTCTCCCATGCCGACGAGCTGCTTTGATGTAGTGGCAATGACTGACGACCATGATAAGGAACCGAATCACTATCCAGCTACCGAGTTGGAGTGGCTCGCTACCACGAGCTTTAATCATGCTGTCGATTACTACGTGCAGGAGAACGATGCGAAGTGTAAGATTTGGGCAGAGAAAGCGCTGGCTTTGGCTGGGTGGGCGGAAGATGGGAATGAGCTGAGGAGTATGTTGATGGAGAAGTATAATGGGCTTGCTTGGGGGGATGAGGAGTGATGCTGGGTGGGCTGTTGTTCGCGGGGTATTTGTTGATTTGACTGGGATAGTTTGTGAGGTAGTGGAAGAGTGGACCTGCACTTCTGGCTGAGGAATGGAGTTGTGCGTTGGGACTAGATTAACGCAAATAGGGGGTGCTCAGATGTATCCTTCGCTCTAGGCAGAGATGGTCGTCGTATTCGGCATTCCCCGTCGGAAAAGGCTGTGATTGGCCGGGTATCGCACTTTGTACGTATTGGGAATCCCGGCCTAGTGTCTTATACAAGAGACTAGGAATCCAACACCGATGTCCAGAAGTTGACTCTCTACATCTTCGTTTCCGTATGTCTGTCTAATTCTTTGCCTTTCTCTTTTACCTCCTGCTCCTCTCCTAGAAAGCGCAAGAGCTTTGCCGAGTCAGAAGGACCCGTAGACCCCAAAGACGGCACATGATGAGCGGACACGATCCCATCGCCGACGCCAAAGCGCAGGAAGCGACGCGCAAGTTTGTGTTCCGCGATGCTACGACGGAGGATATCCCCGCGCTGCAGGTGATGATTGAAGAGTCGTTAAGGGGGCTGGGGAAGGGGTATTATAGCGAGGCGGAGCTGGATGGGTCGATTGGGTGGTTGTTTGGGCCGGATACGTTGCTGTTGAGTGTATGTTTTTTTTGTTATGGAAAATATTTCCCTTTTGCGTAATATTTTTTTTCGGGGGGGGTGGGGGGGGTTCTGTCCCGCTGCTTTGCCCATCCGGGGAGAGAAAAAAAAAACACTGACCTCACCCCACCCATCCCACAGGACCACACGTACTTCATCCTGCACCCGGCCAACTCGCCCTCAACCATCAGCGCATGCGGCGGCTGGTCGTTCCGCCGGACGCTGTACGGGGCGGACACGGCGCCGGGGCGGGTTCCTGAGGCGCGGGATCCAGGCCGCGGGGAGCGGGCGAGTATCCGCGCTATTTTTACGCATCCGGCGTGGGCGCGGAGGGGGTTGGGGACGATGATGATGAGGTTTTGTGAGGGGAGGGCGGGGGAGGCGGGGTTTACGGGGTTGGAGATGGGGGCGACGTTGAGTTAGTGTTTTTCTTTTCTTTTCTTTTTTTTGGGGAGTGGGGGTTATTTGGGGGCAGGAGGGGGGAGGAAGGGGGTTGTGGGTGCGCAATGCTGATCATGGTGATAGGTGGTGTGGCGCTTTATGAGAAGTGTGGGTATGTTAGGAGTGGGAAGGTGGATTGTGTGAGGTGAGTTTGAGTTTGCTTCTTCGTGGGGGATGAGATGAGGAGTGGAGATGTGGGAGAGAGTGGAGCTAACTTTTGGGGGATGGGGTAGGTGTCCGAATGGGGAGGGGATACAGATTGTGCATATGATTAAGGATTTGGCTGGTGGTAGTGGTGGAAGTGAATAGGTGGGGGGAGGAGAGTCGAGCGAGAAATGGAGGAGGGAGGGTGAGGGGGTGGGGGTGTAGTATGTTGAGTACTTTGAGGGGAGTAGTGCTGTGGTACTTTGGTCGTGTGAATGTGAATGTGAATACGAGGATCAGTGCCTGTGTGTTGACCTGTGAAGTCGAGGATCAGTGGTGGTTATTTGAATATGTGAATACGGAGGCGGTGGTGTTATTTGGTGTCTATTCAAATATGTGCTGGGTAGGTTGTGGGTATGACGGAAGTCATATGGAATGGTGACAATTTTCGGTGCCCAGATCGCTCATGCCACGTTGTCGTGCACTCATGAAGGGCTGTGAATGTATCCTGTAAGTCTCTCTTCACACTGCCGTGAGAATTTGTTACTTATTGCAGATCAAACGCATTATGTCAAGTAAGACACCACCTCTTCACCCCCACCCCCCCTGAATCCTCAATCCCACATCTTCAAATACATTCAACAACTCCATCATGGAATATCCACGCGCCTTCCAGTACATGTCACAACGCTGTAAGACACACGTCGTAGACTCGGTATTCCAAGCCCTCGTACCTACGTATATTATATATCAACAGACCCATTCCAGAATCTTGTATATAATCTTTTGTCCCCGAGAGCACACACGCACACAATTACAGTACTTAGCAAGCCTTATATCCACCAGAAGCAGAACCACCCTCCCCAAAAGAAAACCTCCTACCACTTCCTACCCACCCTCGCTCAGCAAATAAACAACCAAAACGAACGGTCGAATCTAACAAACTCATCGCGGTTTTATTTACCCAAGCAACTAAGCAACCCAGCCACCCATATCCTGAAATCAAACGAGGAACTCCATCAGGATCGACATGGCCATCACGCCGCCGTCCAACCCGATCGATTGCGCGTGGGTCTGCTGCTGCGGGGAGGTTATTGCAGGGGATAAGTATTTTTGTGGTGCGTGTGGGCATGTGCCGAGTGGGCAGTGTGGTGGGAATTGTAGTGGGAAGTGTCGTGGGGAGGCGGGGCTGTTAAGGGAGTTGAATGAGTTGTGGTGAGGGTGGGAGGGAGGAGTTGTGCTATGGGGGGTTGCGTGGTGAGTGAGGGATGGAAATCGAATGGATGGGAATGGTGCATCTTTCGCTTCGAGTGTTGAGGAGATGTTAGTCACTGTTTTTGTTTACTCAAGGAGAGAGTTGGTGAGCCTCTTGTCCCTGTATGTTATTGTATAGTTGTTTTATGCATGGTCTTGATAGTATCCCATCGCCATGAAGATAGTCTTCTATCTTTGACGTGAGATATGCAGGAGCGACTCTCGTAAAGACGCAATGTTTCTCGAGTGGAACGCTTGAAATGATAAACGTCCAGGGAGGAGAAATGAACCCATAAGCATGGTCCAAATCTACTTCTCGCTGATCAGTGTACAACCGACAGCTGCACGGACCATGGTTGGAGTCCGGCTAAGTGGCAGGGGTACTCACAGTACATCGGGCGGAGCAACGTCAGCGTCGGCGATGTACATACAGGACACTAACGGGACCCATTTGCAGTGTGCGAGATGTTGGGAGGACGCGCAAAATTGGTAGGGGAGCGTAGACCTTGTGTGTGCCGCGCTGTTGTTGGATGAAGAGCCGGCGTTTGGGGTTTATTTCGATTCGATGACTATAGATGAGAGCAGGGACCAATTTCAGCCGTCATTTCATGCGTCCAAGGTTGTTGTATTGTACTGTAGTCTGAGGTAGGATCTCGTGCGTATGCATGTCGTGAGGTCGGTCTGTACACACTGGACAGTGACTTTGCAAACCCGTGCTGTGCTGACCAGGTAGTCCGCAGAGGCCGAGAGGTCGGCGGGCATACCACTACAACTCCAGGGTAAGACGGGCAACCACATTGGGTAATAGCTACAAGCCAGCGCGAGCAATTGCACAGTCTGGAGAGACATTCCGGAGCAGGGCTGCGGCGTGCGAGGGAAGGAACCGCCCTTGCTGGCTGGTGTCCGCGTCAGCGGCTGGTGAATAGAGATTATTCGCAGTGCGTGGAGAGATGGATGCTGCGTCGTTCCCGTAGGCATATTATATATTATATCGCCGGCAGTGAACAGAGCCGCCTCGTGTGCGTCATGGCAGAATACATGGGGAGAAAGGTCGACGGCAAGGCGAAGTGGCCGTCTTGCCGCTGTTTCACGCACGATCTGCGATGAAACGCATCTTGGGCGCGCACCTGCAGGGGAAGCGCAGTGCAGCGGACAAAGGAGCTCCCAGCTGGGCCACCCACAGCCACTCACTGCCCGTCCAGCGCGGGCGCTGAGTGACTAAGACGGGCGGAGTTGGAGAGGAGGCCGCCGTGTGGCTGCTCCTTCCGTTAGTTAGCGTAGCCTGCCACGGTCCCTGGCCTCGACCATCTATTCACGGCGCAATTAGTCCCCTCAGCAACCCCCGACCAGACGACCCCCGAATGCTCCATTAACACACGACCACGCCCGCTCCCTTCTGCTCCTTCCTTTCTCCTTGCAACGGCCGCCCGTCTGGACTCCTATACCTTTGATGCTGCATCGACTGCGGCCCTTTCTTCCCTTCCCAGCTTCCATTCAACCTGACCGCTTCGACGGCCCGCCAACGCCATGGACCACACACAGCCCCGGCCCGAGAGCTCGCGCAGTTCAGACAAGGACGTTGTGAGTCTCTTGCCAGCAACGCTCTTCACCCCAGCTGCATTTCACTGACTCAGCGCCGCCAACAGGACACGTTCGAAGATGCCACCGAAACGACGCCCCGACCGACGTCCGCCGCACGCTCACGATCGCTGATCAGTAGACGTGACTCGTCGCCCTCGAGCGCCCCGGACCCGAATGCAGAATCTCCAGTGCCGGAGGTCCCCCAAGTAGACGGCGCACACGAGCGGAAGGAGCAGGGCGAAGATGCGGAGGAGTGGCCCCGTGCCGTAGAGACCGCCGTAGAGACCGCCGAAGGCGATGCCCCCAAATCACCGCTCCTCACCTCACACAGAATATCTGTGACATCCATGGACGATGTCTCGCTGGAAGAAGGTAAATACTCCGTTCGAAGCAGCCGTGCCGTTTGCCAGGGCGCTGGTCGTGTTGCACCAACATCGCCAAACGGGGAATCACGCGACATTCCTCACACGGCCACTCATAGCACCAGCGCCCTCTCTTCTTAGCACAACCTAAGCAATTCACTTGAAATTCGTAGCTAATACCCAACAGAAGGCGCAAAAGCTCCCACCTCCCCACCCAAACTACCACCTCGAGACTCCACAAGCGGACTGCAGGGCCTTTCCGGCAAGATGTCTCCAGTAAAGTTCCCACCGCCTCCTCCATCACCGGCCGCTGCTGAGAAGCACTCCTCATTACCTCCGCCTGCTGCCCCGACTCGAAAACTCACAAGTCCTTTCTCATGGCTCTCGCGGAACAGCTCCAGCAAGAAACAGCCCGAGTCCCCACCGCTTACCACGACCGACAGGAGGCTCACCAATGCCTCGATTGCCACGCTCGGGAGCAACCATGAGCTCGCCCGGATCGACGACGAGGACACCGTGAAGACTGATCGGACAAGCACGGGTAGTCTGCGCGACCGTTTCAAATTTCTGAGAATGCGGGAGGAAGCCGGTATTACGCTGGACGAGGCTGGCGAACCCGGACAAGGAACAACTGGTTTGGGCATTGGCCTCGCAAGCACCGAAGATGAAGCTACACCTATCACGCCCTCTGGACCGGCAAGCCCCCTGCCTGGTTCTCTCGCGAAACAACCCACCGTTAACCCCAATCTGGCACCTGGCACCGCCGCAGGTTTTGCCGCAGGCCCTGCAGGTGACGCTGCCGAACCGGTCGACTGGGATCTTTGGCAGAACGTGGTCAATGAAGGCCCGACCGCCGTCGCTCGCACCAGCGCAGAGGAACTCAACCGTGCTATCGCGAGTGGTATTCCCCAGGCCATCCGTGGCGTCATTTGGCAGGTTTTAGCACAGAGCAAGAATGAGGACTTGGAAGTCCTGTACAAGGAGCTAGTTGCCCGCGGCACGGACAAGGAGTCGACGATTGTTAAGACTCCCCAATTGCCAAACGGACTTGGTAATGGTACCAGCAAAGAGAAGGACTCAATAACATCGTCTTCGTCTTCCGTTCATTCGGATTATTCGACCCCAGCCACAACTACCGGAAGTGCACCCATGGGCTCGCCCCCACTTTCATCCGAGCACCCCGAGGACATGGCCAAACTGCAAGTGAAACTTGCCGCCGAGAAGAAGGAGAGGACCAAGCAGGAAACTGCTGCCATCCAGAAGCTCGAAAAGACCATCAAACGCGATCTGGGAGCTAGGACTAGTTATTCCAAGTATCTTATGGCGGCAGGATTGCAAGACGGACTTTTCGGAATCTGCAAAGCATACGCCTTGTACGATGAAGGCGTTGGGTACGCTCAGGGCATGAATTTCGTCGCCATGCCATTACTTTTCAATGTAAGTGAAACCTGACTACAACTCGAACCTTGGCTAAGACGTGCAGATGCCCGAAGAGGAGGCTTTCAGCCTCTTTGTGACGCTGATGAATAAGTACGGTCTACGCGATCTTTTTATCCAGGATATGCCCGGGCTGCATCTGCATCTCTACCAATTCGAGCGACTGCTGGAAGATCTTGAACCCGCTCTTTACTGCCATCTTCGGAGACGGGACGTCAAACCTCAACTCTATGCCACACAATGGTTTCTCACGCTGTTTGCATATCGTTTCCCCTTGCAGTTGGTCCTCAGAATCTACGACCTCATCCTGAGTCAGGGTCTTGAGGGTGCCATCTTGAAGTTTGGCATCGTCTTGATGCAGAAGAATGCCGAAGCGTTGATGGGCATGAAGGACATGACCACACTCACGACTTTCCTGAAGGAGAAGCTGTTCGACGTGTACATTGACAAAGCTCCCTCGGCCTCTTCCATTCTCGAAAGCGGCTTTTTCGGTCATACCGGCGGTGTGGACAAGGAAGTCTACCGTGCCGACATGCTCGTCAAAGACGCTGTCGCTGTCAAGGTTACTCCGGAGATGCTCCAGCAGTATACAACCGAGTGGAAAGAGCAGCAACGAATCGAGAAAGAGCGAGAAGCCGAGTTGCACGGTCTCAAAGACAAGTCTGCGACGCTCGAGAACAGGGTTCGTTTATTAGAGCGACGCGCGGAGCAGTCTGATACCGAACACGTCCAGGTTGCATCCGAATTGATCAAGACTAAAGTGGAGAATGACACGCTAGCCGAGGAGAATGAGACATTGAAGACTAAGGTTGAAGAGCTGCAAAAGATTGTGGACACGCAACCTGCAGAAGTGGAGGCTCGGCTGAAGAATGAGATGGAAACAGTTATGCAGAAGAACATCAGCGTGCACAACGAGAACCGAATGTTGGAGGAGTCAATGGCTGAGATGGAGAAGGACCTGGTAGACACAAAGATGCGCTATGCAGATGTAAGTGTTGTGGATCGTCTAGCCAAAGGTTCAATGCTGACCCCTTCAGATCAACCAGGAATATGAGCAGCTAAAACAGAAGTGGAACAACATCACTCAGCTGATGAACCAGTAAAATGCTGGGAGCCTCTTGTTTTGCATCACGACCACTGCTCAGCATTTGAATCGGCGCGTATTTGCATATCCCTGTCCAACTTTTGTCGAGTCACTTCTCCTCAAGGGCGTCGACCGCCTCCCACTCTTGTTCTCAATGTCCATATTACCGCTATACCCACTCAATCCGGGACATGGCCCTCATTCTCTTCACCGCGCTATTATCGACGACGCCTGATTTGAAACCCAACGCGCATCTCATCATATACCCACGACCGAATCGGAGAATATCTCCCTGGCGTTCCTGTCCTTGTTTTTGTGGTTCTGCGACTTTTGGGATAATCGGCATGGGTCCTTGCAACACGTTTTGGCGTAACGGCGCTCGCGGAAAGCATATTCGGGGCGAATCTGGGTTGTTACTGAGCTGGCAGTCGCAGGTTACGGGTGTGTAGCATTTTAGTCGTGATAGATTCAATGGACGCAGCATTCTTGCCTGAAGTACGATTTAGTGAGTGAAAGTGACCATGTGTATCAGTGACCATGTGGATATGGTGACTGAAAGCGATGAGTGGCGTCACAGTGGAGTCTAGGCAGCCTAGGCCGGTGAAGGTGCACGTGCCGCAAGGCGCTAGCTGGATCCATTTAGCGCGCCTGCCCCATCATTTAGCTTTGTCTTGCCGCTTCTCTTTCTTCTCGACACACGACAAAGACTCACCCGCAGCCCTTCAGTCGCCAGAGTCAACCAGGCCATCTGCTACTTTTCTTACCTCTCCTCATCAACCCCAGTCCGTGCGATTGTCCTCACATTAACCACAGCTACCCTTGTCGCGCGCACACCATGGCGACGACGACGCCCGACATCAACGCCATTCTCCAGGCGCTCGGTGCGTACCTAGCGCTGCTCTCTCATCAAAATTATTGCTAACGTTCTTTGCAGCCGCCCGTCCTGTAACTACTACACCCTCACAGACTCCGCAACAAGCGGCGGCGCCCCAGATGCCGCCCATGCAAGGTCTGCCTCCAGGGTTCCCAGGTGCGATGCCAAACGCGACGCCGCCTGCCAATTACGGCTTTCCCCCTCCGACAAACCAGGGCCAGATTGATTTGAGCGGCATCAAGCCGAGCAACTCTGGTTCTGTCAGTATACAAGATGCGCTGGCCAAGGCGCGTGGGTTTGCGGCGCAAAAGGGCCTGAGTTACGACCCGCGTCCAGGTAGTTTTGACATGCATCACTCTGCCACGCCACCATCGACTTACGCAGCAGCAGCGCATCAGGATGACCCACGTCTGCGCGGCCGTGACTTTCGAGGCCGCTCGCGGTCACGGTCACGCTCGCCGCATCGTGATAACATGCGTGATAGTTACAATCCGTATCGAGAGGAGCGCAGGGGCCAAGGCTATGGACGTGAGCGCTCCCGCTCGCCCCCTAGACGCAATCAATTTTCTCCTCCGCCCCGCGCCTATGGTGGTCGTGATCACTCTACGCCTCCAAATGACAATTCCGAAGTGATCCTGATTGACTCGTCTTTGGTTGGCCTCGTGATCGGACGCCAGGGCGAGAGCCTGCGCCGCATCGAACAAGAATCAGGTACTAGGATCCAATTCATCAACGGTCCCAACACTGGGCCCACACGTGAGTGCCGCATTACCGGTAGTCCAGGTGCCCGCATCACCGCGAAGCGCGAGATCAATCGCATCATTGAAGAAAATGGTGGTAACCCTGCCCGTGAGACTGGTCGCAACGCGCGCAATCCTGTGAAGGCTGCTGCTACAAATCAACCCGCTTTGCGCGATGGCGAGGAGCAGTCTCAGATCATGGTGCCTGACCGCACCGTTGGCTTGATTATTGGTCGAGGCGGTGAGACTATCCGTGACCTCCAAGAGCGAAGTGGATGCCATGTCAACATTGTTGGTGAAAACAAGAGCGTGAATGGTCTGCGCCCTGTGAACCTCATTGGAAGTGCCACTGCTGCCGCCAAGGCAAAGGAGCTTATTATGGAGATTGTCGACAGTGATACTAGGGGCGCAAATGATGGCGCGCCCGCGGCTCAACCACCACAGCCCAGTAGGCGTGACAACTTCGATCCTTACGGCGGTGGTGCTGGCGGTGCTGGTGCTGGGAAGATCAACGACAGTATCATGGTCCCTTCAGACGCAGTCGGCATGATTATCGGCAAAGGTAAGCTTCTTGGTGCTCTCTAAATGCAAATGCTAGTTGCTAACCTGCGTCAGGTGGCGAGACTATCAAGGACATGCAAGCAACCACGGGCTGCAAAATTAACGTCTCCCAGGCCAGCGGTGCCGACATTGAGCGCGAAATAGGACTCGTCGGCACTCGTCAGGCCATTGACGATGCGAAGCGCGCCATCTGGGACAAGGTGGACCAAGTAGTAAGTGTTGATATTATACTGCCAAGCACCGTTAACTGATATCCACTAGAAGGAGAAGAACGGAAACAGGCGCGGTGGTGGTGGCGGCGGCGGTCGCGATAGTGGAAACTATACTGACAGCTACACACAACCTCAGCAACCGAGCTATGGACAGCCAGCTGCAGCTGCAGCCCCGCCGGCCCAAGGTGATGGTGCAGCTGCAGACCCGTATGCTATCTATGGTGGCTACCAAAATTACCTTGCCATGTGGTATTCGTCACTTGGCTACCAAGCTCAACAGCAGCAACCAGGCCAAAGCGACCAACGTCCTCCTGGTGCATAGAAACCTCTTGCTGTGATTGATGCACACGTCACTGAGGACCGTCGATTGATGCTTGCTTGCATGACCGTTACTGAGGACCCTTGATTTGTGCGGAATGTCTTTTCTCTCCGGGCTTTTCGACGTCGTACTTCTACGGATATGCAGCTTTGTCTGCCTCACCTCAACACCTTGCGCGTCGACACCTAATTTGCTTATCGATGACGTGGCCATTGTCTATCTTACTGGATTCCATCTATTCACTGCATGCATGCGCGACGCCGGGTTACATGCTATACCAAATTGGTGAATGACTGCAAAGTACTCGAACATCCGGCGTTGCTAGTCATATCGAGACTGCGCTCTGGACTAGTATCTTTCGACGACATCTATCTCCCCTGGTCTCTTGTCTCTGGATGCACACTTTCGCGGGGTTTGCCTAGGTCCTATGTGGTTTTACGCGGGTCGCGAACACCGACTCACCGACTTCGTATCCAAGTATCATCAATGAGCCTAAGACACTCTGAGTCAAACACCCATCCTACGGTACATTCACAAAATTTCGGCGTTGAAAGTCATCTCTATACGTTCCTGTCTATATTTTCACGACTTCCCCTGGACCATCTCTTCGTGCAGTCTTGGTTGGGATTCGGCGGCACCTTTTGTTCATGGCTTCCTGGTGCTATGTCTCTAGTCACTTGGTATTCGAAGGGTTATGTCTAGGTCTAAAAGATATAGTGGCTCGGTTTTTGCGCTTGGTCGGTCGATGTGTAAATATTTTAGTTTTTTTTTGGGGGGGGGGTTCGCTCATGAACTGGGTTATTAATGGATTTGTTAGTTTTGTAATTAAATTGGTTTGTTCGTGAATGTAAAGTTGTGCATGAGTCGTGACGGTGTTTTGATAATCTGGTGAAACGGCTTCAACGCAGTGGTGCTATGATATGTTGAATTCAGGTAGAGGATGCGTGAACTAATGCTTTGTGATACTTGTACTCATTTGGGTGCGCGTTATTACTGTCTAGGAGACAGATGATGATTGTGATGATATCCTGCGCCACACATGCAGCAGCAGATCCACCCGTTGATATGTCAGCACTTCGAGCCAATGGCATATCGCGAGTGACATGCCACCGACCCGTAAAAGGCAGTGACAAGTTAGGATTCCTACTTTTGGCGAAAACTTTTTTTTTGTTATATACCAGGCAATAACTATTGCGTAGTAGATTGCTCCTACCTTGATTCTTTCTGAAATTGCAGTTGTAATCGCACTTGCTACGTATACGAATACTTCCTCCAGGCGCGAGTTGACACCATCTCATGGGCATTTCTCGTTCTATTCGACAAGTCCGGCGCGGTGTAAGAGCTGCATCTCGTGGGTGTTCGATAGCGCCACCGGCAACAGTAACGGCAACAACAACAAGAACAACAACCACATCAGCAGCAACAAGGCCCAAAAGCATGGCAAGCGCAACGACCCCTTCCAACGGCGATCTAAACAACACCGCAGCGTCACGCGCTCGGAAGATGATCGCCGTCGACGACGCATACCGCTGTGTATCTTTTGCGATTCCCGCTGCCGAAGACGATGCTGATGTTCGGTCGCGGTATCGGCCGTTTTTGCTGGATGGCGACGTTGATGCCGCGAGGGAGGATTGGGTGGCAAGGCTGGAACTTAGTACCGTGTTGAAGATGGTGGAGAGGGAGGTTTTTGGCGCTGATGCTGGTGCTGGGGAGGAAGGGGGGCGATTGAGGGTTCTTGTGTTGCACGGGAGCATGCGGAAGAGGTATGAGAAACGGCTTATTCTCTCCTTCCAAGCGGACGAAACATTCAGGACAGGACAAAAATTCCGGGGTATACGTGTCCAAAGGCAAGAAGAAAAAGCTAACCGTGTCTTTCGAGATGGTAAAGATCGTACTCGCGGCTCCTAGCCTTCGAAGCCAGCCGGATTCTCTGGCGCCTGGGCTGCGACGTGAGGATGTACGACCCGCAGGGCCTCCCCGTGAAGGACGATGTCCAGCACGGGCATCCCAAAGTGCAGGAGTTGCGGGCGCTGAGTAAATGGAGTGATGGCCATGTGTGGATTAGTCCCGAGCAGCATGGGAATCTGGTACGCTTCCCTCAACCCCCACACACCTCTTCCCCTTCCAAAAAAAAAAAAAAAAAAAAAACTCACCACGAACCCCCCACAAAGACCGCCGTCTTCAAAAACCAAATCGACTGGATCCCCCTCTCGACCGGCTCCGTCCGCCCCACCCAAGGTCGCACCCTCGCCCTCGCCCAAGTAAGCGGCGGCTCGCAATCCTTCAACACGGCCAATTCGCTCCGCATCCTCGGCCGCTGGATGCGCATGTTCGCCATCCCGAATCAGAGCTCCGTGCCCAAGGCGTACACGCAGTTTACCGACGAGCCAGACGGGAGCCGCATGCTGCCGAGTGCGAATCGAGAGAGGCTCGTGGATTGCATGGAGGAGTTTGTCAAGTATACGCTGGTTATGAGGCCGCATTTTGATTTGTTTGGGGATCGGTACAGTGAGAGGGAGGAGGGGAGGGGGAAGGTGGCGGAGGCGAAGAGGCGGGAAGAAGAGAAGGAGAAGTTGGGAGGGGGGGTGGATGGAGCTGGGAAGGAGGCCCGAAGTAAGTGATTGGCGGATCGTGGAGCGGAATTCTGGGTTCGTCTGAGTGGGAATAGACGCGGTGGAGGTAGTAGATGCATGCATGCATGGCGTTTAGTAGATCAATGTCCGGGGATAGATAGATAGATTGACGTTGCCTGCGGATTCGTTGGACGTTAGCATACATTTTAGACACCAAGTCAAGCTAGCACACGCAAGATGCAAAAGTATAAAAAATCCAGTCAGTCACTATCCAGCCAGCTACGCTACGCTACCTCACACACATATATGCCGCATATTCCACAACGTCATACCCGGTCACCACCATCTTCGCTTTGGAAAACGTAAGAAAGACACAAAGAACCAACCATGCATGATACTTCCCACGGATGGATACCCATACACACAAACAATCATACACTTCCCTCAGCCCCACCACCACACGTCCACCTAATCGGAGCTTCATCGCTCACTTCTTCTTCCCCCTCCCCACAGCAGCCTTCCCCTTCCCCTTCCCTTTTGGCTTAACCTCCTCCTCACTCTCATCCTCATCATCATCCACAGCAGCACGCTTCTTGCCCTTCGGTTTCGCCGCCGCGGCGCCCGTCTTCTTCGCAGCCTTCTTCTTAGGCTGCTTGACATACTTGTCCTTCGACAAGTCCACCTCTTCATCGTCATCTTCTTTAATTTCATTCACCACTTCCTCTTCATCCGACTCTTCAATAGCTTCTTCCAAATCGGGCTTCTCCTTGGTACCCTTCTTGGGCGCGACCACGTTCGAGGCTTTCATAAAAGGGAGAGGGTGAGACTGTTGGTTGTACCTATCGCACGCATCGCGTCAGTCAGGGGGCTCAAAAACCAGCAAAGTGGGTGGGGATGTTACTTACAGCCTGGTGAAAGCTGCTTTGTCTTGCGAGGCAATCTTGATCTTCTCCTGCACCATGGGGCCCACGCCCAGCTCCATGATAGCGTCGAAGTCGTCCTTGGTCAGGAAATAGCTGTCCATAAGCGCAATGATCTCGGGTACGGCTTCCTTGCCGTCCTCCTCCAGGCGCTTGACAAGTTGCCTCCAGAGAACAGGGACGTACTGCTGGCGCACCTCATGCCGATCGCCCGAGGAGCGCAACCGCATGTGAGCTTGTATCTCTTTAATTTGACGGGTAAGTTTTCCTTGGCTACTGTTCTTGCCGAGCCAGCTGGTGAACCGAGTCTGGTGGCCGGCTGTGCTCCCAGCAACGAAGCTGGCTGGTCGGACGAAGCTGAACACTGCATGCGTAGGCATCAGACTCCAGTGTTGCTGAGAGCCGTGAATCATACGATCAACTAGATCTCCATCGCTGATGCTATCGGCGGCGTCGGAAGCTAGTTCCAATAATTTCAACTTCTTCTCAGCCCCAGAGCACTGTAATGCCCGCATAGGATTAGTGCCTAGGTAGTTCTCTTGTAGCATGAGAGGGCTGAACTCGTGGTCGTTGAAATACAGTTCAATCTTCTCGTTGAGGGTAGCATTACTGCTTGCAGCAAACATGCCACCCCCCAAGATCTTTTGTGTAATGTCCCATGGTTTCAGAATGACGTGCTTCTGCCATGCCTTGGACATTTCCTTGCCCTTGTCAAAATCCATGGCTTGTTGATCGAGCTTTGCGGTGGATATCATGTTCACAACTTGTCGAATATCTGCGTGGCTTCCTTCAATCAAGGCGGTGACGACAGGCGCGGGCAGCTTCAAACCCTCCCGGAATGCGATAGTCATGATGCGAGAACGAATCATCTCGACGGTCGGTCGTCGGAACGGCAAATCAAAGGTGACAAAGTCGAACGGTTTCATCTTCGGTAACCGCCTGTCATTGCAGATCAAGATGATAGGAACCTCTGTCTTTTTGCAGACGGCAGCCAAAGCCCCGACACCACCTCGGTCACCGGCGGACATGCCGTCAACTTCATCCATAATCAGAACCATCTTCTTCTTTCCCTGCTCGACCTTTTTGCCATCGCCGGAAAAGTAACCGTGCAGCGAGTTTGTGCTGAGCACGCCGCGCAAGCCTTCCTCGACTAGCTTCTTGCTGCGCGTATCGCTGGCGTTGCTCTCCACGATATCGTAACCTTCGAGCTTAGCGACAAGGTGTGCAGCTGTAGTCTTGCCAATCCCAGGGGGCCCATGGAGTATGACCGCGCGGAAGGAACCACTACCATCAGGACCGGCAAGCTTGAAGTTGGTCTTTAGACTCTTAGGGAATTTCTGCAACCACCGCTGCAATCTTTCCACCGTAGCTTTGTTGCCGCAGATTTGGTTCAGTGATGTTGGTGCATACTTGGTCGTCCATAGTCGGGAATCGACTGCTGGCTCGGTGCTCTTTGCTGCCGCTGAAGGACCGGCCGAGGTGTCCTTGCTGCCTCTGGCGATTTCTGCTGCCTTGATCGCTTTCAGCCTGGCCTTCTCTTCTTTTTCCATCTCCGCAGCCTGTTCCTTGATTTTCTCTTCCTCTTTACGTTGCTTCTCTTTGTACGCTGCCTGCGCTTTCGAATCACCCATATTGCCAGCAGCCGTGAGCTTTTCGATGAGTGCTGTGACTCCGTCCTCATCGATCACTTTGAGCTGCAGATCTTGGATCTTGCGCAGCTTGCTGGGCCCTGCATCTTCTCCGATGACGATGTAGTCGGTTTTCTTACTGGGCGCTCCGGTGACTTTTCCACCATGGCGTTTGATAAGCTCTTGCGCTTCAGACCGACCCCATCGCTTCAGGACACCAGTGAAGACAAAGTTCAAACCAGCGAGGCATGTTTCGCTTCCTGATGGCATATCCCCTCCTCCGCCCACGGGTGGAGCCTCTGCGTTTCCACCGCCAGCTTTCGCCCTCCAATCGAACTTCACATTTGGGTCTTTCGGTGGAGGCGTGGGTGGTCGCACCAACGGAATGCTGTCGTAAATCGCCTGGATGTCCTTACTCTCAGCCGGCTCTTCCTTTTTAGCTTTCTTCTTCGCGGGCGACTTTGCCGGTGTATCTTTCTTCGGACGACCTCGTTTCGGTTTGACTTCTTCCTCTTCCTCCTCCTCCTCGTCATCCAACTCGGGAGACTTGCGCTTCCGTGATACAGCTGAGGTCTTCTTGGGCTTGCTCTTCACCGCCCGCTCTTCCTCGTCTGGCTCCACGAAATCGTCTTCTGCATCTATGTCATTCATATCAACATCTTCATCGTCCGGGTCAAAATCACCCTCGTCCTTCAACGTCATCTGTTTCTTGGCCGGCTTCCCTGGCGTTCCCCGATGTGGCAGAGCAACTGGCAGATCATCGTCATCGCTGCCTGCCACTTCGACGTAATCGTCCTTCTTGCCGTGCGGCTTGAAGTCATCCCCAAAGATGTCGTCTGCAGCATCGAGATCGTCGTCGGGAAACTCGTCATCATCGTCCTTCGCAGCGTAGGATGTGACCTGCTTCTTCGGCCTCCCCGGACCTCTTTTTGTAGCCGGTGTAGCAGTCTTCGACGCTTTCCCACTTGCCTTCGCCGGTGTGCCTTTTGGTGTAGCTTTCGGCGTGGTTTCAACGGGCTTCTTCCTGACCGGTTCCGACCGCTTGGGTTTGTTCTTGTTCGCGAAGAACTCGGATGTCGTCGTCTCTTCGAGCTCGGGCGACGGCTCCTTCTTCGCTTTCTTCGGCGGAGGTTTCTTCGGCGTGGTCTTCTTGGGGCTGCAATTGCTCAGCTTCGTTTCGCCACAGTCAAATTATGTTGCTCACTTCACATCCTCTACCTCGTCAGAGTCGTCAGAGTCGTCCATTACTACGCGGCTTGCTCGAGCGGGCTTCTTCGGGGCGGCTTTCTTTGGTGCAGGTTTCTGACGTTGATTGTAAGTCTTTGGAGGTCCTAGGTTCATGCGATGGCTGGAATTGAGCAGAGACATCTTGACTCGTGCGTGGGAAGTGTAATAGAAAGAAACCGGTAAAGCAGAGCTCGCAATACTATTAGCAAGCGGGGAGGCAGCTTCAACGTACCTCTTCTTTCTTCTGTGAGCCCTGACTGCCCTGGCTCGCCCGCGGTCCACCTCCAAAGAAACTGCGGATATCCGCCGGCATCGTTCCTCTTCAATGCGCGATAGGCTGACAATACACAGCCAACCAAAGAACCGCAGCAACAGACTCAACACTGGACTGCGTCGTCAATAAAGGACGAAGGGGTGGTTGTACACGGTGCCGTCGAAGGCAGCAGAGCAGGTCCCAGACGCGTCGATATGACGGGGCGAGGCGCGACTTCTCGCGAGCACTTTAGCTCGCGCCGCTGTCGCTCCCGGATTGGCTGTCGGTGAATGCGTCAAGCCACACCCGAGCCACACTATCCGTGCGCCACAGCCAGCCAGAACTTCCACTCCAACACCAGCTGCAGCTTCCACGGCTCGACTCCGCCAGCACCACAGCTCACCCACGATGCCGCCGCCCAGGATAGCCCCCAGCCTGGCGGCTCAATTGAGCCAGCTAACCCTCTCCACAACACGACCGCGATGTAAACAAGCCCCCCGGGCATAGCTGCTCCCCATCCCCATCCCATGCTAACAAGCACAGTCCTTCCCACCACCACCACGACCACCACCGCAATCCACCTCCCAACCTCCCGCACCTTCACCTCCACCCCCCACCACCACAGCTGGCTCGCCCCCAAAGCCGGCGAATCCTGCAAGTCGCGCAAAGGGCGCTGCCGCGTCCCCACGGGCGGCAGCACGCGCGGCACGACCGTCGTATGGGGCGACTACGGTCTCCGCATGCGGGACCACGACCGCCGCATTTCCGCGACCCAGCTCCGCATCGCAGAAGAATGCATCAAGAAGCGGCTCCGCGGGATGAAGTTCCGACTCTACGAGCGCATCTCCGCCAACATCGGCGTGTACACGAGCGGCAACGACGTGCGCATGGGCAAGGGCAAGGGCAGCTTCGACCATTGGGCGAGCAGGGTGTCGGTTAGCAAGGTCATCTTTGAGATCAAGGGCGACTTGCATGAGCAGGTGGTGAGGGATGCGTTTCGTTTGGCGGGCAACAAGTTGCCGGGGTTGTATGAGTTTGTTAAGAAGGGGGATGCGCCCAAGATGGGGATTACAAAGGTGGGCGTCGGTGGCGTTACGGCCGAGGATTTGAAAAGGCCGAGGAAGAAGCTGCCGTTGGAGAATTTGGAGCAGACGGCTGCGAGATTGCCTGCCGCGTCGCCGTCGTAGTGCTGTATGATATAGTGTATCACAACTGTACATTCCCCTTTTACCCGATTCTACATACCGTACATTTAAGCGCCCGCAACAAGTCGCTGTACGCTATCTCAAGCAAGTCACCCTGGCATGTGCAAATAAACAATTGTAATTAGCAGAAAGACCACACTCCTCGCTATATACACTCCCTCCTCACAAAACCAAACCAAACGGTCATCATCCACCCCCACCGCCACCCCTAAACCTTATACAACGTATCCAAAAAACCCTTCGCCAAATCCACAACCACACTCTTATTCGGCAAACTCCCCGCAACGCCATACAACGCCGCCGCATCCCCCTTAACCGCGCCCTTGGCCCCCTTCCCCTCCGCCACCCTCCTCCTCTCCTTCTCCCTCACCTCCTCCGTAACCTCCACCAGATCGGCAATCAACTGATCCGCCACCGCAACAATCGGCAGCGTAACCGCAATATGAATCGCCGGCGGCGACTGCAGCGCATTAAGATGCCACCCCTTCTCGCCCATGCCGTCCGCAATGTCGTAAATGTCGAGCGTAGTCGAGAGGAACGCTACGACGGAGACAAGCGGGCGCCCCACGATTTTAAGATCGGCAGCGAGTTCGGGCTTTTCGCGGATCGCGGACTCGATCTTCTTCATTGTGCCGACGATTTTGTGGCACGCGTCTACGTACCCGTTTTCGCCTTGCTTGACGAGGCTGGCCCAGCAGCCGGCGATGAGCGCGCCGGGGCGCGACCCCGCGATGGAGGGGGACGCGTACACGCCGCCGGACCAGTCGGGGCTGATGAAGTACTGGTATTTGCGGTAGGCGTCGGAGCGGTAGAGGACGGTGCTGTTTCCCTTGGGCGCAAAGCCGTATTTGTGCGTGTCGCAGGATATGCTGGTCACACCCTTCAGCTTGAAGTCGAAAGGCTCGGATTCGAAGCCTGCCTTGGGGAGGAGCGGGATGATGAAAGAGCCAAGGCAGCAGTCTACGTGGAGGGGAAGCTTCTTCTTGTGTGCCAGTTTTGAGAGCCCTGAGATGTCGTCGATGATGCCGTGCGGGAAGTTGGGGGCGGAACCGACGAGGAGCACGGTGTTGGGATTGATGAGGCGGGAGACGGAGGGGAGGTGCACTTTGTAGGAGGGTGCTTTGCAGGATACAAGATGCATCTTGATCTTGAAGTACTCGCATGCTTTGCGGAAAGCTGTGTGTGCGGTTTCTGGCAAGATCATCTCCGGCTCTGTGACGCCGCGTTCCTGATACGCCTTGTTGCGCGCAGACAAGCATGCCATGAGGATCGACTCAGTACCGCCGCTGGTCGTGACGCCGCATGCACCCTCAGGCGCACTGAACAGCGAGAGCACCATGGCCACGACCTCAGCCTCCATCTTCCTCACCCCAGGGAACACATCGGGATGGATCGGGTTGGCAACGGTAAACTTTCCAAAAGCCTCCGTCTGCAACTTGATCAACTCGCCCCCACCGTGATACACAGCCCCGCTGACCCTCCCATCCTCCCACTTCGTATGCTCCATCTGCGCCAACTCTTCCAGTTTCTTCCTCACATCCTCCTCGCTCCACCCTTCGCTCGGCAGGCTCGTGATCCGTTCGATGCCCGGCCCCGACGGCACAAGCTTGCGCTCAAGCTTGAGAATGGATTCGGCTACCTGGGTCTGCACCTTTGTCCGGACGCCCGGCAGGCGCAGGAAGATGCCATACAGGGTCCGGCGAATGGAGGTATAGACGTCCACGACCGAGCCGGTTATGCCGCGCCCTTTGAGCTGGTAAAAGAGCTTGCGCGTCCACCTCAGGACGAACAAAACGAATATAATGTTCCGCAGCCTACGCCTGTTAGCCCGCGCGCACCGGCATTTCCCTCTTTTGGAGAACCTACAGGTCAAGGTTGAGCGCAGCAATCTGCTGGCCCCTAGCGCTGCGGGTCCGCGCATTGAACGTCTCGCGGAGACTCACGGGTAGTCTCGATGAACCAGGCATATTGCGCGTGGATTCACTCGCGAGATGCGGAGTCGTAGGGCAAAGATAGCATTGCAGGTGGGAGGTGATGTTGGCGTAGACGGTTTGCTACGTCAAGCTGCATCGATGCTCACATGCGCGTGCGCGGGATGCCGAGGCAGCCCGTGCGTTCTACTCCTTCTGGAAGCTCACCAGTTCGTACGGGGGCAGAACGAGTGGGACTTTCAATACATAATAATATCATTTAATAGTGCCGCTCGCCGCAACTAAGCTCTACTCTTCTAGCAATAGTTATATATAGGTGCGCTAGTTACGCTACTAATATACTATAGTTATATTTAATAAATTTTATTAAACTATTTATTTAGCTATTTATTAAAGAGTTTAGCATATTAAATAGCTAGTTAGTTTTTAGTTTTTTTATAAATATTTTTATATTTACTTTAGTTTTTAATTAGTATTAGTATAGTATTTATTTACATAATAAAATAGTTAAAGTAAATATAATAGTAGTTTATTTAGTAATAATAAAAACTAATTTATCTTCCCCAAAGTTCCAAGTGGCCTCCGTGAAAATTTTGCTTGTGGGAACCTCACGCCAAGACCGCCAAGCTCGCTTAGCAGTTCGAACGCGTTTTTTTGTCATTACCTTTTTACGCCTTTTTTAATTACTAAGCAGAGGGCTCTGCTTTTTTTGTCATGTTATTTAAGATAAAAGCCTTTGTCGTCCTACCTCTAAATAGATAAAATAACGCCACATAAAAACTAAAAGTAGCTTTAGTAAAGTAGTATTAAAAATAAAAATAAATATTATAAATAAAACTAAAATTATAATTAATATTAGTAATATAGCTATACTAAACCTTTTTACGGTCTTTTTAATTACTAAGCAGGGGGCTCTGCTTGTTTTAATATATTAACGTTATTTAAGATAAAAGTCTTTATTGTTCTACTCCTAGGTAGTTAATTTAATAACACATAGCTATAGTAAAGTAAAAACTATATAGTAAAGTTAGTATTAGTTTTACTATAGGTTATATAATATATATATAATATATAATAATAAAGCTATTTTTATTAATAATTAAAGTATATAGTAAATATTTTATATTAATAGGGTTAGCTATATAAAAACTATTAAATTAGCTATTAAAGTTAATTCTAGTTAAGTTTTAGGGGGGTGAGGAGAGCTAAGCGAAGTTAATTTACAAGCACCACACACGCCCTTCTAAGCTCTACCTAGAAACTATAAACATAGTTCCAAGTCCATCTCAGTCCGCATAAGCCAATCAATCAAGCTTAGCTCGCTCATCCGACACAGACAAGACATCAATTTGGCGCGCGCACACAGATTATTACAACACGCAATGCGCATCTCCTTCCGAAACCAAAGCATAGATAGATCATAGACTATCTGATGGTCTAGAATAGAAGCAGCAATCTTACCGCCGCTTGAAATATACCCTCAAGCCTCAAGGATCCCTTGATCGCTCTCCTCCAATGGTTCAACCCACCCTAAATTAGACAGGACGGACCAAGAAGGCCACGTGCACCGGAAGCTAGCTACGACAAGCGACCTGCCAAATACAGTCAACCAGAGGGGTGACTAGCGCGGTATGGGTCGCAAAGCCCTTTGGTGGTCCTTCACAAGAGATTTGTTCCCTGCCGAGGATTGGCGCTAGTCACCCGTACCCTCTGGTTGACTGTAACGCCACGGGGGCCTCCTAGACTATTGAATTGTACCTATAGCATAGCATGCGTACGCCGATGAGACCCTTCAAGGGCTCAACCCCGGGAGCGGAGTGGACTAAACATGATAATCTCCTTCCCATCAATAGGTGTCGACGGCGACAATGTTCTAATTTGGTGCATGCCACCGAGCATGCGCGCCCATGGCGAAACTAGGCATCATAGCGCCGCATTCTTCGCATCGATACGCGTCCTCATCGAGCATGTCGTCTTCTTCTGGTTCCCAGTCATCTTGCGTCGCGACGGAGATTTTTTGGGAGGGCGTCGGTACGTCTTCCGAGCCGCCTCTGTTGTCGTCAAAATGTACTTGTGTTGTATTTGAGAGAGCATCAGCTACGCCGTCAGCCTTTTGCGCATCCAACCGAACGTCATCGTCATCGTTCGAGTTCGTCTCAATAACTCTAAAGTCCTTCAACACTTCGTCCTGCCGCTTGAACATCTTGCTAATGTCGCGGCCTACGCCGCCTTTCTCGCTCGCCGCGTCCACCATGTTGGTTGCTGCGATGTTGATCAGGCTCAGGTTCCATCCACTCTTCTCTGGATGCAGTTTGCGGAACAGAGGCAGCAGAGCTTCTACCACTAAGCGTTCCGCTAAAGCATCCGCGCTTTCCTTTAGACTGAAGATGAAATTCGGCATAGGGCCCGAGCGGGATATGCGTGCGGATGAACGGTTGCGACTACCGTCTGGATTCTGTGGTGGACGCGGCCGAGTGGTGAGGCGGAGAGTCTTTGGGAAGGCGACCCAACGCTTGATGGGCTCAGCATCGACGCCTTCCGATCTATGAATGTCTTCGTCGTCCTCTAGTAGGTCGGTATGCATCCTCCTTATCAAGCTATTCGACAACAGCATCAGCTCCTTCTTCACCCCGGTCATAGTATCCAGGCGTCGATAGCTGTCTTCCAAGCTGATTTGCGTGGGCGTATCGCGAGCCTGCCCAACCCCTGCATCGTCGCGTCCGTTCAGTAGGTCCCATATTCTAGTACCAATACCGTGAGGTGTACCAGGACCTCCTAGTATCTGCTCAAGCACTTCAGGACCCATACGAGGGTACTTTCTCACGTCGCCAACAAGCACACTCTCTTTGGTACCGCCGTACACTAGGCCAGTGTCGAAGTCTGCAGGTCTCTGTAGGACATAGGCGCGTAACTTTTGTGCAAGCTTGAACCCGATGCCAGGGATCTTCCCAATCTCATGGGCGTCGACGAAAGACGCGACATTGTCCTGGCCATCATCCGAGGTGTACGGTGGTAACAGAGTTGTTTGATTGTTGGGCTTATGCACATTACCAATGAGCTTCGAAAGAAGCTTGTTCGTCGAAATACCAACCGTGCAAGTGTGGTTCTTTTCCAATTCGAGCTTTTGCCGCATATACTGGGCAAGATGACTACCAAGAGATAATCGTAGGTGCAGTGAATCTGACAAGAGATCTGCGTTACGTTAGCGCCCGGATGAGACAACAACTCATCACCGCTTTAAACGGAAGCTGACACTTAAGGCGTGCGACCGTAGGCGTTGGTTTAGAAACTAAACATTAACAGTTTGTGAACGGTTTCTCGACCCCACATTGTCAGCACAACCGACCGAAGGAAGTTGGAGCTGAGTCATGCGGCACGCCCTGCATGTGATTGGTCCGTTCGAATTGAGACATTTGCAAAACGAACTCAAGTGTACCAAGCGTCCTGAACCGTATGGTGGAGCAGGGCTGAATCGCCAACAGATTCAAACGGCAAAAATGAAATATTCCACAGAAGACGTAGGCTTACCCCAAGTAGGATCCACCTGTTCAGGATACGACGGACCCGCCACATTCGACGCATCAAAGGTAAACCCGGCCGAAGGGTCAGTTTTGGACAGACAAAAGAAGGAATTGGTAAGATCCGTTTTGTTCAGAAGTGCAAGGTTATAGTCGACCAGGTCTGTGACGTCCATCCACACCTGTGGGTGCTTCTTAATAATCATTTGGTCATGGTAATGCAGCTTGGAAATTGACGAATACGGATATCCGGTGAGAAAGACGCCTACCTCGTCAAAGCCCAACCTTTCACAGCGGGAATTCCATGAGAAGGAGCGTAGAAAGGCGTAAAGCTCCTTGGAGGCATTCCGAAACCGCGTCAGATCCTCACCGAGCACGATGACAAGGTCCGGGCAGATCTTCTTTGCTTCTTTGATGAGCTGCAGTTTGTACAGGCCCTGCGACGGTCAGCCGGCTGACTCGGGCAGAGCATACGACACGAAGGGTGTTGAGGGGATGGATGATGGACGGGTCTTTTCCAGACGGGCGTATGCAGTCAGGCTCGCAATTCGGCCTTGGCACGATCCGAGAGCGATAGCGGAGCCGTTGTTGCTGACGGAAGAAGGAAAGCGACAAGGGCTTCGTACTCTCCGGCGTGCCTCGTAGTTGCAGGTGACTACGATCTGTTTCTGTTGCACAGCCAGCGGGCGGGAGCGCAGAGACGGGGTTTCAGCCTCGATGACGCTGGCGTAGAAGGCATCCTGGGGGCGGGCGACATGAGTAAGCTACTAGGCGGCCCAGCGTGGTGAATGAGACTTGATGGAGCGGCATACATAGTCCTGGAGAGCATGACCGAAGACGTTAGCACCTCAGCTCTTGGGAAGATGCGATTACGACGATGTCGAGGCTCGGGGCTTTCTGGGAATCAGCTGGCCGGCGCGGCGGGTTGGGCCAGTGCTTACAAAGTGGAAGATGATGGAGGCGTGCTCGCGCGGGCGGGCGTGCATCACGATGGCGGCATGCGGCGGGGCGGGCCAGCTACGCGTACGCGCGGGTACGGTACCTATCTGCTGCTGGCGGGCTGGCTGGCAGGTGAAGCTGCTGCGATGGAAGTCTGGAAGGCATGGAACGACGTCCACGCGCGCGCTGACGCACGCGGCCAAGGGATGCCCGTACTGGGTGAATCAGTTGGCCGGGGTGCGTCAGCGCGTCCCATCGCCCAAGATAGCCAAAACCCTGCAAAAAGCTATTCCTGGCAACCATCCGTCGCAGCCAGCCAGGGCCAGTCACTCCCGCATCCCTCCTCCAGCCTCCAGCCATGCTGCACAAGCGCCCCGCAGCCCGCGTGCATTTGCCCTCGCCCGTATATAGCGCCCATGCCCCTCCACGCCGTCCTCTCTGAGAGCCTGCTGCCAGCCTGCCACCGCTGCGAGCCTACACTCGGGAATACGAGCCCAAGCCAGCACACGAGAACTAGGCCCCCCCCTTCCAGTGCCTCCAGTGCCTCCGCCGCCCGCCGCCCTCCTCCCGGTCTGCCTCTTACCGGCGCCCTTCCCAGAGCGCTGGTCACGAAGCAGCCCCCCATCTCGATCTGCCCGCATCATGTTATCGACTATGTCACACTCCATGACGCCTGCCATCGGTTCACGCGACCCGCCGCACATCATGACCACCACGCAGCTGCCCATAATAGCCCCTCGGCAGCCCGCCCTTTCGCAGCGGCCCCAGCTGCGCCTCGACACTCACCAAGTACGCACGTTTGGCAAAGGGTCCACCAGCCTCCGCCTCGACACCCTGAGCGCCGTCTCGCCCACCGCCCGCAACACCTTCTCCAACGCCTATGAGCCGCCCGCGTCCTCTGCACCGGCCCTCGGTCGCCCGTCAAAGCTGCGTCTATCCATAGACAGCGCCTGCAAGGACGCGAGCGCCGTCTCCACACCCAGCTCAGCCTCGACGCTGTCGTCCGCACTCACATCGGCCTCCGCCGACTCCGCCACCATCAACATACCTTACAAGCAGCCGCATAATCTCCGATCCATCCTCTCCAACGGCCCGGCACCTTTGACGTCGCGCAAAATGGCCCCCGTCAGGCCACTGTTCCCGGCCGAGAAGCGAGTGTCCTTCCGCACACCGCTAGAAGAGGAGATCAAGACTGTGAAATATACGCTGGCACATTCGGATCTTGAGTCCTCCGTTTCTACCATTTCATCGCTCGCGACGACATCTTCCGAGTCGGAAGCGTCAGAAGCATCACTGTCGTTGTCCATCAACTCGGAATCATTATCCGACGCTTCTTCTTCGCCGCTCATCCAGTCGTCTCCTTCGAGTTCTGGCTCAGCATTCTCATCTTTAGCAAGCTCGCCTCGGCCGCGGCGCCCCCAACTAGGCGACAAACGCGACTCTTCAGAGTCCGACAGCGATTCGTGCCCAGAGACACCTGTCGCCGGGCGGCGAAAACGCAGAAGAGACTGGAGGTGGACGCTCGGCCCACTTCCGTCCGACAAGGCGTCGTCGACTTCGACGAGCGAGGACAGCAACTAGGCAACATCATTTCCGTGGCGTTTGGGGGCTGCATTACACGGTACAGGTACAGACATTGGCTTCGGCTTGGGCGTTCATTGAGCATTTGACGGTGTTATGTTTTTATGATACCATATGCCCGCATGGCATACATACATGGCCGCTTCATCGCATCGCATCGCATTACCTATACTACTACCTACATACTTACTTCTGTAAATACAATGCGTTGCTGAATTGATCGCAACTTGTTACTTTCACATGCCACTATGAATTCATCCCAAACATAATACCCCCTGGCAACTGATCGCCAACCAGCCCCCCCCCGTACGTGGTAGGTAACAAGCAAGTTTTCCCGCATCTTCCAAAATAAAGAGGCAAAAAACTCCGCCCGCCACACCAGCGTTCAAAATGTCCGAAAATTCCACGAGCAGATGCCGCATGCCGCATGCGCAGCCACATGCAGGTGGCTACTGGTTACTGGCACATGGCTCTACCTAATAACTAACCACCAGACTAGCTGCCAGACCTGACTAGAGCAGGCAGGTGTAGGTACAATGTAATATAGATAATGCGGGAAAGTGGGAACAACAGTCACGAAACGAGCAAGACAATACGTTTGAAGCGGGTTGAGCGGGACCTTGTCGCACGCAACGCATGCACGCGCGTTTTTTTTTTCCAAGACAGGTGCAGAGGTCAAGCGGTCTGGCTAGCGGGCCGATCGTTGCCGATCTATCCTGTCTGGTCGCGTCAGGTGTCGCGGGTGCTTTTGACATGGATGGATGATGGATCCAATCGAAACGGGATGGGGACGGGGTTCCACAGCATGACGCGGGTCTGGGACGGAGGAGGTGGGCTTGGGGCTTTGGGCGCGGGTCGTGGCTTGTTTTGGTGGTGTTTTGTACACTACGTATTGTGTGTGTTGTACGCGGTGTTTGGGGGACTGTGTGGCTTGTGCTGGACGGACTGGGGCAGGTAGGTTGCGTGCGTGGAGCGGATATTAGGTGCGGATTTGGGTGGTGGGCTTTGCTTGGAGTGGTGGGAATAAGGAATAAGGAATAAGGAATGAGGCGGTGATGTCAGGAGCTGGGGGTCAGGTACCTAGTGTAGTCTGCAGAGGTGTGTACCTTTTAATTAAGAGGGGGTGGGGTTGGGAGTGGTGGTGGGGTGTAAGTGGAAGCGAGGTGGAAGCGAGGTGGCTGTACCACCCACACTATGATGCTTTTTGTTTATGGAGCTGCATGGGAGTGTGTGCGTTGTGGCCATGTATAGATACCTGTTTTGGTTAATATGCATATTAGTTAGGATGAGGGCTTGAGACATTTGATGTTTGTTGCTGATCCGTGGAATCAGGTTGCTTCCTACGCACCTAGTCGGCGTGCAAGCTGACAGCCCGGGCATTTCGGCTTCTTAGGTAGGTCACCGTAGGCGTATCCTGTATCCATCCCATCTTCCTCAGTCACGCGGCACGGGAACTATAATAAATCTCCAGTATCCAGCGCAGATCAAACAGATCAAACACCAGTCCGACCGTTTCGCGTCACGTTTGGTTTGTCACAGGCCTGCTTCTGGACCTCGCTACTCTAAGGGGCGAAAAGTCCGTAGATCAAACAGACGGGACGGGACAAAAAGGTACACAAGCGAAGCCAAACCCACTGTCCTCCCTCGTTTGCCGAAGATCGTTCGTTTCGAGGGCCAAAAATAGAGTGAAGTTTCGCTTGTTCGCGTGGGACGGAATATTCGTTTGGGAAATGATGAGTTTGTATACGTATATGTGGTGTTAATTTAATCTACCTAGGGGTAGGACGACAAAGGCTTTCATCTCAAATAACATGACAAAAAAAGCAGAGCCCCCTGCTTAGTAAACAAAAAGAGCGTAAAAAGGTGATCACAAAAAAAGCGCGTTCGAACTCGCTATATGCGTATAGTGTGGGATTTGGGGGATTATAGGGGGCGTCGGTAGAATTACTATTTGAGATTAGGGAGGGGACGAGAATTAGAATGTATGGCGGCGGGTTGGGGTGGTTGTGGCGCATGCTGTTGCAAGAACTATCTGGTAACGGTCGATTATCTATAGACTACGGAGTGTGCAGCTGGACGGTGAATTTGTACAGTGTGGGTCTTAGTACAGGTCAGATGCGGTACTGTACTTTATTGATTGAATGATTGAATCTCATTTATCGTCTTTTTCAACCAGTTTGACTGGCTGTTTTTTATGTTCTTTCCACTTATGCATTTGAATGGACGATATGTGCGAGTTGATAAATAGCCTAATCGCATTTATTGACATTTCTTGATACGTAGTGTAGAGCATTTACAATCACATGTACATGGTGGACTCCCGAAGCTCAATCCCCCTCAGCTCACCATCCCGTAACTCGGGTAGTCCAAAGGCCGCGATAAGACTCCCTCAGTTGATTTGCCGACCTGTTCGGGCATGAATGGTGCACTTTTTGTTTGAACAAGTTTTGTTGTTGTCCACGGGTCCACGGGTAAGTCCACAACATGTGCTCAAACATTGCCCACGCACCGATGCGTGGAAGGGACATCCATACAAGCCTAACCGATTTAGGAAACGCCAGCACAAGCGTCACGTTCTGCTAACAACGTCACAACTGCGACGTTCCTGCTCCCACGGGTGCCGTCGTGGGGCGCTTTCCTCTTGACTAAAACTTCGCTCTATGTGTGCATATTTGCGTTCTTCACTCCACTCCGGCTATTGATACTTGGCGCTACCTAGCACTCTTTGTAGCATAAGCCAGGGGTCCTAGTTTCCGACACCCCCGTGTTTCGGACAGCCCCACAACCGCGCCTCCTCATCATGCACTACAACCGAATATAAGTTCTTAAAAATTCAATTCTTCATTAATTTCAATTCATCTTTTTGCATCATTTTTTCTGTCTTCCAATGGCTAGATATACAGAGGGCGACGTCCAAAATGCACTCGCAGACCTCGAATCTGGGGTCGCTTTGGCCACTGCTGCTGCTCGGCATGGGATACCACGGAACACTCTTCGCGGCCGCTTCAATGGTGCCCAACCTCACCGACACGCTCACAACGGTGAACAGCGGCTTACAACTGTTCAAGAAGAGCATCTAGAGCACTGGATTCTCCAGCAGGAGGCCCTCGGTTACGCGCCAACGCATGCGCAAGTGCGAGCTATCGCAACTGGCGTGCTCAAGCAAGAGGGTGACCACAGGAACCTAGGGAGGAAGTGGTCTAATCACTTTTTGCGGCGCCACCCGGCCATTAAGACAAAGTTAGGCCGCCGGACTAACTGGGAACGCATAAATGCAGCTACTCCAGATAATATTAAGCACTTGTTCGACCTGTACGGGACCGTGAGCTGGATTCCCCCCCGACGGAGGTACAATGCCGACGAGGGCGGCATTATGGAAGGCCAGGGTATTAATGGGCTTGTCATTGGCTCCTCGCAGGAAAATCCGAACTCTGTACCGGTTAAGACAGTAAATGCCCGTACTTGGACCTCTGTAATAGAGTGTATCTCCGCGCTTGGTGTCGCTCTAGACCCCCTTGTCATCTTCAAGGCCAAAAGCATCCAGGAGCAGTGGTTTAAGCGGGAGTTTTTGGCTCGACATCCTAGCTGGCATGTTACCTTCTCGCAAAATGGATGGACGAGCAACGAAATTGCTGTTGAGTGGCTGGAGAAGGTGTTCTTGCCCCAGACTGAGCCTGACGATCCATCCGAGGCACGATTGCTTATTGTCGACGGTCATGGCAGTCATACCTCGGACGAATTTATGACTACATGTTACCTGAATAATGTTTACTTGCTCTTTTTGCCTGCCCATACTTCACATATACTCCAGCCTTTAGATCTTGGTTGTTTCTCAAGTCTAAAGGCAGCGTATCGGCGGTTCCTCGGCGAGCATACAGCTCTGACAGATGCAACGAAGGTTGGGAAGGCCAGATTTCTTGAATTTTATGCAGAAGCGCGTAAAATCGGTCTTCGAGAGCAGTGCGTACGAGCTGGGTGGAAGGCGACAGGGCTGTATCCTAAGAGCGTGGATAAGCCCTTGGGTTCTCGGTGGGTCGTAGTGCGCCAACGGCCGTTGACACCCCCCTCTTCTACCATAGATATCAGGACGCCAAAACGCGGTGGCGACATTGTGAAGCTATTTTCTGGGAAGAACAGCTCTCCAGCTACACGACAATATATTCGGCTTGCTGCCACAGCGCTGGACCGTATCGCAATAGAGGTCTCTATGAAGGATCGTGAGATTGCTTCCTTGCGCGAGCATGTTGAGCAAGCAAATCCGCCAAAACGCCGCAAAGTCGCAATTAATCCAAACAATCGCTTCGCGAGTCTTGCAGAGGTTCTCTCTCAGACTAATTAGGAGCCCTCCCAACGTGTTCGCAAGGCGAGAAGCCCAACGCAGGAGGTGGAGGAGAGTTGCTCTGAGGAGGAAGCGGAGCAGGCATTGGTTCGACGTTCGGCACGGGATCAACGACCAACACAACGGTATCTTGCCCGTGATTTAAGTGTAGACGAAGAAAGCGATTAAAGCTCTTCAAATGCAGTTTATTTTGTGTTTTTAGAGATTTATTTGACAAAGTTGTGAACACATTCGTAACCAGGGTGGTGACGGCGGCGGGGCTTTGCAGGGTGTCGGAAACACGGGGCTGTCGGAAACTAGGACCCTTGGCTTATCACTCTATCACTAATCGCTACATACATCCCTCGCGTATAACTCGAGCGCCCATTAACAGCCTCTATGGCGCTCCGCATGGAAATAAGCCGGCAAGAGGGGAGCTCACCCAATACGAACCAGCTCTCGGTCCTCGGACGGGACAAGTCCACTGGGCCAGCCAGCGCAGACACACCCAAGGCTGAGCGCACACCAAGTTCTCAAGATATCCCGGAAGATCTGGATGAAACCTCTTCTCTAGCTCAGAAAGTCAGAAAGATCGACAAACCGTCAAAGGATCTCGAGCAGCATCTTGAACATAGGCGTCAGGGTTCCGCAGAGAAAGAAGAGTCTATCGTGGACGTTCCTCACGTGCCAATCAAAGATGACTTGGAACGCATCAAGTCAGACACGCATCCACTGGTTTCCACTGTGATTTCAGCTTCCTCAAATCTAAGCCTCGATCAGCATACGGATGAACGTTACGGAAAGCATGAAGGACCTTCTGCCGCAACGGGGGACCCATTACTCGTGAGCTTAAGTTCCGAGAAACAAAATGAGACGGCGGAACTGTCACCGAATATCCGACGGCGCCCTGTTTCTGGAATTCACATTGGAGACCCGAACGAAGTACCGGATCCTGGAACTCATGTTGGAAACGGAGAGAGCACATTGACACCCCCATGTCCACCCGTGTCTCCTACTGCATCACCTTTCGATGGCGCAAAGCCTAGCGAGCTATACAAGATGGCTCTGCCAATCGCGAAGATGTTCAAAGATATCGACTTCGTTATTTCAAAGAAGTCGTGGAGGCTCTTCGAATGGTGTGACCTTGACTCGACTCCCAACGTGGTCCGACAAACTTGTCAGGATATTCTCACCCTGGAATGGACTCGCCAAGTTCCCTTTGTTCAGGCCGCTTCCCCGGCTTTCACGGCTTCCAGGCGCTTGGCGACCGTCATCGACGAAGTTTCCCATAACGATAAGGGGGAGCTCGAGGTCTTTGAGTTTTGCTCGGGCAGCGGAGGACCAACGCAGGTATTTGAGAGGCTTATCAATCAGCATCGCAGAAGCCTTGGTGAACGTCCAATTCAGTTCAGCATATCAGATAAGTGGCCCAACCTTGATGCGTGGAAAAAGCAGGCAGGTGTCTCGACTTGGCTCAGGCATATCGCGGAGCGAGTTGACGCGATCGATCCGCCAGTAATGGCCATGAGCCGTGGCGCTACTGAAAGCGAGGCTCCTTGCGAAGATGGGTGAGTTATCCTCTTATCTATGCTATGTAGCGACCTCTTCATTTCCTGCCAACCAGTCCAATTTCTATAAAGGAAATTCCTGGTTGTACACTAAATTCCACCTACCTATAGCTGTATGTTTGCTGATGATTGTGTATAGAGACATACAGTGTAAGAGACGTATCTTCCGGCTGTTCAATTGCTCTTTTCATCATTTTGATGATGATACAGCTGTGAGAATACTCAAGAGTACCATGGAAACATCAGACGGCGTTGCGATCATTGAGCTCCAAGATCGCCGATGGACTTGCCTTCTGATGATGCTCTGCAATCTCTTCTTCGTTCTCTTCATCACCCCCCTCCAGTATCGCACTCCCAGCTGGTGCAACAAATGCCCTGTGATCAACCGCCTGCGGAACTTCTACCTTTATCTCACCATTATCTTCGTACTTCAATTTGACGGTTTTGTGTCCTGCTTACGTACAAGAGAATTCGATGAGTTCGTACAGCTTGTCCACAAAGCCGTGCAAGCAAAGGGCGACCCTTCCATCAAGACCCAACGACGCCTCGCGGGGGTTATACGAGTATATAACAGCCCGCAATGGATCTTTAGAGAGCACTCCAAGGTGCTACACACGCTCCCTTTCGGATACGTACGGATGATTACGGGCATACGGATACCATCCAATTAGAGATCGGACGCTACGAGTAATGCTCTCACTTCCAAAGCCACTTCGCAACGTCACGACCCGGAGCCCTGCAGTTCCAGTGTGCATGGGAATGATGATGAGAGTCCCGGCTTGAAGCATCAACGACATATGACAAGGGGTGGTCTACAGCGACGCTCAAGGATTACATTCGGGCCAGCTTTAAGGGGAGGATCGGGCGGAGCAGATGAGGAGCAGCAGCAAACTTCCGCTTCTGAAAGTCAACAGAATACGCCTACGCAGCGGGATTTCGCCATTTCCGAAAGTCAACAAGATACGCCTACGCAGCATGATTTTATCATTTCCGAAAGCCATCAGGATACGCCTACACAGCGGGGTTTCACCACTCATCCTCATCAACAGAATCCGCCTACACAACAGACGAGGGGATCCAGTTCCGAACAAAGCCCTCCACCAACCGTGGTCGAGGGCGGGTTCAGCGAAGAAACAGAGCAGCAAGCTAGCGCGCACACCCAAAAACTAATACAATCTCTCGCTCGGGATGTTTTAGGAAGATATTCACCGCCCCGTCTCCTGAACGTGACCAACAGGCCGAGGGTAGAGCGTTTGAGTACCCCAGAACTGCGAGAAGGCATCCCCTACCCAAGCCAGCAAGAAGCTTCCCCGGAGCAGGCGGAGGAAATTTCGCCCCTGTCCCTGTCGAGAGTTGGGAGCCGGATCTTGGGGGCGCAAGGCCGACGCCGTGTTTACATTTCGTCACGGGGGAATAGAAGACAAGGGCGTGGGTCTGCTCCAGCGCGTGGGAATGGGAGACAAGGGCGTGGTTCTGCTCCAGCGCGTGGGAATGCGAGGCAACGTCTTGACGCTGCTCCATCGCGTGGAAATACGAGGCAACGTCGTGAGTCGGTTCCAACACGTGCAAACAGGAGGCAATCGGATGCAGCTGTGCATCTTGGTCAAGGCGACGACGACGCGGAGCCTGCAGAGCCAGCCATTCCCGAAGAGGCTGGCGACGAGGGAGATTGGGAGGATGAAGATGAGGCTGGGCCGTCTTGTCGAGGTGATATCGCGGGGTCTGCGGAGCGGCCTGTTTCTCGAGTGGTTGAGGATGAGGGGGGACCGGGGGAGCGGGAGGATGTAGATGAGGTTGAGCAGGCTGGTGCGTCTGTGGAGGCACGCTTAAACTTTCTGGGGGAGCTGAAGCTGGGGATGAGGATGGCGACGAGGGAGAGTGGGAGGACGAAGATGAGGATTCGTGAGTGGGGATGTATGGAGACGGAATGGAATCGAGTACGCTATGCGTGTCTTGGTAAATGGGGATTACATTCCCATGATTGTGCTGCTCTTGGTACAGGAATAAAAATTCAAGATATCTATCTATGCAACGAACACACGCTAACAAAACAATGCAGATGCAAAATCCTAATCAGGAAGCGAAACATCGCAGACCTCTTAGTATACAGTATAACGCTGCAAGGGAAAGCTATAAGTATGCTAAAAAAATATATTAAAAAAAGGTAAAATAGTAAGATAGGTTAGGCTAGGGACTGTTTATTAGTATGTGTAAATTAGCCCTTTATGCTAATAAGGTAGTTAATTATAAGATATACAAGGTACTGAAGTTAACAATAATATAATACGCGGCTGCTGCCTGCGCAGCATAAAATGCGCGACCGGACACAGATGGCGCAAATCCTAATCATTTCCTCGCAACGCCCAGACGCCAAATCCAGCGCGCAAGCCATGCAAGATGCAAGCAAAGGCAACCAAACATGCCATGGATCCATCTACAAATACACCCATCATTACATCCTATTAATCAATCAATCAATCAATCAATCCACCTCCCACCCCCGCCCCCAACCCCCGCCTTCTTCTCCGAGCCTGCATATTTCTTCTCGTCCTCCTCCCACACCTCCCTCTCCACCCTCCTTCTAGCCGAGAACGCCCTCGCAAACTTCCACGCTTCCGTGTCCGCCAAGTTCCACTCCTCCACCGCCCTCACAGGGCCATCGACATCCTTGCTATCGCGCTTCTTGAGCGCCTCCCTCGCCTTGCTGAGCCGCTCCTCCTCCTTCTTAATCCACTTTTCCTCTTGGATTTCCACCCCCTCAATAGGCGCCGGCTCGCCGGGGCGCGGAAAGATGATGAGCTGCGAGTCGGAGGACGGCGACGAAGGTTCTTTATCGGGGGAGGCGCGCTGGGGAAGAGTAAAGCCGAAGATCCATTCGAGGTCGGTTTGGGTGTGGCGCTCGGCGGTGAGCCAGAGGGAGTGCGAGGCTTTGCGCAGGGCGGCGACTTCCTCTTTGAAGAAGAGGACGCGGTAGAGTTCGCTGTGGTTGTCGCCGAGTATGTCCTTGGTTAGAGCGTGGAGCCAGAGATCGCGTTGGGCGTCTTTGCGCAGGAAGTTGGCGTCGATCGTGTCGCGTGTGTAGTGGAGCGAGGTGAGCGTGTATGGATGGGGCACGGTGCCAATGGAGTAGAGGCTCGATATGTTTTGGTATGCGGGCATCAGCTTGAGTTTGGTTAGTTTGTTTGGGTCGCAAGGCTTGCATTTTGGTCGATTTGGCGGGCATGATTTCGGCATGGGAGTGCTGGGGCACTGTGTGAGGTTGCGACCAATCTCGATGGCTTTGTACGTAAGAGCGGTGGTATGTTCCGGTAAAGGCTTCACGACGGCGACACCGTCGGCGTATCGTTCCTGGAAAGTCAAGTGGAGATGCGAGTTGATGAGGTCGGCAAGAAGATCAAGGCCTTCCACCTGGGTTGTGTTTGTGAGCTTCTCTGAAACGGTCTTGTACTTGTTTTTGATGACGTCGTGGGTGTAATACGCAATGCCATCGGCCTTCCTGTCGACTGTGATATCTGCTGGTTGAAGGTTGACCATGACGCCCCCATCCTGTTGGGCCAGCTTCGAGATCTTGGCCTTGTTCGCGGTGACGTTCCGGAGAAGGTCGTTGTTGACAGCCTTGTTGATAGCATCGTTGACAGCTTTCCCTTCGCCAAAGAAGATGGCGTTGTGCAGCGAGCCTACTCTGGACAGCTTGGGGTAGTCCTTGCGCCTCAGGAAGCCAAGCATGCGGTTGTCGTAGGGCGCCATAGGTAGGGCCAGCCAGTTTGCAAGGATGCCACCGCCCATTTGTCCCCAGGCAAACCATCTCATCACCTCCAATTCGACCTTGGGCTCCAGCTTCATGCGTTGGACTAGTTCGTACTGCGGGTGCTTCTGGGCCTCTTTTCGCGACAGCACCTGAGGCTTGAAGCCTTGAGCCCACCACGCCCTTCGCCATGCCAAAATCAGCCTGTTTTCCGCCGCTGTTACTTGCTTGTCCTGCTTGGCTTCGGGATCGTAATACGTGAAGATGGGCGGTCGGTCGGCAAGCGGCGGCAGCACGGCGCGGTTTTCGTCGAGGGTGATTTGTCGCGAGAAGGGATTGCGCCACTTGAAGTCGCTGAACCACTTGATGGCGCCATACGAGCTGGATCTGGTGCTGTTCGCCTGCTCAGGGGGCTTATGGGCGGGCGGGCCGAAGACGTCGGGGACGGGGGGCAGCTTGGGGAGATGCGCGGATACGTCTTTCAGGTCCGGGAGATGCTCGGACACGTCTTTGAAGTCGGGGAGGTCGGGGAGGTCGGGGAGGTCTGGGAGGTCTGGGAGATGCGGGTCCTTGACTGCCTCTTTCACATGCTCGTACGTGTCGGCGGAAGGCGCGCCGAAGGCATACAGGCTGGCGATGAACAGCAGCACGAAGACAACAAGCAGCTGGAAGCGGCGCGGCGGCGTGCGCCAGGCGAGGGGCTGGCCGAACAGCGTTCGCTGGACAGGCATGGCGACGGGGTATCAGAGGAATCGAGGCGCTGCGCGTCTGTTCATCAGGCGATGCGGAGTCGGCCCCCTAAGCTGCGCGTTGCGGCTCCCTTGGCACGGGATGGAAGGAGATAGCGAGCGCTTCACTCCCACTCCAAACACCCCAGTCCCTAATCAACCGCGTCCACAACCAAAAAGAAGGCCGCTTTTCACCCGTACCAGGGCCGGCTGCCATGGGCCTGGGTAGGGCTGAGGGCTGAGGCTGCGGCGGGCCGGCGCGATGCTTTTCCTTCCGACCCCAGACTTTCCACACTTGGGCGCGGGACCATGCCGATGTCGCAAGCGTCGACAATTTTCCGCGTCATTCTTGCTGCCCGGCCTGTGGCGGTCCGAGTCATAGACTTCTTCTCGTCCACCGTCCCGTCTCTCGCCAGAGAATGCGAGTGTTCCAATTGACAGGCCCTCCTCCCCGCGTCCCCCGCGACCCCGCCAAATCATTCACTCAGGCCTCGCCCGCCATTCCATCGAGGGCAACCATGGCGTCACTCCCCCCGGCAGACATTCCGGATCCCACCGCAGACCTGCATTGGTCTGACTTCAAGGGGCCCATCCACGAAATATTCGCTGCCAATGCGCGACGGCACCCGGAGCGGCCATGCGTCGTCGAGACGGCCACCAGCAGCACCCCGGCGCGCATCTTCACCTACAAGCAGATCCTCGAGGCGACGGCGATACTGTCACACCACTTGGTACAAAATGGCGTGCAGCGCGGCGAGGTGGTCATGATCTTCGCCCACCGGGGCGTCGACCTCGTGGTTGCCATCATGGCTGTCCTGGCCGCAGGAGCCACCTTTTCCGTGCTAGATCCATTGTAAGACAGCAGCCCGCTTGTCTACTCTCCCAGCTGACATGGACTAGATATCCTCCCGACCGCCAGTGTATCTATCTCGAAGTGTCGCAACCCCGCGCGCTCATCGTAATCGACAAAGCGACCCAAGAGGCAGGCCCTCTCTCAGAGCAGGTCCGAACTTACATCTCCCAGAACCTGAAGCTGCGAACAGAGGTCCCAGCACTGCAACTCAGGGATGACGGATCGCTGGTCGGTGGGGACAAAGACGGCAAGGATGTGCTGGAAGAGCAACAGAAACTCAAGGGTGAACTGCCCGGAGTGCTAGTCGGGCCCGATTCGACGCCCACCCTATCATTCACGTCGGGATCCGAGGGAAAACCAAAAGGCGTCAAAGGCCGTCACTTCTCGCTGACCCACTACTTCCCGTGGATGGCCGAGACGTTCGGGCTATCAGAGAATGACAAGTTTACCATGCTGTCAGGCATCGCGCACGATCCAGTATGTGAAGTCCTAGTACAATGTTCATGTGTCCTCCTGTAACAGCAAAAGAAAGATTTTTCTTTTCGTTGGACATACACATACCCGTCCCCGCATATTAGAACTTTACTGACGTAGTATCGCAACTTAGATACAGCGAGACATCTTCACACCTTTGTTCTTAGGCGCACAGTTACTAGTGCCAAGCAAAGAGGACATTCAACACGAGAAACTCGCAGAGTGGATGCGCAGATATGGAGCCACAGTGAGCCATCTCACCCCAGCCATGGGTCAAATTCTGGTTGGAGGTGCCTCGGCCGTGTTTCCAAACCTGCACCATTCCTTCTTCGTCGGTGACCTATTGATCAGGAGAGACTGCAGAAGACTACAAAACCTTGCTCCCAACGTCCGTATCGTAAACATGTACGGAACTACGGAGACACAAAGAGCTGTCAGCTACTATGAACTGCCCAGTGCAAATGAGGCGCCAGAATATCTAGATACCCTGGGTGAAGTCATCCCAGCAGGTCGCGGAATGAACAACGTCCAGCTTCTAGTCGTAGATCGAGAAGACAAGAACAAGATATGTGAGCCCGGAAAAAGTGGCGAGATCTATGTGCGCGCCGGTGGACTGGCAGAGGAATATCTCGGTCTCCCAGACCAGACGGCTAGTAAATTCATCGAGAACTGGTTTGTCGACCCGAAGAAATGGGTGGAAGAAGACAACAAGAAAGTGGACGCTCAGGGCAAATCAGAACCTTGGCGGCATTTCTGGAAAGGACCGCGCGATAGGCTCTACCGATCAGGTGATCTGGGTCACTACGGACCGGACGGCAACGTTCATTGTACGGGGCGTGTTGACAACCAAGTCAAAATCCGAGGTTTCCGCATTGAGCTTGGGGAAATTGATTCTCACCTTGCCGCGCATCCCTTGGTTCGTGAAAACGTTACTTTGCTCAAACGTGATGCGTACGAGGAGCCAACTCTCGTCAGTAAGTTGGACCGACAATCCCTGTGGAGATGCTTGACTGACTTTTGTAGGCTACATCGTTCCAGAGATGAAGCGATGGTATCAGTGGCTGGAAGAACGAGGTGCTACAGACAGCTTGACCGAAGATACGAGCTTGGTCGCTTTGCTCAAGCGGTTCAAATATCTCCGAGATGATGTGCGGGAGCATCTTAAGAAGAAGCTCCCTGCATATGCTGTCCCTTCCACCATCGTTCCTCTCATTCGTTTCCCTCTAAACCCCAACGGCAAAATCGATCGACCAGCCCTCCCGTTTCCCGAACCAGCACAGCTTGCAGCAGCTGGCGCAAGGAGACCTTCTCAGCTTGGTACGGCTCTCACACCCACTGAAAAGATCATGGCTGGAATCTGGGCCGAGCTGCTTGGTGACCGCGGTGTCACTGCTGAGGCTATCGGTGGCAGCGACTCATTTTTCGATCTTGGAGGGCACAGTATTGTCGCACAGCAATTGTTCTTCAAGATCCGACAGCAATGGAAGGATATCGACGTTCCCATGACCACCATCTTCCAGTACCCCACGCTCAGAGGGTTTTCATCAAGTATAGACCAGGCGCAAGATCCTATTGGTCTCCGTCTCGACACTGCGGAAGCTATCGACGATGAACCCGAAGATGAAGATTACTCGGCTGACGCTAGGGACCTCGCCAAGCAGTTGAATGACTTTAAGACGAAAGAGCCACTGAAGCCAGGTCAAGAAATACATACTTTCCTCACAGGTGCTACTGGATTCCTGGGTGCATACATCCTCCGCGATCTCCTGTCACGGCCAGGCAATGTCACAGTCCTCGTGCGAGCTGCTGATGCTGATGCAGCGCTCGGCCGCATTCAGCAAACTTGTCAAGCTTACGGTATCTGGGATTCTGCCTGGCAATCGCGCATATCGGCTCTTGTCGGCAATCTCCAGTCGGCGAACTTTGACCTTTCACCTGAGGTCTGGAACGAGCTTGCCGACTCCGTCGATGTCGTTATACACAACGGTGCACTTGTGCATTGGGTTCTTCCCTATTCCCGGTTGCGTGCGCCTAACGTCGAAAGCACCATGACAGCACTGTCTCTCTGTGCAGTCGGCAAAGCAAAGAATTTTGGACTTGTCAGTTCTACCTCCGTGTTGGACACGGATTATTACGTGAAGCTCTCTGAGAAGAGCATCGCAGGAGGTGGCACCGGCGTCCCAGAATCCGATGACATGGAGGGCTCACGCAAGGGCCTCGGAACTGGATATGGTCAGAGCAAATGGGCAGCTGAGTATCTGACACGGCAGGCTGGCAAGAAGGGACTGAACGGATGCGTAATCCGGCCCGGCTATGTGACCGGTGACCCTGAGACGGGCACCACGATCACAGACGACTTCCTCGTCCGCTTGTTAAAGGGATGCGTTCAGCTCCATTCTAGGCCCGACATCAGCAACACTATCAACATGGTCCCAGTAACGCACGTTGCACGAGTAGTTGTTGCGTCTTCATTCAACCCACCCATGTCACCAATCGGCGTCGCACAGATAACGTCACATCCACGCATCACGATCAATACTTTCGTCGGCGTACTGGAAAAGTATGGATACAAGGTCCCTCAGATCCCATACACAGAATGGAAGAAGAGCATGGAAGCCTATTGCGCGGACCAAAGCGACGCAAAGGAAGAACACGCCCTCCTACCTTTGTATCATTTCGTCACGGGTGACTTGCCGACGGATACCAAGGCGCCTGAACTCGACGATCGCAATGCAGCGCAAGCATTGAAGAAGGACGCTGAGTGGACGGGTCAGGACTGGAGCGCAGGCGGAGCCGTGACGGAGGATACAGTTGGCGTGTATGTGAGCTACCTCAGTGAACTTGGGTTTATGCCTAAGCCGGAGGGTCAGGGGTCGCTGGAGCTACCGAAGGTGAGGTTAACTGAGGGCATGAAGGAGGGTATGAGCAAGGTTGGCGGAAGGCGGGGAGTCTAAAGGCGGGTTATGATGGCAGCGTTTGTGTATATTAGATCCAGGAATATGGATAGATAAAAGGTCAGACAGGTGGTTATAGGTTTAGGTTAAAAAGCATGGCTCGAAATGATTATGTTTGAATGAAGCATGATCGGTCTTCTACCTCTTGTGTTGAGGTCGGGTCTGGAGAGTGAGACATTACCCCCAGTCGACGATCAGTCAGCATCAATTGTCGTCATCCGCCGAGGCCAAAACCATCAACGCCCGGTCCTCGGAACTTGCCATCGCACACCTACAAAACGTTCCTACGACTGCACAAGTCCAGACGACAATGGCGACACCTACCTTTTCACGTCCCGCTCTACGCGCTCTATCCAGGACAACTACAACCATCTGCGCACAAGCCCCAAGAAGCGCCGTTCGATGCTTGCATCAGAAAGCATCGCCCATCACATCTTCGCCGCTGCAGCAAAGACCCAGAACACAGCAATGGAGTCGACGAGCACCCGTCTCGGGCGCAAGACTAGCGAAGAGAACAATGTTCATTCAGACTGAGACGACGCCGAACGCAGATGTGAGTTGCCTCGATCAATCTCCTACACTACCGCTACTGACTCTCAACCTCGCAGGCCCTAAAGTTCAACCCCAACCAGCGCGTCCTCCCCGAATCCATAAACTCACCCTTCCTCGAATACCTCTCGCCCCGCGCCACGCTCGCCCCCCCACACCCCTCGCCCCTCGCCGCCCAACTCCTCAACATCGACGGCGTCACCTCCGTCTTCTTCGGCACAGACTACATCACCGTAACCAAGGACAGCGCGACGCCCTGGGCGCACGTCAAGCCCGAAGCCTTTGCCATCATAAACGAGTACATGATGCGCGGGCTCCCGACGGTCAACACGCTCGCAGACCCGACCAACGAAAGCGGGCAACAAGGCACCGAAGTCGACAGCCTCGCCTACGACGACTCGGACCCGACCGTCGTGGGCATGATCAAGGAACTGCTCGAGACGCGCATCCGGCCCGCCATCCAGGAAGACGGGGGCGACATTGAGTTCCGCGGGTTCCACGACGGGCAGGTCCTGCTGAAGCTGCGGGGTGCCTGTCGGACGTGCGATTCGAGCACGGTGACGCTGAAGAATGGCATCGAGAGCATGTTGATGCATTATATTGAGGAGGTCAAGGGCGTGCAGCAGATTATGGATCAGGAGGAGGAGGTGGCGATGAAGGAGTTTGCTAAGTTTGAGGAGAAGTTGAAGGCGCAGAAGGGGCCGCAGGCTGTGGGGACGACGGCTGGGAAGGGGAGTCTGGACTTTGTGGAGTGAGGGATAGATATAGACAAGGGCGTACGAATGGCGGAGGGGTGAGGATGGCATTGAGAGCTGTCTCTCGGTCTTGTGTTTTTTCTCCTGGGATTGTTTGAGCTCGCGGAGCTGATGACTGAATCGGCCGCTGGTACATTAAAAGTGTGGTACCTAGATGAATGTCTGTCTCGAGTTGTATACATTATGGTCGTGTACCAATATGCAAAACCATGCAATATACATCCACCCTATAAACAATGTAACCACATGGCCTCCAAATAGCTATCGCAATCCTTGAACAGTCACTACACGCAACCTAGACGTGCTGTATTCTTCTCTTACTCACTCACTCACTTGCTTAATTAATCAATTAGTTAGGTCCTACCTATCCATCCATCCATACATTTCGTTATCGTTTGTTTCTTTAGTGACGAAGAGGTTTCGAATAAAAATAGTATAAATAATAGCAGTATTGCCTCTTGCTATTATGGACACTGAAAAGCGGATTTTAATGTAGTAATGAAAAGGGGGCTATTTGGTTGTATATAAATATATACATAACTGACTAGCTAGGTATAGGAAGATAGTGCGGGGTAGGGTAGGGTAGGGTAGAGTAGAGTGACTGGGGAAGAAAGGATTGGTGCGTGCTCGTGATGGGTATAGTATAGTATGGAGGCTTTTTTGCCTAGTTGGCTGGCTGACTGGATTGGACTGTGTGGGTCACAGTGGGTGGTTAGTTTTGTGGATAGTTTGGGTTTGTGGGATGGGATGGGATAGGATAGGATTTCTTGTGTTATTATGCTAGCTTGGAATGCGTGTAGGTATAGATGGCGGGGCACATCTTTCGACTTGAATATAGGGAAATGGGGATTTGTTGCGTGGCGACGAATTTTATAGTCGACTTGAATAGTTGAACGGATTCCCTGGCTTTGCCTTCCTTCCTTTCTTCCTCCCTTCCGTTGCCTTCCTTTCATCTTTCTCCTACTTACTTAGTCGTTACAAACTACACCGCAGGACATGACATTAGATCGACTCCCCCACACCCACCCACTCACCCACATACATACATTTATTCCCCACGTCCAGCGCAGTAATGGCGCTCAGTAGCATATTATATTCCTCATGAGGAAGCCAAGCAATCCTCACCACCTCCAACCCGACACGATATCATACGATACGATACGAGAAACCCCGAACGGACGGACAGCAGGTACCTTAGATGGATGACAACGGTGCAGCGTAGACACGTAGCTATGAGAGACGAAGAAGAAGAAGAAGACTTTGTATACGGACACGAAGCCTGGAGGGGAAGAAATTATGTGATGATGGATTGATTAGTATGCCATTCCACGGGGCGAGCGAGTGCAGGAAAAGAGACTAGAAGAAACAGGCGCAATGCAGTGCAGCGCGTATCCAGCAAGGTCCAAACACACAACAGACTCACCAAACCAAACCAAACCAAACCAAAGGCTCATTCCCTATTCCTCCAGTCGTCTACGCCCCTCTCTACAACACCACACCCAGTATCAGTATCAGTATCAGTATCGGCCGAGGGCCACGCAGCCCCAAAGCGCACTCGCTCTCGTATATGAACGGGGAATCGAATCGACGGTCGCATCGCAGCACCAAGCAAGCAAGCACCCCAGGACATTCATCTGACCAAACAGGTCTCGGACGACAACCGCCATACGCACTGCACTACCTTGGTATTCCATCAATCACCATCACCATCCAACATCTACATCTACATCAGGCGCACACGCCGCGTCGTAGTCGTAGTCGTAGTCGTAGTCGTAAGTAGTCGTAGGACTCATATCCCAGCAAGACATACATATCGCTACAAGAGGAAGGTTTAGTGCAAGAGTTGGCAGGCAGCAGCTAAGTAGGTATGCAATGCATTTCATCCATCCATCCATCCATCCGCGCCACCTGGGCGTAAGTAATAAAACCGCCCAATTAGTGAGTGTACCAGCAGGCAAGGAAAGGATTTTGTGCTGAGGGCTGAGGAATCGGATATCTGGGGAGACGGGATGGGTGCGAGTTTCTGTTCTGGTCTTCCTGCAGAGTGAGTGAGACAGACACGTTGCTGATGTGATGTGGTGTGGTGTGGAAAAGAGACCACCCAAGGCTTGGGGCTGCTGTCATGCTGAAACATGGGGTGGGCAAGGAAACAGAGAGAGGAAAAAAACGCAGAGACAGAGGGGAAAAAAGCAAAATCTTCGAAAAGAAGGATAGGATGGATGGATGGATGGACAGGAAAACCAAACGTCTCTCTTCGCCGCAAGCTGTGATAGTACGCTTTGCGTTGCTCCGCTCGCAACATGTCAAAAGAAGGCGCAGCTACGATGGAAAGGGCACGCATAAAGGGGGCCGTCGAAAAAGGAGACAGACAAACCAAACCACTTACCTGGACCTCTCCCCAACCCAGAACCCTACGCACCACTTGACCCCATGGACGCCCATCCCTTTAATCCCATCATGCGCATCCATCCCAACACGGCGCAGCGCCATCCCAGAAAGCACCCGCGTGCTTACGACATACTTCCCCATTCCGACACGCCCGTGGCCATACGGCCGTACAAAGAAGCGCCCAGTCCACGTCATGGGCAACCTCCACGCATGCTTGCTTCTAGGCTTTTCCCCAAAATAATTGCCAGCTGCCCACCTGGGCTCACCGACACGACGCTAGGTATTTTGTCCATGGGCACGGCACGGCACTCCGCCTGCATGCGAATACCTTGTTTCGCAGAGTAGGTAGGTAGGAGCATGAGGTGGTGGCCCCACCGTGGATGCGATGCGACGCAAGGGAGGCAAAACCCCCCCATCACCTGCGCGCGGCCTCTTCAGGCACACGAGCCGCTCTCCTCTCCTGGTGCGTAGCCGCACGGAGGCATGAAATGAATCAAAGCGGCCCCGTAGATCCTGGGAGCCAACGGTATGTAGGACGAACAAATAATCCAAATAAAAGGCGAGCACTTGTCAGAAAGCCATGCCGGGGCAAAGAGCTCCCCAATCAACCAGTGTTGCTGCCGCCACACCTGCCCTAGTCGACTTAGCAGCGTGCGCACATCGCGCATCCTCGACGCTGTGAAACCTTCATCTCGCATGTGAGTTGCATTTTGGGCCCCGCCGAACTGGTAAGCCGATCTGCTGGCTTTTTTGCCCCGTCGACGCGGATTCCTACGGCGTGGCTTGCCGGAGATAGGCGTACAAAGTGGTGTGGTGCTCATGGTCCAAAAGCGTGTCGAATGGCATTGGGTTCCTTGGCTGCTATCATTTTGAAGCTTCACGGAATCGGCTTCTAATTCGTAAGGGGTCAAGGACCGATGCTGTGGTACGAACTCGTGGGCGGAAGTGAACAAGAGTTTAGTCCCGTCAGACGCTTAACACATGGGGACGCAAGATTTGCCTATTGCCTGAAAGCGTTCGGCGGACATACGAAGTGAAGCAGTGGCCTGTGTTGATGCGTATCCATAGGCAATAGTTCCTGTAGCTTACTCTGAAATGAACCAGCAAGATCCAAAGCGGGAGGTGCGAGAGCCAAAGGAGAAGTTGCATTGAAACAGCTCTAAAAAAAGAAAGCTCTGGGTAACGTTCATCCGTCAGATCGTGCCGCAAGACCGGTACACTGTTTGAGCCGTGAGCGTTGGGTCGGCCCGTGGCCGCAGCCGGATGGTCACGGAAATGAGCCAAAGAATTGCTGCTCGCCAAACCGCGTAAGACGGCTGATCGACGCAATAGCGTTCCCAGGCTCCAAAGCAGGCATGTCCATGTGATAGCCGATGATCTCTATAGCCATTAATCTCCTCTGTGCTCAGTTCATCTCTGCAAGTCGCCTGAACTGCGTGTTGCTGATCGTAGCCACTGCCTAGTGGAACGGGGATCGACTACGGTAATATTTGTGTCACCGAACTGTATATCGAAAGGGCATTGAAAAAGCACCTCTGAGAATTATGAGGAGACCGCCGAGGGCTTCCGATGTCTGTGCTGGTGGCTCAAACTGGTGGCACGGCATCCTTTTTAGTCCCGAGAGCTGAGCTAGCATGGTGAACGGTTCGCTACCAGACGTATCAGTATGGCACGGAATATCATTTCGCATGAATAACTTACAACAAACAATAAACGCGAAAGCATAATGTTCCTACCTCAACGGCCCCCTACCAATGAAGGCTTTGGGACGCGACGCACGAACACCCTTCAGCCACCGCCGATTCCGATCCCTTCGAGGGCCCGAGCAGCGTCAGTGTCACTCACATCAGCCTCACCAAAAAACAAATCCTCTCGCCAAGCCTGGCTTAGGCGGAAGCGGGGAGGACCGCTGTGCCCTAAAACCTCACGCGCCCCATAATTCCAGAGCTTGGTCGGTCGGTTTTTCTCCCAGAGTCGGTGCGGATGTGAAGATGAGTATTCGGATAAACGCTACCGTAAATGAAGCTCGTGCTGCTGCAGGGCATTCCAAAGAGCAATGGGATCGGTTCTATGTGAGTTGTTGACTGTGGGAAAATAATCGAGCGTCGAGCTGACCGATGATAGTTCATAACCAAGGATGAAGCCAAGCAACTCTCCGAAGCGCATTCAGACTGGACAAGATGGATCCTTATCCCCGCAAACGAAAAAGAATTGATGCTACAGCGCATCAACGGCCGATTGACGGCAGAGGGCATACCGCCGGTCGAGATGATCATATTGAAGTGGCGAGTTTCGCAGCTCTTGAGGGACATTCAGCGAAAGTACGGTACGTCGCCGTGCGTATACCCGCCTTATATGTGTTGAGCCGTCCCTTGCATATGCGTATGCATGCGAACTCTGCTAATTATATTGAACGCTTAGCCGAAGGTAGCATGATTTCAGGGATGGGACAGAACGCACAGCCATCGCAAAGCCCTCAGCCATCCGACTCGACACCGAGTGAGACGCGACCTTACGATCCCATTCGAGACGTATAGACAAAGGAGAAAGACGAGAACTACGGGAGGATACCTGCCACAGTTTCGACGGAAGTCGCAGCTCGACTCGAGAACTATCAGCTCTGCGCCGGGAACGCGTCCGCGCGCATACGATAAGAGGTGCGAAGTCGGCGTGGCCTCCGCATTTACCGTCGAGATGAGGCACACGCGGGATGCAGCAACGAATAATGAACCCGGTCTCTTCGTACCGCTGGAACGGCGCAGCATAGGAATCGAGTGTCGAAAGAGAATCGCTGCGTCCTCAGTCGGTTGGAGTGGGCGACGTCCGAGAATCGGGAATAATACTGCAGTTCGGTTACACCGATGGAGCGTTGGCTGGGCTGTAGCACGGAAGCGGTACGTCTCTGTGGTGGCGGAAATCCATCAATTGCAGACGACCTGTACTCCTCCACCCTTCATGTTCCATTGCATCTTGCTACCACCCTTTCTCCTTTGCATATGGTAGTCTTCATAGACGTATGACGTTCCACAACTTTTTTGTGTTTCCTGAACGATTTCTGTCCCTGTATGACTATCGCCCACACTCTGACATCTCTAGTGCCGTACTAGCCAGTGAGCAGATGATGCGTACTGTTGTTGGGCCCTCTCGTTACAGTCTGGTCTCCCATCCCGCCACGGTTTCTTTGATCACTTCTATCCCCGCCAGTCGCCCAAGACCTATAGGATAGTATCCGAGCTCGACCGCATCGGACATCGGAGGCGCAGCTGTAGGTGAACGGTCTGAGATCTTTTCGCGAGACATCACATGTTGTCCGCGCAAAGCATCATCCGAGGTTGTAAAGCGGACCGGAGCCGAGCATGATCGGGTCCACCACACAAACGGCTCTGCAGGCTACTGTAACGCAGACACGTCTTTGGAAAGACTACATGATAGCGAATGCTGTAGGCGACTAAAGGGACACTCGTGGAGGTTGAAACAAGATGACTTCAGCGTGCGGAAGCTAGGCGGTTAGCTCCTGCCAGAGTCCGGTACCAAACTCCACACAGCACTGCCCTAGGACATCAGCGGTGCGCCACGCTCGGCCAGCCGGCCTTCCACGCTGAAACGTACTCATCATGCATGGGCCCAGAGCATTGCGGTGGCTCATCACCGCGGGAATGGTGAAGGTGGCAGAACCCCTCACCCCTTATGTTCTCCCCTAGTTCCATACTACAATATTATCCTGAGGAAAGATAGCTCTCAACCACGAGGGACTTGCACAAGGGCACTTTAGCTTTTTGCTTTCATCGCGTTTGCACAAGTGCATATATGTGTGAGAGAGACACCCTTGTGGTCGGAGATACGCGCTGGGTGGTGATGACATCACATTGAACCAGAAGAGCAAAGGATCGAAGGTGGAGTCCTGTTGAAACCTAGCGCTATGCGGATGGAAAAGCTTCCTACGCTTGGAAGGGAGATGTTTTGCGCCAGCGTACGACGTGGACATCAATGTCCTGGTATATCTAATATCCAGACCCTCCCCAATTCATACAGAAGCCAGCTATGGCTCTTTATCATGTCATCGATTCGTATCTTGGACTAGTAGTATCACGTAACTTTACGCTGCCATGCCAAACCCAGGCTCAATACCTGCCGATTTAAGCGCTGCCGCTTTGCGCGAATCCACTTCCTTCTTCTCTGCTCTTTGAGTTGCCGCCAATGTTCTCACCTCCTTCTCTGGGGCGAATTGTGCGCCTTTGGGTTCGTCTTCTCGGTCAAGATCGACCGTCGCGCAAATGGTCACATTTTCACCACGTATTGTCATAACGCCGGGGAGTTTGACGTCGCAGATTAGCCACCTGGGGGCTGGGGAGTCGACTGGTGCTTCGGGGTTGCGGGCTGCTATCCGTTCGCAGCATTCCGTCAGGACGAGATTTGCTGCAGCTGTTCAGCGGGATATGTCTTCTTGGCATGACCGCCTAAACCCACCGAATTGATCGTAAGACCGCAGAATGCCGATGTATTCCTTCTCGTCGCGGAGTAGCACATCGACCTTCTCTGCTCAATGTCAATATATTACACCAATGCATCTAGTGTATGTGTCCGTACTGTCGACCATATCCAAGAGCATCGAAGATGTCAAAAAAGCTTGCGGCGGGAGATCGACGGGTAGTATCTGCTGGGACGACGATGCTCGTGCGCCGCCCAGAGCATTCGGCGGAAGCTGTTGTGGCGGTGGCGTGGCATTGTATACCCCTCGATAACCTGCTATGCGTCAACATGCTGTGGGCAGCCGTGTCCAGAAAGGTCTGGGGGTACCAATGGCCTGGGGAGGGTGGCCGGGCGCCTCAGCAGCGGGCTCTTGCTGACCCTGCTCCTGCATCGAGCGCTGTAGCATCTGGTTGAAGCTCATGTTTATATTAGGTTGAGCTCCTGCGGGGCCACCCTGCAGTGGATTTGGATTGTATGACATGGCGGATCGCTCTCCGTCGTCGCGGCGGTCGTATGGGTGGAGAGGTGTCAGCGGATTCGGGAAGTGGGCGAGGTCGGCGCCAGCATGGCGAGAGAGTCTCAGGTTGTTCTGCCTTCACTTGACGTCGCGTTTTCTCAGCGCCTCTCCGCGATTGACACCCGCTTAGTCAGCGCTTAGCCTTTAGCGCGTTTGCTGCTTCGCACCCGCACCAATTGTGAACCACGCGCTGGTGCCGTGTGTAAAACGGCATTGCGGATATCCATTGCATGAGCCTTGAAATTGAGCTTTTAGTAGAGACTTCTGCGTTATTGCTCTTCATCCGCCTTCTTAGCCGCTGCTGGCTACTTACTTGCCTTTCCCATGCCTTTATCATCCCAATTTCACTAGGACATCAAGAGTGTGGAGCTGGAATTGTCTTGCCACTTCAAATCAGGCTTCAAATAGGCTTCAGTGCAGGTGGCAGGGACTCCTCTTACTAGAATAACCAATACGACTCTGGAAAGAGTTTCGCGAGAGCGTCCGACACCTTTCCCACGTCGACAATTCTATGTCCTCGCTACCATGGCTGGCTTTGTGCGTGGATTTAAAAACAGGTGGATCTCCCCACCGCAGCGAGTGAACGAATCATACCAAGGCCGAACCGTCATCGTCACTGGTGGAACTTCAGGGATCGGCCGTGAAGCCGCTGCTAAGTTCGCTGCCTTGGGCGCGTCCAAGGTCATCATAAGTGCACGAGACTCGAAAAAGGGGGAGTCGACCAAAGCTGCCATAGTGGCACGTCTGGACAGGAAGGACCAGTTGGAAGTATGGGAACTCGACATGAACGCGTACGACAGTATCGTTACCTTTGCCCGGCGAGCCGACGAATTGGAAAACCTCGATATCGTCATCCTCAACGCGGGCGCGTACCGAGCCAAATATGGGCGAACTCAGTACGGCTGGGAGGAGGATCTCCAAGTCAACACGCTGTCGTCGACATTGCTTGCTGTCTTGCTTTTGCCTAAACTAAGATCATCCAGGCGTTTGTCGAGCAAGATCCCCGTGCTCGAGTTTGTCAACTCCGGATCTCACCAGACTGCGATCGTGAGCCAGGAGGTTCGAAGCGAGCCCAGCATCCTCGGATGGTACAACAAGCCAGAGAACTTTGAGGCCTGGAACCAATACACGTTCTCGAAGCTCTTCCAGATGTATGCGATAGATAAGCTCGCCAGCGAGGTTTCATCAGGAGATGTGATCATCACTTCAGTATGCCCTGGCCCTGTACTCAGTGACATCGGACGCAATTACCAGTACCCGATCATTACGACGATAATAAGATTCATCCTGGGACTGCTTTTCTTCCATACGCCGGACGTGGGCGCAAATCCGATATTGAGCGGGACGACGCAGGGTGAGAAGTTGCACCGCAGATTCTGGAAGTACGATAAGATTATGCCTATTCCCCCGAGCTTGTTAGGAGAGGAGAACAAGAAGCTGGGATCGCGAATGTGGGAGGAGATTGTGCAGGCTTTGGGCAAGGACGTTCCACTTCCGACGGTGCCTGGTGATACCAGGTAGACCTGGTAACGGCTAGGATGCTCTGAGATACTTCATTGTTGTCCTGCTGAAGTCGTTTGACTTCGCAGAGCTCGTTGTAGAAAGTCATATAGATGATGCCAGCCTACCATGAACATTTGGCGACCCGAGCGTATCAGATGCGAGAGAATGGCAAAGTGGACGACTGGTACGTGCGTCTCGAAATGACGTCGGTTCTCCTGCGACGGCATCGTCGCAGCAGCCTCGGAGCTCCCCAGCCGCCAGCCACAGATGGTCGTGCCGTGCTTCGATTCACCACATGTGCTAATACCAGCTTTCTCTCCAGGCCGGCCGGATGCCCAAACCCTTGCGCCGCACGCCTTCGACCCACTACAGCTCCTCCTTCCTCCGCTCCCTATTCCCGCACACGAGGCAGCGGGCACGCGCACACCTCTCCAAGTTCCGCCACGAGACGCTCCCCTCGGTAAAACGTCGCGCGCAGTCTCACATATACAAGTATATCCTATACCGGCAGGCACTCAAGCTTACGAAGAAACCGGGCATCCTCCAGCGCTTGCGCGGCCACTCGCGAAAGCTCCTCGGCAGCGGCTACCTTGAACATGAAGCAAGGCTGCGCCGCCTGAAATTGACCAAGACCACTACGACTGGCGATTCCCCGGACAAGACAATGAGCTACCAGGAAAGGGAGTCGGGCGGTAGGAGGAAGAAACTTGCGGGCTATCTGAGGGCTGCGAACGAGCTGCGGCAGACGTATGCGCCGAGCTGGACCAGGTCCGAGGCCGGTTACACGTATGAGGACGACGCAACCGAGACCTTCCCCGATGGCACCATTATACGCAGCGGGGATGAGGAGATGATCCTGTTTCCGAGTTACGCCCGGAAGCATGTCAAGTGGAAGGTGAGTACAGTCGCGCACGCTTGAAATCTGACGCTGACTTGCGAAGCCTGAAGCCGAGCCAGGCACAATACAAGAAGTCGAGGGCGATGGTCGCGATGTGCGAGACACTTCCGGCGCCGGCGACGCCGAGTTCTGGAAGCAGAAATGGGACGAGTACGAGGACGACAACGCCGTGGTGGACGTGGACGTGAGAGGGTGGATATATTCTCCACACGTAGGGCACATGTCTAGGAAACAGAGGCTCTTTATTGGATTGGCACGTCAGCTCGTTGGCATTCCCTCTAGCGTGTCCGAGAGCCCCGAAAGTAGTAGAGCCTCAAGTCCAGGGCATCTTACGCATCGCGAACGAGCGCAATTGCGGCAAGACGAACGAGACGAACAGCTTGCTGCCAAAGAGGCTGACGAAATACTCAAAAAAGGCGAAAAAGAGGCCGCGGTGGCAGCCCGCGGCGGGTATAGCGAGCAACCAGATGATGATGGAGACAGCATGCGCGAGTATCGCACACAGACCGGACATCCACGAGCTCGCAATCTCTCACACAGTCCATCGAGTAATTCATTGAAGGGCCCAGATAGCGCCACACCGGTGCACAAGCGGGCGTCATGGAACCAGCCAGGAGATATGAGTCAGTCCGAACTCGCAGAAGCTCATACACGTCTCATGGCACGACTTCGCCACTTCCTCGCCGTCCCCATGGCCAATACCCCTATCAGTGTGTTCTTCTACAATGAGGAGGTATCGAAGCAGAGAACGGTATATACGGATCAATCAGGCCACTTCAGCATCAGTGCAGCATTGGATTTCGTACCAACCCATATTCGCATCCTTGCCTCTGACAAGCTGTCCGCGACAGAAGAAGTGATCATTACGGAATCGGAAGGCGTTAGTGTGATCAGTGACATCGACGACACTATCAAGCACTCTGCGATCAGCAGCGGGGCACGCGAGATCTTTCGAAATACATTCATACGGGAGCTGGGCGATCTCACTATAGATGGAGTTCGAGAGTGGTACAATCGGATGGCAGAGATGGGAGTAAAATTTCACTACGTCTCAAATTCGCCCTGGCAATTGTATCCCGTCATCTCGAAGTACTTCTCGTTGGCTGGCCTGCCACCTGGGTCATTTCATCTGAAGCAGTACAGCGGCATGCTTCAAGGCATCTTCGAGCCCGTCGCAGAGAGGAAGAAAGGCACACTCGACAAAATTGCACGCGACTTCCCCGAAAGAAAGTTCATCTTGATCGGTGATAGTGGAGAAGCTGATCTCGAAGTGTATACTGACTTTGTGCTGGAGAACCCAGGACGGGTCATTGCTGTATTCATTCGAGATGTAACGTCTTCGGACGGCGGAGGCTTCTTCGATCCATCGGTCAGTCCCATGTCTGGAGATCGATCGCCTTCTTCATCTCAGCAAGGAGGTAAAAGTTCTTCAAGAATGCAGGCCTCCTCGGAAGATGATGATCCGGAATATAGAGCTGCCGTTGCAGCTTCACTTCGCGCAATGGAAGAAGACGACAGGAGAAGATCGAAGCCCTTATTTTCCCAAGTTGGGGAAGACCACCCAGAGCCCCGACCACAGTTACCGCCCCGTAGATCGAACCCGACGCCTCCCCCTCCAGCGCCGGTGCAGGACCTCATCGACCTCTCATCAGACAACGAGTCTGAATCTTCACCTGCTCTCCGCCGTGTTAACACAGATACCAAAACAGAGGCGTACAATCATCGCACGTCCGTCCCTTCACTCGCCAGCGCGAAATCAGTGCCGGTCCCTCCGCGGAAGCCCCTCGGACTGCGCAGTACATCGGGCGACTCGCCTTCGCAGTCATCATCTTTGAAGGCACCTCCTCCGCCCAAGCCACGTAAGCCGTCCTCTGGCGTGAATCAATCGAGTCCGCTCTCGCAACAAACCTCAACCTCTGCTTTAAATTCCACAACCACATCTTCAAAGCCACCAATTGCTCCCAAGCCGGATATTCAGTCTGAGCAAAGTTATGCTGGTATGGCCCGGGACAAGCTTGCCTCTGTATACAACAAACTTCCATCTGCATCCTCGTACCTTGGCTCCAACGATGCCGACTTCAATACTATGGAGCAGCCGTCCGGGTCTACTCATTCAAGTTCTCAAGATGTTGGAAGTACGAAGAAAGGCCCGCCACCTCCTCCGCCTCGCCGCGGCCTCACAGCCTACCCCACGGCAGCAGCCGTCTACGTGGGCACAAAAGCCAGCAGTGCCTGGCCACATGCACCCCCCATACCACACCCCAGCACGCGACCTAACGCGTCCACCACACAGTCTTTCTCAACTTCGACCAATCATCAAGCCCCACACCGTACGAACACGGGGTCTACGCTTGGAGCAAATGGGTATGGGGAGGCAGGGCAGGTGATGGATAAGAGGGAGCAATTGTGGCGGGAGAGGTGGGCGAGAGCGGAGCAGGTGCTGGGAGAAAAGGGGGTTGTGCTGCGGAGTTGGAGAGTGGGATCGGACGCTATGGGAGAGGCAGAGAAGCTGGTTAGGGAGCATGGGGGGAGAGAGAGGATAGACACTAGTAAAAGAGGGAATGGAAATGGGAAGTAGCAAACAGTAACATATGGCATTTCTATGGCGTTGTTGAGTTGTGGGCCATGTTGCAAGACGTATTTGATATATGTGGAATGACGCTGGCTACGCGCATTGGAATTTCGACCCATAAGCTATGGCCGGATGTATATTGTACAGGGAGATGGATTCGAAGTGCTACGCGACCTTTCTCACGACCTCTGTCTGTCGTTGAGGCCATGGCCAAAACTCTGGTTGCACGGTTGCGTCCGAGGGCAACGTCTTTTGGCATTTTGTCCTCCCTCCTCAGAACATTCCATAGACGTAGCCAGCCATACCAGCCCCATCATCCTACACAAGCACCCAAAAATCCACATAAACGCCACACCCCTATATATACACTCCTCCCGTCTCCCTCTCCCTCCCCTCAAATATCCTACACAACCCCCCGCCCCTCTCAGCCCAAAACATCCAACCCCCTACTCTCAACATAGTACCCCTTATCCGGGCGTCTCGCGGCGCGCATCTGCTCCTTGGTAAAGGCGTAGTCGACCTCCTTGACGTCGACGAGCTCTTTGATGCGCAGGATCTGGCCGGCGACGGATTGGCTGACGGGGTAGTAGACGGTTGTCATGCGTTTTTTTAGGCCGAGGGCGTGGAGCACGCCCTGGGTTTTGGAGGGGAGGCCGATGCCCGAGCGCATGAGGGTTATGCGGAAGTAGGGCGGCATTGTTGGGGGTGGTTGCGGGGGCGATGGCGGTGGGAGGAGGATGGGTGGATGGATGGATGGCGAGGAGCTGTGGAGGGTTAGTTGGGGCGTTGTGGGTGGCGGTGAGGGGATTCTGACATTGGTATGGGTGGTTGCTGTGCGCGGCCGTTTCGTGAGGTGCTTGCTGCGCGGTCGTCGACTTTTCTCGCTGCTGTGACGGTGTTGCACCGGGCATCGGGCGTGGCGCGCCCCCATGCCGCGGCGATTGGGCTAATTCTCTTCTGGACTAGCGTATTTTCGCGGATGTGGGATACGGCCGTTCCACGTGCATGACACATTCACATCTCCTCTCACGACCGTAGGGCACAGGCTTTGACGAACAAAGGTCCCATCGAGCAGGAAGAAAGAGCGGTGAACAGAACGGATGGTTGAGTTGACAGGTGGCAACAGCGTAATGCATGTAGCTTCCCGTCGGCTTCTCACTCCCCATGGCCACCCACGACTGTTGTCGGCTCCAAGTACTATTGGCTAAGCGCTGCTGCGTAATAGGGAGCGCCGGCCAGGCAAAGCGGCTATTCGTTTGCTTGTGCGACGGAATGCCCCAGCCGCAAACAAACAATGGCACCAATGGCCCGGACCCCGCTCCATGTCCCCTGATGGGACGCTGGTCATGCAGCACGATTGGCATGCTCTTGACGTTGTGTAGCGGGTCTGTGTCGCAGACGATCACTCCGTGCTCTGATGGAACATCTCGACGTGACCAAAAGCAAACATCGCCGTGCTATAAGGTCTGACCTCTTCGCTTTCTCATCTTTTGAATGCTCTATCTCCATGTTTCTACCTTTCAGCCCCGTATCTTTCTCGTCGTCGTCTTCTGTGTCTCTCTCTGTTCACTTGAGTCGCGGATCCAGCCCTGTCCACGCAACAGCTTCAACGGGATCTCGCAGCCGCAGTGGGTCGAATTCTCTTTTGATAGGACGTCCCAGAACTCTTCTAGACAGCTTGCACGGCTCAGCCCTGTCGATCTTTCAAGTTTTCGGATTCACCCTCATGCAGGTCAAACGGATAACAGTGGGGCTGTCTCGTTTCCGCCTCGTTTCTGCCCAGCTACCACGCTGTTGTACCATGTACATGGCCGATTTCCTGCATTTTGTGGCTCCACTTCCCTGAATCGCTCTCAGCAACAGCCAATTGTCCGGTTCGGGGCTCCTGTCTGGCCTTCCGCTGGGTAAGTGCCTGGCCTGTGCCTTGACAGGCTCCACCCAAACCGGGAGCCCTGCGTCTGGTCCGTTTACATACTGTCGGCTTGTGGGCCTCTAGATGGGAGGATACATACATTGCTATATTGAAACAAGGGAAGAGGCATGGCCGCCCTCTTTGACGGAGGCCGTTTGAATGGTACTGTTCACCGCCTGTTGCTCGTCGAAATATTTAAGTTGGTTGGAGTCTTCGTTCAAGGCTTCCATCAATTCTCTTCACCCTCGCATCAGCACCTTGTGGTCATCTCCAACTCAGTATCGGCGTACTGCTTCTCACACTTCCCCTCTCTGTCAATTGCTCTACGCTCTGCTCGTTCTACGCGTCCCACGTCAGTTTCGTCTACCTCCAGACCTCTATTCACGCCTATCGTCCACCAATAGACCAACATAACCAATCATGTCACGTAAGCCACTCCCCGCTCTCCCCACCCATAACCCTAACCCACCCAAGCCTCCTACACCGTCCAACCCACTCACCCCTTCGGGCCCCGCCCCCCCTCCCCCGAGCCCGTCCCCGCCGAAATCCCCCGCCTAGTCTACCGCGTGCACCGCGCCGGCGCCCAAACCCGCTACTCCTTCTCGACCGGCTTCCAATCCAAGAACCAAACCACCATCCTGCACTTCGACTCGCACCTCAAACGCTTCGGCATCCCGCACCTCAACCACCAAACCAACTTCTCGACGCCCTTCATCTCCGTCTACGACAACCAGATGCACGCCGAGGCCGTCGCTCGCTACTTCTCCACCAAGTATGGCGAGGACACGCGCGTCGTGACCATCGATACGCGCCATCTGGGACGCGGGCCGATCTTTCGGGCGGCGGATTTTCTCGAGAAGAGTACGCATGAGTTGAGCAAGGAGGCGAGGTTTTTGCATCATGGAGAGTATTTGATTATGTATCGGATTGCGGCGCAGGCGATTCGGGATGAGACGATGGTGGGGAGGGAGAATCAGCGGTGGAGGGCGGTGGGCGTCATTGGGAGTGGTAGGTAGATGGTAGGTGTTGGCGATGATTTCAGAAGTGGCAGGGTGGAGGGTAGAGTCGTGCTTGGTTTAGGGGTTTTCTTCTTCTGTTTGTCGACGTTTTTTGGTTGTATCCTTGTTTGGTCTTGTCTACCTAGCAGCTTGCATGGCTGGACTGTCAACCTCCACAGGCCATGTGCAAGGGGCGAGGGGCACGCGTAGACAAGGCGCTCCGGCCGGTAAGCAAGAGAAATAAATACAGCATTGGGATTCAGCTGTCTCTTTGACTTCGTCTCGCATGCCACATACCGCATGATGATATCTTCAACCCCTCCCATAGACCCTACCCTTTCAACTCAAGCGCCCCCCTTCTCTTTTTCCTTGCACAACCCCTCCATCCTCTCCCTAACAATGCTACCCAACTCCCCAAACTCCCCCACACACCGCACCCCCAACCGCCCACAAACAATCTCTACATGCCCCCTCTTATAAAACCCCTCCGGACAACAAACCACCACCTTGCCCTCCCGCTCCGCCGCCCCCTCCCTCCCCCCACCATACAACGCCGCATACATGCCCAACTCCAACAACGAAACCGGCGCGTTGCTCCCAGGCCCAAAATAAAACACAATCAGCGCCGCAGCCTCGGCGTGGAAAATATCCCACTCTACCGTCTCGCGGAAGGGCGCAAAGGAGACTTCTTCGCGCCACGAGGCGTCCCAGTCGTCGCGGCGGGGATTGAGGATTTGGATGGGGAGGTCGCTGAGGGTGGTGGTGAGGGTGGTGGTCCAGGCGGTTTGTGGGGAGGGATCGATGGTGCCGAAGAGGATGAGGGAGGGGTGCGTGAGGGGTGGGTAGGTGGGGGGGAAGTGGGTTGTTGCTTTTGGGGGGGATGGGGAGGCCATTTTGAGAGGGGAGGGAGTTGGATGCTTGGGAGGGTTGGGCTGGGTATCAGTGTGGGTGGATGGTCGTGGTCAAGGTGGACACTGGATGAATGGCCCCGCTTACACTAGGACGAATATGGTTAGGCGCGTAGGGAGCAGTTCAGCCTTGCGGTCTGTTCACTAGGTCCTAGACTTGATAGTATTTCGTTACCTCTTCCTGTGAAGCTTAAGGATGCGTAGAATCTAAATCACGTCGTTGTGTCAGACTCTCTTTTAATTAGTTGAGTGCTGATGACTGCTAGCTGACTCTAATGATCCTCCCCAAAAGCTCTCGAAGAGGTAAGCGGCGGCCGCCATCTGTTCTATTGGGGTTAAGCGTAGGAATAGCATCCCACCCTTCCCACCACCTCACACCAACACCGTTTCTGAATCTCGACACTTGTGCCGATTGCTAATTAAGAAACCTTTCAATTGGCCTCCGATTGGTATCAGTTACATCAACCCGGGAGCCATTAGGGAAATCATCATCGACGGAATTACAACATCGAAGTAGACGTCTAAAACATGCCTTGGGGTACAACAACGCGAGTATGCGATTGATGGGAATCGCACGTTTTTGGGGATTCCACTGGATTATGCGCCGGATGTTAAGCCGAGTTTGGCACAGATTGGAGATCGGACGGATATGGGGTTGGGGTTTAGGCCGCAGACTAGGGAGGGGATGCCGATGATTAATGGGGGGTTGTGCTATATGTATGAGTAGGTTAGGAGTGGGATCGCGTTATAGAGGTTGCGTATACGTTTAGAAGTTTAATGTTTTGCATTTTTGGATTCGTTTTGGACCGCATCGATACAGACTCTTCTTCATCCTTCCGTTAACAACCATAACTTTTTGAACGGACGGCAGCCACCGAGTGAAAGGTGATGCAACCAGATTCTCAGACCGCAGACTCCTGCTTTGCGAACGTCCTCGACAGCGCCTCGATACTCTCCGCAATGCGCTTGAAGTCGTCCTTTTGTTCGCCCGCCACCTGCGCGGCATCCACCGACGGATCCTCATCCGCGTTTCCCCACTGGATCTCAAACGTGTTGAAATCCACCTTGGTATCCAAGCCGTAGATGTCCTTGGAAGCGTTCGACGGTAATCCGCGTAGTTGGCTGACGAGAGACAAGAGCTCCTTTACGTCGTCACTGCGTCAGAGATTAGCGGGATGTCGTAGTCTTGTAGAGAAAGAAGCGGAGAGGAAGATGGGGTGACGTGTGCGTGATGGAGAAGCTTACGTGGGTACATCGCCCGGCTTCTCTGAGGATCCGGTGCCCCTATTGAGTGGCGCGCCCCATCGACATATTCACAAAAGCTATCTAACCTCCCCCCTGCGAAGCGAAAGACCCCTGCGTCGCGATAGGAACAACAGGAACTTCACTAGCTTCACCCTTGGCCACCTCCATCTAAATCACATAAAGTCGAACGCAGTCTCAACCAACCCAATTGACGCAACCGCTCGTATACGCAGCCATCTAAATCGAATAACAACGAGTACCGAGCGCTAACATTGAGCAACCGAATAGTCTTCCATGACGCTAGCTTAACTAATCCCTTGGCTAATAACCAAAACACTGAAGTCCACAGGTCCGTAAGCCATTTAAACCGCCACAGGACCTTGTGTCCATCAGGCCCGATCGCCTTGTTGTATCATGCTCCGATCGGCCCCTAAAACTGACTCGTTTTAAGCAAGACCTCCTGTCTCCATGCACCATTTTCTTCAAGGCTAAATTCGGAACTACTAGGACGAATTTCCTCGCGAGCCTCCACGTCCCCTCTCGCTGTGCGCACCGCGGCCTTGCTGGGCATTTATTCCGCTCATATTAGGAGTTGGATGGGTCGGCGCAGCCCCTGCGAATTGTATTTGCCATTGCCTGGGAATTGGTGCGTGGTTAGCATATGATGGTGTTTACAAAGTATATATAATAAGGTGACTTACTGGGCTGGGGAGGGCGGGAAAATGTTGTATCCCCCATGACCACGACCGCCGCCTTGGTGGACATTTATTCCGCTCATATCAGGCGTCGGGTTGGTCGGCGCGCCTCCTGCGAATTGCATTTGCCATGGCCTAGGAAGTTGTGTGTGGTTAGCCTATGCTGGTGTTTACAAAGTGTACATGATAAGGTGACTTACTGGGCTGGGGAAGGCGACAAAGTGCCGTACATCATATAAAAACCACCACGAGCTGATGGGTTTGTTGGAAGATTGTGACTCGCACCACGGCCACGGCCACGGCTTGGATTGTAACCCGGACCACCACCACGGCCACGACCTGGATTGTAACCCTCACCACCACCACGACCACGGCTTTCTAGGTGTGCTACGAAACTATGATAATGACCGCGACCACGACCGCGATTAGAATAGAGTCCGGTGATCTGCTGACCATCACCTCGTCCCATTTGCGGACCCGGCGAAGTGTGTCCCCCATGAACAGTTGGATCATTATAACTTCCTGGCACCCAGAGCGGGGGAGTCCATTGTGAGTGAAAAGTGTTGAAATCAAACGCCGGGGGTGCATGGTTCGGGTATGGAGGTTGATGCGGAGGCGGGGCCACATGGCTCGGGTATGGAGGTTGATGCGGAGGCGCTGGCATGTATTGGCCAGGGTGGGGTGCAAGGTACGGGTTTGATAGCCAATGTGGTCCAGTTGATGGCGGAAGCGGGTGCCGCGGAGTGGGGAGTGACTGCGCTTCGTTCACGCCTGCAGCTGGTTGTAGGCTCGGTGCGGGCGGCCGTGGACCTGTTTCGCTTGGAACGACAAAGGTGGCGCCATATCGACGCATTGCAGTTTGCAGCGATGGCAGCATCAAAACGAGAACCTGTGATTCGCGAGCAATTAGCGGATGATTAGTATTAGCCCAGTCGGTGACGGTTTGTAGAATCTTGTTAGCGTTCTGCTTGAAGTGCTCGTTAGTAACGTCCTGCCACAAGTCGGGCATATTGTTCGCATGTCCAACTATAGCATGTTGGACAGTAAGGCAGCGGACGGTTTGGTTGTAGTGCACTGATGGGATTGCGCCTCTCGTATAGGTACGCTCTCGACCTGTAAGGTTGACGTTAGATGGTATATCTTTATTGTATATTGTGTAGCTGAGTATAATTTACCAGGTTCATTATACCACGGCTCGTCGCAGAGTATCATGGCTTGTATGGAGATGAGCACCTGGAGGAGAGTCGACACTCCCGGCTTCCAGCGTTCACCCTGGTACCAGGTTCCCAAGAGTGATAAGCAGACCTTTCCATTCGAGTAAAGGTTAGGGTTAAATCTTGCTGTCCCGCCGCCTGTGGTTCGGAACAACACTTGAGGAGGGTCGTTCGGATATTCGCCGTCACAAAAGATGTCAAACTCAAAGAGACCATTTTCATAGGGCGTGTCAACAGGACCGACAATCAACGCTTTGAGAATGTCGGGTCTCTCTGAGGAATACCTCACGAAGATGCCAGGAGGCAGGGCCGCATGTAGCCTCGTGATTTCTGTGATCAGTGCCTTCATTCGACCACGCGGTGATTCTTGCAAAGCCTGCGCCTGCGCTGTGAAGGCGTATCTCGCTAGCATTTCATCGTCTGGTACGTCTGTGATAGGACATACAACTGACTCGGTGATCACTTCAGAGGTGTTGTTGACAAGCGCATGTGGTTTAACACGCTCGAGTAGTTCCCACGAGGCGAGGAGCCGCTCACAATGCGAAAGTAGGTCTTGATCATCTTTAGTCCAAAAGTATCTCCTGTGTATCTCAGCACCATTGATGTATAGGCTGCTCTGCTTGGCCAGATTTTGAAATAAATTGAACAAAGACGTCGCCTTGTCCTTTGGTAATTCGGTCGCGTCTTGGAACGATAGTGTAAGTAGGTCGACTGCTTGAGAGCGTACTGGTCGCTCGTTATAGAATAAACCCGCCGTCGTTTCATGAAGACCTAAATAATTGAGAATAGTTAGCACGAGTCCAATGTCGATTATATGATTCATCTCTATGGATAAAAAGGCAAAGGTTAGGGAACTCACCGCATGCTTGGAGGAACTCAACGAGTTGGTCGTATAGCTTGTGCCGCATCGCAGTGTCATTCTATACATATGATGAGTTTCGAGTGACGTATGTTTGTGCACAGAAGTGACTCACCAGAGAATCGTTCCGTAATAGGGATGCGCAGTAGCCGAGAACGCCGCTCTCCAACACTATGTTGGAAACTGCACCTGGGGGATCTCGGTCGAATGAGGCGTCTCGAGGGCTCGATGGAAGCAAACCTGTGATGAATTTAAGAAACATGGCCCCAAACTTGTCTTCAGCCTTTTGGGCGGTGCGTGCTCGAGCCTTGATCTTGTCGTCATAACTTATACGGTCCTTCTCGTCCCTACGGTTCTTCTCGCCATAGCCCACACCACTAGCTCTGCCGAACAATGCGTGACTCTTCGGCTTTTTCGATTGGCTCGCCTCTCCGCCCGGGCTATCTTGGACCCGCTTTTTGGTCTCTTGCTTCGAGGGCTTGCTAGCGTCTGGCTTCGTCGGCTGTTTTGCTGGCGTGGCACTGAAATTCTGGTCAAATCCACAAAGGAGGATCCAGATCAGAAAAAGTCTGCCACCATTACAGCACCAAGAGACCTTTCTTCCTTGGATAGTTATCTCCGATCGTTCAACATTCCGGTTCGATGCACATGCGATGCATGTGTACGTATGGCATTTTCGGCACATAACCTGTGATCTGCCACGTTGATGCAAGATTAGCATACAGAATGCCGTGTACGGTGTCTGAGAGAAACTTACGAAATACGAGGGACTTTTCCATCTTTCCAAGCATAAAAGAGCTCTTTGATATCCGGTAGAGATTTCACCAAGCTGTCCTGGCATTTAGGGCACGCAGCCTTTCGTATATGCGCCATAAATTTGACGAGCGAGTCGAGGTTGCTGATGACAGGATCATGAAGGGAATCCCTATACACGGGGGGTTCATCCTCAGGGTCTTCTGAGTCCTCTTCTGGATCTGGTTGTGCGGGCTGACTGCGCGGTGGCTGCCTTGATGATGAAGGGACATATGGATTGAGATCGCCATTGTCGTATGAGCCGGAGTCGTCGTTGGCGCTGAAATTGTATTGTTCATACGTGACGTCTTCGTACTGCAATTGCATGGCAAGCTGCACGTCCGTGTCGTGGTGGGCGGGTTTTTGAGTCCCAGCCTGCTCGACGGAAGGGCCCTAGGGAGTTGGTGTACGGTAAGTTGATGTTCAACGTAGATTCCAAGGTTTAGGTTGCACACGTATCACGTGGCCCGAGGTACTCACATCTGCTGGTTCTGGGTTAAACTGAGCGTGCGGCTGCAACGCTAGCTTGTAATCGCCCATTGCCTCTGGATTCATTTCGCGGTCGCCGTGAGCTCGGCCGGCGCTCAGCTGCTGGTAGAGATAGGGTGGGTGCAAGCTGTTGACTTGCAGGTTGAGTTTAGTGGGCGTAGAACGCTAGCCTATGAAATAATGCGCGACGTGAAGCGCACGGACCCAGCCGTGCGACGGCAGGAGCGGCTCCTGCGCTAATCTTGATCGGGAAGCGAAGGTGAAAGCCTCTATAGATACATTACAAGTGTTTCACATGTGTTTGCCTTGCGTGAATTATCGACAAGCATAAAATTAGACAAGTTTGCGATGGAGTCCAAGTGCGGCAATAGCTTGAAATGAATCGTCCTGAGTACTAATCTTTAAAAAGGCGATGAGGAGAACCTTGGAAGGTTCTGAGGTTGTGCGCGCACAAATATGTCCATGGTCCATTGTGCTCCTCAACAGTGAACTCTCTAACAATGTAACCATTACCGTCCACAGTTAAGATGGCGAACGGCGCATGTCCATAATTATCTAGAATGCCCATGTGGACATCCGGTGGATGGCAAGCACGATCAACTTGGGTAGATAACCCTTAGAGTATCGAAACAACTGTTCCTGCGTTTTAGAATTAAGCGCGACACCGCAACATAAGCCTGTTTGCACAAGTCTACAATCGAAGCGATACTTGCCCTCCAACCACTAAACAACCCCAGCTCCAGACTGAAAATCCAAATGATACCACACGATCTCCCCACTCGAATGCCTACTTCACTAATCTGCAGTACAACAAGCCCACCAAGCCAAAAAGAATCAAAAAATCATTAAACTACCCACCCCAAGCAAAACACACCCCCAAGCAACGCCTCCAAATTCTCTGTAACATATACCATCTCACACGGATTTATCACTCATCCGCCTAGACTATCTTTATTCGCCGTACTTTTTTCCCCTCGGTGTGACCATACACGCATACCCTAACTACATACATAAGCTCCACCGTCCACGTGCATGTCCCAATACAAACTCGTAGAGTATAGATCAAATCTCACAAGATGTGTCCATTACGGGATTCCTCCCCTTCGGATCCTTTGTTTGTTTCTGAGCGTGGATTCCAACGCGCTGAGATGAAGCAAAGCGGGGTAGATGGGGGTACCTATGGTATGATGAGCAAAGGCGGGCGGTATTGGACACTCGGATAATACCAAGAGAAATGATGGATTCGAGGGGGCATCGCGCGTTGGATAGACTGTCCACCGGGATATCGAAGGAGCGAGGATAATCGAAATCGCATAGACGGTACTGGGTGTGAAATTCCTTGGATGTGCGCTCCCATTGTCGTTGGTGTCCTCCCGCGCTTTACCACCTCTCCATATCTTATGCCAGAACGACATCTCATCTCCTTCCCTCACATCCCCTCCCACCCCCACCCCCATCCCCATCCAGTAAATCACACACCCCAACCCCCCTCCCAGCTGTCTACCATCTACTTGCTAATCTTCTTCCACAAACACTTCTCACACATCCCCTGACTAATATGCACCACCTTATGCTCCTCCTTCCCACACGGCATGCCCAGCCTCCTCTCCTCGGACTCCTCGCACAGCCTCAACAGCGGCTTGTTCCCCGGCTGCGGCTGCGGCACCCAGTGGTTGCACGAGTGGATCGTGTAGTGGATGGCGCACATTTTGTCTTCCTTAGGGGTGGGGGGAAAGCGAAGTTGAGGCGTTGGCGTAGTCGTTGGCGTTGCGACGCGCCGCACTGAGGGAAGTTGGTTCCGTTTGACGTTCTTTTTTTTCTCGAGATGCGGTTACGACGGTTTGGACGGATTGCGCAAGCGTGGGAGGAAGAGAGAGAGAGAGGACGTTCGAAATTCGCGAGCGCGGTACGTGGTTCGGGGAGCTTGGTGCGCAAACGTCGTCGTCGTCGTCGTCGCCGTCGCCGAAGGAATGAATGCTACTGCGCGGTTTCTCTTTTCCGCGTCTGTCCGCCTGTCAAGGTACCCCGCGCAATGAACGCGATGAACACGTCTTGAATCCCAGCTTTCCCGACTCCTCGCGACGTTTCTTAGTATCTATTCCTCGTCGTCTTTTCCCCAAACGTGCATGACCCGCGGCCCTAATTTGGTGTTCGCAAGCCGCACAGCAATCTCTATCCAAGATCCACCAGGACTTCAGACAAAGTAAGAGGGAGGAAGTGAAGAAGTTTCCTCGCAAGGCTCCCTCTGAAAGCAAAACGAAGAAGCAAGCAAGAAGCAAGAAACAAGAAACGCAACCTCTACAAGAAAAAAGGCCACGTCCCCTCCCTCCCCTTGCTAGGTAGGCAATAAAAACGCAAAAAATAAACAAATCCTCTTCTTGCTAAGATTGCGCAACACGACACGCGACACGACGCTCCGTCCAGCAAGAAAAAAAGCAAAGAGCAAAAAAACCGGCGCAAACGCCAACATGCAATCAACAATGGGGAAAATGCCACCCACCCGCCCACCACCAGGAACGCAGATCGCTCATCCAACGTCACACGAGATGAGCCCTCCCTCCGTCAAGCAAGGGAGGGCGAGCGGAGGGCGCCCATCATGTCATACCGCCTGTTTCTCTCCATCGCATCGCATTCGCAATGGTCATGACTGTGTAAAAGAAAAGAAAAATGCAGGACTACCTAGACCAGGGCCAAGCGGGACGCACGCGGGGAAGCAAGCCTCAGCAGCCGAACGCAAGGTCATTGGCAGGGAAGCAGTGCCGTGGAGAAAGGGAGAAAGAGAGAGAGAGCTGGGGTTGCATATGGTGGTGCCGGCTTCAAGCCACAACTTTACCTGGGGCCTGAATGCATGGGGGCGTTCGCTGATGGACCCGGGTGGTTCCACGCCTGCATGTTCCCTGTGTAGGTATTCTCCCTCCCCACTACGGAATCATCATGCGAAGAATCCTCCCGTCTGGCTCGGACGTACACCTGCCCCAGGTGGGCATGAGTGTGTGTGTCTATGACGCGGGCAGACGTGGATGCCAGGGCAGACGGGCGGGCGGTCTCGCATGTGAATGCGCATCCCTCGCTTAGTCGCAAGCGCATACGTACATGCATATAATATGCAAACAATTATACAAATTTCCCAGGCGGAACGAGCCGAGCTCTTGTGATGGCGTTTCCTGCGATCGGCGCGATCGTCCCAAATCCCAATGCTGTGGGTTAGGCTAGAGCTAGATTGGGCGACAGGTGGTGCAGTGCATCGCATCGCGTCGCATCACAGTAAAAGCTTACCAACAAGACACCTGGGCACACACCCAGGGCCACACCACATAACAAACCAGGCAAAAAAAAATACCTAGACTAGACAACAAATGATAGTATGTGCAGGGTAACCGTATCCGCGCCCCTCCAACATTACCATACCCAGCACATCTTCCCAAAAAAAAAAATAAAATCTTGGAAACTCACCCACCCAACCCGTGCATTTTTTCATTCATTCATATTAGTTTATAGTCGACCAAACCTTTTACAGATTATAAGATTTAATAGCAAACACAACTGAGGTTTAATAGCTAAAGTACGTAAAAAAAAAGGGCGCGATTGGGATCAGCCACAGTGGGGAGCCGAAGCATGACCAGATGCAGTCAAAAGCAGCTAGTGTAGTCTAGTCCTTGGTCTTGACCACGACACAGGATGCGTCTCCACCTTCTCCCACCATCTACCAAATTACACTACGCTATTTATCCTTTACAAGGACTTTGCATAATAGCGCGAGTGAACATGCGGCATATAGGCACCTGTTTTAATAAAAAACAGCTGCTCAGGTGGTGATGTAAGCAAGGCAGGTAGGTGATGTAGGCTAGACTGATGCATCAGCGCAACATATATCCCAAGTATATACAATCTATATGCTCTACAGCATCCCCAAACACCCTAGGTATGCCATGTCATATATGCAATCCATCCATGCATCTCAGGCCGCGAAGCCTTCCCTCCCTCTCTCTTTCCAACCAGTTCTAGCAAAAAACACCCCTCTATACAGACCCCTCCTCAACCCCCCTCAGCCCACTCGTAAGCCCCCTCATCCTCCTCCCCAACAAATCATCCTCACTCGCCAAACTAACCAGGCTCCTCCTCCGCCCCTTCTTCCCCCTCGTGCTCGCCCTCGTATTGCGTACCCGTCCGCCGTCCCCATTCGCCTTCTGCCTGGGTGCCTCTTTGCTCGCACCAGGTGGACTCTTCGCCTTGTTCTTGGAGAAACTCATCTCCAACGGTCGGTCATCGTCGCCCGAGGAAGCCGTGCCAGAGCGGTGATGATGTCCTGATCTGGCCCCGGAAGTAGAGAGGCCATTGACAGCCTCGACAAGTCCAGGGTGCGAGCCAAAGTAATCGCTACGGTCCTTGTCACGATAGCGCCTGTCGGTGTCGTCCTCGGGCATGGACGTAGCTCCGGCCGTCACGAGTCCGTTTCTTTCGTCCAGATCGAACGCCTCGCCCATCCATCTCGCACACCGGTTGATGTACTTCCACCCCTCGGGGAATACACTCACAAACTGCAAAAACCCGTGACTGATACCGGGAATCAGATCCACGTTGATCCAATCTTCTTCCCGCCACTCTCCCCGTGCCCAATCGAGGCCCATTTCCTTCCCATACGTCCAGTCGGCGCGCTTAGCCTGGCGCAAGCGGCCCGCGAAGATGACCGTATCGTCGACGAGCGGGTCGCGCTCGCCCGTAAGCATCCACGTGCGTGGGAACTTTGCGAGGAGGGATTCGGGCGCGAGGAGCGGCGAGAGGAGATAGTCGGTGCTGAAATCGGGACGGTTGTGCGGACCAATGTAGAGGATGATCATGGCGCGCATCATTTCGGGAGTCAAGATTCGGTCGCCGAAGTAGGATATCATACTGGACATGGCGAGACGCGTTTTGAGCGCTGTGGGAGGAGCGGTTGGGACGGGCGTTTGGGGGGGCGTCTTTGGTGTTGCAGCGCCGGGTGACTGCATTATTTGACTCGATACTACGCCGTTAAGATTGCTGAACGTGTGGACCGGAGGTAGTGGGTGACTATCTCTACCGGTATGCGCTGCAGACAGATGGATAGCGGTTTGCGGAGAGGCGAGCACCTTCTCGCTTGTCGGCGTGGGAGCGGCAGGCGCAGTGCGTTGCGTCTTCGGTGGGCTCTCGTCCTCGCTATCAGAATGGTCCGAAGCGCCAGGCGTATTCGGAGCCAGATGGCGATAGTCGTCGCTCTTTTGCCGCAAAATCGGTCGGTTCTGCTTGCGCGCTTTCCGGTCGCGGATCAGGGCCATTTGCTCGTCCGTCATCCAGTTCCCGATGTTCATATCGAGCGCCGGGTACATGAGAACCACGCCCACAGGAGGTGGTAGTTCGCGCTCGCCTTGCCACCGCCTTGTCTCAGTAGACGCAGCCTGCAAGATCATCAGCACCATGCCCACGGTCAGATTCCCACCTGCGGAATCGCCGCTCACGACAATCTTGGGCTCCTGCTCCCCCGACAGTCCCATAGAGCGTCCCCTCGTGGCAACAATCGAATGGTAGACATCGTAGCACTCGTTCAACGCATACGGATAGGGCCACTCGGGCGCTTTCCTATAGTCCAGACTCAGCACCGGTAACCCCGTCTTGGACGCCCAGCCCATCAATTTGTCCTCGTGATTCCTCGGGTTCATCGCCACGAAGCCGCCGCCGGGAATATCCAGCACCACCTTGTGCTGCTTCTTCAGGGCCGAGAGCGGGCCGTTGAAGTACAGCCACCCAATCACCGGGTCCTTGTAGCTGCTCTCCCTGGGCCTAGGGATCCGAATCTTGCGCGGCGGATACCACATCAGCCTCGGGCGCAGCAAACTCGTCACGGCGGCCAAATACGGCGTCGTGCCCTTCTCCCAGCTCACCCGCAGATGGTCCACGGTCAATGTTGCGCGCACCTTGCGCACCTTCTCGTCGGCTTGCTCCGCACATATCAAATAGTAGACGCTGAACACCATGGACAAGAAGTCGCGCAAAGGCTTGTTCCGTATGCGCATGGCCGACCAAAAGCCGGCGTCGAGGGCCGTCGTCACCCATGTCGCACGGAAGTAGGAGTGGCTGTAGAGGTTCGCGAGAGGTTCGGGGCTCTCGAGGCCGACGAGCTTGCCAAAGTTGCGGGCCGTGTAGAGGTAGAGGAGCGTGATGAGGACGGTTTGCCAGACGGTCAGCTTCCTGGAGAGGAGGGCCGAGAGGCGGCGGATGAGCGGCGGGCCATGGCGGTCGCCCCTGCGTGGGCATTAGTCCTGGAGTAGTGGATGGGGTGAAGGAAGAGGGATGCAGCTTACCGGTAGAGGTAGAAGCTCCAAAACGACACGACTGTCAGCACCTGGATCTTGCGGAACTGCACCGACGGCCGGCCCACGACATGGTCAATCATGCCTTTGTCTTTTGCGCAGAATCCAAGCGTCTATCGCTTTATACACGGTGTCCGTCTTCTGGTGGGAGCTGTGTCGTCATATGCGCAACCGTATGGCCTTCATCGACGTCGTCGTTGCGAAGACACGTACGCCAGCAAGCAACAGTCGCGCGCGGTGAAGAGCAAGACGGGGCAAGCCATCCATCGAGCGCAGTCATCCGTGACTCCAGTCGCCTTGTTCTCCCGTCGGCCAGCGTGCATGTGACGCATCGTGTCTTTCGCCCGGGCGGGCTTCCGGGCATGTGACAACGCCTCAGGCCACCCGGGCATGTGAAAGTCGGTGACGTGACGTCGCCCGTGCACCAGCCACACATCCTTTCTACCTTCTCGCTAACACCACTTGCACCGGATATGACGAGAAGAGCACGAGTGAAGGGCAACGTCACAGCAACAAAATCCATGGACCAACGCCAATACCAACGCCGACTCCAATTCATTAACAATTATTCCCCTACCTCCTCCTGGCAACGACCAAATGCAGGCGCCGTCACTTGCACGCCGAATGATTCCATCTCGTCACCTGTACAACCATCCAGCAGGCAGCCCGCCATTCCCAGCCCAAAGAAAATCCCCAAAAGCAGCATTAGACTGTGTTGCGTCCGACGCGAAGGAAATTCAGCCTTTACCAGTCCCCAACCCTCGAACCCACTCTCCAACCTCGAACCCCACCCTCCTCAACGACGCCTCCGCAAATTTGCCCCCATTCTCCTTGACCACAGTCAAGCACCTGACCTCCTCGTTGAGCTCGACTTGCTTCCCTGCCTCTCTGCCTTCTTTGTCCCCGCTCTTGACGTAGATGGTGAGATCCGGACCCACGGTGCCACGCCAGAGAGTAGCCATCCACTGCCAGTGGTCCATCGGCGAGTATACGTCCTGGATGGGGATCCTGGATGCATATGCATCCGACGCACGGAGTTGGTAGGACGGCAAGATTAGGACGGGCTTAGCTGACGGGACAGGAGATGTAGGCGGCGTGGTCGAGGGCCCTTCTCTGCTTTCGACTTTGTCTGATGAAGACGAATGAGGGGAGCTGGGTGGTGTAACCGGTGTGGTGATGTACTTGATCATTTCTCTGCTCTTGCCGTGCCACTCACGAATGACATCGAAGTAATCCTCGAACGAGACGTCACCTTTGCCCTGTGGTTGCTTGGGCGGGTCGACAACACACGGGATGTAGTCTTTGTCCTTGGAGAGAAAGTCGTTTAGCCAGTCTGTGAGTTCCGTGACGGCGCCACTGTCATCGCCTTCGACAGCAATGATGCCACCGCGGACTCGGACCGCTGGACTGGTTGGGCCAGGCTCCTTTAGTGGAGGTGTAATTCGGCCAAGGACTTTGATCTTGACCGAGTATGGCACGCTCATCACCATTGCTTCAACGCTGCGGCTCTGGTCATGTTGGTTGGGAACAAGAACATTCAGGTCAACAGAGGCGCGACGCAAATCCCGCGGAGCCTCGCGTTGGGCCTCGCGCGGTGTTCGAGGTGGAGGCATGGTCGCTGTGTTGGGAGGCGAGTTGCGCATCTGGACAAGGGGAACGGAATCGCGGCGGTTGAGACTGGAGCTCCAGTACGATCCGTCTGGTCTACGGCCATTGTTGCTGCTTGTAGGATAGTTGCTGTAGCGGCGTCTCTTTGAGTCAGGAGTCAGAGGGCTGTAACCATATTGGCCTGCGTCTTCGCGAGCTGAAGAGGGCACTTGGAGGGTGCTTAAGCTGGATGGGCCGGGAGCACGACGCCGGGCTGGTGACTCTAGGCTCAAATTACTCATGATGGGCGGCAAACGGATTGTGGGCGTGACCGCCTCCGAGATCCTGGGCAGTCTGAATGTGGGAGTAACAGCACTGATCGAATAGGGGCTGGTGGGCGTCTTGATACTGCGTCCACCGCAACGAGGACAGCGGTACTTATCGACAGTCGTGTGTTGGACAGCTGGATTTAGTGGCTTGCCGACGCGGCGAGGCTGATAGCGGTAGTCAGGATACTGCTCGTGATGCTTTTCCTTCTCTGTCTGAACACTCGTGAGTCAAATTATTAGGAGCTGTGCCTTGTCGCAACATACCAGAGCTAAGTCCTGCCAGATCTTCTTTGCGTCGTCGCTCTGCGCTTTCCACTGTTCACCAATGATCTTGGAGATTTCGGGATTTGCAAGACCAGGGTTGGCGGCTATGATGGCATGCTGGTGGTGCTGCCGATAAAGAATAAATGCTATAAAGAAAGGCAAACGTCAGCCCCGCTCAGCGATATATAGCCGCAAACAAAGAGCACATTTCTTTGTTCGCCAATGAGTCACTTGGACGCGATAGTCGCCAACGGGAAGAAAGAGAGAACTCGGACTTACCATTCCGTGGGCGGGGTATCTTTGGCTCTGGTTGGCAGAGACAGACGTGCTCGCCAGATCCCGTCGATGAAGCACTCAGCGGCGCTCTCAAGTCCGTTGGGCTGTCTCCGTCGACCATTTCCGCGCCGTCGAGCTCCTCGAAGGTGGAAGCTTCCCGTTTCTTTCCCAGCTTTGGAGAAGAAGGCGTTGATTCTGGTGAGGGGTGCTCATCGACATTGTAGTGGGCCAGACCAGAGGTAGGCGCAGAACGGAGCTCGTAGAACCTGCTACTCCTCCTCGCTGATCGTGAAGACTTGTCGTCTTCCATTGGCGAGTGAGAAGAAACATCGTCACTAACCTGCATGTTCGATCTGAAGTACCTCCTGGGAATGTTGTAGAAGGTCGCGATGGGGGGAGATGGAGGACGGGGAAGAATTGGCGGCAGCACACGACTTGCCAACATTTTGGCTAAGCGACTTGTCAGGCCGAGGACGGCAGTAGCTTCAGATGGGTTCTTTGAGGGCAGAATTCATTGTCCCGTAAATAGGGAGGTGACTGGTACAGCCGGTCGAACTACCGCAACTGACAGCGCGCGTTCTTTGTAGCTATTATGAGCAAGCCACCTCTTAGGCTGTTCTCGCTTTGCGCCAGTCGGCAGCCGAGCCTGTAATTTTGTTATTCGAGACAGATGCGGCCGCCCCGTGGGTGCTCGCTAGCCACGATTCTTTGTTCGCGGATCCACCAAAAACGGCCAAGACAGCGATACCGCTGAGACATTCCAGCGCAGTTATGCAAGGAGGCGACAATGTCACAACTCCACAATAGCTGCACAAGGACGCTCTCGGGGAGCACGATGCCAGGAATGCAACCCTCCGGTTTGTGAAGAGGCCTCGGAACGGCCGCCACGCAGGCCAAAGCATGGTCGAGTATTGGCCGTGTGCTTGACATGGCATCAATATCCCCAAGCACATGGCATCAATATCCCGGAGGAAATTTCAAGTCGAAACTGGCGGGCTTTGGTTTTCCCTTTTTGCCATTGGTTTCATGGGCATTGGCAGTCTCATTCCCGCGCACCAGGCGCGCGGCCTGTTTTCCGATTATTTGATGAGCACGTCCGCCGAGGTGAAAGTCGTCCCTGTTACCTAGTTAGAGTGAGACAATGCGTTTGTGTGAAGGGCGTTCTTGCCAGAATAGGTGCGCATCAGGGTCAGAGCACATGTGCGCCTCGGCTGCTTGCAGATCGTCTGCGTTTGCGTCCGTCTTTGGTGCCAAACATGGTTCCTCTACTTCGTCAAACTGCGGCGCCAGTGAGCCGTAGCCGGCGTGGTCAGTAATTTGCTTCGCCCAGAGCTGCTTGGCGCGGATTTCGTTCAGCACGATATCGAAGACGTTTACCAGATAAAGGTCGCCCTTGTCCCATTTGGCAGCCGCCTGAGACAGGACCGTGTTCCAATACGTGGACAGAAACACGGCTTGGTGCTGGCTCTGAGCGAACATGGTGGCTGACTCGTTCTTCTGGCTAGCAAAGCGTGGGAGCAATGTCACATCCATTATCCTGGGAGTGGCGACCTTGATGGGGGCGCCGACATGATCGGCGAGGATATCGAGATTGTGAAACAGCTGTTGCACGCTGCGGTCGATTGCCCGCATGGCGGCGTCTTTCTCCAGTCTGTAATATTGCAGCATATCCCAGGTACCAAAGAAGACGGTGAATACGGTCCAAGCATCACTCCCGGTGCGCCTTCCTAGTAGTCGCCACTTTTTCTGATCAAAGGCAATGAATTGTTGCACCTGGGTCTTGAAATCGAACACGGCAAGCGTCTCGGTCTTCGCGTCGCCCTTTGCGTCGGCGAGGATGTCTGAGTCAACCATGGAGCCTACGGCCTGAAGCCACGCGCTGAATGGGGCGGAACGTGCGAAATTGTCGATGAAGTCGCAGGTTAGCTGTCGCCTGTCAGTCACATTGCCCTTTTGGCAACAGGCGAGGAACTTGCTTCTTTGCACAGCGTCTCTACCCAAACCTCGCCCTGAGCTGGACTCCTGTCTCGGGTCGATTGCCTGGGTGGTTCAGCCGTCCGATACTGGCCCGTATCGGACCAATCGTCGCCGAAGACGACAAGACGGCCTGGGCTCTGCTTCCACCACTCCGTCTCCGTTTGCATTGGTACGGTGTCTCGGAAGGGGGACGAGGACCGCTGCTGCCAGCCGAAGAAGAGGACGACGGCGACAGCAGCTGTGGCGTAGACACGCAATCTGGTGAAGACCCTCATGCTGACGGCCGTCCACGGCAGACACTGTTCAAGGCAAACGAGTGTGAAAAGTGCAAAAGGCGCAGGCGATGGAAATTGCAGCAGCAAAAGCAAAAATGGGGTGTCTGTCGGGAGGCAGACGTGAGACCAAAGGAAAAGCCATGTCTTTGTGTGAAGTGACAACGACTCACTGATCAGGCCCGCGACGGCCAGGCAGCCCTGATGCTGCGACACGGCGTGATTGGAGAACTTGGAGTGCTGGTGGGGCGCAGGAGGGGGTGAAGCCAAGGCCGGCACCAAACGGCTGTGCGGCAAATGCAAGCAAGAGAAAGAGAGACACGAAACACGGCGAGCTGCCTCCTGCGTCCCACAGATGCCGGCGGGTGCGTGCATTGTGATCAACATGGAAATTGTGACAGCATGGCGAAGAGTCAAGACCCTGGCCACCGGAAAGAGGAACTTGTCCGAGTGCCGACTTCCGGAGTCCTGACGGTGCCGATGGCGCTAGCTTCTCATCCGTCACCAAGCAGATCGATGCTGATGAACGAAATGCATACTGAACAGTGAACACCCAAGCAGCTGTCGCGTTACATACAGTACACGTCTCCCCCAATGGCCATGCATACGTGTTACAACCACCCGCACGAGAGCCAACACCAGCAATTGACCTCGAACCGCATAAGACGACGAACAACGCAGATGCATGCATCCAGCGCCTTCGCTCGGGTCTCAAGACCATAAACACGGGAATGATCTACCTATTCACTACTCACTAATTACATCCTACTCGTTGGATTCTGTCCTGGGGGCGAGTTCGAGTCCTCGCACGACGCAGAAACGAGAACACAACACAGAAACGAGAACACAGGAGGCACCATCCACCCAGTACCTAGCATACAGTGACAGTAGCACCAAACAAGCTACACATACACCCCATACCCGATACCTAATCCAACTCGCCACAGAGTGTTTCACAAACAAACTCATCATTCACCATTGTTTCCACGTTTCACACCCCCCATATCTATTCATCAACCTTATCCCTGCTCCACACAACCTCACAACCCCACAAGCAAACCCCAACCTCAACCTCAACCTCAACCCCAGACTCCCCACAGCACCTCCAATGAAAGACACCATCCCAGCCTCGTTCCTAGCACGCCTCAAAGTCGCCTCACACGCATACCACCACACCCAAGACGCGCAAGAATACCGTCGCGCACTGAGAATCCAACCCGACGCGCCAAAAGAGAAGCCCAACGGCGCCAGGGAACAGCGGGAGCCCGTGCTATTGCAGTGGAAAGAGAAGGAGATGGCAGATGAGATGGCGGGGTTGATGATGCAGTCGGAGAAGCCACATCATTTCGACGAGGATGGAGATGGAGATGTGAAGATTGTGGAAAGCTAAGTTGGTGAAGACGGAGGCTTGATTCGTGTACTGTATCGGTGTTGTTGATGAATTGTGTACCGGACATGGAAGTCAGCCTTGAAGGTCGGTGTCAATGTCCAGGCAAACACCACCATAGCATACACAAAAGAAAAAGCGACGAATGCTATCGTAATGTTGTATAGTATCGCCCATGCGATCCTCACGGCATTACCAACTCACGCTACACTCGTATATGCACCACATACCTACCCATAACTATCTCACCGTCGGAGCTATTTCCGGAACCATACTTTCCCTATCAACATGGATTTTGCCGGCCCAAGCAATTACATTATCCGCCGCCTATATCTATGCGGCCACCCACCCGAGTACGTGCGGGTGCAAAAAGCCGCCAACACGAAACCACCCCGTGTACACCACATCATCATCCCCCCGCCTCGCTCAGCAACGAACACAGTAAACCCGTACCGACAAACTCTCGAGCGCTGCCGCAAGTGTGCTGAAGAACACCAAGCGCAAGCAAAACTGCGTACGCCACATACACGACCTCGCTCGCTGGCTGCGCATCAGGGGCAAGTGCAGGACGGAAGTGACTGGGAAAAAGACGGGTTTTTGCATGTGTTACGGCGTGAAAGGTGCGTTTCACGCGTTGCGCGGCAGGTGCGTTGGAAAGATGAGGATCCTTTGCATCCGGGGAACCACGATTATAGGCTTTTGAAAGACTTGCATGAGGAGGTGGAGGCGGGACAGGGACTGAGACTGCATGCTGTGATACCGTATGAGGGAAGGATCGGGAGGGTCAGGGTCGAAGGGCCGGCTTGGGAGGGCGACGGGAGAAAGGCGTATGTGGTAGAGACGAGGGTTAGTGAGGTGTTGGCACCGGGATTGGTGCATGAAGAGTATCCGGCGAGCGAGCGTTCTTCGTTACAACCCTCGTCACGGTCTCCGCACTTGCAATTATCACCGCGATCTCCACGACAGGAATCACCACGCTCTCCGAGATCAGCAGAAGGAAATGCCGAAGTGCAAGAGTGGCTCGCCCGCACGCCAGGAGCTCACAACCGCCACGGCCGACAAAGGTCATACACAGAGCCGCGAGATGATAATTACGACGCAGCTCATCATCGTACTCTTGCGCTGCGTCAACTCGAAGGCCCAGTCCACATGCCGGCGATAGATGAACGACACTCAGAAGGCACGCTTGTGTATGAACGGCAATCCAGGGTAATGCCCCGAGCAGGCTCACAGCCGAGCAATATACCGTCGTACATCAGCCATCAGCGTCCCTTCGGACCTACCAGACCATCCGGAGGAGCGACCTTCAGCGACGGCGCAGAGCCCCGCGGTAATGCAATGCATGGGCGCCAAACCCAAAGACACAGCATCATGGAAAGATTGAGGGCATCACCTCTTTCCGGTAGTTTGCAAGACTCGCCGCGACAATCGATTACTTCAAGCCCACGTCAGAGGTCATCCGGCACATCTGTGAGTCTTGGAAGCCAGGGAAGCCCTGGGAGGAGGACGGTGGAATCTTGGGGTTCCGTCGAGTCTTTTGAGAGTGGTGGCTCAGGTCCGTTTGCAGCGAGAGAGCAGTTGGAAAGTTCGACGCCTGATCGGTCTGTGCGAGTGACTCAGTGGCCGCGCGGAGTCGGTGGTGAGGAAAGTGGTGGGTGGATTTGATCATGGGGTGTTTGGTGAATGAGGATGCTCAGAATTATACCCGGATACCAAGCCCACTTCACAATTTAACCTCCTCGGCGAATTTACACGTCATTCTTCTTATATTCGCACGTCAATGCGCCAATACCGCAAAGTCTTGCTCGTAAAAAGAGCTACAGTCACATTTTAAGCCAACCAGACCGTCCTTTTTGGAAACAGTGGGGCAAATGGGTCTGACTGCAGTCTCCGATTGGGCCAGCTAGGCTCAGAAGGCGGCTACAACAGTACCTGGTATACACAAGTCCCCAGGTACCGTAGAATCTTAAGCACCGTGTTAACCGTATTAGGAACCAATTTGGGACGAAAAGTCTAACCTCCGCCAGCGTAGCCAACGTACCGTAACGATATTACGGCCCGTAGTGACATAGGCCAAATATTGGTCTTTGCACCTGTGCACTGATTACTATATATACTGTGTCCTGTCCGGCTACATGCAACCGCTACGGGCCGTAATATTATTACAGTACGTTGGCCACGCTGACCTCCGCCTACAATTGGCTTGGGTAGAGATCGCAAAGCGGTTAACACAGTGCTTATATGCAAGATTCTACGGTGGATGCTTCACAATGCTCCCATCCCAGATGCATGCAAAGCGGAATGAAGCCGTCTTAGCGCCCTGTTTAACACCAGATACTCATATAAAACACCGCACCGCACAATCTCTCCATCATGATCAACAGCCAACCCTCCCCAACTGGCCCAAAATCCTCCTCATTCTACATTCTTCCACCTACTCACCACCATGCACACCACCACAGTCGAGAAAGGCATAACCTGGGAGCGAGACGACCGCTGGGCAGCCGTCGACACCTACACCCTCTCCCACCTGCACCCCGCAAGCTCGTCCTCGACCTCACCCTCCAACGAGGCTCTCGATCACGCCATCACCAACTCGGCCGCCCAGGGCCTCCCCGACATTGAAGTCCCCGCCCCCCAGGGCAAGTTGCTCAAACTCCAAGCGCAGCTCCTCCGCGCGAAGCACATCCTCGAGATCGGCACTCTGGGCGCTTACTCGACCATCTGGCTCGCGTCGTCGGGACCCGACGTGCGCGTCACAACGGTCGAACTGGACGTGCACTACGCTGACGTGGCGAGGCGCAACTTGGAAGTTGCGGGTCTCGCGGACCGCGTGGACATACGGCTCGGACGCGGCATTGATGTCTTGCCGAAGCTTGCCGACGAGGTGAGGCGCGGGACTAGGGAGAAGTTCCAGTTCGTCTTTATAGACGCCGACAAGGAGAATAGCTGGAATTATGTGGATACTGCGATTGGTATGTGCGATGCGGGGGCGTGCATTATAGTGGATAATGTGGTGAGAAGGGGGATGCTTCCGGATCCGGAGGGAGACGCGAGTGTACAGGGTGCGAGGAGGGTGGTGGAGAATGTGGGGAAGGATGAGCGACTCGATGGGGTGGTGATGCAGCTTGTGAGTGGCAAGAACTACGATGGGTATTTATTCGCGGTTGTGAAATAGAAAAGTAGAGAGAAAAAGCCGGGTTTCATGAATGAACATGATATATTCTTCTATCGCTTATGTAGCTACCATGCCTCACGTGGAGGTCCCGCTGTTCCCCGGCATCCCAAGCGCAACCAACCTCCCCTTCCCATCAACTGCATACACCCTCCCATCCTCAAACACGAGTCTTCCAAACTTCACACCCCCTTCTACCCTCGTCAGCGCAATCTCCACAAGACTCCCATTAACCGGCACCGGCCCTTCTCCGGCTCCGTAACCCACACGATACCAGTCCCAGGCTCCCGGTTCTCACTCGTCACCATCGGGACGCCGACGCCGTCCCCGTGCAGCTCCGCAATGGCAGACTTGCCCGCCAGAGTACACAGCGACGCCGTCGCCGAGTTGGAACCCGTGAAGCGATACGCAGCAAGAGACGCATTGCCGGGATTAACATAGATATACCCGCCTTCAAGCGGATACGACCCAATGCCCCCGAAAAAACCACCGTTCAGAGAAATAGTCTGCAGAACACCATCCGTGGCATCCGCGCCTGTGCGATACCCACCCAGCCTATCCACATCATGAATATCCATTCTTGCATTCCGGCTCGTCGTCACGCCTATGCGCCGTACGGTACCCACAGCGAAGCTATCATCAAGAATCGCAACACCCCCGCTCCCCAAATCCCGTCCCCCATCGTCCTGATAATCAAACGGGCGGAAAAAATCCACAAGCTGGATCCCAGAATCGTTCAGCGAGATGCGCGCCACAGACTCGGATAATACGCCCTGATACGCGGTGCCCGGCACAGGGGTACTAGAAGCATTACCGCCGATGGCCTCGCCGCCGCTGTCAATCGAGAAGAAGACGTCCTGCCCCTCAGACGCGAGGCCCACCCCCGCCATCCAGATCCCCCCTGCGCCGCCGCCGTGCCGCTTCGTCCAGTCGTCTGTGTACGACGAGCTGGGCCCCGCATGCGTGACCCAGCGGTTGATCCAGCGCGTGTTGATGTTAACGGCGACGACGGTGCCCGTGTAATTGCAGGCGTCGCAGACGCCGCTGAACGCGGCGTATATGACCGGGCCGACAGCAAGCAAAGAAGGTTATTGCAGGACGAGGCCGCCTAGGAAGATTTTGTGGGCGTCGTTGTCGGCGGGTGCTTCGTCGATGAGGAGGGGGAATTTGTACACGTCGCGGAGGCCGTCGAGGTAGATGGCGTAGAAGTAGTATACGCTGTTTAGTGGGGGGGCTGCACCGCCTGGGACGCGGTAATCGCTGTCATTCCTGGTTAGTGGGTTTGTTTGGGAGCATGGGCAGGTAGTTGTGTGTTCGGTGGGAGACTTACTCTATGTACGATTTGACGTAGAAGAAGGCGACGTCGTATTCAGGGTAGATGACAGGCGTCCCCATAATCCCCATATTCTTGCTTACGCTCTCGCAGTCTGCTTCTGCCATCGGCAAGGGAGGAAGCACTTGCCGCTCATCCAGGACTTCCCCGGTAATCGCGTCTATGGTACGGACGATGTTCTCGGTCGAAGCAGTGAAGACGATTTGGCGGCCCGAGGAGAGAGTATGTACCAAGGGCCTTGCGTAATGCTGTATGTATCATAGTTACTTCGGGCCTATCTTCGAAGGCTGAAGAGAGGTCTGACATTCTCGTCTGGATTGAAGGTCACGTTCCAAAGCTGTTGAAGTTTCGAGACGCTTTCGGGGTCGATGTTGTGGTCGCCTCCGAGGTAGCCAGATTGCGCGCTGTCTGCATCGTGAGGCGAGTCCGAAGGTGCGGCATTGACTGTTGAGCCGAAAGAGAAAGATGTAAGAAATAACAGAGACACGAGCTGCTCGAGGAACCCCATTGAAGAGGTGAGGAATTGTGTGGGTACGCACGCGTCTGGGCTCGTTTTTCTGACGAAAACGACATGAGCAACGACGAGGAAAAGATGGCCCTTTAGCAACAACAATACATTGTCACTGTAGGTTAGATTTTAACCTTTACACGTCGTTATGGATGCGTCCGGCAGTTGAAACCACAACCCATACAACAAGGTTACGTGCTAATGCAGGCCCACAATCACTGTATACTGGGCTTTACGAGTTAGCGCATATTGGATCAGCGTACGCGCAGATTTCCGCGATGCTAGGAGTTAATTGCATGGTGTCGCAATGCAAGGAACGATATTAGCAGACAGGGGTAAAAGGCGACATCATCCAAAGTCCTAACCGTAGGCACAGTTCCTAGAACAACACACTCGCGGATTGTTGTACAACAACAGAAAAAAGTTCATATCCATTTTGTCATCCGAGGAAAGTAATAAGAACCACTGTAGTACAGAAATCTATCTGAAAGAAGACTTCGCGCACTCTCGGTACACGGTATAACGCTGTTATGGAAAGCTGCAGTACAGAAATATTCAACTTGGTATCGGAGGGGTGGGACAACTAAGAAACATACAAATCACCCCTCAAAAATATTCCATGTACTGTATAATAGCAGATATGACCCTTGCACTTTATAACAGGAGATTTAACGACTCTTGGGTGAAGTCTCTAGAGGAAAAATGGTCGCTCAATGATCGGATGCCGAGTGAAATGCATACCGTGATGGAGTCTTGAATAGTTTGTGGTAATTTATATGGCAGGGCTGAAGATTCTGTTTTTGAGTCTGTAGTAGTGGCTGATGCACCTTAGACGTAATGCACTGTCGGATTCAACGGGGTTGGAGCCTTCTTGAGGCACCCCTGGGCTCCTGAGCTATCCAGTCACCTCTGCACTAGATCGAATTGTATTATTGGTGAAATTACATTTTTAAGCAAGACATTCTTTGTCAAGAGTAGTGGTATCTGGCAAAAAATTCCGTGGAAATCTGGACATATTAGGTTCATTGTTTTTCAATATTTATCATTTAGCCGTGGCGAACCCAAATTTCCCTTCTTTGATTTCATCCGCGGCAACAAGTGGGGCCCCCGAGAAACGATGGTTTTAAGCCTCTTCGTGCGAGAGGTCAAAACCGGTCAGCTTAGGGATGAAAATCGTCTTAGAGAGCGATGGCTACTACTCGAATCGCTCTCGGGGCCTACCAAATCGGGGAGTTGGCGATGTTCTGAGGACTTTACCTACACTAGCGGCGACGGAATGACTTGCTGGTGGCAAATCCGGAATCACTTGCACCAGGAGATTGTGCGAAGGCAGTCCTTTGGCGACCCCGCATTGCGTGCCACCTAGGCCGCAGAACCGATGCAGTATTCTTCGCGATAGCTTTCTGCATACAGACACAGTCAACGGCTTTGGCATTATTCTGCACAACGAAGTGTTCGCAGTTGGAGTTCAATGGAGTCAAAATTAAGACATTGGGGAATGGCGCCCGAATACCTTCTTATATATTAGCTTTCTGGAAGAAGACGGAAACTTGAAACTATTGCGCTGGTATCGCATCCCAGAATCTCTACGACTTGTTCATTTTCTTAAAATCCCTCCAACCCTCGTTGCGAAACTAGATTCTCAACAACATCAACATGGGCAGCGCATCCAACCAGAAGGAACTTTCTGGCATCCTAGTAGCCCTAGGTACACCCTTCACCGATGACGGCTCAAAAGTTGACCACGGCCGTCTCGAAGAATACATCAACCGCCTTCTAGATGCCGGCGTCCACAGCCTTGTACAGGGCGGAACGACAGGAGAATTCACAGCCCTGTCCACAGCCGAACGAAAAGAAGTACTCGAGACGGACATCCAAACCGCCGGCGGTCGCGTCCCCGTCATCGCAGGTATCGGCGCCCTAAGCACCGCCCACGGCGTAGATCTAGCCACCCACGCAGCGAAAGCCGGAGCAGCAGAACTCATGGTCGTCCCGCCTTACTACGACCCAGTCACTTTGGCACAGCTAAAAGAAATGCTGGGAGAACTGCACACAGCATCCGACCTCCCACCCATGTATTACCACATCCCGTCTGCCAGCGGGATCACGCTTGCGCCTACGGAAATGGCGCCGCTGTCACAGATTAGTGTCAAGTATGTAAAAGACACATATGGGAATGCGCCTGCGCTTACGGAGCTGTTGTTCGGCCTGTTTCAAAGCGTTTTTCTAGCACCCCTACAGCTTTCCATAACAGCGTTATACCGTGTACCGAGAGTGCGCGGAGTCTTCTTTCAGATAGTTGTTCGGCCATGCAGACAGGATCACGGCGTTCAATGGATGGGACACTTTGACTTTGTACGGTCTAGCTGCTGGTGCCAAAGGGGCTGTTTGAGGCGCTACGAACGTTATCCCCCAGCTGTCTATGCAGCTGTGGGACGTGGTTGCGGTGAAAGGCGATGTGAAGAAGGGAAGGGAATTGTGGGCGCAGATATGGAAGAGTTTAACTATCCTTCGGCGGTGAAGACGGGCATGGAGGTGCATGGATACAGGACAGGGGGTTGAGGAAACCGTTTTCGTTGCTGGGAGGGGGGTTAGAGAGGGATTGGTTGGGCGGTTGAAGGATGCGGGGTTGGGTATGGTGGCTTAGTGGGCGAGGTTCTGATGGGTCGGGCGAGTAAGAGGTTGATTGGAGTTGAAATTACCGGATCTTAGGTTGATTATGATTTGTAGGTTTAGGTGGAAATTGTACATGGTGAATCGGCGGGGCGAATGCTAAAACGGAAACCCTACACTGCCTCCTGTGCTAGCAAGAAGAGGCTTTGTAGACGCCAATTAAAAGTAGAGTTAAGAATACTTAAATTGAAACACATCTCTGTCGATGGCACCCATAGGGCGATACTATTTTAGGTATCGTTTTGCCATCTAGATAGTGAGAATGTCCACTCTTGACACACTCACACGATGTCATATTGAGACTAGTTTCTCTACTCGAACCCACGCATCACACATAGACGACATCGCTCTGTTCCATTGTCCCGTTAAGCTACCTCCATTAAATTGCCTTTGGTGAATTCCGCTTCTCTATCCCCGGGATCTCCACGGTTCAATGCTCGAACGATCCAGTCTGATACGCTGCATAGCCGTCATACAAAAACAGCCTTTCCGGTAGACTGACGGTGCCACAGCGTCACAACCCCAACAGGACAGCATCAAAGTGGTGACATTAAGAATAGTAAATATATGAAGGTTACGTCTGGCTATCAACGGGTATGAATGAATATAACACGGACCAGCCGGAAAGCGTGGTCAGACTACTAATAAATAGACAATGAACATAGATAAAAAAGCGCACCAAACAACAACGCATAGCCAGCCCCACCCAAGTCGGACATGTCGCTTACGCAACCACCTCAACGGCCACTCTCGCCATCTTCTCCGCCACATTACCCACCTCACGCTTCGCCTCTTCCGCCGCCCTCTTCGTCTTCCTCTTCGCCATGGCTGCCGTAATCTGGCTGTTCAAAAACGCGGCGCCCTCGGCCGCATTCTTACCATACGACAGATGCGGCGGCAAGATGGTCAACGACCCCTGGCACACGAGATCGCCGGTCGCGCAAATGATTTTCGTCTTTGCGGCATCGAAGCCCGGGATCTGGCCCTTGTCCTGCTGCTTCTGGGTGTCGCCGTATAAAATGACGCCCGCGATGCGGTCCTGCGTCGCGGGGTCGAGCGACTCGATGGCGCGGTGCGACACGGCGGCGCCTTGCGAGTAGCCGCCTGCGACGATGATGCTGTCGGGGCATTGCGTGGCCATGTCGGAGAGGGTCTTGGCCATGGATTGGGCGGAGGCCCTGTCGGTGCCGCCTGGGAGGGCGTTGGGTGCGAGGGCGGCCGCGTATTTTATGCCTTCGGTGGCGACGGCGGTTTCGCCGAATTGCTTTTTGATGCCGTCTGAGGTTTGGGGTCCGCAGATGGTGCCCTAGATGGGGTTAGTATATATGTGTGTGTGCGTGTGCGTGTCTATGTGTGGATAGATTGTGTCTCGGTTGAGCTTACCATGTTGCCGATTTCGGTGGAGCCGCGAGCAAAAGCGAACATGATGTCTCTACATCCACCTTGTGTGAATTCGTTCGATGTCGTTCCAGTGGCGCGTTTTTCAATGGGGTTAGCTGCAGCCAAAGCCGTCAAGGCCAGGGTGATGAAGGATTGTGTGTACATGATGAGAAAAGAAATTATAGATAAGAAGATGAGTTTTAGTGATGGAAAGAATTGAAGTAGCGATGAGTCGACGACTACAAGTGGGGGAATGGGGAAGGGCGTGGGCCGAGGTGTTGCTTGCTGGTCATCCTCAAATGCGGATGGCAGAACTTATAGTAGTCGCAAACGAATATATGATGCTCTCGAAACCTCGGTATCTATCCGGTAGGGCAGCAATTGGAAAACTAGTCGCCATTACATAGCCAAGCCTGCGTCAAGGAGATTCAGATACCATGAGATAGTCTATGAAAGCCACCTGATATGCATGGTGGTTTTGGAAACATGAGGCAGTGCGGAGGGCACCCCTGACGAACACATCATGAGCCGAGGATGAAGTCGAGAACGATTGGTGAGGAATTCCCGGAAAGACAACTCTGAGAAGCCGAAATCGATGCATGATCCCAGAGTGATGGTCGTCGATGTCACTGCCGAAACGGTTGCACATGGGTGTGGGACGTTAGAAGAACAGTGGGCTGATTGAGCATATGCTTGTGCAATATTTCGAGACCCGCAGTTTGATATCTGAGAGCTTTCTGCAACAAATGCAGTTACGGGTAGCACCTTTGGAGGCGGTTGATGACAGCTGAATAGGGTTGCCTCGCCTTGTGGGTACAGCATGGACACATGCGTATGATTCGAGAGGTAAAGGAGGCAAGCCACAAATGTTTGCCTATGAGACCATTTCTCGATCGTGAAAGTCGGAAGTCGATATCGAGTGCGTTTCAGATTCGTGCGTAGCCGTTTTAAATGCGATGCCGAAAATAGATTAGCATGACGAAACCGACACCAAGAACACTTGTGACGGAGCGTAGAACGAGCGTAGAACAGCGAAAATAACAAACTTTGGAAGCAGCGGACTAACTCATGGTGAGAAGTCAAAAGCTCATGCGATGTGGTAACATAGCACGCATTAGGAAAGCGGCCAAGCTTGTGGCAGTAACAAGAACTTCCTGATGGAAGCTCTTACCGATGATTCTCTAAGATGCCAGTATCTCAAAAGTAGCAACAGACTGTAACCAGGAGTTTCCTGTGGGAAACAGACCTGGCATCGTTGCAAACCGGACATGTGTATTCTGACACAATTTAGACGCTCGGGCCTCGGAAAGCAGGATCCGCTCTTGGCGTGAGTTTCGAGGCTGCGATTCCTCAGCAGACCTTCCAACAAACCGTGTCAAGATGGATGAAGAGGAATGTCACTGTCCGTCGTGTATCCGTGATGCCGTGGACGAAGGAAGGCCATACACTGGAAGGTTTAGCGTATGCTCTTCATTCGACATGCATCGGCCCTATTCTTTCCACTTTGCGAGACGCCTCTTCTTTCTCCTCCACCGCCAGCATATGATTATCCTCCGGCGACCGATGCCGAACTGAATTGCCCGCTGCCGTGTACATGCGTCAACCCGGGAACTTGTTCCTAGTCCTACCGGCGTGTCCATGGCTGTCATCAAGCACGTCAAGAAAGCTCCCGAGGTCTCGTAATCTATTCCCCGCACCGCGCTAAACCCAAACCCCACAGTCCCCAACGACGACCAACACTCTCCGCACCGTCCATGCCGTCTAGTATCTACTTCCAAGCCACCGTCTCAAACTGCACAATATAGTGCACCCCATCCACATCTCCCGCCCGCCTCGCTGGATCCGCCACCATACAATCGACCTCCTCCTTCGAGCACGTTGCCCGTCGTGAAGGTGACATTGGAGGGGGCGCCGTTCTGCGTCGCGAGGGATCGAGCCTGTGCCATGACTTCGGGCATGAGATCGATGCCTGTGACGGAGCCTTGCGGGACGTAAAGCCTATCTCCGGTAGCACAGTTATATATGTAGGTAATTAGCAAAAAAAAAGAAAGAAAGAAAAAGGCAACGACACCGTCCATTCAAATTTAGCCATCCTACCTATGCCAACCTTGCATGCACATGTAAGCGTAGACGAGATGTTGAGAAGAGTAGTGGGAACACTCCCTAACAGTCCATTTTCAGCTGTCAAACAATCGCTCATTGAGTACAACAAAGTAACAAAAGCCCAAGCAGCCACCCACCCACGTAGGAGCATGCAAAAATAACTCTGTATACCTGTTCACAACTCTGCATGCGTCCTAATGCCCCACTTCTCCAGCAGATTGTGCCTATGCCAAAAACTCCTATACCTCTTCCCCCAGAAGAAGAGCACTGGCGCCGTCCCCACCATAACAAAACTAATACCTCCAAACACGTAAAATACCGTCGCCGGCCCCACGGCTGCTGTCCAGTCATTAACAAAATAGCTGAAGCCGTAGAAGAGAAAATTCTTGAACACCATGCCCGCAATGAAGATCTCAGACGACATGTCGCGGTACGCGTCGATGGCATATGCCGAGCTTGCGATGGTGGCACAGCAGATGCCGAAGAGATCCATGCCGTGGAACACGGCCGTCGCGTAATACGAAAAGTGGTGCTCGGCCATGTAGCCAAATACCATGAGGCCGACGCCCGTGAGGAGCGCGGGAATCATGCCGAGCAGTCTGTATTCAGGCTCGTACACGCCGCCGTTCTTCTTTGCACACCACTTGATAAGCGGATCGAGCGTTACGCCGAGAAATATAGCTCCTAGTAGACCGCCAATGAATGGACCGAGAGACAGATAACCGACACCGGCGGCCGTGAGAGAGTACGGAGGTTGCATGAAGATGGGCGCCATGTCGTAGGACTGCGCGACAAAGAAGGCGGTAAGACCGCCGGTTACAATGACGACCCAGAGAACAGCGAGGTTAGCGCACACAGCGAAGGGAGCGAGGATAAGTTGGAGGAGATTGTCGTCGGAGAAAGTGCCATTGAAGACTGAGAGCTCTTGTACGAAAGTTTTCTTTGGGCGAAAAGCAGGCGCAGAAGAGGCGGTAGTCTCAACGCGAACTATGTCATTGTCACCGCCTTTTTCCTTGCTCGCATGGCGGCGCTCGGCTGCTGCGAGCTCGGACAGATTATCTTCGGCCAGTTCGTCAATCTCATAGCGGCGGTCGCGCACGTAGGCAGTCTCCGGGACGAAGAGTATGAGCAGGAGGGTCTCAAGCGCGACGAAGGGGATGAGAATATGGAAGAGATAGCGCCATCCGAGGTTCGTTGCAATGGGCCCGACGATGATGGCGGAGAAATTCGATGCGGCACCCAGAATGAATTGTATGAGAGTAACCCAAACTCCACGCTGGTGTACGAAGAAGAGGTCGCCGATGATTGAGACGACCAGGGACTCAAAAGCGGATCTTTCGTCGAGTTAGCGGTAAGAGCAGGTTTGATACAAGGATGCTTACATGGAAAAGCCTTGAACAATACGCGCTGCAAGGAGCCCATTATAATTATAGGTCGCGCTGCCGATGATGGTTCCAATCAAACCGAACATGCTGGATACGATAAGAAGAGGCCGTTTCCCCCATTTTCGGGAAAACGCTGAAACAAACGGGCCTGAAGCCGCTGTCACCAACAGCATGTATCCCGAAAGTACTGTGACATCAGCAACTCCCACCTGGAAATCCATGGCAATGACAACGAGTGCTGGCGAGAGCAGAGGAGCGAGAACAGAGGCGTAAAGAATGGAGCCATAAGAGATGATGAACATGATGATGAGCTTCTTTGCTGTCGGCCAGTTGAGCGGGTCATTAGGATCTTCGGAGCTGCGACGGTGTCAACTTGCGAACGGATTATTGTCAGGAAGGCGACTAACGGTTGCGGTATGAGAATAATGTCTGCATCGTTGCCTGTGCCGTGCTTTAGCCCTGCCGTAGCCTCTGTCCTCTGGTTGTTATCTTCGGCTAAGATGACCGTGGCCGGAACATGCTGAGGGCGTCTGTCTTCTAGGACGCCGAGGAAGCCCATTGTCGTTCTGTAATCCGCGAGAAGATGGGGAGCGGATCAGCCCTGAATAGTTGCCCAAGGTCAGGTCCAGCTGAGAGAAGGTGTAGGGGTGATGTAGGCAAACTATCGCACAGGACGAAGCAGCGTGGCACCAAGGCATGATAAAGTGCAGATAGCGCGTCTTTTGCCGGAGGTTCCGGTCCATTGGGGAAAAGTACACAGACCGTCTGATGGCCTGCAGAATCCTTGCGGGGGTGCTCATTCCAATAATGCCCCACAAGAGCAGCGTTGGAGACCCCCTGTCAGTAGAGATGCACAAGGCGCGGGTAGGGTGCAATTCATCCAGAGTATGCATCTGCAGGGAGGTCAGCCATCACTTTCAGCGAGCTGTAGCAAGCGCGCAGCGGCTCGTGCAACCGATCTGAAGTACACAGTACGGATATTCACAAAGATGTGAACGAAGATGAGATGCATTGCGAACACATTGATACAAACAATGGCCGAGGCGTAGTCTACCCCAAAAAGCCACTGCGGAGCAAAGTCGCTACCCCGCAAGATGGCTAGATGCCCCACAGACCGAGTCAGCGGCGGCTGCGGCCGCTAGGTAGCGATCGGTGTGTACTATGTATGTAGGCTCCTACGGCTCCTCAAGCCATGCCAATTCTGCAGTCGACAGACTCTGCATGGAGTCAGTCAGCCCTATCTGCCATGTACCCTTCCCGGGCCGCAAAGCCGTCTGTGGGCTTCTGTCTGATCTCGGCGCCCGGGAGATGCTCGAGCTGCCTCTCGGGAACAGGGTGCGTGGCAGGGTTTGGCTCCTGTGCCCGAGTTCACTCAGTATCTACCATGGTAGTAGTTGATGGCAAAGGGGCCCAGGGTGCCGTGCCCAGAGCAGTGGGGTGAAAAGGAGCAGGTGGTTGTCTTGCTGGAGGTCAACGTTCAGCAGCCGCCAGTACTGGAAGAAGCATGCATGAAGCATTGTTTTTTGGAGCCTTCATACCCATGGCGCTGTCTATGCTGTCCAACACCAGCAGGCTGTGTCATGTGACTTCGAAAGCGCCAAGCACTACGCATGGCCCAAGCACCTCCCATCGGCGTCTTCACCGTGCGGCTTTACAGTCGACAACCTCATCAGCCCTTATTTCCCTCTATAGAACTACCAAGTCCGTCTTTGTAGGCTCTTTGTTTGTCATGTGCTGGTTTCAAACCCCAGAATGCAAATTTGTTCGGGATCGACCATGACCTCATCAGTCCACGGGTAACCACAGGGGATCCTATAAAGCTCCAGACGAAACCATGAGCACAGCTTGTGTACCCTGCGCCTTATTAGACCCCCTCTCCCACGGCTTGCACATACGCGACGTATTCAACAACACCAGCCTCCTCCAGCCAGTTGGCCCATGAACATTCGAACATGGCGATAGCCCTCACCAGCGCGACAGGCAAGCTCGGCTCTGCCGTCCTGAATGCCATTCTCGACAACCAGCTCGTCGACCCAGCGGAGCTAGTTGTCTGTGTACGTCCGCTCGACATCCTCAATCGACCCGTAGCAAAGACACGAACCCTGAAGGAGCCCTGACGTGGCCAAACAGACTTCGTCAAACCCCCTCGATGAGCGCTTCAATGTCCTGCGCGACAAGAACATCACCATCCGCTACAACAACTTCGATGAGCCCGCTTCGCTCGAGCGCGCTTTCGCAGGATGCTCCAAGCTCTTCCTCGTCTCCAGCCCGCGCATCTCCATGGACTACAACGATGCGCCGCTGTGGAAAGGCAGGGAGGCGCATCACCGTGCGGCAATCGATGCTGCCGTCAAGACTGGGGTCAAGCACGTCTACTACACGTCCCTGGCCTTCGCCAACCCCTCGAAAGCGGGCGTCATGCGGGCGCACATCCGCACCGAGCAATACTTGAACCATCTTGCGGAGGAGGGAACGACCAATTACACCATTATCCGCGAAGGGCTGTACAACGAGAGTTGGCCGCTGTACTTTGGGTATTACTTCAAATTGAACGAAGATAAACGGAGCCAAGTACTTGTCGCCGGAGATGGACCGATATCATGCACGGCTATCGCCGACATGGCCTTCGCGACTGCGAAGATCGTCACAGCGCCTAGCGAAGCCTGGAAGGGAAAGACATTCTACCTGTCGCAGAACAAGACATGGACACTGCACGACATCGCGCGGATCGTCAGCAGAGCCAAGGGTCACGACGTTACCTTGAAGATTGTTCCCCGGAAAGAGTACGAAGAACATTACGCAGGCGAGGGTATGGAGAGGGCTTCTGTGGAATGGTGGAGTACAACGTACGATGCCCTGAAGGATGGGGAGTGCGATGTCAAGGACACTACCCTCGAGCATCTGTTGAGAGAAGCGGATAGGAAACCAAAGTCACTGGACATGACAATTGGAGAGATGATGGATCGGACGTCTCTGGCATGAAGAAGACCCACTAGATTATCGCGATGTAGAGCCCATGTAGATATGGGTTATAATAATGTGCTCTGCGTACTGTTGAATGTTCTTTGCATCCTACATTTCTGCACCTCTTTATTTAGGAGGTACACACATGATTACCTAGACCTAGGTACGTCAAAGTGCACTTGGTAGTACGTTCACTTCTATGCAACTCACCAGCCCACAATTTCCAGCCGCCAAGAGCATATAAACGACACAACCAATGGTTACCCTTTGTTTGCGAGGAGGGCAGTCGAAACGCGCTTGCCGAGCGTCGGATTGTAATATCACCGACGCCATGCAATCAGCACTAACTACCACCACTTTCAACAGAGACGCTTTTAGTTCCACTCTTCCTTTCTTCTCTTCTTAATAACTTCCCACTTACCTCTCGATTCCAGTTTCCGAGCCAAAGGCTGCAAACTCTATAATTGCTTCCATCATGTCTATGCTCAAAATGGAGGGTATCTTGAAAGGCAGACTGCCGCGTACTATCAATGCCTCTCTGAACGAGCCCATCATAACGGGGGGGCTCTTGTACTTCCTCACCTGGGGACCCCCCAAGATCCGCGACGCCCTTCTTCAACCATTTCGCACCAGTTTGTTAGCCCAGAACGCCGCAGCACGCATATCGGCGGTGGTCGCCGTGCTGAAAGTACTGACCGTACTCGGCGTTGCAAAGCGCATCAATCAGGCTTTGAATCGCTTCGCGCTGAATGGATGGGCGTTTAAACGACAGGGTGCGCCGTTTGAATTTGGCCCCGCGAAGAAAGAGCTGGTTGTTATTACGGGTGGAAGCTCGGGGTTTGGATATGAGATGGTGAAGGCGTTTTCGAAGGTTGCGAGGGTGGTTGCCATTGATATTAGTGCTTTGCCTATGGAATTGGAGAAGCGTGAGTTTTTTTTTTTTCACGCTGATTAAAGACGTTTGAATGGTGCAAGGAGAGCTGATACCTGTGTGTGCGTTCAAGTTCCGGACGTGCATTTCTACCAGCTCGACATCACAGACTTCGACAAGGTAAAGCAGGTCTGTGCCCATGTGAGAGAAGAGCACGGCGATGCCAGCGTACTCATCAACAACGCTGGCATTGCAAACGGAGGAACAGTGCTCGATGTAAGCCGTCCCAACCCCACAATATTCCAAATCAACACGAACAGCTCACCCAAGAGGCAGAACACAAACGAAGCCACCGAAAAGCTCTTCAAAGTCAACCTCATCTCGCACTTCGTCTTCATCCGCGAATTCCTCCCCGGCATGCTCCGCCTGCAAAAAGGCCACATCGTCTCCATCGCCTCCATGTGTTCCTTCTTCTCCGCCCCCAGCATGGTCGACTACTGCTGTGCCAAAGTCGCCGCCCTCTACCTAAATGACGGTATGCCAACCTCCTTCCCCGACACGCTTCCCCCATCCCATGAGAAACCGACTAACCACCCACCACCCTCAGGCATCCGCGCCGAATGCCTCACCCGCTATCCAGGCGGCGAAGCCATATGCATGACATCCGTGCATCCCGCCTGGTACGCGACGGGCATCATCCGCGGCGCAGAAGACGCCCTAGCCGCCAAGGGCATTGTGCCCGGTCGCCCCGTCGAAGTGTCAGACCGCGTCGTGGAGCAGGTGGTGCAGGCGCGGAGCGGCCGCTTGGTGGTGCCGGCGCATGCGGACATGTGGTCGGGGATTCGGTGGTATCCGCTGTGGGTGCAGGATTTGGTGGGTGGGTGTGTGAGGAGGAAGAAGGAGGGTCGGTTTTAGGTTGGGAGGGGTGCGTGGTTTTCTCGTGATACGAATTGTGCGGGAAGAAGTGAGACTGTCCCCCCTATCCTTCTCAACTCCTCAAGTTGTTGACACCCTGCGCTCCCAAAATTAATCTCAGCACTCTACTACCCACACACACACACATATACACTCTTTTCCATCTTTATTAATCACTCGAGTGGTAGAGGGGGAAAGTGTATTGATTTCAAGTCGCTCATTGTGCCAGGTTGGAGTGAAGGTAGTTGAATCCGATTAAAATTGGACACACGCACGCACGCTGGCTATATGGTCAGAATGAGCCCCTTTTATGGACAGAGCAACTGCCCGAGGATTAATTAATGTTTTCGGAAACGCGATTAGCTCAATATAAAAGTCACCACCACACCCTTGCATTTGAAAGCAAATACATCAACCAGAGAATTGGGTATCGAAAACGCGTCTCATAAGCCTCACAACATTACATGGACGCCATTCTACAATGCAATAGTGCCAATACAACATAACCTAGTACGCACCCACTCAGTACCCAAAGCTCTCCGTGTGGAGGTAGATACCTTGCGCGCCGGTACCCTTATGCACCGCCCGTTCGTCACTCAACGAGCAGACGTCTTGCTTCACGTCTGTCACTAAGCCATGCGGCCCACACACCACTACCGCGGACTCGCCCCACGCTTGTTCGAGCGACCTTCGAATGATATCTTTCGGATTCGGGCGGCCTGAGAAGACGGCTATGGAGGGATGGACAAGAAGCTTGGTTCGCGTGCTTGATGGTGTAGATGATATTCGAGAAGTCGGTCTTGCCATCGCGGGTTGAGCCTCGGTTGGTCCGCAGCAGGAACATGTCGCTTCGACTGCGTCTGGGGATGTTTCGTCGACTGTCGACTTGCAGCAGCACGTTCCATTAGGGGCACAAGTGTTTGTGGGTGATGGTCCGATTTCTGTGATTTCCTCCTTCGTATCGTCCGACGCTTTTTCGTTCTCGTTCAATGATGGGGATGTGCTCCTGAGTTCAACTGCTCCATGCTCTGGTTCCTTTGGCGTTGGGGTTGTTGACAAAATGGTCTTGTGCTCTTCGGTGAAGGTTTCGTCACACGTTACGTAGACGGTGAGTTCGAGTTTGATTTGTTTCAGGTCGTTTTGCAGAGCCTGAAAGTCAGAGTAGATGGATGAGAGTTGTTCCGAGAACCATCCAAGTTGTCCCCGACTCTTGACTACCCAAACAAATCGTACATGGCGTGTAACAGCGCCTGTAGGTAGTTTGAAAATAGAACTGACATCTTGTTCAGGGGTTGTATTCTCCTTCCAGCCTTGCAGTATGTCCCGAAGCAACGGCACGGTGAAAGTAGCCCCGGTACTGCCCGCCAGTAGAACGACGCTGTCAAACTGGCGCAGCGGTCTTAGACATCCATATGGGCCCTCGATGGCCACTGTCCTGGTGCTTGGCTTAGCTGTTGTGGCAAGAAGTCCCTGTGCTTTCTCTGCGTGTCTGAAGAAACGCCGTGTTCCACCAGCTTCGGATTTTACCAAGAATTCCATCTTTCCGTCTTCTGGAATCGATGCAATGGTAAAGGGGTGGCTCTGTAGAGGGAGGATTGAATGACAGGATAGAAACACATGCTGACCCGGCGTCCAGTGGATCGGGGGATGATAGATAACGACTCGGGTAGTTTTATGTGGAAGTGGAGTGAATTCGGCTTTGCATGCCCAGAACCCAGACATTTGTCCGTCCTTTCGCTGTCGCGGATGGAACCAGGAGATGTTCGCATATAGCGCCCGCAACATCCGTACGGCACGATCAAACCAGAACAACGCCACCGGTATCCAGATGTAAGCATGTATCTCGACCGGCGTATGGATGTACACAAAGCCGATCAGAACGGCAAAGGACACGAAATGTTGCAAGACAAAGAGCTCATAGGACCAGCCTCGGATCGGCGTCATGGAACTGAAGACAATCCAAACCAGCACGGCCCATGCCACGATGCCTTTCCACACGAGTGTGTTCTCTTTTAGCTGCGTGCCAATGAAGTCGTACGGTGCCCAGTCGGCAAAAAAGTAGCCCATGTGGATGGTAGCAGTCAGGAGTAGGCACCTCGCGCACCACCTATGCAACCAATTCAGACGCTCGTGGCTGACGCCGGTCAAGTAACCGATCAGGTTATTCTTTCCGGCCAGGAGGAAGATGAGCGGAAACTGAGCAATTGTGATAAAACCACACCGAAATGCAATGTGCTCTCTCGACCATCTGTCGTTCACGTCGAAGCCATAGAAGCACAGAACCAGTATAATGACCATGTTGGCTAATACTAGGGAGGCACGACCGATGGTGGGTAGTCGCAAGGAGCGACTTTGAAAGGGAATTCGTGCGGAGTAGTTGGAGGCTTCTCGCGTGAGTGCGAATAGCGTCGCCATCAACACTAAAAGCCACGACTTGGGTTTTGCCGGTTGCAATGAACCTGCCCGCGCCGCCGCAAGCCTGTGATGATTAGCAACTATCTTCGCAGGACTGTGGAGTAGCGCACCTCTGCCTGTACAAGACATTATTGAAGACATTCACCAAGGTCGCAATCCCGATAGCTGTGCCGACTACAGCCCAGTAGAACTTTGGAAAGTCGATGAGTGGAGGGGTAACCCCCATGGACATGGAGCCCATACCCGACCCGGACATGTCCATGATGTTTCGTGATGCGCCACAGGCAGGACTGGTGGGAAGGGTATAGGCAGTCGACTGTCGGGTATGAGCATGAGCGAGGTGTCGGCCATGGATGTCCCCTTGAGCGCGTTTTCGGTACGGACCACGGTACGGACCACGATACTGCCGTCGCGTCCGTCTCGGAGTGCAGGTGTCCGAGGAATGAGCTCACCAAGTGCGTGCGCGAGGTTGCAGGCTCGGCGACCACATGCCGGTCGCTCGGGTGCTACTGCAGGCTTGTATCTCGCCGCTGCATGTTCGACGAAGAGTGCTCTGGTGTGGTGAATGACCGCCATCCGTTTGTGGCTAGCGGGGGCGTTCCACCCCTGCTAGAAACCTGCTCAAACGCACTCACACCCGACGCGTGGAACGAACACCATCACATGGCATGGAGAACCGGCACGATGGATAACAAAAGATCTTGGGGTCCACTTCCCTGTCCTAGCATCTCATCGCAGGATCTAGACCGAGCAGGGAAGGGGAGCCTTTGAACATCTCGATACATTCCACGCTTCAGCCCCCTTCTTGACTGTCGCGAAATCCCCCGCAAACGCTCTCGACTCCCTGCAGACACCCGCAGAATCGGCGCAGATACAGCTGACGACAGCCTGGGCATATATGCTACATATGCCAAGCTCTTCTTGCGTCTCGGTGCTGAGTCTCATAAGCTACCTGTTTGCCGCCTGTAATCTTCAGTCTGGTACTCACATCTGAACCCACTCCGACCATCTTGACCCGGAAAACCCCGTCCACCGACGAGCCTACGCTACAATGGTCGCCCACGAAGGTCATGACACGTCCGCTATGGGGTCTATGGAGGGGATGGAGGGGATGGACAGCCACTCCACAATGCCTATGGGAATGGCAATGAGTTTCTTCACGTCGACTACTACATCTCTCTACTCCGAAGCATGGACACCGGCGAGCCCTGGCGCCTACGCCGGAACCTGCATATTCCTCATTATCCTCGCCATTCTCCTCCGCGCGCTCTTCACGGCAAAGGCCTTCCTCGAGGCTCGAGCGCTCAAAGCGGCTTTGAAGCGGAGATATGTCGTCGTCGCGGGACAACAGCCTGTAGCAGACAAGGCCTTCGATGATGCGAGCTCGACGACCGGCATCCTGACGACCAACGGGCTGCAGGAGAACGTGCGGATTGTGCAGGCGCCGGCGCAACATATCCAGCCTTTCAGATTCAGTGTGGACCTTCCACGAGCCTTCATCATGACCCTAGCGGCTGCCGTCGGTTATCTTCTGTAAGTTGCCCTATGTTTTCACGTCGTACATCTCTAACTTGGACAGTATGTTAGCAGTGATGACGTACAACATTGGTTATTTTCTTTCAATTCTGGCAGGTGCATTCATCGGCGAATTGGCTTTGGGCAGGTTCAACCAAGGTGTCACGGCCAAGTAACGTTCCGTATCAGGAAATAGGAATATCATACGAAGGTTGAGTGCAAAGCTTAGCACGGTCTTTAGACATTTTGTGTGAGAGTAGCTGCGGGATTCAGCTTCCATTTGGTAGTGCATGTCGTTAACTGAGCTTCGTCTATGATGACGGCTCGTTCTCTGGACCTCATCAGTGTAGCGGAAAATCTCGGTAGTTGATATTGATTATCAGTGTATGCAGCCTGGTCTGCATTGTAACCCTTGCCGTAACGCAGGTGGACCTGGAAACAGTCCGCCACTCCCGTTAGCCAGAAGCTTGACTCCCTAGAATCCCGAGATCTCGTGCACCATCTCCATATGTCGACATGGCCATGGAAAACAAACCCGCAGGATGCGCGGATATCGCCCGCGAGAGCTCTTGGTCGTGCTCAATGAGGCCGCACTAGCGCCAATGGACCCCTGCTAACAAAGGCGCCGATCGCGCCCAATCGCCCGGAACGTGCTCAATATTGCTCTCGAAGACTCGAACTAGGCTTCGGCATCTAACTGTGGCTTTGTTCCGCAGCGCCGGTCCCGGTAGTAAACTCGTAATGGCTTGTTGGGTTTCCCGCGCGAGGTGCTAGTTGGATTACGGCACGAGGAGCACTTGAGGACAATAAACATCGTACCTACCCAGCCTGCGCTTGAGCTTCAGTCGAGTTTGATGTACTTTGCTTTCTCTTACCATCATCCTTTCGCTCTTCTTCGACTTCCAGTCCCACCACACACCCTTCAAGATGATCGTCAACGTGCTCTCCCTCTTCGCGCTCCTCCCACTCACGACCGCTCATTTCACTCTCACCTGGCCTACCAAGCGTGGTTTTGATGATGCAAAAGCGACCGACGGCCCCTGCGGTGGCTTCGACTCGGTCAGCAGCTCTCGTACCGAGTTTCCGCTCTCAGGTGGCCCTGTCCAGTTGGATCTGGGACACACGCAGACGCGCATCGCCGTCTATCTTGCGCTGGGCGACGAACCCACTAGTTTCAACATCACACTGGTTCCGCAGCTCTCAGAGGAAGGCCCCAAGAACTTCTGCCTTGGCTCCGTCAACATCCCGTCAAACCTGAACATCTCCTCGGGCACGAATGGAACGATCCAGGTTGTGACGAATGGCCACTCCGGTGGCGGTCTCTACCAGGCAAGCTGAGCCTGGCAATATCGTGTGATGTGGTTTTGTTAACACGGTATAGTGCGCCGATGTTACTTTTGTCGATAGCATCTCCGAATCCGACTACAGCGACAACTGCCAGAACAGCACGGGCGTGCGGGTCGTACAGGAGAACATGTCTGGCAACCCCAACGACACCACACCCAGCCCATCCGCGGGCGGAGATGATACCTCTCCAAGCCCAACTCCAGGTGCTGCGACTCACGCGACTGCCGGTTCCTGGGTACTGGGTGCGGTGGGCATGGCTGCCTATGCTTTGTTATAAAATGTGGACGACATTCCAAGGTTGTAACGGAGGCTTGTGACATGTAGCGATGCATCAATGATACCGAATTCTTTCTCATCCGCTGGGAGGCTCATGGCTCGCCGAAAGCCTTGCTTCGTTCTTGCGGGATTGATCTGATTCGTGTGGGAAACGATTTGAGTGGTTGTGATTGGCCAATGGCGCAAACTCGCAGTTGCCCACTACATGCAAAAATGGGCTCCCGCGGGCATCTGAGATAGCATCTAATACATGTAATATCGAATGCAGAATCGTTGTCGATGTAGTCCAAAAGCATAACACTGTCAGCTGCGAACGTGAACTTTGGTGAAGAAATTCGGCCAACAAGCGAGGCCGCACAATTCGGAGGCTCGGCGCTTTTTCTCCGTCTGGACGCTTCGTCTCCATCACCAAACCTCCATCGCAGCCTTTACCAAGGTTCGACACTAATCCCGTACGTATAGACTCCCCCGCACGCTCCTGGCCCATTTTCCCCTCCGCCGGCTTTCCTCATACCCCCAACGCTGATATATATTTGACCGCCGCAGCCTTGCCGCTAGTCCTACGTTTTCCTCCCCACCGCAAATATGGATCAAGCAAAGCTGGCGCGCATGCAGCAGTCGGTGCGCATCGGTACGTCCTCTCCCGCGAAATCCAGGCCCACTGGCATTTCTTGAATGAATTACAGTGCCGTGTACTCGAGCTGTGAGCTAACATGCGAATCTAGGGTAAGCAAACGTCCTTCCTTCGATTGTTCCTCGCGCACACAGCCCTGCTCATCGAGCCCGCCCCGGCACATGCAGCCATCAAAATAGTGTTCGAAACATGCTTGATTTGCATGTCGTATGCGCAGCTGCTGACACGGTGCAGTGGAAAGGGCACACCACGAAGGAAGGTCAAGAAGGTGCACAAGAGCGCCGGAACCGACGACAAGAAGCTCCAGGGCGCCCTCAAGAAGCTCAATGTCCAGCCTATCCAGGCCATTGAGGAGGTCAACATGTTCAAGTCTGACGGCAACGTCATCCACTTCTCGGCACCAAAGGGTAGGTTGACTCGATTCCGTTTGTTGGAACGAAGCACACGAAGAGCGATATTCTATCCCTTTCGTTGGCTCTCACCAACTTCAGAATCCACCTGCTAATTTCAACATTCAGTCCACGCCTCGGTACCCGCCAACACCTTCGCCATCTACGGCAACGGCGAAGATAAGGAGCTCACCGAGCTCGTCCCCGGTATCCTGAATCAACTCGGTCCCGACTCGCTGGCCTCGCTGCGTAAGCTCGCCGAGAGCTACCAGAGCATGCAGAAGGACAAGGGCGAAGACGGCGCCCAGAAGGACGACGATGATGACGACGATGACATCCCCGACCTCGTTGCGGGCGACAACTTCGAGTCCAAGGCGGAGGTCGAGTAAGCTGCTCACCAAATGCGCAGGAAACGTATATGTAGAACCATGGCGGGCTAGGAGGGATATAGCACATATGGACTACCTACAATTTGTATCTGATGCGGATGATCAGGGCACGAAATACTGCCCTTGCCTCCGGCATGACAGTCACGGTCAATCTCATGTAGCATGCGGACCAGACTGGCGTTTATTCTGAAAGTAATAGAATGGAAAAGTCCCAGCACAGACACTTGGCACTTCGGCCCTGTTGGTTGTGAGTCGTGACCTTGCATGGATGTCATCCAAGACTTCGATATATGCATTGGCGGCCCTGGCATGCATGAGGGCCGAGGCCGAAATATGTTTGCTAATAGGGCCATCTCTGGCTTTACGCAGCTTCAAAGCGGCACGGCCAATGGCTGCACTGCTGCAGTATACCTGTCAGGAAGAGAAACATCGCAGACCTTTTGGTATACGGTACAAGGGTGTAAGGGAAAGCTGTGGGTGTGCTGAGCAGTATACATGTAATGTAATCATTGGTCATCAAAGGGACCGGATGCCACTGCCCTCCGACCTCCGAGCCGAGAGTACCGCCTTCTTCACGAAGTTACACGAACCATGGCTGGAGCCTGGAGCACAACATTGTGAACCCTCCACATTAGAAATCAATTCCAACTTGTTGCGCTAGCTTATAAAAGCGATTATTTAACAACATTAAAGATGAGAAACATTCAACATTGACGTCTGCCCGAGCCCCCATCTCGTTCGGTTCTCCACCCTAAACTCCTAGACGCGTCTGATTCACCCAACAAACGGCGTCGTACCACGCAACGCCGCACGTTTATTTATACACCTCAAGCCGCCCCCTCTCCTCGAATCTCTTTCTCACACACGCACTCATTTCCTTTCCTCTTCTCCTTCCTTGCTCGTTTGAACTTCTTTTTCACGATACGATACCCCGATACCCTGATACCCCCCAGCAAGCACACCAACCATGTCCACAGAAACCATTCTCATCTTGGGTGGCTCCTTCGCCGGCATGAGCGCCGCTCATTACGCCTTCAAACACGTCCTGCCTCAGCTCCCCGAGAAGGACGCCACCACATACAACGTCACGCTCGTGAATCCATCCAAGGACTTCTACTGGCGCATCGCGGGGCCCCGCGCGGCCGCCTCGAAAGAGTTGATGCCCTACGACAAGCTGTTTTATCCCATTGAGCCGGCGTTTGCGTATGCAAAGGACAGGTTTACGTTTGTGCAGGGCACGGCGACGCGCGTCCATACTGCGGCGCAGACTGTGACGGTGGACACGGCCGAGGGAGCGCAGAAGAGCATCCCGTATGCGGCACTGGTGATTGCCACGGGCTTCACGACGCCGAGTCCGCTGTTTACGCAGACATCCGATCGCGCCGCCTTGGAGGCTACATACGATGCCTTCCACAAGCAGCTGCAGAGCGCGAAGACGATCGTCATCGGCGGCGCCGGGCCCGTGGGCGTCGAAACCGCGGGCGAAATCGCAGAGCACCTCAACGGCAAACCAGGCTTCCTGGCGCCGGCCACGCCCAAGAACCCCAAAGCCAAAGTCATCCTCATCAGCGCAGAGAAGAAAATGCTGCCCCTGCTGCGCGAATCCATCTCCCACCAAGCAGAGAAGCTGCTCAGGCGTCTCGGTGCAGAAATCAGATACAACACCAAAGTCGTCTCCGCCACCCAGGCCAGCGCCGACGACGCATCCGACGCAAAAACCACCGTCCAGCTCTCCGACGGCACAACCCTCGACGCAGACATCTACATCGACGCCACTGGCCCCCGCCCCAACACGAGCTTCCTCCCCAAAGACTGGCTCGACGCCCGCAACCGTCTAACCTGCAACGCCAAAACCCTCCGCGTGGACGCTGCCTCGGCGGGCCCCCGCGTCTACACCGTCGGCGACTGCGCCTCGTACACGCGCGGCGGCGTCATGGACATGTACGACGCGATTCCGGTCGCCATGACGAATCTGCGCTCCGACCTTGCGGCTCATGTCACGGGGCAGGCGCCCGCGTCGGACAGGCACTACGCGCCGAATATGAAAGAGCAGCAGCTTGTGCCGATTGGGACGCAGAAGGGCGTCGGGGCTGCGAATGGCATGGCGCTGCCGAGTGCCATGGTGTGGATGATTAAGGGGAGGGATTACTTGATTGGCATGTTGGCGCAGGGGCATATGGAGGGGAAGCCGTATGCGAAGGAGGGCAAGTGGAAGCCGCAGCCTGTTGTTGCCGCTGGGGAGATGGGTACGAGCAGGGAATAGATGGAGCGGCGGGCGTGTGGTGGGGAAGAGAATTAAGCTGAGATTGAGATTGAGACTGAGACTGAAGTTGGGACTGTGGTTTGAGGGATGATGTGGGGTGGAGGGGTGGAGGATGTAATGGAAATGAGACTTGTTTGCCGTTGTTGTACTTTCTGATTGTACCTATACCCTTTGAGAATTTCCAAGTGCTCTTTCTTTGCACATTTGTTTGAAGATTCTACGCTTTTCGGTTTGTGCAATGGTGTCTCGTTCTTTCTCGGCCCTTGAACACGCTTAGGTATTCTAGGTCTACGGTTTCTAGTACGAACTCTTTCTTCTCTTCGTTCGTCGATGGCACTGAGGACAAACGCGGCGAAACACACATGAGAGTGTTGGACCGAATATGAGATTGTTTCCGAAGAGTTGAGCGACAAGCTACGAGTAGACTCAAGTATAAGTTAATCATCGTTATATTTTTGTGTTCATTTTGATATTGCCTGCTTATTGCTACCATCTCTACCGCACATCAATCTAGAGCTTCGTCCCCGAAGACCTACTCGCCTCAGCGCCATGTCGTCACCATGTACAACAGCCAAAACGACTCACATATGCTTATGAAAAAAGTCCAGCACGACCTTGTACCCCCTCTCATACTCCTTCTTCACGTTCTCCTGCTCCAAGTCTCCACGTGCAGCCATGAACCCGTGCACCTGATCGGGGAACCACTCGACGACATTCGGCGTCTTGAGATTCTTCTGCCACCTTTCGACCTCGGCCTTGTCCTCGTCCTTGGACGGCAACATGGCATACGGAATGACGACGCCCTTTGCATCGTCAGCGGCCACCATAGCCGGATGCACCGCCACCGCCGCCTTAAACAGGGTGCCCTCGAAGCTGCTCAGATTGACAATCTTGCCGCCCCAGCAGTAGCCCAGGATGCCCCAGCTGTCGATGCCCCTGCTCTTCGTGAGCTCGTCGACGACCTTGGGGATGCGCTCGAGCGTCTTGGGCGGCGCGGCAAGCGTCTTGAAGAAGCCACCTAGCTTCTCTTCTTTTTCTTTGGTGTCGGGCGGGTACCATGAGATGTCGGCGGGGTTGCCGTCGGAGAAGTCGGGCATGAAGACTTGGTAGTTGTGTTGGGGGTCGGTGTGGGCGAGGATGTCGGCGCCTTGCAGCGTCTGCGGGAAGAAGCCGAAAATGTCGTAGATGATGAGGATGCCTTGTTTGGCGTCCTTGGGGCCCGTTGCATCTGGAGCGTTGGGTGAGAACCTGGGGCGTGAAAGCTGGCGGTGATGGAGGGGAAGCACGTACATGTTTTCATGCCTTGCACGTCGATGTACTCGCCCTTTTCCTTGTAGCCCTTGCTAACCACGGCCGGCGTGTTGCAGCCTACAACTGGGTCAGTGAAGCTCTCCTGGTGGTCGAGGCAAATATGACATACAAGCCTGCGACTGCGTGGATTCTGTGGACATTGTGGCGAGTTGCTGTAGCGCGATCGGTGTCCTGCGTTGTGTTGTAGATGCAATTGGGGAGCGGGTGAGGGTGGAGAGAAGAGGTCTGGATGCTCTGCCGTGGAAGAAGGAAGTAGCGAGAAGGCGCATTGTTCCAAGCCCCACCCACGGTGCCGAGGTATTTATCAACGGCGAGCGATAGCTTCCTAGAGCTGTCGCCCTTGGAGTGGGGCTGTCAACATGATGTCACGATCGAGGTGGGGTAGCTCGACCACCACCAAGTCTCTGTCTACATGTCCGATCTCCGATCCCGGCAAGACTCCTGTGCTCTAATTTTGGATGTATTTTAAATACCCGATTCCAAATACCGAGGGTATGTCTCCGTTCTGTCCATTGCTATACAGCCCCGTCCATCCCAATCCGTGACACCCACCACTCACCCAGAAACCTCACACCCCTAGAAAGCCCTGCTTGCAAGTAGTAACCACATTGTAGACAACCACGTCCAACCAGCACACTCCAAAACATCAATCAACATATAAACAATCCGTTGATCAATGACCTAACACATGCAAAAAGACAAACATCCCCCCTCCCTCGCACCAATGCAATCATCCTTCCAAACGCCCTTCTCCACCCATCTACGTACCCAACAAGAAGCTCCATCCAAAACATAAACTTGTATCCATGGCTCAAAAGATGCTAAAATGCAGCCACAACAACAAATGGCCAAACAAGGCCAAAATATGCCACCTCCCAATACCAAGGAGGAAAAAGAAGAAGATTGTGATGTCGCCGTAGGGAAATGACAAAGGGAATCGATAGTGGTGGACAAGGCCGGCGAACCGAACCGTGCCGTCTGACAAGGGGGCTCGCTTCATCCGAGTCGCGATCTCTCAACCTCCCCGACGCCATATACGCCTCCCCGTGCAATCAATCCGTCTCCACGCTTTTGTATTACATCCCCAAACCCCGCGTCTCATATCAGTCCATCCATAATAACATTGTGAATCGTTTCCGAATCTGACGTCCATATATCGTACTCAAAGAACATGGCAAGGGCATGTGCATAGGAGATAGAGTAGAGGCATCGCAAAGAGGACATGTCTTACCTGTGTCATGCCCCGAATTCCTCTCTTCACATAATCAACTTCTTGGTCCTCACAATGAACGGACTCGGCATCTCATCACACTCCTCGGGATTCCAGACCACGGCTGGTTTCAATTCCCGAGCTGTAACGGCACTGCGCGCCTTTGTAGGACTCCTGAAGCCTGGCCGTACGGCTCGCTTGCCCTCGTCTTCGCTCAGAGCTTGCACAGGGATGCCACGGGCTTGTTGAAGTTCGACAAGAGTACGTCCCACTGGTCTAGCCCCGTTGGCAGGTGTCTTCTTCTTCAGGAGACCGGAGTTTTCGACGGGCCTTGCCGCTCGGCGCACCGGGCTGGAGTCGGGTCTTGACCGCGGCCGGGTGGGTGATGTAGCTACAATGGGTACGGCGGAGTGAGGACGGGATTTCATACCATTAGGAGCGAGTGTTGGTGCGCTTGTAAGACGTGACGTAGGTTTCGAGGGAACCTTTTGAGCGGCGGCGAGAACCTTGAAGGGGTCTTCGTTGCCATTGCGACCGTTTGAGCCGCTACGGGAGCGAGTTGGAGACGGAAGAGCAGGAGTGTCATCTTCGTCAAAGTCGGCGTTCCAATCATCCTCGGTCGGCGACGGTGGAACCTCGCCTTCCCACCTCTTTGCGCCCTCCTTAGCGGCGCTAAAGATGTTCTGCCGTGGGTGGTTGCGACGGGGAGACAATGAAAGACCAGCGAGGGATGCCGGTGCGGGTGATGGCTCACCCATCTGGATGTCCATGGGCGAGGGAGGTGCTTGGGTGGCTGGACCGGCCATGGTCCTGGCTCGTGTGAGAGGAGCGCGTCGTCTCGCCGGGGCAGGCTTTGTGGTGACTGTGATGTCGTCGGTTGAGTCATCAATCGATAGAGAAGAAATGTCGGTTCCGCTGCCCCACTCAGAGTTGGTGCCTGTCGTGCTCGTGGAGCCGTTGATGATGGTGATCTCGCCGTCAGCAGGGAAAAGCACACCTTGTTCTGCAGGCTGAGTGGGAGTACTCGAGCGAGGAGCGAGCTTTGGTGAAGTGCTCGGACGAGCAGGGTACTTCTTCAGTGCCTTCTCCACTTGCGCCTTGACCTCTCCCTCAAACGTCTCTTGCAGCTTCTTTAGTTCGATCTGATATCTCCGGTCGACCTCATATTTCACTCGCTTTTCAATCTCCAACTGTGCCTTGACCTCCCACTCTCGGCGCAGCTGGTCGTTGAGATCTTTGCGCATGTTGATGACTTTTACGTCAAAGTCCTTCTCCCTCTGGATCAACTTGATTTCCTGGTCCTTGAGCTCTTGTCCGAACTTGACCACCTCTTGCTCCTTGCGCATCAGTTTTACAATGGGCAGGTTCAGTAGTTGGGCTGTATCTGGTCGGTTGGTGGGAGAAACCTGTAGGCAAGAGGCGATGACTTTGCTCAGCTCTGGCGTGTAGACAGCGGGAATGGGTGGGTATCTTCCCAACCGGATCTTCTGGATGAGGTCCAAGTGGGTCCTCGCGTTGAAGGGCGGCTGCTTCGCACACATCTCGTATATTATGCAGCCGAGCGCCCAGATGTCGGAATGGGGTCCGTACTGCTCTGCCTTGCAAATCTCCGGCGACATGTAGAAGGGCGTGCCGACGTAGGTAGACGCGAAGTCGTGAGATTGGAGGATTTTGGACAGTCCAAAGTCACCGAGCTTGACGGAGTTGTCATGGTCGAGGAAGACTGGCACAGGTTAGCTGAGGGCAGGGGGGAAGCTGCAGATACTGACTATTCTCGGGCTTGAGGTCGCGGTGCAGAATCATGGGCCTGCCATTGCGATCGCGCACCGGCTTTGCATCCCCACCCAGGCCCATGACATTCTGCGCAGCTCCCGGCGGGTCCTGCCCGTAGTGGCAGCGGTACAGGGCGTTTACGATCTGGCTGAAGATGGACCACACGAACTCCTCCTCGGCGAGCTGGTTCTTGTTCTTGAGGTCCTGGATGACGCGACCGAGGTCGCCATTGCCGCAGTACTCCATGTACAGATGCAGGTCCTGCGAGGCCTTCAGGTGCTCGCGCTCGTAGTAGCGGACGATGTTGGGGTGCACGAGTTCCTTGAGGATGGAGAGCTCAGCTTGAAGCTGCTCCTTCTCCTTCTGCGACATCTTGGAGTAGGATATTTCCTTGCGGCAGAGGATCTAGAACAGTCAGCCAATTGCGCCGGGGCGAGGAGGGTCGAGGTGCGCACATATCCATCTGACTTGCGCTTGACCTTGCGAATAATGCCGAACGAGCCATGGCCTGTATACATCAGCATGCGCTGCCACGGGAGGTGGTGCGGGCGTGAGGGCTACCGATCTTCTCGAGGACCTCATATTTGTCTTCCTCGGGCATGGTGATAAGATTGGGTATGCTATATCATCAATCGATGCAGCGAAAGTATTATGGAGGAGAAGCTGTTGTGTTAGTAGGCTGGCTGGGATACAAGACGGATGCACGCTGGACGCAAAGCGGTAGGCGGAGGCAGACGAGACTAGTAAAACAGCTTGCTTGCTTGCTTGCTTGCTTGCAGTGTTTGATTGTTTACGGCCGTCGCGACCAGCAACCGCCGCGCACGGGCCGATTATCCCTGCAGCGCCGCTCCTGCCCTTCCGCCTCCGGATCTAATCTGATCTTATCGCCGACGCCTCCACGCCAGTGAATTAGTACAACACCATTCCTCCTTCCTTCCTCTCCCCTCCTCTGCTCTCCTCCTCTCCCCTGCCCTGCTCTCCTCCCCTCCTCCCCCAGCCATCATGGACGTCAAGAAGAAGCACGAGATCGAGGCGGCCCTTGCACGAGAGAACCAGGCAGTCTCGGCGGGCCAGCTCAAGGAGGACAACCCGCTGGATACCACCGAGAGCTTCAGACTGTTCTGTGAAGCTTGCCGTCGGGGCGACCTCAAGGTGTGCCAGGAGATGATCCAGGCCGGCGTAAATGTCAACGCCCGGGACAGACACGATTATACGCCGCTGATTCTGGTAAGCAGTCTTCCTCTACTCGCCTCCACCGCGGGGTCGCCACATCCCCGCCCTTCCTCCAGTTCGCAACGGTAACCGGCGTTTCCCAAGGCTAGTCTCTGCGGACACTACGAAGTCGTGCAACTGCTGCTTGAGAACGGAGCATTATGCGAACGCGACACCTTCCAAGGCGAGCGGTGCCTGTACAATGCCCTGAACGACCGAATACGCAACCTCCTCCTCTCTTACGACTACGCAAAGTCGACGAATCCTCTGCAGCCGCTCGCCGCGCACATTACCTCGCTTCTCACGCGGCCGGAGCCTAAGACGGCCGACATCACCATCACCACGTACGACCAGAGTTTCCAGCTGCACAAGTTTCTGCTCGCTGCTCGATCGCCGTACTTTGCGACCAAGTTCACCGCTACGCCCAGCACTGCAACATGGAAACTGCCACCAAACATCCCCGCCGAGTCGCTAGCAGTCGCGATGCAGTATCTCTACTTTTCGGACGTGTCAATGCGAAGAGTGGTTCATGGACTTAGCGATCAAGAGGAGCTGCATGTGCTGAACGGCATTGACAAGATCGGGCGACAGCTAGAGATGGACAGGCTGTTTGAAGATATCACAGAGGTGTCTGATCGGCGCTTACTGCGGCAAAAAAGGGCAGAGGAGCTGGATCGCGGTCGAGACCAGCTCGAAACATGGTTCAAGGAGAGCGTGCTGAGGAACAAGATGGAGATTGAAACAGCCAAGATTGACGACCTCAAGTGGGACCGGGACAATTCCATCTACGCGGATGTACTCCTGAGAGCAGATGATGAAGAGGTGGACTACGAATCCAACGAAACAGACGTCTCCGCTGGCACGTCCCAATCATCAACACCGCCGGTACGCAACACTCTCGGGCCATTGACCGGCATCCCAATCGGCCCCATAAAGTCGCGCTCGCCCTCACGCTCCCGTCAACCACGAAGATCAACCATATACCCAGCTCACAAAGCGATGCTCCTGCGCTCAGAATACTTCTCCACCATGTTCAGTTCACCCTTCCGTGAGGCGCAACAAACCCCCTATCTCCAAATCATCACCCTCGATTGCACACCCAAAGTTCTCGAAACCATCCTCACTTTCCTCTACACCGAACGCTCCGACTTCGGCCTCGACGTCGCCATCGACGTCCTCTTCACGGCCGACCAGCTTTTCATCGAGAAACTGAAGCAGCGCGCCGCGCTCATCATATCCACGCTTGGCAACGGGAATTCGTCGACTGTGGAAAGCGAGAAGCCGCGCGGCGAGACGGATGCGGAAGAGGTCATTGATATCTACGAAGTCATCAGAGCGGGATGGGACACGAGGGTGCAACGCCTAGAAGAGTTTGGCGCGCGGTATATTGCGTATAGATTGGAGCGCTACATTGACGAACCCGAGCTTGCCGAGCTGGTCCAAGAGTCTGCGAGAAGAGTCAAGAGCCGCCAGGAAACGGATACGGTGGAGCTGGTCGACGATATTCGGTACTACCTCTCGGATCGGTTCCGTTTGCGCTTCGAGGACAGCGGATTAGATGAGATGATGGATGAAGGGGGGGCTCACGACGCTGCGTCTGAGTCTCTTGACGAGGCGATGGAGGGTCTTGGCATTGTGGATAAGGATGGGGATGGGGATAGGGAGCTGCCCAAGGCTGAGATTGGAGAACCGTTTGCCGTGGGGGCTATTCGGACGTTGGATGGCGAGATTGCGGGCGATGAGTTTGCGCAGGATGCGGTGAATTATCAGATTTTGTTGGGGAAGATTGAGAGGTTGTTGGAGGGGTTGGGGTTGGATGCTTAGGGTGCTGAGGAGGGAGGCCTGGCTTGGTACCCGTGGACTGTAGAAGTATATACTTGGATGGGGGTTGGATAGACGCATGGTTTTGCTGGGTGGGATGGGAATATCTGCTCTAGCATATAGAACTCGAACTGCTGTTTGTCTTGTTTGTGAAGCAGGAGTGCTCTCTGTCGTTTGTTTATTTGTTTGTGTGGTTTTTATTTGAGACGGAGGTTTTTGGCGTGGCACCACGGGGAGTACACAACGAAGCATGGAATGGGGATGGGGAATTTTTGTGGCATTCATTCTTGGAGGCAACGAGGGGAAAATACGGGTTTGTGTTGATTGGATGTCAGATTTCGCTGCAGCGGGTATGCTTGCGCTGTCGTATGACTTCTTTCTTCAGGATAGACATGTACTCCATTCTACTGCGTCCCTCTTCATCGAGGCGCAATCGAATCGTGAACCGATGTCGATGAATACTTGGCTTGCAAGTCTCCTGCGGACGGACTCGTATGGAGTATTCGCTGCGTTGATTGACGGCAGCGGATTCCAGAGCCATGTCCGAATGTGGGTGCGTCTTCACCACGGCGCTTGCTTGGTACACCTCATTCCAATATACCCATGCGATTCAACCCGGCTTTTTCTATCCAAGCATTCTAGCTTCGATAGTCCAAGATGCTAGATGCAGAAGCTCACGACTTCCCATTAACGACGTCTGCGACCTCAGCCCACCGCTCCACACCCCGCTCCACAAGCACCTTCAACGCCTCCCTATCCACCACCCCGCCGCCGCTCTTCTCTACTCTCCTCAGAATCCCGTCCTTTGTGCCCTTCTTCCCGCCACTGCAGTCCACAACCACGCATACGGCCTCCCTACACACGCTCTCCTCAAACGTATCCGGATCACTCAACATCCAGTCCACCTCTTCCTCTCCGCCGCTCTCGTCCCAGTCGCGCTTGCCCTCGAAGACGGCAAATGTCGAGGCGATGGGCAGGCCGCGGAGCACGAAGGGCCGCGCTTCAGAAGGGTTATCCGAGCAGAGTATCGTTTCGAGATGGTCGTCCCAAAAGGCGCGGGGGATGAGGCAATTTCTGAGCGCGGCGAGGATCGCTAGCCACGCCGCGTCGAAGGCGTTGCCGTCGATGCTGATGTAGAAGACGTCGATGTAGAGCACCCAGTAGCCCTTGAGCTGGGGTTCTGGCTCGGGGTCGGCATCGTCGTCGGGGTTACTAGGGGGCGTGTGCACGATGCGCAGATCGGAGAGGCGGACGAGGGCCGTAGAGAGGAGGAGGGAGCGGAGGCGCGTGATGAGGGTTTGGGCGAAGGACGAGGGCGCTGAGCCGGGGATGTGCTGCGGCGTGCTGCCTGTTGAGAGTTCCACGTTGGGCACGAGCAGCCTTAGCGTGTCCATCTCTTCGCACTCGCGCTGCACATGGTCGTCGTCGTTTGTGCTGTTCTCCGTGCTGCTGGGCGCTAAGTCCTCCGCTGTTCTTTGGGTGTCTTCTTCTTTGAGGATCTCGGCCCGCACCCCGCATACTGCGCTTGTGTTGCCTAGCCGCACCACTGCGGAGCCATTGCAGTGCGTGAGGCTGCCGCTGTTGATGCCGACTTTGCGGAATTCGTGGGCTGTGCGGTTGTTGGCGCGGAGGGGCGCGCGGGAGGGCGTGGGCGCGGCGAGGTGGGCTTGTAGGAAGGGGTGCGGGGAGACGGCGGCGAAGATGGGGCGCGGAAAGGTCAGGGCGGGCGGGGAGTTCGAAGACAGTGTTGTCGCTGCCATGCTGGGCTGTCAATTGTGCGAGTGCGAGGCGTGGAGAGTTGTCTTGTTGGTCGTGAGCTGGTGGACATGGAATTTTCGTGGAGGCGAAAGACGCACGTGAAGTCGTGTTAGCGGACCGTGCGCGTCCACCGTGTTGTGTCCACGGATTGCCCCTCGTCATCTCGTGGGACAAAAGCGTGGGCAACACCAGCATTCAATCGAGACTATCACCAGCAATGGTAATCATTATGAATTCAGGGCACAACACGATGAGGTGTTTTCATCCATATTCGTCAACATACGGACACGAACCATGGCACGAGCAACAGCCCCAGGCACAAGGCTGCTGGCGCATTCAGCGCAGTCGAAGCTCCCTCCAACCGACTGGTCTCACTCGCACCACCCTCCGTCTCCGTCTCACTTCCGCCCCGCGTCGTAGAAACCTCCGACTCCGATGCTTCTAGCGTGCTGCTCTCAATCAGATCCCCAAACCGATCAGTCGAATCCGGCGGCAGCGTCGTAACCTGCGCCTCCCCCACCTGCACACTCGTCATCGAAACCCCATGCGCCGTATCCACCCAGAAACACGTCGGCGTCTCCCTCCTCACCCAATCCGTCACCGTAGTCCCGACCTGTTTCGCACTCTTGTACGTGACCAAATACGGCTGCGCATTCGCCGTGTTCGTCGCCGCCAGACTCGCCAACGGCGTCGGGCTCGCCGTCCCCGTGCACGTCTTGCCGTTGTTCTCAGGTATGGGCCCGATGCCGCCCATCTGCGGTTCGGATATGCGGCAGCATGTCAAATCTTCAAAGGCGAAGTCGTCGAGGACTTGTAGGCCTGACGCGTAGAAGCCGATGATGTCGCCGTCGCAGCAGAAGGTCTGGAAGTCCGAGTCCCGGGTGCCGCGTGTGGCGTTTGCGCACGTGTTGAAGTCTGGATTTGTGTAGTCGTCGGAGAACATGTCGTAGAGCGACGCGTAGCACCATTCGAAGTCGCGAATTGGTCCTGTGGGGATTTTTGTGGATATGGAAGACATGTTTGAATGGAGCAGTGCGAAAGGGACGAGGCAAAGTAGAGAAAGCTGCGAAAACAGGCAGAAAAGGAGATTGTATTGTGAGTCGTGACTTTCCCTGGAGGATTCAGGCTATGGTTTCTTGACCGCATTCAGATTGGCGAACGGATGGAAATTGCCCTAGGGTGGGGGCGGACTTTGATTCAGGCACATGCTGATAGTGAGAGAGCGATATGGCTTGCAAGTGGTTTACGATTTCGAAGCAAGCTTAGGCAAAAATTATTCTCTAGATAGAGATCCTGAAAGATTCCATGAGTGAAGGAAAGATGTGGTGAGGTCATAAACTTTCGTCTTAGATAGGTTTAGCTATCTATCGCTAATACTGTGAAACTGCGACCACTTATTAACCAATGCCCAATTTTCTACTTAAGCTATACATTAACTACTTTGACATATTGAGAAAAGCAAGAGCTTATACAACGACTGCGTGCGAATTAATAGCCTCCAGGGCTTAGTATATTTCACGTTGTCTGTTGAGTGGAATCTGCTAATATGTCCTCCAAACAGACAGTGACCAAATAGTTTCTTGATCGTGTAATAACCTATAGTCATTGCGGTGAAGGCCGTAAAGCCTAAATCCTCATGCAGTGAAGGTGAAGTGAAAGTGACGCCTTGCCACTCCACGTCGATTCACGCTTTCCAACGAAATATCTTTCCACACCTCCATCCACCTGACCCACTACTCACGCAAGCAGCTCCCCTATATGAGGGTCTTCGCACTGGTTTGCCTCGTCGCCGCGGCCATCACCTCCGCCTTTGCCGCCGTCTCGTTCGTTACCCCCGATCCCTGCTCTCCTTCCGACTGTCCACCAAGGTCTTCCAATGCATCTCACCGCAGCCAGCTCGGATCTCGCGCATTCGAGGACCTCACAAACAATGCTCGGATGCCCTGGCCAGTCCGCGACGTACGTACAAGCCAACCCCAGGACTTCGGCGCCATGAAAACCATCATTCCACAAACTAACCCGATGTACGTACGACACAGCCATCCAGGCGTCCCTACCTGCGGTCAGTCCAATACTGCTATGTCACCGCATCCGCTAGACAAGAGCTCTACGGCAACATGGTGTACGCCCAAGGGCTCTGGTACACCGCTCTAGGCGGCCAGTCGTCTCCGCAGGCACGGCACAACCTAGGGTTCCAAGAGGTCACGTCCATGGGGAATCCCCGCTACGGCTATAGCGACTACACGAACAAGATGAACCCGGATATCGACAGCGACACGCTGGCTATCCATTGGTGGCCCAATGCGCATGCGCTATCCACCGTCGGGTATATCCATGCTGCGATATCGAATCGGCCGGGTCGTCATCATATGTATCTGGGGAGTCGGCAGAGCAGTGTGTACCCGCAGCAGTACGCGCATGAGGTGTGTCATGAAGAATACTTCGCGCACGTTCCGATGTGTGTACTAACGAAGAAGTAGCTCGGACACATTCTAGGTACCAGACATTGCTAAGCCTTACACATGTATACATACCTCTTTAACACATACATGCAAAGGCCTTCTCCACGAACACCAACGTCCAGACCGTAAGTCCAGCCAGCCGCTCATACCCCCTCCCCCTCCCTCTCCCATATACATACTCAACATCCACCCGCTAGGCGACTCCCACATCCACTACCGCCCCCACTTCGTCCAAGGCTACTCCACCGCCCTCACAGCAGCCCGCGCAAAGCACCCCACCTGGACGCGCGACCAAGTCATCTGGTCGCTCGCCAACGACATCACCTTCGCCGGCGCCTCCTGGCCCATGGGCAAGAACTTCGCCAAGGGGCCGCGAGGCGCCGGCGTAAACCCGCACATGCTCTCGCCGTACGATATCAAATCCATCATGCATTATGACAGCCGCCTGGGTGCCATCGACCAGGCGCGCGCGAATAATGCGGATGCGTCGGTCTGTCCGATTGTGAATAAGCAGGGGGGGTTTGTGCATACGAATATGGTGGTTAGTCACTATGATGCGGAGTTTGTGAGGGCGTTTTATCCGTGGATGGGTTAGAGGGGTTGGGGGGTTGGTTAAAAGTAGAGGGAGAGATGGAGGACAAAAGAAAGATCGGCGGTCAATATGGATGGACGACTGCTCAAAGAGATAGCGGGGTGCATGAAAAAATAATAATACCCTGAGATGTTCCTCGAAGAACAGTTCTTGTCATCGGTGATTTCCGTCTCGCGTCGGTGTTTACTCCGTCTCACGCGGGGAAGGAGGGAGGAATCTCGAAGAATATCTCATACCTAGTTCGTCTGTGGTTTTCATGTGTGCCAAAATCATGAAAATCTATCCTACAGATTAAACTCTCGTCACCAAGGTAAAGAGTTAAATGAAAGCGTTTTACATGGTAGCTAGGAAAATCCGAATAGAGTATATCGTCATAATCGCAGCGCCACACACAGTCCAAGCCACAGGCAGAGCTTGCGGTTCATTTCGTCCGCACGGGGCCAGCGAGAGCAGCAAAGACGCATGGACATGTGGCTTCTGAATGTTCCGACATTGACACGGAAGACAAGCAAGGAGAGTGCTCGCCGTCAAAAGCGCCTGGTAAGTTCTGAATACGAGGTAGATGCTACGAGATGCGCTGAGTTGACCTTTCTGGAACCCTGGGATAGCTCGCGAAAACAAATATACCTAAGACCGCAAGCTAGATGGATCTGTAGAGCAAGGCCTGCGTTCTTTCCTTGGGTTTGCTGTCAATGGAACAAGGGCTGTCCGGTCCACTCGGTCGAAGATGGACCTCCGCCTGCGTACGTGACGATGTGTGTTGGTCCGTGTAACTGGAACCGGGCCAGGCAGCGTAAAGATTTTCGACGACCGTTAGGCTCCAGCATCGTTGTTTGAGCTCTGTGTGGCCGGGCATTCCACTCGATTTCGCTTCTGAATCTTTCTATGACCCCTACGGCCATTCTCCACTACTGACATAGACGAAGGCACCGGCCGTGCACGAATTCTGCCCTAGCTTGGAGCGGAGGGTTGCTCAAGACTCCATTCCTTAGTCCAAAAGGTCGGTAATAGCCAAGCGACCCAGTTGTGGCGTCCGACGCAGCTATAGAAGAAGGGCGGCTTGCGGCGTATCCTCAATCGAATGTGCAGACGACTCCTGCAGTCCAACAATGTAGTATCGCAAACAGCCGGTTGCGTTCCTCCACCATCGACTTGCTTCCTAGCGTTGCTACGCCAATAGACACACCTCATCTTGTACTCCTCCTATTCCCCTCTCCAGGCTCTTCGCCATTCTTACGCGCGTGAAAATTCGCAAGCTTGCGTTCGAACTCGGTCTTCCTATTAACAAGTTCATTGCGTGTGATTTCGAGCACGGCAATCATTTCTTCTGGCGTGGCTTCTAGTATGCGCTTTTGTTTCTGCGAAGGTACGTTAGCGTGCTTCTTTGGAGCATACGACTCAATGCTACATGGGATGTGGTGCTCTCTGGCCAAGGCAAAACCTAGCATTGGGTATATAGGACTAGAGTTGCGGTGGCGCTAATAATCCTGGAATCGTAGCATACCTGTTTGATCTCCTGTTCGCCCTTCAAATTAGCTCCGTAGAGAGTTCCCGTAACTGTGATGGCGGTAACGGCACTGGTCAAGATCCACCGACGGACAGTTTGCGGAGTAGACATGGTTATGAGAAATTCCAATGGCAGAGCGGGGTTGAAAAAGATCAATGCCAATGGGGCGACGATGGCATACGGCGAAGGCGAATGGAGTACAGTGCAGAACGATGAAATCTTTCGGAGGGGAGAAGCCCATCCCAGGACGTCCCTGCCAAGGCGCACCTCCGCGGCTTCCCCGTCGCGTTCCCCGCTCTACCACAACAAACACCCACCCACCCGAACCACCACACGCGCTTTTCTCACACGTTCAAATCCCACGACAGTCCGACTAGAGCCTAAAGCCATGTCGAACCTCCCCCTCTCACGAACAAGCACCTCCTCTCGCCTAAGCACGGTGCCCTCGCAGAAGCCACGCCAAATCTCCCACCTCCAAGCCCAACTCGCGCAATTGACGGCCAATATGGCGGACCTGGAGAGCTTGATGCGGATGACGGCGCGACAGGCGCAGGACATGCGGAGCCTTGGAGGATACTCCGGTGCCTTGTAGGTTGCGGCGACGCTCTAGGGGCATGGGATCAATCGCCGAGGCTGATCGTTGTTTGTTAGGTTCATGTCGGCGAGCAAGGTACTTGGTGAAGAGACGGTCAAAGGCGGTGCTGGAGGTGCTGGAGGTGCTGCAGGTACCGGCGCAGAAGGCAGTCGCGAAGAGGACAAGTGATGAGAATAGGGTTGTCTGGTCATTGGTATACGTACACTGCGGACACACCACGAATATGCGAGGCCAGGTGCAAAAGAGTAGGAATAAATGCAGCGACGAGCAGAGAACGGGTCGTGCTCGCTCATGAGAAGGCAAAGGGCACTCCTGGCTCAAGATACGAGCGGAAAGTCACTGAAGAGGATTACAGTATTCATCTGTGCGTGACCATTGCTCATTCGACTACCAGTGACGCTCTTGCCGTCGGCCAGTTCAGCTGTCCTCACACATGCCGAGTCTCAAATCCCCGTCCCTACGGAAAAGAGGAAGAGCGGATTTTCCAGCTCGTATCTCACCAAAGCAGTTGGCAAAAACAAAAGCAGCTAGACTGAGCATTACAGCTGCAGGACATACAGCTCAGCGTAGCCAGATAAGATTAATCCTCGTCCCGGGATAGGCTGCTCGAGGCAATGGCAGCGATATGATTGTCCGCCCTGATCCCAAGCGGGCACGTTGCACCAAGACGCACAGCCAATCTAGGGGTCCAAGAGTGACTTGGACGGACCCTCTTGGTATACCGTTGGCTGATAGTTGGGTTGAAAATGTCGTTATCTAGTATTATAATGTCGCAAAGATAAGGCGTAATCGCCTCATGGTGCAACAAGACCGATCCGTAAGCCTTGCTCCCTCGGTATAAATCAGACCGTTTCGCCCGCTCGCTGTGTGATTTTCTAAGACGTTCCTCTGGATTTTCGATGACGGCTTCCGCTCACCCTTTCCGCTCCGCTCGTCGTAGCTGCATCCGCGCCAAGGCCTGACTCCCACCTGGCTAGATACTCTAGAAGAGAAGACGACCGTCCCTTTACCGTACTTGACTGTGCCGCCTGAGATTACAGAAATGACCTGAGGGTACATGGATGGCGGCCAGCCAAGCCTGCCACGTTCGCCATTGGCTCTGCCACATCACCAACAATCATCCCGACCGTATGCCAAACTGCCGATGTCCTCGAATCCCACGCGGCTGCGTTCACGTCGACTGAGCGAAGGATCCGAACTGCATGGCAGTTGTTCCATTAGGAATCGTCCACGAATGGGCAAACATGCAGCACGCGACCAGAGGTGCCGTTATCGTGGGGTTCGTGCCAGCTTGATAGGACGCTCAAATCAAATGTGCTGATGGGTGAGAATGTCTCTCGAGCTGGCACCCCACGAGCCAGGAAACCCCACCATCCCGCGGCAGCAAGCAGGGGTGGATCAACCGGCAGACCCCCGCAAGAGGCCGGAACAGTTTCGCCCTCTCGGTAGGCGTGTTGGAGGAGCCTCGTTTTGTATGCGGCTGCAGCGGTTGCAGGTCTAGACTCGCTATTCGGAGTCGTGCCTGTGTTCCTGCCATTTCCGCGGTGACGGGAAAAGCAGCACTTGCAACGAGTGTATTGCGGCGGCCTAGCGCTGGGTCGCGTCAGCAACACGGGGCGCAGGGATTCCCGCCCTCCCACTCGACACCCCCACGCGCCTCGCAGCCGGGCCTCTGTCCAGTGAGAGATGTTGTGATAGATGGCGTGGTTCGCACTACCAGGGCTCTTTTTTTTTGCGTCTGGTGGGACGAAGGACTGTAGGTATATACAAAGGCACTTTTTGTGCGTCTGATGCGAAAGAACAGTAGGCGTATAGTATATACCAAGGCACCATCAGCCGAAAGAAGACGTTCTGTGCTTGGTACCCAACGGCAGGGGCGCGGGCATGTGAAAGGCCCACGCGACACCGAACGCAAGCCGATGGCCCGAAGTCTCCCTCTAGAAGCTCCTGCATCTGGCTAACTTATTAAAAGCCGGCCATCGGTCCGCCTGAATGATGAACCGTCTGTTCGATCTGTACGGAGGCGTGGACCTTGCGCAGATCGGGACCTGTTCTTCCCTAGGTACACGTGAGAAAGGAGTAGAAACACTAGACGGTTCTAACAAGGAACCGTCAGCCTCGGTGAGCCAGAGTGAGCAACTGGTTTGGCGGGCTGTGGGTAGTTCTGATAGACACCTGTGGTGATACGCTTCGCATCCTAGGTGTAGAGGCTGTAGGTGGTGAGGAGCCAGAAATACGGTAGCGGAGCATGTCGTCTTGGCTCTTCAGCGTACAAGATTACAAGGTAGTACAGCACATGGTGGAGTGAAGCCCTTGGCCGCGAGTTGGAGCCGGCTTTTGGTGGGGGCGCCGGCGTATCAAGGTGCTTGCGGTGCAGGACTGCAGCCGTGCCAGCAGCCGGGCAGGCGAGATGACCTCGGGAGACGTGCCACCCCCCACGCGTCCCCTCACCACCCATCTCCCACGAGTCCACGGCCCAGGAAGGGCTCCAACAAGGGCTCCGTTCGCAGCGTCACTGCACACTGCACAGTGCACGCCGCCCGCGGCTCGCCAAGCGCCCAAGTACGGTAGCCCGCACTGCACCAGTGCGCCTTGTTCTGCTTCGCAAGCGGTTGCGAGCCGCAGCCCGTGCAAATTGCAAATTGTCTCTCGTCCTGCTCCTCGTCGCCGTGCCTCGACCAGCGACTGCTGAGTGCTTCCCCGTGCGTGCGCGCAAAAGCAAATAGGCGCATTTCCTGGGGTACGCATCACCACCACCGTATGTCTACATCGCCCCCAACCTGGCCTCCTCTGGACAGCACTTCGCTGCAGCACGCGCACCACGACGACAATCTGGAGGCCCCGCTGGACATTTCGCCGCGCGAGGCGGCTGCGCGCCAGGGCATGCTCGCCGACTCCATCTTCCCAGACCTCAAGAACGATGCCCACAGCCCCGCCATGGGCTCGCCAGAGGAGATGCAGCGCAACGACCCGCTGGGCACCCAGATCTGGAAGCTGTACAGCAAGGCGCGCACCCAGCTCCCCAATGCAGAGCGCATGGAGAACCTGACATGGCGGATGATGGCCATGAGCATGCGCCGTGCCGAGCGCGAGCGCAATAAAGGGTACGGATGCCGCCATACGCAACGCCCACGGGCGACACCGTCCTCTGAATCCTCCCCGCCCTGATGCTGACAATGCTCCTACTGCCTGCAGACTGCCCCAGCGCGCCCCCATCAACCCCCCGCCAATGGCTGCTCCCCCGCGGCCTGCGCTCAAGAGCGCTCCGAGCGGCATCGCCCAGTTGCGCCGCTCCGTTGACCAGCAGGCCCACGCACCACCGCCGCCGCATGGCGATGCCATGAACTTGGACGACTTTATACAGCCATCGTCGGTCGGCAGTCCGACCGGCCTGCCGGCCTCGCCGTCGAATGAGACGCGCACCTCGTCGACCGCTACCGCCCCGGCGATACCGATAAGAAAGGCTAATCAACAACACGACCCAGACCTCTCCCTCGCCCACGCATCTGCTCCCTCGGTGCCCCCCGCCCTCCACCGCGACCGAGAGAATGAGTTTGGCTACGTCCAGCGGCGCGTCCGCAAGACCTCCATCGACGAGCGACGAGTAGGTGCCTTCCTTATCGGCCCCGCCCACTGCTAACATGCCCTTATCAGCCTCCCAAGCGGCGCGCAGAAGCCTCTCCCCAGGTGCCCCCCGTCACCAGCATCATGATCCCGAGCAATCCCGACGACGAAGCCGCCTTGCACCACTACTCGCTCGACCAGTCCATGCAACCGCCCACCTTCAACACCCCGCAGCCACAGGTGCCCTTTTCCATAGACACCTTCCAGATACCCGAGGACCCCATCATAAGCTCCGCCGGCCCCTTCCAGCAGCAGTTTGGCTTCTCGCCCGTGGGGTCACCGCTCATGTCCCAGAGCGCCTCGTATTCCAACCTCTTCAATCCCAACTCCATGGCCTCCTCTCTCAATTCAACCGACTACTATTCCCCGCCGAGCTCGGCCTTCCATTCTACTGTGTCGACGCCCCAGCCTCTGCCAGACGAGAGCCAGATGTACTTTGACCGCAGCGGCATGGACATGCGTAGCAATACCACCAACCATGGCTTCGGCCCCCACCGACCGTCCAACCTATCCACGTCGATGCAGCCCCAGTACATCTTCAACCCGAGCAGCATGGGAGACTCCATGTTCAGCGCCGTCACGAGTGCTGCTGCTTCTGCCCCATTCTCGGCATCCTCCTTCGATCAGCCTGGCCACGTCGACCCATCGCAAGTCTTGCACAACAACCTCCCCTTACGACAAGACCACATGCAGTATTCAAGACAAGATAACATGTTTACTTTTGGCGCAGATTCGGATGGCGAAGACGAGGAAGGTGGCGCATTTGCAGATCGGACAATGCCTACTCAGGCCGAGTACTCGTCACCAATGGATGAAGGCTCGGTCGACTTCAATGCGGGCTTCCAGTGGGAGACTGACTTATCCAACCAGTTCAACCCTATACCAGCACGCTTTCCTGCAGGCCCGCCCCGGAAAACGGTCACAATTGGTCCGACGGAGATGATGCCCTCTCCGCAAGACCATTGGGGCCCGAGCAGTGGCTTGGGCCGCACGCATGGCTCCGCCGCCTCTGTCAGCGACATCCGCAATCGTGGAAACGACCCTCGACGACAGAAGATACCACGCACAAGTTCGACACCCAATGCCCCCGCCATGGCCCACCAAGGAATGCTTGGACGCCCACAATCATCACCTAATACTCCGCCAGAGTCTGGCTTGAGCTCTGCAGCGCCGTCTCGTCCTCCTAGCCCAGGCGGCACCAAGCAGGGTGAAGGCAGTGCGCCGACCACCTGTACAAACTGCTTTACGCAGACCACGCCCCTCTGGCGTCGGAACCCTGAAGGCCACCCTCTCTGCAATGCTTGTGGCCTGTTTCTCAAATTACATGGAGTCGTACGCCCATTATCGCTCAAGACCGACGTTATCAAGAAGCGCAATCGAGGCAGCGGCACAGCGGCTCCTGTCGCCGGGTCTTCGTCGCGAGCGACCAAGAAGTCATCTCGGAAGAATTCGATCGCACAGACTCCCGTTTCAACTCCCACGTCAGCAAAAGGTGCAGATTCGGAATCGCCAACTTCTACTGGCTCCGCTGGGCTTGGAGCAAACGGCAGTAGTGCCAACAATACCACAGGCGCCGCGCCCGCTACAAAACCTGGCGGTGTAGTTCCTATAGCGCCAGGGCCGCCTAAAGCGCAGCCCAGCAATACGACAAGCGCAACACAAGGCCGCGGGACCAACGTGCCACCTAAGCGAGCCCGAGGCCAGAGCAAGAACGACGTGCAAGAGTTGGAAATGGCAGATGCAGACGACACTAACGGAAAAGCTCCCCCTATCCCAAGAAGGAAAGAGTCTACGGTCGCTCCGAGCATGGTACCAACCCAGAATCTTGGCAGTCTCCCTATGGGTGCCATGGGACAAGGTCTTTCCTCTTCTTCCGGACCTCAGGAGTGGGAGTGGCTCACCATGTCTCTCTAACTACCCAAATCGCCCATGATCTTTCTCTCCTTGCAATCACTCGGTGAGAGCTGTTATTCGTTGTTTTGCACCCCACGCTCTGAGTGGGTCCCGGCGTTCTGATATTTATGCGTTCCTGGATGTGTTTGTTACTTGCTCGGAAACGACTACTCTCTTATCTTCATGACCTGTTTGCTCATTTTTGATACCTTTTTTTGCTGCGTATCCTTCTGAATGATGGCTTCTCTCTGCATCACTCACTGGCGTCTACTGGCTACCGTTACATGGTCGTCAGCTGGATGGAGGAGGCAGGCGCTCCATTAGGCTGTGCAACCGCTTAATCTGCGACGGCGATGCACGAGACATCCGAGGGGGACAACATTCCGGTTCTCTTTGATCTAGTGATGCCTTGGGTGGTTTCGTTTACAGTTTGCATGAGCACATGAGAGATGCCCTTGATTGCATGACGGGTGGATTTAGTGTGTACCGAGGTGCAGATTTGGGTTCGAGGTAATATTTTGAATGGCGACGAATAGGCGGTGGACTGGACGTTCCTGCGAAGCGCGCGTACATAGAAGTTGTGGGTGGGAGTTTGATATCCTGGGATGAATTTGTGAGCGCTACGACCGACACATGAATTAATTATCTACGTCAATTTCCACCTTCTTGCTCTGCCCGGGCATGCTCATGATCTCGCTTGGAGAAGCTTGGAAGCCCCCACCCTTGGACCCTTGTGGTGGTGTTCGGCTATTTCCTGGAACGCTCGCTACGCTCTTACCTCGTACTAAGATAACATCAACGCACCTTCTATATGCTCTTGACAGCGTATAATTATAATCTATAGTAAACAAAGAGTCATACATCAACTGCGGATCTTAGGAACGCACAACCCCCATAAGGTGGACTGCAACTGCACACGTGCGCGTGTTGATGTGATCCTGACAAAGAGGTGCATACGTAAGACGAGTTTCTTTCCGGCAGGGACGAACCTCAGCAGGGACTGAGCATCTTGGCTCTTTCCGACTGGCAAACTTGCTTTGGACCCTTTTACCTCGACAATACTTGAACACCGATCCACCCCCACTTGTGTTCTTAGAACCTGCCCGCCTTTTACCATTTTGCACAGCACGACATCGCAAGGGAAGTAGACGCCATGCCGAAAGCATTGATTCTGGTGGCTGATGGATCCGAGGAGATTGAGTTTGTGACTCCTTACGATGGTCCGTGGATCCGACGTCCGATTAAAGATTGGAAAAGAGCCTTAACGAGCAGATAGTCCTAACGCGCGCCGGTTTCGAAGTTGTGTCTGTAGGCGTTCAGCTCAAAGAGAACTACGCGCAGTGCGTCCCACGTCACACCTACCTCCTTATACGCCATCCATCCTATCTCCCTATATTCTCCTGCTCCTGATATTTGCCTAACTATAACTACTAACAACAGCATGACGCGCAACATCTGCATCATCCCCGACTTCCCCACTCTCCTCAGCCTGCCCGCGGCCTCCGCCCACGAAACCTTCGACATCCTCATCCTCCCCGGCGGTGGGCCTGGCGCGAAAACCTTCTCCACCGAGGACGCAGTGCTGGATATGATTGCCGCGTTCCGGGCTGCGGGGAAGCACGTAGCGGCCATTTGCGCGGGGACGACGGCGCTGGTGGCGGCGCAGCAGAAGCACGGCGGCGAGAAGAAGAAGGTTACGAGTCATCCGAGTGTGAGGGGCGCGGTGGAGAGGGACGGCGGGTGGGCGTATAGCGAGGAGAGGGTTGTGGTGGATGGGAAGGTTATTACGAGTAGAGGGTGAGTATTTTTTTTTTCGTGAGAGGTGGCGGGGTGAAATGTGTGCGTGATGGATGCTAATTGAGGGTAGGCCGGGGACGGCTATGTTGTTTGCGCTTACGATTGTGGAGGTGCTTTGTGGTGGGAAGAAGAGGGAGGAGGTTGCGGGGCCGATGGTGGTGGCTGAGACACTGTGAGGTGGGAGAGTGTTGAGCGGAGGGTATGGGGGTGGATAGGCAGTCAGTTCATTGTAGGCGTGGGGATGAGACATGGGTGATGCGGGCGGTTTGTTTCGAGCATTTTTTTGCGGTGGGCTGAAAGGTCGGTTAGATTGAGCATCGTGGTGGGAGAAGATGGAATTCAGTTCTCGGGTACTTTTCATCCTCTATTAATTTGCGGATGGAGATTTGTGCTGTGGCAGAGCTGATGCGACCTTCTCTGTTGAATAGCTGGAATTGTTATATATATGTTTTATATGGCGCTGGAAGTCTGGATCGGCGGGAATGCGGGAACAGACAATTGGCTACAAGTTATCCACATGCATTCTGCTAATGTATCATCACGTCTATACCATAGTACCTAGGTACTCCATGGACTAGAACCCAAATTTCACAATCAGTAATAGCCATCATCCGAATCGTCGGAATCGAAGTCAAACCCTCCAAAATCATCCATGTCGCGCATCATACGCATCATCTTCTTAAACGACTCGTCATCAATGCCGTCGTCATCCGGGTCTGTCAATTCATCATCGTCATCATCCATTTCGAAATCGTACAGTGGCCGACCGAGAGCAGAGTTCATTGCACTGCGCCGGCCCGCACGCTTGAGCGCCCGCGCGTTCTCTCTCCGCTTCTCGCGGGCTTCCGGTTCGCTCTCCGTTTCCCACTCCGAGCCATCGTCTTCATCGTCTTGCTTGGGAGTTTGCGGAGGGAGATGCGAGAGCGGAACGGCGTCGAAGTCTCTATACAGCAGCACAGGGTCGGTCCCGTATTTATACACGATTTCCAACACGGGCCGGACTTTGGTCAGAAAGGCTAGAAACCGTTGGTTATCGCGATTGATGGGGATGCCGCGGAACTCGAGATAGCGCAGCTTGGTGCGGTAGACGCGGTCGAGCAGGTTGTTTAGGAAGTCGCCGTCGCGCAACGTCGCCTTGCTGCCTTTTTCTGCCGTGATGGTGACGGCTTCGATGTTGGGGCAGTTGAGGATGATCTCGGGGAAGGCGCGGTCGCCGAGGTGGTGCGTGGCTAGCAGTTTTACTACTTCGAGATTCGGCAGCGCCTCGCAGAGTTTCTTGACGCCTGCATCCGTGATCTCGAGTGGCTGGCTCGCGTCTCCTCCGGCGATGAAGGCCCGGACGCCAGATCGGAAGTCGAGGTCGGCCTTCACGATGGTGTCGACATCCGAGCTAGGTAACCCCCGGTAAGCATATCTTCCGTCTATCTCACAGGATACTCGACTCACTCTGTAAAGCCCACGCCCGGCCCAAATTGCAGCTGCACAACCCCCTTCTTAAGCTTCTCAGCCTCAAAGTCATTCCCCTTATCAACCCGCAACACCTCCTCCTCCGCAACCACCGGATGCCGATACTGCACCGGCTTCCCTGCCCTCTTCCTCGCCCGCCGCTGATACACAGCCCAACTCGCATCCGCAGGTTTCTGCGCCCCGACACGCTGGTTCCACACCTTGAGCGTCTCCCCCGTCGTCTCTACAATCTCCATTTCGCGCGCTTTCCGCCGTGCGCCTTCTTTGGCTCGGGCCTCGCCGTGCTTGAGGTTCCTGGCGCGCCACGCGGCGTTGTTGCACTCGGGCTTGTGCGCAGCCCAGTGCTCCTTTTGGCACGTGCGGCTGCAGTAGTAGGCGATTTTGCAGCTGTTGCAGCGCGAGAGGTTGGGCTCGCCTTCGCCGGGCTCAATGGTGCAGTTGTCGCATTGGTACGTGTCCATGGTGGCACTGGTAGGTGTGTGTGCTAGATGAGTTGTGTGTGCTTTTGACAGATGGCTGAGGGAGGGAAGAGCGCGGGAGGTTGGATATGGGTGGAGAGCTGGTGGGCGGGGTTCGAGGGGTGGTTGAAACTTGAGGGGAACTGCGAAGATGAAATTATGCACTGCTTGGCGGGGCCAAATTCGAGTTGGAGGATTTTACGTGCAGTAGTTGATGTACAATATGAATGACTGAATTATTAAGATATTATTGAGTTGTTGCTTTCCGTTGAACACTTGTGAACCTGCGAAGGGCCGCGAGCTTGGCCTGTTCACGTGACACTTTTAGCGCCAAACTTTGGTCCATTGGTCCAGTTCACGACACTGAATGTGTTATCTGAATCTGGATTTGCGCGTCTTTCTTGTACCTTTCGCCCTTTTTTGGAGCTTGTTTGGAAATTTTGCGATTTCATGCGGCTTTGATAACGAGCGTATATGTTTTCAAATTTGGGGTTGACCTTGGGCTATTTTTCGTCGCGCTTCGGTCTATAGCATTCTCTGTCCCACTTACTGTATAAATTGGAAATCCTTGTACCGACGCATTGGTTCAGGCAAGAATGCTATTTAAAGTCATAGTAATTATTATATTTACTTGCGGGAACTTCAAAGTCCTTCCCCCCACTAAAGGGTAATGTGAAGAAGACCTCGCACACAACAAAACGTCCGAGATAGTGGCACATACAGAGAGATGAGAACCCAGAACGGCACAACAATTCCGGCTTACTAACAATTCGTAAGGACGAAGCATAGTCCAAGGTAGTCCAAGTCTTACAAGTCCATCTCCATTCACGCTGTTGCCTTTGGATAATTACCTAGTTAAGCTTAACAGACAAGCTTCGTCAGGGGCGCTGTTTGCGCACCCTAGCCCACATGGTTTAGGAAGGCATCATCAATACGACCCGGTGCCTGCGCTGCCTGGGATATTTCCCATGACATTAATGGCAGACAAGTGCCCTTTCGCAGGCAGCAACATGGATTAATACGAAAGCCTCGACGCCGAGTCCACGGTAACTTAATATCGGATCGTGGGGGATTCTCATCCCCGCTCGTTCATTTCGGCTTATTAGGCATTACAGCGCTTGCTGGGTATCGCACCACCGAAGAATTTAGCTCCCTTCGTGTACGGGGTGTAGGCACGTCGGGAGACGTCGGGAGTAACCCCTGTGTAGTTCTAGCCTTTGTGAGTATTAATCGCTGCTTTCTAATTAGCTAAAAACATTGATTTACCTTAAAGATTACCTATTACAACGGGAGTCAGCACTAGCTGGGGTTACTCCTGACGTGCCAACAACCTGTACGCGTTGGAGAACGGGGGATCGCAATGTAATAAATTCGCGCAAAGGGTATAAAGATGGGGGAGAAGAGCGCAGACATTGTTGAGCATCGATCGATCTTCATTCGTTCTGTTCCATCGTCCACCGACCAGTCGATCCATTCATTCATTTCCGTCCAAAACTACGCAATAATACCGTAATAATGGTGTCCTTTACTGTTGCTACAGGCATTGCTCTGCTTGCCTCTGTTGTCGCCGCCATTCCTACGAGGGAAGGCTTGGTCGCACGACAGGCTACGATGCCTGAGAAGTGCTCGGATTACTGCAGTGATGCCGTCGTCAACTGTGTCTGCATCAAGAGGCCCACCAACTGTAAATACGGCCTACCTATACTGCCTCTCATCCCAATCATCGACTAATCATGTACCCAGGCGTTGCAACCTACATGTCCAAAGCGGGCGAAACCTGCAGCTCCATCGTCTCTCAGTACAACAACTTCACAGCGCACGACCTGCTTGCGTGGAACCCCGAAATCGGCCAAGAGTGCGTCGGTCTCCTCGCCTTTGTCCCCGTCTGCATCGGCGTCCCTGGCTACACTTTCCCCGGCGCTGTCAAGGCGGGCGACATCTGGACGGCCGAGCAGATCCCTGTGCCCGTTCAGCCCGGCGTCGTGACAAACTGCAAAAAGTTTGAGTACACGGATGCGAGCGGCAGGCCCGGTTTAGAGGCTATGCTTACCGAGCATGGTATCACGAGGGAGCAGTGGAATAGGTGGAACAATGGGTCCCTGTGGGCGCAATACTTTTCTTGCGTCGAGGCTTGAGCGGATCGGGGATGAGAAAATCTTACTCGGGTGAAGCGCATGGTGAGCGATGTGGGTAGATGGTACGGAGGATAGCGCAAGGCTGATAATGCTCACGTTCGCATCAATGAAAGCAGTGGACGAGAGTCACATTATCTTCCCAGCTGATTCGATTCATGCATTGACATCACTGTCCGCGTTGTATTGAGCCATTTCCGCGTCCTAAAAGTCTCAAACTTTGTAGTTCTTCTTGCCTACATCTCCGATCTCGATCCAATCTCGATTGCCATCTGCGTCCTGGTAGGTCGATTGCGCATATCCAAACCAGCTTGCGAATCCTGCCAGAGCGCAGACGAGGACCGCAACGCTGGGCTCCAAGAGTCTCCATAAGAGAACGAGGTTTGTTGTTTCGCCCAGTGGAATGCTGAGATTCCAGAAGGTGCGCAGAATGTCGAGTGCAATGAAAAAGAAGACAAGAATGAGCAGGATTACTATTCCGATCCACTGGAGTTTGCCGAATTGGCGAAGGGAGGGAAGGATATTGGTGAGAGGGTAAAGCAGTACGGGGAAGAGTGTAAGTTTTCTGAAAGACGAGAGTCAATTTTGATATCGAGGACTCCCAAAGCACACAATCGAATATGTTCAAGGCGCACCACATACTTAGGAGTCGGATCGCATCAGAAGGCTCAACACTAGTGCACGCTCCTGTTCTCAAATAGTGATGCCACCACAAAAACGCGGATTACGAACTCACTCAAATCACCCAGCTCCGACGGTACTCCGCACACCCAAAACACGGAAAAGAACACGATACCAAAAGAGATGGCAGTAGTAGCAGTCAATGCAAACCACGCGATACGTTTAGAACGGTGAGCACAAAACGCACGCCACTACATGGCCAAAAAAGCTGGCCTTGACCGTGTAAATGATAAGCCAGAGGAGCACGGTACATGCGACTTCCATCTTGACCGCCAAAGCCATCTCTTCCGGCGAAGGCAGGTAGTCTGACAGGCCTAGATTGTTCATTTGCATATGGTGGTGGATGACATCGTCGCCTAGTGTGGTCACTGTATAGGGGACGAGTAGCGTGGCTGCGATAGCGTTGAATATGTGTCGCGGAAATAAAGCCCTGCAGTTAACGTGTCCGTGCGCGTGATGCGCCGCTTTTTACTAGGAAAATCAAGAAAAACAAGGAAGTTTAAAGCAGTATAATTCTTTAACTACCTTTCCTTTTTAAAATCTTCCTTTATTAAAGTTATTAAGAAAGACCATCTCTATAACTTTGGAATTTTAGTTTTCTAATAATAATTAGTTTTAAGAAAAAAGTATAAAAGTGCTAAAATTTAAGTCCTAAAATTTAAAAATAATACTTTCTTAGGTGTAAAGTATACTATTTAGAACACATTTTATATTAGGTTCTTTTTAATAAAACTCTTAACTAAAAAGTTAGATTATCTTTTTATTTTTTAAGAAAAATAAATTAGGAAAGATAATCTATCTTCTTAAGTAGCTCTTTATAAGAAAAAGTTCTAATATAAAATATATTCTAAATAGTATACTTTACACCTAAAAAGTATTATTTTTAAATTTTAGGACTTAAATTTTAGCACTTTTATACTTTTTTCTTAAAACTAATTATTATTAGAAAACTAAAATTCTAAAGTTATAGAGATGGTCTTTCTTAATAACTTTAATATGTTAGGGTTCGGGCCCGCGATAGTTGGGATAAAGGTAAGTTGATTCCTAGTACATGAAATACTGCTATGCCAAGTGGGCAGGCAGGGCGGCAGCACCTTATGGGTGCTGCCGAGCTAACGCCAAATCGGGCCTAGCGCCGGATCAACGTTGTTCCGGGCCGGGTGCCGCCATGGATCCATGACACTACCCCCCCCTTCAATAGCCTCAAGTTCCGACGAGGCTTATAACCACACCTTGTAACCACTTGTCGTGTCCAAAGTGCCATCGCAAACCATTCCCAATTATCGCAGATCATTGTGAACTATTCTAAGTGCCTTTGTTATTCAACTTCAGTTTGTAACCGCTTAACAGCGGTATTGCGACGATGTGCCCAGTAGCGGTGACTAAGTCTGAACAGGTCGTTTTGACCGGCGCAGTAGCGGCAACCTCCTCTGGCAAGGCGCGCATGACCGTGATAAACGACTTGGTTACTTGCTGCGACGGCGGAGCGTTCCTGTCGTACTTACGTCACGGCGTACATGGCACTGATCTCGTGCGCTAATACCTCTTGTCGAGCAGCTAAGTCCCCAAAGTTGGCGTGTTTTGCGGGTTTGCGTGGATTGTCGCGATGAAACTGGTCAACCGCTTCCGGCGCGTCGATCAGTAGCATCCATGGCTCCCAAGATGGATTGTCTGGGCCTTTGGGGTAGTCGTCCCATTCGACCGAGTACTGAAGCAAGCCTTTCTTGTTGCGGCGGTATGGGTCTCGGAGATCACCATTAACCCAACAGTTCAGTATAGCTTTGATCGTATAGTCCGATGTATCCTCTATGTCAACGTTAATCTGACCTTCGGGTTCCACTTTCTGTCCAGGTAGTGCATCGTTGGCCTGTCGGTGTAACAACCATGGGTGGAAAACGTTATGCACGCGACCCATCTCCGGTGGCAGGTCGAGTTCATAGGCGGAGTTGTCTATAACTCTAGTAACGGTGAAGGGCCCGCGGTGTTTCATGTCCAACGACTTACTTGGACGAGTTGTCTTGATAAACCGTATGTCGAGCATGACTTTGTCACCAACGCGTAGCTCGGGGGCAGGCATGCGGTCCAAGTTGGCGTATTCCGCTTGTTTTGCTTGCGCCCAGGCTATATTGTCCTGACAGAATCTCCGTATATCTTCCATCCTAGCGACAAGTTCGTCTGCTCTCCTCTGGTCTGTGCGTGCGGGAGCGGACAGCGTGGTCGTGGAAGCGTCGGGTTCGTGGATCGTTGAGCGTGGCAAGTATCCTTTGGTCGCCATAAACGGAGAGACGCCAGTCGTGGTGCTGACCTGGTTGTTGGCGACGAACTCTGCCATGGGCAGGTAAAAGGCCCAATCATCCTGTCGGTAGTTGACGTACGCTCTTAAGTATTGCTTGAGCCATGCGTTGACGATCTCTGTCTGGCCATCTGTTTCAGGATGGTGTGACGTCGAGATCTTTGGTTTGGTACCCAGGCGTTGACATAACCGTCTCCAGAAATATGAGACAAACTGGGCACCTCGATCACTGACGATCTGCGCGGGGTATCCTTCCTCCCGCCAGACGTGCTCAACGAACGCTCGTACTAGCGTCGTGACTTTCAGGTCCGTGACTGGTATGAACTTCTTCTTCTTGGACAGGCGGTCCACGCTGACAAGTATACCCTTGTAAGTTCTGCCGTGATCCTTGCATGCTGGTAATTCAGTGATGTAGTCAATAGATATACACTCCCAGTAACGGTCAGGGATAGGCAGTGGCCGCAGTAATCCGTGTTTCCCTTCTTTGTTGACCTTGGACCGTCGACAGGTGAGACAATTACGGACATACTGTGCGATATCGGTAGTCATGCGTGGCCAGTAATACCATCGGCTGAGTCCATTGTACGTGGCGTGTTTGCCGGGGTGACCTGCGCAAAGCTCGTCGTGAGAGTCCTTTATAACCGCCGTGCGTAGGCGGGCGTCGTTGGGTACGTAAACTTTGTCTCTGACGTAGAGTAACCCATCCCTTATCTGGCAATCCCCCAGTTCAATGCGGAGTTTCTTGTCGTGGATGAGTGCCATGGGGATTCGTCGGTGGCCACTGGTTTTTGCCCTCATGATTTCCTGCAGGTCTTCATCGGCGGGGTACGCTTCCTTAATTCTGGTGACGAGATCCTTGTCAGAGTCGCTGTCATTGACGAGAGGATTCATCCTTGTCTCCTCCTCCGTCTCCAGCGACTGCACGGGTGCCAAAGATGACAACGCTAGTGATTCTTCCATAGACTCCTCACTGACGTAATCCTCTTCGCTGACAAGGTACGTCATCAAAGCCAGGTTTGCGATGTTGTCCGTGTAATCGTGCGTCAAGATCTGCGCCATGTATACTGCATGTCGGGAGCTGCTCTCGTTCGTCGCGTCGCGGCCATCACCGTCCTCGGGACCGTGATGGGCTTGCGGGCCGCCGTCGGTGCAGGCTTTAGGCGCAACGTGATGCGGCTTGAGGATGGTCTGCACCTGGTGTTGTCGGCGTTCATCGTGCGCGTCTTCGGGGAGGTCGCCTGGGCGTCGAGTGAGTGCATCAGGCTTTGCGCCTTGGCTCCCGGGCCTGTATCTTATAAGGAAGTTGAATTCGGAAAGGAATTCGGCCCAGCGAGCTTGACGACGGTTCAGTCGCTTGTTAGTCATAAAGTAGCGCAATGCCAAGTGATCAGAAATGACGTCAATCGGAGTCTTGGTACCAGACAGCTCAAATCGCCATTCTTTGAAGGCGCGCACTATCGCAAGGGGTTCTTTGTCGTATATCTCATAGTTGCACTCCGCGGGGTTCATCTTGTGTGATAAGTAAGCGACAGGTTTGAGTACGCCATTGTGCATCTGTGACAAGACCGCTGCAGTGACGAAGTCGGACGCGTCGGTCTCGAGCCAAGTCTCCAAGTCGGCGTCGAAGTGGGCCAGTATTGGCGCACTGGTAAAAGCTTGCTTGAGTCGCTCAAAAGCTTGAGCTGCGGCGGAGTCTGGTGCCAAAGGAAACGTCTTGACGCGGTTCTCAGTCTTCTTTGTAAGTTCGGTGAGAGGACGGGCGAGTTGGCTGAAGCCTAGGATAAACCGTCTGTAAAAGTTGGCAAATCCCAAGAAGGCTTGAACGTCTTTGACGCTGCGAGGAAGTTGCCATTCCTGTATAGTCTTGACTTTGGTGGGGTCCATTTCGATGCCGTCAGTCGTCAAGATTAACCTGAGGTACTTGACTCGCTTCACTTTGAACTGTGACTTATGGATGTCCAAGTAGAGTCCGGCGTCGACGAGTTTTCCCACTACAAGTCGGACATGTTTCTCATATTCATCCTCGTTGTCAGAGTAAATGAGTACATCGTCCAGATACGCCGTGCAAAAGTCGTCCAGGTACTGTCGCAGGACATCGTTGATGTATGATTGAAAGGTTCCAGGTGCGTTGCATAATCCAAACGGCATGACGAGATATTCGTATAAGCCGTACCTTGTCAGAAAGGCGGTCTTTTCCTCGTCTCCTTCCTTGACACGTACAGCGTTGAAAGCCGCTATGACGTCGACGATGCTCATGATTCTGGCCTTGGTCAGACGTGCCATGGTTTCTTTGATGGAAGGAGGTGCGTTGCGATTCTTCTTTGTGGCTGTATTGAGGGCTCTGTAGTCGACGCATATCCTCAACCCGCCTCCAGGCTTCTTAACGCACAAGACTGGGGCGGCGTATGGTGAGCTACTAGGACGAATGAAGCCTTTGCCTAGCATCTCGTCGATGTACGTCTTAACTGCCTCACACTCCTTTCGTGTTAGCCCGTAGATCTTTGGCCTTGGAACGGCTGCATCTGGATCTAGATCTATGGCGTGATCGATTCCTGGTCGGTGTGGCGGCAGTTTGTTCGCTTCCTTTAGGTCGAATCCATGAGCGAAGTCGGACAAGAATGACGGCAGTAGCTCCGTGATTTGTTGTCGGGTGAGCGCAGGTTTCTCCATCTTTCTCATATACTTCTCGAAGTCGGCCTCGGACACCGCGCAATGCTGTGCGGCGCAAAGGTTGGCTGCGATATGCTCACGGAGGTCATTGGAGTCGTCTCCGCCTGAGTCGAGTGCTTCAAGACGCTCCCAATGGTGTGGTTCGATGAAAATGGCTGAATCGGGATCCTTCGAAATCATCATGGCAGCCGCGCGGCCGGAGATTATGTCTATTCCGTTCTTTGCTGTCTTTTTCTGGGTAGCACTGTCAGGTGGCTTGTTGTTGTAGATCTTGTCGGGCATAGCGCCGTCCAAGCAGTTCACCAGACAGTGAGTCGACTCAAAGCTTAGGGACCTTGTTTCTCCAAACGCTGGTACTGGCCTATGATGATCCATCCAATTCATACCAAGTAAGACGTCGAACTTGCCAATCTCAGTAACGTAACATAAGACCATGCTAGTATGCGTTCTATGTCTGACGGCGACTTCGACTGCAGTTCGTAATTTTCCGAATAAGTTACCGTCTGCCAGAGCGAGACCAATGGGACGCTCCAACGTGATTTCTTTGAGCTGGTGTTGTTTGACTGTCTGATGATGAATGAAACAAGTGGTAGCTCCTGTGTCCACCAGACTGCGTGCGCGCAACCATTTTCGTGCAACTGGAAGTTTGATGTGATAGTCAAATTCTAATTGTCTGGACGCGTCCAGCATAGGGTTGACGTCCAAGGCGAGCGCGGAAACGGCGTGGATGACGGCGGGTTCATCTAGGGTATGATAACTGGCAGCGGCTTCAAGTCGACGAATAGTACGTTTGACCTCCCTCTGGGTCCTACGCCAAGGTTGCTCCCGATCGCGATTTAGTTCGGGAGCGCCTCGTTTTCCGAATCCTCATCTGTCTCGCTCTCATAAGCGAAGCTGTCCTCGTTGTCATCAGCATCCTCTACATAGGCGGTGTTAATTGCGGCGGCTAGGGCAGGTATGTCCTTGGAAGGGACGTAGTCTTTGCCCTTGCAGGGTGCGGATTCATTCCGCGATGTGTGACCGGGTTTGCCGCACTTAAAGCATAGTCCCAACTTGCTCATGCGGTTACGTTCTTCTGTGGTGCGTTTCTAGGTAAGGGCTCGCGGCGCTTTGCGTGTCTGCATCCTGTTGCTTGGAGAACGTTTACGCGATTAATCCTTTTCTGATATGCTTGTGGATGACTTCTTTGGACCGGAGTGTAGTTGGCTGTTAATGTCGAGATTGTACTAGTGCAGTTGACGAGCGCGGGCGAGGAAGGCCATAAGGCTCTTGTTCGGGATTGAGCTGGCGGAGGCTTGACGGGCCAATCGACTATCCATAAGTCGGCGAGCGTGACGTACTTTGCCCATCTCATCCATACTGAGTAAGTTGATGACTGATAGGAATCGTCCTTGCCATTGCGCAAATGTCTCGCCCTTCTTCTATTGTAAGGAGTTGTCGTAGAGTTTCTGCTTGGCTTCGACAATGCGGTCGTAGGACATATAAGTCTCATCCAACGGTCTTAGTAGGTCGTCTAAGGTGTTGACCAAGTTGAGGATTGGGTACACCAAACTCCAAGCATCGTCCTTAATGAAGCGACGGACATAGCGAACCTTGTGTTCTTCTAACAGAAGCGTAATGGCTTTGTCAATCGCTTGTATACGCCATTATTCGTAGTCTTCCTTGTCTTTCCCGCTAAAGGACTCTATCTTAGGTGCCTTGTAGTGCGATCCTCCACCTGTCGCAAGCGATACGTGAGACGCGCTGAAAGGTCGCTCTGAATCTCTCCGATTATTACGTTGGTCACGGTTGTCGCGTCGGTCTCGGTCGTCGCGTCGATCGCGGTGGTCAAATCGATCGCGATCTTCCTGGTCGTAGTCTCGGGGTTCATATGCATCCTCGCGGTTGCCGCGCAAATCTCGTCGTTCGTATCCAGTGTCACAGTATGGGTTCTCGTTGGGACGAGCATGGGTAAACCTACCGTAAGCTGAACCGGCTGGATGATAGTTGAGAGCGGGATCGCTGTTCGGCGTATAGACATCGCGTTGGGGAGAGCGCGCGCGACCAGTGCCGTAGGAAAGAGAAGGCGACCTATTAAACTGATTACGTGGGAGAGGTTGCCCTCGTTCTATCACGTCATAGGTTTGACGAGTGGTTTGTTGTCTCAGAGCTTTCAACTCATCCTCAGCTACGTAAGCCGCTTTCTCAGCTAGTAGTGCTTGTTGTTCTGTCTGCTGCAAGTCGTGCTTGAGGTGTTGAGCATCCTGGATGGCATACTAGTAGTCAGCTTTTACGTTATGAAGCTCAGTGTTCGCATTCTGGTTAGCGGTCATCGCATTGTTGAACTTGCTCTGCAACTCTTGTCCTGCCTGCACTGTCTAACGGAAACAAGTAAGGATGTCCTTCAGCTCGTCTTTAGCAGAGGCTAAGTCGATTCCTCGCTGCTTATAAGAGTCCAGCAGGGCGTCATGTGCTTGTTGTAGTTGCTCATAAGCCTCAGGGTCAGTGCCACCTGCAGAGTTGTATGCGTTACGCAGTTGTTGAAACGTAGATTCCAATGCGTCAAGTCGAGAGAGTTTCTCCGCTAGTTGTTCCCCAGACTTTGCGCACTTGATGATAACGTTAAACCAGGCGTCAGGGTGGGCCTGTACGTCCTCGGCGAACTTAGCGGCGTCCGTCAGTCGAAACGTCTTTTCTACCCATTCTCCTTGGGCATCCTTGTATTGTACTTCTAGGTTGTAACCCAGTCCTCCTTCTTCGTTAACTGGGCCACGGGCTTCTACAAATAAGTTGGAGGCTCTTAAGGAAGTACGTTGTTGGTCGTCGCGCGTGAGTGGAGGTGGGGACTCGAAGTGGATCTGAGGTAACGCTTTCTTGGGTGCTCGTATGTCCTTGGGGCTGCGACTATCGGACTTTGAGCGCGAGGCTCCTCGAACCAGTGACTAACGTACTTGCTCGCGTGAGCGGCCTTGGTTGGGAGATTGTTGAGGTGTCTGAATTGTCACGCAGTGGGTGTCACGCGGAACGTCGCGTTGTTTGAACTTAGTTGCGTCGAAGATGTCGTCAATCCTGTCAGTCGTTGTGTTGAAATATTGGGATGTGTTTCGCGGCAGTCGAGTGTCCCAAGCCGCAGGTCTAGCTTGTGGGTTCATAGCGGGGATAACTAGTGACTAAGATTGCGAGTCACCTGCAATAGTAGTGGATTCTTAAGTATTGTCTGCACCTACCCAACTACGAGCAAAGGTCTCTGCGAAGGATAGGGTAAAGTTCTTTAGGTCTCCAGCCCCGCAAGGTTGCGGCGTAGGCGAGTCCGTGTTGCCAAAGTCGAAACTGCCTGGCATAGGAGATTAGGGTGCGCGGCGTCGACCTTGCTCGTCGTACGTACCGCTGATGTGGGGGTAGCTGGATGCCATTGGCAGCGGGTGAGTCGAAGTTATAAGTTGAAGTTGATGTTGCGGTTGCGGGTGAGGTGCGGTCTTTAGCACCTCAGGCGGTGTTATATAAAAGTCGCCAGCCAGATCTCTCACTAACGTCTGTTCTGCTAAATTGCCCCAGATGTCACTTCTATCGCTGTGAAACACTATAAATCACTGTGAAGTCGTAGTAGGGAGGGCCAGGTCCTTGTTAAGTCGTCCTCTCCGCTGACGTTCTGTAGCGGCACACGCGTCAACCCGCGCGTCCAGCCCTACTGTCTGCCTACTCTCCACAACGTCAGTTGCGCCTGAGAGGGAGGATGTCCTTGGTCAAGTCAAGTTTCTACGTGTCGTCGTCGACCGCGTCGTCGCTCGTACGCACACCACTGCGCCCCAAGTCCGGGCACGCCACGCGATCGCGGGATCTCCGATTCGTCGTCGCGCAATTCTCCGATTTGTCGTCGTACTGGCTCGCGTAGATCCGATCGCTGGCGCCCTGGTCGGTGGGCCTGTCGCAGCTAGAACCCTGAGGGGGAGTGATAGCAGTATAGTGTTAGGGTTCGGGCCCGCGATAGTTGGGATAAAGGTAAGTTGATTCCTAGTACATGAAATACTGCTATGCCAAGTGGGCAGGCAGGGCGGCAGCACCTTATGGGTGCTGCCGAGCTAACGCCAAATCGGGCCTAGCGCCGGATCAACGTTGTTCCGGGCCGGGTGCCGCCATGGATCCATGACATAATAAAGGAAGATTTTAAAAAGGAAAGGTAGTTAAAGAATTATACTGCTTTAAACTTCCTTGTTTTTCTTAATTTTCCTAGTAAAAAGCGGCGCATTACGCGAATCCGCGCATCACACGCACGGATACGTTATGTGCTTAGAGCTTATATAATATTCCTAAGCTTAGTTAAAATAGATAAAAGCTTATTTATATATTAGCTCTAATACACTTTTTTATATATAGCTTTAATCGCTTAGCTCTTCTTACTCCCCTAAAACTTACCTAAAATTAACTTTAATAGCTAATTTAATAGCTCTTTACTTAGCTAACCCTACTAGTATAAAATGCCTATTTTATACCCTAGTTACTAGTAAAAATAGCTTTTTTACTACGTACTATATATATATTATATAACTTATAGTAAAACTAATACTAACTCTATTAATATATTCTATTAGTAGCCCGAATAGATTAGTCCGCCGAATAGTTTTTCTTGGCAACTTTGAGGTTCCTTATAACTTATTATAGAACACTACCAACGTTACTTTATAGTAACTTATAATAACCTACTATAACTTATAATATACTAAGTTACTATTTAATCTACTTTTTACGTCGTGTAGTCTTTTTACACGGCTATAGCAGCCGCGTAAAGCTAAGGAGTCTTTCTTAGTAGTACGAACTTATAATAAGACTCCCTATAATATACAATATATTATCTACTATACTATACGTAGGTAATATATAGTATACTTATTATAATTTATAGTAAAGCATACTATATCTTAAGTAGTACTTTATCTAATTTTTAGTTACTAAGTGCATACTATTGCAAGATAAAGTTAACCTATTATTTTTGGCCTTATAGTAACCTATAATAAAATTACTCTAATTTACTATTAACACTATCTAAAAATAAGCCGCTAAGGGTAATATCTAACTCCTCCTCTATCTCTTTATCTATTTAACAGGTCCTTGTATTGTGCCTAGGCTCTTTGCACCTCCTATAGCGGCGTTGTGTTAAGGAACCTGCCTCTCCCTTACTACTACCTCGCGCCCTTTTTAATAACTTTACCCTAATAGAAGGACTTTTTACTTCTAAATCTGCTCTCTAAGTAAAGCCTAGCGTCCTATTTTTCTAAATGCGCTTTCTTTTACGCGTTTTTTACTTTGTTAGAACTTTAATTTACTTCTTAAGTTCCTTAATATGGGTCTCTTAAAGTACACTATAGTAGAGCATGAGTTTAGCACCTTTTATAAGCTGTGAGTAGCTTAATTTAGTATTAGGTAGAGACCGAATAAAAGAGTTGCGTACGAGCTTTGACTGGGATCTAAACTTAAGGGTATTGCTTAGGGTCCTGGCTTACTATAGTGTATCTAGTGGGGTACCCTAAGGTGGAGTGTGAATACGCACATTAAGGCGATTTACCACTACTAACGCATTTAAAGGAATAAGCCTAGAGGCCTTAAAGGCTTTCTTATAGTTTTCTAGTATAAATATATTAAAAAACGCGTTGCGAAAGGCTAGTAGAAAGCCCTCTTTGTTAATATAAAAGACGCGTTGGCGCGCTAAGTCCCGCACGCGCTAGGAGTACTTTAGCTTTAGTAGCGCGAAACAGACTATATTAAGCGGCTAGAGGATATAAGATAAGTGCGCTGGCATACAGAGTATTAGGATCTTCTGTTCTAGGCAATAATTCTTAAAATTCTAGGAGTAGTGGCTCTTATAGCTGTCTAGAATAAGTAACCTCTATAACCCTACTATGCGCGGCCTTATATACGCGTTAAAGTGCTTTAACCACGCAACTCTAAGCTCGCTGTTAGTCTAGCTAGTCTTAGAGACTAAGAGCTTCTAATTGCAGAGGATACTAGTCTCCTTATACCACGCTAAGATATAGACTCGCTCTTTATAGATAATAAAGAGTAGGGTAGTATACCTAGTAGCGCAAATACTCTAAATTACTGTGACCTACTTGCGGTTACCTAGCTAAATAAGCGTAGGTTAAAAACGTCTTTCTAAACTAGTTATAACCTTTATTAAGCTAATAATTCTTATCTAGAAGCCTATCTTATTAAAGTTATAGATGTCTTTATCCTACACTCTATACTTAACTTTTGTGTCCTCCACTAGCTAAAACTACGCATTTATAACCTCTAGGTCTTCCTGTTATATTCTCTATTAGTCCTTTGCTTAATTAAAAGCTATTTTAAGCTTAGGTATGCGCTTTACAAAGCGCTAAGTCTAGCATTATCCTATAGAGTCTCTGTGCCGCGCAGCTAGCAGTTTGTTGGCCATATCTTCTATCTTACCTAGCTAGAGTATAAATTCTTGCGAATCTAGGTTAAGGATATACTATATAAGCGTCTGCTCTTTAGTTATAGTAAGCTTTGCCATGCCTAATTTTGTATCTACTTAGGCGGTAATTCTATTAATTTAATTGCTTAGTGTAGACTTTGGGATATTATATGCTGTAGCAGTACGTCGTAGGCTTAAAATTTGCTTATTCTAATAGACGTAAAGAGTAAGCTTAATTCTGCCTTCTTAATTAAATAATAACGCGTTATGTTGTTAAGATATTATAATTTATAGTAAAGTATTATAATCTTAGTAAAAACTATCCGGCGAACTAATCTATTCGGGCTACTAATAGAATATGTTATATAGCCTCTATTTTATTATAGCTATACTACTAATACTAACTATAACTCCAGCCCTACCTATAATATTAATTTTTATTTCTAGCGCTGCTTTACTAAAGCTATTTTTTACTTTTACTATTACTAAATAAACTACTATTATATCTACTTTAACTACTTTATTATATAAATAAATACTATACTAATACTAATTAAAAATTAAACTAGATATAAGAATGCTTATAAAAAGACTAAAGACTAACTAGCTATTTAGCGCTCTAGGCCCTTTAATAAATAGCTATATAGATAGCTTAATATAGACTATTAAGCTTAACTATAAAATATTAGTAAGGTAACTAGCGTATCTATATATAACTATTGCTAGTAGAGTAGAGCTTAGTCGCAATAAGCGGCACTATTAAACTTATAATTAGCTCTCTAAATTATTATTTTTAGCTTATTTTCTTTCTCTAGTTATAAGTCTAGTGCTTTAGAACTATAAATAATTCTTCTTATATAGTATATTCTACTAGAATCTTAATTTAAAACTTTAATTTTCTTATTTTTATTACTATTCTTATTTATTCTAAGCTTGTCTGCATAATAATAACTTTAAAATTTACTACCTTAAACAATCCAACAGCATTTAGGCAGCCAATTCTGGCGGTTTGTGACGCCGTTTCTGGACGCTGACTTGCCACAAAACCCCTCTAGCCGTGCGCCTTGGGCTAGAGCGCACGTGCCTCTTCAGCTTTCCTACCTCGGCTAGCGTATCCTCATGATGCTCCCTGTGACGAGGGCCCGGTTCCGGTTCTCCGTACAGCTCTTTAATTTCCTGAGTCGGAGAGACGCGGCGCGGCAGCGTCTCTTAACTTCCCTAAGCCTAGCTCAAAAACGACTCCTACCAGATTATGCGGTAGGCAGGGAGAACAGGCTACAATATATTTGGAAAGATTGACTATCATCTCAGCTGAAGGTGCTGGAAAATCGCTCTAACGAGAAAGCTCCTCCATGCTTGCCGGATGGGCTTCTGGGAGCACATGAGCGCCTAGTAACCTATTTCGCGTCCAACTTCTTATAATTCTTCCAAAACATTGAGGCCGGGTAGTCCGGGAGCTTTTCAAACTTGCACGTGAGGTGGCCTCTGCATAGCGACACGGCTTCGATCTTCGCCTGCTCTGCATCGCATTGCAACCCCGCCTTGTTCCCTTCCCAAGTGATGCCTTCGATCTTTGCATTCCCGCCATCATCGTTGCTCGGTTTCGGAACAATGTGAAGTACGTAGCAATCCTCCTGCGTCCCCAACCAGCTTCGAAGAATATGGAGAGATATGTTGCCGTTCTCGTCCGGATCCTCGATCAAAAAGTCCCATTTCTCGTCCATGCCTCGAGCTCTGCGCCCGACTTTGAGCTTTTCCACGTCTGCATCGCTGATAGTCACATCCAGAGGTGCTGTGAGAGGCTCCTTCATGGGCTTTTTTGAGCTGTGTTCGTACTTCGTCGACCAGAAATTCTTCACCTCCTCCTCAGTCATTTCCCTGCCCTCGTAATCGGATTCGCTGTCCGACGGTATAACTACAGGCTCCTCCTGTTCCGCATTGCTGTGCGACGCCATTCTGTGATTTGCGTCGCAAGGTGTATTTGCTGTGAGAAGTATTGAATCACCGATGATTGTGATTGAAATTTCGTACGTGCCTGTCGTTGGACGGTCACGGGAGTTGGTGGCGAATGCGTTGATTGACTTGGTAGAGAATTTAGAAGTACGAGGAGAGGGAGAAAGAAAACCAAGTCGACATTCGGGGTGGTGAAGCATTGAATAAATACCTTGGGGAACGGAGTTCCGAAGGTCTTAGGCTGCACCCCGCTTACACTGACGTCATTGATACAGTCTCTCCCCTGAACGGCACCTTAGCGGGGTGGAGTCTTGATGTGCTCAGCCGCATCAAGGGTCCAACATGAAACTTAGGGGCCTAATTATTTGCACGGCCACCCTACATACCTCACCTGAAAGAATCTCATTGGCTAAACTCAACCGCCCTGTTAGCTCGAGGTCAATCGCCCTACAACTGTGGTAAACTGATGCGCGCGATAGTCCCCGAACTTACAGCGGCTGTGGAACGGATTTTCGGCCGATTTCCCATATGGCGCCAAGGAGGTATCTGAATGTAGTGGTGAGAGGTTGGTGAGATCATATTACTCAGTCGATATGCAAGGGGTATACCTATTCAGCCTCTGAACAAGTGTTTGAAACAGCCTTGGAACAACGTCATAGCATATTTTCAGCCTCAAAATGGAGTATTTTCTTACCTTTTGCGGGTCTAGACAGTTATTAAGGTTCAATCAACGTCAGACAAGACAGGAACGAAGGAGCGAAGGAAGGGACCAAGGGACGAAAAAACCGAAGGAATCTTGGAGGCACAAAGGAACGAGGAAACAAAGGAAGGATGGGGGAAACGAAGGAAGACACAAAGCAAGGCAGAACGAAGGTCCTTGAGAGCAGACTGTCCAGTGCAGCAATAGTCTCGCAGGTTATCGTATCACAAGGAGTTTCAAAAGTATGTCTGTCGCATGATCCACATGATCCTGCCCATGTGGTCTCACCAGGTTCAGCCAATAAGATATTGTCTAGCTGCTCACGTGGACGGTGTTATTTTTGGAAACCTTGTGGTAAGCAAAGAAGGCATACTGAGCTTTAAATATAAGCGCTGCCAAATCTTTAAGGTCAAGGTGTGGCACCATAACGTTAATAGTAAGCCAGCTCAAAAACGACCCCTACCAGATTATGCGATAGTAATTTTGTAACTGATTAGAAATGCCCCAACAGCCAAGGCACTCTCGACAAGCTCCGACTCCGGAATACCTGGCACAGTGAGCCCATTGACACAGAAACGGTCTCGCTCTGCAGTGCCTTCGACGTTCAGATTAAGGCCGAGCCGAGACACCTCTGCTTCGTTCCTTGAATGCTACAGACGTTTCTGCTTCATCACACAAAGAAGCTTGCCGAGCTTAGTGGAAGGCTCCTGCTGCAAACGAGCGATCTCGCGCTGGAGAACAAGAAGTTCCTACTCCGTCTCCGGCTCTCAAGTGCTTGCGCCGCAATTTTCCTCTTCTCCTGGGTCAACTGACCCACTAATAAAGCCTGACACCGACAACACCGACAAAATCACACGACACACTAGGTCACGCAACTCGCAAGGCATAACTTGAAACTTTCCATACTGATTTCGACAGTAAGAGAAAGCTAGATTAGAGAACAGAACATTTGAAAAACCAAAGTTGGCACATATATTGGAAAAGCGAGCGTGTCTATAAAAAGCGAGTGTTTCTATGCATACAGGACGGTCGGCACTACTTGGAAACTAGAGAAGGTAGGCATCTCAGAACAGGCAGCCCAGGCGGTTGTGCGCTGTAATCAACAGGACAGCTGATTTCAAGCAATGAATGGGATCTCCCTCTTGGAATTCCCCGCTGGATCCGCGTCGTAGTCTGCCCTGCTCACGGTCTTCACGTACTGAGATCGTGTCCACTTCTCCCATCCGACAATGTTCTCCCACGGGATGTAGCCCCTTATTGAAAATTCCTTCTCTGCGGGATGAGGGTTAGCCTCTCCGATCCTGTCGAACTCTCTTTGAACGTCCTTGATTTCGCCATTGCCGGGGCCCCTCGGTATGATTTCGTATACGTAGGCGTCGCCATTGGATGTGGCACCTGATTGAGCGAATTTTCTGCTGCTTGTAGTCGATATCCATGGATCATCATTTCCCAAGATGTTTTTGGCATGGTCAGTGACGGAGCCGGTTCCATCAGGATTATTGGCTACAAAGCCTCCAGCAGCTTTAATTTGCACGGGTGGGATGAAAGTCATGCGAAAGAGATTGGCAGCCAAAGCAGGGCCTAGCAGGAGGAAAGAAGCAACATAGGTGAATCGTGAGCGACCGAGCATTTTGAGCTGATTTGTTCTGATGGTTGTGGATGTCGAAGAGTTGGGAGGCTCGGAAAGATAAAGAGGCTTGGAGAGATGAAGAAGCTTGGAGAGTTGAAAAGGTTGTCAAGACGAGACAGGTGGCTTGACTTGAAGATTGCAGATGTTTAATTTACAGAGCAATGACAGCAACCCTTTATATACTTTGGTAATTCCGGAAAGAGTTTACAGGTGTCAGAAGTCATAGAGGCTTAACGGGTTTCTGCTGTAGGATAGTAATGCTAGATGGTAGGATCAAGTGAAACAACCACTAGCCCATTAGAACCTTGGAACAATTAAATACGTACAGACCAACCTGATACATTACGCATAGGGGTGGAGGCGGGTGTGGGGCGGGCGCAGTGGCAACTTCATTGTCATCTTTATCGTGGTAGTCACGGTACCTTCGGGGCGGAAGGCCCGGGCGTTTTTTCGTCACGTGATTTAGGGCAACCGAAGCGAACCAATCAATGGTTGCGCATGGATCACGTGGCGAAAAAACGCCTTGCGCCTCGAAGGTAGTCAGCCTCCTCAATGACCCCTGTAACCCGAGACCCGCGTAGGCGGCTCGAGCTTAGGCGGCCTTATTAAGCTTTGCGGGGTTTAATATTAGTAGGTACCTAATCCTGAATCCTCGATGTGACGTATCCTCTTAATAAACAATATTCAGAATAGAAAGAAGATCCACAGCTTTTAGTAGAGGTCCAACAGTCAGCTTAGTAGAGGTCCAACAGTACTCAGTGCTGTCACTACAAGGTGTTAGCGTTGAGTTATACTCCGGTGTAGCGCTTACTGCCCAGAGTACTGATTAACCTTCTCGGATTGGATACTTTCTGCGATCGATTCAGTTGTTTACTCTAAAAGGCAAATGGCTTAAATAAGCAGATTTGCAGATTTTATGGATACAATGACACGTGAAAACGCCCTGTAGTCCATCAAAACTAATATTACCGTTCGGCCCCCACCAAACTGCTCGAATACGGGATCGACGTACGAATGGACTCCTATCTGTAAGCAGCCTAGAGCTATGTCACATGACGACATTAGTCTCATGAGTCAGCTCGCCTACTATATACGAGCCTCTGATCACTCCATGTACGATACACAAGGCATATACACATCTGAACACAGATACTTCTACAATATACACTTTCTACACATACTACCCAACTGCTTACACTATCATAGGTGTTTCGGAGTCCATGTTTCGTCAGTATCGTCGTATCAATGCACTCCTATCCTATGCTCGTTGGAGTCCATGTTTCGTTTCGTTGGGATTGTCGTTTCAATGGATTCCTATCCTACGCTCGTCGGAGTCCGTGTTTTGTTAATCACAATCAGCGCTACCATTGTACAATGAAACGCCCACGTCGGCATCGTCATGGCAGCCGGAGGATGCCGCACAAGAGCTATTTTCACGACTCAACGGCATCATACGACCATACGGAGACAATTTCCATCACGTCGGTGGCGCTAGAGCAAGAGGCATGTTGAAAGGGGCCAAAAAAAGATGATGGCTCAAGTATTTTAGCGCTTATATAGTGCGTTTCAACAAGGCATACTCGACTCTGGTCTCTGAATCCTAAGACAAGCTGCTTCAGAATCCGAGGACGATCTCATGATCTCCTGAGTCCAACAACGATCTGCTTTGAATCCAAGGATGATCTACTCCTGAATCCAAAGACCAACAACCTCCGACTCGTACGAGAAGCTGCTGCATGCTTAGCTTGCGGAACTTCTCGTTATGACAGATCACCGCGAGGCTACCTAGGTAGTCAAGACGAGGCGCAATGGGATTATTTCCAAGCAAAATATCAATATAAAAGGCTCGTCTATCTCCAGCTTCTATAACTCAATTCACTCATCACCATCAACACCATCACCACTACTACAGCTCTTCATTTAGCTTTCCACACCACTACAATCATCAAACCATTTTACCCAACCTCACAACTCACTCAATAAACCATTCCAATACTCCCATTATCACTCCAACATGCAGTTCACCACCGGATCCCTCGTCTTCCTAGGCCTCGCCACCTTCAGCACTCTTGCGAATGCCCAACAAGTCGCCTACGGTCAGCAACTCCAGAACAACGACCAGACCAACCACTGGGTGACCTGGAAGGAGCACGAACACGCATGCCCCGGCATGCAAGTCCTAGACGTTCTCACGAAAGACCCTTGTGCCCAGCCCTTCAACCTCGGTACGGTGCGGTACACCCTCACCGGCTGTTCCGGCGACAGCGGCCATCCCACCGCCATTCTTGACTCTTCTGGTCTCCAGGTCGGCGGATGCACCGCCAACGACAATGACAAGATCAACTGCCACGATGGCCTTCACGATATCATCAAGCACGGCGTGTGCACCATTATTAGTGGCAAGCGGGCCATGAAGCGGGACTTTGAGTAGTGCGGTTGTTAGTGGCAAGCGGTTTATCAAGAACTAGAAGGACAATTCATCAATACCCAAGTGGCTTTGGTAATTGGCGTCAAGACTTTATCTCTTATCTTTTGTAGCTTCTCTATAAAGCGGTCCCTTCTTTATTACAGTTTATATATTTATAGTAGAGCATAGATATAAAAATAACTTTATTAGGAAAGTTTTTTTACTTAACTGTGCATAGATGTGCGCATATATGCGCATTTTTATATAGGCAATTTGCTAGTATAAAAATGCTTAAAGATATATAAATATGTGTAGATATATATAGACTTCTGTGGGCGGGCAGGCATATGAGGACAACAAGCTGTATTGCTATTTGCAGAAAAGAGAGTGGAGTGAGGAGTCTACCAAGGAAGAAAGGAGAGGGCGAGAGCTTTATCTTGAGGGTAGTAGTCTGTGCACCTGAATGGAACCTTCTACACACACCACCTCTGACGTAAGTCACGTGGCTACACCCCCCAGCTGCGGTGTACCTACACTAAAGCTGATGCTCTGTACTATACTAGAATAGGTAGTAAACGATAGAATCTGAAGTAGAGTCCTCCTTAAGCTTCTTCTATAGATATCCTTTGACGTCTTGCATGCTAAGTTGCCTTATAAAGTTGGTGTGCTTTTGACGTACAAGGCTCTTAGTAAGTCTGTTGGCTGGCATCTGATTAGTAGCCTTCCACTGGACTAATATACGTCCTTCTGCCTGTTCTTGTCTTAGCCAATGCTAGTAAGTGTTAACGTGGCGTAGTTTTGTGAATAGCTTGTCCTTATCCTTGGTAATGATCCCTACTGTCTGTAGGTTATCGCAGTAGATCGCTAACGTAGTCTCTAGGTCGAAGTTAATGTTCTTAAAGAGTTGATTCTAAGCTTGAAGCTCGCTAGCAGCTGTTAATAGAGCTAGAAGCTTTGCTTTAGTAGTTAACTTTGTAACTAAGCGTTATAGAGTTGCTTTCTAATCAATAGGCATACCGTAAAGCACAAATAGGTATCCCTAAGAGCTCCGCCTAGTCTCTAAGTTGTCTGCAAAAGCTGCGTCTAATGCTCTGTAGAATAGTGGTTCTCTATTAGCTAGTCTTGCACCCCCTAAGCTTAAGCTTAGGTAAATAGCTTGACTGCTAGTGTCTCCTTAAGCTCCTATAGCTAACCTCTTCGTCCTGACCAGATACTTCCACACATAATATGCTGCGCTGACATGCTTCTGTCCTAGATTCTGTAGATAATAAGATAGTTCTAAGTGAGCATGTGCGACGTCTGGCCGTGTGTACATCGCTATGTAGGCTAGCGATCCGACAAGTTCTTGATAGAGTTTCGTACGCTGATCCTCTGGCTCTTCTGTGCTCAGGCCAAGATGGCCATCTGCTAGCGGTACTGCTGGGTATCTTGTGCTTGTGATGTTGTACTTCTTCGCCACCTTGTCTATAAAGCTGTCTTGGAGCAGCCACATCCACTTCTACTTACGGTCTTGAATAACTCGTATGCCTAGGAACCACTTTAGCTCTCCTAGGTATTGTGTGTTGTAGGTTGCTCTTAGCTGTCTGTTGAATAGATAGTATGCGTCTTAATTGCTGCGGGATACAGCTACCACTATATCATTAACAAAGAAGAAGACAATAAGCTGGTTACTGCTGTATAGACAGGGCACTCCAGGCACCTATCTCAGTCCCATCTTCTTAAGCGTTGCAGTGAGATGCTTGTACCATAGTTGTGGCGCGTCACGGAGTCCGTATAGAGCGCGCTTGAGCTCTAGCAGTTTTCCAAGTTCTTTATCGTATCCTTTTGGACAGCGTACGTAGGTAAGTCGATCGAGCTCCGCATTGAGAAAGGCATTGAGTACATCGTACTGGTATAGATCTAGGTCGAAGGCTGCTGCCAGGGCGATAAGGCATCGGAAGATCTTCGCAGCCAGTGTAGCTGCGTATGTGTCGCCCTAGTCTTGCTGCAGATCTCCTCAGACAACTAGTTGAGCTTTGAATTTGTAGAGGTATCCATCTTCGTTGAACTTGTACGAGAATACCCATATAAGTGGTAGCACCTTAGCATCTGCTTGCTTAGCGAGCTCTATAGCTCTTCCAAAGCATCTACGATTGATAACACTGTCGATCTTAACTCTGCTTGCCTTCTTAAACTCAGCACTAAATAGGTGACGATCTAGATCCTTCCACCTCTTTAACTCTGGTGGCAGCTAATCACGATGTAGTTAAGTCTTTGGCGCCTCGCTAAGTAGCTTTGCTAGTGCTGTGGGGTTAATACAGGCAGCAAATGTTGCCAGATACGTGCTAAAGCTCTTTGGCTTCTAACTTCGCTTACCCTCTATTACGTTCTCCTGTGATAGTTGACTAGCAATCTCCTCTTGTCGCTTTGCGTTGTTTGTTGTTCGATTTAGCTCTTTTCCCTCTAGAGCTAGAGTGTAGCCTTTCCCCTAGCCTGTGTTGTCTAGTGACTAGCGCAGTCCGTGCTTCTCTAGTGTCTCTTCTAGAGTCATAAGAGCTAGTTAAGTATCCTTAATCTTAGCCTTGGATTCAGAGTCAAACTCAAGCTCTAGCTTAGGCTTATAGGAATAGTCTTCTAGTGTAGACAGCTAATCGATTAATATGTCGCTGTGATTAGGCGTCTCCTTAATGTCGAGCACCTCTGCTGCCTCACAAATATAACTCTTCTCTGCGTACTTTTCTTGCTTATTGTGGAGCTTGCCTCGCAGAAAGACAACGTCTTGGGTTCGTATAACTTGTCCAATTGTTGGTAACCATACTCGAAATATGTTGGTTGAATCAAAGCCTACTAGGTGGCCAATCAGAGCTCGAGATTCGAGCTTGTCTCCCCTAGGTAGCTTCTTGTTGAGCACATACGCTCTCGCTCCGATCACCTCAAGGTGAGCGACTGATGGCTTCACTCCCTTGACTTTGGTGTACGGGCATTCCCATCGTATCGCTTCGGTTAGTGTACGATTGAGTAGATATATAGCTGACATAACGCACTTGTTGGCGTACGCCTTCGGTAGGCCTGCGTGTAGGCGTATAGCTCTGCCTCGAATTATAATAGATTTGCCTGCGCGTTCAATGGCTCCGCTCTAAGCTTCTGTAGCTCTAGCCTTAATAGCGATTCTAAGATCTCTACAGAGCACTAGCAGCTTAACATATCCAGTCTCTATGTCCAGCCTTATAATAATAACTTAACTCTAGAATTGCCGCTTTATCTTGGCCAGTAATCACTTAAAGACCTTTGTTAGAGTAGCCTTTGTCTTATCTAGTATATAGCATCCTTTATGCTACTTTGTGTAACGTCCCTCACTGCGTAGCGAGAAACACTGTGTGCCGAGAAAAATGAGGGGTACTTTGACTTTCAGCAACCAGAAAACCCATGCGCATGACGAATATTGCTATAATCCTACGAGAATAATCTGCTGTAGCTAATTCTAAATGTTCATGTTTCACCTTGCCCAAATATTACGTTCGCATCGTCGCTTCCGCGCCTGATTTGTACAGCGCCGTGTGTCGTGGCACAACAGGCTTCCCTCCCAATAGCGTCAGCCTCAAGCCTTTTTCGCTCCGAGCTTTTGTAGAATAGCCTGATCCTGCTCTTACTGTGGTATCCGGCCGAAGTAGTGTAGGTGGGTCGCGCACAGCAGGGGTGCGCATCCTATGTAATTAAATACGACTTTCTGACAAATCCACATTTAGCGTCACCCAATTTGTATAGAGATACGTGTTTCTTTGTCGCGCTTCTTCATCCCCACGTCACCCGCATAATGTCCGAACCACCTTCTACACCTCGCTATTGATACCTTACCCGCGATGAGGCTGTAGAGGCACGCGCCCTACGTCGAGCAGGCCATACCTACGACTTTATCGCTAACTAGCTTTAATGTACAAAGAGACAAGTTGGCTACGCAGTTACTAAGGATCGCGTCACGCCCAAGAAGCGCTCTGGTCGCCCACCTCGCCTTACGGATGCCTAAGTTGATCAACTTGAGGCATATATATGATCCTCGCGTAGTAATAGGCAGCTAAGCTATCTCTAGCTTGCTAAGGGACCTTTTGAGCACTGGGGAGTTGGCGAATATACAATTAGGAGTGCTCTACGAAGGAGAGGGTACAGACGCTGTGTAGCCCGTGCTAAGCCTCCTCTTACTGAGCAAAATCGGCAGATACGCCTTGCGTGGGCAGAGGCTCATATTAACTGGGAACCCTGGCAATGGTGGAGGATCCTATGGAGTGATGAAACATGGATCACGGGTGGACGTTACAGAAAAGTATAGGTAACAAGGCGACTAGGAGAGGAGCTAGAGGATACCTGCCTAGTAGAGAAGATCCGCAGAAAGCGTGGGTGGATGTTCTGGGGCTGCTTCTCTGGCATGTCTAAAGGTCCTTATCTGTTCTGGGAGAAGGAGTGGAAGTCAATTAATAAGGAGAGCTACTGTGAGCGGATTGTACCACTTATTGATGGCTGGTTACGTCTAAATCCTCACCTAAGCTTCATGCAAGATGGGGCACTAGGGCACTCAGCTGCGTACACAATAGAGGAGCTTTCTTAAAGAGGGATTTATCCTATCTTTTGGCTAGCATTCTCCTTAGATCTTAACCCTATTGAAGCTGTGTGGAACAAGATGAAGGACTATATAGAGGTGAATTACCCTGATTAAGAAGGTGGGAGACAGCCAACATATGATCAACTGCGTAGGATAGTACAGGAAGCCTGGGAGTCGATCACTGTAGAACAGTTAAGGAGCTTATTGATAGCATGCCAGCTCGATGCCGGGCTGTGATTGATGCCGAAGGCGGTCATACAAAGTACTGAAATTTGTATGTAATATTAGACAGAAACAGAAAGGTTGCATTTAATTACATAGGATGCGCACCCCTGCTGTGCGCGACCCACCTACACTACTTCGGCCGGATACCACAGTACAACCCCCTCCAATACCAGGAAGTCATCATCAGCCCTATGCGCGCTGCGAGGCGCGATTTCATGCAGGGCCGCCCCGTCGATCAGTACTTCCATCGGAAGCGAACTACCGATCCTGGCTAATGCGAGATGACCCCGCACGTCTTACCTCATGCACCAGTGGGTATTTTATTATACGATATGTACAATATGTGGCTGTGCGAGTTGCATAAGCGTTTGGATTATCCCTAATCCGACACAGGATTGGGAGGACTTAAGGGCACGGCACTTGTTTAGTTAGCCGACGCGTTTTAGCGTCGCAACCACTCGACACGGTATTATACAACTTCAAGATACGACCTAACGCACAGCGATACCATCGCGCCGCCCCTGAGTGCCGAGATCCGCCGTTGTCCCTTCCGCTGACCGAACGAAAGACCTGCTTAAGCCACCACGTCCTTATGCTTCTTGAGCCTACCGGCGCCGATTCTTAGACCAAGCAGCAGCCGAGATGTAGTCTTGGCTTGTTGAAGGGGAATACAGTTATATGGTCAGATAGAGTAGGGAGGCACTAGAAATCGAAGCCTGCGCGTCGGCGAGTGGGTTTAGTGCCACAGGCCGCACGCCATCGTTGCAAACACATACGAAGGTGGGAAGGCCCCGCATGCTCAGGCGATACAGCTGCTGTACTGTCAAACAACCAGCGGCTGCATACATGAAGCACTGCAATCTCTAGGGCCGTAGAGGTGTGCTTTAGTTCGACCTAGGAGGGTGGCGAGGAGTTTTGGGTTGTTTATGGTGGCCATGCTTAGCAAGACCCTACACCATCTACAGCTGCATACAGCACTCTTCTCTTCAGCCATATCTACAAACCATCGCCTCCGGCGCAAGGTCTGTGCCGGTGCGGGTCGACCGCCCTCCCTACTAGCGGTGGCGAGCTAAAGTATCATACAAGCTAAGCCTTTACTAACGAATTCACCTAAAATTGCTGCTTCAAGATGCTTCCTGTTAATTAATGCCGTCTAGCATATCCGCCTAACGTAATCGGGTTACGATAGCATTAAGGCAAATATGTACGCCGTAAAATAAGTCCTATAACTTACCACTCTTAGCACTTTCCACAACGAACCTAAGCGTCATACAACAATAGTAACAATAGATTGGATAAGTTTAGGCTAATATGTAGCTTAATAAGGAAGGTTTGCGTACGACTGCAGCAGCTTGACCACCGCTTCGCATCCGTTCTGTGCCGCCCACTGTAGCGGTGTCCATCCGTTATTGTCCTTTAAGTCCATATTGGCCTTGCCTGTCTCAAGGAGCAGCTTGACTACCCCCACGGCCATTTTCGCCTTTAGGAGCCGTTTCTTGTTTTGTTGTTCAAGCAGCATGAGTTGCATCTGATAATCTTGGAGGGCGTGATTTGAACCAGCTTGGGTTCTGCATGCAAGCTTTTCTTGTATAGCCTTTCCTTGTGCCGCCCAGGAAAGCGGCGTCCGTCCGTCCTGGTCCCTTGAGTCAACATCGACCTTGCCTGTGTCCAGCAGCAGCTTAACCACCGCCTCGTGTCCGTTCTGTGCCGCCCAGGAAAGCGGCGTCCGTCCGTCCTGATCCTTCGAGTCAACATCGACCTTTCCTGTGTCCAGCAGCAGCTTGACCACCGCCTCGTGTCCGTTCTGTGCCGCCCAGGAAAGCGGCGTCCGTCCGTCCTGATCCTTCGAGTCGACATCGACCTTGCCTGTGTCCAGCAGCAGTTTGACCACCACCTCGTGCCTGTTCTGTACCGCCAATGATAGCGGTGTCCATCCGTCCTGATCCTTCGAGTCAACATCGACCTTGCCTGTGTCCAGCAGCAGCTTAACCACCGCCTCGTGTCCGTTCTGTGCCGCCCAGGAAAGCGGCGTCCGTCCGTCCTGATCCTTCGAGTCGACATCGACCTTGCCTGTGTCCAGCAGCAGCTTGACCACCACCTCGTGCCTGTTCTGTACCGCCAATGATAGCGGTGTCCGTCCGTCCTGGTCCCTTGAGTCAACATCGACCTTGCCTGTGTCCAGCAGCAGCTTGACCACCGCCTCGTGTCCGTTCTGTGCCGCCCACGATATCGGCGTTCGTCCGCTCTGATTCTTCGAGTCAACATCGACCTTGCCTGTGTCCAGCAGCAGCTTGACCACCACCTCGTGCCTGTTCTGTACCGCCAATGATAGCGGTGTCCATCCGTCCTGATCCTTCGAGTCAACATCGACCTTGCCTGTGTCCAGCAGCAGCTTGACCACCGCCTCGTGTCCGTTCTGTGCCGCCCAGGAAAGCGGCGTCCGTCCGTCCTGATCCTTCGAGTCACCATCGACCTTGCCTGTGTCCAGCAGCAGCTTGACCACCACCTCGTGCCTGTTCTGTACCGCCAATGATAGCGGTGTCCGTCCGTCCTGGTCCCTTAAGTCAACATCGACCTTGCCTGTGTCCAGCAGCAGTTTGACCACCACCTCGTGCCTGTTCTGTACCGCCAATGATAGCGGTGTCCATCCGTCCTGATCCTTCGAGTCAACATCGACCTTGCCTGTGTCCAGCAGCAGCTTAACCACCGCCTCGTGTCCGTTCTGTGCCGCCCAGGAAAGCGGCGTCCGTCCGTCCTGATCCTTCGAGTCAACATCGACCTTTCCTGTGTCCAGCAGCAGCTTGACCACCGTCTCGTGTCCGTTCTTTGCCGCCCATAATAGCGTCGAGTCAGAATCGACCTTGCCTGTGTCCAGCAGCAGTTTGACCACTGCCTCGTGTCCGTTCTGTGCCGCCCAGGAAAGCGGCGTCCATCCGTCCTGGTCCTTCGAGTCAACATCGACCTTGCCTGTGTCCAGCAGCTGTTTGACCACCACCTCGTGTCCGTTCAGTGCTGCCCACGAGAGCGGCGTCCGTCCGTCCCTGTCCTTCGCGTCGACGTCGACCTTGCACTTGTCTAGCAGCAGCTTAACTATCGCCTCAAGTCCGTTCATTGCTGCCCCTAAGAGCGGCGTCAATCCATACCTGCCCTTCGCGTTGACATTGACCTTGCCCGTGTCCAGCAGCAGCTTAACTATCGCCTCGTGTCCGTTCAGTGCTGCCCGCCAGAGCGGCGTCCGTCCGTCCCTGTCCTTCGCGTCGACGTCGACCTTGCCTGTGTCTAGCAGCAGCTTGACTATCGCCTCATTTCCAAGTTCTGCTACATAAGAGAGTACGCTCCTTCGATTCGAGAATTGGAAATTGCGTCCCAGGCTTTGTTCCCCTTTGTTCTCGTAATAATGGGCCTGGATTTCATTAAGGTAACTTCCGGGAAGCCGATCCTTAGAGAGAGCATCTACAAATGCTTGGAGAGCCTCCCCACTTCTGGTTGCCAACGCTGCGAAGAGAGGGGGTCCATACCGCTCTTTTCCAACCTCAAGACAGGAGATGGCGGATGGGTGCGCTCTAATAAGGGAGGACAGGTTACGCTCCCCTAACACATAGAGTATGCTTACTTCTTCTGTGTGCCTACGTACTTCATGCTTCTCAAACAAGTTGTCTAGCTGAATCCAGGAAGGTTGTAGAAAGCTTAGGATAAAGTTCCCCTGAGCAATACCACTTCCTTCTGCCAAATCTGCATGGTACAGGGCGTTCTGCACAGCGTATTCCAGGAAAGGAAACATATTATTCGCTGACTTGCGCAAGTCTGCGGCCTGCTGCGATAAGGCCTTCGGAAGGCTGTTGGGGATTTTTAGAGGAGTAAAAACATCCATACTCATGTAGGTGAGGCAGCATTGCTTTAGCTGCTCGTGACTTTGGCCCTGGAGATTGCTTCTAAGGTGGGGCCAGACGTCGCCTAGACCATCTTCTTTTAGGAGAAAGTCCCTTACTGACTCGTGAATAAACTGAACCGTCCGATTCTTGGATGTCGTTATCTCGGCCAGGCCTTTCGAAGAGTCGAGTATGAATAATTTGATTGCGTCTTTGGTGATCTCGTCAGGATCCCACTTTGATACTGCTTCAGACTCAACCCCGGAAAGAACAGCAAAGTACAGCTGCTCTGGACTCAACGGCTGCTTCGCGAAAAGCACCCATTGGATGCACAGTACCAATTCGTCTCTGTTGTGCGAGTCGCGCGTCAAGATATCGCGAAACAGTGTGTGGAGGTCGCCAGGAATCTCCTGAAGTCTTCGCCGAAGTGCATGGATCCGGCCACGGTCATGCTCTTTGTTTAGGATGCCTACAACAAGAACGACCCACATAAAAACTCCTGATGCTTTTTCTTGAAGTTCGCTTCGGATCTGCTGCGCAATTTTGCTCTTGCCGATCTTCAACTCGCTCTCTAGGTAGTTGGTGATGTCCTGGCTGTGTCCTTCTTGCCCCTCTAGCACGAGACTCAGTCCTTTCCGGATTGTGATGTGTGGGTAATGTCTGCTCGAAAAACAGATTTGGAATCTAATACCGGCTGACGCTGAGAGCTCGCCAACGTGTTCAAAAAACTGTACCATATCTCGGACCTGCTCTTCTTCGCATTCATCCAGGGCGTCAATGAAACAGACCACAGAAGACTGACCAAGGCTCTGTATAGCTTGCTCCAACAGCAATTTGAGTGATTCGATGGCCCATTGGTGATCTGGTCTAATGCTCGACGATGAGAGACCGAGCGAGTCGAAAACGCACTGGAGAGCCGGAAGCCGTTCAAGGAGTTGCAGGAGTAGTGACTGATAAGTCCCGATCGTAGACTTCTCCATTTCTGCACCTCTTGCATTGAAGAAGAAGGAGATGACAGTCCTGTCCTTCATCATTTTCCGCGTATTAGCAAGAGAAAACTTTATTAAGGTAGATTTTCCGGTTCCAGGCTTCCCTTTAATCCACAAGAGGCCATGGTGTTCGCCTAGTTTGGTGGTATCGAGCCAGTCAATGTACTCGGGCTTTGTTAATAACCATTTGCATGTCTTGGCGTGGGCGTTTTTAATAGTCATCTGGCGTGCATCGATTTGGTCGAATCGCAATGAGTCCAATAGTATCCGCCTTTGGTCGTTGTCCAGCGACAGTATCTTACTTCCTAAGGACTCTGTGATCTCTTTGTGGAGCCTCCTGAAGGCGTTTTCTTCACCTTCTCCATAGTTTGGCACCATAGAGATACCAAATATACCCAGCAATGAGTATGCTTTGTCTTCTTTGCGTGTCGTGTGGCGGGCTTTCGACCACGATAATCGATCCTCTTTGCTAAACTCATGGAGAGGAGCCCCTTGAAGGGCTTGGATGGGGACTCCCGTTGTCTCGTGAATGTGTCGCTCTAGAGTTTCCTTGTCACCCAACCGATTTCCTTCTTTTGAGAAAAACGTGACGGTGTGAGGGGCCAGGAGTTCTTGCAGAGTCCAGCCTCGGGTAAACCATCTACTTTGCCGAAATGCCGGCTCCCAAGTGTACTGGAAGTTCTCGTTGTCTGCTTTCCGTTTTTGTATAGAGACATCCGCGAGGTACACATAGCATTGTGCCGCCTTTTGATACCAGCGAAACATCGAGTTGATCGCATCCTGGACTTCGACAGCATTTGCCTTGTTGATGCAGCAAGTATCCACCCAGAAGTATTCCAAGCCATCATGTTTGGCCCGTTGTGCGCAGAACCGAATTTTGGCATAGCCTGCCTTGCTCTTACTTGACTCGTTCGAGAACTCGTCGAATATCACCTCTTGATCCTCCTGCCAAGTATGCGAAAGTATAGCGTAGCGAGGTATTTCGTTCTCGTCAATTATGTCTTTAGTGAAGCTGAGCTCGTCATCGCCGCTGCGCTTTAGGAGCCGCATTGCGTCGTACAGGTTCCGGCTCTCGATCGTATCAGGCTGGATAATCGGTGGCGCACGACGGTCGTCGTCCGATCGTTCGGTCGAGGGTGACAAATGGCAGCTATCGAGAGTGGTGCGAGTGTTAGCGGCCAGAGTACACTTTTTGCGTGGAAGAGTCCAGTTGTGGAAGAGCGATGGTGCGAGAGGCAGTTAGGTAGCTGCGACAGGCTGACCTTGGTCTGGTCGGTTGGCGGCGCAGCAGAATGTGGCGGAGCAAGGCTGAACAAAACCTACAAAGCGCAATCAAAAGTTTTACTGATGTACCTTGCTATGCTATACATATTCATTTTCTCTATGTTATAAAAGGCTGGGGGTCGGGGTAAAGACTAGCCCGCTAATTTGCTGCAGCGAAGCTTCCAGCTGCTCTAGATCAGGTGGCGGTGAGATGCGCCTGCTAGAATGGGGGCCATTGAAGATTCGCCACCTCAGACCGACGAACTCCTCTGGTGACACTAGCAGGGAGGACGGCCGACCCGCACCTGCCAGGACCTTGCGCCGGAGGCGATGGTTTGTAGATATGGCTGAAGAGAAGAGTGCTGTATGCAGCTGTAGATGGTGTAGGGTCTTGCTAAGCATGGCCACCATAAACAACCCAAAACTCCTCGCCACCCTCCTAGGTCGAACTAAAGCACACCTCTACGGCCCTAGAGATTGCAGTGCTTCATGTATGCAGCCGCTGGTTGTTTGACAGTACAGCAGCTGTATCGCCTGAGCATGCGGGGCCTTCCCACCTTCGTATGTGTTTGCAACGATGGCGTGCGGCCTGTGGCACTAAACCCACTCGCCGACGCGCAGGCTTCGATTTCTAGTGCCTCCCCTACTCTATCTGACCATATAACTGTATTCCCCTTCAACAAGCCAAGACTACATCTCGGCTGCTGCTTGGTCTAAGAATCGGCGCCGGTAGGCTCAAGAAGCATAAGGACGTGGTGGCTTAAGCAGGTCTTTCGTTCGGTCAGCGGAAGGGACAACGGCGGATCTCGGCACTCAGGGGCGGCGCGATGGTATCGCTGTGCGTTAGGTCGTATCTTGAAGTTGTATAATACCGTGTCGAGTGGTTGCGACGCTAAAACGCGTCGGCTAACTAAACAAGTGCCGTGCCCTTAAGTCCTCCCAATCCTGTGTCGGATTAGGGATAATCCAAACGCTTATGCAACTCGCACAGCCACATATTGTACATATCGTATAATAAAATACCCACTGGTGCATGAGGTAAGACGTGCGGGGTCATCTCGCATTAGCCAGGATCGGTAGTTCGCTTCCGATGGAAGTACTGATCGACGGGGCGGCCCTGCATGAAATCGCGCCTCGCAGCGCGCATAGGGCTGATGATGACTTCCTGGTATTGGAGGGGGGTTGTACTGTGGTATCCGGCCGAAGTAGTGTAGGTGGGTCGCGCACAGCAGGGGTGCGCATCCTATGTAATTAAATGCAACCTTTCTGTTTCTGTCTAATATTACATACAAATTTCAGTACTTTGTATGACCGCCTTCGGCATTAATCACAGCCCGGCATCGAGCTGGCATGCTATCAATAAGCTCCCTTAACTGTTCTACAGTGATCGACTCCCAGGCTTCCTGTACTATCCTACGCAGTTGATCATATGTTGGCTGTCTCCCACCTTCTTAATCAGGGTAATTCACCTCTATATAGTCCTTCATCTTGTTCCACACAGCTTCAATAGGGTTAAGATCTAAGGAGAATGCTAGCCAAAAGATAGGATAAATCCCTCTTTAAGAAAGCTCCTCTATTGTGTACGCAGCTGAGTGCCCTAGTGCCCCATCTTGCATGAAGCTTAGGTGAGGATTTAGACGTAACCAGCCATCAATAAGTGGTACAATCCGCTCACAGTAGCTCTCCTTATTAATTGACTTCCACTCCTTCTCCCAGAACAGATAAGGACCTTTAGACATGCCAGAGAAGCAGCCCCAGAACATCCACCCACGCTTTCTGCGGATCTTCTCTACTAGGCAGGTATCCTCTAGCTCCTCTCCTAGTCGCCTTGTTACCTATACTTTTCTGTAACGTCCACCCGTGATCCATGTTTCATCGCTCCATAGGATCCTCCACCATTGCCAGGGTTCCCAGTTGATATGAGCCTCTGCCCACGCAAGGCGTATCTGCCGATTTTGCTCAGTAAGAGGAGGCTTAGCACGGGCTACACAGCGTCTGTACCCTCTCCTTCGTAGAGCACTCCTAATTGTATATTCGCCAACTCCCCAGTGCTCAAAAGGTCCCTTAGCAAGCTAGAGATAGCTTAGCTGCCTATTACTCAGGGTTGTCAACAACCAAACATGCCTCAATATTTTGTTTGAATTTTGTTTGAATTGACAACGTCAACCAAACAAAAAGCTGCTGCTGCAATTTTGATAGGTCAAACAAACAAAAGAGGCAATTGCAGTCAAAAAATTTGAAGTTTGTTTGAATCGCTTAGCATACTGTAATGATAAGGTACCCTAGAGTTAGTGATATATTCTTAGTGTTGATGTAACAATAACTTTCCCAACGCTGCAATTATATAGGTATTCCTATAGTAAACAGAGCAAAAACGGAGCTTCTTAAGTGGATTGTACCTGCGTAAAAAAGCCCGCATAACGGATGTGTGCTTCCACTGGCCGCCAGCAACTGATATACATGAATTGCTATTCGGCTTTAGCACCTCCTATCCTCTGTTCCTCCTCTTTCTTTACGTAGGTAATAAGCTGTTAAAACAATAAATATATATATAATAATCTAAATAAGCTAATATTATAGTGTTGAGGTATTGTAGCAAAGTGAGTTTGCGCTGTTGCAGCGAAGCCTAAGTTATGTTTATATATTCTGAACCTAGTTACTACTCTTAAAAAATCGTTTGCTATAACCACGCAATAAATCTTGTCTTCTATAAGTTAAACTATTAAATCAATGTTGCTAAATTAATTCCTGTCGCCTGTTTTACTATATCTCTATTGTTGCGGGCTGCAGAGCGTCGCGCAGTACGCCTTGGCATGAAGTGGTAATGTTGGCTAGCCGACCGCGTACTTTCCGCGTACCTTGCGCGTCAACGCTTACACACCCACTATACTTTGGCTTACTTGCCTGCGCCTACAGCTTACTTTTTCGCGCCTTTGCTTACCTTCACGCTTACTATGCCCCCAAAACGAAGCCGCGAGCCTGCTAAGGCATCCGAACCTATGCCTAAACGTTCCCAACGTGCGCCGAAACCCAGCCAGCGCCTTATGGATAGCCAGCGGCCGCTTACTCCTCCGCCAACCTAGCTGTCTATTAAGGTAGTTGACGAGCCAGAGCCGCCTATTGAGGTGCTTAAAAGTACTCTAGAGCCGCGCTTAATAGAGCCACCAACCGAGCTAGAGGAGCGCGCCCGGAGGCCATCACCACGGCCTATACTACAAGCCTTACAGGCCGATGAGCCAGCTTGGGAGTTGCTGTTAGTGGCTAATAAGCCGCCTATAGCTACTAAGCCGCCGCGCGCGTTTAGTAATGCTGCCACAGAGGCTTTAGTAGAGGAGGACGCTGCGCCTAGTGTTGACTTTACCAACTACGAAGGCCTTAACTTGAAGCGCCTGCTGGGCTTCAATGTGCCTCTATCCACACCCACAGGCAACATCAGCTAGGTCTTTAGGCACGGCTATCGCCTTCGAAAGCTTGGTACTAACCCTAAGAAGATCTACTTCTAATGCAAGCACTGTCACATCAACAGAAAGAAGGGCGGCCTACACTAGACCACTCTGTCAACTACAGCCGCCAACAACCATTTGAAGCAAGACCTTCCCGGCCATCGGCTCACCAAACAAGGCACTATCGTACACAAGAGGCCGCTCAAACCTGGCCAGAAGTCGCTGCGATGGGCGGAAGAAAACGGGGTCACATTAAGCCAAGATGCAACGCAGGAGCTGGGTAACTTCGACGTACAAGGCTTCAGGCAAGCTGCAGTGTTATGGCTCGTCAACAACAACAGGCCATTACGCGAGTTTGAGACTGAGTCCTTCCGCGCGATAATCAGGTTCGCCAACCCAGAGGCAGAGGCGGCGCTATGGAGGTCTCACAACAGCGTTTCGAGGTTCGTGATGAGGCTTTACAGCTGGCTACAACCTCAAGTTAAGCGCGCCTTGTCTGAGGCCTCTAGCAAAATACACATAAGCTTTGACGGCTGGACTACTAAGGGGGAAGCGCGGCTTCTTTGCAATTTGTGCGCACTACGCTGACTCTCAAGGCAATATAGTTGACCTTCCCATCGCCTTGCCGCAGCTGGTTGGTGCGCACACAGGCTCAGCGATCGCGGAAGCTGTCGTACGAATCCTACGCTACTTTGAGATTTCTAGCAGCAATTTGGGCTATTTCGTGCTTGACAACGCCTACAACAACGATACTGCAGTTAATAAACTCGGCACAATGTACGGCTTTATCGCCAACAATCGACGCCTCCGCTGCGCTTGCCACATACTCAACCTCGTTAGGCAAACTATTATGTTTGGCACTGACTCCGACGCCTTTGATAACGAGCCTGAACACTACAACAAAGAGGAGTTTTATATAAAGCAATAGCGGAAAGATGGTCCGCTTGGCGTGTTTCTTGATATTGTTAACTACATTAACACGCCAAAACAATAGGGTATATTTGAGGATTGTCAGAACAGCGAAGCAGTTGAGATGCCTGCTGGCGCTACAGCAAGACGCCGTGAGCCTTTCAAGCCTGGAGTTACGCGTTAGAACAGCTATCATGACTGCTTTAAGCGCGGTGTTGAGCTACAACACGCCATTAACAGCTACTCCTCCTACCACATACAAGAGACTGAGCACGCTGACGAGCTTGCCAAAAGCAACAACACTAAGCCGCCTATTATGCCGCAGTGGATGCGATCAGGCGGGCTTGCAGCTGCAGACTGGGCGGTGATTACCGAGTACATTGAGGTGCTTGAGCCGCTGAAGTCCGCAACTAATCGCTTGCAAGGTCGCGGCAAAGCTGGCACTTACGGCGCGTTATACGAGGTTATCCCTGTGTTTGAGTCTCTTATTGCTGACCTAGATGCCCGCCTTAGACTGTTTGAAAGCGTCAATTACCTGCCAGACGAGGCGCCAGAAGATCACGTCGCTATCAACGTACGTGCTGCGCTCAAGAAGGCGAGCAAGTACCTTAATAAACTCCTCAAAATCCCCGTCTACTACACTGCCACGGCACTCCACCCACGCTTCAAGAACTACTTTAAACGCTTCTGGCGTAAGAAGCCCGCACAGTTACAAGCTACGCACGCGAGCTTCGAGCAGCTTTGGGCTCGTTACAAGCCCGCCCTAGCGACAGCAACAACAATAACAACTGCGCCTAAACACGCGATAAGCAGCTTTAACAACGCGATCGATTCGGTACTTGACAACAGCGACGAGATAATAGGGGTGGCGGATGAGTACGAGAGCTGGCTTAGAGAGCCAACATGGACATCAGAACAGTACAAAACTGGCTGTACAGCTGTCCAATACTGGTACCAGCTCAAGCCAAGGTATCCCAATTTGTCACGATTGGCGCTGGACGTGTTAACTATCCCTGCCTCCAGCGCTAACTGTGAGCGAGTCTTCTCAGGTACTGGCGACGTACTTAAGCCACAGAGACGCAAAATAGGCAGCCAACTATTAGCTGCTTTAATTTGTACTCAACGATGGATTCGAGCAGGTTTTAAACCTCCAAGCGCAAAGGTGGTGGCAACGTACAATGACAATAAGCTCAACGAACAGTTTAGCATACATAAGTGGGAGGAGCCGCCGCCTATAACACCACCAGAGTCTCTTTCACAGTCCTCTTAAAGTACTCAAAATCAAACAAACAATCAAATAAAAAGCGCCTCTATAGCTCCATCAAATCAAACAAACAAACTACAACACCAAGAAAGTCGTCAAACAAACAAATTCAGAGCCACAAATTTTGTTTGTTTTGTTTATTGACAAGTCTGCTATTACTACGCGAGGATCATATATATGCCTCAAGTTGATCAACTTAGGCATCCGTAAGGCGAGGTGGGCGACCAGAGCGCTTCTTGGGCGTGACGCGATCCTTAGTAACTGCGTAGCCAACTTGTCTCTTTGTACATTAAAGCTAGTTAGCGATAAAGTCGTAGGTATGGCCTGCTCGACGTAGAGCGCGTGCCTCTACAGCCTCATCGCGGGTAAGGTATCAATAGCGAGGTGTAGAAGGTGGTTCGGACATTATGCGGGTGACGTGGGGATGAAGAAGCGCGACAAAGAAACACGTATCTCTATACAAATTGGGTGACGCTAAATGTGGATTTGTCAGAAAGTCGTATTTAATTACATAGGATGCGCACCCCTGCTGTGCGCGACCCACCTACACTACTTCGGCCGGATACCACAGTAAGAGCAGGATCAGGCTATTCTACAAAAGCTCGGAGCGAAAAAGGCTTGAGGCTGACGCTATTGGGAGGGAAGCCTGTTGTGCCACGACACACGGCGCTGTACAAATCAGGCGCGGAAGCGACGATGCGAACGTAATATTTGGGCAAAGTGGAACATAAACATTTAGAATTAGCTACAACAAATTATTTTTGTAGAATTATAGCAAGATTCGTTGTGCGCATAAGCTTTCTGGTTGCTGAAAGTCGAAGTACCCCTCATTTTTCTCGGCACACAGTGTTTCTCGCTAAGCAGTGAGGGACGTTATTAATCGAAAGTATGAAATAGGTATTAATCGCTATTGTAGCAGCGCTCTCCTCGCTCTAGGAGCTGTATTAGATCTATACTAATACGCTCGAACGGTTAAGTCGCTAGTTCTTAAGGTGGCCTTTAACTAATAATCTTCGTTAGCTTTAACTATATACACGTCTTATAGTCCTTCTACTTTAGTGCTTAGCTATCTATAATATGTAGGCCTTCAACGTTCTTAGGCAGGTGCTTAATTGCCTCTCTGCTAGCGTGACCCCACATAATATGTGCTTCCTCTACAGTTAACTATAGTAGCTTCTTAGGCTTGTATAAAGGCTTCTTACGGGCGTGTGCTAAGGCTATAAGTAGAGGGCTAGCGTCTAGTCTTTTTATACCTTTAGCGTCTATTAACTAGTGTCTGCTAGTATAGTTAAGCTTGCAAATAACGTTCTTCTAGCTCTTTTAGTATAAGCAGTCTCGTCCTAAGTTAAAATAAATGCCTATTAATCGACAGCGTAACAGGCCAACAATATTAGTAAGAAATCCTAGGATATATGCAATGTATGTAAGCTCTATCTGCTCTGTGCCTCTGGGCGTGTTAATAAGTAGGATAACATCTCCCCACTTGTGTATTAATAGCTCTTGATCTCCAGCCTTAATAACTTCACCTATCCTATTAGCTTGCTTCTTCTAACTATAGGCTCTGCTGTTGGTGACGTGTGTGTTTGATCCTGGATCAAGAATCTATTAATTGATTAGACTTGGCTTGACTGTCTACTTGCTCGCGTAGTCAGAGCTTATAGTAAGCTGCGATACATAACTATTTAGCGTGTTAAGCGTAGGACTGTGATTATTAAACTGTTAAGGTGCTGTTGAGACTGTAGACGCTGCCAGTTCTGCCTAGTCTCTAGTATTTGTCGCGCTCCTATTCGCTTTAAGTGCTGCCTTTATAGCTCCTCTAAATAATAATTAGCTTGCTATAGCCTTATTAAATCGTTCTTGTATCTTAGGTTTAGGTATCCATCCTTGAGGCTTGCCCTTCGCTCCTAGATACCAGCAGTCCTTAAATCGATGATTGAGACCACATATACACTTAGGCTTCTTATCTTAAGTCTTTTCTTTCTTCTCTGTTGCCTGTGGCTTGTTGGTGCTGATGCCTAGTGTGGCAAAGGTGCTGAGCGATAACGCTACTGGTCTCGTCGAACGCTAGTACATAGTGAATTGAGCGATAAGGTTGTGTATGCTCTTAACAGCCTGTCCCTGGATCTGTGCTTTAAATAGATTGGCTTGCTGAGTAGTTGCCTATGTGTTGTTAAGTCCTTTAACTGCGAGTAGAAAATCGCGCTGTGCTCGCGGCGATGTTACGTTGGGTAGGTTCGCTGCCTCGCACAGACGTACAACATGTAGCCACTCATCTAGCCAGGTATTAATATTGTTGCGGGGTTGGCTCTGCAATTGCCGATACTTTGCTAGAAGCTGCAGCTCCCTCTTAGCCGTTGATGGGCAGAGGTGCTTCTTGAGCCTCTTTAATCGAGCGTACGCTGTATTGTCGCTCTGGATCAGATGTATATAGCGACGGCTGATCGTTCTGCCAATCTCCTGGGTAAAGTTGTCCAACGCTTTCCTCTTGATCGTATATCTAGCCAAGGCTCGATCATAGCCTCTCTCCGCCTGCTAGTATCGCTAGAACTCCTCAGTTGTCATGTCTTTCAGCACAACGCCGGTATCCTGCTCTGTCCCCTCATGGTAGTGCTCTAGTATCACGGGCACTGGCTCCTCAAGCTGTTCGAGTGCCGCCTCGTCAAGATCCGGGTTAACCATAGGCCAGAGGTGATTTCGATTCGCGCTATCCTTACGTAGGAAGATCCATTCTTCCTAGTCTGCCGGCTTCTCGAGTATAACCGTCGTCCTCGTAACCAGTCCATCTAGCTCGGTCGTAGGCATCTTGCTCTATCGGCTCCTAGAGGGGCTCTTCGGTACGGAACGCGTGCTCGAGGCTCGGTAAGGTAGCTTGGTGACGTAGCTCTGTTGACAGCTTGTCAACAGCTCCTCAGCAGCTCGTCAGTACGTGCAGTAGCAACAGCGATTGAAGTCGATAGCCAGGTGCTCAGCAGCTGCAGTGGTCAAAGTCGACAGCCGGGCTCATAACTGTGGGCGGGCAGGCATATGAGGACAACAAGCTGTATTGCTATTTGCAGAAAAGAGAGTGGAGTGAGGAGTCTACTAAGGAAGAAAGGAGAGGGCGAGAGCTTTATCTTGAGGGTAGTGGTCTGTGCACCTGAATGGAACCTTCTACACACACCACCTCTGACGTAAGTCACGTGGCTACAACTTCTCGGGAATTGATAGGGGGACCACCACTTTTACTAGTGGCACCACCCTGACTAAGCGTCACCATGACTAAGCCGCAGACTCCGCATAGCACCCTAGCAACGACTGTTTATGTTCCTGTCACTGCACACTCCACTAGAAATAACACTATTATGGAACCTCCTTCTGAATCCACTTATCCTGACCGAGAAGCACTTATTTCTTCTGTGCGACAATTCGCTCTTGATTATGGCTATGTTCTCACAATTCGACGCTCAACCGCGAACAAGAATGTGGTATTAGGCTGCGATCTTGGTAGGAAATACCACAACCGGATTAATGCACCTGACGGTTCCAAGCGTAGAAAGACCTTAACACGACAGATTGGCTGTCCTTTTCAGCTTTACGGTGCACGCCGCAGTGATGGAACTTGGGATCTTAAGGTAAGGAACCCGCAACATACACATAGGGCTAACGATTTGGTAGCACATCCGCACGCGCGAAAATTCACAGCTGAACAAAGGGTAGAGATTGCTCGACTGTCTAGACTTAATGTCAAACCGCAAGCCATTGAAGCCATTCTTTGAGATAAGAACCCTTCTGCGCTCTTTACTCGCCGCAACATCTACAACATACGTATGGTGGAGCGTATCAAGCAATTAGAAGGGAGATCACCAGTGGAACACCTTATGGATCGACTTCTAAAAGAAGGAAACTAGGAACATAGACTACAGTGTAATAGTGGTGGACATATAACATTTCTTATGTTCGCGCATAAGAGGTCAATTGAGTTTGCTAACAAATATAATAGGGTCTTCCTCCTTGACTGCACTTACAAGACAAACCGATACCGCATGCCTCTGCTCCATATTATTGGTGTCGCTCCAACAAATGCCAGCTTCTCAATTGCATTTTGCTTCATGCAGGACGAACAAGCCAAAAGCTACCTATAGGCTCTACGCTCTTTCCTTTCGCTTCTTAAGCTGCCCATCGAACCTCCTGTACTGTGTACAGACCGAGATGCCGCACTTCTATCCGCAATTAGCGATAAAGTCCCTCAGTTTCCGCATCTTCTTTGTGTATGGCACATTCATAAGAATGTCCAAGCAAATTGTAAGAAGGAATTCTCGACAAATAAGGAATACAACGACTTCTTTGGCCGCTGGATTAAGATTTGTACCGCACATACAGAGGGGCTCTATAAACAAGCTAAAAGCGAGATGGAGGCGTTCCTTGCAGACAAGCAGCATGTGTTCCGCTACTTGAATAAGACATAGCCTGTACATCGAGAGAAATTTGTGGTGGCATAGTCCCAACAGTGGCTACATCTAGGAAATGCTGCAACCTCACAAGTAGAGGGAGCGCATGCCGCTGTAAAGCACTGGATCACCAATTCCACGGCTGATATCTTGTTAGTATTTGAGCTTATGGAGAAGAGTGTTGAAGGGCAGCTTAATGCTCTTACTGCGGCACTTGCTCAGGACCGCATTTTTATTCCTGTATTCCCCAGTAAGACGCTTTTTGTTAACATCATTCGCAGGGTCTCAAGGCACGCTATTGTTCTCCTAGTTCAGCAGCATAACAAAGTCAAACAGGCTACAGGAACGACTCCATTAGCCCGATGTACAAACGTTTTTAGCAGAACAATAGGATTGCCCTGCTCCCATCGAATTTCAGATATATTGGAGTCGAAATCGGCTATCGAGCTTAAGGAAATACACCCTTTCTGGCGGATTAAGGAGTCTTCTCTTCCATATAGGTACTAAATCTCTCCATATTCCATTACATATTCTAATATTCTATTTCGTTTAGGCTAATCCTAGAACCTCGTCTCCCAACATCTACAAAGCAGCGCTGTTCGCCCTTTCCAACCTCTCAAGGCAAAGCTAAGAAGAGGAGTCCTTCATTATTTAAGGTTGGAGAAGCTAAGGCATTAGAAGGACTATCACGGGGGAGTGGCTTGCCACAAGGATACAAGAAAAGGCCTCCAACCTGTTCCAATTGCCATATAGAAGGTCATACAAGGACTCAGTGCCCCGTAGGGCGTGGGTAGGGTCGTTGATTCAATTAGTTGATCTATAGAATTCCATTTTAAATGTATCTAGCAACTGCGCTTCTGCACATCAATCCTCTATTTGCATTGTCAGGAGCGCGATGTTGTGCGTCTGCGGCTTAGTCATGGTGACGCTTAGTCAGGGTGGTGCCACTAGTAAAAGTGGTGGTCCCCCTATCAATTCCCCAACTTCTCTTTTTGATTACTAAGCAGGGGGCTCTGCTTTTTTTGTCATGTTATTTGAGATGAAAGCCTTTGTCGTTCTACCCCTAGGTAGTTAATTAACAACACATAACAGAAAATCTTAAATAATAATCTTAATAGCTTAATACTATATACTATATACAGCATTAGCTGTACCATGCTACATTACGTTGCATATTACCGCAGTTTCTCGCTAATAGGCTACAAGTCTTAGATAGATTCTGGAAATCCTCAGCTCTCCGACAAAAAATCTACTACGACTTTTTCCATTTACACCGTTATGAGTGACTCTGATCCTAATTCAGTATCACAGTCTCGCTGTATACGCCACTTGCGAAAAAGTATGCTTGCTGCCCTAAAGCGGAGGTGGTATTCTCAATGATTCTTTAAAGCTCGGCGCTGTAGAAGTTTCCCTCCGTAGCCTTGTATGTGCAATTAACAGAATTCTATTCCATACAAAACCCGATGTATTTCATTGCAAAACCTACGCAATGTCACAGCATGACATTGCGTAAGATACAAACACTGAATCTCAAAGCGAGTATCACCATAGCCATAGTCTTTCGATGGAATATAGAATATGCTTGCCCAGCCCAGTTCAGCCCACAGATTGTCCTCTTAGCAAACATCATCATATTGCTGGGCAGTCGTGATCTTCGCAAATCAGCGTGACGTGCACAAACATCTCGAACAATATGTATGCCATATGCACGTGGACGGACAAATCAAGAATCTAGCAAAGCAGCTCAAACAAAACAGTAGAAACTTCAGATATAAAAGTGAACCTGAAAAGCCAACTGTAACACAACCATCGACTGACCAACCACATAATCAACTATGGCCAACATACAACACTACACCTACCAGAGCTACACCGTGAACCACCACCTTACAAGGATTAATCGTGGCACTGTGAGGGATGAAACTGTGATGTTGTGCATTTTCCACACTGAGGCCGGAGCAGTGGACAACCTACGCAGATTCGTTGCCGTGCGTCAAACGCTTGAGCACCCAGAAGTGGATTTCCAGACCAACGAAAGGGGTTCCTTGGGCACACGAACGGTTGTGGACTGGGAACAGCAACAACAGCAGCTGGGCGATGCTATGCTCACCGTTCAACATATGGTAGTCATTCAAGAAATGGTCTGGATCGAAGTTCAGACGAGCCTATACCGACAGAAGGAATGACTGGAGGTGGACCTGCAGGTGGCGTAGCATTTCCAAGGTAATGAGAGATAGTCATGGACGGGTTTGGAATATGAAGGGGGAATAATGATAAGCGCATGCATCTTCTAAGATTCACTGAACTCCGGTGATGGAAATGATAGAGACGCAGCAAGGGTGATGCCCGACCTACCTGGAAGATAGCGCCCCTTGTGAAACTGCATCAATAGATACATAAACCCCAATTTTATGGCACCCACGTTGCCCTAAACTCAACACGACCCCGCTACTCAACTCGGCACCCGCCTACGTCTACAATGAGCACATACCGCGTGGAGAAGTATTTCCAGCCCAAACCCTCCGTCGCTACGTCGGAGCGTATGCCCACGCCTGACCCAGCCGAAATACTACTTGAAACAGAAGATCCTCAGAAGGCCAAGGAAGTACTGGATAACACAGGAGAACTCGACGCCAGTGTGAGATGGAAGTTGCTTATCGTCGATGCAAAGGGAGGGTGGGAGAAGCGAGTGGAGGATGCCCTGAGCCCCGGCCTGTGGGTTTACAAGGTGGTTGTCCGGGAGGGAGATGGGTTCTGGAGGCAGTATACCGGCAAACGAGAAAGCAGCGCGACGTGAGTTCGGATGAGTAAGAAGAAGCAGAATTGGGGGAACGCGAGGAACGAGCGGAAAGAGGGTTGAACATGTGGTTCGCCTTGATGAGAAAATCGGCTGTCGAGTACATGAGGTCAATCTTTCTTCTTTAAATCTTCATTCGGTATAGTAGTGGAGCTGAGGCCATCAAGAATATCTCTTCCGAAAGATAGAATCATGTAGAATGAAGCGGTAATGTAGAGCAAGCTGTCGCCACGTTAGCGGAAACCTCCAAGAACACGAGGACGTACTTCATGAAGCCCCACAGCGTAAATATGGGATGCTTGTCATTATGACCTGTATATTTGTACTCAGAAAAGACCTCGCGCATGACTGCGGGGTTGTCAGCAATCAGCCCATCACAGCGTCAGCAAACATAAAGTACAGCGCAGTTTTCGTCGCGGTCACTCACAACTCCAGCGCCGAAGCCCACAAGTACCACCCACGCAGCTGCTCTGCCGCCAAAGCTGCTACGCTTGTAGCCCCTACCGTGCCTCCACGCCATGTCGAAATACACCATATACAGTGTCACCTCCAAGACGTTGATGACGCCTTGGGCAGCAGTGAATCCTTCCTCGTTATGCCAGCCTTGTTCTCCGTATATGTGAATAGAGGACTGTGCCACTTGCCGCCCGGGAGCGTGTGTGAGCGGAAGAAGATGTAGGCCGCGTCACACAGCGTGAAGGGGAACGCGTAGATGGCCCAGATATGAATCGCAAGGCGAGGTGTATGCTTCCACGTCATCTTTCAAAAGCCGGAAGGTGATCAAGCTGCGAAGATACACGAGGGGAGGGTAGCCAAAGAGGCAAGCACGATGTTCCGCGGCACAGCCAGGTCAGTTGTGTCCGACTGCGTGCCGGATCGGGTTCAACGTGATTTGCAAACTGGTCCCGTACATGGTATGCTCTCTTATCAGAAGTCATTTCCAAAGCTGGAAAATTAACAACGACGAAGAAGCACTGCTAGATGCTGCCACTAAGAGATCACGTCACGTACTAGCGCGTTTCCCAAGGTCCCGAGCCCGGGGTTAGGTGCTAGGTGTCATTCGTAGCCATCCTTCCGTCCTCCATCCTACATTGCTACCGGGGGCTTTCGTTTTCAACTTCAATCTTCCACGACCAGGTCATTGAAGAGCCTGATGGTCAATATCATCGTGAAAAGTAGGAAAAACACGACTAGAAAAAGTCCGGCAACAAGCCATGATACCTAGGTAGCGCAGCACCGGTTGCACCGACACTGCCTTTGATCAACGAAAACGCTGAACGTTGCAGGACTGTGGCGGCGGATGCGGCTGCTGTGTGCTGCCATAATGCCGACGTGAACGCGAACAGAGTGGCGAGGCCCGTCAAAAACAGACAATATATGGACACTTTTCGACTAGGAAATGGGACAACGATGGTTGAGTCTCCATCGCCGTCTTGTTCCTCATGCGAGCCCGGAAAGGTACTAAGGAGAAGAGTTGTTATAACCGCTAACCCCACACTACCGAGTCTATACGGTCTCAGCGCTCGAATTCGTAGCTCGCACAAAAATAAATAGAGAAGCTCACAGGAGGCCTGGAAAGATGACATTATCTTTGACTTCCTCGGCCATCTTCGCGATTCCGAGAGGATCATAAAACGGCCGGGACGCCAACAAGCTGGATCTTCCGGATGCGCATACCCAGGCGTTTTCGCTTTCCTTCTCGCAAAGACCAAAGTAACCGAGACGAACCGCAAAACTGGCATTGCGTGTCGCATCGGCTACCAGAAGGGTGACGTTACTCCTTGCTTCGGATGTACTTTTAATTCTTTCCTCCATTGCGGCATACCGCAGTTCAATTAAGACGCATACCAAAATCTTATACATAGACTGGCCCGAAGCTAGCTCAGGCCACAGGCGCTTAGGATTCAAGGCAGGCACGCAGGTGCCTTGTGAGTCTCGGTTCCCAGAACGCTCTTTCAGTCCTCAACGCACCCTCCTATCAATGACATCAATGCGCCTTCCGTACTTTATTGATGAGCACGAATAGCAGTTCTAATGCAGACAAATAGTCTATTATGATTCCTTGAGAACACTCTAAATGGACGTCAAGCATCACCCAACCTTCAAAAGCCCAGGTGCCCAGGTGCCCAGGAAGGTGCCCAGGTGAATATCCATCCACGCGACGCTTTCAGCCCCGCGCTTAGCGTGACCACGCCGCTAACATCCCCTACGTCACCGGCGACGCGTGCTGAGCTATCGTCACATATAACATGTCGCCGTCGTCCATAAGCAAGCCCTCCACCATCGATCTCATTGAGGACCACTACGCCAAGGAAGTCGACGTCGTCTCTAGGATCCGAGTCAACAACTTCGCACCTGTGCATCAACTCAGTAACTTGAAGCTCAACAACAACAAGGACCAAAAGCCTTCGTCAGATACCCCGCCAAAAACCGCAGAGCCAGAACAGAAGTAAACATGCCTGTCCACCCAGCTGAGGAGAAGGCTATCGGTAGTACGTATTTGGATCCCCCCTCCATAGCCCTCGCTGCAGCGTTCGCGGCTACGTGTATTGCTGGCACGAGGCTGACTTGGTACTGTTAGGCATCACCGACCAAGTCGCCAAGGAGTCCTCCGACGCGAATGCGTCCTCGCACGAGCACCATCAAGAGAATACCGGCGCCACTTCTGGCGGCTCCCTGGCGGCGAACGCACACAAGGCCAACCCCGTACGTCATTGATACATATCACGCTCGTGTGTTGGGGAACTGGACTGACACGTTATAGGGTCCCGTAATGTCGGAGAACATTGGCGAGCCGGCGAGCAAGGAGGAGCTGAAGAAGAGGGCCGAAGAGTTGAACAAATAGATGCTCGGTGGTGGTTGCTAAGAGCTGCGCCAAGCAGCATATGCAACTGCGATGGAGAGGCATGATTGATTCTGGAGGGGGATAATGCATCCTACATTCCAGGGCAGCGTGGACTTGCGCTGTTGTTGCATTATCCTGTTCCATGTATCGTAACCTCTCAAGATCGTAGTAGATCCATATAGTTAAAGCCAGTACATCGCATGACTGCAGAACGGATGGTGTACGTCATTGAGTATGAATTCGAAAAGCTTCAAGCAAGACTGCCAACTAAAAGTACCAGCCATTTGCAGACCGCGCAAAGCCAGTACAACCAGGTCCATAACCCAGTTTCTCATCTGCATCTACAGCAAAGAAAACCCCACCGACCACAAATATATTCGCGCATTCAACGCTCCAAAGCCACATATACAGCCAAAGTACCCAGGTAAATAATGATCATGATAACAAGAACAAGCAACCCGATTCTTTTCCAGCTTTTAAATATAGATCTCAGAGGTTCGCGCCACGTATTGCGTTCTATGCCTCTGCTTTGACGGTGCGGGGACTATGCAAGGGTTAGAATGTGTTTGCTTGGTGGCAAGAGGGTTTCCATGGGTAAGTATCACGTACGCTTGGTTTTGGCGTCGGGTTGACTAGGGTGGTAGATGAGCCGATGCTGTGCGTGTAGGGTATGGTGATTTGACGGTCGGGTTGTGGGCTGGGGAGGGAAGGATTCTCGGTTGTAGGACGGCTGTAGTTGGTGTAAGGTAGCATGGCGTAATTTTTATTCGACACTGTCACGGAATGATCGATTTGGGGATTTGGGAGTAGGAGAGAGGGGAAGGGGAGTAATACGGTAAGGTAATTAGCTTTTGTACTGAGGATGGAATTTGGCAGTGACTGTTTTGCTTCACGGTTTGTGGTTGTGTGACATGGATGCATGAGGGGGTTTGTATGCTTTTTCATTCACATTGAGGTGTAGGATGTTTTTATTAGTTAGGGAGGGTGGATGCTCCGGCCTTGCGAGGGGTTGATGTGGGATGGGATACTGATTGAGGCGTATTAAAAGTATTGACAACTGTGTGAAATTTAACAAGTCATTGCATCGAATTCTTTAACTCCTTTTGAATTAGACTCAAAATATATAAGCATAATAACTTCTGGACCGAGCGTAAAGACATGCCGGTTGGTCTACGTGGTACCGCACGCAACGCATTCTGATTGGTCAGTCGCACTCAAGTCGCGGTGACGCGTTGGCTTCGCGTCCCTCTCAATCACATTCCACGTCCAACGATGCGTCGTATTACCATCGATTCCTTTTCTGGACACCTTTCGTGCGTCGCAGTAAAAGCAATGGAACTCGCGTTTCAGCTCGAAATTGCGTGAAACTGCGCATTACGATAGACGAGGCTTCCACAGATGGCATTCCGTGGGTCGCGCAAGATCTCAAGCCACAAGCTTGGACCGGCCTAGAGGGCGATCCTGCAAATGTCCGGACCCCCTTCTGACGTCTACCTTGCTCGCTTCACATCAAACATACTAACATAGCATCAACTTATCGCGCGTTGTGCCATTGCTAACATGTCTGCTTTCCCAGAGCTAATGTGAGCTACCTCAAAGTGTTTGTAGAGAGCTCAATTCACTGACGTTCTGACAGGACACCGCCGTCGTCGGTTGAAGCCTCAACCCAGCCGAATTCCCGCCGGACGAATATTCCAGCGACGTCTACGCTCTTACCTACCCCGTCGAGTGAGCAGTCACTACCATCTCCCTGCAGCCAGTACACTGAGCACGATCAAACCCGCAGCACTTCCCCGAACAAGCGCAAAGCTCCGGATGACGACGAGGAATCTCCAGAAGACAAGCTTGCGCGACAATGCGAACACCTTGGACGCCCGCCGCCATTCCCAACTCCCAATCCTGGTAACTTGAAAGAGATCCCACATCATGGCAGTGTTCGGAGCGGAGTACATAAGCCTGAGCTGGGAGGACCGGCTGGTTGGAAGGGAACAGTTGGGCCGCAACCGAGCTTCGGGTCGCATGAGGATTGGCAAAATAAGTTCCCTGGATCTTCCTCCAGTATGGTTGAAGAACCATCTCAAGTGCAAGTATCAAGATTGAATGAGGCGGAATTTGCTCCTAAGCTGGTAGAAGAGCAACAAAAAGTCGTGGATCTTATCGTCGCTGGGTACAACGTGTTCTACACTGGCTCCGCTGGATGTGGGAAATCCACAGTGCTCCGCGAATTCGTGAAACAGCTGATGGCCAAAGGAAAAACGGTTCAGATCGTTGCACCCACCAATCTTGCTGCCTTTAACGTTGGGGGCATCAAGACCTGGTACGTTGTTCGCGAGCTCCGGCAGCTGATGACACGCTAATTGTGATGAAGGGGCTTTGCCGGGTGGACACCAGATCATATGTTCCGACCTCTGAAAAAGCTCAGGGCTGACGCACATGGGAGAAAGGTCTGGAGACGCCTCGCTGAAACAGATGTGATCATCATCGATGAGATCAGCATGGTTGAGAATTTGTTCTTTGAACGCGTTAATGAGATCCTGAAATCAGCAAGAGAGAACAATAGACCTTTCGGGGGTCTTCAGGTTGTCGTAACTGGAGATGTAAGTATCGGAAATGACGTTCCTTGCCTACATTGCTAACTCTTCCCCAGTTCTTCCAGTTGCAACCGGTGGAGCCATTCCGACGCTGCATCGAGTGTGGAGGACCATTAGAGCTGGACACGAAGTTAAAAATATATAATTGCGTAGATAACAGCTGTCGCGTGTATCACGACCGGGACAAGTGGGCCTTTCGTAGCGAGGCCTGGAAGGTGAGTTTTCTAATTCCGGCATGTTTGGCGGGGAAAGGGTACTAAATATTATAGGAATGTGATTTCAAACAAGTCATGTTAACCAAGGTCCACCGACAGGATGGTGACAATAAATTTAAATTTATGCTCCAGCGCATTCGAAGCGGTGTGTATTTCCCATGTACTTTTGTCCACCAATGTCACCTCCGCTGGCACTCATCCTACTATGTTTTCTCGATCGCTCTATTCATAGAGTTCATCCCCGCTGATAGTACACAGGAGACTTCAAAGCGGCCTATGGCAAAGTGCTTCTGCATCACACATCTTATGCCGAAGGTGCTATTGAGCTCTTTCCGAAGAAAGATTCAGCTGCAAAGGTTAATGCAGACCGAATCAGTGCTTTGCCTTCAGAACCTGTCTCCTACAAATGTAAGGACCGGGTCTCGAATAAATCTATCCATGAACAGCAGGATGACTGCTTGGAGCGGATGAGCAAGGCCGCTCGTGATGGGACTTTGAGCGGTTTAGTAAGTCTTGGTTTTGGAATCATCCCGCTAAGATTTTGGTTTTAATCATGTAATATAGGAAGGACACCGCTACGAGCCAGGGGTATGGTTGAAGGTGGGCATGCGTGTACTCTTACAACAGAATCTTGATTCCGAACGAGGGCTCGTAAATGGTATGCAAGGAGAAGTGATAGGGTTCGAAGCCTACGACAAACTCCGAATGCCAAAAAAGTCCTCAGGAGGAGACGACCCTGGTGATTCGAAAATTCCGTCTCTTTGCGGTGAACACGCTCGTTACCGTGAGGAAGAGATCAAAGGGTTTGCTGAAAACAACGGATTCAAGCCCTGGCCCGTTGTTAGATTCAACAATGGGGAAACTCGCACTATCTACCCAGATTGCGCGACTAATGAGTATGAGTGCACGGAATGTAGGGTTAAGAAGCGTAAATTGCAGGAGTCCGGCGCTTCAGAAACCGCACAAGAAAAGTCGTGCACTGTACTCTCTCGAACCCAGGTACCGCTGGCACCGGGATATGCCATCACAATACATAAATGTCAGGTAAGTGCATTGTTCCTGAGTCCAACTTAGCAGGCGTATTGCATGTGGGGTATTACTCGTCCTTGACCAGATATTCGCAACCGCAACAAGCTTGCGATAGGCATACGCCTCCCATCCACTGAATATCTTAGATCACCTACCCTTTCATTGTTCTACGCAGATCACTGACACTGACGTTGAGGTGTAGGGCATGACGCTCGACAAAGCCAAGGTGGATCTGGGATTAGCATGGGAGTATCCCCAAATCTATGTATCGCGTATGTAAGCAATCCCGGAAGGTGGCAGCGCCCACGCTGACAAGTGAAAAAGTGAGCAGAGCGCGCTCTCTCGAGGGCTTACACGTCGTAGCCTTGCCCAAGGAAGGAATAAAGCCAGACGAGCTCGTCGCAGAGTTTATGAACCCAAATTCCAACAAGTGGCTTTCGGGGGAAGAAATAGACGAGCTTGTCCGTGAGGCTAGAGAATTGTTGGACGAGGATGCGGGCTATTATTCTGAAGGAGATGATATACCCGACGCTCTTGAGATCGCCTGGATCCGATCTGGATGTCCGTTTCTTGCAACCTAGGCAATACGCCAAAGGAGGTGATCATTCTCTAGCTTTTCAAGCGCGAACCTGATCAGTGCGTCGTCTTGCCTGGTCGTTTCGTGCAACTGTTGTTCACTCGGGGTGACATGATGCTGACGAAGAAGCACCACAACGACAACAGTGGCGAATGATTCACCCGATATATGGCGCCACATCACCAAACTTAGAAATCGTCACGATACATATGCTCAACAAGTTCCTATCCGCCTTGAAACATTCCGCAAGCAAAATGGTATCACCAGCAACATCGCTCCCTCAGCAGGCTCCAGGCCCGCTACACCTTCTAAACCCGCGAAACTCGATGACTATCTGGGCCTCTCCCACCCACCAATGGCGCAAAGCCCTGCATTGTGAAACCGCTTTCAATCAAAGTCGACGACGGTCCTGATGGCGCTGTACCAGGCTTCCTTCACCTCCCCGCGTCAACAGACACGTCCCCTGCTAGCACCGCCGCCATCTTACTCTCGGGCGCAGGAGGCGGAGTTGTCGGCCCTTCATCAATCTATCTTTCGCTCGCCGACAAACTGGCATCGTTGCAGCGACCCGTGCCAGCTCTCCGTCTCGACTACCGCTATCCAGCCCGGAATCGCTACTGCGTCAGAGACGTACTAGCCGCAATGAGTCAACTGGAAGAGCACTACCGCATTAGCAAATTTGTACTGGCAGGCTGGTCCTTCGGGGGTGCCCCCGTTTTCACCCTCGGCGGACAAGGCGAACGAGTTGTCGGGTGCGCAACGGTTGCGAGCCAGACTGCAGAGGCGGAAGGCATCCGGTCGCTTGCTCCACGTCCTCTCCTCCTTTTGCACGGTACGGGGGATAGGACGCTGAACGCTAGCTCCTCAGAAACACTGTACGCGCAGTATGGATCGAATGGTGATAAGGCGTTGAAGCTCTTCGGTGGAGACGATCATGCACTGACGAGGAATTCGTTGATGGCAGAGCAGCTTATCGGTGAGTTTGTGCTGACGTGTGCGGGACTGGGAGGGAGCAAGGAAGATGAAGGAGCATGGTGAAAAGGTGGAACTGATGCGGAGGGGTGGAGATTTGAGGAGGAATGAGAGTGTGGAGTAGAGACTAGGTCATGCATGAGAGGAGGAGTCACCAGCCGCAAAGGTCCTGCCTGTGCTGTCAAGTTTGGTTAGTACGACATAGCACGGGAGGAGGCGCCCGCCTGGCAGGACAGTAGAGCTTGGCGCATCGACATCATGCATTCTACCTTGTAAGCCGACGATTACAGGCTTTATCTTTGCTCCTCACGAGTCGAAAGGCGATGGTTCATACAACAGCTCTAATCAAAACACGCAACCAATGCCTGATGCTTGCTCCATTCAACCACAGTTTACCATAACCAGGCTTCTCGAATCGCGGTACATAGAAGACGAAGGGGAATGGAGCTTTGCATTAAGCGTCATCTTAAAATTCTCAATATTGGAGGTCGGCATATCTCCTTCAAAATCCAGGGTAATCGGAAAGACTAACATAGAGCGAGAATGATAGTAATGAGTTCCACCATGGGTGGAGTCTAGACTTAACCATCCTTCGCGTTGCTGCGCACGTAACTGTGTCGAAGAACTAGCCCGCTCTCCAAGCTGCATAAGCACACCGCTATTATTTACCCTTTGGTGTGCATCTACATACTTCATATCACCAATCTAACAGGATACCGCAGTGGGCCACCTGTTGAAGAAAGAAAGGCGGGATTAACCACATTACCTCCGTTATCACCATGACCAAATCCGCACAAGACGACATATAGACCAACACCAATCTTAGTCAAGATGAATCCGCGCAGTCAAACAAACTACCCACCCGTGCAGAAACCCGCAACGAAGCTCTCTCTCTCTCTCTCTCTTTCTCTGAACCCACACACCCGCTCGCCCAAGTTCCAACCAACCACTCCATCCACCCACACCACACCACCATGCCCTCCCCACATTCGAATCCGTCCTCTCCCCCTCTCTAACCCACACCTTCGCCCCCCACCTCGCTCGTCCCAGCGCTCAAACACCCAGGCTACACCTCCCGCGCCGAGTTCCTCGCACACATCGCGTCCCTGCAGCAGCTCATGACGGAGTTCCCCGTGACGGCGAAAGCCTGGATCGAGGATGCAGAGCGGAATGCTGTGTGGTGCAGGGCAAGCAGCCGGACGTGTTGGAGGGAGGAGGTCGTAGATGATGGGGTGGAAGGCGGGTGGCAGTATGAGGGGGAGTATGTGTTCATGTTTTGGATGGATGAGGATGGGGGGCGGGTTGTGAGGACGGTGGAGATGTTGGATAGTTGGGCTACGAGGGAGAGGTTGTTGGGTTTGAGTAGGAGGGCGAGGGCGAATTTGAGGAGGGTGAAGGGGGAGGAGGTGGGGGTGGGGGATGGGTATGAGGGGAATATGTAAAGCGAGGGATGAGGTGGGTGGGGATAGTTGGGGGGAGAATGAGATGGATGGGTCTGAGGATTGATGAACGCTATCTCAGTTACAAATCATAGGAGAAGAATCACCCGTTGTCGAAAGCTATTGAGCGACTACCCACGTCCATCCTGCTCTTGTGAAAGCTCTTTGGTGTCGGATTGACCGCCGTAAACACCGCCATCAAGGATCCACTGCTCGTTGTCATCGTTGTCATCTTGTACTCTCCGCCACATCTGTTTCCGTTCTCTCTCATGCCCCTTGCCCTTCCCGTCTATCTTGATCGTCGGTCGTATCAGTCCACCTAACAATGGGTTTCGACTGAACGCTGCGCTTCCGCTGGAGATAACACCTGGGTCGACTCCAATTGGCTCAAGTAGCTCGTCCTCGCTGTCGGGAGTCGATGGCCTCTCCATTTCCTTCATACGTCGCACAATCTTTTTGCCGGATAGGTCAATGCTTGCTACTACCTGTCTCTTTTCATACTCCGGTCGAGCGTTCCACTCCTGCTCACGGAGAGCTTTCTGTTGCTTCTTGAGCTGCATTGCGCGCTCCTGTGGACTTGCCCACATGCTTAGTCCTGCGTTAGTAGTCTCGAAGTCTGCTGCCTCATCGTGAACATGAGTTCTCCGAGCGTTTTGCGCCTGGAAGGCGAGGAGCCTGTCTCTATGTTGCTTTGCCTTGGCTGATCTCTCGCTCTCTGATTCCACGTCTGAACCTGGATGCGAAGAAAGCGGTGTCGTCAACCTTGGAGTTGAGAATGGCTGTGGCGTTAACGAGACATCTGCACGGCGCTGGCCAGCGTTGTTTGCTGCCATCTTCTCTTTCCCACGTTCTTCGCGCAGCACTCGGACCATGGACTGTATTTCATCTGAGCTGAGTAACGGGCTACCGCAGAAGGTACACGGCCCTATGCCTTCTTTCACGCAAATGATCTTGCCGCAGTTCATGCAGTTTGGGGCGGCTTGGAGCAGCGGGTGGCGGGTCGCCATGCAGTTGCACTTCCGCTTGCTATCATCTAGCCCTCCCGACAAGCTAGGGTTTGTCTGGATCTCGAGCGCTCTTATCGCTGATTCTAGGTCATTGAGCACTGTAGACGCACCATGCATGGGCGTTCCACCGGATAGATTCACCTTGGCCTTCGGTTTTGGAGAGGAGTTCCTGGAGGATTTGGTGTCGGATATGAGATGGCCAGCCGCTGAGGGTGGTAGCTTGGAAGAGGGCGGAGCCGGAGAAATGCCTCGTGACTTGGGCGTCGATTTACCTGGGGACGAGCGTGGCTTCTGAACGGCCTCTGGCTTGTCGGACAATGCGAAAGCATTGGCTTTTGGGGCTTTGGGCTTTGATGCCCCAGGCATGTAATCCTCTTCGTCTCGTTTCACGTAGCCACCGGCCGTATTGCCATAATTCTCAACCTGTCTTGGCGGGGGAAGCTTCCCGATGCCCGGCTTCTTCTTGTTGCGCGACTTCGTCTTTGGCACTTCGGAGGCGCTATTGGATGGCTGTGGCTGAGAAGCACTGGAAGATGCTGCAGGCCTTCTCCTGTTGTTGAATGACGCGATGAACTCCAGCGCTTGCGGACTGTCTCCTAACAGATTTTGGAGATGGTCTGCTGCTTCTGTGCTAGGAAGAGAGTCGGCGTATGAGATGATCTGCTTGAGCGACTCGTCATCCAGCGGAAGAAGCTTTGACAGCTGCCGTCTCGCCCAAGGTGAGAGGTCCATGTTGAGATACGGAGGGGTGGTGAGTGCGCTGCGGCCGCGGCTGCTTGTGAGATGCACCTCCGATTGTGGAAGGTGCAGCCACATGCTGTGGCGCAGGTGGCGCATGCGCTTTCGGAGTCGGAGAAACGAGCAGCGGCAGCCACCATCTGGGTACTCTCTGCAATCCGTCCGCGTCCTCTTTACAGCCACCGACTCACGATAGGTAATCGCCCTCTATGACGACCGAAGTTGCCCTCGAAACCACGCTCGTAAGCTTCTCTCCCGCTGCGCATCGCATTGTCGCTAACAACGAGCCCAGGGCACCGTGACCATCGAGCTCTACACCGACCATGCCCCCAAGACATGCACCAACTTCTCCACCCTCGCCCAGCGCAGCTACTTCAACGGGCTCATATTTCACCGCATCATCCCCAACTTCATGATCCAGGGCGGCGACCCCACGGGCACCGGCCGCGGCGGCGCCTCCATCTACGGGGACAAGTTCGAGGACGAGATATCGCCGGCGCTGAAGCACACGGGTGCAGGCATCCTGAGCATGGCGAATTCAGGACCCAACACAAACGGCTCACAATTCTTCATTACGTTGGCACCGACTCCGTGGCTTGATGGGAAGCATACGATCTTCGGGAGGGTGAAGAGCGGAATGCAAGTTGTGAAGAAGCTGGGGCTGGTGAAGACGGATAAGGAGGATAGGCCCGTTGAGAAGATCAAGATTGTGAAAGCCTATGTTGTGGAGAAGGAGGACGTATTTTGATCCATCACCGAAGGAAGCAAGGTGGAGAGCTCCTAGTATCAGCGCATAAGATGGCAATTGCCTGTAGAGGAATGCGCGCGTCATGAGTCTCTGGTGCGAGGACAGCAAGGGGTCCCATCTGCGCGAGGACACATGCATCAGTGGACAGGGAAGACCCAGACCCAGTTCTCCCGAACTAATGTAAATCGGAAACATTGGTCAGAAGATGCTGTAAGTGTATTTTGATCTTCTTTGGTTGATAGTCACTCAATCATCTAGCTAGCCTGAAACTGCTCCAACGGTCCATTCGGATGTATCAGGACCTTCGTGTACCCCTCTATCCTCTTGTCAAACTTCTCATATGCGACCTCTGCGTCTTCGATATCGATCTCATGCGACACAACGAAACTCGGCTTGGCTTTTCCTGAGATGATCAGGTCCCGCAAGTACCTATTGTATTTTTTTACGTTGCATTGACCAGTTCCCAACGTCAGACCCTGCTTGTATTAGACTGCGTTTGAACTTTCTTGGAATCAATTCACCTTCTCGAACAGTTTACCAAATGAGAGCAGAATTTGCCCCTTCTTGCTCTGCTCATCGGGTGCTCCAGGATCTGCGGGAACGTATAGGCCTGGGATACCCAGACCTCCGGTAGGCCTTGTCACCATGATCAGTTGGTCGAGGACGATGTTCGGTTTTTCTTTGCTGCCGGATGCGTCTACTGCCTGATAACCCACAGCATCAACCGCACGGTCGACCATGCCGTGATTGAGCGTGATAATCAGTTCGACGGGGTCGCTTCTCTTGAAGTCGATGGGAATGCAGCCTATTTTCTTCGCTTGCTCCAGCCGCTCTGGCACCGTGTCCACGACAAAAACCTTACTCGCGCCACGGAGGATTCCGCTGTATGCTGCCATCAGACCGACAGGTCCTAAAGAGTTAGCTCGCATTCTGCACGGCAGCAATGATTTCTTACCAGCTCCGAAGACCGCCACAGACTCCCCTGGTTGGAATCCGGAAAGATTTAGTCCGTGCCATCCCGTTGGGAAGATATCCGCCAGTAGCGCGAAGTCGGCCTCAAACTCCGTGCCCTTTGGTAGCTGCAAGGCATTGAAGTCAGCGAAGGGAACACGCAAATACTGAGCCTGGCCGCCCTGGTATGGTCCCATTGCAACATAGCCATAGGCGCCGCCGGCGAAACCGGGATTCACTCTACGTTTGTTAGTCAGCGTCTGCATTGTCGGCAAGCACCCTCACCCTGTACAAAACGCCGTTCGCCCTTCTTCGCAGTTCCGACATCGACCGTCAGCCACGTTGAATGGAAGCACGATTCGGTCGCCCTTTTGAAGCAGTGTTACCCCAGGACCAGTCTCAATGACGATGCCCATATTTTCATGGCCAAATACCAAACCGGCTTCGGCGGCAGTTCTTCCCTGGTACATGTGCAAGTCCGATCCGCAAATGGCTGATGGTTGTTAGAGATAGTCTCCCAAGTTATGGCGACACGAACCGGCAGTTGTCACTTTAATGATGGCATCGTCCGGGTGCTGTATCCTCGGCGTCTCGACCTCTTTGACTGAGACCTTAAAAGGACCCTCGTAATGTACAGCTTTCATTTTCTCGCCCATGTCTCCTGGGTCCATAAAGTGTATTGTGCACAGTGGGGCACAAGTGGTTTAGGAGTGGATATTGGAGGGTGCTGTTGTCGGTACTAGTAGTAAAGTGTTGGCGGGGACGCGGAACAAGGCGTCCTTGGGGTGAGGGGTGATTCGGGCGGAGGCGCGCGGGGTGACCTGTACCTGCTTCCGATAGTCCTCTAGGGGATTTTTATACCACGTGTGGTCTGGGCATCCATGGATCCATGGATGTGAGTGATGGGCGACCGCATTCGGGGTTTCTTCAAACAACTACGCAACAAATATCTGTAATTACCGTCTACTAATAAGAATTTTAACCAGGCCGCTATGAACAATTCCCTATTGCCCTAGCTTTGATATATTGCGCAAAGGCTCGTATGGGGTTCGCGCTTGCGTGTTGCGAAGACCCCGCCTCAACACCTGACATCATACATCCCGAGGTTTGGCCACGTCGCTTCCAGCCTCTTTCCTCCTTCGCCCTCCATTTCAACTCTTGTCGCCGCCTTTGCCCTAATAATGGAGGCTCTTGAATTCACAACAGCGATCGCAGCCCAATGGGGCGACATGCACGAACCACGCCGTCGCGCTGCCTGTCACTTCTTCTCATAGAAGACCTGCACACATCCTCGGGCCCTCTCACGCTATCACATCACCACCATGGGATCGGCATCGAGCTCCTGAAACTCCAGAGGGAACCAGCGGTTGAGTCTTTCGCATTATGTTCATACATAGTCACTTTGAACCAGGAACAAATCTGCTTCGTCTAGTCTCTTCTTCCCCCGTGTATGTTCATGTCACAATGTCGACAATGTGAGCGCACGTAATACGAAGGGTATCTTAGACATTGTCCTTTCTGTGGCAGTTGAACTTTGCATAGGAAAGAATCTATTGGTGAGGTATAACATTATGGGTCAACACTCACCTTTACTAGCTTAATCGGGTTAATCTAACACGGAACTATCCAAAGTGCTATCGTTGTGGTGTTGCTGTTTGATGTACCTGGTGTCGTGTTAGCTTGAATCATTGTTTCATCAAGTTTTGCGTTTCAAACGATGAAATTTAGCATTGTGTACTTACAATGGAGGCCTTCGCTGACCTTGTACGCTCACAACCTCACAAACATGACTGAGTCTGTGGGCTATTTAAACTCCGCCTTATCCTCCTTCTCATAACCAGACCAGAAACATCCACTTCATCCACTTATATATCTCTACATTTAAAGATATCCAAAATGGCTTACACTTCAATTATGAAGAACTCCGCGCGTCAAGCTGACGCGCGCAAGTCGAAGTCGGTTTCCTGGGCGCTGGATCGCTCGGAGGTTAGGGAGATTCCTTCTGGAATGGGCACTTGGGAGAATGGTGCCCCAGTCGCCTGTGAGCCAACCTATTACGAGCAACAGAATCGGGTCAAGCTAACCCAGCAGGCTCTGGAGGAGGCCAAGGCTATGGCTGTACTGCCCCGCAAGCCAGTTCCTGGAGCGTCGCAGCTGTTCCAATCGAGCACTGCGCATGCGGAGGCCTCCACTCGACCAGCGAGCCCGGGAACTGAGCGGCCAGCGTACGTATGTCGCTCGGACCAGAAAGCGGGCGGTCCTGTCTTCGACAACTTTCTTCCGCAAGACAAAATGCCGAAGCAAGACGTGTACGATGGCAAACTTGGGTCACCTTCTATAAAGTCCATCGCATTAATCAAGAGCTTTGGTGAAAAGCTCAAGAAGAAGGTAGATGAGCGGATGACGAAGCGCGGAAACGATTCGTACCATAGGTAATCGCTTTCGTGCCACTTGTATAAAACAGCCACGTATATAAATCTCAACAATGTATACATTCGAATAAATAACACTTTGTTATCATAAACAGCGCCTGCCCTTTCAACAAATTACTATGTACGCGAACTATTGTTTACATATCAATATATTGACTTAATCTGCCCTACATATCCTCGTCGTGCTACACTATGTGTATAATAAATGAACTGCAGGTGATATGTGTAACTCAGGAGAGCCTCTGCAAGACGGTTTCCACTTTCGAGCCTCTTACACCATGCAACAAAACTACGACTTGATCCAGGATGGCTTTGGACTCAAAAGGCTGTTCAATGCTACCGACTTGAAATTTCTGCCACTGTTATGAAGACTGTCTTTGGCGCATATCGAAACCTGGAATCTACTCTGGCACTGGAAGCGACACACGAGGCGATAGAAGAACTTTTAAAAGCCACACTGTTGCTTTCCATGTCTCTTAGAAAGACAAAACGTGCGAAACACTTCTGACCATTGAATTCGAACTATGGAGGGAGGCCCGCCATCAAAACCCTCGTGCTTCAGTCGTAACGACCGGAACTTCAAACTGCTTATGACCTTTGATGAAATAAAACACATATCCCAGGAACATCCAGCCTACCATCACAACCGAGGAATAGTTCATGTTCTGTGGTGTTACTGGCATACCGCCTGGAAACGCACAGAACACCAACGCCACCAACAACCAAATACAAGAAATGATGTTCACGACGAGGCCTAATTTCCTTGGCATCCGGAGGTATCCAAATTCGTGATTCGCAAGCTGCGGTCGGCCGAATATCATGAAGTAAACGATAGGGATCATGTAAGACGCGAAGAGAGCAAGGATAGTCATGGAGATGATGGCGTTGTAGGCGGTGGTGTTCCCGAGGTAAATGAAGCCGAGTAGCATCTGAACGATTGTTACGGCAGCGACAGCGCGAACAGGTATTTGAGACGATTTGTCGACGTAGGAGAAATAATTCGAGAATGGCGTTGCTTTGTCGCGAGCGAAGGCCCAGAATGTACGTGACGCAGACGTGATTGCCGCGCACGTTGCGGCAACGGCGATAATGATCGGAAAGAGCGATAGGATCGTGCCCCCGGCATAGGATTTTGTTGCGTTGTAATATATCTGGATGAAAGGAAATCCGGTCGGTGTGGCGAGTAGCTCCTCAAGCGGACCAGTGCAATACAGGAGCAGGACGCAGTAGCCTAGGGCCAGAATCCCGTTCACAGTGACGGATCCGACCATGGCTAGAGGAACATTTTTCGACGCATGGGGCATCTCTTCCGCGAGATGGCATGCTGCGTCGTACCCTAGCATGGGGTAGCAAGCAGACAAGAGGCCGACAAGCCACGCTACTCCTGTGCTCGACCAACCGCTACCATTCGTCACCTCCAGGAACACAAACGACGCTGTGTTTTTCTCGCCCATGACTCCAAGCACTATCATGATGACAACTAGGCCTCCAAGGTGGATAATGCCGCAAATGTTGTTTAAAGTGGGAAGCATGCGGGCTCCCCAGATGTTTATGGCTGCACTGTAGAGCAGAACAGCCCAGTATACGAGCAGCCCTTGCCAGCGCTGGGGAGAATAGCTTTCGACGTTCAGGATTACGACACCGAGCAGTTGGAGCGCTCCAGCGAAGGCGGCGGCTGCACTCAGTACGATTTGGCCGCCGACGTTGAGCCATCCGACGGACCAGGCTGCGAGGGAGCGAGATGAGGCCGGAGAGAGCGCAGCGACCCAGTGGTATTGCCCTGGTTGATGTTTAACTTCATCAACCCATATACTTTAACATGGGGCACTTACCACCGGCTGTAGGGTATATGGATGCAATTTCTCCCATGGAAAGTGCGACGGCTATCGAGCAAATGACGGACAATAGACTCCTCAAAGTCAGCATCTTTCTCTTCGAGAACATCAATCAAAACTTACTAATTCCAGAATAAACACGGCGCGCCGCCCGTTGCTAGAGCCGCAGCTACGATCGAACTCAGCGCCTCCCACGACGCCATCAAACACAGTATCAAACTGATAACACTCCATATCGAATACTCTCTCCTCAGTTCCTGTACGTGTCCAATTTGCGCAAGTCTAGCATCGTCGTCCAGAGTAAGGATTGGCTCGAGCTTTTCATTCCCATAACTCCCGCCATCAGACTGTTTCCAGGTGGGCTTCGTATCGATTTCTTGTGGTTGGTTGGCCATCCTTAAAGATGTGGGATAAATTTCGGGGGGTTCATAAACGTGCAGTGACTGTATGTATGAGTACGACGTGAATGGGCTGGGACTTTAAGAAATGGCGAGCCACAATCTACCTGAGGGGACCCCGGATTCTTCGGAACCTTGATATACCGTTATTATGCCTTGACTCGCCTCGCGACAAGGGTTAGTCTGGGGAAACGAGAGGGCGGGGACTTTCCGCCGTCGAGCTTATCTAGATATGCTATAGCATCGGCCCGTCTCTTGGGTAGCAAATCACAGCTCAGTATTATCAGATGCATATCTTGGCGGGCTCTAGAGCCCTTGCCATGGCGGCCTACCTTGCCTCATGCAGTATACCTTGCCTCATGCAGCATAATTGATAGTCGGGGCGACTGACGGTTATATTCCGCCGTACCGGCAATGCTGCGATTCACAGACACTCTTTCCGCGTTGGATAACAGTGCGGTTATAACTTATGGATACCTGTCCACTGTAGATAAATATGCGTAGATAGGCAGGCTAACTTTTGGTTCGTCGCAATGCTATAGGTGTTACGCAACGGCTACCTTATCTAATGTAGGATACGTAGGTTTGGTGACAGCGTCGGCTGCGATACTGATTTGAGCGCACATACACCTGGCTTGTCGGGCGTTGCTCACTGGCTTGTTGCGATAATAATAGTAGACTGGGAAAAGGGTTAATTGAGTGTAAATGGATATCTATTACTGAATGTATGCAATAAATGAAGAAAGAGTAGATCGTAATTGTTCACCGTTCTCTTACCATCAACGGGCCGTCTTCTTGGGCTAATTATGCTACCTGTAGCCGCGCGCGTAACCACGATACGCTGCCGGCGTCGCGAACCCGCTTATAGCTAGCTACCCCTATATCGTAATAAGAGAACTATCACCGCCAGCTGGTCGCATCAGAAACCAGCATTGCGCAAATGCATTACGTACGTAACTGAACGGTTCTAAACACCTTCTGAAATGCCCGCACAATGGTAAGCCAATTCGCGTGGACTGGCATTATTACTGACTCCAGCTCTGCTCTCTGCAAAACCAAGGGAAGTAGGATGTGAGCTAAGAGCGCCAAAACTAGGATTCTTCAATTTCAGTCTCCAGATGTCGTTTTAGATCTGCTCCAGGCACATTCTAATTCCATTGACGAGAAAACGCGCGCTAACCGAAGAGCAAATCTCGCGACCGTAAAGCTTGTCTAGGCCGCACAAACCGCCGAGAATGAGGTGGATGGATGAGTGGCTAGCTGAATGTCCCACGCCTCAAGACCTAGGTATCTTCAGATACACAAAGAAGTGTGGCTATTCACCAGCCAAATCAACTATCGGACGGTCAGCCATATCACCGCTAGAGAGTCATAGGGGCGCCCTATCATGGTATGCTTGCCAGGTGTTACACGGATCTCGGCGAGTGGACTGTTGCATGGCTCTTTTCTTCTCGATGCCATCAATTTGTCCTTGCTTCTGTTTTGACTCCAAGACAGACATGTTATACCATACTTAACCCCTTTTGTCACCACCTTGAAATACGCTTTTCTGTGTCAATAACAGCAGGAGGGATTACTGCTATTATTTGTACTCGTTTTATGAGAAACCTCTTAGTCGCAATTTACATATATAATAACATACCTATGCTACCTTGTTTGCATGGCTTTGCTTCGCGCAATGATTAGGATGCGTACTTGAAGAATTAGTGCAAATATCAGTTAGCTAACCAGCACTTTCGAGTATGCGCCGGAGACTGGTCACAAGTGTTCTTATTAAAGTATAGGTGGTGTAAGAATATTATGGTAGCGTAATTGAGTAGTGGTATGGCTCCATATGCCGTATGCTAAAATGAACAATACCTAAGGTACGAAAGTGACGCTTCACTTCCTGCAACAGTGGGTAACCCTATCTGTGCATAGTTGTACACATACATGGTGCGTAGCCGCATAATTTCCAGCGTTTCCAACGTACCGTAGTACGGTACGGCGACCCACATCGCTCTACGCTACGGCCTGTATGAGAGCCCAGTACGTACGGCAGCCATCAAAAATGGCAAAGTACGGACCGTAACCGTACTACGGTGAATTGGCAAAACAAGGATCTGTAGTACGCCAAGACAGGGGCAAATAGGGGTAGTACGGCCCGTATATACTATATATAGTGTCCACGTGATGTCCACGGGTGCCTTTATAGGGTTATACAGCTAGGCCTACAGTACAGGCTTCCGTAGAGCCGTACTACGGCGTAAAACGTATACAAACTACGCTACGGTACGCTACGGTACGGCCCAGGGCAGAGCTCAGTACGTACGGCCCACATGAGCCCTACGGGCCGTAATTGTACGCCGTACTACGCTACGTTGGAAACGCTGATAATTTCGCTACTGCGTATCGTAGATTCGAAATGTTTTGTTAACCCTAAATATGGTAGGTGAATCCTGATGATGCCGTTAGAGCTGTCCGCGCACATAATAAAATTCTAGACTAAATAAAAAAACAGGGGCACTGTAAAACTGCTTTTAGAGAATAAGTAATGGGTGCAAAAACTGCCTCAATGCAGGTTACTACATCTGAATCGAAGTTGAAACCGAAATCTATACACCGTCCATTTTTTTGTGACCACCTTTTACGCTCTTTTTGTTATGTTATTTGAGATGAAATCCTTTGTCGTCCTACCCCTAGGTAGAATTAATTAACGCCACATACACCGTCAGATTCAAAGTTTGTTTGTTGTGCCACTAACAATCTAATTCTGGTGAGTTTTCACGCTAGTTGGTTGTTTCCATGTCAAACACCATTTCACAATCTTACAAAGCAAGCTGCGCAACAATGAATGTAATTATAAAAGTAGAGCTCTCGCATACAAAACCAACCATTGCAAGTCCCTGAGGTGCCTACGAAAATACTCGAAGCACCCGCAATCAACTTTCTCCTCTGACTACAATTTACTATCAATCAGTTGAACCATGAAGAAACTTCGCGATCAAGATCAAGTCAGCATCTTAGGCGAACTTGAGCGTTTCAAAACCCCACGATGCGAGCTCATCCGAGATCTCATCCATCAAGGGCACTTCTATCCACTGAACAAGGCGTTCGTACCTGGGTACGGGAAATCAGTGACGAACCCGGAAACTAAAAAGGAAGAATATGTCTTAATATTTCCCAAGGATATATGGGAGTGTCCAATCCTTGCGGGCGAATTCCTGCCTTGGGCCTTTCTACCGCGAGCTGAGGAGGTGAAAAAAGTTCTGAGGGAAGAAATCAAGTCACAAACTTTTCGTTTTGTTCCGCCGCAGAATAGCCCTGTAGAAGACCAGATTGCTGCCACAGAGTTGGTTAAAAGCATACCAGATGACGACGATGCTTCGAACAAGGTGGAACTATCGCCGCTTGTACGAGGGGACATGTCCGCTGCCCCGGATTCTACACCTGTTCAGGCACCTGCTGCAAAAGGATCGATCATCCAATTGCCTTCACCTACTCTTGAGAAACTGCGATCGAGAAAGATGACAATAGACAGTGCAAAAGGGTTGCTTGGGGAGTCGCCACTCCAACTTACAATTATGCCACCGGAAGAGATCCTGGAAACGGTGTACCACGAGCACCACGTTGTATCAGTGCTCATCACTGGAAAAAAGCTTTGGTTAGCATTCGCGTCAATACCCTCAAACCTATCCGTGATCAAGGATGCCTACCAAGTTATGGCTTCTCGTGATGACTATATTTCCAATGAGATGTTGCAGGACGTCATCATGCCCGGTAAACTGGAACGCGGACTCGTGTTTGTACAAAACCCCGGCGAAACAGTCATTTTACCACCTTTCTGGCCCCATTTGGTTATGAGCATCGAGACTTCCGTTTCCGCTACGTTTTACGTCGCGAAACTCATATACATCCCAAAGCGCCTGGAGCACATCGACCTCTGGCTGTTAGTCAACAGCCTTTGGCCTAACGCTGAACTCGAGCAAGAGCATCTTGTTACGTATGCAACAGAACTCCTTGAACATTTCCAGAAGGTGATGTCGATTCCCATGAAAGATGTTGAGGATGTTTCCAAAACCCAGAAGCAGATCTGCGAGCAGTGGAGTACAAACCGGAAATCGATCAAAAAGCTTTGCGATTCGGTACAAGATGGAGAGGTAGTCCAAAGGTTTCTGCTTAGCTTTCATCAAACATGGAATGAGTATCTGGTGCAGAAGGCGCTGAAAACTCAGAAGTGCCATTTGTGTAGTGTGAAGAACGCTGATGCAGAGAAAATCGTGGTTGCCGATATCAAGAACATGGACTTGATAGAGAACTGGATTTTAGAGCATTTTGCAACGATGCACTGGATGGAACTCGGGCAAGAAGCAACGGCTCTGACCAACCCTACATCGGAATGAAAAAAAATCCCGGACAAGTCTGGTGCTTGCGAATTATAGAGCAAATCATTTGGGTGCGTGCCCAGGCTCTTTATTCTTAGTTGTAAATGGCATTAGTATGACTGACAGCACTCTAAGTGCTTTCGCCATTCCAAAATTGTGAGGTATCTAATATGAAGATGGGCACCGATCACTAAGATAATAATTATGAAGCGGACCATGACATAGGGTAACCAGGTGCAGTAAATTCAACTGTCAAAACTACCCTATTGATGGGTGCCAGTTGATCATGATCTAAAAATTCTAGAGACTATGATGCTGAACTGTATGATGTGATATGGATACATATGTATTGATAAAGCAGGCGGCATATACTGCCTTTGTGAATATTGCGATGTTATTTATACTAAAGGTAATTAAAATATCGATTTACATAACGCCAAAAGAAGAAAAGTCGGGTCACGCCCTACCACGGGATAATTCCAGTTCAAGGTAAATATTTGAAAGCCTGGTCTCGTTCAATAGCACAGGGAACAAGAGTACGGCGGAGGATGTCAATTGTATCGGGAAAAGATGAATACTCGGTTGCCTCACTTTATGTCTCTGTCCCTTTTGCGACGCATGGGGTTCTGAAAGGCGTCTAAGACTACCGATGAATAATTTATCCTATTGAGGTTGCTCAACTTTCATGGCCACATGCGGTATGCACGTGGTAACAGGCAACCAAATCAGGACATCCGACTCACATACTTTAGCAATACAGATACGTATATTTGGGCCACATCCATATTAGTATTATACATTCTGTTGATACTGATCGCTATATTTTTTGGCCTATGTGGTCTATGGTAAGAACCTCGGAAACTGGAATCCTTGTTTCTCACGTAACGCAAAGGCATCAATTAATTCAATGTATCTGCGTGGGAGTTACTTGCTACACAGATAGGTAGACCGTAGCTCAAATCATATCATTGTATCCACGCGGACTTTGAAATACGGAAATTACCAGGCGGACAGCTGCCAACTGAAGCTTAGCGCCAGCGGAGCGATCCCCACGCTGAGAAAACCCCACTCATGAGCTCCTCAACGTCGAACCCATCCAGAAGCTTCCTAATACCTACCAGTTAACGCTATTGCGTTCGCAAATTCGGGCCGACGTTGAATTGCCAAGAATATCAAGAACAGTTCCTCCGCCGAAAATGGGGCTCAGAGTCGTGGAAGCCATGCTAGCCTCGACGCTAGTTCATGCCGTGCCGATACCTTTAACGTGTCCGTGCGCGTGATGCGCCACTTCGCGTGATGGGTGTCAGATACGTAAGTATCTTTGATGAGATGAGATGAAAGTGATGGATTTGATGATGAATTGATTGTCGAGTGATCTCTGTCGGAGAAGCTCAGCTATCGTACGCAATATCTATCTAGCGCTAAGACGCACTAGTAATAGTGCGGAGTAGTGTAACAGTAGTACGCCAGTCTCCTTTGTATATTTCACAGTGATCTCACAGTGAAATCACTGTAAGTTACACCAACTGTCGTCATAAGGAGACCATGTGATCGGACGCACGTGACTACTGGATTTCACAGTGAAATCACAGTGATTTCCAGTGACCTGATATCTGACAATGGGCCACCCACGCCAAAACAGCTCTGCGAGAAACAAGGCTGTAGAGCCACACATAGTAGCTATTATCACTAAATTTTATAGTAAAGTACTATATTAATACTTATAATTAACCTATACTACTTATATTTACCTAGAAGCTTAATATTATAGCCGCACTATATAGCCTTAGGTAAAGCTACTAATATAGCACCTAAGGCCTCCTTAGTAGCTATAGCGTTAACTACACGCTTCTAACACTTATTACTTTACGTAAATAGCTATAAGGCCTTTCTTTTACCCTTTTAGGTTAATTATAGAGCTTTTACTACGCTATAAGCTACTTTTTAGTAAGCGCGCTTTACTACCTTCTTAGCCTTCTTCTTCTTCCTAGCTACCTTAGCTATCTTCTACACTATACGCTTCTCCTCTGCAATTTTCTCCTTATATAGTTTAGCTACTTTCCTTAACTTAGCTATTTTTACTTTTTAAAGCTTCTACTCTTTCTTCTTTTACTCTTTTATAGACTAGTGTATATAAGCCTTCTAAATCTTCCTTAGTAACTAAATAACTACTCCCCTATAGTACTCTTAATATTGCTGTCAGATTTAATGGTTGAATGCGATGATGCGCCTTAATAGATAATGATGATTGTATTGTGTTTTTTGTCCACTGTGTTCGGCTGGTTCTTACTTCTTCGCTAGTGTGCCAAGCCAGGTGGTCCCTGCTTTATTGTACAGATCCAACCTCAACGCGCTTGTTCTATCTAATAGCTGCATATCTGACACACCCCCTTAGCTTGGAAGATCCTTGCAAGCTGAACTATTTAGCAGCCTGTTATCTTAAAGTAAGGTTATTAATGTGCCCTTGAATTTCCTTAAAAGGTGCTTTATTCGCTACTTTGCGTTCTGTTATCTCAACTAGCCTAAGTTGGGTTAGGAACCCTTTCTACTTGTTAACTGGGAGGACCTTTGTAAAGCCGTTGGCGATTATTTCTGCCGATTGTACGTACTCTACCTTGATTTTTCTGGTAGAGACTTCCTGTCTTAACTAGTAATTATGAATGTTGACGTGTCGTAGTTTAGTCTGAAGCCTGGATATCTCCTTAGTGACTAGTTGAATAGTTTGCTTATTATCGCATTGGACGGTAATTGACAATGAGCGCAGTTCAATCTGCAGTTCGTCTAGTAGTCTTAATATAAAGATTGCTTCCTTAGCCACTTGCGATAAGGCGAGAAGCTCTGCTTTAGTTGTCAAAGTTATGACAGTGTCTTATTTGCTTGCTTTCTAGGCAATAAGTCCATTAAATAGCTTAATAGCGTATCCTTATAAGCTCTTTCTGTCCAGTGTGTTGTTAGCAAATAAGGCATCGCTGGCTACTTAAAGGCAGTTGCCTCCTTCGAGCTGCAGTGCTCTCTATCTGGTGCTTGATAAGTATAGTAGTACTTAATTAGCGGCATTGTGATGTTCCAAGCCTAGATTTAATAGGAATTAAGCTAGCCTTAAGGTTGCAAAGGCTATGTCCGGTTAAGTTGTTACTGCTGCGAATAGAAGCGATCTGATCTTGCGTTGGTATTTGTTGATTTTTGAGGGTGTCGCTAAGCCGTCTCGTGATTTTAGCTTGATAGCTGCTATTGGGGTGTTGTGTCGAATATCCCTCTTGTTAACTAATCGACTAATCTTGTCTAAGTAGGCAGCCTAAGAGAGTTAAATTGTCCTAGTCTTTCGATCTCTAATAATCTCTACGCTAAGGAACCACTAAAGGTTGTTTCCTCCACTTAAGGTGTATTTTTCTTGTAGGCGCTTGATCGCTTATTGGGCTTCTTCCTCTTTCTGCTTGTGAAAAGCTAAGATAATATCGTTGACGTAGAAGAAGACGATAATTCTGTCTTTGAGAAGGCAGCATGGCTCGTGAGGCACTGTCTGGAAACCTAGAGCTTTAAGTGTTGAGGTAAACTCTTTCTGCTAGAGGAGTGGTGAGATCCGAAGACTATATAAAGCCTTGTTGACTTGAAGTATCGTTCCAGGCTTCTAATAGCTATGGGGCATTCTCATGTATACCTCTTGGTCTATACTTGCATGGACGAAAGCGTTTGTAACGTTGTATTGCTCGAGCTCCATATTATAGTGAGCTGCTATTGCCACTAGCATTCGGAACGACCTGCTGGCAAGCGTGGCTGCATAAGTGTCTTAAGAGGTAATATTCTGTTGTTGATCGCCCTGGACGACTAGCCGTGCCTTGCACTTTAGCAAGCGATAGTGTTTGTCAAGCTTGTAGGTGTATACCCACATACAGTCAAGGATCTGCTGTCCTATTAGTTTAATCTTCTTTATTAGTACTTCTAACCATGATTTCATTTGTTTGTGGCTTGCGAGGTAATCCCGCTCTGCTTCTTTGAACAATTCGCCCATCGGGTGATCCTCAAGCTTGGTACGGCACGTTGGCAGAGGTGGAAGTTGACTTCGATGGGGCTTCAAGCCTTTAGCGAGCGTTCTTATTATCTTAGCCTTGTCTATAACATCCCCTCTGTATTTCCTAACGTGGCCAGCTTGAGTTCCTGCCATGAAGGCGGCTGCCTAGGGGACAGTTTTGGATAACCCTTTTAGGTTCATTTCTGATTCATTTCCAGCCATTAACTGCGCAAGTAATGCCGCAGGTGGTGGTGTAGTTGGAGGAGTCGGATAGTTGTCCCTGATCTTCACTCCTTGGTAGTAGCCTGGTGGGTCTACTTCGCCTTAGGGATTTGATAAGCCTCCAACAGTGTCGTCTTTATAGAAGAACTCTGTCTCTGGTTAATGACTTAGTGTTGGGAGTTCGATCGTTCTCACGTATGTGGCAATTTCCTCCAGTGTACTATACATAAGGTTATCTATAAGGTCCTTAGTTTTGCCACTAAAGACGGTTTGTTCGTCGAAGATAACGTCGCGGGTGCTTATCACCTTGGCAAGTGACAGTATCCAAATTCGATAGATGTTTAAGGACTGGTATCCTACTAGGTAACCAATCCAAGCCTTTAGGTCTAGGCGTTGTAGCCTTAATTTACCTCGATGTGTATCATCTGTTATTGCGAACGCTTTGCAGCCATACGCTTTGAGGTAAGCGAGATTAGGTTTCTTAATTAAGGTGACTACTCCGTTGTTCAGAGCAACTTGTGTGAAGAATATCTTATATAGCGTTTTCCAGTTGTTCGCATAATTCGGTGTTCGATTGTAGAGGTATACTGCAGCTCTCGTGACTTTAGGCCATAGTTCCTAGGGTAGGTTGGCATCGAGACGCATCGCGCGCGATTTCTCTTTGTTTACACCCCCTAAGCGTTCGGCACCTCCATTTTAAGCTTGTGTATCTGGGGCGGAAGGCTCGACAGTAATTCCTTGTGATGCCAACCAGCGCTCGATTTCCGGTTTCACCATTGTGATCTCGTTGTCCGCTTCAATAACCTTGACCGTAATATTGTAATGGTTTTTAAGGAAGAGAAAGAAGTTCGATAGAACTTTAATAACTAACTTTGCTAGTTAATTGTCTTTAAAATAAAAGTCCCATTGCAGGCCTGAGTACCTATTAGTGACAAGCATCTGGCTCTTTTCGCTAGTGCTACTTTGCGCCTCGTAGGCATAAAAGTCGATAGCTAGTCTTTCTTCTGGTCCTTTATTGTTGATTCGCGGTGCTTGGCTAATTTGTTGCCAGATCTTTGCTTTCCTATAGGAGTCGCATTAAACTATTGTAACTCCCTTAACTCGCACCCCTTTATGTTAGTGTGGAGTACGATATCACATGATACCACCAACCTGATGTAGACTAGTTGCTGATCACGATTCTGCTACTTAAGCAGTTTCTCTGTTCAGCTTGTTACAATCAACTCAGTCTCTCATTCCTAATTGCTACCCTACTTATCCCTTACACTTTAGCTTGCTGCACAAGATGTTCAATAGCTGCTAGTCTAGGGTGTCCTAGTCTCTTGTGCCATAATTCGGCTAAGGCCCTTTATAGTGCTCCTTTTATTCGTGATGTATTCTTGCGGATGTAATATAAAGTGGGTAGTAGCAGATTATACTTAAGTACCCATTAACTATGTATCTCGGATAGTTTTCTAATAATCTTATTGTCTGGTTCTTTTAGCGTAGTTGGGTCTGTTTGCGTATCCCACTAGATTCCTCTATGCCTTAGTAGTTAAAAGGAGACTAGGTTGCACAGAAGGTCTGGACAGATAGCCATATTATGTAGAACCAACGTAGTTGTTCCATGTTAGCCTCTTAGTGTTAAGTTAATAGAGCCGTAGCCTTTTATCCATATCTTTATATTGCTAGCCCATATATAATCTTCGGACGTAGGTAGACGAAAGTTATAGATATAGTCGGGGTTGTTTGTAATGTGGCAAGTTAATTCTAAATTAAGAATGAACGAGCGCTTTAGCGGGTAATTAGACACTTCTATTTCCATTAGCGCTAATATAAACGCAGCGTTGACGTTTAATATTCTCCGTCCCTCTAGTTAGTTCTTAGGGGACTCAAGGATCTTAGGTGTGGGCGTGTGCGATTGTTTAATGTTTGGTGTTTTTAATCTTAGTCTGCTTTGTCCTCTTAACAGTCCTTAAAATTCGGGATCGTGCTCGCGCTTTAATGCGACGAGTTCTTCGATCTTCTTGTTTAGTTTCCACTACTTAGGAGCTTTGTCTGCATTAATATAGAAGCAATCCTAGAGTCTATGGCAATGTCCACACGCAGGACATTTAGCGCCTCCTATTTTTGTAGGTTTTTAGACTAAGGATAAGTTCTTATTATCTTTTTAGTCATCACGTTAATATTAGGGTCTGCCCTGTTTTCTAGATAGTGCTGCTTTGGCATTAATGCCCTAGGTGGTTTTCCTACTTTTAGCGAGGTATAACAAGTTATCTGCCACAAATGCGGCCTTGTGCTTCCCTGTTTGAGGGGTTGGATAATTTAACATTATATGCTCTTAGAAGCGCTTCATTATTTCTTTCTAATTTATGCCAGGTGTGAACCGTCCGCTATCCTAAAAGGTCGTAGACCAATTAGGCGCAACTTTGTTTATAGTAGTTAGAAAGTCCTTTGTAATCACATTAATTTGTGTTATCTTAGGGACATTGCTTGTCTCCGCTTCTATAGCTGCTTAATTATATTCAGCAAGCCATGTGTCCTAATTTGACGCGTTTCTCATTAGTCTAAGGGATGTAAGGTATTGGTCGCGGGCTCGTTCTCTCTCGAATCGTTCGTCGACGCCAACCATGGCTTTGAGGTTCGTAATCCACTGTCTTAGTGGTTAATCTGGGAGGCAGCAAGTGCGCTAAAGATGTGGGCTAACAGTAGCCTAAATATAAACAATGATTTGCTAGAGGCTTATTTACTCCTTTTTAAAATTATATTAATCGTTCTTATACTGCTTAGCAAGAATCTTGTAATACTCAAGATCTTCTTTAAACGCCTTAAGTCCTGCTGCTAACAGTTCAGACTGCCTTGTTGGGATGCTAACGTTCGCTGCTAGAGTATACCCATTAATTAGCGGCGCCCTTAGGGCTATAGGTTCAGGTTTTATTAGAATATTCAACATAGGATCAACTTTTGGCCAGATGCGATATGCAACGCATCTAGACTAGAGCTGCATTATTCATGCCCTATAGTTAGTGTGGTCTCGAAGGGTCACTATTAGGTCACGCTAGGGTAGTGCAGCCATTTTAGTATCGATTAAGGCAGTGAGACTCTTAATTGTCAGATTTAATAGTTGAATGCGATAATGCGCCTTAATAGATAATAATAATTGTATTGTGTTTTTTGTCCACCGTGTTTGGCTGGTTCTGACTTCTTCGCTAGTGTGCCAAGCCAGGTGGTCCCTGCTTTATTGTACAGATCCAACCTCAACGCGCTTGTTCTATCTAACAGCTGCATATCTGACAATTGCTAAAGGTTAAGTAGCTTGCCCTTCTTCCTATACTTCTTTTTAACTAATAGTGCCTTCTTAAGCCCGCTAATTTTATAGCAAAGTAGCTTATTCTAAACTAAAATATAGTAGAGTAAGTAGCTAAGCTTTTACGCATTCTTACTACTTTAGTCTTTTACTATAGATTATATAAGGCGATCTAGTTTACGCTAGTTAGATCTACTAAGTACTAATATAAAGTTCTTTTATAATTTCTACTTATCTTAGATAGTTTAGGTAAACCTTTTAAGTATAACCTCTAAATTAAATAGTAAAATACCTATTACTTTAAAAGACTTAAGTATTATCTCCTCTTTAAAGAAGCTTATCTAGGCCTTTTAGAATAGAGGAAAGAAGTCGCCCTTTTTAATAAGGATAAGGCCTTAGCTTTTATAAAGGTATGTTAATAGCTTAGCTAAGTACGTAGTTAAAAAAGGCTTAAAAAGCACTATATTAAATAGCTAAAGCGTGTAAGTTAAATAAGGAAGAAGTATAGCTAGAAGAATCCTATTCTAATTATAGTAGTTAATAAAATCTATAGTAATATAAAATCTATAGCTATTAAGAATAAGTAGTTAGTAAGATTATTAAGCTTTTGCCTTAGTATAGCGATTAAACACCTGTTTAAGCTAGGCAAGGCTAATATTATTATTAGTCTAGCCTAACTGCAATAAGGTAACGTGTACTAAGTACTCTTCTATCTTAATATCCTCTACCTAGCTTAATTATATACTATTATTAGTAGCCTAATAGATAAGGCTTAGTGGTAAGTGTCAGATACGTAAGTATCTTTGATAAGATGAGATAAAAGTAATAGATTTAATAATGAATTAATTATCGAGTGATTTCTGTCAGAGAAGCTTAGCTATCGTACGCAATATCTATCTAGCGCTAAGACGCACTAGTAATAGTGCGGAGTAGTGTAATAGTAGTATACTAGTCTCCTTTGTGTATTTTATAGTGATCTTATAGTGAAGTTACTGTAAGTTACACTAACTATTGTTATAAGGAGACTATGTAATCGAACGCACGTGACTACTAGATTTCACAGTAAAATTATAGTAATTTCTAGTAACCTAATATTTAATAGTAAGGCTAATCTATTAGCGTAGACGTATGCTAAAATAGTAATCTATTTATAAGAGCTATCTTAAAGAGCTGCTTTAACTTCCTTCTTCTCCTATATTTGCCTACTAAACACCTATTTTAATCTACTAATAATACTAATTAGGTAGCCCTTCTTATCTATATTATATATATGACAAGGCTTAATATTATATTTCTTAATTTTATTACCTAAGAAATTAAAATATAGGCAATATTTATCCCCTAAGTTAGCGTTATAGCAATTAGCGTCTATACCTATTGCCTATTAAAAGATAAGATAGATATTATATTTACTAATAAAGCGCGTAACCTAGCTCTTACTTATAGGCTCCTTCGCAATTATAGACGCGAAATTCTATACTATCTCTCTTATAGGAGGCAAGTAATATACTATAAGTCCTTCTATATAGTTAATAAGCTCTGCCTTCTATAGCAAAGTAAGCTTTTATTAGTTAATAATCTTAAACGTGTGTGGCTATATTATAGCTTAGTGTCTTTGTATTAAAGTTAAGTAAGAAACACTATACTTTTTAGCTATTTTTTAGTACAAGAACTATTTGCTAGAATTTAGCAATATTATATCTGCAACAGTATTATCAATTAGAGCTATAATAGTGGAGTTACAAGGTTGCGAAGTTTGAGTGTTTTGGCGTGGGTGGCCCATCACGCGAAGTGGCGCATCACGCGCACGGACACGTTACCCGTCTAAAAACTGGGTCAGCCGCGTGCTGATCAATCGCCCACGCAGTATTCGCCCGCACTCCACAGGGGAGTTGCTTTGGTACTCATCGACATCCAAAACGACTTCATTAATGGCTCACTAAGCAATCCTCGCGCCTCAGCGATCTTACCAAAGGTGTACGAGCTGCTCGATGACCATGAATGGCCGTTCATCGTGGCATCGCAAGATTGGCACCCGAAAAAACATGTCTCGTTCGCTTCTGCTCATGTCGGATCCCAGCCTGGTAGTAGTGTCAATGTTCCGTTTGTCGACACGCCGTTGAAGACTGAGAACCAGAGCCTTTACGCAGACCACTGCGTACCAAGAACATAGGGTGCGCAGATTGAGGATGGGGTGCAGTCACGGTTATGGAATCTTGAGGGCTACAGGGCACCTGTCAATTACATCAAAAAAGCCCAAGATCACCCCGTGGATTCGTATTCGGCGTTTGCAGACAATCAGTACCACCGCTTCACAACACTGAACTCCGAATTGTAGCTCCACAGCATCAATACGATAGTTATTGCTGGTCTGATCACGAGCGCCTGCGTGAGGGGTACCTCTATAGACGGGATCAAGCTTGGATATAAGGTTATTCTAATTGAAGATGCGACCGAGAGCTTCTCCGCAGAAGACAAGGTACAGGCGCTCGTGGAATTGAAAAGTTCGGGTTAGCGTGTCTTAAGATATACATGACGAAAAGCTAACCTGTAACAGGGGTGCAATTGAAGAACCTCACGGATTGGAAAGCAGCAGATACCACGGCATCCAATGGAGACCAGTGAAAGAGTACATCCTCGGCTGACGTAGAACATCAGGCTCTATGCTACACAACAAGTATCTGGAATTCGGGAGCGCCTGTCCATGATCTATGCTGCGTCATCGATTGTTTCACGCGTCGTACCGTGGCCGAACTTTCTGTAAGCGCAAAGGAACTAATTACACAGAAGTTAGCAAAATCCCAAGATTCCGAGGGCCTACTTCCGCGTCACCCGTACACCCACCAAAGAATCAAAGAAAAGTGAACTTCAAAAGCTATTTTCTCCTTACAATAATAGCCTTTTTCTTCAATCTTTCTAGGCCCAATAAAAAGGCCACTAGAATTGATGATATATCAGCTTGTTTTTGATGACTTCCCTTCACAAAACATTGACTTTTTAACATGTAAAAAATGCGACTTACCGGCCTACCGGCTGACCGGTTGTTACTTGAGACCTGCCCGTTACTGCAACTTGTGCCGTGCAATAGTGCAGTACAGGATAAACTTTATGTAACGAACAGATCCCCTGTGATGTAATCTGTAGGTCAATTTATCATGTACCTCTCTCTGCAGCTCGGTTCGACTAGCATCGCTGATCATGTACAGATGTTATACCTTGTTCGCCTTCCTATTCGCTCGGAAAATCGGATACGAGATACGCGAATACGCGAATACACGTACGTCGTACCTGTAAGCACGACCCCGCGAGAATTTCGACAAGGGTAGTTCTTCGATGCGAAATACGCCTGCGTTCATTGGCCTGAGATTCTTGGAGGACCGTTGATCGCCGTTTCGGAATGTTTATTGCCGCGGACCGCCGGGAGGAGAGTTTTGGTGTGTACGTGCATGGACTGGGTCTACGAGCGTTACCTTATTAGGTAGACTGATCTACTGCAAGTGAGTTTCATATGCGTAGTCAGAAGAGGAAGGCCTCGGGGTCGGTATGTATATAAGTGTATCTCATTCCCCATCCCTCTTCTAGTTTTCTGCTCAGAGCAACCTTTACTACCAGTTGTTACTTGATCTCATTGACGGTTATCTCGTACATCTTCAGAACATCCACCACCATGAAGGCCTCCGCACTCTTCACCACCCAACTCGCCACCCTATCTTTGGCCAGCCCTCACCTCGCCCGCCAAGTCGACAACCCGCATGAGTGGATGCCGGCCGGCCCTGATGATTGTAAAGCCTACCTGTTCTCACTTGTTTCCATTCACTAAATTTGTTTCCACAGTTAGAGGCCCATGCCCCATGATGAACACACTGGCCAACCATGGACACTTGCCGCGTGATGGCCGCAACAGTACGTACCTCCAACCCTCCCGTCTCGTCATCCAGACATGAAAGAAGCTCACATCCTCCTTCCCAGTAACCAAAGCCAACGCCGTTACCGCCCTCACCGGAGGCCTCAACTTCGACACCTCCCTAGCCGAACTCATGTTCGACATGGCCATTCGCGCCAACCCCGAACCAAACGCCACATTCTTTACCCTCGACCACCTCAACGTGCACAACGTCCTGGAACACGACGCATCGCTCTCCCGCACTGACGATTTCTTCGGCTCGAACCACATCTTCAACCAGACCATCTTCGACAGCACCCGCAAATACTGGACCGGCGACGTGCTCACTGCCGACATGCTCGCCAACTCCAAGGTATTCCGGCAAATCGAGAGCAAAGCGTTCAACCCCGAGTACAAATTCACTGCTAACACGGAGGCGTTCAGTCTGGGCGAGGTTGCAGCACCAATCGTCGCGTTTGGAGACCTTCAGGAGTTCACTGTGCCCAAGAACCTCGTCGAGTACTTTTTCGAGAACGAGCGTTTCCCGACAGAACTCGGGTGGACGTTGAGGGAAGAGATCACGAAAGGTGCCGATATTATGAGGGTGTCGGGGGCGATTGAGGAGGCGACGAATCTATTGACTGGTGAGGGTGATGCGAAGAAGAAGCTGAGACGAGGAGATTTCCATGCGGGGTTGGGGTTTTAAGTTGAGGAACACAGCTGGTAGATCTTGGCCAAGATACAGAAGTAAGGTCGACCATGCAAACATGATGCTGGAAACCGTAGCGCTATAATGCCAGGTACCTGATTGTTCCTAGAAGGAAATTGGAGTACGGACGCATTTGTGTGGTGTTTAGGCTGAATCTGCTATGTAGCGTAACTACTGCGACTACTGAGAAAAATGTCAACATCCTTGTGATAGACAGATTAAAAAAAGGAAATTATGGGACGTAGGATTTGACTGGTTGAGTTTAATGACCTAAACACCGCTTGAAATTGACCGATCTTGAGATGATTTGACTACTAATCTAGGCACGATGTCTGCCATGCTTACACAGCACTCGAAAACAATCTCAGAATTCGTGATCCTCTGTGCGGTGCCGCGTCTATTTCAGACACGATTTTCAATTGCTGCTGGCCTGCACAGCGCTCCTCAATAGTGCCTACGCGCCAACGACATGCCGTTTCTTCCACGCTCCACTTCTTCATCAACATCGGCTTCCGAATCCGCATCCTGGAACACTATCGATACCCTGCTTTCCAATACAATTCTTTCTTGACTGCCCTTGCTCATCTCTCTCTGTCCTGTCTCCACTTCCTGGACGGCTCGTCGTAGAGCTTTCTCCCGCCTCCACCTGCGCATGTAGCAAACTTCGAGGATGATCACAGTGATCGCTATGACAAAGCAGCCAACTACGACGCCTATTCCAATCTTGACTCCAATGTCTAGCTCTGCTGTGGGCATGTCTGTTGACGCTTGAGGAAGTGAAGACGCGAAAGTTGTTGATGATATCGACGTGGTTGTGGACGGCGGGTCAGCGCTTGGGGACGAAGTGACGAGAGTCGATGTGACGAATTGGGCTTGGTCCGCTTGATCGGTGGAGCGCACTGCCATTGACAGAGATTTGAATGGCATCGATGTTGCATCTTCTGCTCCTGCGCGCCGCACCGAGTTTGACCAACATTCCTGTTGCGTGTCAGTTAGCTTGCGCCAAGTTCAACATCATACTGACATACAGCACAAGGATCCTCTGCAGGAATTACGATGCCACACACTGCCCACACGTTGCTTGTAAGGAACATGACGAGAGCTGTCGCAGATGATACCATGTTGTGCGCCGAAAGAGATTAAGAAGAAGAAGAAGAAGAAGAAGAAGAAGAAGAAGAAGAAGAAGAAGAAGAAGAAGAAGAAGAAGAAGAAGAAGAAGAAGAAGAAGAAGAAGAAGAAGAAGAAGAAGAAGAAGAAGAAGAAGAAGAAGAAGAAGAAGAAGGGATGGATCGGACGAAAACTAGAGGGATACAGATCCATGGACGGCGGGGCATTATAAGCACGTCGCGTTGTCTGGCAACAAAATCCCCTTCCGTACTCTGGTGCATGCGATTCCTGCAGTATCACCCAACGCGTTGTCCTCGAGGCTTTGTACCGGTCATTTCCGCCGCCATGTTGCATCCGGCTCGCACACCGCAGCCGCCCCCTCTTCTGCTATTGGCCAAATGAGGCCAGTCAAGCAGGCCGGCGTTGCGTCTAGGCACGTTTCTACGAACTAATAATACCATCGGTTCACGAAGGGTTTGTTTGTTGTTGCTGTTGTGATGTGGGGTTATGGTAGTTTGAAACCTAGCGGCGGCGCCATACCGTGCACGGATGCGCAACGCCCGGGGACGCGCAACGCCCGCCGAATAACATGCTCACCACTTTAAAGATGAAGTTATTAAGCCATCTACAATAGTTATTATTACAAGATTTTGTAGAGCAGTAGTAATTAGATGCTTGCGATTAATTTGTACTATCTAAATCTACTAGGAAGTGTAATATTGCGGCCGCGGCGGGTGATGAAAGCTGGGGCAGCTGGTGCAGCCTATAATGCCTCCTTAGCAGCTGCACCAGCACTACGTTGTTTCTGACGCTTGTTGGCTTAAGTAGAGGCTTTTAAGGCCTTGCGCTTGCCCTTTTGGGACAGTTGTATAGCTTTTTTAGCGTTGCGAGCTGCCTTCTGGCGCTCGCGTTTAGCTGCCTTGTCAGCCTTCTCCTCCTCCCTCACCACCTTGGCTGCCTCTCTCGCCACACGCCTCTCCTCTGCCTCCTGCTCTCGGAGTAGCTTAGCAGCAGCTTGAAGCTCCTTCCTGTTAGCCTTTGCAAGCTGCCCGTCATGCTCTTCCCTCTGCTTCACTGTCTCTCGTGCACGTGCCTCTCTGATCTTGCGCGGAGACCAGAAGACAGCACCACCGTGGTACTCCTGGCGCTGCTGCAAGTCAAGAGGTTTGCCGCGCTTCTTGTGCTTCTTCTTAGCAGTGAGAGCCTCCCTTAAGCCATCGTTCTCATGGTGTAGCAGCTCGTTTTGTACTTGGAGTCCGTGGAGCGTTTGGGAGAGCGACTTTGACTCTTCTGCGGTGGTATCCTTTACTGCAGAGCGTACGAGACGCTCCATCTGGCGCCAGTCATTGTTGGTAAGCGCTGAGGACCGTCCTTCACCGTTGTTTTGCTGCTCTGAGGCATCGTCCGCGAAGCGTTTGAGTATAACCTCTGGGTCCATAGGCCATATACCAGCAGCTTCAAAGGACTTGAGGATGGTCTCTGTCTTGAAGGAGGTCTCCCACGCTCCCCAGAACAGCGGGAAGAAGTCTCCCTTCTTGACTGGTACTAGCCCTTGGCTCCTCTGGAGGTGGGTGGAGAGCTCCTTAGAGTAGGCGGTGGAGAGAGGTTTAAACATGACGACGTCGAGAGGTTGAAGCGTATGGGTAGAGTGAGGGGGAAATACGGCTAGGAGTATGCGATGGGAGTCGCAGTAGTCGATAAACTCCTTTGTGAGGTGACTGCCATGGCCGTCAAGTAAAAGGAGACGCCAGTCTCTCCCACGACGCGCTTTCTGCTTCGTGCAGCGATCAAAGACCTGCTCTAGCCACGCCAAACCAACGTCGTTATTCGTCCATCCAGATGGAGATGAAGCCACAAAGACGTCGTGTTGCCCAGCTTTAATAGCGTTCACCCAAGCTGCCTGCAGTGAGCTGTTCGCCGACTGATAGATGAGACCTGGCGGCAGAGCCTCCCCATCAGCGCAGACGGCTGCTAAGAGGGTGATCCATTCTCGAGAACCATCTTAGAGTGACGCTTGCACCTCTTTGCGCTCCCACATCCAACGGCTAAACACTCGTTTTGAGCGTCCTGTTATACCTATTATAAAGCCCTTCTCGTCCATATTGTAGGTGTGGCGTGGCTGTATGTCGTACTGCTTTATCTTCTGATGTAGCAAGTCAAAGTACAGCTTATACTTGACGTTTGAATCAGCGTCGTGGCGGAGGGAGTCAATTCCAGATGTCCATTTTGAGATGAGATGGTGGCCGTGTCGGTCAAGAAAGCGCGTTACCCACTCTCGCTCACGCGCTCGTTGGCTATCTGGGATGCGAAATTTTGTATCATCTCTCTCGTAGGAGGCAGCCCTCTTTTTGTAAGGTCTTTAATATAGTGTACGAGCTCTAACTCTTGTTGTTGGCTGAGGTTTTGTTGATCGCGTTCTTTGGCTGCCCGTGGGCGCTGACAGCCTCGGTGTCTTCGGCTTAGTGTACTTCGGTTCACATGGAACTGGTTAGCAATTATCTGGTATGAGAACTGTTCTCCTAGTTCGAGCGCTTCGATTGCTGCAATCGCATCATCGATTGGAGCCATAGTGGTGGAGTTATGAGGTGTTGAAGTTTGGGTTTCGTCTAGGGTTTTGGTGTTCGGCGGGCGTTGCGCGTCCGTGCACGGTAGACGCGTACAACGTTGTCCGTGCAACAAATATTTGAACAAGCGACCGCCAGTTTGCTAGTCGACCGACTGCTGGATAGACTTTGGATTTCATCGGGGAGAAGATATCTGTATCTGTCAGTGACTGTCACTGTGCATTTTGCGGTGGGAACACTGTATAATAAGGCTAGCGGGCTCAGTCGGCTCGATCGGGTATAGCTCTATTAGGTCACTCCACGCGTTCCTACTGCTGACGCTTTCTCGCCCCCAGGTCACCTTTCGCCGTCTCCATTCACTTTGTTACTTCAGCACAGAGGCTCGCGGGTCTCTTCACCTCGCCCTAGAAATTCCCAGTCAGCAGTCATGGCCTCTCTCAACAAGTCAAACCCTTTCCTCTCGCTACCAACAGAAATCGTCACCCACATTTGTCGCTTCGTCGGAAAAAGCATTAATGAAGATGACAATGTTGTATACAGCAACAAAGATTTTCACGCTCTTCGGCGTACTTGCAAAGTGCTATACTCCAAGACCACGTACGATGCGGGCATTCGTCATTTGCCGTTTACGACCGATTTCGGAGTCGACTTTACCTGGGACGGTCTCACCCTGCTACTTTTTGTTTCACAGAATGCGCAACTGCGGGATGGTATTGAGCGCATAGAGCTCCGAATGAGCGATTTAGAGTGGTCGAGATGGGACGACACTCTGGGTAAAACGGCGGAAGGAGACTACCTATCCGTTGAAAAGCAGGCACTGCAGGTCGTTGAGCTGGAAGAATGGCGCGGCTTTACGAGGTCCCCAGAAGCCTTCTACATGCTGGTGCATATCTTTGCGCATCTAAAGCATGCCTCGCAACTAGAAGAGATCAAGGTCTGCTGCGGTCATGATACTGTTCTCTGTGCACTCGATGCCGTACAGTTCGACCGCAAGATCGCGACACTCCACGTTCATCCCAAAGTGGCTCTACCCATGGGGCAAATAGCATCTCAAAATCCGACCTCATTCTCTCCCTACATTCGAGGCTTTCGAATTCACCACAGGCACCCGTTAATCTCCAATAATGGGGATAATCGACCAACCCAGCCGGAGTATGTCAAGCTGATCGCAAGCATGCCCCATGTGGCAGCCGTCACGATTGACGGATGCGGGCATTATTTTAAAGAATGGCTTAGCTGCGATGAATGCACTGAGAGCTACTGCATGGTGATGAACATCCCTTACACGGGTCTCACAACGATCGTCATAACAGACATGTACCTCAGGGGGGATATTTTGTGGCGCTTCATCAACAAAATCGCCGGTACCTTAACGACAGCCTCTTTTGCCGCGGTACAACTCACCAACATGAATTGGCGCTACATCTTTCAGGCATTTCAACACGCTGACCTAAAACGGCTCCTGTTGAGGAAACTTAGCCAGGAGAGACCGACCAACACGAACCACGAAGTGCCGTCGCATTGGATGGAAATTTCCGCGATTCGATGTAAAAGTCCGAACATTCGCCGCTTCTTGGAATTGATGGTCGAGCACCACCACGTGTATATTATACGTCAGCGTATGTGGTCGGCGACCTATGGTGTCCATCTTTTCTCCATACCAGGCATCACGTCACGCTACGATGAAGAATTTCACAACTGGGATGACTATGCTCGAGGCTAGATGATCTGTTAGCTCCGCCGAACGTCCAGACCCCAATGCTTCAGCACTTTGGAGCGTACTCAATGGCTCACAAATCGAGCACCACAATGGTGACATCGGAGCGATCTCGCTGGTGTGAACGGAATTCCTCCTATTAGAGTGGGAGTCCCGAGCTAAACAGGGCTTTTTTTTTTTGAGTACATTCGATATCTTTGGTCAGGACTGGCACAAGGGAAGGTTTCAGAATTTAGAGACAGTGGCGATCAAGGCCGCAGTGATGAGAGCTGAATCGGCACTGGAAGTTAGAACTGCCGGGGCACGGTTGAGCGAGCATGTTAGCTTGTTATACGCGGCTATCTAGTGCAAGGCTTCTGGTACGCTAGACCGTAAGGATTGCCTCCACTTTACCAGGTCTTATACAAGCCAGAACACGATTTCTACATTGGTCAATGCAGGGTGTAACTGTTTGCCAGCTTTACGCGAACCATCAGGCCCCTCTAACTTGAATCACTTCATTTTATTTCATTCCATTTCATTCTCATAAGCTTCCTCCCTCATAATCAAGATGCTCGTTGCAAGCCTCTGGGCTGATAGCCGTGTAGTAACTACGCTCCCGCGACCGACGACAAGGAAATACGACGCCTTAACTGCGTCTTCTCGTCCTGTCCCTGAGCTTCATCTCCATGACCTTTGCCAAAATAAAAAGCAGTCTCTCCCTGTTCGCGTTGATCTTCCAGACCGGACATTTACCTGCCATTCCGCTTCTTGGATACACCAGCTCCCGTCTTCTTGGACACACCAGCTCCCGTCTTCTTGGATGCAGCGGATGCACCTTTCTTCTTCGATGCAGCTGCACTCTTCTTCGACATAGCCGCCCCACCCTTCTTCTTTGACGCAGCAGCCCCACCCTTCTTCTTCGGCGCAACCGGCAACGGGGGACAATCCGGACAGTGCCACGTCTCTTCCTCAGGCGCTTCACTCATGCCTATGCACTCCAAATGGACCCAATTGTTGTTGGGACAATTCTTCTCGTTGTCGCATCCCACCCAGGGTCTACCGTCATCCGGTTGCTTGCAGCGGCAATACAACTCTACATCTTCGGATGGGTGTTGAGACGCGGTTTCGCTAGCAGGGGGTTGGGCTTCGCTGTCTGTTTGGGAGGAAGGCTCGGTGTGGTCTCCGTTGATGACTGTCTTCTTGACGGACTTGCCATTGCGCGTCGGGCGAGTGCGTGTGCTAGCTGGAGTCTGCTGTTCGCTGTCGGAAGCGATGGTCTCTGTGACTTGGACGCCGTTGCTCTTCGCGCGAGTGCGTGTTGCAGCTGGAGCCTGCTGTTCGCTCTCAGAATGGGCTGTGTCTGCGAAATGGACTGTTTTGGCAGATGTCTTGTTCCGCTTTGAGGACCGGTGTGTCGCAGCTCCGGACTTTTGTCCGTTGTCGACGTCTTGATTGCGGGTCTCGATCTCAGCTTCTTCTTCTTCATCATCGACACCCCGCTTGCGCTTTTTATCAGGTTTCTTAGCCACCACTGGGACATCGACCATCTCCTCCTCCTCCTCCTCATCAGGTTCCGCGGGAAATGGCTCCACGTCAGGCAGCCGCGGATGAGTAGGTGCCTCATGTGGGACGGGCAGCTCCACTTCAGGCTGGAACTTGCCATCGACCTTTCGACCCCCATGTATCTCCCACCGAAGCAAGGTCTTCCCCTCCCCATCCACAATTTCGATCTTCTTCTCCGCATCCGCCTGGTCACTATGCACTATATGCGCATCTACACCCCGCTCGATATAACGCTTGAGCTCAGCGAACGCAAAACCCGTTATGAAGCTAGCAGCCTCGCCAAGTGAGGTGAACAAGTGAAGTAGCAGCATATTAGATAACAGGTACAGACCAAAGTGAGTCGGAGCGCCCTCTAGCTCCACATCGTCGAGCCCGTCTTCTCCAAGTGTGCCCGCGGACTTCGTTGCATATCCCAGCTCCGAGGTGGCAGCAACTTCACCAGGAACGCCCATGACAGCATCCTCGTCGATATCGCCGTCTGCATCTGGCATGTCGTCATCGTCCTCATAGGATGTATCAGACGCATGGCTCGAAATGTCAATGGGCGCTTGGTCAGTTCCCTCCGCGGCGATATCGTCCAGCGGGTGACCTTGTAAGAGTTGTGCGCCGGGATGGTTGTTTGTCTGTGGTATGCTCGTCTCGTCGGGTGCTGGGGTCGGATAATCGTGTAGACTCGGCGATGCACCAAGCTCCTGCTTGACGCGAATGATGTCTTGATACGCCGACATGGGACCCTTCATGCCATAGGTTGGATGACAAGCAGGCTGTTCGTTCACAGCCGCGTCTTCGGAAATGTTGTCATCGCCGTCCAAATGCGCCGTGGACATGGGACCCTTCATGCCATAGTTCGGGTGATAAGCAGGCTGTTCGTTCACAGCTGCGTCTTCGGAAATTCCGACTTCACCGTACGAAGGCGCCGCAGACATGTCGTGCGTCTCTCCATCACCACTCACCATGGCGGTGGTCTCAGGGTCTACGTTGTACTCCTGCGTCGCCTGGTCTTCAATCGCGCCGGTATCGGCGTAGATAGAGCGAGTCAGATATTTCTTCTGAGTCACGAAGCTCGAATCCATGACGAGCACGATACGCTGGTGCGCATCTCTATGGATAGTCGCGTCCCACTCAGGGTGCTGCGTCGCGTCCCACTCTGCGAACGCCGCGGCAGCATCCCAGGCCAGGCCTTCTGAGTCATACTCGTTTTCGAGCTGTGGTTGATTGGCGTACATGGCGTTGTGTGTCGAGTATACGCCCCATCGCGGCGGTTGCAGTGGCCCGAGCGGGAGTTGTGGTCCTTGTGGATCGGACATGGTGGGTAGCTCTGGTTGTGATGAGTTGGCTGTAGCGTAGAGAGTCTAACCACACAACACAAGTTGTGAATGTAATTGGTAGATAGGTGCGTGGTTGAAGATTGTAGCTTGGGGTGCGTTTGGCGGAGGGGATTATGAAGTCAAGGGGAGTGCAGGTGCCGGGGCAGCGTACCGTAACAATTTTCACTCGTGGCGTCGTAGGGTAGAAGTGTTGAGTGGAGTAGAAGAGTTGAGTGAGGTGGGTGGGCTGCTTTATATATCGCGGGTTGTCTCAGTTTCTATTGTTCGGCTATAGTGAACTTTCGAGCCTCGTGGTGAGCGTTCACCGGTGAATCAAAGTTTGTCAATGGTTAGGTGAAAAGACTTGCTTTGTTGAGGTCGGTCACGCTGTAGTACAACAAATGACTAGAGTGAATGACGTACTGTTGACTTTGAGAAAAGCAGGACGTCCTGGAGGGTCACGTGCCCGTCCCGCGCCCGACCCCCAGGTGGACCTGCGGGCCCTGTTGATTGCTACAAGTGTTTGCGCCAGTTAATCATGTTCCCATAGTTTGCTTGAAAATAGCGATTTCTAATATCTTCCTCGAAACTGGAAGGGTGCTGCATGTCTGGGTGTTAGCCGCGTAGAAACCTCTTAAGACGCCTGTTTTTGATGCTACATCCACAAACACTGCTCCTCCTCATACTATTCTGGCCACTTCCCTCTTCCGTATCGCTATGACATAGATCTCTAAATTCCTTACCCAAGAGAGTCGAAATTGAGCATATTGTTGTCGAGACTGCAGATCGAGGGCTGAACACGTCGTTGCATTCCTTTTGCTCCCTATTAATCTCACATTACTTCGCGCCCAATTTGCCTACCATACTATCCTCCAACATCCTACTTCACTTGAACTCACCGCCACATACAACGCAAAGCACAAAAGCACTATCGACCCTGCAGTAACATCTTCAATTCTGTAAACATAGTCATCCATCACTACCGCATATCCACATATTCATACGCGTATAGACAAGACACAACTCCATCCAAAACTCGCCATCTCCAAAGCCCCTCGCGCGATTTTCAAAAAAGGTAAAACGCCGACGCAAGATATGCAAAGACCCGAACCTCATGCGAAAGCGAATAAATGCCCGGAATCCCTAAGCGAGCACAGCTGCGAAAAGAAACATGGCAGGGATACAGTCGTCTCAAAAGTAGCCAGAGAAATCACATCACTGTACAGTTTTCTTCCTGTTGCTTTTGGTTGCTGCGACTCAACCGCTCGCGTTTCATCTGCACCTTGGCTCCACCCTTCTTGAGCTCTTCGAGACGCTCCTGGGCTTTGGGGAACTTATATGCTGGAATCGCATTAGCCAAAGTCTCGTACAGAATCATATGAGCAAACTCACCAGCAGCCCTTCCATACCACCGCTTCGCTTCGTCCAAGCTCCTCGGACACCCGATCCCGACTTCGGTGAAATAACCCATGGCGAATAGTGCCTTCGGAAGTGGAGGTTCGGCACAAGCTGCTTTGCGAGCCCAGAGATAGGCCTCGGTGTCGCTCTGCCCGAGTATGCCCTCGACGCCTGTTAGATACCAGCCTGACAAGGCAAGCTCGGACTGGTGCTCTTCCTTTGCAGCTGCTCTTGTGTACCAGGCGATACTCTGACGTGCGTCGATGGGACAGCCAAGGAGACCGTATTCGTAAGCCTGGCCCAGACGGAATTGCGAAAACTTGTATCCAAGATCGGCGGCCTGTTTGAACAGCGAAAATGCGTACGGTTCGTCACGGATAATGCGCTCGTTCCCGGTCTGGGCCTCGTACAGCAATCCAAGTTCGTGAAGTGCATGGGGGTTCTCTTCGTCAGCATTGTCGGCAGCTCGCTTGAGCATGTTGATAGCCTCGCCCAAATTCCTTTGCTGGCCTAGGAGGCCTTTGAGCAAGATCATTCCCATTTTGTACATCGCAGGTGTATCGCCCAAGGCAGCAGCTCGACGGTACCACTGCACAGCTTTCAGAGGATCTTTCTTCGTCCCACCGCCTTCTTCGTGGCCCATTTCGCAGCATACTGCTGTCCGATATGCAGCGCCGGGATGACCAGCCTTGGCAGCAGACTGGTACAAAGTGAACGCTTCTTTTGTATCAGACTGCAGTCCCAAGAGACCCTGGCCATAGCAATCGGCGAGGTAGAACATTGCACCTGGCGAGCCGGCAGATACCAACTTCTTGACGATCTTGTGCGCTTCGAGAACAAATTTCTCACGGTTCTTGTTCCGCGTTCGTGTATCGGCGGTCCCACCTTCGTCCGCGAGTACAGTCGCTGCCTCTACCAGCTTCTTTGCCAACTTGAGACCTGCCTTGGGGTCATTCAAGTTGCCGCCCCAGGTGGCTCTCAATCGATTCAGTTCGTCATGCGTGACAGGATGCTGTACAGAACTACGTCGCTGCTGTTGGACGGGGTCGGTCTGTTGAGACAGTGAATCTGTATTGTTATATTGCCGTATAGGCGGCGGTTTGGCGGCATGAGGTTGTGTTTGGGATTGCTGTTGCTGCACCAAACCTGGACGGAAGGGAGCTGGATGCGCGGGAAGCGCATCAGGATTGATTGGTTGAGTTGTTCCGGGTCGACGGCCTAATGGATCACTGGGTACTCGTCCAGGTGCAGGAGCTGCTGTCCCAGGCCGTGTGATGGGGTTTCGAGGTGCCATTGGTGAGGCATTTCTCATAGCTGTGGGCGGGGGCTCAGAATAGGTAGTGTCATTAGAGTATACCCGCTGAGGGGGAGGAGGAGGGCGCCCAAATCTGGGATCGAAATTCTGCGGCTGACCTCTACCACGCGGGACACTCGGTAACCCATTCTGAGGTGGATATGCTGCGCGCATAGGAGGAATGGCGGGTACTGCAGGAGCATCGCCAGCCATCTCGTAAACATTGTTGCCCTGGTTATATTGCGCATTCAGATCTGGTTGAGATCGACTCTTGGCCGCCTGCTGGTAGAAATTATTCGCGTGCGCATAACCCGAGCCTGCCGGTGGAGCCATGTTCTGCGCAGGTGGGTCCGAGTTAGTAGGAGAGAGATGGTTGTCCAAGGAATCCCCTCGTCGGTGGTGGCTACGTGGCGCTTGAATAGCGTCAAAGTCGGGCATATCTATTGAGGCCTTGCTTTGACGGTCCTCTCCATAATAGTCGTCATATACGTTGTCCAAGCCTGTAGGCCCCTCCTCATGGGGCGGCATGGGTTGATTCTGATACTGGTACTGCTGCTGCTGTTGCTGTCGTGGCGCTTGGGGCATAGGGGGTCTCTGTTCATAGCCTTGTGGCGGTCCATGACTGTTCGACTTGGTGCCTCCCGCGGTCGTAGGGCGGGGCGGTAAGTACGTGGGAGAATCGGGCCCATGGTATCCTGCCGTTGGCCCCGGCTCTACCCATTGTTGCTGGGCATCATATTCTCTCTGATTTCCCGGTCCTTGCATGTTCTGCGGCATAGTCATGGACCGCTGAACCGGTGCAAATCCTTGCTGTGGAGGAGGTGGTCCTCGATTGGGGAGCATTCGGTTCGGTGGAGCACGCTGAGTCCGTCCGTTGCCTTCGTGATGGCCCGAATCGTGCCGTTGCATGTCCGACGGTCCTCTACCCATGGGCAGCCCTCTGTGTTGCGGCGGAGCAGGCTGCGCTCGACCCCTGCCCTGTGGTGGACCCATTGCCCTCCCCTGGCTTGCATTGTCCGGTCCCAAATTCATCAAGGCCATGGCCTCGTCCATTGACCCAGTCCTGGGTTGTGGCCTGGGGCTTTGCAAAGGAAACGTCGGGAATGCATTGTCTTGGGGGAGAGTCGTGGGTGAGCTCGGAGCCATGCGTGGGCGCTCTCTCCCTGCTTCGGTCAGTCTGATGTGCTAATCACGTTCCGGATTGTGTGCTTGACATGTCTGCCTCAGAACAATCATGTACACACTACCAGCGACCTCGGGGAACTTCACCGCGCAACTTACCCGGCTGCTTCATGCCCCCCTGGGCATGCTGGGGAGGCGGTCCCCTGCCACCTCGAACCGCTGGCCCGCCTCGCGGATCTCGTTGCGGTGGCTGGCGGTACCGTTGGTCGTGACCCCAGTCTTGGGCATACTGGTTGTGCGCCGGCTGTCTTGTCTGCTCATTGCCACCACCATAGCCGCCTTGCTGTCCATGGTCCCAGCCAGCGCCCTGCTGGTTGGAGTAGCCATGGTCGTATTGCTCATATTGGCCTTGATCGTGGCTGTAGTCGTCATACTGCTGGTCGTATTGGCCGCCGTAGCCCGCGGGCTGCCTGGCCTGCAGCGGGGCCGCTTGGTTGTAGTGCTGCTGCTGCTGCTGTCGCGGCTGCTGGTAGTTGTCGTATTGCTGTTGCTGTTGGTACGCCATTATTGCGTGGGCGCGCGATGGCGGGAAAAGTCGCCGACGCGCTTCTCCAGGGCTAGCTGCAGAGGACGTCGAGCGCGGGGCGGGGCGTCAAAGACGCGCTTTCGAATGGTTGCTCGAGAACGGCGGCAAGATAGCTAGCGGATCCTGCACTAGAATTGCTGGTGGTGACGACGAGACACAGTATGCGAGCACGCGCCAGCTACAAAGTCTCCCAAGCTCGAATGGTGAATCCTCAGGTCGGTGAAAGGGAGGCGCGTTCGAACAGGCAGTCAGCTTGGCAGGGGTGAAGGCTTCTGAGAAACGAACGGAAATGGGCGCGTCCAGCGCACCATACCTTCGAAATACGGGGCCAAAGAGCGTGGTTAATGGCACGGTTGCGTGCTGGCCATGGTGCAAACTCCAGTGTTCCCGGCACGACAGGCGGCAGTGCCAGTGCGGACATGTTTCATCAGACCACGGAGACGGCGCTCGTTCCAAGAGACAGCCACTCAGCGCTCCTGCTGCCTGAATCGCGCCTGAAAATGACAGCCCAAGTGAGGCAGTCAATTTGCGCCACGGCCCATCTCGTATCCGCCACCTATAACCCAGCTAATGGCCAAGGGACATGGTTAAGCAACAAGCAGAAGAGCCTCCTTAGGCGAGCAGGCGTGCGCAAACAAAAGGAAACAGGCCGTCGTTGAGCTGACTGCATACCAGGGTTTCATATACATGCAGTTTCAGCTGTGCGCATCGTTGTACGAATCCGCTCGTATCAAGCATCGTATGCATGGGCATAGATCATAGATGGAGCTGGCGAAGATCACGCACGCAGAGCAGCGCCTCAAATCCTCCGATGCCAACCCCCTTGGACCCCACAAGCCCACAGGGCGAGTTGTCGCGTGTGGGTTCACAGCATATCTACCGGCACACCTGTGCTCGAATTCGGCGCGTATACCGTACGACGTATGTGTGGCGGCGGCGACGGGGATTTGACAATTCACGTGATAGAGCTGCGCCACAGTGGCTCATACTAGCGCTAACCGGATCGAGGATCACTCCTCACGGTCTTGTGCTCATCCATCCAACCATCACCGCCAACAGCCCCATTCATCAACGTCTTACGCGTGCTGCTGCCACTTCTCAATCCCCTTGGCCACACGCAATCGCCTACACAAACTTGCCCTTGGATAAACCCCTGCAACCGTCGTCATGCCGAGCGCAGCAACGTACATGAAGGCCCTCGGAGCGTACGCATTGCCCTTCTCCCTTGTACGATTTCGGCAGCTCGGCATCTAACAACCACGCAGTGGAGCAGTTATCTGCGTAGGTGGCCCCGCCCTCGTCATGTGGGTGACGCCGACCGAAGAGGAAATCTTCAAGGTTCGTTTTCCCACATCCTGCCTGCGTTTAGCTTTGACATGGCCCTTTTTACGCTCTGCAACGCCGCTGCTCCTCCAGTTTCCGTATGAAACCGAAACTTCTGACACGTCTATGCTCTCCCAGAGATACAACCCGGAACTGCAAAAGAGAGCCCTTGCCACGCGAGAGTCACGCCAACAAGAGTTCGAAGACTTCGTGACGCAGTTGAAGGAAGCCTCCAAGTCAGACAAGCCTAGTGAGTAGTTCATCATCCATGGGATATTCTGCAGTGCTGACGTCTCTCCTCAGTCTGGGTCGCGCAGAAGGAGATGGATGTGAAGACTGCTGCTGCGAAAGCGCAGCGGTTGAGAGATGAGCAAGCCTGCCTAGCTGCTGAAGCGGAGAAGAGACGGGCAGAGATCCGTTCCAGCGCGCAGTAAGATGGGTAGCCTGTGAGTGCGTCCACGTATGGTTTTTCCCCCATCTGTATAATTTGTATATGAAACTCATATTGGCTATACTTGTCTCTGTTCATGCTTACTGTATCTTCGCTGCTTTTATCGGCTGGCTGGAGAGGGAAAGATAGCTCGTTATTTCTGCTCAAGTGTTTTGCGGCCCTCCCTCGTTAATGGTGTATTTCATCTGTCGGGAACCTATTCATGGGCATTCGCCCTGTACTATAGCTTGCACCCATACCCCCGAAGTGAGCTATACCAATTTCGGTGAAGCATTCACAGGTTCTTCGATACATTACGAATGTACAGCATAGAGGTACCATAGAAGGTAGTGAAATTCATCTATAAGAAAAGGTAGTTGGCTGGTCTCGGTCCCTAGAGCCTTTCACTGCTTTAGAGCAGAATAATGTCTCGGCCCCGGCCACCTCCCGACCTTTCACTCCCAGTCGGCCCAGTGACCACCCAACAAACAACCGCGTAAATCTCTTCCCCCAAGTAAACAAACCTCAACTCTAACCAACCCACTCTTCCATCACAACTACAATGGCCACCCTTCTATTCCATCACAACCCCCGACCAACCCGCCACCATGTGCAACCTCCAGAACCTCACGTTTACGTGCGGCCACACCCACCTCACCCTCATTTCCACTTGCGCCTCCACATTCCGCCGCACATCCACGCCCGCAACATCTCCGCCCGACTTCTGCCGCGAAGGCACCCGCATCACCAAGGAAGTCACCGCGAACCGACCCTGCGCCGCGAATTGTCGCCGTAAAGAGGTGCTCGATGCCATCACGCGCTGCTACAAGGATGCGAAGGAGAAATTGGACGAGGTCTCACAGCGCGTAGAGAAGGTGGAGGCGAGTCTTGTCCGAGCGACGGAGCGAGGCGGCGTAAAGATGAATTTCGGTAAGTTAGCTCTCAAGGGTTGGGATGCCGGGATCCTGGAGTGCATTTGTCGAGAGTCGTTGGGGGAGACGAAGCGTTTGGTTTCCGAGTATGGGGTGGTGAGGGAGGGGGTACGGAGGGAGTTGGAGGATACTTTTGCCGTGGCGAAGGGATCGGTCAAGGAGGAGCAGCTTGTGATGGTGGATGGGACCAAAGTCGGCATTGTCTCTTTCGATGCGAGTGCGGTGGAGGAGGCGGGCGAGGCTCTGCGGGCGAAGTTGCACGATTGCGTGTGCGAGGTGGAGAGGAGGGCGTCGGAGGCGTGTTTGGAGAAGCTGGGTTGGGAGCATCCGGTGGAGGATGGGGTGCAGTGTGCGGTGCTGAAGGAGTTGGGTGGGTGGGAGCGGGGGTTTGTGAGTGGAACCAGGCTGGATAATGCCTTTGTGGGGAGGGAGCCGTATAGTGTGGAGGGATGAGCTGGGCTTCGTGATGGCGAGTTGCTAATGTACAGACCTATGATACTTTGTTAACACTATCTTAGCAATCCTTGGTTACAGCTATTCAGGTATTGACAAGAGACAAGCTGCTTACTTTACTTATTCTCATACAGATACAGGACATAAGTGTGAGTACAGTTGGCCTCGGTATTGCTCAGCCTGGGGGAACACACAACACAATACCAGCGAGACCCTCACAGCTATTTATACTGCTGGACAAGTCTTGGTCCCGCTACTGCTGCACAACCACGGTGCTAGACCGGAGACTGTCGAAGCTCAGGCCCTTCTTCTTGTTCTTGAATCTAGCCATCCTCGTACAGCGATTACTTCTATAACAGGGATCTCGATGCCAGCGATAACGGCATGGAGCCCAGGTACGAGGCATAACCGGATCACCCATCTTCTCCATTTTCTCCACAACCTGCGCCACTGTAGTAGTAGTGTGCAGGCTTTCCAACCGCCATAATTGCTCGCTCCGAAGTAGCCCTATATACGCCAGGCAATGGCTGCTTACCCAACCACAACTACATTCTTCACTGTCGTCGCATCCTGCATCTTCGGTTCCATCGAGCAGTATATGTTGCAGTTCCGTGCGCATTTGGGTCCTTCCCTCTTCCAGTAGATCTACGAATAGATATTAGCCTTATCCAGTCTTGTAAATATTGACAGTTGAACACTCACAAAATACTTCCCCAGGAACAAAGTCATCCAGCCTACCTAAGGTAACATCCTCGTCGCCAAGCGGAAGGTAAGACCCCTTATGATTAAGCATCATCGCGAGCGGGATAACGCCAAAAGCGCGCGCGTTACGGAGCACATACGCAGCAGCCATAAGATGCCCCAGCTCGACAATCCCCCTCGTAATCTTCGGATCCAACCACAGCGCCATCACATGCTTCAGCGCAACCGCACAGTCCAGCTTATCCGTCGCAACAGCAACCGCGAGTACCATTCCAGGCTCCAGTGTCTCAGGCACAGCCTCGTTCCGGAAGTGGATAAGATTGCAAATGACCTCCAAAGCGTCTGCGTTATCCTCCGGCAGCGCGGTTTCTTTGGCTGTGCTCCCGCCCAGGTCCTGCCCTTCGCTGAAGTGCGGTCCTAACATTGCTTTGAAGAATTTCGAGGCGCTTTTGAGGACAGAGGACGTCACTCTTAACTTTCTTTCTTGCAGACCAACGGCTAAGATGACGTCGCCGTCTGGGGCGATATCCACCACCACCGAAGGTGAGGGCTCGCTGCTATTCTCTGTTGCTATATTGTGTTCTCCTTCGGTGGTTGATGCATGGGGGGCTTCGCCGATGGTAATGCACCTGAGGCAGTGATAAATGATTGCGTGATTGTTCTTCAAGTAGTGCTCTATGTCGTGGCCCAATAACCGTGACCGACAGGACGTCTCGTCGGAAGGTGAGTGGCAGCACTGAAGTCTACCGCCGAATATCGAGGACGTCAATAGATAGTCGAGCTGTATGAAGACAGCCAGATTGTCGAAACAGATAGTCTCTGTTGAAGCCAAATGAATGAGATAGGACGTACCAGTTTTGGTGGGGCAGTGTAACCATGGATAAATCGCGCTTGTCAATGCAGTCCAACTACCGTCCCACGCGTATTTTTTCATTCATTCATATCCGTTTATAGTTGACCTAACCTTTTACAAATTATAGGACTTAATAGTAAGTACAACTAAAGTTTAATAGCTAAAGTATATATAAAAAAGGCGTAATTAGGATTAGCTATAGTAGGGAGCTAAAGTATAATATAATAATTATAAAAAGTAATTATATAACAGCAAACTATAGGATAGCTCACCTTTTTTACGTTCTTTTTAATTACTAAGCAGGGGGCTCTGCATTTTTTGGTATGTTATTTGAGATGAAAGCCTTTGTCGTCCTACCCCTAGGTAGATTTAATTAACGCCACATAGGATAGTAACTTTAGAGTTACTATTCGACTACAGAACTTTAAAGGGCGACAAAAATAGCTAGAGAATTACTGTGGGCAATAAATGGCCCTTTGTGCCACTTAAGATCTGTACCTCAATCCTCGAAACCGAACAGCCGCGCATCTATAGGTCAGGTTATCATAAAGTGCCCTAAGAGCATTCATCGATTGTATTTAAAAGTATTTCTATAGTGCCGTGGCGCCTACGGATTACAACACAATAACCTAATAAACCCCGGTAATAGTACACTTCCCACGCCTATCGCTAAAGATTCGACAATGATGCGTAGTGGCCAAACTCCCTTCGATCCTAACTAGAGCGTGATCTCTTGAAAGCTAGCCTTGTCGTCGTCCTCGTCCTCCACCGTAGCCGGCGGTGGCTTTCCTCTCGCAGGTAGATTTGCCTCTACCGCTTTCTCGTGCGCGTTGCTCGAATCCGGCCACTTTTCGTCGTCACGGCCCTCTTCTGACTCGTCCACGGCGGACTTAACATCTTCGGTTCTCACTTTCTGTTCCTCGGTTTGTACTTTCGGTTCTGTTGAGACCGAGGCCTCGCGCGTCTCATTGTCGTGGTCTTTAGGGGGCGGTGGAGGAGGTGCTGCGTGATCATCATCTGGCTCGTGTGTTGGTCTCTCAGGGGTGGGCGGTGTGACTTCAGTTCTCGGGCTAGTGAGAGGAGGACTCCGCACTTGTGGTTGCGGCGATTGCTGTCCGGTTCCGGGTGTGCCAACTTGGCGCAATCGCGGGTCCGCGTTCAGGTAGTAGCCTCGGACACCCACTAGTCTGCCTTCTCGTTCACAGCCCTTGACCCAGTCTGGAACTACCACGGGGATGTTGTTCTCCACTGCCTTTTCCCATGCTGGCCCCCTCCCTTCTGTGCACACAAAATGGGTGGTGTCAATCCGAACAGTATCCGTAATCCTGGCGCCAATTTGTTCCACGGTCCTCTGTAGAGACTCCCGGAGCGCAGCGGGCATATGGCCAGGCGTGATGGTGATGCCGGATAGGTCTGTCATCTTGTGCGTCTGCACCGTGAGCTTCTCGCTGCTGAAGGTGCCGGCGCTCGTCCGCAGCACCAGGTGGAAGGTGTATTCGGTGTCGACGGCCAGACCGCTAAGCTTGGTGCTGTGCACCTCGGTCGGCTTGGGTATCGTGCCTGCCTTGCTGCCATTGCGGTACAGCGTCAGGCTGCGGAGCTCGGCCGTCGCAATGTCGATGGGGTCCCACTCGAGGACGACCGATGTCTGGGTGGCATTGCGACAGCGGAGGACGGGCGGCGACGGCGTGCGCCGGCCAAAGGTGCGGAGGATGGTGGACTGGAGTGAGTGGAACGCGGCGGCCGATTCCGACTCCTTCTCGGCGTTGCGGGCGACGGTGATGTCGACGATGCTGCCCGAGGCGATGTCGGGCGGGAGGAGGATGGAGGGGAATTCGATCTGTGCCTGCGTGAGCAACTGTTGCAGTACGGTGATGCGCTTGCCTGTGCGAAGAGGACAGGCAGTTGCGCGGGCAGCGGGCAGCGGGCAGCGGAGCGTACGAGGCGTTTGTCTTCGGTGAGCAGCACGGCAACGCCCGCGTCGACCTTGCCGACGGTGAGGGAGACGAGCATGGCGGGATGGCGGGTGAGCGTGGAGCGAGGGCTGGAGTCTGGCTGGACTGTGTGCGGGTGTGGGATATACACAAGCATATGCCATATGCCATATTATGGGGAGCGGGTCGCGCTAGTCCACGTGACGCAAACACCTCCTAAGCGCACTCTGGATCTTGAGGGAGTTCACCTTCCCTGGGAGCCCGCGTCTCTTTTGTCGAGCATTCGTTGCAAGTCTTCATCGTTGGCAAAGAGAGCAGGTTGCTACCTTGGACCACTTCCTCCTCAGCATAGGAAAGCTTAAGATCAACCCGCTTTGATTTCATTCGTCGACAACTATATATCCGCATGTGGCTGAATATAGCACAAGGTTGCTAGGGCTCCACTTCATCTAGGTAAATGAGGTACAATGGAATCTCCATATACCTCCAGTGTTCCTGCATTTGAGCTGGTCGGTTCGCACTTTCTTTGCCTCAGAACTTTCTCGTTCTTTTCCACAGGTGCGGACCGCTCACTCTGCATGTTTCGAACAGTCAATTTTATTGTCGAATGCCCTTGTAACCTCTTCCGCACGAGAAGACCATGATGTTTTGGTCACTCGTCGCAGCCTTCTGCGCAATCAGCGTCGTACAGGCGCAGGTATTTGTGAACTCGACGTCTGCAGTGCCGACTCCTACACCTTCTCCACAACCAACGCCTTGGAACGTAACACACTACGGCGGTGAGGTTAACATCACCAACAACCTCGCGCTTACACCGCCAATGGGTTGGAGCTCATGGAACAATTACGGTGCCGACATCAACGAAACGGTAGTACGCAACACAATTGACGCGATGGAGCGACAGGTTCTCAAAGACGCCGGCTATACATATATCAACATCGATGACGGGTGGCAGCGCTACAAAGGTTCCCGAGACGAATACCCACTTGAATACGACCCTGTAAAATTCCCCAATGGCATCAAAGCCGTGGCCGACTATGCGCACTCAAAGGGCTTCAAGCTCGGCATCTACAGCGGCCCCGGTCTTGACACTTGCGCTGGATACACGGGCTCGCAAAACCATGCCGCTGAGGATGCTAAGCTCTTCGCATCATGGGGCGTCGACCATTTGAAATACGACGCCTGCTGCTCGCACGTCGACGAGCCGCAAGCGGTAGTCCAGCAAGTCATGCTCGACATGAGCACCGCGCTAATCGCGACCAACCGTCCCATCGTCTTCCACGCCTGCCACTGCGGATGGACAAACGTGTGGGAGTGGGCCGCCGAAGCAGGCGCAAATCAGTGGCGCATTGGTCAAGATATCTCCGACGACTTCAATTATCCGGGGAACCGCGAGAAGTACTACTTCGACGTGCTCGACATGCTGGATCGCGGCAACGAGGTCGCGCACTATACCGGCCCCGGTCACTGGAATGACTACGACATGTTGATCGTGGGCCTCAATGGCGAAAGCAAGCAACTCGTCGGCACCGGTCTGTCTGACCTTGAATACCGCACGCACTTCTCCCTTTGGGCCCTTGCTGCTTCGCCCCTGCTCATCGGCGCAAATGTTACCAAACTCTCCGCCTATGACCTCGCTACCCTGACGAATAAAGAAGTCATCGCCGCGAACCAAGATCCTCTCGGGCAACCATTACTTCGGCAATGGTCGTCGCCAGACAACAAGACGCAGATTTATGCCAAGGGCATGCAGGACGAGAGTTTGGTCATTGCGCTACTAAACCGTGGGACTGAGACGGCGAGTATCACTGTGGATATGAGGGCGCATTTGACGGTGGGATGGGATGTGTATAAAATGAGAGATTTGTGGAAGGGGGTGGATAAAGGGCCATATGATATACCGTTTACCACGGAGGTGCAGGCGCATGAGGCAAAAGTTTACCGGGTATGGAAAGTTGCGTGTACGGTCGGTTGCTGACAATGAACCTCGTGAGCGAAGACGGAGAATTGCGCAAGGTAGAATACCACCATTAGGAAAGCATCCTAAGTTATATCCGTTTCGCAATAAATATACACAGGGTCTACACGTCGTTTCTCGTGGCCTTGTAATGTTTAAGTTGTCTAGACAATTCTAGACAATTTTAATGGGATACCTTGAGATTGGTTGGTCGATGAAACATACTCCTCATTTCACAAAGGTGTTCACCGGCAACCGATATATGTCGATGGTCCAATACGGACGCCTCGTTCCCTCCCACTGCTTGCTTCCATGCAGGCCAGCAGGGACCTTCATGTCCTCCCACGTGGTATCAAAACCTGCCTCATGGAGATCAATCTCGGCGACCTATCTCACGTTAGTGATGTCACCCATTCGGAACACCTGACTATAACTCACCTTCGTATATACGTCATAGCAGATCTGTCTATCTGCCCCCAGACCATTGTACCACCCAAATTTGCCATTTGGAGCCAGTAGCTGAATGACGTACTCGGAAAAGAACTCCTTCAGCGCCGCGTAGTCTTCGGCAAAAGTGTCGTAGTAAATTGCATCCAACACAACACACTGTTCCACCAGCTTCGGCAAGATGTCCTGCCATCGTCCCTCGTGAATGATGACATTTGGCTTGTCGTACCATCCTTGCTCCCGTAAGCGCTGATGCACCTGCGGATGACCCTCGATAATGTGATGCTCTGCCGGATCGTGGGTCTGAATGGCAGTATCGACGATCCCCATCCCGTGCCCCACATTCATGACCTTCAGTCCAGCCTTCGGAATCAATGTCTCAGCATGGCGTTGCATGATCTCCGTCTCCCAATCCATCATAACCGCGTTGTCGCTTTCGTCTAGCAAGATACCGGGCTTGTACCGCAGCTGACTCTTCAAGTACGCTCTATTGTCCCTCGACACATCATCTAACACTTGCTCTTCCACTGCTTCCTCGATCGCCTGCGCTTGCTCCTCGGACACTTTCTGCTTCTTTGTAGCGGGTTGATCGTCGAGCACTTCGTCCTCCTCTTCCACGTCATCATCATCGCCACCAAGCCCGAGGGCCTCCATTTTGGAGAATAGAAGTTCGGCCCGAATGCCTGCTTCCACCACGATTTCGTATATTTTGCTCTGGCCAAGGCGAAGGGCGATGCACCCTGGCGTCTCATCCTCCTTGTTCAAATCATTCCAGATGGCGCCATTCTGTAGCAAGAGATGAACTGTCTCGACCGCATCATCCCCTGCCTCTTTCCCATCCTTTGCTTCTCCGCAAGAGAGGATAGCCGCATGGAGGGGCGAAGTTGCGGTTGTTGCTGTGGGGTCCTGGACGTTTGCCGAGCCTTCTTTGAGGAGAATATTTAGAGCTGGGAGATCATGGCGCTCGGCGGCAGAGATGATGCGCTTGGCGAGGAGGACGTCTTCTTCTGATGTTTGATCGGCCATGTTTCAATTGTTTATTTTGGTGGCTTGTTGAGTCACTCTGGAGTTTTCGTGTGGGGTAGGAAATATTTTTGCAGGGATTTCGATAAGATAAGCGAGGCTAGTGTTCACGGCTTCTACTAGGTTGGGCATAGTCTTGAAACAAAGCGAGCCCTTATTTCTAGGAAATGATGTCACTATTTTATCGTTTTGAGACAATCACGGGCTATGATATCGGGTCCCTAGAGTCCTGGATAGTGTACCAATTACTCCATTGACATTTCGAGTCTGTGCAGTACTATAAGTACTCATTCCGGGCTCCGCATCACTAAACTATATGAAATGGTGATTCAGATCGGCTCACACATAATCCATGGATTTCTCAGTCTCTAAAATCCGTCCAACCGAGCACTACCATTTGTACAACTTCCCACTCAGACCAGGTTACCACTCAAAGCAGTCTTGACCGACTCCTCAAAGTCCTCCTTCTGCAGTCCTAGCTTCCCATTCCACTGTGCTGCAAGCGTCGAGATATCACTCAAGCCTTCTTTACCAGAAATAGCCGCCTGAATCAGCTCACCAATTCCTGAAAAGTCATTTTGTTCGAGTTTCTTGAAGCCGGACTCTCGCACGCTCTGAGCTGTCACATTCTTGACAGTCCATTTCTCGCTTGTGACCTTCTCTGCAACAGCTAGAATGTCTCTCTGCGTCGTATCAAATGACGACACGTACACCAACTGATTCTTCATCGTCTCGGTGTTCTCTAGAATCTTGACCACCGTTTGCCCGACCTTGCGAAGATTAGTAGCCGAGAATAGAGCCGTCCCGTCATCGATAAGTGTTGCCGTTTTGGTAGAAGCATCGAGTCCAAGAAAGCCAACTTTGAGACCCCAGTCTATGAAGATTACGAGTCAGCAACTTCCCAACCACTTCGAACATTTGAACATGCATGCTTACCAAAAAATGGCCCACAGATGACACTGTTCCAGCCGATCTCATTCTGCTTGCTCTTTAGGTAATTCTGAATAGCAACCTTGTCGCCGAAAGCTGGGACCGCCTCCAAAACACGTGGATCGGCAGTGTTGCTGCCGAACTCAGAGGGAATGTAGTGTTTCACGCCTGCAGCAACGGCAGCATCGATGAGCTTGGTCTGCGCGGCGAGGCTAGCTGAAGCGATGGTCGAGACAATCGCATCTTGGCCTTTGAAAGCAGCAGTGAGGGAGTCGATGGAGTCGTAGTCGGCGCGCACCACCCTGACACCAGAGGGGAAGGTGCTCTTCGAATCTTGGCGGCTGAGAACTGTAACATCGAATGAAGATGATTTCAATAGTGCGTCCAAGATTGAAGGTCCGACGTTTCCGCCGGCCTGTTAAGTTTAGCGCTAGATTTGATTTGGCGTTCGTGTGGGAGGAGCATGCGAATGCAAGGTGATGTGGGGTAGTAGTTCGTACTTACCCCAATGAGCATAACATTTTTGATAGACATGTTGAACACTGTGAAGACTCGAAAGCTACTTAAAAGACGAAAGAGAAGTAGTAGTAGTAGTTAGCGATGTAGAAGGGTCTGGAAGTGGATGTTGGTGTCCTGTTGGAGAAGACTTATAGGTAAGGTTTTATACGCCATGAAGATAGGCGTCATCAAGTCGCGGCGTTACGCAATCGCGGAAATGCCCCACAACACATGGGCATCTACAACCTCTCGTGAACCCGGTAGAGCAATGCTGAGAAATGATGCTGAGAAATACCTAGGTATCTCTCTGCAGCCTGCGCAAGCTAGCTGGCGGTCTCATGTTGGTTAATATGATGCAAGCCCAAAATGGCCGATGACAGGGTTAAATGCTTCAGTCAATTTGTAAGTCGCAAACCTTGACTTCAATGAATTGACTACCTTATGTTCATGTGGTAGAATGTTCGAGACGAGCCTTACTAAATTGGGTTACTATCTTCGGGTGACAAGAGGATTGTCCGTCACGTAATCCGTACGCATCTATTGCTCGGTTCGCTGCATTGAACATCGGGACGGAACCAATTCCATACCACACTTTTCCTCAACGTTGCCGTACTCATGCTTATTATTTCCAATCCTTAGGACCATTAGCGGCACTCTGCCTTTTTACCACCCGCTTATCTGAACCGACTACGTCTAATTTACTGCTAAAGAGGTTGGTGTTCATGTGTGGGACTCGATACGTAGGATCTACGTTACCACTTGTGAACTTCGATGGCTAGATTATGCCTCTCTCCAGGCCTCAAAGCACCAATCAGCTACAGACAAAAGTCGTCCTGTCGCAATGCCCTCATCCGACGGCTCCCACATCTCCCACGGCTTCCGCGCTAAGGGCAAGACTGATACTGCACATGTGTAGTCGGATCAAAGTTTGGGACATATGTCTTTGGGAACATTATTGATTGATTGAAGGTTGAAGGTACAGGGCTTCTGCGCTCTTCAGATGTTACCTTGCCGTTAATAAGCAGTAATGCTCCAGGCCTCTATGGGATGCAAGTGTTGAGCACTTGAGGACATTTACCGTGAAAGCGGTTTACTATTTCCGGTTGGTTCATTCATCATCATCCTCAATATTGAGCCTCTTTTCGATAATCCCCCACTTCTCCAGCTGGATAAGCAACTCAAGAGGGTCTTCACCATTCCACGCACTAATCTCCCATTCTTTCTTATTGCGTCCAAGACCCCGATCGTACACCCCAGGAATTTTCTCAATAGTCCACACCACGCGCCGCCCCGCGCCGTTGACTTTCCGAATATACTCACTGACTTTGGTCAGTGCATCGTCGGTGCTTCGGCATCGAATCTTGTTCCATGATTTGAGTGCAAGGAAACTCGGGACACATTTTCCACATTTCGGTTTGTACTTCTGTCGGATACCTTCGATGGTGTCAATGATAGTTTGGTATGCATCCCGTGTGAGACCAAGCTCGTCCATCTCTGGAGTATGGGGAGGGTAGATGGAGTGACGGAAGGCGAATCGTACGATGCGCAGGCGGGATCCATGCTCGACCGTTTTGCGACATTCAAGACGCCGATTATGCTCGTAGACGCTTCTATTCACGACCCCTGGGTATTGCTCCTTCCATTTCCTAGGGCCTATTTTGAGTAGTTTCCACAACAACGCTGTTCTGGAAGGAGCGGTGACGTATTCCAGGCGGCTGTTGATGAACGGATTGTCTTCTTTTTCAATCATGTATTTAGCGTACGAAGTACATTTCGTGCGCGAATTAATATCCGCGCGTAGCCAGGCGCGAAAGTAGGGGTCGACGCCGTAGCGGTCCACATGGTCGTTCATTTGATTGCGCTTGCGCGAAGGTATGGCATTCGGCCATAGGGGCCACGGTCGTGTACGATCGCGGAACTGTAGTTGCTGATGGTGGTGTAGATGGGTGCCGTTCAACGACGTCGAATGAGGCGATACACTTCTTCGTTTCAAATTATGTCTGGGGCGCGCAACACAGCATTCTTCCGACTTTTCGACGGCGAAAGGATCGACGAACGACATTCGAATCGTGCTTCGAGAATCGCTCATCACCTGTGGTAAGGTTGGAGACTGGAGTGGAATATGAAGGATTTGTATATGGGATTCAGAGATCCGGTTTGGCGCGAAGAGAGAGAAGGAGCTGATGCTGACCATCACTGGTAGGCCTCTTTTCTGCCAGTTCCAGGTGATGTCTTCCAGGAGCTTGTTCAAGCTTTCCGCTTGTTGCTGAACAATCTTGTATTGACGCTTCGATTCCGTGATAGAGCTACTTCTAGGCACATGTGGTCGTGCCTGCCAGCCTTCGTCGTCCTTGGGCGACTGTTGCTCTCGAGATTGCCACCAACGAGCGACACTCCTCTTCCGTTTCGGCTCGTTCGGAATTTTGTCGACGAATTCCTTCAGCGCGGTGATGAGTCGACAGTAATCCGAGTACGTTATTCCGTGATCAGCCAGTGCGGTGGTATACTCAATGGGTTCACAAAGTCGCCAATTCTGGACAAAGTGTGCCAGAGGATGTGCGCAGTGATTGCGATCACACACTCCGGGTATAACCATCCCTATTGAGTCGATAAAGTGCTTTTCGGGGTGTTCGGGAGATGCCTGAAATTCGGATGGGTGGGTCGAAGGCTTTGTGATTTCCTTGCGCGAATTTTCCCATGTGCTTTTTGATGATCGTATACGCGATAATAGGGATGGACTCCTCGTCGATGGTACGCTCGCCTTATGATCCGGAGCTAGGTCAACTGAGACAGTAGCAGAAGTCACTGAAGAAGCTAGGCTCAGTCTGCTTGGCCTGGAACTACCAAAAGGTGAACTTGGTCTCGACGAATTGGGTGAGTGTCGATATGTGTTTAACGAATACCATTGGGTCGACTGGCGAAAATGGGTGTTTTGCAGCGTGTGTGTGTAGGATGTTGGTTCGTTAATTGTGTCTCGAGATTCAGCATTCGAGCTCTCCTGTGTCCCAAAGTCCTTCGCTAAATATGGAATCTCAGGCCGTATCGATATCGGATCGGAAAGGCACTCTGCAACAGGTAGTCCCTCCGCGACCTTCATCGTCCCGTTCAACGGAACACTCTTGCTCCTGGCGATTTGGAGGCTCATGATCATGACAACTTTCCTGCTCCCGGCTTGACGTGGGTAGACAACGTGTAACGATTTCGCGTTTGTGTGTAGGTTTGATCGACACTCCTGTCGTGTAACGGTATCGTGTAACTCAAAGGCCAATATTCGGCTCGTCCACGCCTCTCACTTTAACCGCGCGCGTCTTGTTAAAGTGTTGGTCCGGATGGATCCCTCTTCCCAAAGTGCCAGCTAGATTCGGCGAACAGACCAATTGACCCAAGCCGCTGGAACGTCTATCAGAAGTATTTGCAATAGACTGCTAATCAGTACTAGTTGTAAGTTCTCCATGCAGCGCCCCCCACGTGATTGCAGAACCTCTCTACGGAAACAAAGAGAAATGTATGCTCCATGCCCTCGCGTCTGTCTCGCATTTCCGCATCTAGGTAGGTCTTGTTACACCCGAACGGCTAGTCGGCCATTTGAGAGCTCGCCGAAGCCAGGGCAAATCGGGGGTTACCACCACTGCGGTTCCCTCGGCGATAGTGTGGCTGGCCCGTTGTCTTAAATGATTCGGTTTCCCAAGGCTGCGACTTCTCTCGGCCATGGATACACTCTTTCAGCAGCTGACACAGTGGCACACCTCGTGAACAAAGGTCTTCTCTGAGATCCAGGTGGTATGTCATAGAATGCGTGGATCTAGGAGCTAAGAGCTGCCTTGAATTTCTCCTGCGGTCTATCCTTGTTCACATGCTGTGGACGCGTAGGAGTCTAGACCTTGGGCATTGCCATATTCTGTGTTGCCTTTGCGTTTACTGAGGATGTAATCTGCGGTAACCTTGTGATGAAGCAGAAAGTAATCACTTCTCGCTTCTCCAATTAGAGGCTATTTCCACGACACCTTGTGATCAAAGAGATGAGTATGTTTCATGTTTCGCACAGATTGTCGCAATTCATACATTAGAAAGTAGCGCTGGCTGTGGGGTGTTTCCCTTGAAGCTCACACCCCTAGAAACTGAGGACGCTCCACTGTGGTCGGCGATCATGGCATCTGCGGCTCTCGAACATTCCGCCTGTGTTTATACGTCTTCCAGTTATGCTCCTAGGGTAAGCATGGCTACAATTTACATCAACGCATTGGTCGTAAAATGATAACCAATGTACGTCTACCCGAATATACAGAAAAATCATATCGATTTTACCAGTAAAGTCAATTCAGTACCAAACAGCGGAGACAAACGGAGGTCGTATAAAGTTTATATGGAAATTATATTCAATCTGAATTACGAGCCGAACAATCGATCGATCAAGACACCTACAATAAGGAGCACGAAAAAACGAAACAACTAAACGCTCAAACGACAAGGACACCAATAAAAAAAAGAGAACAAAGACTGATCGACACCCCCAACACAATTAGAGCACACTACTTATACCAGAAGCCCGTCCAGCAGGCCCCCTCACAGTTGCTCACTCAAACACAGTCTCCAAGCTACTCCTAAACTCCCCCAGCGCACTCCTACTCCCACTCGAACGCCCACGCCCACGTCCACGCGCACGCCTCTTCTCCTGCGCCTCCATATCAGCTTTCATACGCTCCACCTTCACGCTCAATTCCCGCTCCCCACCCACCCACTTCAAAATCCTCATCGTCGCCTCCACCATCTCCCCCAACTCCTCATCCCCCTCAAGCCGCGCTCGAAACCCCGGACTCCTCACCACCACCGCAAGCCCCTCATCCGTCTCCACCAACCGCCTCACCATAGCTTTGATGAACAGGTCTGTAAAAGGAAGATGCCGCAGTGCCCAGATAGCACGATACTCATCCAGACTCAGCCCCTCTTCGATCTGCGCTTCGATCGTCTTGCGGAGCACGTGCAGAGCGTGGCTGGTGGAGTCGTGCCCGAGGAAGGAGAGCGCTTGGTAGATGGTGATGAGCTCGGGGAGGTCGGTGGCTATGCCTTGGCCTGGGTGGGCGAATTCGGCTTCGCGCCAGCGGAGGGCGCTTTCTAGGCCTGTGGGGCTGATTCCTGCTGCGGGGAGGAGGAACAGGAGAGAGTGGCGGGGCTCGAGGAAGATGTGGAGGGTGGACAGGAAGTCGGTGAGTTGTTGGGGAGTTAGTGTGGTGGTTAGGGGCGAGTGGCCCGGGATGAGGATGATGGGGGAGATGGCAATCTTGCGCGAGGTTGGAGCTCGCGGGATACTACTGTAGGCAGTGGGCGATGTGGGTGTGGGGGGACTGACAATCACCCCGGGTGCATTCAGCCGCAGAGGGCGGTTGGACGAAGTCGCGGACATAGGGGGCTAGGAGCAAAGGTGGGCTGTTGTCTACGTTGATGCGAGTTGGAATGTTTGTTTAGTGGGAAACATGGCAGAGACGTATATAGGAGCGGGCGAAGGGCATTGTTGAGATGGCGCATTGTAAAAGGCGACAAAGGCCGGAGTGACACAATGTAGGGTTGCAAACATCATCATAGCATTGTGAATAGGGAGTACCCGTAGTCTTGAAGATGTCGAATGTCAGTAAGCAGTCTTGAAGTGCCTGGTAACAAGGTGTTTTAAAGCCGTACCATTTCTCATTGCTGGCCATGCTCCTGGCTAGAGTTTCACGCTTCCTCCAACCTGCACCCACAGCGACTCAGCTTTCACCAGAGGCGTCCCCTGGCTGTCCTTCATGACCGCTGCGATCTTCATGTTGCGGCCCTTGTGCTCCACCATGGCGCACTCGACGCCTACGACGCCGGGACTCATGACGGGCCTGAGAAACTTGAACTCCAAGTTGGCGGTAAGGAAAGCACCCTCCATGGCGTCGCGTATCGTCTTTCCATTTTCGAAGGGTTTCTCCCATGTATTTCTGGTGAGTTCCCACCAAGCCTCGGGGTCGGAGCCTGCAGCCTCCACCTGGGCGGCTATCATCGTGTTCCCAAAGGCCTCGTCTATCATGCTCATGACAGCGCCGCCATGGCAAATTGTCTGGTAGCCCAGGAGCCCAGGGCCGTACTTGAAAGCGACATCGTCCTGGTGACGGCCTTGGAGCCCGGCGCGGGCTTCTGGTACAGCTCGGCCCACTGCTGGATGCCGTCGTGGTTGCGTAGCGTGACGGCGCAGTAGCGGTCGTAGGGCTCGTCAGGGGCGCGCGGCTTGATGCTGCGTCGGCGCGGGTAGACGTACCAGTCTGGGTGGTCGAGGTAGGGAGTCGCCCACTGGAGAGCGGCGAAGGCTTCACGGTACTCTGGGTACGCCTTCATGGTCGGCGCAGGGCATGCGGGCGCAGGTGGGGGTAGGGGTTGCAGTGAATGGGCGAGGAGCTGCGCCGCGGTAGATGCATGATTTGTCTCGGAGGAGTTGTGCTGACCATTGCATGCCTACAGGCATGTGTTATGTAGTAACCTGAGGTAGAGATGAAATCTCTCCTCTGGGACCGTGAAAGTCGGTACGACCGCGTTGGGAAGGCGCGTCAGGCTTGGCGCGCCTTCCTCAGCGGTGTGCTAGGGTCCGTCCGTCCTCACAGGTGCTCTGCATCTATTTCCCCCATTTTTTTTCCATTCATCTATTTCTCCACGAGCAACAAATGGCGCGGGTAATTGACACCTCAGACGGGCCATCGCTCCTTGTATTCTGCTGTGCATCTTCACTCTCGACCGACACGAATGGCCCCGCTGCGCCCCGGCCCCGAATGTCGCCCAGGCGGTCGCAACAATTCGTAGGCTACGCCGTTCTCCCAGCTATCTCGCAGCTGCAGTCCATTCATCCGTAGGCTTTCCTCTAGAGTCTACACTCAGCTAGCCGCGCGAAAGCACGTGGTAGCGCGGGTGCCCAAGTGTTGCCTGGACGGCTCCTTTCAGTCTCTGCTGACTCGGGCTTGCGTGCGGCGAGACAAACTCCCTACAAAAGCCTGCGACTGCCCTCACGCTCTCGTTCATCTCTCAACCGCTCTCCTATTCCATTGCATCCTTCGCATTCTATATTTCCCAATTCTTCCCTCTGTCGACTCTTAGTTTTCGGTCTCTGTTTCACTCTTGTCTTGAGAAACAAACAAGCGCAAAATGGCCCCCAAGAAAGACACGGCTGCCATTTCCGTCCGCCCCGACGCGCTCGCTGGTGAGAAATGCATAGTCACCGGCGAGATAAATGGCCAGAGCCGAAAGTCTGCCGAGCAGATCCTGATTAATGCCGGCGCAACCATTGAGAAGAGCTTGAACAAGAAGGTTACGCTTGTGGTGCTGGGTGAGGATGCTGGTCCCAAGAAATTGGACAAGATCGAGGAGCTTGGTATCGAGACCAAGGACTGGGATGACTTGATTGACGAAATCAAGGGCGAGGGTGCCGCGACTTCTGCCGCTGAAGAGAGTGATGGGTTGGATGAGGATGAAAGGGACATGGCAGAGCCTGAGGAGGTAAGACAAGAGCCCATGCATAATCAACCATAACCAGGCCCCTCTCCACATCTATCAAAGCTATCTGCTCTCTCAACTCAAACATGACCAAGTCTAACTCTATGCTAGAAACCCAAGCCCAAGAAGGCAGCCGCGCCCAAAGCCAAAGCCAACTCCAAGGCGAAGGCCGCCCCAGCCCCAGCCAAACCCAGCGCAAGCAGCTCCAGCTCCGACTTCTTCTCCGGCAAGCACGTCATCGTCACCGGCACCATCCCAGGCCACGACCGCAAATCCGCCCAAGCCATTCTAGAAAACGCGGGCGCCACCTTCGAGAAGTCCCTCAACAAAAAAGTCGAGCTCGTCATCCTCGGCAGCAACCCTGGTCCTGACAAGCTGGCCAAAATCGAAGACCTCGGCGCTGAGACCATTTCCTGGGACGGCGTCGCAGAGAAGCTCGGCCTCGAAGTCGCCCCCGAAAAGAAAGTTGCTCAAGTCGAGGCGGGCGACGCTCCGGATTCCATCGAGGGCAAGATGCTTCTCATCACGGGCGAGATCGACGGGCACACGCGGTCGTCAGCGCAGAAAATCCTCGAGGGCGCAGGAGCAAAATTTGCCAAAACGCTTAACAAGTCTGTCCAACTCGTTGTGCTAGGAGCCAACGCTGGGCCCGACAAGCTCGGTAAGATTGCTGAACAGGGCATCGCGACTGTCGCTTGGGAAGACCTCATTGAGAAGCTGGGTGTCAGCGCTGAGGCTAGCCAGCCGCCTAAGAAGAAATCGAAGAGGACCTGAGGTGCACACTTGGCGCGTCATGGCGCACCCGGCAAGGCCTGATAGTTTGTGATATTTGCGAATGTGTAGGAGAGCGTGTATTCGGCACCTTCTTAGTCTTGTATAGCAGCGTAGTATATATACCCTTTAATCGCAGTTTCACGTCGATCGCTTCTCTTCCTCTATCAATCATCTTAGAAAGTGTCGGTGTCTTATGTCGAACCTGCCATGTCCTTGAACATGCTCTCTTAGTTTACTGTTCCTTCATCAGGCAGCTCGGCGGATCTGGCTGTGGTTTAATTCACGGAGGGTAGCTAGATCACTGCTAAATCTACATACAGAATCAGCGCCTGAGCTCGCTCCTTGGTCCATAGCCACTTTCATTCTACCGTGGGTACTTTTGAAATGGGATTTACTTGACTTGCTTGCTTTGTCGTTGCTGAATACGGATACGGCTGTCGTTGCTAAATACCCGTGATACGTATACGGCCGTATAGTGCTAGTATATGCCAAGCAGAACTCAAGCTTGGTTGAAGAAGCAGCACGGGCGATGTCATTGTGGGTGTTGCAGAGAAGCCCATCCTGTCCTCGAACAAGGACAGATGCTCGGGTGTTCGGTCTTGGTGTTCAAGCAGAAGACCTCGGGAGCGAGTGCGAACATTTGAAAGCGGGGTCCGTTGCTGCTGAAACGCCGTAAATTGCGGCACTTCACGGTTGTCATGAGGGTGTCAGAGCTGTAGATGCTAGAAAGGATGGCAAAACACGATAACTAGCAAAATGGAAATGCAAACGAGACGAAATATGGTGAGTGTTGATTGATGATGCACCCATGCCCCAGATCTGCAGCACCGCCACAGCGCCGCCACAGCAGTGGCAACAGCGGCCCGGGCGTTTCGAGCCCCTGCATGACACGGACGGTTGGACTACATTAACCGGATTGGCAACCAGAGCATACCGTCATTTGACGACCACAACTTCTGCCGACGCTCTTTTTGCGCTCCTTCACTCTCTGTGGGACAAGCTCTGTCGCCTGCTTCTCTGCCGTCCGTTATTGTTCATTGTTCACCTTGTATCGCGCCTTGAACGAGTGCCGCGCGAGCACTTGTGGGGCACAGTCTCGCTCTGCCACCCCAACACCCATATGACAGAGTACCCTGACCCTCCTCGTCTTTCATTCCCGAACTCTTCTACCGCTCCCCACGCCTTCTATGGCTACCCTTTTGGCCATGCGCTCGCTGCTCGCAGCGCGCGATCCCTTCGCAGATGCCAAAGACACGCTGTCCTCGTGGGACAAGTGCATGGCTAAGACGTACTGCAAGTCTGTAATGACCTGTCACGCCATATCTTTCTGGCGCACTCGGCTGGATTGCTAACTCGTGCCCAGATGGCCCGTAATCGTCGCTATCATTGTCGGAGGCATCATCGTTTTCTCCGTTGTACTGTGCATAGCGCGGTGCGTATGTTGCGGTGCCGAGCTCGCCTGCTGCTGTTTCAAGTGCTGCTCTTGCTGCTGCCCTTCGGGAGGCAGGACGCATAAGCGCGTACAAACGCCTCCGCCTCGCCCATACGACGCTTCAGCCTATTCGGCCGCCCCGCCTGCCCCTCCAATAGATACGCGGCCGTTGAACCAACAATATCGCTCGCATGCAGCACCTACCGCGGCCCCAGCGCCGGTACCGGTATTCAATTCTGCACCAAAGTCGGAACAGCCGCAGTTTGCAACCTTCGATGCGCGCTCAAAACCCGCAAATGAAGATGCTCTGCCTGCCATGCCGAGCTGGAGCGACGCCAGGAACGTGCACGTGGAAGAAGAGGTCATTCCAGAAAAGCGAGACGATGTGGAAATGGATAGACTCGACCACAACGGCAGCGTGGCGGGAACCAGCACGACGACAACCTCAATGGCAGCAGTAGCAGGCGCTGGAGCGGCGCGAAGGTCCCCCGGCCCCGGAAGGTCTCCAGTGCAACGGACCCAAAATCAAGATGGCTATGGGTTTCCCCAAGGCTCTCAGAATGGCTCCTTTGCGGACAATTCCCCTCAGCGCAGTCAACGCAGCCTTCACTATAGCCCTGGGCCGTATGGTGGAGCATATGACCAGCAGCACAATGGTTACCGCGGCCTATCGCCTGTGCAGCAGTCATTAGCTCCCGTCTATGGAGCAGGTGCCGGTTATGCACACACGCAGCAATACGATCGCCGCTCCCCAGGACCAGGCTATGATCATCAACAACCATATGGTCAAAACAACCTAACACGCACCCCGTCGCCGCTAAGTACGAACACGTATGGTTACGGCAATTCCAATCCGTACCAGGGTCCTGTAGATGTGTCGCCGGTAAGCTCACCCGCCAACACCATGTACCAGAATCCATATGCTCCAGCTCCGAATCCCATGAGAGATCCTTCTCCAGTATATGCTTCCCCAGGCGCGGCGAGATACGATGCTCCCGCTCCATCTACGTCCCCCGCACCCGTGTATCCAGGACAGCAGACATACACTTCTTCCGAAGCGTCCTATCCAGGGCAGCAGGGCTACCAAGCTTATGCGCCCAGCCAGAATCAGGCTCAGCAATATTCTGGTGTCCCCAGAAAGGCAGTAGAGGGTTCTTGGAGAGACGTCTAGCGCTTTCTCCTGTACACACGGATATGACATTTATTTCATACACAAGGGTCCCCCCTTCCTCCCCAAGGTTCTGCAAAAAATGGCCTTGATAGGCGTACCTCGGACATGTGATACCGAGACACTGCTTTTACGATGCATAGCGACGGCGTTATGGACGGAAATGGTGTACATATATCACCAAATTTTTGTTGGTCTAGGGATTACCACCTTATATTCAAACCTCTTGGTTTTGTTTATTCGGGCGAGAGGGAAGTTTGCGCACTTTCGGTGCATGGGTTTTTTGTATATTCCTCGGGTTTTCTTTGCCATGGCTTGATCTATGGGGAAGAGGGCATGCGAGGGTAGCTATGTACTCGGTACCGTAGCCCGTACTGTCTCTATTGATGTGATAAATCTACTTTCTTCCTTTGCTACGTCATCATCGCCATCGTTCGTCTCCCTTGCTTGTCGTTTGCTTTCTTTGGCACCGCGATCTCACACCCATATTGGCCGTGTAGGAGATGAAGAGAATATGGAGAACTCCAGACAGACATGCAACATATCTCCTTTTATGTTGTCCAATTATGGCATCTAGAAAGTAAAAAAAAATCAGTCAGATCAAGCGTGAAAACGCTCCGAGTAAACACAGTAGTTTCTCACCATACCATCTACACAGCATATCCAAACCAGCCATGAAATTCGACCATATACTTACCTACTACCTACCTAGATATACCTCCCTCACGACGCCCCTCCCTCCTCTGCCCCGTAAAAAACGCCAACCCATACTCCTCCGTCGTAAACGTAATCTTGGCCCCCTTGGGGAAGAAAAACACATCGCCCGGCTTCGCATCCACCTTCTTCCCCGTTTCGTCGGAAATCGTGAATGACCCTTCGAGAATAATCTTCATCTCGTCGTAGGTGTATGTGTACTCGAGGGGCGTGCCTTTTTCTAGGCGGTAGAAGCCGCATGATATGGGCTTTTCGGGGTTGATTTTGTCGCTGGGGAGAGGGAGGGGTTAGTATGGTTGGAAGGCGGGTTGGGGGGGGCAGGGAGGCACCTGGAGAAGACGTCGCCGAGGTAGGCGTTTTCGTTTGCGATGAGTGGGGGTTGGAAGGCTTTTTGGGCGGAGGGGAAGTGTTGCATTGAGGGGGGCATGGTGCGTGCTTGCTGTGTAGGTATGGATCTTTTAGTAGGTAGGTAGTTGGGCGATTGAAGCGAGGAATTGCTGAGATGTCTCACGCACGATGCCGGCACGCAGGCAGACATCCATCTTTATTTATACCATCATATCCAAGCCAAGTGTCACAGGCTGCTACCTGTAAGACCACGTTATCGGTTCCGCAAGTGCTCATCGATAGGTAAGGTAGGTATCTCACCACTACACCAACCGTGCACACTGCTTACTGCAGAACAGAGCGCTATTGTACGCCATTGGGACCACATTGTTCGAAGCAGTAGTTACGGCGGCATGTGGCTAGCAGGTTTGAGCGTAGATCTATGCTGGCTAAGCGGTAGCTACTTGATACGGCAGCAGCGGTGGTTTTGAGGAGCGCATGCGAGTGTTGATGGGGACCGGAGACGGATGGAGGTTCGAGCGTTGGCGATATGATTCGTCCGTATTACTTTGCCTCGTTGGGCATCACGGGAAGGTGCCGCGTCTATTCCACCAGTGTCGTCAGTAGACTTGCAGCGTAGCTTCTAGGTAGAATCAGACACCTGAATAGCATTACATTCTTTACTCGTCCTGGTTTTTTGGTGAGATACATTGCGCGGTGGTGTTTCTATATAGTGAGTTTACAGAACATTAGAGGAACAGGCTTGCAGTGTCGTGCCGGGACTGCAACTACAAATGTTAGCTACAAATTATTTAAAAACTGCATACTATTTAGATGACCACAGATAGAATTCGTAAAAGAAGATTTGTATAAATTGATCAATCGTAAACTAATACCACACACTACTATCCCGGAGTAGAAATAAGACGTAGTGACGGTCAAGGGTCATTGTCGCTCGGGTAGTAGTCAGCCTGTTGACATGTGCAATCTGCCGAGAGGCCGGCCTCTCAGACTTCAGTGTTCAGCGCCTCGTACTTGATAATGGTCCGAGATAGGATGAAGAAGCACTCACCGGTCGGTTGTGCTCAAAAGAACTTGAGACCTTGTTCTATGGTTTACATGGGAGCGACAAGCTAAGAACGTGCCCGCATCTAGTCAAAAGCAGGCGGCGAGGCTGACGCATTCGTCCAGCATTGTAAATACTCCACCCAGAATGTGCACGTTGAGGCACCAGCAGCTGATGTATACAATTGCACTCGCTAACTCTCCCGATACTCTACAAGCAGCTCTAGACCCAAGAATTCAGTCGCAAATGCATGCATTGATGTGGCTGTGACTTGCGAAACGGATGAACCGCTAATATAGTTGCAGAGTCCCACCCCAAGCCGCCGTACCCTGATGAGTGAATCTTGGAGTTGTCCATGGCACCATTTCCCATTGTGCTCTGACATCTCTCAATCACGGAACTTCCTGTTCTGGTTTTCACCAAAAAGCGTGACTCTGATTGAGGGCAGCGCATCCGTCTCGAGGATCTTCAGTCGCTCGTCAAACGTGTTGTTGATGTCGATCCTCCCGCCGGTACCAGCAATGATGACGCCGCCAGACCTAGGTCCTGTCAGCGCTATTCGTGTATTAGAATGGATAAACTCACGATCCCTGTGGTAGTGGGTCGCTCTCGTCGATGGTGATGGTGACGTCCTTGTTCACCTTGGTCTTGTACTCGGACTGGGCGTCCTGAATGGCCTTCTTCACAATGTCATAATCGGCCTTCCTCGCCTTGACTTGGAGACTGTCCTCGTTGAGCGCATATGCGCCCTCCAGTATCAGGTTCTTTAGCACGGCCTGGTATTTGCCCTTGTTCTTGGAGACGTCGTTCAGCTTCTTCCCCGCGTCTTCGAACAGCCGGTTCAGCAGCTCCTGGCGAGCGGACAGAATCCTTATCCGTGACTTGTTGGCAACGGTGGAGCGGGTGATTTGCTGCGACATGCTGGCCTGCTTGAACTTCTTCTCGTAGGACGAATCGATGGAGGCGGTTTCCTGGCGGACGAGCTTGGACTTCTCGATTGCGAATTCCTGGTCGGCCTTGAGGCGGATCTCGTTGGCCTTTTCCATGGCCTCCTGCTTGATGAAGGCCGTCATCTTCCTCAGCTCGCCGGCGACCTGGCATGGCGACGGATTAGCAGCTGCTGACGTAGGGCGGGGAGCTGTGCAGCAGAGCAGCAGCAGACGGCGCTGCCTGGACGCGGGCGAGGGCGAGGTCAGCCTACCTGGTCGTCGGAGAGGGCGTGTATTTGCGACATGGCGGCTGCGTGTGGTGTGTCTTGGGGGTTGCTTGTGCGTGGGTGCGGTGCAGGTGCAGGCAGAGTGCTGGCGGTGGAGCTCCAGTCAAGTTGGAGGTGGTCAAGCCACAGCTTGTCGCAGCGAGCTAGCGGGTTGAGCGCGACACACGCTGGAAAAAGGCGTGTAACGTGTAATGGAACAGCCAGCAACCAACGAATACTGCACCAGACCACACCACGTCGGCCCAATAGTGCGTCCTGCATTGCAGCACCCTCCATCACCGTCCCCCCGTCCAGCCGACCTCTTCACACGCCGCGCATCCTGGCCGCCCACGCCCGCACCCACGCCCGCGCCCGCGCTCGGTCTCGTGGCCAGGCCCGACCCGACCATCAGTGACGCATCCACACAAAGTAGACGTTGCTGCGCTGGACGCATACGCCGCTCTCTCGACACGCACGCCGCCATTCACATCCGCATCCGCATCCACATTCACAGCATGCTTCCGCCCCACAGGTGACAGCAGCTCGAGTGCCATCACCGCTTCCGGGGAGACAAGATGGTGGAGCTCTCCGCGGGCGCCAGCATTGCTGTAAGCTGCCCTCTGCACTCGCCCCAGAGCGCGCTCCCACACCCCCAGCGCTGATAGTGACCGTGTAGCTTGGAGTAATCGTCGGCCTCGCCTCCACCTGCATCCAGAGCATCGGCTTGACCCTCCAGCGCAAGTCGCATCTGCTCGAGGAAGAAAAGGACGACGACTATGAGCGCCGCCCGCCGTACAAGCGCCGGCGATGGCAGGTTGGGATACCGCGCCTGCATCACCAAGCACTGCGCTGACTGTAACAGCTGGGCATGCTCATGTTCGTCGTGGCCAACATAGTGGGGAGCACCATCCAGATCACCACCTTGCCGCTCCCCGTGCTTTCCACCCTGCAAGCGGTACCGTCCCCTGTCCTCACCTTTGCAGCTCGTCTCTGACACGTGCAGCCTGGCCTCGTCTTCAATTCGATATGCGCCTCCGTCGTCCTCAGCGAACCCTTCACGCGATACTCTCTAGCCGGCACGCTGCTCGTCGCCGTCGGAGCCCTCCTGATCGGAATCTTCGGTGCCATCAGCGAACCGTCGCACAACCTGGATCAGCTCCTGGCGCTTCTGGGTCGCTCGCAGTTCCTCCTGTGGATGTTCGGGACCTTTTCTCTTGTCCTGGCCTTGATCTTTGCTAGCTGGTTTCTAAAACGCATCTACCCTCGAACTACGCCGCGTTTAAGACTGGTCCGCGGTATATTCTTTGGATGTATCAGCGGTATCCTCTCCGCCCACTCGCTTCTTATTGCCAAGAGCGCCGTCGAACTTCTGGTCCGAACCATCATAGACCGCCATAACGAGTTCAACCGTTGGGAATCGTGGATGATCCTCATCGCGCTGGTCACGTTCGCCTTGACCCAACTATATTACATGCATCGTGGCCTGAAATTATGTAGCACCAGCGTTCTGTATCCGCTCATCTTCTGCGTCTACAATGTCATTGCTATTATAGACGGCTTGATCTATTTCCACCAAGCAGCCAGACTACCGAATCTACACGCAGGACTACTGGCGCTTGGGACCATAATATTACTTGGTGGAGTAGTATGTCTGAGTTGGCGTTTGGAGGAGAGCGACGAAGAACCATCCTCGCCGATCGCCGCACGACACAAGGGCGTACCCATACCGCAGACTGTCCTAACGCCTGGTATCGGCCTAGTCCATGGTCTCGCCGATGAGGAGCCCGCCTCTCCAGTCGACCTAGAAGAGCAGCAGCCTGGCATTGATGGCTCCATGGCTGAGCAGTGGAAGCGGAAACTCGTCGACGAGCGAACGCCTCTACTCGCTCGGGCCCCAACCGGTCCTGCAGTCACGGTCTCCAAGAGGCCAGCAATAACCAGCAATCAGCCCCACAGTCCAAGTACAAGTCCTTCGGTTCGCAGACCAGTGAGAAGGCGAAGAATGACAGTTTCGGAAGAGACGAATGAGATTTGGAATGAGCTGGATGACAGAGATACGGTTCCGTCGCCGATCAGACAGTCAGCAGACCTCGAACGGAGACCGCGCTCAGGGACTCTGCCAGCGCGACGAACGAATAATTCGGCCACATGGCTCAGCCAGATGAGGAGACGATCTTGGTTTGACGGAACAGTGTTGGGCAGCCAAAGAGGCCGCAACATCTCCCAGGGGAAAAGACCTGTCGATAGTACATCAGCTTTACTCGACCATCCGGAACCAGAGGACGAGACCCAATCAGATACGGATGCGCCACCTACTTCTTCAGTGAGGAGGCGAGGGACATGGGTTTTTGGTGATAAACGAAACCAGGAAGGATTAGGTGACTGGCTGAAGCTCAAATGGTGGCGGAAGAAGTGGAGGGATGGAGTGGAAGATACTGGGGAGCATGAGGGAGCATAAGATACCACTACAATACTAAATAGCATTGCGGATACGTATGAATACAGTACAATTAAATCAATGTCTCTATGAGCTACACCGGAATGGGACCTCCTCTGGTCTCGTTCCTATACCACGCACTTCCGGGCGCACTGCACCGGATGACTCGCCGATACGCGCTAATCTACAAGACGTTAGCCCAGCTTAACAAGTACAGGTGGGTGACACAAAAACACTTCCTCTACAGCGTGTTCCTGCGGATAGACAATAGCAGCGCAGGCTATGCAAAATACTGCAGGTGCAACTATATCAGCCTTTTGTCGTTACTCCACTCCTTGTGCCTCTTTTGAGCGGTAGCAAACTTCAACGCGCTTCACAGTGTGTCCAACTTCATGGATTACGACTCAACTGCGCCCACGAATCCGATCTATCAAGACAGAATAGATGACAAGTCCATCCGCCTTCTACAATTCACACAGTCGCAAGATGGACGCTTCACTGGCAGGCTCAAGAAGTTTGCGCTGGTTGATGCACCGCCGTTTTTCGTGGCGTCGTATACCTGGGGTCAGGGGAGCTATGCGAGTACGGCCATAGAGTTCAAGATGGGACGGCTACGGGTGCTTGATAGTCTTTTGCCATTTTTGGCAATAGTTAGTAACCATGAAGAGTTTGATGACAGTCAGTATTGGTGGATAGATTCTATTTGCAGTACGTAAGGTCCGGGTGCAAGGGGAATGTGTCTTCTTTAACTGCGAGATACGGACTCTTTCCTCGCTTAGCCTACATTCACAGATACCAACCCCCACTGTTGAGACTACACTGACTTTGTACCCTACCTCCTAGTCAATCTGACGGATGGGCCGGAACGAGAACAGCAAGTCCGGATCATGGCTGATATCTATACAAGAGCTAGAAGATCTATTGTGTGGCTCGGTGAAGAAGTTGAGGGGGAAAGTGACTGCAGGGGCGCAATCGAATTCATGCATTATCTCAGCAAATTGCAGCCTGCTTTTAGCGGAACTGACGCACAAATTACACGCCTGAATCTCCGCGCTTCAGACCTGGCTTCCGAATGGACATCGATTAGCCATCTACTTGGCCGCCCATGGTGGACCAGAGTTTGGACGCTCCAGGAAATGATACTGCCTCGAGAACTGAAGATGTTTTGTGGTAGTAGCTCGATCAGCCGCGGTAAATTCAAGGCGGCTATGTACAGCATATTCTTATGCAGTGTGGGAAACCACGACATGGCGCACGAGTTTATTCCCCGACATATCTTTGACGCAGCGTTCAACAGGCGGAGAATACACCAATGGCACGTAAACCCCAAGTCTCGCGGGATTGCCCTGGTAGCCATCCTAGCATACTTGGGGAACCACTCCGCTTCCGATTCAAGAGACAGGATCTACTCCGTTTTGGGAATCACCACCACGCGGGACAGACGATTGATCGGAAACCCTGAGTACACAAGCTCAGTTGCACACATCTACGCGAAGCTCGTCCGTTCATTCTACATTGAATACCGCAACCTCGACATCATTTGTTTCTCCCACATCTTCAACCGCTATTCTGCGCTTAGCGACCCCGGATCCGAGTCTGCAGTGCCATCATGGAGCCCGGACTGGAGGGTGCATACCGAGTTTGTGAGCCCCGTACCACTCATGGCGAGTCAAAGTGCTAGTAAGCACATCGGCAATTTTCGACCGCTACATAGCCAGAAGTGGAAAGCAGTATACGACGCACCCGGGCAGCGGCTGCGGGACCGAGCGAATGTACGATTTCACGAGAGTCTCAAGGAGATGTGGTGCGACGGCGTTATGCTCGATACCATCGAGACTCTCGGAGCACTCGAAGGCTGCGATACACGGTGTAGGAGCTTCGTCTGTGCCCAAGAAGAACCGCTGCATAGCTTATTACAGAACCCGCAAAGCTCGTATACACAGAAGTCACAATTCCCAGACCCAATCATACTTCTCGACGCCATCGCCCGCTCGCTGGTTTTCAACCGCCAAGACAAATACCTCCACTTCGTCGCCCCAGACTCCTACATCTCCGACTTCCTCGTCCTATGCAAGGCCTGCCTCCACGCAGACGCGTCGCAACACGCGCTCGGAACCTTTCTAGAGCCGATATTCCTGACATGGTTCCAGCAAAACCGCCACTTACGCTTCGATACCTACACGCTAGAGTCCCTAGTCCACGCCATTATTGTATCTTCAAGCGAGTCTACACTCGGCGCTTCCTTGCCTCCACCAACTCTGCACGCCACATCCGCGGCCCCTCTTCCACCACCAACATCCATCTATCCGCTCAAAACGACCAGGGACACAGATTCCGACGACGCAGATACCTTCATGTCCCGCTTTTTAGACACCATACGCAAGAAGTCGCGGCGGCTCATGGCGACTACCGAGGGACATATTGGCATGGCGCCTTGTAGAGCGCGGCTGGGCGACGCCGTCGTGGTGCTCTTTGGGTGCAGCATTCCGCTCATACTGAGGAGGGTGGGCACCAGAGAAGCTTGGCAGGTTATAGGGGAGGCGTATGTGCATGGTTTTATGGAGGGGGAGGTGGGGGGGTTGCTAAGGAAGGGGAGGAGGAGCACGCATCGCTTTCGGCTTGTTTGAATGGCCGTGTGGAGGCAGGGCTTCAGATTGCCGCCCATGTAAGCATCAGCGCTACAACTTCCCGATTAGCGTTGCCACAATCCGTCCTAGCACTCGAGGGCCGAGGAAGAAACACTGTGAAACAGAGTTGCATGTGAGCGGTGTCGTAGCTGAGCTGCAGTGTACCCGATTCCAAGGGAACCCCGCAGCGGGCACAAGGTGCTGGGCTCGCTGCCGACTGTTTGAACGAACGAGAACACGTTCTGAGCATCGACGCAAGGGAGCCGTGAAACACGAGATTATGTGGGGACAAATACGCTATACCGTATACAGACGGTCCACGGCGCTGCCCGGTCCGCTAGTGTTGGTGATCTCATCTTTACAATAAGCGAGCGTCGGGTCAAGCGCTAAACTCCGACATCATCACTCCCACCGCTCACGAGAAAAACGCCGGCGTGTATTCTTGTGACCCCTCACGCCCCTCCCTTTGATTCTGCCAAGGCGTTAGCTACCGCTGTGCCTCATGTATTCATGGTGCGTCATCGTTCGGCTGAGAACCTAGATATGTACCTTGCGGGTTATCCACTCGCTCGGTGCAGCGCCGGATGTTGGGTAGATTCGTCTCAGTCCCATCAAATTGCGGCTGAGGAGGGGGTTCTTTCTTCACATGTTGGAAAGGTTTCTATATAGGGACATGGTTTTTTTTTTTTTTTTTTTGCGACTAAGGGGTTTCTAATAAAAATATTACAATAATAGCAGATATCCCTCCTGCTGTTGTATACACAGAAAAGCGTTTCAAGGTATATAGGGACATAGCATTTGGACCTTTCTCTTTGGTACTTGCAGTAAATAGCTGATCCAGATTAGGCGGTACGTACCTAGGTAGTAGCGCATCCCTTCGGATATGCCGGTTAGATGTCGACATGCAGTGTTAGCTATGTATTGTACGTTCCACGGAGACTGACTGATGATGAGTCTGAACCCTCATTGTAATTGTGGGCTGGCTGGGTAGAATTTGATTGGACAAGTTTTCGTGGGACATGTGTTGGTTGCACGCTGCTCGCCATGCAGGGCGCTTGACCACAGCCAAGTTTCGCGTATTGATGATCATATCCATACCGCAGATCTACTGCAGAGAGAGGACCTTGATGTTGTTGAGCTGTACAAATTCAACAGCTGAACTTTAAGCTTCGTGGCTGGAAGAGGCTGTATGCAGCCATCCGAGGAGCCAGATGTCTCCGCAGTATATGAGCTCCGAAGTAACAAGATGCTCCGAATTCTCTACGCAGCTTTCGAGCCATCATGTAGAGGCATACATGTTCTTACCTTTCTTTGGATATTTTTTGCGGTTTCAAAGCGCCAGTGTAGTGCTCGTTCTGGCTTCCTGTTTGGATCAGCACCTATTGCATGCAGGGACTGTGACACCATAAGCTCCGAGCCCAACAACCACGTAAACATGCGTCTAAAAAAGCACCGCCCCTCCAATCATCCGACGTCACCTCCGCCGAACCAGCTATTCAAAGCGAACAGCAACCCTGATGTCGGTATGTTGCATCACCCTGGTCTTTCATCCCTTCCCTCTACCCGGGAGACTGGTGCCATACATACTATGAGCACTGCAGCACCCTACAAACTAGGCTTTCTCCCGCTGCTTGCCCTTATCCGACCTCCTCAGGGTCCATCTCCCTTTGAAGCACCCTTGCTCTGAACGAGCGTCCCTTCCCGAGATACGATACGAGTGGGCGCATCCGACCATTTGAAATCGCTCTCCTTTTCGTTATCCCTTAGAGATGCCTCTCCAAAAGCCGCCTCCCAAGTATCCACGTCCCACTGACAAGAGAGCACCCGCAGACAATCAAATTCTAAAGCAACGACGAAGAGCACTCCATACGATCAGCGAATTAGCACCTCATCAACAAGCCGCTCCAGAGGGTGGTTCCACTGGGCCACCATCAAGAGTAGGCAATGCCGCCCCCACGCACAGCAGTCCTGGATTCGCACCGGAGAAACCTGCCAAAAGCAGTAGGAGGCGGAGTCTCCCATCTCATGGCGTACCAGGCCAGCGAGATTACGCAAACCCAGTCTCCATGTCAAACACCCCAGCGGCTACGCTTGTTCTGCATCGGTCCATCATAGACCCTTATAGCGCGAAGGGCACCGGACGCTATAGATCTCGCCGTCGGTCGATGCCTTCGTCCTTCGAGACACAAGGGCGCTCCTTATCGCCTGTTGCCGAAGGCGAACTCCCACGACATCCAATGCCTCATGACAGAATGCAGCTGCAGGAGGCGGATCGCCATGGGCATCGGAGAAACAGATCGGACAGCTTGTTGCGTGAGAAGGCAATAGAGGGCGCGGGATGGAACGCACGGCGCGAACGAGAGCTGTTGAAGCGGGAGGAAGCTCTTCTTGAAGGCATCGCTCGTCGCGAGAAAGAACGTCTCGAGAAAGAACGTCGCGAGAAAGAACGTCTCGAGAAAGAACGTCTCGAGAAAGAACGTCTCGGCCTCGTTATAGAAACTTCGTCAGTACTGTCGTCCTCAGCACGGCTCTCCTCCGCGAAGGCTCTCCAGTGGACTAGCAGCCTCCAGGGGACTAGCAGCCTCCAGGGGACTAGCAGCCTCCAGGGGACTAACAGCCTCCAGCGGACTAGCAGCCTCCAGGGGATTAGCCGCCACCAGCTTCTTTATTCCAGCCAGCCTACCGATAACGATCCAGTGCGTCGAAACAATCGCGGTAGAAACAGACGACTCTCCAATAGAAGTATCATCGACGGACGCTTATACCACGACGCCCTTGCGAGCACGCCGAACACCACTCCAGCTCACCATGGCTTACTGAGAAGCCTTTCCACAGCCTCTGATGCGCAGTGGATATCTTACGACGACCTGCGGCGCTCAGCGTCATCAACCTCCTTCCGCAGCTCCGCTCCCACCGAACAACACCATCTAACAGACCCTCGCTCTGCCACCTCCCTCCAAACCTCGCCCAACTCCAGCCTTTCTAGCACCTCTAGCGCCACCACCCGCCCTTCCCGATCTTCTTCCTTCGCCCGCGCACGAGCATCCGACCACCACCCACTCCGACAGAACCCTACTGCCGCCCTTCAAGGCGCCTTCCCTGCGCTCACCGCGGCCAACCTGGAGTCCAATATCGTGTCGCCTAACCCTACCACAGGACACGCATTCCCAAGGCCAGACCGAACGCCCCAGAAGACGTACTGGAGTCCGAATCCCGCGTCACGGAGCCCCATCCGACCTTCTCCTGCAAACAGAGAGGGTTTTTCTTCGCACAACCGAGGGCAGGCGAATGTATCTGCTGTTGTTCGGAGGCAAGACATGGGCGCTGTGAACGATGTTCTTTACTGTGAGAATCTGGACAAGCGGGGGCTGGCTGTGCTGAATGCTAGTGGCAGAAGGCTGAGCAGGGAGGAGGTGGAGAAGAGAGCTGCGCGGGAGAAGGTCAGGGAGAGGGTGAGGAGGGCTAATGAGCTTGAGGAGGAGAGGGAGAAGGAGTTGGTTGGGGAGGGGGAGGGGGAGAAGAAGAGAGGGAGGTATTTCTTTTGCGGATTGTTTGGGAGGGCGTGAGTAGCTTGCTGTGGATGGTGTGTCTTGGGTTGGAGTAAATTGTGTGTTGCGGGGGAGGAGAAAGTGGTGAAGTTGGGTATTCTGCGGTTTATCGTTTAGTAGGGAGGCTGGGGCTTGGATTGTGAGCTGAGTAGCGTCAGGTTTTGGTGATGGTGCCTGGAAATGGCCTGAACATGGTAGTTATCGCGGATGTGTAATGTGCATTATCACGTAACATTGCGACTTTCCTTGAGTTTGATTCTTTGCCGACTGGCTGCTGAAGCTTGATGCCGTATTCCCGTCGTTTCACGCCTCGTCGACTTGGTAGCATCCATATGCGTGGTAGTACAGCACTAGGAAGACGATGGAGAAACCACCGGCCAAGACATTATCCAGTGACATTACGGCCGTAGAGACCAGGGCTATGCAGCCACACGGGAGGATAAGCGAACGATAAGCCCCTCTCCCATGCGGCTGAGTAGCTATTACTATATCTCTGAGGCGTGGACGCACAGCCAGTCACAGCAAGCGACGCGGAAGGGCACAGCGGGTGGTGATTTGCCAGTGGGACTCGTAGCAGATATTGGATTGTGCGCAGGGCTTGCATGCTGAACGCTTGTTTGGGGTCAGCTGCAAGGGAGGCTGAGGAGTTCACGGCCTCGACGGGGCGAGAAGGTTTGCGGGATGGGGTCGTGATGTGATGGGATGGGATGGGATGGGGCTAACGGGAAGACGGGTGACGGGGATTCCCCTGGTGCTGCTCGTTGGCCGACGCCTTGCCAGGTGAATAGAGTGTCGAGAGTGGACACTGGACGAGCCGAGGTCCGTCGTTTATCGAGATGCACGCTGGGACTGGGGGCGTGTGCTCCCGCACGGGACGATGATGGTTCCACAAGGTTGCCACGAGCTGTTCACAGGTGTGGGCGCACGGACGCGCCGAGTGGTGGTTAGGGGTGGTCGACGGCCGTTGATGGTGATGGTGATGGTGCGGGTGCGGGTGCTGGTGCTGGTGCTGGTGTTTGTGCTCGTGCTCGTGCTCGTGCTTGTGCTTGTGCTTGTGCTTGTGCTTGTGCTTGTGCTCGTGCTTGCTTGTGCTCGCTCCTCGTCTCTGCAACAAAACGCCGCCCGCCTGTTGCTTGCTCGCTGGCTGCCCGTCCCCCACCATCCACACCCCCAGGAGCACCCCCCCCCCTCCCCCCCCTTACTTGCCTCCAGCGAGGACCGTCCCCAGCCCGTTGCGTGCCCTCCCTCGCCAGCTCCGTCGCCGCGCGCCCCCGCATGCTTCCAATGTCCAGCAGGCGAGCCCCGCTCCACCCTCCCAGCGGCTCGCTGTTAAACGCCCTCCGCAGCAACCACCGCGTCGCACACGCGCTGCCGACCTTGCCTGCCCGCTGCTGTTGCGTCCCCTTGGTACCCTGCTGCTGCTGCTGCTGCTGCTGAGGAGCCCGCGAGCCGCTGCGTGCGACTATGCCGCCCTCTGCGCGCCCGCCGAGCGCTGCTGGACAGGCTGCCCGGACCGCCCGAGCAGCGCCGCCCGAGCACCACAGCACGGCCAACAGCGCCCAGGGCTTCGAGTCGCCGCGCAGCAAGTCTGCCCACTCCGCCCAGACGGTGGCAAGCGTTCCGACCCTGCGGCCCCCTGTCCCCAAGGACCGCGCCCGCCCGGCGCCCATGATACCCAAGAACCACGACCATGGAACCGACGACGACGCGACGGGCAGTCTGGCTGACGCCTCCGACGACTGGGAGATCGCCGGCGACGAGTTCTTCCAGCGCTACCACTTCCCCCAGGTCCAGCCCACCAAGCTCGAAGTGTCGTCGAGTTCTGTCGATTCGTCCTCCGACACCGAAGGGCCCCTCTCTCCCACCAACATCAAGGGCCCCTATCCGGGCCACATGGACGCCCTCCCCAGTCCGCGGTCGCCCGCGCCGTCCGTAGGTGTAAGTGCTTTTCGCGCCTCGAAACACGTGTAGCTGCAGCACTGACGCAATTTCTGTAGTCCGGGAACAGCGATTCCGCCTCCACCATGCAGGACATCAACGTGGCCGTCCTGGGCGCCCCCGGCTCAGGCAAGTCCACCTTTGTATGCCGTGCGCTCAATCTGCCCAATGCTGGCGCTGGTGCAGTTCGCTCGCGCAAAATGACCATCGACGGCGGCCTATACCTGGTGCGCTTCCTCGAAATGTCCATCAACGACGTGCAGATCCGCGACCGCAACGGCCTCGAATGGCCAGAATCAATCGACAATTTGCCCACACCGCGAATTGACGGAGCTGTCACCATCTATGATGTCACGAGCGAACAGAGTTTGGCACGGGTGCCAGAGATATTAGGTCAGCATTACCATCAGCATCAATTGACGCATGCGCAACACAGCATACTAACGGTTCGCAATAGGCCTACTGTACAAGTCAGGACTTCCATTCATACTAGTTGGTTGCAAGTGTGACCACCACCCCGCGCACCGTGAAGTCGACCCTGCTGTTGTCGAGAAGAAGGCGAAAACTTTCCTGGGCGAGGTGAATACCTTTCAAACCTCCGAAGCCTCGCCCGAGACGCACAGAGGTTGTCTATCTGTGATCACGCGTGCAGTCATCTCATCTAAGCGACGTGAGTGTGACCCCCGTCTCTTATGCCCCACCATTTTCATAATTGTCATGGCTACACTTGTGTTCCAACCACCACCCGCCCATGCCCAATACCCTGTCGCTTGCTGCCTTATTGACATCTGAATCAGCTCGATCACAAGCATCAATGGCTTCCCGTCGACGAGCAAACTCTTCCGCAGTAAGATCCAGCACGGCCAAAGATCCGTGGGATCGAAAACACGAACGCGCCAGCTCTGATTTCTCCGCACGTTTACGACCGCATGCGTCCGAAGTCAAAGGCCACCGTTACAAGTCGAGCGAAACGAACAAGACTTTCTTCAATTTCGAAGAAGAGTCACCCGCGTACGACTCTAATGAATCTGAGGGTCAAGCGTCTGATGCAGAGCAAAATCTAACGTCGTCGGAACTGCCTTCAGACGAAAACGGATACACGTTCGACCAGCTTGTGGATCGACTCCTTGCGCAGCCCATGTCGAAGAACGATTCAAAATTCGTTACCATGTTTTTGGCACTGTACAGGAAATTCGGAACACCGGGACAGCTGCTAGGAGCAATATTGAAACGTTTCGACTCGCTTAAACGAAATAGGACACCCCCGGTGCTACGCATTATTGCGCAGTTACGCTACCTTGCTATTTTGCAGAAGTGGGTGTGCTACTACCCTGGCGATTTCGCTTATCCATCCACAAGAAGGACGCTGCGGAGATTCGCGACAGCACTTTCCACGAATCGCGAATTTTCAGTAGCATCCAAGGAAATACTTCAGAGTTATGAAGCAATCACAGAGGATGATGACACGGACTGGGCATGCAGCGATCGTCTCCGCGCTCAAAATGAACAGTTACCAACATTTCATACTGTTCTGGACGAGGACTCGGAAGATGATGACTTTACGAGAGCGCTTGGCTCCATGTCTATGTCATCACAACGGTTGTCGATCGCACAGAGTAGCATTATGACTGATAATTCGCGATCCACACAAGCGACGACGGCGACGACTAGCTCAACGCAAACCTTGCTGCATCAGATGGAGCAGAACGAAAGAACAGCCCGCCAGCTTGTACCAAATCCCATCAAACCACTCACAAAAATTCAATGGCGGCAGCTCATGGAAGAACCAGAAGAGGCAATTGCGAAGGAATTAACGAGGATAGACTGGATCATGTTCTCGTCGATTCGACCTCGCGATTTGGTCCGGCACGTAAGCATGAATGCAGAAGAAAAGAAGAGGTTCAAGAGTTTGGAGAATGTCACACGGATGACTGACCATTTCAATCACGTTGCGTATCTCGTGGCAAATTACATCCTCTTGCGCGACAAGCACAGGCATCGGGCTCTTATGCTCGAGAAGTGGATGAAGGTAGCGCGCGAGCTGCGGAAACTAAACAACTACAACACTCTTGGTGCGGTTTTGGCGGGCGTCAAGGGCACGGCAGTGCACCGTCTCGCGGCTACCAGAGAGCTCGTCCCTCAACAGACCAGTCTCGACTTCATGAAGCTCGAGATCCTGATGTCACCCCAAAAATCATACTTTGCATACCGACTTGCCTGGGACAACAGCTCGGGCGAACGGCTGCCGTATATTCCTTTACATCGACGTGATTTAGTGTCGGCAGCGGAGGGAAACTCGACTTTCGTGACCGATAAGTCAAAGGCGCCGGAAGTGTTTACCCCTCACCCTGGAACTAGTGTCTTTCATGGCATTGGTGGCAGTAGAAGCTCTAGAGAGGCACCACCGGGTGGTGTCACTGGTAAAGAGAGGATCAATTGGAAGAAATTCGAAATCATGGGCGAGGTGATTGTGGGAGTTCAACGAGCACAGGGATCGCCGTTTCCGACATGGCCGCAAAACAACGAGATCAAAAACCTCATCCTCGATATCAAGATCTCGAAAGACGACGACGTGAGCTTCTCTCCATCTGACCCTCGACGTGTACTAATGATTTGTCTAGGATCTCTATGAACGAAGCGTCCATCTTGAAGCTGCAAACGCAGGCGAAAAGAAGAAGTTTGCCAGTTGGTGGCGAGAACGTTAGTAGCCTATGTTCTTAACAATCCCCATGCCAAGTGAGACACCAACGGTGGAGTCTGACCACCTATGTTGGTGCGCGAGGTACGGCAAAATTCGGGCGACCGCATCTACTTTTCTTCACCAGAGAGAGCGATCACTAAAAGTAGGTTTCTACAGCAAGACTATCTCTACCCCTCCCGCACTTGCCGCCGGTACAAGACTACCAAACCGAGGGGACGAATTACGTGCGCATCTAAACATGCATCGGCGAGTCTCTTCCTGCACGGCCCACTCTACCGATCACGGTTATCGTGCGCAGCCGTAGACGATTACGACGAGTTTCCTCGCATCTACATGTTCACTATCTGGGGTTTTGTTTGAGAAAGAAAATGGAAAGGCTGGACCCATTGCCATGTGTTGTTTGGTTGCATGATACCTTTTTCCTACTGGCGAGGAGAATATGAGCAATGATCTATTGTATATGGTGAGCTGTTTGGGGCGTTCAAGTGGCTACGTTCTGTCATTAGCGGTATACCAGGTTGACAGCATTACGGAAGCAGAGGGGCCGAAGAGCTGAGACTCGCATTACGAGATAATGAAGTGGGTAATGAACATCACGCGGGTTGCGATTGGGTCGATGTGGAACGGTGAACCACGGCTGGTTTTTGCTACTTCTCGATGTGATGTTATGATACAGTGCTCTATGGTGAGGCCAGTCTGTGATACACCTGTTCCAACCTAAGAAAAGATCGTCCAGGATGCGCAAGCTATCGTTGTGGGTTGTCTACTGGTCGAGCCTGCACGGGAAAATGCCCTTCTCTGTGCCGTGTGTCAGTCGCACATGTTGTTCGGAAGGAGTCGAGTACGCACCACGCTGGTCATCCCATCGCTGCGTCCAGCCGCTCGGGCAGAGGGATCGGTAAGCCAAAAGGAACTACAGCATCGCATCAGCCTCGGTATACAGCGTCTGTATTCCAGGAGCAGGCCCATGTACCTGACGGCAGGGTGCAAAGTCCTCGCCTTTAGCGGTGATGCACTTGTGGTAGTCGACGTAGTTCTGCCAGCAGTGCTTTGTCTGGTTCTGGTTCGGAAAGCGGGCGTCGAAGCCTAGCGGGGGCGCGGGCCATGGTCAGTAACCTCATCCACGCCATCTGCGAGCTATACCGGGTGCATGCGAAGCTCGGCAGGAGCTGCTGGGAGCTTTGGTGGGCGGCGTACCGGCTGCCATGTCACGTTAGCTTGACGACGTTGGGTGCGGGACGGGGGGGGCAGCAGCGCGCACCAGTGACGAACTTGAAGGGCTTGGTCTCGGTCTCGTCGTCGGACATGGTTGCGATTTGTTTTGCGGGGTTTGGCGCGCGGGTGCGAGGGCAATGGCTGGCGGTGCGAGGAGAGAGCGGGCGGTTGACGAGGTGAGGTCGAAGCCATCGAACCATCGGCCTGCCTTGTCCGCGCATGCTTAGCGGCTCGGCATTTTCCGGGCTCACGCTCACAACCTCAAACGAACGAGTGACGTTTGACCTCGAACCTAGCCACCACACACCACACCACCTTCACCCTCCCCCCATAATCTCCACTCTACCACGACAGCGAGCGAAGCTGCCATTTCGACAACATGTTCAAGGCTACCAGCGTCAGGGCTATGCAGCCTACGAGGATGATGTTCATGCGCCCGAGTGCGCCACTGTACATGAGGCAGACTGCTCGCATGATGAAGCCTGTGCCGGTACGTTGAGGGAGCTCCTGCAGAGGTTGGGAAGGACGCGCGCTGACTTTAGCAGAAGGAGGAGCATGGCGGTAAGCAATTGACGCGCCTGGGGGAGAGTTGGGGTTGGGGCGCCCGCGTGAGGAAGCTAGGGTGACTGATATGCCATGTTGTAGCTCACACCGTCTCGCAACGTCTGCGCCAGCTCAAGAAGATCCCCGCTGAGTTGATTCCGCTTGGTATGTTTCTCTTCACGCATACTGATGCATGCAGGCAGGTATGCAGGCATGCACAGAATAACAGCTAACGGTGTGCAGGTGTCGTTCTTGCGTAAGATGGTCCTCCCTCGGCTACGACTGGCTGTGTCAGGAGGATAGAGCGTGCGGGCTGACGTTGTATGATTGTAGGATCGCCGTCGGCGCTGCCATCTTCTCGCTTGGCCGGAAACTCATGGTCGACAAGAACCTCCGTCTTAAGAGGCAGGCGGGTAACAGCTAGATGCCCTGGACTGGTGAAATGGAACAATTTGTGAGGGACTGGGCTGGGCCGGGCTGGGGAGAAGCCACTTGTATAAATTGAGGGGGGTTTCGTCGTCGGGTTGTCTTAGAAACACATGCATCAGATTTCGTATGTCTGGGCGTTTATAGTGAGGCTTGTCGTTTTGAGAAGATGTGATATGGCGTGATTGATGGTAGGTCCGTGTGCCGGCAATGCTTGGGATTTTGATCACTGTGAGAGAGACTCTTGAATGAAGTCGATGTGGACTTTCGCGGGGTAGCTTCCTGATGGCTGCTGCCGTTTCGTTTTCAGCCCTCCGGGGAGTGCCCAAGTGAGCGATTCAGCGTTTTGCATGCAGAAAGGGCGACAAGCTTCCTATATACACCATACACGACAAAGTAGAGAAAAATACATGGTATCATGATACTGCGTTCCCCGCCAGTCGTTACGCCTGCTGATAGTTTTCCGAATATGCACACATTCAAATTGAAGATCAAAAAGACAAAATCAAGCTGGCTTTGGGCCCGCCTCGTCGAGCCCCTCCAGACCTTGCATCGGATCCATCGGTCCATCCGCTGAAGCTTCTGGCGCCTGCTGAGCTGCTTGTCGGTCTTCCTCGCTCACAGCATGCTTCGCTATCCAGCCCTCCTGAGCTCTCGTTAGAACACAAGGCTCCTCAAAAGTTATCGACAGAAACATACCTGCTCCCAAACTGCAGTCTTGCTCCCCAGCCCCTCACTTGCATCTTTCTGAGGCTTGGCAGCCGCGACTTTGATGACCTGCCCGTAGAGCTCGCTCCTGTCCATGTTGTCGATGGCGTCTGCTGCGTCCGCTGCTGTCTCGAATTCCACATAGCCAAACCCGCGATGAGGGTCGCTGGAGCCTGGTGCTTCTGGCTTTGGTAGGTTGACCTCCACGATGTCGCCAAAGGGTAAGAAGGCGTGATAGAGGGTTTGCTGTGTTACGGCATGGTCGAGTCCGCCCACGAATACCGTGGCTTTTAGTCGTGATGTGTCGGCCATATCTTTCCTGCTGCTGCTGGGAGTCGTTTGGTGCCGATGTGCGTCTGGGCTATTGATTGGTGGACGGTGGGCACATCAATGCAGGTCCGGGTGGTGTGGAAGGGTTTACATGTATGGGCATTGGGTCCACAGGTCGAGCGGCGGCACGTGACAGACCCACAAATACGGGTCCATGCCAAGCCCGCGATGATGGCAGGAAGGACAGGTGGATGTTGATGTGAAGCTGCCTAAGAGTCTCGACCCCAAGTCCAGACACAGTCCGCCCCTCGACTCCCTCCACCCCCTCTCCTTCACAACCGACTCCCCCAATCGTCCCCTCCCGTTTTGCACAGCTGAACTCCGCCTGCGAGGTCTGACAGCTGCGAGCGACCGCGACCGCCGCTATGGTCCGTCTCCGAGAAATTCCCAGGACGGCCACGTTCGCGTGGTCGCCGGGCTCTACGCAGCCATTGCTTGCTACGGGCACGAAGGCGGGCGCTGTCGATGCCGATTTCTCCAACGATACTACGTTGGAGCTCTGGGAGCTCAATCTGGACAGCGCCGAGCAGGGCATCGAGCTACAGCCAGTGGCTACTGTCAATGTAGAGTCGAGGTAGGATTCGTGTATTCGCAATGGGCGCCAGCTAAGGCGCTGCAGATTCAACGGCATTGCCTGGAGCCAGCCGAGCGAGCAATACCCCCGAGGAAGAATAGCGGGCGCGTTGGATAGCGGGGCATTGGTGCTGTGGGACGCGGAGAAGCTGCTGAAGGGAGAAAGGTGAATATGCGCTTTGGGGAGTGCGCATGGCAAGAATGCTAAAGGGTCACAGTGATGCGTTCATCGAGCAGATCGACAAGCACACGGGTCCTATTCAGGCCATCCAGTTCAACCCTTTTCGGCCGAACATACTCGCCACGGCGGGCGCAAAGGGTGAGCTGTACGTCCACGATCTCGACGATCAATCAAAATCATTCCGTTTGGGCAAGGCAGGCGCGAACCCGGACGAGTACACAACACTGGACTGGAACAAGAAGGTCGCGCACATTCTTGCAACGGGCAGCAGCGGAGGCTTTGTCACTGTTTGGGACGTCAAAGGGAAGAAGGAAAACCTCACATTGAATAATTATGGCAGGAAGACGGTTAGCTCGGTGTCCTGGGACCCCGACGTTCCCACAAGGCTGGTCACGGCTATTCCCTCGGATCAGAACCCGCTCGTGTTGGTGTGGGATCTTCGAAATTCCAATGCGCCCGAGAAAACACTTCAAGCCCACGATCAGGGTGTGCTATCGCTGTCGTGGTGTGCAGAAGACAGCGACATCCTGCTTTCTGCCGGCAAGGATAACCGGACAATCGTTTGGAACCCGCATACTGGCGAGTATCTTGGGGAATTTCCGGTTGTGACGAATTGGACTTTCCAGACGGCTTTCAACCCATCCAACCCGAATTTGCTTGCCACGGCATCTTTCGATGGCAAGATTGGCATCCAAACTCTCCAAAATACCGGCGCTGGAGCAGAACAGACGAAGTCGACTTCGCAGGCGCTAGATGGCGAGGACTTCTTCAACAAAACCCATGTCGAACCGCAAGGCGCGTCTTTCTCTCTAAAGACACCTCCGAAATGGCTAAGACGGCGTGCGGGAGTCTCGTTTGGATTTGGTGGCAAGTTGGTGAGGTTCGGCATCGTCGACTCTAAATCCAAGGTTAGCATATCCACATTCGCAGTGGATTCGGAAATTGGTGCAACAAGCGAGGAGTTTGATAAGACTTTGGAGCAGGGCGACCTTTCTGCTATTTGCGAGTCGAAAATTGCCAAAGCAAGCACGGACGAAGAAAAGGCGGACTGGAAGGTCATCGAGACGTTGATCTCTGATAGCCCCCGGACTCAGCTTATAGAATATCTGGGTTTCTCGGACGCCAAGGAAGAGGAGCCGACAGAGGAGAAAAAGGAGGCAGGAACTGAGGGCGCTGATGAAGAGGGAGCGTCTTTCTTCGACCAGTCGAGCGAAGGAGGCAACTTCTTGTCGGATCTGGCTGCTTCAAAAGGCGCGAAGACCAACAATCCGTTCTTGATCTACTCCGGCTCGGAATCAGACACTGAAAAGAGAGTCACTCAGGCCCTTATGCAAGGTTCTTTCGAGAGGGCAGTTGACCTCTGTCTTAAGGAGAACAAGCTGTCTGATGCGTTTATGATCGCCATTTGCGGCGGAGAGAAGTGCATCGCCAAAGCACGAGCAGCATACTTCAAGAAGCAGACAGACGGCCCGAACTATATACGTCTATTAGCATCTATTGTCGGGAACAACCTTTGGGACGTGGTCTACAATGCTGATCTCAAGGATTGGAAAGAGGTGATGGTTACACTTTGCACCTACGCCGACAAGAATGAGTTTCCTGATCTCTGTGAAGCCCTGGGCGACCGCTTGGAGGAAGCTATCGCTGAAGAGACAGAGTCGTACCGGAAAGACGCTTCCTTCTGCTACTTGGCTGGTTCTAAGCTGGAGAAGGTCGTGGTGAATTGGGCACAAGAGTTGCAAGAGGATGAAGCTGCGAGGGCAGAAAACTCCACTAGCGACAATAGCTTCTCGATTCATGCACGGTCCCTGCAGGACTTCATTGAAAAAGTTACGGTCTTCCGACAGGTCACAAAGTTCCAGGACGTGGAGCAGCAGAAGGAATCGGACTGGAAACTTGGCCCACTATACGCAAAGTATGTCGAGTACGCCGACATTGCATCTGCCCATGGTAAACTGTCCATTGCGGAGAAGTACTTGGATCTTTTGCCTGAAAAGTATCCTGCTGCCGACGTGGCGAGAGACCGGGTTAAGAAAGCCACGAGGAAAGCCGCACCCCAGACAACAGCTCAGCGGCAGACTCAAGCTACCCCGGCTCAGCGTGCCTCGCGTGTGGTACCTAACTATCAGACACAGCCTCCCGCTCCGGTCCCAGTTGCAGCCCCGCTGCAGCAGCCCAGCTCTCAATATGCACCTGTCAACCCTTTGTCGGCGCAGGCACAGGCACCGGCACCATCTTATTCTGCAGCACCTGCCCGAAATGCATATACCCCTGCGGGCTATCAACCAAGTGGGCAATCATCTTTTGCTCAACCCGGTGGATACGGTGGATATCAGCCACCTCAACAACAGCATCCTATTGCACCACCTCCGCGCAACTTCAACAATTCGCCATCAATGCCACCAGCAGCTGTTCGATCAAACATTCCGAACTGGAACGACACGCCCGATTTCGGTCCGCCAAAGGCAGCCTCGCGTCGTAGCACTCCTCTTAACGCAGTCAATTCTCCCTTCGCGAACCAGCAAGGTGTGACTGGAGCTCAACAAGGATTTCCCGGGCCGTCGCCAACATATCCTCCCACGTCCAGGCCGACTCCTCCCCCGCCACCGAAGGGGCCCCCGCAAGGGCCGCCCCGCATCTCGTCGCCTGCAACATCCGCGGCTCCTGCGTCCAGTCCGTATGGTCCGCCGCAAGTGTCCAACGCATACACGCCGCCGGTCACAGGTTCTGCTCCTGCACAGCAACCGCAAGTTCCCCGCGGTGCTTCGCCTTACAATCCCCCACCATCTAGCGCACCGCCTTCCAACCGCTATGCTCCGGCCCCTGGCTCGACGCCTTCAGCGGCGCCAGCGGGAATGGGCATGCCTCCACCACGACAGGTCGCACCACCACCTTCCCACTCTGCAGGTGGCCAATTTTATTCCTCGGCGGCGTCCCCTTACTCCGCAGCGCCACCCACGCAAGCACCTCCTCAAGCAGCGGCCCCACCGCCACGAGGTCCCCCTCAGGGACCACCGCGAGCTGGCCCCCCAGTGGGTGGACCCCCAAGACTTGAGTCACGTCCTGGAACCGCTTCCTCCCAGAAAGCGGCCTCAGCGACTAAGCATCGTATGTGTCCCTCTCGGTAGTTTTCCTTCTTTCTGCTAACAAGATTCAGCTGCGGGCGACCGTTCTCACATCCCGGAAGCATCCCGTCCCATCTACGAGATTCTTAACGCAGACATGCAGCGTGTCAAGATGAAAGCCCCTGCCCAGTACAAGAGTCATGTGGCAGATACTGAAAAGCGATTGAACATACTCTTCGACCACTTGAACAACGATGATCTCCTCAAGCCGGACACGATTCAGTCGATGAACGAGCTAGCAGGGCACATCCAGGCTAGGCAATACGACCAGGCCATTGCACTGTTCACGGATTTGATGACGAACAAGACGGAAGAGGGGAGCAACTGGATGGTAAGTTTACTTTTTTGCCTTGGACGCCCGCGCTGCGAAAGAAAGCTAATTTCTACATAGGTTGGGGTCAAGCGTTTGATTCAGTTTAGCAAGGGTACGGCGCACTAGGTGGGTATGGGAGGGGGTGTGGGGCGCAGTACAGCGTGTCGATTGCAAGAAAAGTAGTGTTGTGGTATGGTTTAGCGATATATGGCTTGTAGGAGTATTTTGATAGAAGCGTTGAGAGTATGCACCAGTGTGAGAGTAGGGAATGAAATGGTGATGTGGAATTGTTGCGCCGTTTTGGTGTCAGTGCTGTTGTTAAGCTAGTAGCCCGAGCGTCACTGTTCAGAGGCGTGAATCTGGCGAGGCCCAGGGGTGGTGATGACGCGCCATAGCCTAGACATACGCTTGCGAGATCCGTTTTCAGTAGGTTTAAAGTCTTTGGGCTCCAAGACTCAGTTCAGCGCACGTGCCAGCGCACCCAGCGCACCATGCATGGATGGATCGAGGATATGTAGAAGGTTGGGAATGGTGAGGTCATTGTTTCACAGGCACACAGGCAGGCAGGGACAAAGCCGCTGAGCAGGTACATATGCCCATGGACTACGACGCGCGCACCGCTCTCTGTTATGCCAGTTTTCCGCCATTTTTTGCAAAGAATTTCCGTGGATATTCACACGTTTGCAAACAAGCCCTCTTTGTGAGACTCCGATACATACTTACATGCATACACACGTACGCATCTCACTACTGTCTCCTTGACGGAAACAACTCGTTCGTATCTTGCAATGAAAAGAAAGGAACGAGGTTGTTCTTGTTCTCGAAGAGGTACAGATACGAGAGCGGACGGCAACCACCAATATGCCTTTGAGCAAGGGGAAGCCGACGGATCCGAAGGAGGATGTGAAGATGGAGACTAATAAGATTGTGTACAAACACAGTCTAGTGGTGTGTAAGATCACGTGATGGCCGAGACGAGGCGGCTTGCTATGCCTACTTCCTGATCCTGTGCCCGTCAGATCACTAGGATGAAGCCGGGAACTACCTTTTCTATCGTAAGTGGCGCCTGCCAGGTGAGCTCATGTGTGACTAGGCAAATGAGGCCTGCCATAGCATTGTTGCCATCTAGCTGTATATGATTGTGCCGCTCTGTGTGGAAAGGAGACAAATAAAGTGAATGCTACTGAAAGAGCGACCCTGACGAGACCACAAACCAACAAAATTCAAGAATGTGCCCTGAGGGTTCCCGACATTTGAAACCGGATGATAGGAAAAATTTGGATCGCTGCCAACAAAAGTAGCATCACCAGCTGCCACTCGGCGTGAAAGGCGCGAGCGGAATTCACAGGCTTATACCCTGCCAGTAGAAAAGAAGAAAGCTTGGAATGAAGATCCGTGAGTGAACAAGCCCGCTTACTTGCGTCCGTCTCAAAAATACAGCCGGAGTCGATTGCGACAGCCTCACCTGGCAAGCGGAGACGCACGTGTCAATCTCCGAAGGATTGATCCGTGCCGATGAACCTTTTCGGTGGTGGACCGTGGTCTCGCCTCCGACTAACAAGCTCCACTCTTCACCGATGAGCACAACATCAGGCCTTCTATTGGGATTCAAGACTGGAGGCGCTGTCCCCCGACACTGGGCTCCCTGACGGGCGGCGAACAGCCACCCACAACTCCGCACCCACGGCTTTGGGTTCATCCACAGACATGCACGGTCGTTCAACGCGAACAATCTCACGTTCTTCGAAACCGGCCCTGGCGGCGATTATCGCTCCTTGAGGAACGGCAGAGACCCCCTGTTTGATTCTAAGTTTTGGGCACTCTCAAAGCTCGAAACCGCGGGCTAGAACCCTACCATCGATACGCCATCGAGATCCGCAAGGCGTGTGCACCAACCGACGAGTCGGGTAGCATGTCCACGGCGCCAGTATGTACTGGCGGGATTAATGTCCAACACCAGAAAGGGGCCGATCAGGACTTACGGATGCACAGCAAGAGTGCTCAGCCTCATTTGACCCGCAAGGTGCCTGCGCTATTAGATGCGTTCCGTACTGAAGGCTCCAAGTCCTGTATACCTTTCTTTTGCCGGGGCGGTAGTTTCATTGTACGTACGCATTCGATCTGCGCAGACGTCTCGGTTGGAATTTACCGAAACCGTTCGGATCGCTGATGGATCCGTCAAACCTTCGTCTCGTCATCTCTCAAACTGAGTTTCAATATGAGATGCTGATAAGCTTACATTCGGGTTGGAATTGGCCTATATACGAGGAGCCCGGCTTGATGGTGACGCTGGCGACCCCTACCACCATCTTGGAACCCAACGATCCAGTACCGGGGCTGTAGGCGGCAGCTTCCTTCAAGGCCGGGTACACATCGTCTCGCTCGGTATCCTTTATGACATCTTCGGTAACAAGCACAATACTCGCAGGGTCTGTCATGGCCCGGCAGTACTCGGTCCAGTACGATCTGCAACCCTCGCGGGCCACCAATTAGCGCGTGCTCTGCACATGACACAGCCAGCGACTGAGGATTATCTCTCAACAGCTCCTGTTAGAAGCCCCTAGGGGCCCACCGTGCCCGCTTATGAATACAGTGCTTACAGCACTAATGGGGACTGTCCTGGGAGTACATGGTGGTCTGCTTACAGGATCGTGTCGTGGGGATATGCGGCATGATGGACACGTTGATAGTGGAATGTTGGCGAGTGAAAGAAACCAGCAGCAGCCACGGTTGCAATCCTGGCCAAGTCATCTGGGGTAGCTAGACGTACGCCGTCCAGCGCGGGCAAGACAGGTGCCGAATGCATGGCGCAATGGAGCACTCGCGACGGCTGTTATCGACTTTTGGACAGACAAAGACAACGAGCTCGATGGGTACGGGCATAGGCTGTGATGGAAGAGTGGCCATGGTCACGACATACAGTGCCTGGTGTGCCAGATGTCGCAGCTCCTCGTGGTACGATATTACTGGGAGGAGGGGCTTGCGGCCGGTGACTGAAGGCGACACCGGTTGGAGAGAGGCCACAGTGCTTAATCCATCTGCTAAGGGGGGACGCGTCGCTGCCATTCGGTCGCAGGGACCGGGCCGGTGGTATATAGTGGGATCAGGACGGTTGTAAAGGATGGAAGCTTGGGTCGAGCGGTGTGATGGCTGCGCTCGCCAGCGTGGAGCAGGCAGGGGAAGCGCCAGCAAGCCGTGCGGGCGCCGTCCGCTCCGTGCACAGTTCGGCCAGCCAGAGGGAGTCCCTCGGACTGCTGGCTGGCGGTAGACGGTAGTGCTGCTGCAGCCCTGCGAGCGGTGCCCGTGTGGTGGTGGCGCTGTGGCACCGACGCTGTGGTGGGTATGGTCGTGAGGCACGGGAGCTAGAGGCTGGAGGCTGCCCAGCTCCAACGGCACGTCTCCCGCACCGTCGTCTTATTATACCCATCGCCTTGCGCGTCCTGCTTCTAAGGACCATTACTACACCCCACGTCGTCGTGCTTGTAGCCCCAGGCCCACGCTCTCGCCGTGGACTTTGTAGCCCAGCTGAGCAGTGGACACCCCCGGCGTCGCACCCTGTCAGCCGCCTCGCCCTCGTCCTCATGGCCGCCAGCTCGCAGTACCACAGAGGCGCTACCGCTGCCCACTCGCGCTACCACGCTCTGCCTGGCAGCCCCGAGCACCTTTACACAGATCTAGCGACATCATGGAATAGCTCTCACGGCGGCCTGTCGCGAGTTCCCGCTCCTTCGGCCCTTCTCCAGCGCCTTAGCTCGCCGGCCCACCGTCCACCCGCCCACTACCTGGACTACAGCGGGTCCAGCGACCAGTTTAGCCAGCAACCGCACACCCAGCACACCCAACCTGCGTGGCCTGCACCCCAGCCGTGGAGCGCGCCCTTCAGCAATGCCAGCTTCACCGCGCGCTCGCTCTCCTATGGCGACGCCGACGGCCGCCTGCCTGTGCCGCACCTCAACCCTCCCCCAGCGCGCCACTATCATCAGAACACGTCCGAGACGGCACCACCCAACTCGCTGAACCAAGCCTTCCGGTCCCAAGGGGACTACCAAGATGCTCATATAGCTGCTGTGAGTATCGAGTTCCACCATGCCCGTAGCCTTGTACTGATTCTGTAGGACTCATCGCTCGCAGCAGAAGCCCCGACCTTGGCTCCTGTCGCAAGCATACTAAACTATGCCAGCCCTGACTTGCACCTTGCTCCGGGGCATGCCTCTTCGCAGGCAGCTGTGAGCTGGGCACCAGCATCAAATAGCAACACATCACCGCCAGCTTCTCAGTACCCCTTTCGTCCCACCCGCAATGCGCTGCCATCAGACGTAGGGCTAGGCAATGCAGCCTGGGCCATGGCCAGCTCTGGGCCCAGCAATGCAACGTCGGCTGTATACGAGCGGCTGCCCGAACCAGCACCATTGTGGTCGCATGTCGAGCCAGAGCCGCATGACCTCGGACATATGCAGAATGTCGCTTCGGAGCAAGTTTTCCATACAGCCACTGCCCCGCGAGCAAGGAGATCGGCGCCCAAGAAGAGTGCATCGAGGGTCCCTGCTGCGTTCGTTGCGAGGCAGCAGAAGTCGAAGGTGTCGAAGAGGCGAGGGCCATTGGACGAGGCGGGCCGGCAAAAGACACACCAAATGCGCAAAGAAAAGATGACTTGTCTCCGATGCAGATTTTACAAAGCGGGTGTACGTGTTATCGTTACTTGATCTGTGTGTGTGCGTGGCTAACGTCTTGCAGTGTGACGATGGCGCCACCTGCCAGAAATGTCTAAAGACTGTGGGAAATGCTAGATCGTTCAAACTGGAATGCACGAGGGGTCGTCTTGAGGACGCCATGCTGGTCCGTCACTGTATGTCTGATCTTGTCAACTCATGCGCTGGGACACTGACATGAAAACAGGCAATGGTCGATCCAATCAGGAAGAAGGAGAGTTTCTTGGCTACGAGTGGCTGCAGAACTGGCAGCTTCGCGGCATGGACGTTATATGGAACCTCCCAGGTACTGGCCCTATCCATGTCCAACCGATGCGAATTACGATTGGTCAATACCGCCCCATGCGGCCCCTTCTGGATTCTGTTACCAACGTTTGGAGCAACACGGACGGACGGGTTAGAGTGGTCGAACAGCCGCCATATGCTGTTTACGACACACAGAGCCTGATTCCAGCTTTCGAAAGATATTTCACTACCCTGCAGCCTACCATTGAACGTTGGATCTTTGATCGAATTCACCATGATGAGATTGCGCTCCTCACATATCAGGAAGTCATACGACTTCGCAGCAAACAACCTCCCGGCCAACAGAATCTTCTTGATCTCGTGATGAAGATCCAGTGTCTCTCAGTCGTATCACAGGGTTATGGCACGGTTTGGTCAAATGATGTCCCTGGTATACAAGAGTACGATTATAGCAAAATGGGCCGGAGCAGCTACGAGGCCTACGACCGTAACTCTCGCGATCGACCGTTACCAGGAGCCATCAGCCAGCAGATGGATGTCGCTGCTTTGAAACTTCTGAAGAAGTTGGAGAAGGCTTGCCTCAAGGAGTTTTCCACTCGAATCTTCATGCCGAAGATCAAACCATGGTATGAACTGTTCTTGGCTTTGTATGTAATCTTCTGGAATATGGAGTACATACATCGCAGCGCAGAGGGATATATTTTGTCCAAGAATGGGACGGTAAGTGAATGAACGGCCTGTATTTCTTCATTGAAACTAATGCTATCAGGCTATCGAGAACCACGTCAGCAACGTGGTAAACAACCAGCTCAAAAAGTGGGAGTATGCCTTCCAGATCCTTATACAGCATTGGATGGCTGTCTTGCGTGACTATATTCCGTTCAAACTGGCGCGGAAGAACCCTGAAGAGATGCGCGAGAGGGGCCATCTGGACCCTGAAGGGCTCGAATATGTGATGAAGGTGTCATTCATTGTCGATCGCATCGGGGGGATTGGTAAGTGCATATGCAGAAGACTGTAGCATATTGCTAACCCACGCTTGTTTAGGCCAATCCACATCCCCATATATCGGTCTCAACTCTACGCATAACTCTTTATCTAGTGGATGGATCAAGGCACTTTTCCAGGCAGCCGGAATCTAACATATCTATTGCTATTTCTTCTTATTTCATCTATCGATCGGTCCGGCAATCTTTTTCTCATCTTTTGTTTCTCACTCATAGCCCGGAGTAGGCAGGGACCTAAACTTTGAAAAGGTCATTCAGTCATATGCATAAGTGGCAGCGCGTGTTTTACAGCAGCAGAATTTGGTATATTGAGAATGTTGAACACAATGCCTAAGCATCATAATGAAGATACTGAAAGATACCACCTGCGCAGTATTCGCAACAACCCTATCAACTCCGAAATTACCCTTTCAAATGACTATGGCCACCCACGCTCATCTCGGTTCCGAAATGACAATAGCCGCCAGCACACGGAAAGAGATATGATGAGAAGGATCTAGCCGTGGCTCTCACGACCGCTGATCTTGCGCCACGGGTCCATGTCGCAGATCGGGATCTCCTGGTCCCGGCCGGGAGTGAAAGGATCGTTGAAGTTGTTCTTCCAAGACGAAGGCTTCTCCCAAGCCTCACCTGGATCGCGGAGGAACATGCGAAGAAGGTGACGCTTGCTGGCCTCGTCGCCATTGCCGTAGGCAGCGCGGGCGTGCAGAATGCTCAGGTTGTGGATGAACTGAATGTCGCCCTTCTGGCGATCAAGCTGCGTACAGACCTTCTGGGCCGCCTCTTCTACAGCGTGTAGAGCATGCATCTGCTCGCTGGAAAGGGCCGGCATGCTCGAATCGCGGGGAATGTTGGGGCCACCCATGAGCGGCGCCTTAACGAGCTGGCACATGGGCTTGCCCTTCGAGAAGAAGAGAGTAGGTCCAAGTTCAAGATAAGGAGCTTGATCTCTGCTAGCTTGTTAACAGCTAATTCACTGTTGCTTGAAGTTCACTTACTTCTGCTTCAGCTCGAACGGCCAGTTGGCCTGCGCCATGGTTTCGAGCACGGCCGGGTCCTTTTCGAGGAGCTCATTGTAGATGCTCCAGAATGAAGCTACGAACTGCTCACCTCCGCTACCGGCACCACCATCATCTCGGACATGAAGAGCGATGACGTCACCAGAGAATCGGTCGCTGTGGAAGTCCATTGCGGAGGTGATCTTCGAGCCAGGAAGACCGATGTCCTTGGCCCACGAAGGAACCTCTTTATGAGTCGCATCGAGGACATGGCCTACTCATGTTAATCAAGAGCTCGGAAATCAAACGGACCATACTTACTTAGGGTCTGGTTTGCGTAGGAGTCGGTGGCACGGAGGGCACAAGTATGCGCACAGATACCAACAAAAGCGATGACAGCCTCCTCATCGTTGAAATTGGCAGCATCCAGACCTCGGATGACGCCAACACCGGGGCCACGATGGATGTCTGTGCTGAGAGAAGCCAGCTTGCTGGAGAGCTGAGCACTCAGAGGGAAAGTTTCCTTGCTGATTGCACAGCGGTCTAGGTTACTCACTAGAACAAAGTCAGACCAATTGGGATTCCAAGAAAACTGGTGAAGCTACTTACGCTTGAAGGCGATGACAGCAGAGCGGACCTCTGCAACCGCCGAATCGTCGAGGATGTAGACATATTTGGAGGGATCCAATTCCGAGCCCTTCCAGACCATTGGACCTTTCACGGCCGGTGAGAGTGTATCCGGTGCGGACTGTATGGAAGAGGTGCTACGCACACTCTCCACGGAAGACTTGGTGCTCAAAGAGGTTGGCATGTTGAACAAGCTTTTCAGGTGTGTTCGGGAAGTGGTATTCGATTGAATGGTACAGAAATTATTTGGTGTGAGTTGTGGTTGTGTTTTGTTATCGAAGTATTGTGCTCTGAGGATGTTGATGTAGTAGATTCTAAGCACCTGGATATGGCTCTTTATGTGCAGGAAGCCCCGACCATCCGATGCAAGGAAAGTCAAGGTTAGTAACGTGCGTTGGGCGTCCCTGACGTAGAGCTGACCTCGCTACGCAGATACAAAGAGCTGCTCATTCTATTATGGGGCGATTCACGGAATAGTCAGCACTGGCAATCCCGGACACGCTGCCGGATAGTGAGGCTGGCAACATATCGTATGCGTCCCATTCGCTGGGTCTCCTGTCCATGTCAGCGTGCAGTGATGGACCAACGGGTACTCTAACAGCAGAATGCCTTGCGAGCGGGACCAGAAACACATACGCAGCCATGCGTTGGTGCTTTGCCACGGTGCCCCCGGGCGATTCAAGTTTGCCGTTATCTGCTGTCTCGGCGGCTACTACCATTGCCGCTGTCTCGCTGTCACACAGGCTGGATATCTTTACCGTGAATCGCGTACCAAGGACCCACATGTATCTACGACATGTCCTCGCGAACATTGCCGCGTGTACGCGCGCGCAAACAACTGTGCCGATAACTTCGCCCCTTCCGGATCATCCAGCAGTTTCTACCATTTTCCAGGGTTTGTTCGTAACCAGTTGCTGGCAGGGATGTTAGTGGAAATGCGAAGAGCAATTGCCCTCCGGATCACGATCACCTCGCATCAGCCCTACGAAATCTTACCGCATGAAGCCCTGGCTAGATTAGTACTACCACGTTGATGATCCATCACCCCGCAGCATCTGCTCCACGCCAAACTCTGCGCCACCATTGCTGTTCACGAAGCGCTCATGCATGTGGTCAGCTTGACCGGGTACGCTAGCAGCGGCCGCGGAACTTTGGGGTTAGACACTAAGCCTATCCCTACGGCGTTTGGGTCTATGGAGCGCAGCGGTGAATCACCTGTGCACGATCCCACGTGGAGCCAAATCAAAGCCCTCGATAAGCCGGTACGTCATCACGTTCTGGAATCTGTGGGGCAACGAAACAGTCATGCTGCACATCTTTCTCAGCGCTGCCATTCCGTCATCTGCGTTTCCGTTTAACAGAGGGCTCGTTGCAGGCATGGCTGAATGAGGTGTGTCCACGTCAACGGATAGGGTCCTCGATGGCGAGATTGACATGCGCGGAGCTTACTGGTCTGCTGCTTCGAATTCACTTAGACGTTTGCCTAACGCCATACTTGCATGTTTCTCTGACGAGGCCGTCCGTCAGTCATAGGAAGCATACATCGCGTTTAGCAGTATGCGCCCCCTTTAGCGTCGTGCGTTTTTTAGCGTCAAGCGCTGCGCACAATGGAGGAGCAGGGGTTGTCGCCACTCACTCGGCAGACGATCTATAAACGTCGCAAACACGCTGTTGGAGCCATTCGGTACGGAATAGGCGCTTTACGCGGCGCTTCCAAGGTAAGGCGCTGACGCAAATACGGCGTCCAGGTTGTCTTAACAAAGTAGTTATGGCGCGGGACGGTACGCTCGGCATTCCGGAAGGACGGATAAATCTGACTGTCCGTCCCTCGTCTGCGGGTGGCCTAGTCTGGCTATATGTCATGCCAGCATAGGCATAGGCAGAGGCATTCCATGTCAGAACCTTCGATAGCAGTGTTTGTAGCGGATGCTCGAGACTTTCGTGCATCATCACGTGGTTTTCTGCTCATGCATTAATTGCTCGGTTATTGCAGTAGCTTGCAGGGACTTGGACTGCGGGTCGACTATCATAGACACCGCGACTCAGCTTAGAGTGATGTGAACACGGGCTGGCTGTGATGCACCTTACCGGGGCGGATAAACAGCAATGTCGCATGTTTATTATTCTCTGCGTTTCGGTCCTGCCTACTATGTTGGGTATTACCGTTTCTTCTGACGGGTTTTGGTGACAGCTTTATGACAGGGGGACGGTGGTTTAGGGGGAACGAGTCGCTTACAGCACCAGTAGGTAGTACAGTACAGCACGGTCTTACACATGCTTTGCAGATGGCGTTAGCGATCCGAAGATCAATCCTCTATCCCAAGGCGGTTCCATCCCGTAGCTTTGCCCCTCAGGCGCGCCAGACAAGAAACTCTGACCTGGGTGTGTTCCAGTTTTTCCGTTTGGAAACCTCAGCCTCGTCATGATGTTTTATTTTTGGGGGTGGGTACTGCAAACGTTATCTTTTTCTGGCAGATGAGGAGTTCTTTTAGGCATCCTGCACAAAGCATTGTTCAACTCCGAGTCCTACCTAAGCGACATTTCCGAATGCATCGGTCTGTTTGAAGGATCTCTATCGTAGAGAGACCTTTTCCCGTTCGATCCGTTTGGTATGATAGTGCACGTTGCACATACGTGTGGCTGGCTGAAGGATTCTGCAGCACTATCTTCCGATTCCAGTGAGCGCTCTGCGGCACGTATCAATTGATAGATTTCCGTTTCCAGTTTGGTGTACGTGGACGTGCGGCTTAGAGCCTGGTCTTGCACTGAGTGAACTGTAAGCGTGCCGTGCGCAGACTCGGAAGGATCTTCTTACCCAGCATATAGCATATGCGACCGGGATGCTAAGTTCATCAACTGACTCGCATCTGACAATGCCTTTTGGGTCGAATTCGGCTTTCACTCGTTCGCGGCGAGTAGGGGCGCATGTCATGCGTTGCCGGGCATGCACGATGCAACGTAGGAGCTCTCTATCGCCTTTGCGTATCTTACGTAACTCCGACCGCCGTCCATGGGGCTCACCGCCTATATTATCAGTAATTATAGACCGTAGAAGTTTGCAAGGTGGTAGTGTTTGAGGAGAATTAATTTTGCCTCATTTACCGGTCGAGGGGACAATGACCCGCCCCATGCGCGCAGTAATCGGTGAGAAGCAAAATCAAACGCAGCTTGGCCATTCGCTGCCACGGCTGCGTCCCTCAACGTCTAGGTGCAATAGACTTCCCGTCCGGCAGACGACATGGGTGGCATCGAGCTACCTACTCGACAATGGCTTGGCTTCGACGTGGAAGTCCGCAACGAAGAAGAAGTCGAGGTTGGATTTCGTCCTCTAGGCTAACGAAAAGGCGCCAGGCTTTGCTCGTTGTCTTACATCGACTCCGCGGCGGATTCCCGTTTAGGTTGGTACCTATTGTCCGTGCCGCACGGTGGCCCATGCGAAATAACCGCCAACGGCCCTGAGCGGCGCGGGACGGACGTACTCCCGCGCAGCGCTACAGGAACTGGGGTAGTAGGCAGGAGGTAGGTTCACTGCCCCCCGCGCGATCGATCAGGTCTCAGGAGCGACTCACTGCCACTTGTTGCTCAGCGCTGAGTCAAGGGTTGCCCTACTCGTCATCCCTGCTTGGACATCCATGGTGGTATAACAAGGCGTACCATGTCGTACAAGCCAGTGCCACCGCCTACACTGAGCACGGCTGCACGAAATCGACTAAGATACGCGAAGATACGGGCTCTTATCATCCGTCGTATGTTGGCGACAATCCAGGCTTGTCAGACAGACCTAAGCCCTACGGCGCAGAAGGCCCCGCAAGATACGCCCCGGGGCTTCCTTGGACAGTGACCGCCACGATATAGATTGCGTTGAGGTGAGGTGAGGTGAGGTGAGAGGCGTACGTGTTCGAATGGACGTGGGCTTCCTTTCGCCGAGGTGGATGCCGTCTCTGGTCACCAGACGGCTTCGAACCCAGATGCAGCTGGTCGTATTTCCCCGCCTTCAGCTATTATTGCACATGCCGTGAAACCTCGTACAGCACATGTCGTGCAACGCATGTATCTCTAGACCCACCGCTCAGCTCTGCGGCCTTTTTCGAGCACGCAGCGCGTTCCAAGAAGAACTAATGCCGGTCGATATGTAGGCGTGCTTGTGACTATGCGAACGCCAGGTCTCCTTGGGACGCGTGGGCGTGCGTGCTGCAGGTGGTTTTGTTATCGCCGAAGTCATTCGAGCGATCAACAAGGGGTCCCGGTTAGGAAACGAGATGCGAAGAGTCGAGAGGTGGCAAGTCCCGTTCTACCATCTGCCGCTCCCGGTGGCATCCGTGGTTGCTGGTTATGGGGAACCACAGAGTACTGTGTATCCGCTGAAAACCAAGGTGCGACATGCTGCTGTGGACTCATAATCTGCAAAAGGTTAAGCCGACTATAAACGGATATGAGTGAAGGAACGAATGCTGCTGTGGAAGATCCTCATGTCAAGTCTGAGCTCGCCTAGGGTGGCCCTTCTTGGCTAGGATTGCTAATCCAAGAGGTTACTGAGGAATTGCAACCTTCATCCGGTTGCCACTGAAATGCCCCTAGCTCGACCACGATACCATCTCCTGTCGAGCCTCCACATTCTGGTCTGCAAAGACCAGAGCCCGAGAATGGATGTGACGTGATTTGATGGATCCAAGCTCCAATAGCGACACCCGGATGCGTATTCGAAGATACACACCAGACCCAAGTGCGCAGGACTTTGCAGAAAGCCATACCACATCATCGGTGTGTCTGAGACAACCTAATGTATACCGGTAGTTCCCGAAAGCTTGTCCCTGTAGCTAAAAAGGACCGCATAGTGTTGATAGCAAGACGCATCCTTGATTTGTTTTAGAAGATCGTTCAGGTACTTTTACCTAGGCCTGGGAACTGCAATTTGCATAGTCGATGACTAGGCTGGGTACCACTTCTTGAAGAAAGTAGAGCGTAAGAGTGTTGGATTGATCGGATCAGCAGATCCTACTATATAGCGCTATTATGTAATAGCTAGTAAACAATCAGTCGCTTTGTGGATCTCCTGTTCTCATTGGATTAACGACTTTGGCATACTTTCATGGACGAGACGGAGAGATCAAGCGAGTCTTTCACGTTGGGTAGTTTTGATTACGTGGAAGAATCTGGGAAGGAGCTAGGGGAATCGAGCGGTCCATGCGAAGAAGTCCGTGCGCACCTGTTCGTCCAACCTCGGAACTCTCCTCTCCTCGATTTGGGTCCATCTCCAATTCGTCTAAAGATAATGTTGAAAGATATCCTGCGGATCAAAGCACCTCCAAAACATCCGAGATGAAGATGCTGCGCGTAGCACGAAGAAATTCGGAAATACCCCCGCGTTCTGCAGCCATCGCCATATCCCTATGGCTACCACTCAACAAGAAAACACCAAGGTCGCCTACCTCTGAAACAGGATAGTAGTCGAACATGCAGATGCCTCCCTCAGGACTCGCGATACTCATCGGCGCAGGACCGAACACGGTACCTAAGAGCCCCGAGGACGCTGTACTGTGCTAATTCACCTCGCAGGGTACAGGGATCGCCCGCATGCTCTCCCATCCATCGCATGGAAACCTCGCCGTTGCCCTCCTCGCGCGTCGTTCTGAATCCCTCAACGAAGTCGTGTCGACAGCCCGCCAGACCAGCCCCAATGCCGTCTTGGAGACGTTTCCTACCGATACCTCCAAAGCCTCGCTCGAGAAGACATTCAAGGACATAAAGGGCCACCAGAGCTTCAAAAAGATGAGTGCAGACGCAGTAGGCGAGACTTATCTATGGCTCCACAACCAAAAGCCGTGCTTGTGGACGCACGAGTTGGATATGCGGTCAGCATGCGAGAAGTTTTGACCATAATTACTTTAACGTGGCTTGCCGGCATCTAGTACTAGCATGACAATGACGTTTACGATCTACATGGCCGAGATTCAAATTACCGCGGGCAATGGCTCTTTGCGGGCGCAGCGATACAGGGTTTGGTGTTGTGCAACATTGAATACCACCTATATGTCCAAGGACTGCCCCACTTGCAATAAGCGTCGAAGTCCTACGCGACCTTGAGATCGCGGACATCTTTCGCCGGGACATCCTTGAAGGGGTCTTCGTTGTCGAACGAGTGCTTCGCCCTTTCCTTCCGCGTCAGATGTCGTACTTTCGTGATGATCCAATCTTGGGGGAGCCATAGCTCCCCTCGTACCTCTTAAACTTTGCGTTCCAACCCCAAGGATCCTTTTCCGGCCTGGCTTTGGTAGCCCCTCTTTCGTCACTTTTTAACTTTTGCAGAAGATGGCCAGTACCACAAACACCTTTCTCCTCAACAAGCTTGCCTCGCAGGAAGTAGTCAACAGCCTGAGAGCGCCAAGAAACAGCTTCATCCCTGATGCCGTATTCATCCACATCCTGCGTCCAGTTCAGATACGAGGTGATCATTAGAGGAAGGTCCAGATACTTGGAGTCGGGCTTGAGCTCTCCAGCACCTTCAATAGTAGCAAGCGCCGTGACCAAGGCGCATCCCACTAGTTCCACTGACTCCGAGGCTCTGGATCCATCATCGTGTTCTGTATGACATGTTAGCTTTGCGCTAGAATGACCATCCACAGGACACGCGATGCCTATGCGGTATATTCTTATACACTGGACTTGCATATCACAATAAGAACTTGTAAAACTTACGGATGAAGGAGCCGCCATCGCATTCGTTCAGCCAATGAGGGATTGAACTGATGATGGCCCACGCCTCGTCGACTTGCTTTTTGGTAAGACAAGCATTGAAGTCGGCCATCTGCTCAATATTAGCCTTTAGCCATCGAGGCTGGCAGGGGACCATCTACGCATAAAATTGTCCACGCACTCCTGAAGCCCGTATGCATACCAATCGTTGTAGATGTGCATGCTAAAGTTGTCTGGATAGCAGAAGATCGCTCTTGCCTGATACTCCTTGAATTTGGTCCAAGCGGACGCCATCATAACCCATTTCCAGTCCTTATCCTCGACCGCAGGCTGGAATAGCTTTCCGCTGGATTGCTGAGAGGTTGATGTATGTTAAGCGAATGCAGCATAATGTGGTAAGAGATAGGACGACTCACCACTGTTGCGGAGTCCTTCTTGTACTTCTGGCGCATGGCCCACTCTTTTTCTTCTTCGTCTTCTTCTTCCTCGCCTTCCACGTTCTCGGCGGCGGAGGGATGACGCAATTCTGCTTCATAGTCGAAGTATGGACGCGGAATACAGACGTATTCGTGCGGAGGCATTTTCGTAACCTACCCCTTCATGAGCGGGAGGGAAAAGATTGTAAGGATGAAGAGTACGCCATAAGATTGCTTTTGATATACCAACTCTTGGGGCCACATACATCACGTTTGTTCTCATCCGTCTTGGTCGGTTGAGAGCTTGAGTCGTCTTCGCGTGTCGACGCACTGGCTTCGGCGTCTTCGCCTGTCTTGTGTTTCTTTCGAGGAATATGATTTTGATGAAAAGATGATGGAGATGCTTTGGGAGGGAAAATGACACCAAGCGGGTGTGAGTGGTCAGTGAAACCCGACTACCCGTGGGGTACCCGACTACCCGACCTCTTAACAACATCATTTTGAGCTTGTATCTCCCATATGAAGCAGCAAATTATTTCTAATGATGTACTGTATAGAGAGATGCAACATCATATTTGATGCTTACTTGTTGACTTTGAAAGCGCTGAAGAATGCTCCAGTCACGTGCTACACGTGTGAGACGCGTTTCGCTGTTGACGCTTTGACGGAAATGATGTCATGATACTACTACATAACATCATACCCACCCACCTTGGGACAGCCTCCTTTCCATCGTACCTACCTACCTACACGACACACACCAAAGCTGGTTTGAACATGCCTCCGTCCAAACGTCAAAAAACCGGCACGAACTCCAGCGCGAGCACTCGCGACGATAGTGAGAAGAGCCGCGCCCACTCATTATGTTCATCTGAGAGCGATGTGAGCGATGATAGCTCTCATGACGTAGGCTTTCCAATTCATTATTCTCATTGCTCTTCTAACAACTCTTCAAGTGGGTCAAAAAACCTGATGTGCCACCATATGGATACATTTGCATCCATCGCCCCTTGTTTGACTACGAGTCCGCGAACTTGTCGCCACAAACGCCTGTCGAGATCGGACGTTTTCCAAAAATCCTACAAGCCAGGCTTCTATAGCGAGAAAGAGAAGGGCATCTATTGCAAACCCGCCAGCGACTTTCCGGACCACTAGTGGGTCATCATGCTGGAGGTGTGGGACAAATACGACTTTCTGGAACCGAAGACGAAGTATTGCGACCCAGACAATTTCAATATGCATATCTGGACAGATTGGAAAGGATATGGATTGCTGGAGCTCGTCACAAATGTGGTATGGGAAAATTCTAGTGAGCGATGATGCGTGGCATGCTAAATGACTTTAGATCGTAGATTTTGACAAAGTTTCAAGAAGCGTGGACCAACAAGGCTCGATGAGATGTGGGTTGCTCTAAGTGCGCTAGGCTACTGGCTGAATGCAGACGAAACTTGGATGATTATCAGTAAGTTTTCCGGGCTTGCCGCGTGGAAAGTATACTGAAATAATATTTCAGATAATGGCAATCCAGACTTGACATGTGATCTCAGTGGAATGATGGGTCGTGCAATCCTCACCGTCTTGGATGCGTTCAAACGCGTGGGTGAGCTAAAGGCTGAGTCAAAGTACAAAGACATTGCTCTAGTGATCGGCTATTTCCTTCAATGGTCTCAAGACTTGCCAGAATGTGGTATCGAAGGGCAGTGCGTCGCATGGCGTCGAGAAGTGGTCCGAGTCTTCAAAGAGGCAGGTCTTGACCCAGAAATGGGCATTTCTCGCACAAAGGAGTTACTCAAAGCACTTGAAGAAGCGCCGAACTATGACTCTCACTACATAAACGACTGCCGAGAGAGGGGAGTCGACTTGCCTAAGGATGCTTGGGATGCACTTGACAATGTTCAAGCAAGCGACAAGGATCCTTGGGGATGGAGAGAACGCATGAAGAAGTTTGCAAAAACTTGGGGCGAGCATGGCAAGCTTGGAGGACAGCAATACGACATTACGAAGTTTACGAGGGCTGAAAGGGCGGCAGAGGCATTCGATGGGAAGGACCTGTTAGCGGATGTACCGGCTAGCGACTTGAAGAAGAACTTGGTCGATTTCGAGTACTGTTGGTAGTCGTCTAGATGACGCGTAGCTTAGTGGTGCGTCGAGTCATTGGAAATCATATGGGCCCTTTTCATGCGCCGGGAGCAGATTTTGAGAATAAAAAAAGTATGTATTAATTTTCATCAGAAACCATTCCATGCAAAGTTGCTATTACGTCAGTTGTGAAAAGTCACTGAACCTTTCCTCTCGCATCCACCGGCCAGATCTCCTCAATGGTCCCCTTTCGATGCGCATAGTAAAAATCATGGAGGTTGATGGTCGGATCGATATGACTGGGAACCATCTCAACCCGATCACCAATCTTGAGTTCCAGTGAATCGTCTTCCCAACTCAATGACCCATGTTCATCTCCCAGTACACCATACGTATAACCTGTTGTCTTGCACTCTGCGAAGCCACTATCTGTCGTAAGCGACTTCAGCCCAGCGTCGATAGTGATGAGCTTAGGCCCTTGCTTGCTAATGATAGTCGCAAGGATGAAGAGACTGTGGGAGTAAAAACTGCCAATAGCATTGCGGTAATCGGTGTCCATGAAGAGGAACGATCCCGGCTGCACTTCTGTGATACCCGGAACTGTAACACAGAACTCTGCGGTGCCGGTACCGCCAGTGGTTACAACTTCGATGTTATGTCCAGCTTTCCGAAGGGCGTCGGCTGTCTGCGTTAGAATAGCCATCGACTCCAAGCACAGCTGTTTCCTCTCCTCGAGACCGTGCACATGTTGCAGATGCCCCTCATACCCCTGTACACCGATTAACTTGAGGTGCTTGCAGTCTTCAACAAATTCTGCGAGCTTCAACGCTGACTCCCCTGGCTGCACTCCCGTTCGATGCAACCCTACATCCAGATCAATCAGTGTCATGATCGGCTCCGTTATACCACTCTTCTCCAACGCATCGTTGATTGCTCCAGCTCCGACCTCACTGTCCACTACAATCCGAATGCTCTTATATTTCCGAAACAATTCTACTAAGCGCTGCACCTTCACCGCGCCGACGATCTCGCAAGTGATGAGCAGATCCGTGAAGCCTTTCTCGCACATGACGTCGGCCTCACTGAGTTTAGCGACACATCCACCTTTTGCTCCAGCACCGACGAGCTTCTGGGCGAGGATGGCAGACTTCGTGGTTTTGGAGTGGGGCCGGATGGATACACCGGTGGGTAGCAGTTGTTTGAAGAGCTTTGCGATGTTTGCCTCCATGACGTCCAGATCCACGATCATAGAAGGCGTATCGAGGGCAGAGATGGGATCTCCAACTTTGGGAGTGTACACGCTCATCTTGATGCGTGTCGAGGGTGTAGTTCGTGCAGTATGTTGTCGGTGGCGGGCGCGGGGGAGAGAGACGATTCGCCTTCCTCTTAGATAGCTGCTCTGCTTGCTCTCGTTTATGGAGGGTTGGGGTTGTATATCGAGCGAACGTGAGGGCTGATGTTACCTTGCGACGTGGGTGTGCTCAGTGTGGTAAGCCGAAAGGCGGCAGCCGCTCCGCCTTCCTGAATCGGACTAACCGCTGAGCGGCCTAGTGTACCTACACTACGAACGTTCACTGTGTTGAATGAACAACTTGCTTAGTCTTGTGCGAAGTTCGAAAAGCTCCATTACAACAACCTATTCAGTAGCAATACCTCTCGCAGGGTAAATTGGGATGGATCTCGTTCTGGTTAGCGTTCTGGAAGCGCAGGGTAGGACTTGATCATAGCGCACTACCTATTCTTCGTCTCCGTCACTTCTCTTCCCTCTTCATCGTCCTTGACGCACTTGTATCCTCATATCCTTTTCAGTTTTGGCCTCTTCAAAACGCCTATTATTCCTCGTCGAGATTATGGCACACATGTGCGCAGAGTGGGAACCGCATAAAACCACCTGTTTGACGATTGATGGGCCTAAAAATCAACATAATGAAGCATCGAGTGACTCAGATATACAGACACAGAAAGATAATTGAGGTACACTTAAAAGCGAGAGATTTCACTCCTCGCCGCGCTATTACGGTTACTCTGGTAGATCCCTAGTAGCATCTTGCACATGGAAGGCAAGAGTGGGAACTCGACGACCAAAAGTCGAACCAGAAGACAAGCCCATCTTCGATATTTGCGTATCATTGCTCCTCGCTATGCATGTCTACCTGTAAACATCAATTGGTTCTTCTGGTGTACCAGTCTTGCGATGCAAGGGTCACTCATAGAATGAGTCGCAGAATAACTGGCTCTACTCCGATGAATGGTAGGCATACAGCAGCAGTTGTCCGCGCGACCTCAAGCTGTTGGCAAGAGATGAGCTGTGCTCATCCTGGGAAGATTCGGCCAACTGGCATGGCGACAGCCGATCTAGGTGAAGCAACTAAGTCACGCCTTCTTCTGTTACCATGTCAATCCTCGTCTTGGTCACCTACTAAAACCTTACCCTTGTAGGGCGAAACAAACAAATGCAAACTAATGAGAAACGTGGTGAACAAGAGTTTGATAGATCAACAGCGCAAGTGAAGGAAAGATTGCCAAGCAAACATTATTCACCGCGAATCACGGAAGCTCGCACCAACGATTTAAGCCTTCGAAATTACGCTCCTCTCGAACTCGTTGCTGCCATCGCCACTTTCTGCGCGCACCACTAACCAACCAGCAACTGACATCTACGCGGCATTCGTGATAGCAACACTCTAACCCTTCTCAACAGCAGGCGCGTTTCCATCGTAAACTGAACTAACATCCCTAGATATGTCGCAGACCATGACTTCTTCTCCGTGTGAAGTCCTCGGATCAGCATCGCTATGCCCAGAGACTGCGTTTTGCGTACGCCATCACTACGCGGCGTTCCCTGGGGGTCCGGTTCGCACCGTAGAACTGGGCATACACCCATCCTTCTGTGGGGCTCAGTCGGTCGCCATGCATGCGCTTGACCAGTGTCTGTGGCAGTACACGAGGTCGGGATTCTATGGCAACGTAAGTACAGTGGTGCGAACGGTCAATTGACCTAGCAGACTAGAGTCTGATCTTCTTCCAAACCCTGAAGCTTGGATGTTTGGATGATTGCTAACTTCTGTTCGAAAATGCGCGGGTATACAGGCATATTGATCTCCTGTACAGGGGCCTGATCACCAGTGTGGACGTGCATGGAGTCGAACTGCCGCTGAGCGAGTTCGAAGTCCTACCGTAAGTCGGCGCCTGCGGGTCCACATTTACCTCGCATATTAACATGGACAGCATTTTCGACCTCACTACCTTCGCATCGACTGCGCCGACCCTCCGTACTTCACAAATGTCCTCCCAAGGTTCAACGCCAGATCCTTGCCTCGGACAGGAGCATATCCCCTCCCAAGGTCCAACCCAAAAGGCTTGCTTTGAGCATGAGCAAGATCCGCACTGGGCACAGTCCCGAGTGCCGTACTTCCGCAGGCGTGATGAGGGTCCCTTTCGGAACGTCGACGACGCACCCTATTCCTCAACTTTCACCCTCTCCCACCAAGTTCCTCCGACACCCGAGCACGTCGTTGTACACATTGTCGCTCCTCAACAAGTCGAAGTCCAAAAGGGTGGTAAGGAGCAGGAGAAAGCCGTCGAGTCGGGCGGTCAAGTCCGGCGAAGCAGGGCAATGAAGAAGGGCGGAAATAAGCGACTGTCAACGGTAGACAAGGAGAGTCAACGTCAGGGCAAGTCGGCCGAAGCCCAGTACGACGGTCAAGGGGACGGAGGTGACATCGGACCCGTATACCGAGGTCGCAGACACTCGTCACCAGATCCTCAAGTGCCGGAGGTGAATTAGGACCGGTTCAGTTTTCGACAGTGCGTATGGGTTTGGTATGTGCAGGGAAGTCACCTGTGGCGGCACCCACCGGGTCGAAATTGGTTCTCACGCCATGGCCTGAGTTACATTAGCCATTGGAAAATCTGTCAAAGTTGGGAGATGGTACTTGTTCACTTGCAAGGTGATAAAGGCAGATGGGATGTTAAAGTTTTGAGTCGTGGCATTCATCATGTTGACTTGAATGTTTGGAACATTGACTGAAATTGGTTGGCATAGCGATAGGTTTTGGTGCCAAAGAAGCTTTTCTATATATCACATCGTCTGCATAATCGATCACATCGGCTCGAAAAAGTGATTTGCTGCACTATATCTGAAAGACTTTCTTTCATCCTTACCTGCGGTCATGTGGTACCTGGGTGTGTCTGATATCCGCGATAAAAATGACAGTGATATTCCCTGTGCGGGGAACATCCCTCATGCATGGCATACATCCTTTGCTGGCTCTTTTCCTTCCCCTAGACTCAGCTACATCAGCTTCTCTTTCCCACAGGCTACACAATGAAGACTGGGGTCCCACTAAAACATCATCGACAGAGAAGCGAAATCTCTGAGATCATCAATAGAGCTCTCTTTGTGTATATGGGGAGCGTGGTTCTCTTTGCTGCGCTCCGTCTGTTGTCCAGCCAGATTCCGATTCCACTTCTCAAGGTTCTCGTTCAAACCTGGCTTTGGAGGTTGCATGGATGTGGGCTCGGTGCCTTTCGGATCGCAGTTCGCTCGCTCGGTATCTGCCCTGATGCTGTCTGTACTGCGAAAAGCATGGATACGCCGCAGCTTCTTCGAACCCGGTACCCTCGAAGGTATGTTATGTTGTTCTGGTGTGCTCCGCCCCTCTTCCTCGATTGACTCTCGGCTGACCAAGTGCTGTAGTACCGTGGCGTTGACGAAAATCGACTTCGAGATACGACCGCGTGGTGTATCGACGACGGTGATCCAAGTCCCACTCCCGTTCCGCCAATATACCTGTACTAGCGAAGCATCTCCCTTGGCATGGTGCTGAATGGCGAGAGTCCGAGCTTCGGTATTCGCAGAGTGTAGGTTGTCGAACGCGCAAAGTGATGTGTTGCGGATGCTGTTGCCGCAAATGATTTGTTCGTTGACGACATATATCTGAATGTGAGCGTTGATAGTGCCAGTCTGGGTGTGCTTGCGAAGGTGCGGGAAATCGGGGTCCTCGTCGATGACAGACGTGACTCGATCTTGTGGAGTAGGAGGCGAGGTTTCGCGATCGCTGGAAGAGATTTGTGGACTGCCTGGTAGACTATACGCGGCGCGCTTTTCGAAGGAAGCCTGCTCGCTCAGTTTATCGAACGCGAGATTGCGATTTTTCTTCATAATCGTTGGTTGGGCTTATCGTGGTTGAACTGGGCCATGTAAGTGGGTAGTAAGTAGTACTCGAAGGTGCTTCATGGGGGCCACATTCGTGGAACTGAGACCGTGCGTGTGTGTTGATTGAAACAGCATATTGGTGTTCACCTAAAAGCAGTTGCAGTGCGACTCTTACGCAGCAGTCCTGGGAAATGGCTGCTACCTCGTGTACGTCTCGAACATCTGTCACAGCTTTATAAGAAGCTGTACATTCATGTTTCGATTCAGCCAGCAAGATACTGTGTGCTGTTTAGTCTCATATCCTGTAAAAGGTTAAGTTCACTATTGATAGATATGCATGAATGAATGAATGAAATTACCTTAGGTACTGCTTCTCCGGTGTGAAGATAGCAGTCGGTGGTTCAGTCGATCGATCATCAGTACAAACTTGTGAATCAAATGCCAACCAGAATCGGTGATGGCATACTGTGGAATACTTAGACGTTAAACAGAATGCAATTGACATCTGGAATGTAGGGTAGACGTGGCTACTAGCGCGTGCGCTTAAGTTAGTGTACTGATTCGCGTTTTCTTCCAGACCCCTTCCTTCCCATCCTCATTTATCTCGAGAAGCCAGGCAGTATGTTGCTACCTCGATGTTCTGCAATTTGACGGCTTCATTGAGCGCCCTGGCCTCCTTCATTCCCGTCGCTAGCTCAGTCAAGAATTACAACATGGAGTGGCACTTCGACTCCAACATCATCTTAGCAATGTATAGAATGGGACTGTGAAGGAATTGAGGTCGGTTGTTAAGAAAATAAGGAACACACCTCTCAGTTCCACGGCCTCCCTGGGTTGGTTAGCTCAGTCAATGAAGTTCTCGTCATCCTCGCTCCCATTCATGAAACCTTTAGTTGCCGTCACTATACCGTTTATCCTACCGCGCTAGGGATACACTTAGCGCAATGCTATGCATAAACACAGTCCTTCCTGGAAAAGGAAGACTCTTAATTTGCAACAGCTAGCTTACCGGAACTTCACCACGGACCTTGGCTATGGTGGTTCAATACAGCGTTGGGTGACAAATGTGACGAGTGCCAATCACACAAGCACGAGAGTGACTCCTCCGTGTCACCGCATATTGGTGCAACCACAGCATACTCCTCGGCGCTTTACTCCGACGGCATAAATGATGTACGTGAGCATAAGCCCGATGTTGTAAGCATACAGGCTCGAAGGCAGCTGGGCCTTCTCAATTTCCCCTTACATCGTTCGTGTCACCCACTCTTTCCTCACTTTGCGATGGAGGCCTCATGCGCTGTAGCCAATGTTGGAGACACCTCAGCTTCTCCTACCGCAGCACGAGGATGCTCGAAGTAGCCCAGGTGATGAGACGCAGCGCAGGCATCCACCACAAGATACACAAGGTATCTACATTGACGGTGGCTCCATATTTCCCACGCAGCACATCCCACAGCGCGCAGTCCTTCACAAAGCCCAGCACGAACCGCACCATCAAGCACCCACCACAGCTTCACCTTATCCCTCTGCCCATCCCACACACCCAATCTCCCCGCTTTCACCTCCCGCCATCCCCACAAAAGTAAACACCACGCACCGCGCACCCTATAACAGCCTCTAAAAAAACCATGCGCCTCCTACTATATAAATATTCAAATGAAGATTACCTGCATGAATCACCCACTAGAGGAGCTTGGAATCGGCCTAAGAATGCCATGGACACAGCCAAGCGAATCGAGGACGTGGGTTCGATTCCGTGGTCCGGGCGAGATGTGGCACTGCCTGGTAATTAGGAGCGTAAAACCTCCTTCCCACCACCTCAAAAAACACAGTTCGGCTGGGTTTTCTAGCGAAATAAGCCTTCTAACGAAGCACCAAGTACCTAGTTTTTTTGATTTTTTTTGGGTGGGCACTAGTGGGTGAGGTGGTGGGTGTCTACAATAGTATGTGGTTGCGGGGAGTTGATGTTTTTTTTTGCCTGGCGCACTTACTTGCTGACTGGACTTGGATTGTTAATGTTGTTAACGTTGATGATAAGGCCTTGGGCATGTTTAATTTTGAGCGACAGAGGCGAACCTACAAGAGCATGCGCAAGCGACGTGCCATGTTGGTGACGCAAAATAACGGGCCAGTATCCCGCGTGCTAACATTAGCTTGCGATAAAGGCACTCGAAAAGCTGTGTCTAATGCTACTATTAGCTAGAGGGAGAAGGGCAATATTGTATAAGGACCACAGAAGAGCAGGGCGATAAGTGAAGATGGAAAACTGGAGGCAGCACTACTATATAGAGACAAGAAGAGGAAGGCACGAGGATCTTGGGAATGACAAAAATACAAGTGCATAGTTTGGCTAGCAGCCCAGATCTCTTCTTTTATTGAAACGGGAAATGGCGGTTGCAGCCGAAAGGCGGCGGCGGCGGGCGGCCCATGGCTTTTGCTTTTCGCATCCCTCGGCCCCACCAGTTGACGGCGCAAGATGGGCAATGCTATAGACATCCAACAGTTGTGCGACATTGGCGGGCGGTGGACGCTCGGTCCGTGCTGAGTGACACAGACTCGAAGGCAGGTCTCAGCCGTGCGGCGAAGGAATGGCCGATCTGCACTCCAAGACGACACTAAATAGTTGGTGGGAAAGGACATACCGATACCAAGTTTCCCCTGCCCCTGATGGTGAAAGACGGCAGGATACGAGATGCGAATTAGCAGCATCTTTGTGGAAGAGAGCGTTCTGTCGTGGTGGCGGGTTGACAGGCTGATCGGTGGCGGTGGCATGTCCGAGACAGCATGGGCGTTGGCCAGACTGCCGACGCCGCCATCCAGCTTGGGGGAAGCGCATTAGACGTCCCCGCGTGGCCGTGGGTGCTTCTGCGGGCGCTCTACGCTACTCTTGGTTTGCTCGCAGATCGAGTGCGAATGCGGGGGGAGCGATGAGGGCTGGCTGAACGATGACCTGGGCAGGCGCTCGGCCATGTGCAACCAACGGCACCTCATGGCGGCCATGCTCCTTCCTGGTGCATGGGGGGCAACGGGGCCTTTTCGACGCCCCCACCTGCAACCCCAGCTTCGGTCCTGTCAGTCTAGCGGGAGCCGGTCGCCTGTTGAAGCCAGCCTATCGTCGGTGTTTGCCTAGTCGTACGCGACATCTCTTCACCACGCTCTCTTTTCACTCTGTCTTCGCCGCCTCCTCACTCGCCTCGTGGCCGTCTCCGGCGACGCACCTTCCGCCCGACTCTTCTGCCAGCCGACGCGCCTTCCCTCCCGAGCAGCCGCCACCCCGCAGCTTCCTTCTGGACAGCACCACCCTCGCGCCTTCCATCGCCGTTGCTTGCCTCTGTCATCCGCCAACATGGTTTACCCTCTCGACTACCGCCGTCCCGCACGTGTCTCGCGCGTTCCGTCGACCCACGGCTCGCTCGACGGCGCCGAGAAACAAAAGTCCATCTATGGTTCCGTCAGCTCTAGCACTGGTTCCATGTCTCACGGTATCCCCGAAGCCCTCTCCTTCGATCGCATCGTCGCCGGCGGCACATGTCCTGTAAGTCTCCGCTGGCAATGCAGCTGCCGCAACACGTCCTCGACCTGGAAACCTTGGCCTGAATGTCTTCGCTGACCGTGAGCATAGCCGTGCACGACCCGTGACCTCATGAACTACCTCAAGTACATCGAGCACTCGGCCGAGAATCTCCAGTTCTTCCTCTGGTTCCGCAGCTACTCCAAGCGCTTCAATGAGCTTCCCGAGAACGAGAAGGCTCTATCGCCAGAGTGGCTTGACGACAACGAGCCGGAGACGCAAGCCCGGCCGAAGCGCGTGAGCCCCGAGGTGGCAGCCATCTTCAAAGGATCCGACTTCGCCGCCGACTCCACCGCCACGGATTCCGAGAAAGGCAACCCCTTCTTCACCCCGCCGCGTACTGCGAACAGCGATCTGAAGCGCGGGACCGGAGAGTCGATGGATTCCTACGAAGCCAGTATGTCTTCTGGAACCAAGACGGATCATGCCCAACGTGCTACAGGTGCGTTCGAGAGTGCGCCTCTCAGCTGGAAGCCCCGTGAGTTTGACTGACTTTCTTGTTTCTTTAGCACGCCCGTACTCATTGTCGTCGGCAGTTTCCGTTCAGCCGTACCGCGAGGAAATCAACCGCATCATCTCCATCTACATCGCCGAAGGTGGCAGCCGCGAACTGAATCTTTCCTCCAAAGAGCGCACCGGCCTGCTTCATGCTCTCCAGAACACCACGCACCCATCTGCTTTCCGCGAGGTCGTCGCCTCGGTCGAGTGGTCGCTTCGCTGCCAGGCTCACCCCAACTTCATCCGATGGACCATCTGCAACGGCAACCGCCCTCGCGTCATCTTCGCGCGTGCACTCGGCGTTGGCGGCATCCTCGGAGGCTTCGTCGTCGCTCTTCTCATCACCCTCAGCAGTGCTGGTCGTGCTTGGCGAGTCCTTTCCCTTATCGGCTTCGTGGTCGGCATCTCCACGCTGATTGCTGCCTGGAAGGGAATGTGTGTTGTCTTGCATGGCATGCATCATCGTCATCTGCGCCCGTGGGAGCTCTTCGCTTCCGATGACGAGGCAGCCAGCATGGAGTGGAAAGGCCATTCATACGACAGCCTCTCATCTCAAGCCTCCAGCAACAGCTACGAGGACGAGCCTTGGGTCGCGAAATACGAGAAGCGCAATGTCATCCGCAAGGTTTTCGATCGAGAGGTGTGGATCCAGGAGCCTGCCTTGCGCCAAATCCAGGACACCATCTTCTTACAGGCAATTCTCGGCGCTGTCATCATCTCCTGTATCATTGTCGGCATGTTCTGCGCCGTGCCGCATGGTGACTACTTCTAGCTAAGTCAACACTTACCCCCCTCTTCAATCCCCATAATGCCCCATGATCTCTTTTTCGAGTTGCTGCACGAGCGGCTCATTCCAATTCTCTGATGGTCAAGGGCTGTTACTCTTCTCGTGGTCTTTTGGCAGCTCGCATGGATGGTTTGTGACGGGGAACTGCAAAAATTTCTTTGTAATAATAGGGCAGCGTAAGATCAGAGCGTCGGATTGGGCAGCTCTCTCGACAGCTAGTGGTCGCTTGAATGGATATATCTCAAGATGGGATCTTTCATCGAAAATATACTCCTGCCTTTTTTTGTGACAGCGGGGGTTCTGCTCCTTTTAAGTTCAGACGCATGTCGTACGATTGTGGCCCGTGCTTTGTGACACCCTTGTCGCACATCTCGTATCTGGCGAGCCGCTGTGCATGGGCGCTCGAATTCCCCGTCGTCCTTTCATCTTGTTACTCTGGAGGCAGCATTCTATATATTTGAATCGGGATCACTAAAGGTGAGCTTGTAGCAACCCCTTCGGATTTAGTTATACATGGTATAGATGCTTGTGACGAGGCTAACACTCTGTAGTCACACTGTGTGCCAAGCACACAACACAGCCCATGCGCCTAGAATAATAGATCGCAGCATAACTAGGTACTGAACGGGCAGTGAGTGTCACTCACTTCTATAGTAGGGCAGTGTGTGTCTATCTGGGACTTGAGATGTCGAACTATCGTTGGAGTGATTGCGCGGCGTTGGGAGAGGGTTCGGTGATACCGAATGGATGATGACCGGCTGACAAGCTGGATAGATACGCTACTTGGTTGTCTTTTGTGTGGCGGCGAGGGATGAGGCTTTGCGTGTAGGCCTACGGCTGTATTTACAGTCGGTTGAGTTAAGTGACATCATACATTTTTCTGTTCAAGCTGTACTAATGCATACCTAAGGTACATGCGAGGTGTTTTGGGGGCCATGTGCCAAGCTTAGAACCTTGGAAGGGTAAGGCTGGAACGCTGCTTTGGTTACAGTGTATGCCTTTGGTCCCAATGGGTATGTAATACAATGATTTTTTCTTCCCTTGTATATTCGTTACAAAGCCGATCAACCTTCATCGTCAATAATGAGAGGTTTTCAAATATCTCTGTCCAGATGAGAGAGCACGTCACTAATTCGTACCACCACCATTAGAGAGTACACCTTGCAGGAACGTCATGGTCGCCAACTATGTCGAGGCAATCTACCATCTGCGTGGGGAAGAACCATGTACCAACCACTGTAAAAACGGCGCTTCCATCAAAAGATGTACCAAGTTGAACAATCGTAGATACCGCCGCGGCTGGGCCTTCCAAGAACGCATGCTATCCCGGCGAGACCTGCACTACATCGGCGACCAGCTAGCCTAGGAGTGCTGCACCGGCCTCTACATGGAAGAATGGAAAGGCTTCGAGACGAATCCCGACGGCATGGGACACTTCCGCAAGCACAAACACTCCGAGATTTTCTTCAACCCACAACGAAGCGACGCCGACGACGACGACAGCGCGTCCGCTATCTAAACTAGCGACAAAGACGACGCACACAACACTAACTCTATCCGCTGCTGAATCGGCGCCTGGAACTTTATGATCCAAGAAATGGCTGTCCGCACCCTCACCAACCTCGACGACAAGCTCCCCAGCGTGTCCAGCCTCGCGACCGCGCTCCAAACCCCAGCGCTAGGCCACTACCTCGCCGGCGTATGGGAAGCCAACCCCTTCCTCTCCATAAAAAATGGTTAACGCGGTACTACCAACCGCGGGCGCGAACCACCCCCTCGACGTACCGCGCCCCCAGCTGGAGCTGGGCCAGTCTAGACGGGCAGAACGGCTGGGGCGAGCTAACGTGGTACTACTCCCCGTTCTACACCGACCAGGAGATGACGCAGGGCGTCGAGGAGGTAAAAAGCCGCGTGGCAGACGTGGAACGTCAGGTTTGGCCCGCGGCTGCTGGGCCATGATATCAGGCTTAAGAGCACCGATGGAAAGGGCAATGTATGCGCTGGATCGTCCATTACGGCCCGCGGGTCCTGCTGCTGGGTGTACGTCGAAGAGGTGCCGGGGTCGGACTTTGATCCCTTTGGACTCACTGGCCGGACAAGAGAGTCTGATAGACTTGTTGGCAGGGGGAGAAAGATATCGTTGGAAGATCGGGCTGGGAATGTGGATTCTAAGTTTTATTTTGGGGATGAAGAGGGGGTGGGGAGGGAGGGGCTGAGGAAGTACTTGGCGGTGCAGATTGCGAGGCAGAGGAGGTCGGGGGAGTTTCCTAAGACGATTTGTTTGGTGGTGGGGGTGGATGGGGGGGAGGATGGTCGGGAGCTGGCGTGGAGGAGGGTGGGGTTGTTGTTGATGGATCAGGAGGAGGTGGAGGGGAGAAGGCGGAGAGGTGGGAGGTGTTGGGTTTGAAGTTGGTGTGAGAGGCTGCTTGGTAAGGGGAGGGCCTGGTTGGGATCAGGCTCGATTCATTCTTCGCATCGAGCGAGGGGACAACCTTTGTACATGAGGTAGGCTGTTCTAGGTGGGGTTACGAGGCATTATTACGATCTGCACGTGGCGTACAGCATATAGAATTTGTTTACCACCTTTTACGCTCTTTTTGTTTACTAAGCGGGGGGCTCTGCTTTTTTTGTCATGTTATTTGAGATGAAAGCCTTTGTTGTTCTACCCCTAGGTAGTTAATTTAACGCCATACATAGAATTTGTTTTGTATAGATCGATAGCCGCAAATCGGAAACGCGGTCATAATTTCTCGATTTTAATGTTGATTGGATTGAATACAAGAGACGACAAAAACGCTATCCTATTACGCTTTCCTTATATGAGCTTATGGTCTGCAATATTGACGGTGATGTCAAGATTCCTTTGGGTTCAAATAAGCATCAAAGCATATACACACACAGACAGATGCTTGGGAACGTGCTAGTAAAATCTTTTCTGCCATAGCATTATTTTCGTCTTCACATCTTGACACTACGCTATCGCTGGTTCCCTATGACGCGGTACCACAGCCCCTATGTTGAGTCGACCAGAAAAAAAGCGTTGAAATCCTTTCTAGCAAGAAAACGAATGCCGTGATGCTTACATTTCGTGTAACACTGTACTGTCGTTGTTACCGACAGGAGAACTAAACCGTATCCGGAAATATTGTGAATGACTATCCCGTATCGGCTTACACTAGCGCGCACTCCAATGTCATGTGATAGTGATTTACGAGGCTTGCATAAGCTCGCTCGGCATCTACGTGTCTCTTAGAGACCTTTCCTCCTCGAACCGGCATGTATTAGTCGCACACGCTAAGCGCCTCGGGCCTGAAAAGCCATGACGTCCTTAACGACTGACTACCCTCCACCCAGCCATTTGCACACCACCACGAAATCAGAAAAATGTCCTGCCCCGACTGTTTCCAAGGCGGCAAAGCCACCGGCTCCCCAAAAGGCACCATCCAATCTCTCCACAGCATCCCCACCTACATCGCCTCACCCCCCAGCACACCCACCTCCCACTCAACCATCGTCTACTTCACCGACGCTTTCGGCCTCGACCTAGTCAACAACAAGCTCCTAGCCGATGCATACGCCGCTGTGACCGGGCTCCGCGTCCTAGTACCCGACATCATCCCCGGCGGCCCCATGCCCGTTTCCGTCATGGACACCACGTCCAAAGCCATGGAGCCCGTCCCTTTTTACAACATCGTCGGCCAGCTCAAGCGGATCGTTAATGTCCTCAGTCTATTGTCGCACGTTGTGCCGTTCATGTACCGCGCGCGGCCCAGCTCAAAGTCCGTCTTCGCATCTTGTCTCGAGTACACGCGGAAAGTAAAGGCGGACCTGCCTCCAGGGGCGAAACTGGGTGTCGCGGGCTTCTGCTGGGGCGGCTATCTCAGCGTAAACTTGGGAGCGCAGCCCGCTGTTGAAGGGGGTGCGGAGCGCCTCGTCGACGCGGCGTTCGCGGCGCATCCGTCGTTCTTGAAACTGCCTGGCGATATCGTTGATTCGGTGACGACGTTCAAGACGCCTCTGGCTATCGCCCATGCGGATGAAGACTTGATGCTTAAGACGGCGATGGTGAATGAGGCGGAGGCGCTGTTGAGGCAGAGGGTGTGCGCTGGGCAGGGGGAGAATGGGTGTCATTATCAGATCAAGACGTATGAGGGTGTGGGACATGGGTTTGCGGTAAGGCCAAAGTCTGGCAGCGAGGCGGAGGCCAAAGCTGCGGACGAGGCGTTGCAACAGGGAGCGGAGTGGTTCAAAAAATGGCTTTGAGTGGCATGCTGTGGTTTGATAGAACTAGGTCGTTCCTCCATCGACTTGAGTAGTGCATCCAAATTGCACGCTGTACTGTGGTTGCCAGGGGAGCCAACTGCAGTGGCTTGAGTGTGGTTAGGTAGTGAAAGCAGAGAACCTCCACTACTCCTGCCTCAGAGACACCGAAGTCGCCACCAGCCATGAGGAGACCCGTGTAAGACGTGACCGAACTTGCAAAAGCATGCACTATGGCGAGTCGTTTGAAAGGAAAGAATAAGCCGATGCATGAATTTAAGTGCCACTGCCCGCCCGTACAAAGAGCGCGGATAACCGGGCCTGGTGTTTACTTAGATATCTGGGGAAGACCATAACGCTTGCTGATGCTAGTCTCTGACGTTAGTATATCAGATTTCGAGTGCGCTCTGTAGTGCAGATTTAAAAAAAATTCGAAGATGACCAACTCTTCTCTGTTGTAGTATGAAAATATAAAGACAAGACCAAAGTCCTACAAAGCGTATCCTGTACAGTACTCCTGCCAACGCCGAATGACTCCTGTAGCCCGAGACCATCGCTCATCTAAACTTGCTGTAAATAACCGCCATGATAAGAAGAACAAGCACCGTAATAATCGCAATAGTGATGATCTTGTTCGTAGCCATCCTGAAAACGTGACCTCGTTAGCACATGCTGTCCTAGGCAGGGAACCACATTCTACACGCTCCGCATCAACATCCGGCACCTTAGTTCCAGGAATAAAGGGATACGTACCTCCTCGCCATGCCTTTTAAGGTCTTGATACTCCGGTCCGTGTAGCCTTCACTCGCCAACAACGTCCCCCTCGTGTGCTCGATCTGTTCCCTTTGTCGGTGCAGATCGCTGAGCGTGCCTGCGCCAATCTCCTCTGTCTCCAGTGCCATGCGCTGCGCCGCAGTCAGCCTTCCCGACGAGCGCTGTAGCCTATCGGTGCCGGAGAGCAACTGCTGGCGCTGTTCGAGCTGAGCATCCGTGTCCGGGTTGTCGGTGTAGCGGTCGCCAAAGAGCTTGCTCCGATCACTGGCATATGATTCAAGCTTGCGTCTGGATGTGTCAAAGTCGTGCTCAAAATTGCGAAAGCGGGCGTTGTATTTGGATTTGAGGTTTGCAGGGATGTTGGACTTTTCGAGGCGCATTTGACCGATCTGTGTACAGTTAGTACTTCTCCTATCATGTAAAAACACCCCCGAGCATGCATGGTGTGGCCCTTTAGCCCAAGTTGGCGGGGCCACTTGTCGCATGCCAGAGCAGGCAGCAGGACATACCAGCTCCTCAGCTTCCTCGAGCGCCCTCTCTGCCTTGCTGATCGCCGCCTTCCTTGGCTCGCCGGTCGTCTCCTTGATGAGCTCTATCTGCTGGTTTAAATCGGCTTGTACGAGCTTCAAGTCGGCTTCATAGCCACCGAAGCGCTCGGTGCCTGCGTCGGCGTCGACGAGGTTCGACATATTCGCAGTCGCGTTCGGCGGAACGTTCGATAAGCGGGTTGGATACGGAGGCGAGCAGGCGTAATAGTTGCGGCAACGGTGTTGGTCTAAGAGGGCTTGGTGGTGAAGATGTGGACCGAGGTTGCGGTCCAGAGCTGCGGACGAAGCACTGCATAATGCGCCAAGGCCAGGGAGGCTCCGTCACGTGGGTTTCTCGGCACCTGGGCACACCTTGCGTCTCAAATGTTGCAAACATCTGAATGATTTATTCACGAATCAAGGACTCGAAATCTGCAGCTAGGGAAACATGGGGCTGTATTGTGCGGGTGCTTGCGCGGCCTATGGATTTTACCTAGGTACATATGTAGTAGGATGGATTTGCGAGTGGGATGAAAGATCTAAGCCTGGGTGCAAGTGTATTATGTGAAGTCAGAAACGCCAATCTAGAAGAAAGGATGGTGGCAATACGTTCTGCGCGTTGTCGTCGTGCTTCTGAGTATACATTTTCCTCTAAAAGATTGTGCTGGGAGTGAGAAGCTCGGAGACGGAGAAGCGGCACCAGGCGATGCAACAATTCGTAAGGCCTTGCTAAAAACCTAGAGTATAGTTGATATTTGTATTACCTATCCTAGGGTAACACATAGTACTTAGACTTTTACCCTGTGAGTCTTGTAAAGGCTTCACGAATTATCACACCACCTGGTGGCGGCTCTAGACTTAATGAGACATACTCTAGTGGTGGAACGAAAAAAAGGCAAATCTGAACAATACTGAAAGGTGGATATACTCTCATTTCTTCTAGCATCGTCGTATGCGCTGCAATAAACGAGAAACGCGTAGCAGGACGAAAAATGTCGAATAAACCATGCATTATCCTCTAATACCACAGCCAACTACTCAAGACATCGCAAAGCCGACCAAGCAAGCCATGCGGTGGCGAGCATTTGGAATGACATCGCCGGGACCCCCAAACCGTCCGCCCGCCAGCAAAGTGGTGCGCATTTGAGCCGACCTAGCCTCTTTCGCGTAGAGATTTTGTCCGCAACGCAGCGGCGAGGAGAGGCCAGGGCAGCATGGCGGACCAGCAAAAGCCCTCAAATGTCGTCGATATCGAGCTCCTTGCCGTTCTTGTTGTCTTCGCTATCGTCGCTGTCTGAACGATCCTCGTCGAACTCGAAGCCGATGCCCTCGTCGCCCTGTTCGTCATACGTACTCGACTCGTTGATTTTAGCGTTCTCGGGCAGCTCGCCATAGGCCTTGAGTGAACGGGCCTCGTCGGCGGAGTACTTGAGGCTGAGCACGGAGTGAGCGAAGCGCCTGATAGAATAGGGAAAAGAGCACTCACATAACGTCCCCCTTCTCGTCCTGGTAGTCACGCAGACTGAGCAGGATGATGTCTCCTTGGTTGATCCAAACCTGAAAAATGGTAAGCTTTTGGTACCTTATTCGTGCATGCACCTCGACTGGTAGTATTTCCCATCATAGCAAAAAAGAATCATCCGCACCTTTTTCCTCAGCTTGCCTCTGATGTGCCCAAGACGGCGCGTCCCGTCGAAGCACTGTGCCTCCAGGCGGCCGTTTCCGAGCATCTTGATCACCTGTGCGTACTCTTGGCCCTCCTCCTTGAACGTGAGCTCGCGCTTCTCGTTATCGTTCTCGTTCTTTCCCCTACGTCGGTTCTTGCCACCCTGCGCCGCAGTGTCAGCGCGCGCTCTGATGGATATGGTGGGGCAGTGTGGCGGGGTACATCTCGAGGGGTTAACGTACTTTTCCTTTATTCTTAGGCATGGTGAGTGTGCGCTGTAGTGTCTGCTGTGTAGTGTGTTACGGCGCAGCTGTGGATGTCGAGAACGGGTGGTGGGTGTCTTGCGCAGAGTGGTGAGGAGGAGTGGGTTTGATGACACGGACAATCACTGTGCGCCGCCGCTGCCCAAAGATCAGCGCCACCCGCATCCGGTCTAGCGCGGCGCGTATTTTCTGCGACGCTGAACCTTGGTACACGATGTGAATGTGATGCGGTGAAGCACCACGACCACCAGTACTCGCTCACAGTCCTTACCGGTCCCCACCCCTCCGCGCACGCAACCCCTATGAAAGTCATTGCGGCCGCCCTCGCCCGCTGCCAAACGAAGACGTTCAAGATCAACTATAGCGCCGAATACAAGAGCTTCATCCTGCATCATGCCGCAAACGACCCGCAACACCCCCTCCACATTCCGCGTGTGCGCGAGATGAACCAGCGCAAGAAAGAAAACCTGTGGTGGCATGTCACAACCTCTCTAGACCTCTCCAAGTCTGCCGTCGTCCGCTCGTGGTGCAGGCGCCGACTGCGCAATGCCTTTACCGACGAACTGAAGGACCGCGGCTTCGACGAGCACGGGAGGCTCGTCGAGGCGAACAACCTGACAGGGCAACACAGCGAGCTTGGGGCTTGGTTAAAAGCGAGGAAGGCATTCAGCTTAACGGGGAGTGTAAGGCTTCATGTTACCCCTGAGTTGGTCCCGGCGAAATATGCGGACGTGCGACGAGAAACGGGCAGCGTCGTTGACATTCTGCTTGAAGGCGTCAAGGATGAGCTAATGTCGAAGCGGAAACCGTTCACGCCACCAAAGGCTACCCGGGCGCAGTGGAATATGCCAGCGTCGACGCGTAAACCATCAGTGCGCCATTCGAATCGTAACCCACAACAGTCGGGCAGCCTCGCTTTCAGGCTACCTGGCATGAACACACTGAGATGATCTCAAATTGTTGGGGGTGATACCAAAGAGAGAAAGTCAGTCAATGCCTCAAGAACTTGGAAGAAGTGCATACATACGCCGCCTCCGTTTCAGAAGCTCAGAATGTCTGGCAGCGTAACAGCTGTCGCAGCGGTAATATGTGAAACGCGGAACACCTCCAAGTTTGCGCTGTAAAGGCTTCCATACTTTAGTAGTATGAATTCTGCCAACTTGGAGAACAGGAAAATCAGGCTCCAAAAGGCCTTCGCTGGTATATATACACACACATATATATAGTGTTAGGCCCACCATATTAGCCTCCATTTTATTCAAAAGAACAAAGCTGTAGCAGGCTTAAGCAGATCAAAGTTGCCCAGGATTATTGCTGACACCATCACAAAATTTCGCCGCTATCACTACATTCTCCATAATCCTTCATGGACCACCTCAGGCTTGCCGTGCGAAAGCTTTCTTCACAGCTCAGACTTCGCCTCTACCGGCCTCCTTCCTTTCGCAATCAGTATCGTCCGCCACATCTTCTGCCCTCCGAATTCCATGTATACCCTGTCGTCCATCGTGGCAACATCCACATCAACCAGCCCCGCATCTGTCAAGAACTTCTTCACCCCGTCGACAGTGAAGTTAGGAACTACAATCGACGCCTTCATTTTCTCGCGGTCGAAGCCGGGCTCATCCTCGATCTTGGCGCTGTCGTCGTGGTGATGACCATGCTCGTGGCCGTGTCCATGCTCATGCCCATGGTGATGAACCGCATGAGACCCGTCCGTCCCCGGCAGCGGCTCCCCATTTTCATCAGCCTTCAGGTCTCCACCCTCGAGAAAATCAGTGAATACCAGAACACCGCCCGGCCGCAGCCTCTCCTTCAAACAGTTTGCAGCATGCGTCACATCCTCAAAGTGATGGAAAGCAAGTCCCACAGTCGCAAGATCAAAGTCGTTCCATCCCGCGCCAGCAAGTTCCTTGGGGGATGGGTTCGCCTTGTCGAATAGATCGCCGACAACGGCGTTCATGGTGGAGGCTTCGAGACCGGCAGTGCGGGCATGGTCGTTGTAGGCTGCTACCATGTTGGGCGATACGTCGATGCCGCGTGTCACCGTGACATAGTGGCCGAAGATCTGCTTGGGTTAGCATGGTGTAAGATCCACAGGTAGATAGTCGGATTTACCCGAGACATCAGGCCTGTCCCGCAAGCATAGTCCAGTTGTCGTACACTGTCAGATTCGGAGCTCGATCCCGTGTTGACAAACGGGATGCCAATCCAATCTAGGCGTCCGCGTAGGTCATCGGTGATCCGCTGGTTTAATTTGGCGAAGAAGGGCTTGCTGTCGTAGGTATCCGTGATAGCACTGGGAGATCATAGTTAGATTAAAAGTTGGGGGTTTATCTGGATTATGCACTCACTCGAAGAACTTGCGGTTTGCTTCTGCGGTGGACATTTTGGGCGGAGGATGAAATTGACGAGATTGGCGGGTGAGTTGGATTTAACGATGTTTTTGGTTGCTGTGGGTTCCAGGTGGTGGTGTAGGCGAGGCTATATACACTTGCGCCTGCTTGAAGGGGTAGCGGGATGTCGCCGGTCCGTCCAAACCGGAGACATTAGTCTAATCCTGTTCTCGGCTAGAATCGCGGGAATTTTTGCCCGTGGGAGCACATTTTCAAATGTGGACTTGTCGTATTTCGGAGACATCAATGTTCACATAACGCTTCCTAAGTCTCCCTAAGTCTCCGAAAAAGTAACAAAAAGTTTTTGAGCAGATTAGAGTGCAAATCACTCGGCAACTTTTAAAATTGACATCATTCAAAGATGTCGTTGGAATCACCACTATGAGTTGATCCTTGCGCAGCGTTCGCAGTAGTGGACTGGTTCTGGACTTTCAGAGCTTGTTGACGTGCGAGCCCTTCTTCCCTCTTTCGACGTTTCCTTGCTTCCGCATCCTCCCATTCGGGCGTGACGCAGTTGGTAATAGGAAGATGTGGACAATATTGCTCAAGTAAAGCTGATCGGAAACGGTCGATCCTTTTGGCGTTGATGTTAAAGCGCTCATTGGCAATATCCACCAGTGTCTGGAGATACTGTTCGTCCACAAGGGCAATGTTTTCCTCCATGTCATTATGGTAGCCGATGATTGCATCGTAGGAGTAACCGGTTGATCGTACGGCGACAATTGGATTCAGCTCTCCACCCTTCGCTGGCGCTAAGCTCACGGCACCGCTTTCCCGAAAACCTGCACCCAGCGCCGCAGTAAGGACGCGTTGACAGTCTTCTAGAGACGCTGTCATGATATGTAGAATCTGCGTCCGATTAGCATCGTTCCCTGTGTGTGGTATCATCACGTACCATGGGTTCGAATTTCAGATGAATATACCTGCGTGATGTGACAGCAGTGTCCTCGCCAGATCCGCATTTTTTCAGCCCGAACGAAGTCATGAAATCCATAGTCCCATCTGCAGGTGACGTGACTGGATCGTGTGATATGTAAAGCCAGAAACCTCCGCCTCCTTTGCCCCCAGGCCCCGCTGGCGTTTCGTCCTGGGGTTGTGCTCTGTTAGCTTCAGCTTTACGACCTTCGAGAAAGACGCTTATCCGACCAGAGCAACTGCTAGTGGTCACTAGCCCATCGAGGTCATTTATGTCCCGAATTAACGCGCGGATAGGCGCGTCGACTGAGCCTTTGGGTGACAGATCATGGTACTCTTCATCTGGCGCGGCAAGCTGCTCCAGAATCTTTTGCTTCCGAGTCTGGAATCGCGTCAACATTACGGCGCTAGGTAATGTGCACGGCTTCAATCTCAACTTCGAATTGTGCTTGTCACAATCACACTGCGGTTTTGGTGCCGCCAGGTCGGATACGGAGTTCGTGCGGAACGGACCGCGCCTTCTTGGGAGTTGGAGACGTCAGTGCCCAGGTGGTCTGTGCATAGCCGCTTCCTCCAGCTGTCGCTACGACGACAACGTAAACACATCGATTGGATCGAACGACTACTTGGAAGAAAACGAACAAAAAATGCCACGAAAGCGGACTAAAGCGGTACCATCTACGGGTTCTCGAAGCTCCTCGAAACGCGCCGCCCCGGAAACAACACCCAGTCGCCAGTCAAAGAGAGCAAAATCAACGACTAAAAAATCCTATGCCGAGCTAGAATCCCACGAGGATGTCGAGAAACAAAGCAAGCCATCGTCTGAGGACGATGCTCCGAAACAATCGGACTACGAAGGTGCAAGCGATGAAGATCCGTCGTCCGAATCTCATCACGAGGAGATCAGCAGCGAAGAGGACCGCAAGCCGATGAAGGCAACTCCACGGGGCCGTCCTGCTAAACGGTCTGTGCTCCCCATGCACAAAAAGAAAGACACCGAGGAAGAACTGTGGAGAACTGGAGCTAAACTCGAGCCTGGTACCAAAGTGATCATCAAAAGGCCAAAGGCGCGTGAGGCGGGCGATACGCCCTATACGCAGGAAACCATCCATCCGAATACCATGTTATTTCTCATCGACCTAGCCGCTCATAATGACCGCCAATGGCTCAAAGGTGAGGCCGTCCTTGCATGGAGGCGCTTCTGGCGCTAATGCATGCGTCACGGTGCTGATGTTACTGCAGCACACGATGCAGACTATCGAACCTCGCTAAAAGACTTTAGCACGTTCCTGGAGAGTCTTTCAGAGAAAGTGATTGAAGCTGATGAAACCATCCCTGAGCTGCCCGTCAAAGACGTTGTAAGCAAGGCTCAAAGCTTAAGTGTTCTGATACAAGCTAATCTCTGTAGATTTTCCGCATATATAGAGGTAATTAACGGCAGTTACTAGCTTCCATCAGCAGGAAATTGACAGAAAGTCAGATGTGCGATTTTCTAAGGACCAAACCCCGTACAAGGTGAGCAACTACGGGTTGCTGTGCGCAAAGACCACCTTGCGTGGCGGCGTGACATGTGCGAAGTTGAGCTAACGCACGCTGTAGACGCATTTTTCCGCAGCTTGGAGCCGGTAAGTGGAATCCTGTCGAGCTACAGTGGCCACGAGGACAGCTTAGGTTGTGTCACCTTGCCAACGAACACCCTTCGTATCATTTGATGCGCAGACTACTAACGTCGTACCCTGCGATGTAGCACAGGACGAAAAGGACCGTACGCGGCGTATTACGTGCAGATCGAGCCCAGCGGCGGCAGTTTTGTTGGTAAGTGCATTCTTCTTCACGTTTTTCCGTAGGACAACGGACTCGCCTACCCATGCGTTACCATACAGCGCAATGCGCATAGTGGATTGCAACATACACATACACCAAGCTCTTTCAAGAACACGAATACGAGTCGAACCATCCGACAGCTTAGCACACCCGATACCAATATCATGCAAGGCAATAACAACCCTGCTACACACTCCTCTCTTTCCGAACCACTGGTGTGCGGATACGCCAAATGTCGAGTGGATACCATGCAGAGGAAGCAAGCGCGCGCTTAGCTTGTGTCTTCCGAGTACACAGCTATCATAATCTCATCGAGGGGTGTCGGCAGAGCACATGGGAGTCTCTATCACCGTCAATATCCGGACAAGGGTGACCCAAACACCTGGGGAGAAAATTCATACCATGTGTTTTGTCTCAAGCACGTTGTTCGAGTGTTTTCTCGAGTGGTGCAGGCAGGCCACATGATAGAGAGTATCTGGAACGATCTTGATTCCCAGAAAAGCACAACGACCCCGCTTGTCTCGTACCACCGACGGCCATGCTACACAACGTAGCCACTACGGAATATCCACCTCGGCGACCTGATGGTAGCAGTCACAACCGTTTGATCGTCGTGGAGTCGTGACCACTTTGTATTCGCGAGATATGGGGATCGCCTGCGTGGTATCGAGGCAGAGGCAGCATCACCAGCTGGTGAGAGACCCCTATAGGGCGAACTGGTCGAGTTCGGAAAAGTGGCTAGACGGTGCTATTCGACAACAGCAGCAAGGCTCTCGCGGAGTTCTCGGTTCGGAGAGAAGACCTAAGGTCATGCAAATGGTGTCAGCGTCCGAGAAACCCGATCACTCAAGAGTGCTGGCTCGCAGTGCCTCCGCGCAAGGAAAGTCGAAGCGAATTTTCCTCCGCAGCTCTAAGTAAAGCTGCCGATACAACTTTAACAGGCTCTGGACTCAACTTGGTCGTGGGGACCTTTGTTGCTGCGCAACCGAGGGCCCGCCCAGAGACGAAAGTGTGCATCGAATGTGCCCCTCCCGAGCACCCTCTCAAGCAGGCTTACAGACATGATGTCCCTGTTCTCCACGCTATGCTTGTGGCACGATGCTCCCATCGCGGAGGATATGCTCCTCAACTAGCCGTGTCGGCGACGCGTAGCCACTGTACCCCCTCCCAGCCTGCAGCAGCTTTGCAGCCCACGCCTCTACCGGCCATCCGTCCTTTGTCCATAGATCCCCATTTCAGCCGAGTACGAGCGTAGTTTTGCGCATGGAACCGCTAATCGTTCGTAGGTGGTGGGCTCTGGCAGCCCGAGGCTCAGGCGCTGAGCGCGCTGCGTCGCGACATCGACCGGAAGCCCCACAAGCTCAAACGTGTCCTGACCGATGCGGGCATCCGAAGGTCGTTCCTGGGCGGAATCCCTGACGATGAAAAGAAAGCTGTCACGGCTTTTGTGAATCAGTCGAGCAATCGGGCAAACGCGCTCAAGAAGCACCCCAAGGTGAGTGGGTAGAGTCTCCTCTTCTGCAAGCTGGAGAACAACGTATTGTGCATGTCGATCCGAGCGAATCCGTGGAATCTTACGAACCTACTTGACGCAAATACGCCATGTCGCGACGCGTTGAGGAGGAGTCTCTGCGAGATGATGGCTCAAGGGGCGAAGGGGCTGCTCGTCCGGAGCCCCGAAACGACCAGTGCAGGAGCAGTGGCGGGTGCATCGTCTAACAGAGCTGTGCTTGATGAAAGAAGACTTCATAAGAGCATTATTCGATTGAATGAGGTGGACGACGATTGATTTCCCGCTACCAAGCACTGAGGCTGCGCCAGTCACCCTAATCCGCGGCCCCAATGGACCCTAGTGACTCCCACCAGTGTGAGAGACGACAGCAACTCAGTCCCTCACCCCGTTCTCCCCCTTGTCTCTACCGTCAGCATGTGTGCTTCACGCCCATTTTCCTGTCGGCTACTGTTGGCTATGTTGCGACAAGAGACACGTGGGATAGGGCATGCCCAGGTGTAACCTTGGGACGACTGGGAAAGCGCGGACAAGGCGCAGTCTTGTTCAAGCATGAGGCATTGCAACGGCAGCTGCTCCGGAAAGGGCAATCGCAGCGAGTGCCGCTTCTAGATCGGTGAAGCCGCCCTGTGACTCTGCGTACCAACGTCCTCGCCAGCGTCCTCGCCAGCGTCCTCGCCGCTGTTCAGCGCCTATGCAAGCCATGCAGTATGCTTACCGTGTCCGCCAAACTATCTACCATGGCGTGGCGCCCGCGACCACACCGAGTCGATCCGGCCCTCGGTGGCCCTACAGCTAACTCACATCTACGGATGAACCCAGGCAACAATAATGATTCACTTTGGGACAGAAAAGGCGGAACGCTAACGCGTCCATGTTTAGGGATACGACAGCGATCACAAGGACATTGAACTACTCAGGCTCCGCAACTTCACGCTCGGAACAAAACTCTCAGACGAAGAGGTAGTGGGAGCGAAGGGCCTGGACCGAATTGCCGAACTCGTTGGCTGCATGGTTCCTTTTGTAAGTCTCAACGACTTTCTTACATCTGCCACTTGACTGGCTTGCCTCCCTCCACGGTTGCGTAAACGCGTGAGAGTGACTCGCTCCCGGCCCCGTCGCTCATCTGATACGGGATGGCCACCTTTTGTTATGCGTTGGCAATGCAGGCCGCCAACCTAAAAGTTGACCGCCGCCATATCGGCACGGTCAAAGGTGGGGAAAGCTCGCTAGCTCTGCCTTGCTGGCCGCACACCAGCCGCAAACTCTAACATGGTGACGATGCAGGTCACGTACCTCAACAGTGTCGTCATGCCAGACGAGGAGTCGTCGGACTCGAGCGAGGCGGGCGAGGAGGACGACGATAGCGGTGACAGCGGCGATGACGGCGGCGTGGATGACGGCGACGCTTGAGGAGGCTGTCTGTCCGCGTGCGGCGCAACAGGAGTGACGCTGGCATGATGATTTCCTCTCCCACGGCGAACTGGTCGGAGGCGGAGGGGATTGGTGGAAAGGGAGAGCTGAAGCGCCAATAGATGGTTGGTGTACCGGCAGTGGCGCGCACTCGAGGCGAAGTGAGGCAATCAAACGAGGTTCTGCATTAGTGCTTGATAACCCGCATGAGCAGACGGTCACGGGACCTGCTAACGACGCGCGTGGGCAGGGGTACCCGGACGGCATGGGGCCAGGGATGCGCCGTGACCGCCGACGTGACCCTGGTCCACAGTCCAACAAGGGCGGGCCGCCTCTTTTTAGCCGCTTCCTGGCGCGGCGCGCTCGACGGGCTTCGCGACCGACCGTATGCGTTGCGGACAGACGGACTGTGTTTGCTCGATGCGGCATGCATGCGCGATGCACGGCTGACCATCGGCGGAAGGTCGCCATGACTGTGCAGGCGTGCCCAGATTGCAGCCGGTTGCGTATGCCGCTGCGTTCGTCCGATGGCTGTTCTCCACCGCATCCTTGTCGCGACGGGCCGGGGCGCAAGTCGTTCAGACGCATGGGTGCATTTGCTGTCTCCTCCCAGCGCGGCCCACCCAGAGGCCAGGGCTGGAGCCTGTGTGAGCTACGTATCTACTCCTACGTACCCCATCTGTGATCTGAGACACTCCACCATGTCGCAGCCGGCTCCTTCGATGTGCGCTTGGCTGCTGCGGCTGCAGTGCATCGGCGTCGTCTACCTACCTGCCCACTACTCGGTAGTACAGGGACGCGAAAAGTGGCACTTCTGAAGCACGCCTTTCCGTCAGCGCTCAGCTGGGCACGGCAAGTCAACAGAAGGAAGAACAAGCAGCACTGCCCGGTGGCATCCACGGCCGTGACCCTGGTCGGTACATCAGCAGGTGGAGGCATTTTTCTATCCGGCCGCTGCCACGGGCGGTGTGCCCTAATTTTGCGCATGCCGCGCCTCGACGTTCTGGCTCCACACCGATCGCCGACGATTAATAAACGGCCGGCGAATCACACGGGCGTCGCTCTGCCATTTGGTTGTGCCCTAGCCAATCCCAGAAATACAGCCTTGGGATATTCACCCATATCGGCCCTCCGGTGAGATGGCGTCCCGTTGGGCATGTCGTCAAGTGCCACATCTTCCCAGATCGTCCCGTCCTGCATGCTCCTCGCTGCTGGAATCGCGCTTAATCGACGCGGTGCGACGTCCTTTTGGGGGCCGGCTCGTCGTAGGAGAAATAATAATGCCTTGCTGACCGGGCGGGGAATCCTGTCAAGGCCGTTCCCCCCATGTACGGTAAGCACCCTTCGCCCGGCCTTGACGCTGTGCCTCTGCTGTGTCGCGACACAGTGCGCTACTGCGGGGGACGGAATTTCGTGCATACAACAGCAGCCTCCTGCGACCTGGCGGCGTACGACGACTATTGATATATGCGACACTACGAGAGCGTATGCGATTGTCCACGCCCGCGGTCAGTTGATAGCATTCCAGCCAGTTACGCGCTCCTTGTTAGCGCGGTGTTCGTGGACCGTTGCGTCGTGACCGTTCCGGGGTTTGCTCTCCGCATGTTGGTGGTGGCACAGCCCTCGCCGTGTGCCATATACAACTCGTGTCGGCTCGTTCTTGCTGCACAGCGCATGCCAGGCTTGATGGAAGCTGCAGGCTTGCCATACACGCCCCATGCACGCGTTGTTGCACCCTTGGGCTGTTTCCGCGCCATTACCAGTACATATATTGTACGAGGCCCAGGTCGCGCGGGGTTCTGGCAATTCAGGAATCAGCCCCATGCTCGGACGGCTTGGACCCCAGAGAGAGCGCGCCGGTGTAGGCCCGACGGTCGTACAAAGCATCGTCAATCTGACTGTGCTGCTGCTGCGCATGCGGTAATTGCCTTGCTCGTACATGGCCGCCCACACTCTGACCCTCGTCCCGGCCCGTGATCTCGTGCCACCTGTTGCGGTAATGTTTCATCGGCTAGCTCCCGGAGGACCGTGAGCGGCGCTGCTTCAGGTCCCGTGGAAGAGGTCGGCCGTGCCGCCTCTCCCGCGAGGCGGCCACGCTGGAGTCCGGCCGTGTGGATAAAAACAGAGAGATGGCGATGGGCCCCGGTAGTGCCTGTTCCGTGTGGTAGCGTGTGCGATGGATCATGGAGGTGGGGCGCCCTGGCGCCGTGTTGCTATGTATGTATTGTCACTCGAGGATGCGAGCAAGGTACCCAAGTGCATAGCGGGCGGATTACGACGGCCTAGCGGGAGGCGGCTGACAGCGTGAGTTTAATCTGTGCTCGTTATGGAAGCGACCCCGACGCGTACGCCCGTCGTCATCCACATGGTGGCCCACGGCTGCGCGTCCGCCAAACCGTCCCACGCCAGGTCGCCATCTATGTACGTCGTTCGCGGGCCGTGTGGCAGTCAATCAAAGAATACGCAGCCTCGCGCTGGCAATTGGCCGGTCTGCCTCAGGGCTGCCTGCGACAATAAAGGGACGAGAGCACGGCAGCGGCAGGACAGCACGGCTGACCGGCGACGGCGCGTCTTGTGACCAGCAAGTCCTGTGCCCATCGAAGCCGAGGATTTACCCGTCTCTAGCACGGCTCATGCAAGGAACACGACACCACACCCACTCGGCAGCACATGGACTCGAGTGGCATCATTGGCATGCTGTGTACTGAATTGCTGCAGCCGTGCAGCCTGCAGGGCAGCTTTACACAGTACATATTGGGCCGCCGATGTTGGCCGGCCTGTCACCGGGGGACCACACGGCAAGGGCATCACTCAGCGGGCCGTCAGCATGCATTTGCCGCACCATGTATCGATGCTAGCGTATTGCAGATGGCAGAGAAGTCAAGGTCGAGCAAGCGTTCGTCAGGCAGGCTGGGATGACGGCCAACGGTTGGGTTTCATCAGCAGCTCTGTCCCCGCCGATCCCGCTAGCTGAACCTTCTTGTGGGATCCGAGCCTAGGTACAGTAGGTCAACCGTCAACGGCGACGGCGACGGCGAGGCGAGGCGTTTCGCCGTCGATGAACTGGCATCCGCACCGCTCCGCGCCGGAAGCAACTCCCTGGGCCCTGGCAGGTGTGTACGCGTAGAGCATTGCGATCAGATCTCTGCCTTGGCTCGCCGGCCGATGTGCCGCAAGAAGCTGGCATGGATCCAGGGCAGCTGTATCAGTGTGTCCTAAGCCGGCGCCGGCACAAGGAGGACGGGTGGTCTGAAGGGGCGGACGTCAGATTCGAGCACTGATTCGAGCAGATGGCTGATTCGTCGCAAGCTGTGCCCCAGGGCGGGCAGAAGCGCACGACGGCGCCGCAGGTTTTTTCTTGCAAACACGCGGCCGGGCATGGGCAGGCGTTGAACGACGACGGGCAGTGTGTGAAGGCGCCGAGTCAGGCAAGCAGGCGGAGGGTGCATTGCATCGTCGACGAGCCGGCGCTCACGTCAGTACAGGAGGAGTCGACGGTACATTGGTAGTGTGGCTCGCGCCGGGCGTCGCATCAGCAGGAAATGAGGAGACGTGAGGCACGAGCGGCCAGCCCTACGTGGCCATGTCCCCATGCGGCGCATTCCCGCGGTCCAGGGAGTGGGATGCAGCTGGCTCGACTCGCGGTCCTCGCTGGTCGCAGTCGCAGGATGGGCAGGCGACGGAGGGGGATGCATGGCGAGAGCACGGGAGGCTCGTCGTCGGTGGTGTCTGGCAGATGGACGGTGCATGCGTTGGAGGCAAGCAGAGCATGGCGGGGGCGCTCGCACGCGGCGACGGCAGTACATAGTACATAGTACATACGGTACGAAGCGGCAAACAAGGCTAGCCCCAGGCAGCGTCCACGTCCACGTCCACGCGAGGGGCCTGCATCGGGCCCTCCCGCCACCTGCAAAAAGGGCGGCTTGGCTGCTCTCGGCCCGCACCAAACGCCATCGTGTCGCTCCACAGCCCCGTCGCCTGCGTCACTCGCTGCCCGCCCAGGCCGCCCGCGCTCGTCGGCGTGTGTGCCAGGCTGCCCGCTGGTTGCGATGCTACTGCCCAGGACTGCCCAGCCAGCCCAAAGCAGCGCTGCAGCCGCTGCAGCTCGGCGGCTCGGTGCGACGACGCACAAAGACTCCTCGTGTGGGCGCACGTTTTGCTGCCCTCCCTCCCGCGCCTGTCGTCGCCGCCGCCGCCGCCGCCGCCGTCCGTCTGTGCCCTGGCCGCCCGCTTTGCCGCGCTCTCCACTCTGCTCCAGCTGCGCTCCACCGGCTGGGCGCCCACGCCCTCACACCTCCCTGGCCACCTCACCTCCCTCCTTCATGTATGCGCTGCGCTAGATCACGGCTGGCTCAGCGATCCGCCCCCTGCCCGGCAAGCTCCAGCAGGCCCCCAGCAACGCCCCTGCCAGAGCCAGGAGCAGGCCCGGCCCGTGCGCGGGTTTGGCAGTTCGGGCGCGGAATAGTCAAGTAATCGCCTTCCCGCTGCAACCCTCTCCTCCCTTTCGTTTCCAATTTCCTGGGTCTCATCCGCGCCTCTTTCTCCACGCGCCCTTCGAGAAGCACCAGCAAGCGCCGCACAACCTCACCCGACCTCTCTCTGCGCGCGCCTGCTGAGTGTTGCCGCCCCTGCTGCCCGTCCCACTCGCGCTGCTGCACTGCCTCTCTCGCTGACTTGCAGCCGTCGCCGCGGCCCGCCCTCCTCTGTGCACCCTCGGGAGCCTCCCAGCACAGCTTCCACCCCATCCACATCCACCCCCTCATCCGCCCTCCTCGGTGCCTCGAGCCTGCTCACTGCTCGCGTTCTATGGTTGGCCTGGCTACCTCGACTGCCCGAGCCGGAGCTTGACCACTTGCTCCCGCCCCTCCCTCTTCCCCGTCATCACCGCCATGTTCCCTCACCAAGGCGGCCCAGGTCAGCTCCCCACTCACTGGCAGCCGCCGACCTCGCAGCAGCCTGCCAACGGCTCGTATCCTCCGCCGCCTCGTGTAAGTAAGAGTCATGTGCTCACCAGCTGCATGTCGGCCCACGCAGCCCACCGCCATCTCCCCATATGCTGACCGCCGCCGCCCGTAGCTCAATCCTGCCCTCCCTCCTCCCCCTCTCCCACCACAGGAACCACGACCCGACATGGCGACGCACCACCACCAGCCTCAGCAGCCATACCGTCTGCCCGGGCCTCAAGACTGGAATCGAGGGCCTCCTCCGCCGGATCCATACCGCGCGCAACCCCCACCGCCTCCAAACTACATGGCCCAGCACCACCAGCCGCCGGCACCGCGACAGCGAACTGCCATTGCCTGCCGCTATTGCAGGAGACGCAAGGTAGCTCCAAACCCATGACCTCATCAGGCCAATTCGCTTACACGCAGATAGATTCGGTGCTCCGGATTCGAAGCCACGGATGACGGCCGCTGCTCCAATTGCATGCGGTTCAACCAGGACTGCATCTTCACCCCTGTCTCGGCCCAGACACAGGCCTTTGTTCCCGCACACACGGTCTGGCGCGGAGTGGGACAGCCTCCGCCCATGTACGGTGCGTATGGGCAGCCTTTGCCTCCATCGACTCACGCAGACCCCTACGCTCAACCGCCGCAACAACCGCCACCGCCCAACTATATGCCTGGTCCCTCAGGCCCTCCAGGTCCGTACCAAGCTCATTTTGCTCCGGCTTCATCCGCTGCCCCACATGATGACGCGAGCCGCGATGCGCTGAATGCTAGGAAGAGGCCTTATCCAGAGCCTCACACTCCTACCTTGCCGCCGCCGAGGCCTGGCTCAGCAGCATCGCAGCTCGCTCATCGAGGCGCTGTGCCGGAACGTCCGCAACGTGAACCTTCTCTAACTAGCGCTGTGTCTCCAGCGACTTCTTCAACCTCGTATTCGAGCGCCCCGCCTGCCCATGGCCAGCCTTATTACACCCAGCCGCCGCCCCGTCGCGCCTCCCCTCAGAGCGCGTATTCGTATGATGCAAATCGTGCGTCTTCCTCGCCCCATGCGCAGGCTCCCACTACTCCAGGTGGCACCGCTTACTATCCGCCTCCTCAGACCAATGGCAATCTGCAGCCGGTGCCTGCTCGAACCGAAGGCACGACCCCTCCACCGACGTCGCAACCTACCAGTAGGCCCGGCATGCGCATAAACGACCTCGTGACCGATAATGGCAATGGACGCAGCTCGACCGATTCGAACATGCTGAACATGCTCAATCGTCGTCCCATGTAGATCACTGAAGACTGGGACATCCGCGATCAGGAGCCGGTCTTCTGCATGAGATGGTCCTTCCAGCCACCTGTCGTATCCTCGACATGTGCGGTGTATTTTCTGTTTTTCTGTATAACCCTCCTGTCTGTGTGCTTTCCTTTCCAGAGAATTGCCTGGATTGGACGGACGCATCTGGGTGGCTTTCTGCTTTCCTGACAGCTTTATGAAGATACCTCCAGTCTCTTTCTCATAATTCCACGCTCGGGTCTTCGACACTCCCCGATCTGCGTTCTCTCGGATCCCTGTCCATTTCATTCTCGCCATATGTACTGGACCTTGCGGCGGACCAGATCGGAGAAAATTTCTGGGATGATGTTTCAACAAGTTCTTGCTGACTCGGGATGTAATGAGATCAAGCGAGGAGTCGTTGGCAAGCGCTGCAAGTTTTCCACGTTAAATTGGGCCGGTTTTTGAACTTTCAGCGCAAAATGATATTAGAAGGGGAATCCTGCATCTCACTGGTGCTATTTGGGGCCAGCAGCTTTTGTGCTCTGGAATGTGGCTGTTTGTGCTCTTTCTGATTCCCAATTTTCCTTTTGTCTGTTTTTGGGTTGATTTTGTCCGCGCAACACTTTTTGTCCGGTTGGGTCTAGCACTGTCTTTTCCTCGTCTGTGTTTCACGGTTGGGTGGTATTTTGCTTTTTTGTTTGTTTTGCCATGTCAACTCTGCGAGTCGGAGACTAAATTGCTACATCTGGGAATAATGCCTTGTTGAGAACTGTACTTCTCAACGAATACAACCCATGTTATGGTATGTTTGTGACTTGTCTTTGCAACGTATTCCGTATCCCCGTCATCATCCTTACACCCATTCACTCAGTCATATACCTTTTCAGTTTCCTTTATTGATGTCCGTTCATAGTTAACTCAACCTTTTACAAATATTGAGACTTGCGGCGTTGGTGAATCTACCTAGGGTAGGATCACTACGGCTTTCATCTCAAGGATTAGTACAAAAAAAGCAGAGCCCCTTGCTTAGTAAATAAAAATGAGACTTGACAGCACAACCAAGGTTCAGCACCTGTATCTATTCACTGATCTATGCATCTATTTATTTATGTGCACACTCACAGGCGTAAAATGCCGTACTAGTTTAGTTAGTCTGCCCTGTGCACGATGATGGACATGAAGCACACGCAAACCCATTACAACTTCATTCGTTCGTTCCTTTCTGTTCCTAGTCTACTGGAACTTTTTTTGCAGGGTACGAGAGTTGATATCACAAGAGGAACCACAGAGTAGCGGCAAAAGTAACGTCTGTCACAACATTGAGCCCGCCATGATCCCCATCGGCGAGAGCGAAATTCTTCTCATATGTCGCCACTCTCACTCGGATGATTCGGAGGGAATGGAACGCTTGTGAAAGGGTCAAGGAGGGGAGGAGGGGGCGCCAAAAAAATTAAATTGAGAATTTCAGGATTCTCGCGTCCCCTGACATTACATCATCCTACCAGAGTGAGCCATTGATTGCCAACGAACTTTGCAACCTCCCGCTATGACTTCATCGATACGTATGTGTAGCCAAGTAGCACGAGCCCACTCCCCATTTTCCAATCCACTTCTAATTCTAATTCCAAATAATTGATTCCCTACTCACAGGTGGGTGCAAGATCCAAGCATGTGATGCATGCAGCGCCCACCAGCACCTTGCCTGCATGGACCCTGAATCCGAATGTCGCCATCGCATCGCATCGCACCGCACCGCACCGCACCGCGCCGTACCGTACCATACTCTAGGTCCCGTAGTCTCCCTTTGTATTCCGCGGAGGGAAAGTTTGGCTAGCTGGTCGATGGGAAGGTGGGCCGTACCGCTCCCGCCGTGCCGCCAACTGCTCCTCCAGACGCATGTGCTATAAGGTTTTCGTTGCTGCGGGGAAGGGAGGGAAGGGGTGCCGGGTCGGTTGGTCGGTGGTTTAGCGGCTGTCCAATGTTCTTTTTGGGTGGAGGGCCTGGGAGATGGGCGGAGGGATGGCCGTGGGAAGGGTAGCTGAGAAGGTGGGAAGGTGGGCCGTACCGCTCGCTCCCGTGCCGCTGCTCGATCTGGCTTGTTGCTGCGGGGGAGAGGAGCCATCTTAGCGGCTGTCGAATGTTTTTTTTGAGCTGGACGGCAGAGATGTGGTCGGAGGGGTGGCCGTAGGGGAGGGAGTGTATCGTGGTGTTGGGGGACGGTGGCGTTGGACGTGTACCGTGGTTGAGGTGCGGGACCGGGCCGATTGGGATGTATCTAGGGCGAGTAATTGGGGCTATGGTGTCTACGAAAGTGGTGCGAGTGGTACAAGTGGTGCGGTTGAGTGGGTTGGTGGGATTGAGGGCTGTGGATAAGGGAGGGAGGGAGGGTTGGTGGACGGCTCGGGGGATGGGTACGTGTGTTCGATGTGGCTAAAGATGTGCTCTAATTTGAGGGCTTTGTATTTGTGATAAAAGGGTAGAGTCGAGGGGTTCTGGGTAGATGTTCGGAGAAGATTGTGACTGTGGGGGTTTTTAACGTGGTGTGTATCTATCTTGTGTTATTCGGGAAGTGATCGTGACATTGGCATATTCAAATCGGCGCTATTTCTTTGACGTAGAGTGTACGTATGTCGCCATGGATTCCAAGGTTGACTTCAATTTTCCTGGTGCATTGTCACAGGACTTCATGGAGTGTCTCTGATAACGCAACGCTACCGCGGCACTGGACACCATCAGTCATTGTAACGTTTTTGAATAAATTTGCTCAATTGTTATTGGTAGAATTTACGGTGAGTATGCAGGGTATGTATCACTGTTGTATAGCAACGAAAATGCCGGATTTTCTGTATGATGACCTTGCAAGGCACCTAATCAGTGGCATAGCATAGGTACCCAATTCTGTTCACACCATAATTTATTTTACATGATCTTCACCATTTGCACGCCTGAGGTTATCAACAATCTCGCGTCCTGCGCACGCAATGTGCAAAGTATACGCAACGCCGAACGCCGAACGCCATCGAAACAGGGCGAGTGCCCTCGAACCGACTCACCCTGGCTGTGCAGTAATTGTATGACAGGTCAAGCCGTTGACTTAAATGTTAGGCTTGTGTGTCAACTGGACTGCGCCAGATGGAGGGCAGGCTGCTCGAGCTTGGTGCACTCGAACGCGGATTGATTGCCATAATAAGAGTACGGTAGAGCTACCGGTCCCGCTCTGATAGAAGGCTCGTTGTTGCACGTTAAATCGCGTCAGATAGTACCGCGATGTCATTTTCGTTTCCACGCTCGCAACTTGTTAAAACCGATTTAGCATAAATATCAAGATTGATCTGCGCTAAATTAATCAACTACTATATCATAGTTGACTTTCGCAACTGAGTAATCCTGATAAACTGTGTATCTGGGATAAATATGCATTCGACACTGACTGCTGAGCTGAAACTTTATTATGTGACACCCAAAGCAACGACTCCGAGTCTTCTTGAACTTTGGTATAACTGGAAATTGTTATAGAGGCTTTAGGAACTCTTCTCGTCGTCTTGTTCACGATGTAGACTCCTATTGGCGGAAGTGACCTTGCAAGACACCTGGAAAGAGCCCCCATCTTGTTCTTTTCTTTTTTTTTTTTTTTTTTTTTTTTTTGCAACCTTCGTCCAATTGATACTCTACGCAATACGTCGAGCTTGTAGAAAGAAATTGCTGGCTTGAATAATTCAAATCCTGCAGCGTTGAGTTGGACCTGCCGATGTTATATTTTATTCAAGGTAGGCGAGAGCGTTGTTGCGGGCAGGTACTCCGCAAGGCATCTGGCAAGAGCTCCCACTTATTTGTTGACGATCGAAAGCACTCTCAATCTTACACTCTACACTCAACACCCTTCTGGCTCCCAACATTCGCCTTTAATTGCCAACATTCTGTCAGATACTTGCCCATCATCGACCAGCGCTTCCGGTCCAGTCCGCATCAGCAATTCGGAAGAGAAAGCCTCCAAGACTGAATCTCCCAAGTTCCATATCACGCCCTGGACAACTGTCTCGAAATGTCTGCCCAGCCTGCCCAACCTGAACAACCTGAACAACCTGAACCTGGCTTCTATTACACCGTTGATTATCTGGACCCCAACGGCACAGTAACGTGTGGCTATGTTCACGAGAGCCGCAAGGAAATCTTGGAGAAAATCCACGACCTCATTCAAGCGGGAGTCCCCTGTTGGCGATACAGCAGCAAGCTAAAGATCACGTTCAACGATGGCAAGTGGAACTCTGATGGTGGAATGAACACGGAAAATTGCACAGATGGTCGTAAGTTTTCGTTGATCCCAAAAAAGCAGAAGACACGTTCTGATTCTTTCAGTCTATAAACAGTGCATGGTTATGTGGGGTCATCTCTACCCGAATGGCAAATACGGTGCTTTACCCGGGGGAAATCCTACCATGTGATCCGGATTTCTGTCCTTGCACTCATTTGGCGGTCTTCCCTTCTGCTTGGTTGTGGTTGTTCTTTGGTTTTGTTTCGTTTTCTGGATGTTGCCTGTATTACTGTACTCTCCTACGGCTTCTCAAACTCACTTGGGGGTCTTTCTTTCTGTTTGGATGGGGTTGTTTTTGTTTTGTTTTGTTTTCTGGATGTTGCCTGCATTACTCTAGTCTCACATGACTTCCCACACTCATTTGGTACTGTCTCCAATTTGGACTATTAGATAGATTACAATGTCAGCTTTTGCTATAACAACGTTCACCGAATGATTATTGTGCATCTTCGGTAGCATGAGGCTTCCGTTTCCTAAAGCAGGCCAGAACTGGCTGTACGGAAGATCGAAGTCATTCATAGAGCTAACTTAAACAGCAAGTTCCGTCACTTTGCCTCATGCTCATCATGATAGGCAGCAAAAGGTCGGTTGCATAGGCCTCTAAGAATAGTCGCGTTTCTCTGGCGTATAATTTGAATTCGTTAATTATCAAGATTTTACTTAATAAGGATATAACAACTCTGCTGGTCGACATGATTTGAGCTTGTGGGCGCGCCACATTATATACCCCACTGATACCTTCCCTAGTCGCCACATCCCCGTCGTTGAAACTTAGGCCGTTTCCTCACTTGCAGTACAACTTCCGGCTCCTTACACAACTCCTCCTCATCCTTTTCCGTATAAGTGTCAATGTACGGCTGTGCACCCCAGGACTTGCAGTGCATGTCGTAGTAGATGTCGTCTTCAGAATCTGACTCCAAATCCTCGTCGCAAATGCCGGCAATCTGCAGGGCAGTGTGCGTTGCTTTGACAAGAGGCTCTACCACGGCGTAACCGGCATTGAATGCGGATGAGAGGGCTCTTGGTCCGCTAGTGGTAGTAGCAGAGGGTTTCTGCAAATTTTGCGATGACTGTTGCGATGCTAACGATATATTGGACGCTTGACGTTGGCCTAGGGTCTGGGCGAGGGCATGATCATTCGCGTCATCGCGTGGACACTGCTCGTCTTTGAGCAAGTTTGAACGACTGGGCCTAGATAACAGTGATATTGGAATGCTGCTTTCTGCGCGAGTGTGCGGTAACGTTTCCAAGAACCTTCTTGATATCACCCTGAGGTACGTTGACATGCAATTCCCGATTCCCAAGATCCACAGAAGGAGTCTGGAAGGGGAGAAAGGGACTCTGCAAGTCGACCGTAATCCAGTCCTCGGGGCCATATTCTAGACGTGGTTTTTGTTTTCGTCGCACCGTCCAATAGTTTACCGGGAGCGAATCTTCAGTAGAAACGTCCTGGTACGTGCCGCCCATGAAGCGGTTCTTCTGATGTTGCTCAAGTCCGGGCTGCTCAGATGGACCACCAGTTTCTACAAAGCTCCAATCCCCGCAATGGTTTTCCGGTTGTCCCTTCTGAGTAGAGTCCTTTTGGTGTCTGTCATGCTCCATGGATGCTGTTCGCCCTTCCTCGATTTCTGTTGGCTTCGAGGGAATACCACGCTCTAGAACGATCAAATTCTCCAAATAGTCATCTTCCGATAGAGAGCCTTCGCTAGAACTCTTCAGCTGCGTGTTTTCGTCCAACTTCTTCTTCTGCTCTTCCTCGAGTTTTGGTGGGACCGATGCACAATTTCGCTCTACGAGGATCCAATCTTTCTGATGTTCTGGTGAACATGTCTCCGGCGAAGGTTCAGCGTCGTTCTGTTGAGGCTGCACAATCACTGCTGCGGTCTTGTCTTCCGAGAGGTGGCCTGACGATAATCGTTCCGGTAGCGGCTCAAGAGACATCTTTGGTGCTGGGCGAGGGTCCTGGAATTCCAAGTTAATGGTTAGTCTTAGATTGTTCACTGTGATATTCGTTGCGCAAGTGTCGTCCCATAAGAACATTCCAGAGAGTAGAGGTACGGGTTGAATGTGAGGTTGGGGTAGTACTCGAGTCCTCGAGGCGTAGTGCACGTATTTTTTAGTGATAAATGAGACATGATCGTGGCTTTCACCGGCGCTAAAGCAAAGACGAAGGTAAAAACTGGTGTGACAGACCAGGTAGGCAACGGCAACCGGATGGAAGACAGGAAAGAACGCAGAGACGCTAAGCCGGATAAAGCCCAGTCTACCATCTAAACATTGTGAATCAAGTGTCCGTCAGCCAACGGTGCCAATGTAGGAATACTTTCTCTTGTTTAGTATTACATAAAATATCAGAACGAATACCATCAGCAAGGCACTTCACAATATGTAAGCAGCTGCATCGTGACTCCGGGCGGATCTCAGCATGATTGGAATATGAGGGCAGCAGCAAGCCTGTAATACAACACTCCGTGAAGCTAGACAAAAAAAAACAATGCACTGCACTTAAGTGATATCTACACCCGATGAACGTTAGCAAAAAGTTAAAAGCCTTCTTCACATACGATCCTAGGATCTTGAGAACAGAGCTTTCCGTTCGAACAACATTTCCACCTCTAATGACAGCGTCTTCGATCTGTGCACCATGAATCTATATCGCAACGAAGATTGTGCAGTGAATATCGGGCGGAGTACGCAGAGTTGGAACCACCCGAGATTTTCGGATGAGAATAATGATCAAGTCAGTAGTTAGAGAGTGGATTGTCCTATTTGAAAAGAAGGAGATGGAGGAGGTTATATGAGTGAGAATCGTGGTGCTGCCGAAAGGAAATGTGAATCATGCTATATACCTCACCGTGACCCCGCAAACATACCCGAACGCCAGCAGCTCCTACTCTATTACCTTTCCATTATCCGATAGGAATTACGACCATTACATCATTACCGACATGGAATCGTGAACAATTTGAAAAGTTCGAGCCATAGTGACAGGACGTATCTTGCCATGGCCGTGGTGCACATTTCCTCCCCACGAATAGACTGACGCGGGAAGAGAACCTCTCGCAAATCCTCTAGTCAACGGATAGGCGGGATCAAGACCTCAGCCACTCGTTTTCCTGTGGTGTAGACTCTTGTCCCGCGTTATCGCTTCTGCCCGAGGGCAAGTTTTCCACATGCTCAGATCCAGGCTGTATAGCTCGCTGGGGCTGGTTCTCATTTTCATCATCACCGGCATCTTCTTCCACTCTGTCCGAGTAGGCATTGAAGTTGGGCAGGTAATCAATCGCTCGTCGGGAGCCATTACTGCCATGCTCCTCGTCGGCGAGGATACGAGAGACACGGTCAGGCACCACACGATGTAGCCAGGACTCTCGCTGCGTGGGGATAGCAATGATGGCAAACTGGATATTGTCAGCACTAAGTATGGGAGTATGAGAGGCAAAGACATGATAGATACGTGCCTGCCAGATGAAAACCAGCCCAACGACGGCCATGAGGATACCAGCCGCTCTTTGTTCCTCGGCTTTCCACGGTCCTAGACATCCATTCGTGCGGCCGAATGCCTTCTCGCATGCCAGAGTGTTATGCGTCTTGTCTGGAAACGGCCAGGCCATATCCCGCGAGTTCTTCAGCCCACAGCAGCTGAACGCATCCTGTATCGCTCGCACTCGCTCGGCATTCTTGTGGCGAAACATGGTGGTCCAGCGCTCGCGCAGCCCGCAATCGAGGCTCGACGGCGGAGCGGCATGTGTACCGAGCAGGGTGATGACGACGGTGGAATAGATGAAGATGAGCGTGTTTGCGATGATGACGAGGGGCGGGCGCTGGATCTCACCGCGGTTGAGGCGCTTGCGACGCTCTTGCTGGCGCGTGACATCATAGCCGGCTTCGAGGAGGAGGCCCGACACGAGGGGGAGCAGGGTTGTTGCGTATACGAGGCCGTTGGGAATGGGAAGCGAGAGCCGGCTTGCGCGGGAGGCGGTGCAACTGCATCGATTAGCTCAGGAGCATGGCATCTTCATGTCTGGCGGTACCCAGCGAGTGCAGTGACGAGTACGAGGAACTGAAGCTTGTTAGTCTTTGCCAGTAGGCTGTAGACTGACATGGCTTACCACGACGCTAACCGCTATGACGGCTCGCTTCCTGGTGTAGGTCATGGTTGTGCCTGGGCTCTCAGTGCTGCTGTAGAATCCGATTGCAAAGCGTTGTTGTGGATAAGAGAGCCAAACGGCTTGAGATCAAGGTGAGCCGGATAAGCGGGAGCGAAGGCGACGAGGCTGCGTCAATGGTCTGATGACTCTGATCGAAGGGCTGCCAACTTCTCCGCACGTTACGTACACCCGCTAGCTAGGGATGCAGCGCATGGCGGCAACGAAACGGTGCCGCGTGATTGGTGAGCAGGCTAACTTTGTGCTCAGACGCCGAATGCATCTTCCAGGCACTCGAGAGCTTGCAAGTTGTCGTGCAAGCTCTCGAATCGTCTCGTGCGGAACGAGACGCGAACATGTGGGGGGGATCCTGATTAGTCAGCGGCCTAATCATCGTGTTATGTTGACCCTCGCTTTAGCTTTTCCGTTCGCCAGATCCCTGTTTGCTACACACTTCACATACGCTCGTTCGTCCGCAACGTCGACGTGTCATAAGTTTGCCCAACGACCATAGTTCTCCTGGACCACAATCGCTATTACGGCACACATTCACAGTTTACGTCTGCACTGGAATTGTGAAGCTATCTGTAGACAGCATGGCTGCACTTCACGATTCAAACGACTCCCTTTGGAAGGATAAATTCACTGTATCAGTGACATCTTCCTGTCAACGACAAACCTCTCTTCCACATAATGCTCCTCCGCCACCGACATGCGAACTCCCTCCCCAAAAGCAGATAGCTACCGCAACGAAGTTCAAACCCGTATACAGGATCTTCTAGCAGGCCGACGCCCACGACACCCAGTATTGAGTCAACACAGCACGCGGCGTCTTATTCTCGAAGGTGTCGTGGAAGAGGTGAGAATATATCGTTTGAACAAGGAACGGGACACCATACGAGCTAGGGAGGGCGCCGCGAAACCTAAAAAGATGCCTAAAGAGCATCGAGGAAAGAGCAGAAGTAGGTCTCGCGAAAAATCGGGGCGTGGGCACGAGGAAGGGAAAGGTGGTCGTCGTGCTAGATCGCGTGAACGAGGACGCGGAAAACGACACGAAGGGTACGATGATAGTGAGTCAGAAAATTCCATCTCGGGCGGTACAGACCGACACGACCGAAATTCGGAACACATGATGAGTGGCGGTGCCTCTGGAGCTCATCGTGCTAACCAAAGAGGTGCTCGATCAGACGACTCGTCTTTAAAATCGCACAGCGACGATAAAGAAAAACATCGCTCACGCTCCAGCTCTCCGAAAAGGGGCCGATCACATCGAAAAGAGCGTTTCGACCGCAACGGCAAACCGCTGGTTCGATGCAAAAGAGGCTGGCGAGACGCGTCTGTTGGATCGCCTCCAAAATTCAAATTCGAGAAGGGACTTACGCTGGGACTTGCCACACATGTGAAAAACTGCTTGCAGTGGGGAAAGGAACATCATGAGATGAAGGTGCGGAGGGGGGAAAGACGTGAGAGGGGATCTTTGGCGGATCGACGGAAAGCCTTCAAAGAGCGCAAGAAAGGGGAGGGGAAGAAGGACGAGGGGAAAGATTCAAAGGACAAGCAAAGGGAGCGAAAGAGAGAGCACAGTGAGGATCGAGCTCATGGCAGTCACCGACGTGGTAAAGGCCGACATGATTCCGACAATGAAACCAAGCACAAGTCTCACAGGCGCAAAGCCACTCCACCACGAAAAGAGAATAGCTCTCATCCTCGAGGCCGTGGCAGTCATCAAAGTAGTGACGACGACTCTGAAAGTGACGACAACCACAGATACCAAAGGAGAAAGGGGTCTTCTCCACAAGAAGAGCATAGCCCTCATCCTAAACATCGCTCTGGTCTCGGAGCTGATGCCACCCACAAGGCCCAAGCAGAATCTGATGCCCATTCAAGAGGCGAACGCTTAGCTAGACACGAAGAAGAAGAAGAAGCTAGAGACTCGTCTCCCGGCTCTCCAGTTGGTCGCCACCCGTCGCGTCATGAGAACATGAGAGGTGGGAAGAGCCACACCAGCGGAAGCTCCACTCGATCAAACGCCAGCACAAGCCATTTCGAACCACCGCAGCCGGTGTATGAAGAAACACCCTCTAGTCAAAGCGTTGAAGAGCGTGATCGAGTCGAGGCTCAAAAAGCTGAAAGTAAGTAAGACCTTTCTCATGCTGCAGACCGAAGGCGCTAATCTGGTAGAGCCACGAGGCAGACACGACTCAACCAGCCCAGAGTCTACGCGGCCGGGGTACCACGCTGACAATAGCGGCGACGACGACGATACCGACCATCCTCACCTCGCTCAAGGACCCAAGAACAAGGGCACGACTTCCATGAGGGAGTCCCAATGGTGGTCTGAACGCTCTGGAACCCCAACAGACGACGGTAAGCATGCGGCGTATGATGGGGACGATGAACCATATTTCTCCGACCACTTCGCAGAGAAGTCAAAAAGTAGACCAGTCTCGTCAAATCAATCCACTCCACATCCACCCAGAGAAAATCATCCCGGTAAGTTCGTGCTAGTATACAAAAATATCATAAATATTGACTGCTTGCCAGAACCTAGAGGACGATCGCCAGCGGAGGGTTCTCGCCCAAAGACGGCTTCATTTGACTCTCCAAATGAAACTGAAGGCCGCACTCGTGATTCATCATCAGAGAATGTGGACGGTGATGACTTCGCGGCACAGATCAAGCGCCGGGCTCGGGAGATGAAGAAACAAAAAAAGGGGCGGGAGTCATGACAAGTCAGGTAATGCAGATTGAGTTGTGATGCTAATATATCAATTGGGCTCAATATTGTAAGTTATGTTCTTTAGTCACTAAAATTGCTACTCAGCTTATTATAGCACTTAAACCCGAACATAGCGCCTGGTAATGTTCAGAGTCGCAGTACCAGGGCAGCCGTCAAGTTTTAATCAAGTTTTACCATCAGACTGTTGGAGTTCATTCTAGATCACTGCGCTGGGGAACTGGCCTTGTGGTACAGCAAGGCGTCAAGAGCGCGGATTTTGTATATGCTTCGGTGGAGTGGAACATTGTAGACATTGTAGAGTTGTGATGACAAAATATTCTGCAGCGACGGCTTTGTTAAAGGGCGCGTCGCGCTTGCAAATGACAACATTCGAGATGACCAACGATCACCACCAGATCGTTCTTGACATCACATTTCGCGATTATTTCCATTGTTATCAAAAGTCGATCATGTCTTCATTATTCTCAAAAGCGCTATCATTTATTACACGACTCTCCAGTGTTCCAGTTTCAATATGACTGGTCGAGCCTTCCCTACCACCGAAAGAAACCCTTCATCCTCTGGAACACCCCCTTCTTCGACTCCCCACCCTTGCCATGAGCATACACCTTCCCCGCGACATCAGCATTCTCGCGGTCATCGCTCCATATCCACATACAGTATTTTACCCACACCCACGGAGACAACCAATGTACTGGCTTCGAGTGGGGAGCTCTCGATACGGTGTCCGCTCTTTCGAAGATGTCTAGCTCTTCTGCTGAGGGGACGGGGTTCGCGTATTTGAACGGCTTCAGTCGCATTTCAGTTGGCATTCTGGCTTTTGGGGAGGGTCGTGAGCTGGGAAGACTGGCTTTTTGGGGGAGCCTAGTTGTTGTGGAAGATTTGTGTTGGATGGTGGGGCTGTTCGGTGTTTCTTGTGTGGGCTGGACCATTTTACTCTGGGTTGAAGAGGCTCTGTTGTGGGACTTTTGTTGGTTGAAAAGGCAAAGGGTGGGCTACTTTATAGGGGCCGGTACTCTACCTTGGGCATGTGTTTTAACATTGCATGCTTGTGGCAGTCTGTGCTTTAACGATGCAGATAGATAGCGCAGGAGGGAGGAATTATGACGCAGACATAGTCACATGAAACTTGGATGTGGGATTGATTTCAAAATTCAAACAATATTTGATTTTATTTAATTCAAAACTATTTCAATACGTGACTATTAAAGCCACAAGACTTCTACCATCACTTTAGGCTCTATAGCTTTTCAATCTCCAGTAGCACCCCTAGCACCGAGGACCATCCAGGACGATCGACGATCGACCCAATACAGGACAAGACTTTCCGTCCGCACCCAACAACTCTGACTAACCATCTCTCCCTCAGACCCCACCCATCTTCATCTTGAACAATTTCCGAACCTTCTTCGCACCCTTCGAATACCACCTAACCTTCTTCTCCACCGCCATTGCATGCTCCGCGCCAGGCGTACACACAATAACATGCTGCATAGCCCTCATATTCACCCCCTCATCAGCCGCACACACCGACCCCGCAAGAGAAAGAATCGACCTATTATTCCCAGGATACCGGTCCGGCGGCAGGAAAGACTCTAGACCTTCCGGCCGCGCCGACAAGGGTGCGTACGTGTGGCCCATGGGTCCATCGGACAGAGGCCGCGGACGGAGTGCTGGGACTGAGACAACGCGTCGGGAACGAGTTGGCATGCGGCCGGCGTTGGGAGTGAAGGGTTGAGTGGAGAGCACTGGGAGGGAGATGGGTACGGCTGGGGGAGTGTAAGAACGGGGTTCCTCTGGGACTCCGAGTGAGGGGCCGGCGGACTTGGGAAAGGTACGTCGGTTCTGCCGAGCGAGTACATGTCCTCGGTCTAGAGGTGATACCACGCCCGGTGTCTTCGCACTGGATGTAATCTCAAGGTACGCATTTGCCTTGTTGATATCGACTAGTGCTGGGCGGTCATGGCGGTTGGCACGGCGGTCCCGCTCCACGTTTTCCGCTCGTAGCGTCACATTTTGATGCTTTGCTTGAACTGATTTCGATGGAGTTATTGTGGTAGCCAAGCTCATTGCGGGGGCGAGGGAAAAGCAACGTGTAACCACAATGTTGATTGTGGGGTTTGAATGATTATTTTTTGCGTCTGATTGGGGCCGCGAGAGGTTATAACAAGGGAGGCGGTGCGCTCATCAAAGGAAGAGGCACTGTGTAGGAGTTGGTAACAAAGCTTTGTGGGTGCTTTGCGGTTGCACAATGTTGAGATGATGGCATTGTGAAGACGGTGCAGCAGTAGGACTCCGTAAGACGCACGAATACCATTGGTTCCGGTCTCGACCGAGACCCACAGGCACTTCACAGTCAAATCACATGATTGAGGAACTTTTCAATTTCAGAAATAACGCAGCCATGAGCGCGTCATCAACTGGATCACATGTATTCATGTGATAGATATCTTGCACAGAGCTGGTACACAGAAAAATAGGTTATAGCTAGATTTTCATTTACTATAGTATAGTTGCGGGATGCAGCTTTGTTCACAAAAAAAAATACCATTGGTTCAAAATGTAATACCTCAAATAGATTCCGTTGTTGGTCTCGTATCCTATTTCCCAAATCTTGCCAAATCCCCATTCTGGAAAACCGAAATACAAAATTTGAAATCGGAACTCAAACTCAAAATCCATTACAATCTTTTAAAATTTCTCAAGATAGCTGTTATAACTAGCTTTGTTCTTATCGTAGAACGACCACAAACCCGCACCTACTCGCTCCCCAACTTCCCCCCCTTCCCAACCTTCCAAAGCGTCCTAAACTTCCGCCAACCAGAGCCATTCTTCCCAGTCTGCGCCTCAACTTCCCTCAAATCTCCCCCCTCAAAAGCGCGCTCAGACCCGCCATCCCCAGCCCCCCACTTCGAAGCCACATTCTGCGCCTCCTCATACGGATTCGTATCATCCCCCCCAATACTCTGCGCAAAAGACGGTGCTTGCAACACATCAGTCACAAGCCCATTTTCTACATGACTACCGCGTTGCAAAAAGGTAGAAAACGTCCGCGCAGGAAGCTGTCCATCATCCTGCTGGGGTGTAGAACACCCAGAGGGAGTATACGACTGTCCATTCACCTCAGATACATTTCCATCATCTCGCCAACCACCATCCTGTAACCCCGCATCGAGCGTCCATCCAGGACTAGTCACACCATCCCTTCCCAGCGCCAGATTCCAATCTCTACCCTTCCACCCAGCACCGACCGCAAATCCAGGACTATCATACCCACTACAAGGCTCCACAGACAGTCACTGCGCTTCCCAGCTCTCCCGCAACGCCAGACCGTCCGGTAAGCCGTCCTGCGGGAGAAATGTGATAGGCGGGACTTCGACACCCGAATAGTACTCTTCCAGTGATTCTTTCTTGAGTAGCTTCTGCGTGGGAGTGGGATTGCGTAGGCGGATTTTGAAGAGGGGGAAGTCGTTGGATAGGAGCCAGGTGGATAGGACGGGTGCGTAGGGACGGGTGGGCTGGGGGTGCTGCAGGGTAGTGTGTGCACTGCGATTGTAGAGAGCGGTTGTGATCGGGGAGATGGTTTCGGCCATTTTTTTCTTCTTTTTGCGTTTGCGGGGGTTTTTTTCGGTGTTAGATGGAAGGTGTTTGAGAAGTGTGCTTGGGCTGATAATTTGCCGGGGGAGGGTGGAACGGCTTTGGGTTGCTAAATGCATGGATGCGGTTTCTCATTGTTAGTGTATGTGGTGGTGGGATTGACAATCGTTACAACTAACATGTTTTTGTCGGTGGAGGGGCCGAAATTTTTTTCCGGGCGATATGTGACTTAGAAGGAGCCGAACCAAAGTTCAAGTACCACAACTATACTTCCATCACATGCGACTCTTATACTTTGCCAGTGAGGGGAGCCGTGGTGGGATTGATTGCTGCCTCGGTTTCGTGGAGTCGGCTGGGAGTTCTGTAAACACAATGGAAGGCAACATTGTGGAATACCTGGTTCATTGGGTGACACTGCTCATATATCGGTTGAAGGAACAAGCAGTCGTCGTCGATCATGATGTTGCTAGCCGCAATGTAAACTCGAACGTTCGCTTCAGCTCTTCAATTGCCCTGTCAACTCAAGCGCGACCAATAACTATGATCTATATTGTAATATAATACAATCCCGAATAGAAATATCCAACATACCATTAGCAAAAAAACATTAAAAGTTCATGACCCATATGTTGATTGCTCACCACAAGTCAGACCTTCACCATCTCATTACTCTTCCTCTCCCCCTTCGACCTCGTCATCTCCCTCCGCAGGCAATTCTTCAAGCACCTCTCCACAAGCCTAGGATCACTCGCCAGGAAGCTTTCATCCACACTAAATCGTGCGCTATACCGCTTCAAACAGCTCCTCTCACTGCCAATCTCCTTTTGGAATACGTGCTCTAGGAACGCGTACGAGTCGTCGAACGTCTTGTAGCAGCTTGTACATGCGAATGTTGCTCTTTCATCCTTATTCTGGGCTGTGGGTAATATGTGGGATTGGAAGAGTATGCGGCGGTATTGAGGGAGGCCGGAGTGCGCGGCGACGGAGATGTGCATGTTGCAGTACGGACATATTTCGCGGTCGTCGTAGGGGTCTTGTGGGCGGAGCTTGGGCGCTTGGATAGTGCTTTTGTAGTTTTTGTTTTGGTCTTTCTGCAATTGGAGTGCGAACGGGCAGAACTTGACGGAGAAGCGGGGAGGCGGTAAGAAGGGCGCGGGGTTGCGGGTGGATAGACGGGCGACTAGGTCTTGGAGCGCGGCGAGACAGGCGCGTCGAACCCCTCTTGCCGCTTTGAGGACTTCGTCGTGGGGTATGCGGTACGAGACGCGGCAGTGGATAGAGTCTAGCAACGGCAGGCAAACTTCTTGTTGGAGGCGGAGAAGTTGTGCTGAAAGAACAGTGTGACAAGTAGCTTTACTTGGTCAACTTTGTTCGAGGACATGAGTATCCAGCGGTACTTACTGTCTCCTCTTTCAAATCTCTGGCCGAACACTTGTTGTCCATCTTCGATGAGTCTTTGCACTTGGTAGCCCAAGCTTAACGCTTTCCCGAGTGCGCCTTCTTTATTGCTACCAGCAATACAATCCCACGTCGATCGTTTCCGCCGGTTTCGTGCCAGCCATTGCTCGTAGGCCTCGTGGGCATTTTGAAATTCTCGATCGATGTCCCACAGCAGAAAGGACGTCCAATTGGACTCTTCCGAAGACCAAGAAGATGCGAAAGACGCAGCGGACACCATAGTTGTGAAAGACACCTTGGGCATGTTCACAAAGTTCCTCTAGGGTATAAAATAGGGTATAGCGACGGTAGAGAAGAAATATGAAGACAATTAATCAGGTATTCGAGGCATGAACAGGATATGTCGAGGCATCCATGGTATAATGCCCACAAAACACAACAAGCACAACAAGCGAGAACTCGTACTCGGCAGCCGCAGTGCCGGATAAATCCTGCCAGAGCTTGGACCCTGACACGCCATCGGGGGAAGCCATCAAAACTTGTTGGTCCTGGCGATCCTGCGGCATTGCCAGCGCACTAACCTGGTACCTAGTCTGCATGTCGCCGACTTCTTTCGACATGGCGCTGCAGATATGCTGCAGCTATAGCAGCTCGGCGTCTTTATCAAGGGGAAGGGGGTGGAAGGGGATACGAAATAAGATGAAGATGCTGTGGTACGCGCCGGCCCCGAGTCATGGTAGATTGACGCGGTTGTTTGATCGCTTCTGGGTGGATTGCGACTTCAAAACCCGTGGAACGAGGAAACAGAGCGGTTCCATAGACCAGGTAGTGTTACGCATATTGGACGCATCCTTGCTATATCTTCTCTTTACGAGGCGGAGAGTGGAGAAACATGGAGAAGGGAGAACATCATGTTGGTATCATGGCGCGTCCGGGTGGCTCGAGCTTTAGCCTTGCATCACTTCGGAATCCAACTTCATGCGGTGTCTTTGCGGTGTAGCTTGGAGCACGGCTGAGCTGAGCTTCATTACCGCCGTCTCAAAAGGTTATTGATCCGAGCTATGGACGGCTGACGCAGTTTCGTTTTTGAGCCCGCGCGTCGCGTGTCCAAAAAAGGGCCTTTAGGGACTCCAGAGGGATTACCTGATGGTCGGTAACCCCCACGTTGAGCCGCGCGGGGGACAGCTGCCCCACCACGCGAGCTTCGCTTTTCGTGACGATCGACTCGAATACTCTTATCACGCCTACACATCTCAACTCACTATATAACACTGAATCGTGCAGTATCGGGTGTTTTGAATTACCTCGCCGTCTGGAGACTTTTGACCTAGAACCCACCACCTGAACACAAAAACCCAGGATGTCACATACGCACGATGGCGCATCGCACTCGCATGCGGGCACAGACCACGGCCACACTCACGAAATACTAGATGGGCCAGGAAGTTTCCTAGGCCGTGAGATGCCCATCATAGAGGGACGGAACTGGGAGGAGCGGGCATTCACAGTGGGCATTGGAGGGTACGTCTAGAGCTCAATCCATGCATGCATCGCCTACGAAGCTGTCCAGCGCTTCCCAGAGCCCTCAACACGTAAAACTAACCCACTCGACAGCCCCGTAGGCTCCGGTAAAACCGCCCTCATGCTCGCCCTCTGCAAAGAACTGCGAACACGCTTCTCCATCGCCGCCGTAACAAACGACATCTTCACACGCGAAGACTGCGAGTTTCTCACCAAGAACAACGCACTCCCAGCGTAAGTAAGACCCCTCATATATCCCACCCCCACTCAACCTGCCGTATTGATAACCGTCCAGCGAACGCATCGTCGCCGTTGAAACAGGCGGCTGTCCCCACGCTGCCGTCCGCGAAGACATCTCCACCAACCTGCTCACCCTCACCCAACTCCACTCCAAATTCGACACCGACCTCCTCCTCATCGAGTCCGGCGGCGATAACCTAGCGGCAAATTACTCGCGCGAGCTTGCAGACTTCATCATCTACGTTATCGACGTGTCCGGCGGGGACAAGATTCCGCGCAAGGGCGGACCGGGCATCACGCAGAGCGATCTGCTGGTCGTGAACAAGTGCGATTTGGCCGAGGCTGTGGGCGCGGACTTGGGCGTTATGGATAGGGATAGTAGGCGGATGAGAGAGGGTGGGCCGACCATCTTTGCTGTGGTGAAGAAGGGGGAGGGGGTGAGCAATATTGTGGATTTGTTGCTGAGTGCGTGGAAGGCGAGCGGGGCGAGTCAGGCAAGGAAGGAGAAATTCGAGCCCGTGGTCATAGAGTAGAGGATATCTGGAGTAAGATTGGGTAGGCTTGGAATACATTGGGACCTGATATCATACACACTGTCTTTCCACCTATTGCGCCACGGGCGTCAAGTGTCCATCCTTATCATACTTCGCCTTGAAAAACGTATAGTTCAACGTCACCGTCAAGATGCCCTTCATGGTAATATCCCTCGCAAATTCAGGGTCGATGTAAAAGAACACCGGCATATCCACAGTTTCCCCCGCATTCAGCCTCTGTTCTTCAAAGCAAAAGCACTGGATCTTGGAAAAGTACGGCGCTACCTGCCCCGGCGTCACACTGTACGTGGCCACCCCGATGATGTCCTCCTTGGACGTGTTCGTGGCTGTATAGAAGGCGAGGGCGGTCTCGCCAGGAAGGACGCGCACTTCGCGCTGATTGGGCACAAATTTCCAAGGGAGCACGTCACTGGTGGTCCCATTGAAGGTTATGCGGATGCGTGGGTGGTCTTCGACGGGGCGGAGGCGTTCCGAGGGGTCGAGCGTGGGGTCACCGCCATGGGCGGCGGATTTTATAGGTTGGCCGCCCCAGCCAGTGGTTTGGCAGATCTGGGGAATTTAGAAAAACACATTGTGAGATACGAGGGAGAAGAAGTGGTACCATTTTGTACATTGGGACGGATCCATAAGACAGAGCGACGGTGCCGAGGATGATGCTGAAGACGTAGTTCCTATGTAGGTACTGGTGAGCAAGACTGCCAATGGAAAAAGAGCCAGGGGCGACAGACATTGTTGTCCTATTCTTCTGCTTAAACTGCGCGCGCAGATTCTCGTCCATTGTTTGCGCAGCACTCTGTCTCGTCTCCCTTGCGGTGTTCAGACATCTTCTCGGTCGGACGATATTGATAGTCGTCGGTCGGAGAGCGCGAGGGAGAAGTCGTGAGCACGAGGAGCACGTCCAGGACTCCAGTGCACGTGTTGAATGTCGTATGGAGGATGAGACGGACATTAGGGGGTCGGTGGTGGGCGCCGTGGTTCGGTCGCTGAGTCCTGCTGAGCTTTCGGACGGAGGTTTCCAGAGGAGGGTTAGTCTTGAGCTTGGGCCAGCCGTTCGAGATGAACTTTTGGTCTTCGATTGAACGTCATCTTCGACCAGCTCCACTCGCTTCCTGCTTTTTCGCCGCGCGTTCGGCTCCGCATATCTCCTCTTCTAACCATTTCGCAAAAGTATGGCGGAAGTTCTATGCGGCGTGTGCAACAGCGCGCCGAAAAAGTACAAATGTCCCACCTGCGCGCTCCCCTAGTAAGCCGCCCATCCTACTCTCACGCAACCCCACTCACACATTCCAGCTGCTCAATAGCATGCTTCAGAGAGCACAAGACGTCCCACACAGACAGCGCCCCAATGCCCTCCGCCACCGCACCCGAACCTGAGATCCCGAACCCACCAACGCCCGAGCCCATCCCAAAGTACCTCCGCGGGAAACCAGACTTCTCCCGCCTTGCTACAGACCCAAAATACCGAAATCTAATCAGGTCCCATCCGACACTGTTACCAACGCTACAGCGGATATACGCCGCGACAATAGAGCCGGATCCAGACGATGAGCCTGTCCGAGGCATGCGGGGCCGTGGTGGGTTTAGAGGGAGATGGAGGGGTGATAGGGGCCGGGGTAGAGGTAGAGGTGGAAGGGGAGGCTTTGGTGGCGGCGATGAAGCGCCAAGGTGGACGCCAAAGAAAGGTGATGCGGATGCGATGAGGTTACTGAGGGGTCTGCGAGAGGGGAGGAGGGGAGATGACGAGAAGGAAGCTATCGGGGAGTTTGTCAGGCTAGTGAGTGAGGCTTTTGGGGATGGAGAGAAAGCAGTAGAGGCAGAAGGCGCTGGATATGCGATGGATACATTATGAGCAATCAAGATACCCCAATGTTAAGAACTAATCGCCGACGAAAGCAGACCACTGTAAAGCTTCAAGGTGTTGTGAATTTCATTTGCATTAAATAGCAGATTGGCCCGATTCAGATGGCACAAAGACCCGGGAAACGATTCGATCTTCCCTCCACCTCGATCCGAATCTCGTAAACATAACTACCACCTAGAAAAGTCCGCTCTTAAGTCCTACGAGGGTTCAAAACAGAATCTTTGTCAGTAGGGCGTGTTGTGACAGGAACACCCAATATCCTATCGCTTGAGTTCGAGCAGCCTAGACTATCCACAAATAGCTCTAGAGAGCCAAGTGAAGGCAAACGGACTGAGCGACGCAGCGCGACGTTGCGCACGCGCCACATTGCTGACCCCGCGAAGGTGAAAGTGAGTGAGTTCAACACCTACTAAGATCTAAGAGATAAGAACACTGCAAATGTCGTACACCCTGCGCGTACGTTGGGTGAAGGACGTACGACGACTCAGAAAACGAAGTGAAACCAATCTTGTCTCGACCAATGCTCAGTAGCCATTGGCATGCATACGCATTGCCATATAGCTTCGTGCGTCGTCATTGTAGGAGTCTATCGAGCTCTACTCTGTTTGAGAAATGTCACGATGAAAAGAGTTGACCTCGGGACGACGGAAATGGAATAACGCCAAAGCTCTGACCAAGCGGACTTAGCAGCACCCGACACTCGTGGAGTGTGGGTGCAGTGTGGGTCTGTAACGCTAACCTCTTTGGATAAGGCCTCCCCCACGGCGCCTTCACCTCCGTTTCGTCGCTCTCGTAAACATAAACATTCCTTCGCCATCTTCTTCGCCTCCTGAGACACCGGCTGCAAATGCATGGTTGCTAGTAATGGATCAATTCAATCCATCCAGAATTCATCGCGAGCATTGCCCAGCTATTGTGAGATGCCCTCGATTGGATCGATAAGCTCAGGAGCCCGGTGCTACATTGGGGATATGCGGAGGAGAGCGCTCTGCGAGGTCTCACATCCCGCAGGTGGTGGCGATCAGAATACCTGCCGGCGATTCCGTCCGCCATATCGAAGCACCCAATTCCTCCCCAGCGTCTTCTCCATCAACTAAGGATATCAACTGAGAACGTGGTGATAGACTTTCTCCCATCCATGGATTGCTTGTCGTCAAGCTTTCGTAAGAACCGTTATCTAAACCTCGATGCGCGCTAAACATTGACGCACCATCGGTGTGTTTCGAGTGTACCACAGCAACAACCATGTCCAATACCCGGTTTTCGGGTCTGTATGCACATGTGACACTAGAGAACTGCGCTGGCGACGACATGTCATATCTTTCCATCCCCGTTAATCCTGGAAGTCTGTACGCTTCGTATGAGACTTCGTAACATTGTGACACGGCATCTGTTGCAAGAGGTATCGATACCACCACGACTTCCCTACGAACAGACTCATGGGAGATCTCTAGAGATTGGCACTGGATGCGTCTTTGTGTTTGCACATTCGCCACCTCCTCTTTACAAATTAAACCATGTACTTGTGGGTACTGGCTGATGTCTGAGCATCCTGTTCCCTGCGTGGCTGTCGGTTTCTTAGGCCGTTGCGACTCGGCGCCCGCGTTGGCTCAGAGTGCACTGCGGATTTGTAAAGTGATTAGCTTACGACTTGCCGAACAGCCTGCCTGCGCAATCGAATAAGCTTTTGACTTCTGTCGCTGGGAAGTGGGGAAGGCTTTCTCAAAGACTCTCTGGCCTTCCCCATTCTCAATCTCTTTTGTATCCGATTTTCGTCTACTCGTTCCTCTGAACACCGGTCGCTTCGTCGCGACGGTTGACAGTATGTTCTTCCTACCTGCAGTCAGCTTCTGTCATTGATTTGGCTCTCAACCTCTCCCCGCGAGCGTACCGTCTGCCGATCTTCGCGTGTACGAGCGAAATGGCATCGTACTGTTACTGCTTGTGGGAGTTCAACCAAGATCTTTGTAGAAGCTCAGACAACCAGTAGTCTCCACCACCTTCTATGTCCGGCTCATCAAGTACCTCGTTCAAGCCTCCACCGACCGTCGAATGCATCTCAGGCGAACGCTGCCTCAGCTTCGGCAGGAAAACCTTCGACCCGGGCAAGGTTTGTGCCGAATGCATAAGCCGATCTGATCCGCACCAACTTCGCGAGCGGGCGAACGGAAATCTCGATGCGCTCGGCCTCGTCGACGAGGAGCTTTCTCGAAAGCAAGAAATGAAGCGTAATCTTGAGGCAAGGAATCGATATCTCTGCGCTTTCGAAGACCCGGATTTTGCGCACTGTCGGTGGCGACAGGAGGACCTCAACCTGCGGGGAACTCGCATGGATTGCAGAGTGGTGCGGCAGAAGGGTGCGGCCTGTGGCAAATGCTGGAGTCAATATCTGAGAAAGATCGCAATCGTGCAATACTTCACTCCTATGGGGGTATGTCATGAGCAAGTCGATAAGCTGGTGCAGCAGTCCAAAGGGTTGGAGTCAGCAGGCAGCGAGGGAGTTGACGATGTGGACGAGCACAGTCAAGAGGCTAGCTCTTGACTCTATAGCAGATTAGCGGTGCACGGCACACATAGTACATGTAGCTTCTTCCGTTTACAGGACTCATCCGTCATGTCGGCTCTCGCGAACCTACCTAGGTAGACTCCTACTCTGACTACGTGCGCCTTACTGCAGCGCACAACACTGTGCCACCAAACATATCAGGCACTGTAGTGTTTATTCGCTAAAGGTCGCGTTGGGCTTCAACGCACCTAAGTAAACCTGGACTGTTGACGTTGTGCCTGAGTCATGATGACTCCGCACTGTCCTGCTGCTCGTGGTTTTCCCAAACAGAGTCAGACTTCTCAGAGACTAGTACAGCTTATGGTGACACCTCGCAACATCATGGGTACCTTCTTGGCTTGAACTCTCCGTGCACTGGCCGTCACTCGATCCGCACACGTCAACGTAATGCAAGTTACACTTCCCCAGAACCAAGAGTCACCTCGAAATGACCACAACACAGCGATGAGCAATCATAACAACTATGTCGGCAGCCAGTTGCTACCCATACCCAAGCCTGCGTGCTTGGTTGATGCGCAACCATTTAAACAACAGTGAGGGCATCTTCACTTCTTCCTCAACTTATAGCCCTGCGAACTTCGAGCATCTTCACAACGAGGTTAGTACGCGTCTTTTGCTGTTATTCGGAAATGCTAATCTCATACGACTAGATCTACTACCGCCAGAGACTAGAACGACCAGAGACAGACCCGCTTCAATCTGCACGATCAGTATTTGGATTTCCTATCTTCGATCTTCGATATATCAGCTATTCTTGCTCGCAGCTTGTTAAGACAGCCCCAGAGAACTTGAACACATCATGGTGGACTACCGAGAGCTCGTGAGTGGACATAACCAAGTACTCTTGATACCGAAAGCTGAAACATCATAGCGAGATGCATTTGATGGTATTATTAAAGACAAGGGCACTAGGGATGAAATCAAACTTCTGGATGATAAAAAATGCCTTTTCGGAGCGTACTGTCCCACTGTTGGAACGTCACAGACGACCGGCAAATCAGTCTGCCCCAGTTGCCGAAACGTGAGTTGGCCAAGGTTACTGAAATATGCGCAGGAATTGGTGGAGGAAGGTAAAGCCTCCCGAGCGAAAGATATCCTAAAAGCGATAAGAGATATGATGACACAGCAGCAAAATCTTGAAAGGGTGGTGGGCAAGTATCCTTGTGTTACGAAAGACCCCAAATTCTGGTACGCGCCTTGGTGGATAGACGATTTCGACGCGGAAACCAACCGCTTCTGCCGGACTGTTAAAAGGGAAGGCCAAATGTGCGAGGTTTGTTTTGAGAGAGCGAACGAACTTCAGTACCGCGCGCTTGCACTTTTCAATGGGGACATGATCGGTCACCCTTGCGTCTTCGAGGATCCAGATTATCTTCCAGGAGCTAGACCGAAACCCATAGTACCGTACGGATGGCTTACACCGGTCGAGTTAAATAATGATGATAAAACAAACAAGGTGCAGTGGGGGCCTGAGGAGGGAACATGCGGAAGGAATAAGAAAAAGGGCTATCTTTGCGAGTCGTGCTCGGCGCGTCTCGACAGCCATCCGCAAAAGGCCAGATATTTCACACCTGAAGATGAAGTCCGAGCGGATGGGTCGATTTACCAGGTGGGTCTTTCTGAAGCAGCGGCAATGGCACGTCTTCGGAAACATTAACGGTTCCATGGGGGTTTACATCTGTGTTTGGATTAGGTATCTGTTTTCTCCTTGGTTGGTGGTTTTTTGCGAGCGGGTTTTCATGGTTGGTGCTTGTATGCGAGCGGTCTGTCATTCTTTTCGTTCTTTTCGTTCTTTTGCAGGCGGTCTTTTGCTTCCAAATACTCTTTACATGTGTCTGATTTAATATACTACACATTATTAATGCTTATTATAATCATGCACTTGATTTATATTATATGCGATGGATTTTCGCGGTTCCTACTATCGTGTCATTCTCTTTTCGTGATTGTTGACTTATGTAACGAAAAGCAATAGGACTGCGCATTGCCTGTGGGAACAGTATCATCAATAACCCTGGGAGCTTCGTTGATAATTCCCGAAGTCGCAGTAGAATGATCATGGGTAGCACTTTACTTTAACAGGATCGATGCTGTCTCGTTTTCGGTCGCCTGATTTTCTTCGGTATTGTTACTAGGCAGGGTTGCAGGAGTGAGTGTCCTCGGTGTCGGAGAGCAGTAAGATTTCGCGGATCGTGGAAGGAGTCATGGTGTTGGTGTTGAGATTGGGGACCTTTCCCGGTATGGCCTAGGTGTTGCCCCTCCGAAAGCGGCGAGACCCCACGGCTCGTCATCCGCATAATCCAAAGGACAGAATACAGCGCCAGTCGATTCACTACCTGTTCAGATTTTCATTCGCGAATACGAGGTGACTCACTCTCGGCTTTGAACATATATAAAAGCCCGTCTAGAGCAATCGCTCGTTCTCTGTTTCTACCACTCAATAGCACGAACGACCCCGCCATGGACGCAATCAAGAAGACGTTCGCGCAATGCAAGAAGGAGGGCAGAGTATGCACAATCGCACGACTCCCATACACTCGATGTTGACCATCTCTGTAGACCGCCCTCGTCACTTATGTGACTGCGGGGTTCCCGACAGCGCAGGAAACGCCGGACATTCTGCTAGGAATGGAGGCAGGTGGCGCTGGTACGTGATCGCATACACAGCTGCAACGGCTGCCAAACCGGTCGATTGACATGCGCAGATATTATCGAGCTCGGCATGCCCTTCACGGACCCAATTGCGGACGGTCCTACCATTCAAAAGGCCAACACGGTACGCTGACTCATTCGCCACACCCTCTTCCGAACACTATTGATGACGAGTGATTATAGCAAGCCTTGAAGAATGGGGTCAACACCGTAGAAGTCCTGCAAATGGTCCGAGATGCAAGGAAGCGTGGCCTCAGCGCGCCTGTTCTGTTGATGGGATACTACAACCCGCTGTTGAGCTATGGCGAAGAACGCATGCTACAGGATGCGAAAGAGGCCGGCGCCAACGGTTTTATCATCGTTGATCTGCCTCCAGAGGAAGCGCTGCGCTTCAGGAACTTCTGCTCTAGCTATGGGTGAGTACGCTGAAACTGAGATTCTGTGCAATGCTAACGCCTAGGAACAGGCTCTCCTATGTCCCTTTAATCGCCCCCGCTACATCCGAACACCGCATGCGCGTCCTTTGCAAGATCGCCGACTCTTTCATCTACGTTGTCTCCCGGATGGGCGTTACTGGTGCTACTGGAACACTGAACGCCGCGCTTCCGCAACTCCTCGAACGAGTACACAAGTTCTCCGGGAACACCCCAGCTGCGGTAGGCTTTGGCGTCAGTACGCGCGATCACTTCCTAAGCGTTGGACAAATCTCCGAGGGCGTCGTCATTGGGAGTCAGATTGTCAATGTCCTTGCTGATGCCGCTCTCGGCGAGGGCGCAAAGGCTGTTGAGAAGTACTGCGACACAATCTGTGGGAAGAGCACCCGGATGAGCACGACTCGTGAAGTTGGTATTGTGGAGACCATGGATGCAGCAAAGGAGCCCACGGGTGTTCATGTGGATAAGGTGATTACGGACGCCGACATCCCTGATGGTCCCGGGCTCGCAGACCAGATGGACGCGCTCAACACCAACGGAGATGTTGATGAGCATGCACTTCCACCCCGTTTTGGCGAATTTGGTGGTCAGTACGTACCCGAATCTCTCATGGACTGTCTGGCAGAACTGGAAACCGGCTTTAATGATGCAATAAACGATCCTAAGTTCTGGGAGGAGTATCGGTCGTACTTCGATTACATCGGACGTCCGGGCCATTTGCACTTGGCTGAGCGTCTCACGGAACATGCTGGTGGTGCGAACATCTGGTTGAAGCGAGAAGACTTGAATCATACCGGAAGTCATAAGATCAACAACGCACTGGGTCAGATACTTGTTGCCAAACGATTGGGAAAGACGGAGATCATCGCGGAGACCGGAGCAGGCCAGCACGGTGTAGCGACTGCCACAGTGTGCGCCAAATTCGGTCTGAAGTGCACCATCTACATGGGCGCAGAAGATGTCCGACGTCAAGCACTGAATGTCTTCCGGATTAAGCTTCTCGGTGCGCAAGTGATCGCTGTGGAGGCCGGTACCAAGACGCTTCGTGACGCGGTCAATGAGGCGTTGCGAGCGTGGGTGGTCAACCTTGAGAGCACGCACTACCTCATCGGTTCAGCGATTGGTCCTCATCCGTTTCCCACGATTGTCCGTACCTTCCAGTCCATCATTGGCAATGAAACGAAGCAGCAGATGCAGGAGAAGCGTGGCAAGCTGCCCGATGCCGTCGTCGCTTGTGTCGGCGGTGGAAGTAATGCCGTTGGGATGTTCTATCCCTTCACCAACGACCCATCTGTGAAGCTTTTGGGGGTAGAAGCTGGCGGTGACGGTATTGATACCGACCGGCACAGTGCTACCTTGACGGGAGGCTCCAAGGGTGTCTTACACGGTGTCCGCACGTACATCCTCCAGAACAAGCACGGCCAAATTACCGACACGCACTCTGTCTCGGCTGGTCTTGATTATCCTGGCGTGGGACCGGAGCTCGCGTCGTGGAAAGACAGCCAGCGGGCCAAGTTTATAGCTGCAACGGACGCTGAGGCCTTCATCGGCTTCCGCTTGATCTCGCAGCTCGAGGGTATCATTCCGGCGCTCGAGTCTGCACACGCAATTTTTGGAGCTCTCGAGCTGGCGAAGACCATGGACAAGGACCAGGATATTGTCATCTGCCTGTCGGGCAGAGGCGACAAGGACGTGCAGAGCGTGGCTGATGAGCTGCCGACGCTGGGCCCGCAGATTGGATGGGACCTCCGCTGTAAGTTTTGTCGCGACTGATCAGCGTCGACGATACTAATATTGTGCAGTTTAAGGGCATTGGTTGCTAGAGAAGGGGTGAATCTTGGACACACGACCGTAGGGAACTACTGAGCCACGAACACACCAGTCGCGGCATGGTAGATAGAAATGCTCCAGAAGCATCAATTAACGTTTATGAAGCTCTCGAGCCCGCATGTTAACCGTGCCACAAGGCAACCGTGACCAGATGCTGTTGAACGGCACATGCAGGTTTGCGTTTGCATCATAGATGGAGCGGCGACTTGAGGCTCTTATGTGTCGACGGTGGTACAAGTTGTGAGTCAGCGAGGCGTGCGGATGAGGCAGTCGGAGGCTCTTATCCGATGCTGCATAGTCCGGCATCTCGAGGCTAGCGGAATCGGCCAAGCGAAGATGCCGATAGGTCCAGGCATTCGTCGTCCCCACGACTCCGAAGCAAAAGAAGCAGACATGGCACCATGGGATCGTGGATAATGGACGGGAGAAGCTGGAGGTTGCAGGCAGCTGTACGGGTGCAGAGCCGAAGGCAGGTGCTGAGGCTGGCGGGCAGCGGACCAGCCAAGTGAGCATGTGCAGCGGCGCGTGGGCGAGAGCTGCCTCCCGAACCAGCAGAGTCATCGTCCCCCACCACCAAATGCGCCAGTTCTTGGTAGCCTACCGCCATCCGTCCCCCGCCAGCCGCCGACGAGCCCACCTGACTGCGCCGCTCCCGTGCTGCTGCCGTGGGCCTCCCTCTCCCCGTCCCCACGCACCTCCTTCTAGACGGCCATCCTGGACCGCATCGCGCCGCACCGTGACCGCCCGAGCGAACATACTTTCGAGCTCCAGGAGCTTCCACGCCCGGCACGCAGCCCACGGCAGAGCGCACGGGACCTCGAGCTCGCGCAAAAGAGACGGGAGAAGCTCGAGCAGCTTCGCGCGGCCGACGAGATGAAGTTCTCGCACAGCCTGCAGTTCAACGCGGTGCCTGACTGGAGCAACCACTACATTGCCTACAGCAACCTCAAGAAGCTGTATGTTTTGTTCTCTTATGTATTCGTGGCCTGTCGAGAAGATGCAGGGTGCTGCATGCGGGCTGGGTGTTGAGTGTTGAATGCTGACGGGTGTCGCGCTACGCAGCATCTATACCCTCGAGGCTCGCTTGAACCAGCAGCATACCCACGTCGACGCCGAATCCTCCCCGCTGCTCAACGGTGCGTCCGAGGACCCTGACAAGGTATTTGCACACGCGCTAGACGTCGAGCTCGAGAAGGTGTGCTCTTTCTACCAGCTGAAGGAGAGGGAGGTATACACCGAAGTCCAGGACGTGCTACAGGACGAGGAGAACTATGAGGGCGAGCAGGAAGTGTACGAGCACGAGCGGGAACATGCCCCAGTGGGCAAGAAGGCGCGAAGTGGCAGCGTGTTCAAACATGTCGGCTTCAACCGCGCGCGCGGCGCGAGCACCACGAGCAAGCACTCGGATATAGACGAGGAGGACGAGGATTCGGATGACGACGACAACGAAACGGCACTGTTGCGGAGGCGAAGTCAGGACGGACACCGACCACAGCGGTGGCCATCCGACCATGACGGCGATGACATGCACTCCTCGGCAGACTTTGCTTCGTCTAGACGGAGAATGAGCATGGCCTTCGACGACTACAACGACATGTCCTTCTCCGTGCTCTACGACAAGGGCGTGTCGCTTAAGCAAAGAACCGTCAGCATCTACGTCTCCTTGTGCGAACTGCGATCGTTCCTCCAACTCAACAAGACCGGTTTCGAGAAGGTCTTGAAAAAATACGACAAGATCATGGACCGGAAGCTCAAGCGTGCATATCTCGACCAGCATGTTTATCCCGCGGAACCTTTTCAGAAAAGTACCATGGACAGACTCACGCAGAACTTGTCGCAGATAGAGATCGTCTACTCGCGCATATGTACGAAAGGGGATGTGGACGAGGCGAAGAGGGAGCTGAGACTGCACCTGCGGGAACACGTTGTATGGGAGAGGAACACGGTCTGGCGTGAAATGATTGGTATTGAACGCAAAGCCCAAGCAGCGAACTTCGGTCTTTCGCAACTGCTTGGTCGTGACTCCGACCCAAACAGAGTTCGCCGCCAAGGGGACGAGTTTGAGACTGAGGTCAAAGAGGTCAGCACACCTATTGGCAGATACAGATGCCCGGCGTGGCTGCTCAGCTCCCAGTTCTGGCTTTTTGTCATCATTCTGGCCGTGTTTGTTGTGCTACTGGTGGTTCCCATCATGAAGAAGCCGGAGCAGCAGAACTGTCTGGCCATGGTGGTGTTTGTCAGTATGCTGTGGGCTTGTGAGGTTCGTTTCACGCTCTGGCCATACGAACTCAACTGACTTCTAGCAGGCCATTCCACTCTTTGTCACCTCGCTCCTCGTCCCTTTCCTCGCCGTTACTCTCCGCGTGGTTCGCAACGACGGCACAGGCAAGCGTCTCGAGACAAAACCCGCGGCAGGATATGTCTTTTCTGCCATGTGGACACCTGTGATTATGCTTCTTCTCGGAGGCTTCACGATAGCAGCAGCCTTGTCCAAGTTCAATATCGCCAAAATCATGGCTACCTTTGTGCTCAGTAAGGCTGGGACGAAGCCACGCACTGTGCTCTTGACCAACATGTTCGTTGCCATGTTCGCTAGCATGTGGATCAGCAATGTTGCTGCGCCCGTCCTCTGCTTCTCTATCATTCAGGTAAGGCTTCGGTTGCAATACGAGAACCATCACTGACGTTACAGCCCATCCTTCGAAATCTGCCTGCAGATTCCGACATGACGAAGGCGCTCCTGCTTGGTATTGCGCTAGCTTCCAACATGGGCGGTGCAGCCTCTCCCATCGCGTCTCCACAAAATCTCATTGCTCTCCAGAACATGGCCCCAGAGCCATCTTGGGGTATATGGTTCTTCATTGCTCTCCCTGTTTGCATCATATCCATACTGCTCATCTGGCTGCTACTGCTCGTCACATTTCGACCTGGGCGTAACACCACTATCGTACCAATCAAACCGGTCAACGACAAGTTCTCGGCAACACAATGGTTTATCTGCGCCGTCACCATCGCTACCATCATGCTATGGTGTGTCAGCCATCAGCTCGAGCCTGTGTTCGGCGACATGGGCGTCATTGCTATCATCCCTATCGTACTATTCTTCGGCACCGGCATCTTGAACAAAGAGGACTTCAACAACTTCTTGTGGACAATCATTATCCTTGCTGCTGGCGGTCTTTCCCTTGGCAAAGCGGTCAACTCTTCAGGTCTGTTACATACCATTGCGGAGTCTATTACGAGAAGTGTGGAGGGCATGAGCTTGTACGCTGTACTCGTCGTCTTCGCCGGGCTCATATTGGTCGTTGCAACTTTCATCAGCCACACGGTCGCAGCCCTCATCGTACTACCTCTCGTCCAACAAGTTGGGCAAAGCATGGCGGAGCCGCACCCGAACCTTCTCGTCATGGGTAGCGTCCTCATGGCTAGTGCGGCCATGGGTTTGCCGACTTCGGGCTTCCCGAACATGAGTAAGTTCTTCATGTGCCGATTTCGTCATCACCGGCAAGCTAACATAGTATGCAGCCGCCATCATGATGGAAGATCAACGAACTGGACAGCGCTATCTCAACGTCAAACACTTCCTCACTCGCGGCATTCCTGCTTCCCTCATCGCTTTCGTTGTTGTCATCACAGTCGGGTATGGCCTGATGCTTGCTGCGGGCTTTTGATGCTCCGAACATATATTTTCTTCCCATGTACCATGTATTTCGCCGGAAGTCTTCGATTCTTTTGCCTAGAGCGATATGCATGCATCGGTGTCTGGCGTTTTTCCCCAAGATTGGTTATAATGAACGCATGTTTTATATTGGGGGCTCTACATACGAAGGGCAAGCTACGGATATTGTCATCTGGAAACACGTTCATCCACGCAATCATCTGGCCTTCAATTCCATTCTGTTCCTCAAACTTCTCTTGTGGCAATGCAACATCTTGGCTGATAAAGTGCTGACCGGGGCAGGGGTTCAATTGTATCGATCAAAGAATGTTCGGCTTCCTCGTTCGTTCTTGCGTAAGAAGTGAAATATAATCATTCAGCCACGTCGTAATTGAGTGCGCACGTGGGTGTGTGCTGGCACCAGGATGTTGATCAATGCGTGGGATCCCGTATACCGAAAAGTTCAGCTCAGTCAAGACTCAACCACACACGTCCTGGTCGCTCGTCAGCCTTTCCAATGCTTCTGTCACATGCCACATCCCAGCCCAGCCCTACTCTACTAGAGTACGGGCAAACGCACCACCCAAAAGCTCGGTCATGTTGCGTCCCTGGTAATTCAGTCTGGACACCCAATTGCGTGCGAATGTCGTCTTGCATGGACCCCACGTAGTAATGCACCACCTGATGCTGGCCACTGAGGCGTGCTAAGCTCCGGGGATGGAAGCTTGTACTCGGTAATGGCTCGTACTCTGGTGTAAGACACTTCCACGTGTCGACGATAGAACCTGGTGCTCGGGATTCGCGCTTAGGGAATACATCCGTCTTGGGTTAGCGGGTCTATCAGGTTGCGGTCGGCGTGTATTTCCATGAGCGTTACTCGCACGTCCATGGAAACATTGTGACCGGCGAGGTGGCGTGGCCGCGGTTTGCACCGGCGGGTTTCCGCGTGCCAGCTATGTCTTCCCTTAATCGGTATCCGATAAATGGATGTTCACGGCTTGCATCCAGCGTCTCAATGTAGTGTTCAATGTGGCGTTTCTCTAAGGTAAGCTGACTGACCATCTACGCAGTGTTATGCTGCTGAGCCTCAAGTTGGCGTCCTTCTAAGGTAAGCTGACTAGTCATTTACTTAGCGATATGCTACTGACTTTACGACTTAGGAACAACTGAACATTTGTCAGTGAAGATGTCGTCAACCAGAGGGTACGGGTGACTGCAAAAATTCCCTGCAGGAACCAAAGCTCTCGTAAATGACCACCAAAGGGCTTTGCGAACCATGCGCGCTCGTCATCTATACCCTTCTTTTGACCGTATGCGAATGACTTTATGGCTTAGAAACAAGGGAAAACTTGCCAGTGACGAGGTCGTCGACGTGGGGGTGAAATGAAAGATAGGATGTGAATGAGTATACGAAGGTGTCGCGGAGACTTGAGACGGAAGCATCGCTCGCGACAAGACTACCATCGGTACAACTACGACAATCTCTTCATTGTATCTCTTCCACAAAGCTCAGCTCTTCTCCAGACTCTGGACACCAAATTTGAGAACATGCGTTCCTTCAACACCTTAGCGCTTCAGGCCCTGCTCTTCGCAAGTGCATCCACACAACAAGCTACCCCTCGAACAATCATCCAATTCCCCAACCCAACATGGCTCGAAAACATTGCCGCCACCCAAGTGCGGCGCGGTACGGGACTGGGTGTGTTCACAGCACGTTACTCCACAGTATGTACGACCGAAAACTTGACGACTAGAATGCAGATCTTTTTGGATATGTGAAGGGTGATTGTAAAATGGGTTGAACCTACACATAGGGTGTCATTTATGTTATGCGTTGTCTGGTGCCATGGTTACCCTGATGGGTTGGAGGGTTAACGATGAGTTGCTCTCAGGCTGCGCGGTGGTTCTCGATACTGCACTGCGAACGGGATGTTGTATTTACTCTACGCTCGAACAGACCGCTTTGGCAAGCATGGTTCTTTCTTGCATCTAAGATCACGTTAGAGATTAGAAAACAATCCCTGTGACTAAGTTAAAATCATAGTCCAAATTTTAGAAGGCCAATGCCTAGGGATCCAGTCACACATGTTGATGTTTTCAACACTCTTGTATTAATTAAGCAGGAGGGGCTCTGTTTGTAATTTTTGTTCTATTCTATATGAATAAACCCTTTCTTCTACTTTCACGGGTCAAGAACACATGATTAGGGATATTTGCGAGCTACATAGGTACGTATATACGAGATAGAACGATCTGCGACGCAAGAACTCTCTCGAGCCACTGCAAGAGTAACAGATTGGCTATTCTGTTAATTAAATCTCTTAGAAGCTAATCTTGGTAGAAAATACCTGGCGTCTAGGCCTATTCTCTATTGAGATAGGCATCAAATTAAGAAGGGTGACATTGCGGCACTCAAGTGCTGATTGAAGGAATGGGTTAAGTACTATATACATAAGGGATAGCCCAAATTCACCCGAGGGGCTAAGTTGCAGCTCTGTGAACCATAGTGTCACGTCGATTTTGTCTTTCCGGTCTCGGAGTCGATAATGCCATCCCACCATTGAGCATTCTTTGAAGATGCGCACTTCCCGCTCTATGACGGTTCCCAAGACTTTTTCCTTGTCGATCTTGACAGTGACTTTTTGATCAATCGTGAATTGCGGGATCGAGTCGTATACAGGACGAGGTGCTATCTCGATGAAAACTTTTGCACCCCCTCGCTTCCGTCCTCTAAACACCGGTGGGGTGCACTCTTTCTCCAAAAGTGCCGTCCCCGATTTTTTCAAGACCACCTTCCCAGCTAAACTTCGGTCTGGAGAGGTCGCTTTTAGCGGGCCCTCTTCGCCATCATGAGCCGGAATCCGCTAGATGGTTATTTGAGGTACTGAACATATAAATCCTAAGTAGATCCAAGGGCGGGGCGTCATGCAGGTTTTGAACGGCTAAGTGACAAACTTTCTTGTGATGCTCTGCATTGAGTCTGGTGAAGCTTCGTCGAACTCCGAAACTCCCGGAGAGCTGTCCCGCGAGGAAGCCTGCTTCAGATGCACTGGGGATGTTGATCTACGGAATCTGATGTATAAATGACACCGTGTACCGAGAGTGCGCGAAGTCTTCTTTCAGATGTATAAATGACATTTTCATCGGGAATCTTCGGTCGTTTCTTCCACAGGCTCCAGTGACGGAAGTGGGCTGATGTTTCCAACAAGCGTCGGAGGGGTGCTTTGTCTTTGGATGCGATAGCAAACAGATCAGATGTGTCGTTGATATACTGGGTTTCTTCTCGCAGAATGGCGTTGGGGTCGTTGTGGAACCAATTTGACAGGCTGCGCACGTCTTTCTTCGGGACCTTGGGACGTGACCGTAGATTTGAGTGCTGAATCACGAGTTCGTCTTCTTCGAATCAGTGCTGCAAGTTTGCTTGTCGAGTTCTCTTACTGAACGCTCTCAACCGCTGGTCAATTTCCTTGATTAACTCTAACCGCACCTCTGATGTCTCTTGTCGAAACGATCCATTGTGTATATCGGGCGCTGAAGGGTCGGACAGTTGGCCATCGAGTGTTTGAGCTGTTCTTCTAATTCCACGAGCTCGTCTTGAATCGCAAGTAGTACTCTAGCTGTTAAGGCGCTGAAGCGACGCAGAACGAAGAAGTCATTGTCAGAAGCAACGAACGAAGCGAAGTCGCGGTATCCAGCATACTTCCACGGCTTTTTTTGATAGTCTTGGGGCACTCGAGTAGTTCTGCGATATTCTTCTGCCATGCGTAAGAATCGACGCTGCGAATAACAATGTATTGAATAGTGTCGTGTTTTTCCAATGCAGCGCGTGGTAATGCGATCACAGTTGCGGAGAAAGGCTACGAGCTCATGACCGTAGAAGCTGAGTCATTGGCACCTCTGAATCGTTGTTGCCCAGATTTCAGGCTGAGTGCTGCACTGGCTATTGGTTGCTTTATGTCATCCCTGCACACATTTAGGCAGCGAGTGACGGCTCAGCCTCTTCATGAAAATCTCAGACCATCAGACCTTTATTTCATGTTACACTAAGCACGTTATCCTGTTTTCAATCTAATCACTACATGTTGCTCTAGACCTACATGTTTCCGAACTTGTCCCTGACATAACGCAATTACTCTCGACAAGGGCTACAAACAGACATAAAGCGGTGACGTGAAACAGCCAGCCATCTCAAGGTATAATCGAAGCACACGAAAAAGAGAGCGCAACTGGCCCTGAAAGATGTTCTCCGTGCTGCTGGAAGATCTCGATAGTGACTGTTCCGACACAGACGTCATCGAACTTGAGGACGACATAAAATACATCGACGATCACGAACCCATCATGATGCCTTCCGTTCACGCTGGTGAAGTCATAAGAGATAAAGCCCCGAAATCAGACATCTGTGCAGCACCTCAATTCAGCGGCCGAAAGATTGGAGGCGCGAAGAGCTTTTTGGGCGAAAATGCCGCGATGGTTGACAGTGACGGCAGGCCAGCGCAATTTCAAGTGGGATATTACGTTCAAATTCAAGATATACGTGGCAACTGGCTACAGGCTAGAGTAGCAAATAGCGATGTTAAAAGGTTCATGGGCAGAAGAGTCTGGCACTACAAACTCAGCGACGAGGAGGGCAAGCTCGATCAAGATCGTTGGGTACCACAGCCGATGGTGAGTATGGGCGTACCGTTTAAGACAAAATGGACTAGTGGTAAAGCGAAGCTGGCGGGCGACCAAGAGATACAACCGAAGAATGAATGATTGTATCTATTAGATGTAGTGAGAATAGCCTATAATCATGCCGTCTGCTCTTTTTGCGTCGTTGTGCTCGAATGTTCCGAGTCAGCCTTCTCTGCTATAAGTTGATTGTACATCATTTATATCAACCTTGTCATGCATGATCACTCTCCGCATCTATCAGTATGCCTATGGTCTTCTTGAACTAAAACTCACTCAAGTCGCTCCGCTATAGCCCAGAACCTGTTCTTTTCCCCGCGGCGAATAACAACCTGATCAATCAGAAGCGAAATTGCCCACCAAGTGCATCATTCATCTGTGACTTGATAATTTCAACATTAATTAGATTTAATTGCAGGTTCAAAGGTCGCGTGATAGGCGCATTCACCTTCACCGCGCCCTAGCGCGTTGCCCTTTTTCGCCACAACTAGGACAATTAAGGCTAGCGCTATTTTAAGCGAGCGCACTAGCACTCATTAGCGCCGTCGCCCCGACTATAAATTCTGCCACCGCAACTGCCTCTCAACTTCCTTCTCCTCACTCATCCACTTCCTGGCCTCCGAGGTTCGCGAGACACCTTCACGGTTGCCATACCTACCACATTGCACACTGTGGACTGGTCGCTTCTTCTCAAGTCATTCAATGCTCCCGAGCAGACTTTGCCCTCTTCTTCAATCAGGAACCTTCTCGCCTTTCTGATTTCTTTACACCCTTTCTTCTGAGAACGTAAGATAAACTCCCTACATAACTGGGTATCCTTCCTGCTTCTCCTCTTTCCCTCTATTGATACCCTAGCATCGTTGCCGACCGGACAGGTCGCTCTATTCGGCAACGGGGTGGGCAACCAGAACCGCTCAGGCCATTGTCAGAATCTTAATCGTCTGGCAGTGAGTATATGTAGAACCAGGCCGTGTCATCTTAATCGGGCACAATCAGCTTGGGTATCGCTTGAGCGGTCACCTGGTTGCGCGGTGCAACACGGTATCAATGGACCAAACGAAGCTCCAGTCAGGATCTCCTGTGCACGACGCTTAGTTGGTTTACGGATTCGACAAGATCTACATTGCATTGACAATGGCTGACAACGGCGCTTCGATCTCGATACATTGTGTATTCGAGATTCCCTCCGGCCCTCACATGAACGCCTCGACGGAGTGCATAGCCTCAACGGAGTGCAACGATTTTTTTTTCATTGAGCTCCATGCCTGATAGGCTGGTCTTGAGGAAGAACATCGACTTCGACTGGGCGGTCAGTCAGCGGAAGCAGTGAGAGCGGCTCACAGCAACGAGCTAGAGTGCTCGGGCGCGTCGTCATCTTACACCTCTTGCTGACGCACAACATGTCGACGCGTCGCTCCAGGCAAAGGCTCACGCTGGCATCGACCTCGACAGCTTCGCCGGTCCCTCACCGTCCCTCTTGCCTTTCATGCTACACGCCCTACGCACCCTACGCTCGCCATCCTCCCACGAGCCCGCTGACCGCCGAGGAGAGTCAGACATTGGAATAGCGCGTTGCTCTCGAAGACATACGCTGACCCGCATCGCCAGCTCGCTTGAGAGCCTCTCCCTCCTCCTCTTACCAGCCAGATGCTCACCCAGAAGACGAATCCGCAGTCCCAGTTGGCGCACCGACTGCTCGACCAGCACCTCCTCTCCCAAATCCCACCCCCCCGCGCAAAACAGCGACGACAGCACCCGCTCAAGCGCCCTCAGTCAACCACCACGGCGGCCACGAGCTGCCATCCAGCGCTCTAAACCATCGAGACCGCGACTTCCCTGTGCCCGGCCCTCCACGAGCCTCCACCACAGACAAGAGCAAGCAGACATAACGAGAAAGACAGGATAGAAGGCCGAATGCACCCCCAGAGAGAGAGATCCATCCATACCTTGATCGCAGCACGCGGTTCTTCGTCAATGCTCTGCTCTCCATGTCGGAGACGGGCTGTCTTCGATGGACGGGTACCTGGGATCCGCTGCTTCGCGAGCGCGTGTTGACATGTCGGCGGTATAACGGCAGACGGAGAAGTCGCGCTCAACTACATGCACACTTTCCCAACTCTTCAAAGGCACCTGCCTCGCTGCCGAGCTCAGGAAGGTGTGACACTGCGCGGGTCAGGGTCGGTCGATGCCAACCTCGCGGAGTCGACGCCAGCAGCCAGACAATGGCAAGCAATACGATGTTGTCCAACGTGGACTCATTGTTTCAATGCGGCCGCTATCGTCGACTTTCTTTCCAGGAACCACACCTTCGATCCAGCAAGCTTATGACGTGGGGACCCGAGCTATGAACAAGAGGTATTGAACTTGAGAGGAAGACATAGACAGATGAGGAATGCTAGGCTCGCGCAGAAAATAGAGGAGCAGACAATAAACAATGTTGAAACACCTACCTAGCTACCTAGATACGCGTGAGGTCGCATGGGCAGCTAACGCCCCGCCTACACCGCGTGGTGGCGAACGAGGATCAGGTGGGTCAGACCAGCGCGCTACTGCAACAAAAGACAAAAGCTGGTATGCGCAACATGCAGGCGTATCGCCGAATATAGTGCTCGACCTGCCAAGGCCGCGTCCTTTTTCATCCACTTGGCATATAGTGCGAGTAACGGGACGCACCTTGCTCTACGGAATGGGAAGGTCGCGTGGGATACGGGTACAATCCATGGATTCCGCATGTACACGTGTATTTTTGCAGAGTGGGAAAACCTCTACCTGTGCTGTTGGCTCAACTAAGATGCTAACTGCTGGGTCGCGCCATATTACCCACACGAAGCAAAGGAGGAGAAGACCAAGGAAGTCGAACAACAGTATGCGGTCAAAGGCATCGGTCAGCCTTCATTCTGCGGCATGGACGCTCGTATGCTGAAAATCCACACATGCTTCCCCCAAGTAGTCGAGCACAACCTCCGGCGCCCAATGTGCAATTGAAACCAAACACTTCACGTCTATGACCTCCGACTTTTAGTGGGCCCGCCGTATGCATTAGAGAGAAAGGAAAAACCATCGTCAACGAAATGGCTATGTCTCAGGAGGATTCCAAGAATTCTGCCTTGGCCGCCGTCATGAAACACCAGATTTTTTTACTTGCGCATCGTACACCGGTCGAGCGCATCGAGCAGCTCCGGCCTCTCTGCCAACGCTTGCCGCGCTTGCGAGTAGGTAAACCATTGCCGTGACCGCTTGTGCATCTCTGGCCAGTGGGCCTCCTGCTTCTCGACGGTGGCTTCGAAGAAGTGATACGAAGCCTTGGGAGCCTGGGTGGTGAGCTGGTCGGGTCGCCGCCGCTCAGGGATGAGGCCGAGGTCGTAGTTGACCTTGACGATGATGCCGGCTTCCTCCCAGGCCTCGCGCTTGGCGGCATCCTGAGCCGTGGCTTCGTCCGTTTCCCAGCCGCCTTTGGGGAGCACCCAGCCGCCGCGGCGCGTCGACTGGATGAGGAGCACGTAGTACTTGTCAGAAGAGAGTGGCACGATGCCTGCAACGAGACGCTCGCCCTGGGAGCCGTAGCCTGGGGCAGTCAGCACACCAACAGTCCGGGGCATGTGCGGGAGCAGCGGCGGCTGCGAGACACTCACGCTGGTTTGTGCGGCCGGTGCGGGATTGCATCGAGAGCTGCTGTGCGGCAGCCATGGCGGGCGAGGCTAACGAGCGACGAGGGGAGCAGCGGGCGGCGCGCAGAGGCAGGATGGCAAGGAGACACGGGTGCCGGAGCAATGCAACAGGCAATAGGGGTGGGCACGGCAGGGCGGCGGGCAGACTGAGCTGGGGCGCGGTGAGTGCCGTGGATGTGATGCAACAGAGGTGGCAAGGCTGCGCTCAGTCCCGCGGGGGACGGGGCTGAGGATGGGGGAGAGACATGCGCAGAGGGAAAAGAGCGAGCATCGTGGATCGTGTAGGTGTTTTAGGTGATTCGGTCAGGGTCCGTCGTAGGTGAAAAAGTGGGAGACTAAGAGCACCGCTCCGTCACTGCAGCTCCCACCCGACTGGCCCGCCAAGCTGCGGCCAGGGGCTGCTGCCATTCACTGGCGCTGCACCTCCAAGGTAGATCTCCCTGGGAGGGCGAGCAGGCCACGGCCGTGATGGTGACGTCGCGGCCGCTGCGCCCATGGGTATTTGAGGGTGCGCGCCGCCCAGTAGCAGACGCACCTGCGCCCTCGTGAGGACGCTGCTCGGATTCCTGGACGCTGCGAGGCCGCCGTGGCACGAAAACGCTGCATCCAACGTCTGCGCGACGATAGCGCCGCGACAGTACTCTTTTACACACATCTCCGCCTCCCCAGTGCACCCGCCGTGTCATTGTCCTTACTCACGGCGGCACGAGACGAGCGCGCTCCGGGTAGCCGTCGCACCGTCTGTTCCATTGCCTCCTCTCCCCAACGGCGCTCTGCCTCTGCTCGTCGTCCCCCTCCAGGCTCTCCACCGCCAGTCGCCCGAGCTGCCCCCACCGCCGCGCTCGCTCCCACGCTTATGCTGCCCTCATGCAGTCCCTTGTGACGCCCTTCGGTACGTCCTGCTCCAACCACCAGGCGAGCCTGGCGCTCGTGCCCGTCTGGCTGGACACGGCTGCTCTCCAAACCGCGACATGGGGCTGATCGATCCGTCAACCGCCAGGCTACAGCGCTGAGAGCTGCGGATACTGCAAAGATGCCTCGACCGGCCGCGCGCCAGACTCTCGTAAGTCCTGCTTCCATGCCGCTCCCGTTGGCTGCCTGCCGTGCTGGCAAGACGTCGGAAACGCTGTACTGTGTATCGAGCAATTGGCACCAGCATGGCGGCGTCTGATGTTGGGGCAAGCCGAGCGTCCCACGTGCAGCATCTGCATCCTGCATCTCCCATAACAGCCGTACAACAGCCTGTCCCGGTCCGAGGCAAGCCGCCGCCAAGCGCGCCATCTGCGACCGCTACCCAGGGCTCAATTGCCGCCGTCTTCGCCAGATAGATACATCGTCACTAAATGCCATCTCTCCTTCCTAGCGTGCCTCGGCCACGGGAGACACCCACGGGGTGCCCAAAGGGGCCCAACAGAACGTGCTGACCGTTGTTACATAATCAGGAGCGAGCTACTACTTTTCGTCTGAAGCCTTGACGGTGGGAGTGTATCAGGGCCTGGTAGATCGAGGCTGGAGACGGTAAGCTCGGCCCACATCCCGCTGGGAGCTTCTTATGCTGAACGGCCCGAAGGTCAGGGACCGTCTTCTACAAGCCGGACGTGCGGCGCCATTGCTGCCCGCACTACACTATCCGGTCAGTCTGTTCCCAAGACACAGGTGCTGGCCTAACGTGGTCGCAGACTTCCCGTAGCGTCCTTTGCACCTACTAGAGATCAACGACAGGCCATCAACAAGTGGAACAGATTCGTACTAGGAGACGAGTACTCCAAGGAGGCTGCCAACCTATATCCCAAGTCAAAGGAGTAAGTCTGCCAACCCCTGAGTGCTTAGCCATCTAAGCATCGTCCAGGGAGAAGGCGAGAGAGCGAAACACCTTCGATCTGGCTGGTGCCGTGCATGAGAGCGAGTATCCAAACGTCAAGCGGCCGCCCGAGCCAGCACATCGCTTCGAGGTAACGCTCGAACCCGATCAGTTCACGAAAGAGAAGTATGAACTCTTTCGTGACTACCAGCAGCATGTACACCATGAAAAGCCGTCAAAGATAACCGTTCCTTCTTTCAAGCGGTTCCTCTGCGATTCGCCACTGCGGCGGGAAACTGCACAACTGAACGGAAAGACCCAGCAGCTTGGATCGTACCACCAATGCTACCGCCTAGACGGTCGACTCATTGCCATGGGCGTGCTAGATCTCCTGCCCCACTGCGTTAGCGGTGTTTACTTCCTCTATCACTCGGACTTCGAGAAGTGGAGTTTCGGCAAGTTGAGTGCCCTTCGAGAAGCCACCTTAGCGCTCGAGGGCAACTATCAGTATTACTATATGGGCTACTACATCCACTCCTGCGTTAAGATGAAGTATAAGGGAGAATACCGCCCACAGCATGTACTAGACCCGGAGTCTCTTGAATGGGATCCTCTGGATGGCGAATTGCGCTCGCTTCTTGACCAGAAACATTATGTGTCGCTGTCGAGAGAACGTCGTTCAAAAGAAGTGGCACAGCGTGCTGGTGGTGATACGGAGATGACGGATGATGATACCAACGAGAACACGTATCCTACAGCGAGGGAGGCTAGTGATGCAGTTAGGAATGGTGTGTCGCTCTTCGAATTGAAAATACCCGGTGTGATGACTGCGGAAGACGTTGAGCAAGGCTACCAGCTCGGTCAACAACGTCTTTCCGCCCAGGGCAGAGTGTTCAAGGCCGAGGTGAGCTGCAAGTCCAACTACCTCGCAGCTATTGCTGACAACCCAGGATCTCATGGTATGGGAAGGCGGGGATATCCGTGAGGCTCAGTCCATTAAAGGCGTTGTGGCAGAATGTTGTGCTTGTCTGGGGCCTGATGTTGCGAAGCAAGTGGTCATTGTTCTAGGTTAGGGACAGATCTTGTGCGATTAGCCAGCAGCAGCAGGCAATAGCTCTTCGTTCGTCTGACCTGTTTACCCGTCGGGAGAGTAGCACTTACTCAAATCTAGTGACAAACATCGTGAAATGATGCAGTGTGTAGTGTGGGTGATGTGTAAGACCTTCAAATGTTCGTCTAGCTGTAAACAGAATAGTTGCCAAGCACGATGCTTGCCTCGACCGAGGTGCCGATTTATCTCGTGGGGTGTCACCACCGCAGGGCTTCACTCCCAGTGTTCGTTCCAGGACAGAACATCATGTCTGCAATCTCGCTCGTCGTGCGCCCCCGCGGTATGCATTAGCTTCTATTATTCCAGCGCCGCACTAATGTCGTATCAGGCCGCCCGATCAAAAATCTGCCCGAGACAATCACAGTGAACCCAGATGACGATGCTGCACAGATCCACAAGAAGATCGCAGACGCCTCTCAGTTCTCTGTCCATCGATTGAAGATTACGAAAGGCAGCGATGGTACGCCGATTGGCAACACCAGCGACATTACGGTTCACCAGACGGGGCTAAGGAACAAGAGCGCGATCGACGTGAAGGACTTGGGTAGGCGATCCGAATTCCACCTCGCCGGCAAGGCTAACTGAACATAACAGGCGCCCAAATCTCGTGGCGAACTGTCTTCATCGTAGAGTACCTCGGGCCTCTCCTTATCCATCCGCTCGTGTACTACGGCCGCCCACTGATTTACGGCACCTCGCAGCCGGCGTCGGAGCTCCAGAAGATCACCTTTATAATGTGCGTGCTGCATTTCCTGAAGCGCGAGTACGAGACGTTGTTCGTGCACCGCTTCTCGGCCGCCACAATGCCCGCACGAAACATTTTCAAAAACAGCGGCTATTACTGGATCTTCTCGGGGATCAACCTGGCATACTGGTCCTACGCTCCGTGGGCGCCCACTGCAGGCCCTTCGAATCCACTGCTTACCTATACGGGTATCGCTCTCTACGTCTTTGGCGAAGTTTGCAATTTCAATACCCACATCGTGCTCAAGAACCTACGCCGACCTGGCAGCGCCGACCGTGGCATTCCTCAAGGTTTCGGGTTCAATCTCGTCACATGCCCTAACTACATGTTTGAGACAATATCCTGGATTGGCGTTGCACTTGTGAATTGGAGTCTGAGCACCGTCTTATTCATCACCATCGCGGTTGCGCAGATGGCTGCCTGGGCCTGGAAGAAGGAGCGCAGGTATCGTAAGGAGTTTGGCGACAAGTACAAGAGGAAGCGCTATGCTATTTTGCCAGGTATCTACTGAGAATTGTGCTTCGTACATGACAGCTGCGTCGCACAGCGGTCAAAAAGTGTTTTCGGAGGATGCATTGTGATGGGAAAGCTTGTATCGTTGAGCCGTGAGTGAGGGCCCTGACCCTGAGGCTAGGTTGCGGGCTGCAGAGCCGATCTACGAGGCCGTTATGGATAACCTGTTCGCATCAGTTGCTCCACCGCCACGACGCAGGCATGTGTCACTTGGACGTTTTGGCGGATTCCCAAAATAGCTCGATCACACATTACCGTAGAGCAATCTGGGGCACACAATCACATTGATGACACGTGCCATGCCCAAACGATGTGTGGAGATATTGAAAGCGCATCAAGCATCGGTTCGAAATGCTGTTTCTTAGACTCTCGGTGGCACCGAAGCAGGCTACCCTGTATATGCAAGGCAGCAAGGATTTCGTGCCTGCGGTGAACATCACGCCACCCCTCAGCTGTAGTCCAACCAGTTGACCGAACCGTATCGCCTTTTTTCAGGCACTCTTTTCAGGCTGCCCACTGAAGCTGTGATGCGGTACAGCTGGGCGCTTGCTGCGAAATCCAGCGTATAGCAAGGAACTATCGTGTCTCATTATTGTGCTCAGTTTCGTGCGGTTTGTGATGGCAGCTGTGCGGTTGCAGGCGCGGTCGCCGTGATAAATGGTAGCCTGGCGATTGGGCGTCGCGGCGAGCCGAGCCAAAGCGCTGCGCGCGGCAGGGTCTGGCGGCGGGGAAGCGTCGCGATTTCAGCTGGAGGGCTGAGAGAGTACGCCTGAACGACGGGCGCGGTCAGTCAGCTGGGAGGACTTTACGGCGTGCGTGCATATAAGCATTGCGCTGCACTGCATTGAACTGAATTGAACGGCTGTTCACCCCGCTTGTTTGTTGATTGATCACGAGAGCCGCCTTGGACTCTGGGGAAAAGAAATTTTACTGTTTCTTTTCTTCTTCCGGTTATCGGACGATATATAGCAGCCTCGTGGACCTCGTGGACGTTACGATTTGAGAGGTCTTCGAGAAGGTTGCCTGAAAGACGAGATTTTGGTTGACGGTGGAGGGTTATTGTTCTAGGGATTTTGCTAGTGGACTATTGTAAAGGTATGCCGTCTCCTTTTCTTCGCAGTTTGGCAGGCAGGAATATTGACTCAGTTGACGTTAAGGCTTGAGAGATAATCTTAAGTGCTTCTAGATCCTGCAATCAATATTCACCATGTCGTTGAATACGTACCAGGACCATGTCGACACGCGTACCGGCACCTCCCCCCCAAAACCGGATGAACTTTCAGAACTCGATAAGCTGCAACAGACATTGGGTAGCTCATTCAAGAGACTAGCCAACCTCGTCGGCGCGTCAATTGCGCCTGTACCAAATGGAACAGGAGATGGATCGAAGTTGCTACCAGAACCAGAAAGTGACGATGTTCTACTGAAAAAGATCGGAGCCGGTCTGCATGATCTGTCGCATCTTGGCGTAACTGATATCAAGACACTTCTTGAGATCCAGGCAAGTAAAATGTCCGGCGAACCCACAGACGACAAAGACTACCTCATGGAAGGCCTGATCCGGACTGCGGCCAAGTTACCTGATGGCTCGAAGAATCGGGACAAGTTGACTGGACAGTTCCTCACTCAACTTTGGAATGACCTTGAGCACCCGCCACTTTCGTATCTGGGGGAGAAGTATCAATATCGCTCTGCGGATGGATCCTTCAACAGCCTGGTGCATCCGCAGCTCGGCGCAGCAGGTACTCCATATGCCAGGACAGTCAAGCCGAGCATGATACAGACACCCTGCAGACCAGATGCAGGGGTTGTGTTCGACAGCGTCATGACGCGGAAACATGCAGAGCTGCACCCAAATCGCATATCCAGCGTGCTGTTCTACCTCGCTTCAATCATCATCCACGACTGCTTCCGCACGGACCACAGGGACTACTCCAACTCACTAACGTCTTCGTATCTGGATCTATCGCCGCTGTATGGTAGCAATCAGGATGAGCAGAATCTGATGCGGACGTTTGCGGACGGCAAGCTGAAGCCGGACTGCTTTTCAGAGCAACGGTTGCTCTTGTTTCCACCAGGTGTGGGCTGTCTCCTCATCATGTTCAATCGATTCCACAATCACGTCGTGGAAAATCTGGCACGAATCAACGAGGGCAACCGGTTCCCCAAGCCTGCGGCACCAGAGGATCCCAAGGACGAAAAGAAAGCTGAAACTTACAAGGCGCAGCTCGCCAAGTATGACAACGATTTGTTCCAAACCGGTCGACTGGTCACTTGTGGTCTCTATGTCAACATCATTCTGATCGACTACGTGCGCACCATTCTGGATCTGAACCGCACGGACAGCAACTGGCAGTTAAACCCTCGTGCAGATATCAAGGATCTACCCATGGGCGTAGGAAACCAAGTTTCAGCCGAATTTAATTTGGTGTACAGGTGGCATTCGACAGTCTCGGATCGGGACGAAAAATGGACACAAGAACTTTGGGATGACTTGTTCGGCAAAGGTCGTGATCCTAAAACAGTGGAGACCCGCGAGTTCGTGATGAGGCTCAATGAGATGTACGGCAAGAAGGTGGAGAATGACCCTGGAAAGCGAAAATTCAGTGGGCTTGAGCGAGACGATAAAGGCAGATTGCCGGATCAGCCTCTGGTCGATATCCTCGTTTCTAGCGTCGAGGATTGCGCCAACTCGTTTGGCCCCAATCGCGTACCTGCGGTCATGCGGGCTATCGAAGTCCTTGGTATTGAACAGTCTCGCTCCTGGAACTTGGGCTCCCTCAACGAGTTCAGAAAGTACTTTGGCCTCGAACCGCATACTTCATTCGACGACATTACTTCCGACAAATATGTCGCCGAGCAGTTGAAGCATCTGTACGACCACCCCGACAAAGTAGAGATCTATCCCGGTATCGTAGTCGAGGATGCAAAGAAGCCAATGTGTCCTGGATCAGGGCTTACGCCTTCGTATACGGTCTCGAGAGCAGTGCTGTCCGATGCGGTAGCGCTTGTGCGGGGCGATCGCTTTTACACACGCGACTACAATCCACGCACCCTTACCAACTGGGGCTATGCGCAAGCAGACTCCGACCTCAGCGTGGACAACGGCTGCGTCTTCTATAAGCTCTTCTTGAGCGCATTTCCGCAGCACTTCGCGCAAAACAGCGTCTACGCACACTACCCGCTTACCATTCCTTCAGCAATGGAAGTAGCCCTCAAAGACCCGAGCGTTAACAAAGCACATCTGTATAACTTCGACAAGCCGGTCTTCACGCCGAAACTACAGCCTATATACGACTACAAGACCGCGACTGAGGTCATCAAGACTCAGGATACATTCAAGGTGGCCTGGGGAAAAGAGATGGTGTATCTCATGGGCTCACCCGCAAAGGACTTGATGCTCACGGGCGATGAACATAAGGATCAAATCTCGCGCTCCATCATGGAGAAAGCGCTCTACGTCCAAGGCTGGGAGAATGAAGTTCGCGCATACTATTCAACCAAGACGCGCGAGCTGCTTGCAAAGAAGAGCTGCAAGATTGCAGATTTCAACCAAGTCGACGTCATCCGCGACATTGGGAACCTCGCACACGTCCACTTCGTCAGCGAACTCTTCATGCTACCGCTGAAAACCGACGCTGCTCCCTGCGGCGTCTTCACCGAAGCAGAAATGTACCTCATCATGGCCGGCGTCCTAGCGCTCGTCTTCAGCGACGTCGACCCCGCCCAAAGTTTCCTGCTGCAACTCAAGTCCCAAAAGGCCGTCCAGGTCCTAGGCAACCTCACCGAAGCCAACGTAAAATCCATCTCCATGCTAGGCACGCTATCCAAACTAATGCACTTAATCTGGCCGCACGACTCGCAGCTCAAAAGCTACGGCATCCACTTCATCCAGCGCCTGCTGGACACAGGCATGGAGCCCGAACACCTCGTCTGGGGCCAGATGCTCAGCACCGCAGGCGGAATGGTGAGTTCGCAGGGCCAACTCTTCGCCCAGATCATCGAGTACTTCTTGCTAGGCGACGGCAAAGCGCACTGGCCTAAGGTCCAAGAACTGGCCATGCAGGACACGGACGCAGCGTTCGAGCTGCTCACGCATTATACCATGGAAGCCAGCCGTCTCGCAGGCGAAACAGCCGTCCTACGCTCCGCTGCAAAAGACACGATGCTCACTGACGCGGCGGGCAAAACGCTCCATCTCAAAAAGGGCGAGCGTGTCTTCGTTAACCTCCGCGCTGCATCGCACGACCCCGCCGTCTTCCCGGACCCACACAAACTCGACATCACCAGGCCCATGGACGCGTACATTCATCTCGGCACGGGCCCGGACCCGTGTCTCGGTCTCCCCATGGCGAAGATTGCGCTCACCGCCATGCTGAAAGAGGTTGCGCGGTTGAAGGGGTTGAGGCCGGCGAGGGGCGCGCAGGGGAAGGTGCATAAGGTGGAGAAGAGTAGGGGTGGGGTGGAGGTGGGGGAGGAGTATGTGTATCATGCTTATTTGACGGAGATGTGGGATGGCTTTTGGCCGTTTCCTTGTGGTGAGTTTGGCTGTTGCTATGTGTGATGAGGTGGTTGCTAATTATGTGTAGCATTGAAGGTTAATTGGGATGATTAGGTGGGTTGGTTGTGGGGGGGGTGGGTGGGAGGTTTGTTGGGGATGATGGGATGAATGGATGGGATGGAGATGGAAAAGATGACGAGTATGGTAGAGGTGGCAGATGTGAGACATGATGACAGAGGATAATTTTCTCATGCATCACTTCTCGCATGCGGTTAAGAATGTATTATTCTACGGGAGGCACACTGAATAGCAATGAATTTCTGCTGTCATTGACACAAAATGCATATCGAAGTCACGTCAGTGTACAAGGAAAATTTTCACTATATGCGTCAGTCATTAACCTTCAAGACGTTCATCACTGACTGGGTTCTGAGCAATGTCGCCGTTATTCAATTTATAGTAACCACGTGACCGTCCCATATTAAAGTGTGCTGGTTGGTGATTCTTTCAGCCCTACTTGACAACTTTTGCGCCGTGATTGTCGTCATGTTCTTAGTATCTTCACGACGGTCAGACTGTTTTCGTGTTAATACGCACATGATTTCTCAATATTACATATGTACTATCAGCAGAAGCAGTCTACAAAATATCAAGAGAGCCGATTAAGACGATCCAATGCCATTATAATCTAACCATTACATCCAGCTCCGTAACCAGTCCAACAAGTGAATGCAAGGAAAAATAAAGTCTATAAAAAGGGAGGAGACCCAGCGCTATGCGTTCAAGAAGAGAAGAAGAGGGGCTTAGTAGCCAGTGCCAGTGTTGCCAGTGTTGTAGCCAGCGGGGGAAGATGCGGCCGGAGGAGCGGAGGAGACCATAGTCGACATGGTGGAAGGGCCTGAGCCATAGCCAGCACCGCCGCCAGGTGCAGACAGGGAGGGTGAAGGGCTGCTTCCGCTGCCGCTGCCATAGCCGTCACCTCCAGTGGGAGGAGTGGGCTGAGATGCGGCGGCGCTCGACTTGGACCCACCGCCATAGCTGCCTCCACCGTTCTGGCCTCTGTGGCTACCGCCGTAGCTACCGCCGCCATTCTGACCTCCATGGTTGCCGCCTCCATAGCTTCCTCCATGGCTTCCACCGCCATAGCTTCCACCTTTGTTGCCACCTCCATAGCTTCTTCCCTTGTGACCCCACTTTCCACCCCACGGCTTCTTGCCCCACTTTCCGGGCTTCTTCCCACCCCACTTTCCAGGTTTCTTTCCACCAGATTGGTAGCCACCGCCATGTCCATGTCCAGATCCAGATCCAGAGCCATAACCAGAGCCTGAGCCCGAACCAGAGCCCGAGCCATAGCCAGACCCGCCATTGCCAGGAGCAGGGGTGGGCATGGAACCGCTACCACCGCCGTATCCAGGGCCTGCGGAAGAAACAGACACAACGATGGACGATGCTGATTCCGAGGGACCAGTACCGTATCCGCCACCAGGCGCAGACACTGCTGGTGCTGAGGGGGAGGGTGCAGATCCATATCCGCCACCAGGGGCAGAGGCTACAGCAGAAGGCGTAGGAGCAGCATGGTAGCCCGCCGCGCTGGTAGAGCTGGAAACAGCGACAACAGATGAAGATTCGGCACCGCCGGATCCATAACCCTCGGCCGAGGCGAGGGTGAGAAGTTGAAGAGCAAAGACAAGGCTGCTAAGCACACCAGTGGGCTTGGAGATGACGGCCATTGTTGCGAATTGTTTGAAAAAGAACTAACGAATGTAGTAGTAGTGGTTAGAAAAAAACGAATGACTTTTTTTTGTTTGGGGGAAATGAAAAGACTGTTGCTGTGGAGTTGAGGAACTGGTTGGTGACGGGGAGAAAACATTGCGTTGAGGAGACGCATGCTATATACTACTCAGAGGTAGCACTGTCCATGCCCCCATGGCCGCCCATACACGCGTCTCCGGTGCATGCTCATTGCTCATGCTCAACACCGAAGATTATTGTTTCGACAAACAGAGAAACAAAGCTCTAGGCCTGGTTTCATGAAACTCCGTTCGACGGGCCAGGCGGTCGACCTGGGGTGCTCAGTGTCCGTGGGGATCAGAGCGTCGATCTTTGCGGAGGGTAGCGGACCAGCAAGCGTACAAGACGGCCTGGCCCCAGCGCTGATGCAGGAACGAGTGTGGACTCATCGAAGGCGTCGTGACAAGCATCGGACAATGGGGCGGGCCAATGCTCCCGTAAGGCGAAGTGCGTGGGGCAGCCATCTCATTGGCTCGCTTATCTCCAATGCGAACTTCGTGAACTCTGTCAAGTCCGCCGGGGTTCCTGATTCCACACACATTCCGGGGTTTGACTGAATACGGGCGTCGGACGGCCATTTATGACCTGCACTGGTCGTTCCCCCTTTTGCTGAGCGTGTAGCTGTTCCCCGGGGCGTATAGTTACCGAAGCGGGTTAGCTGTACGCTCGCGCGATCGCTCTCACGAGAATGTTCGTCGACCTCATCTCCGCCTGGCTGATGTCGTACGGGAGGCTCCCGGAATTCAGAAAGCTTGCTAATACCTACATGGCATCAGCGATCGAGTCGAATGTTCTCGCGCGTCCACATGGACAGAAGACGCGAAAGTGTTGGTTGGACTCTCCGCGATTCCGAACCCTAGTAGTTCACTTATCCGGACAAAGCTACAGTACTCAGTCCAGAATAAGCAATGCAAGAGCAGAAAAGGTGGAAACTTTTGACTAACACAGAGCATAACATTGTTGGCCTGCGGTTGTACAAAACGCGTCCCATGCTCGATGCAAATGGCTCATGCACATCGCGCTTTTATGGGGCGACCTATTTTGTCCACCTTTGCTGACATGCATCCACAATTCAAGGCTTCTTGATAGAATCTTGCATCCGCAAACATTATAAAGAAAATCTATATTCTTGAACTTGCCCAGTCATTATACAGATTCAATTATCCTCAGACTTGCCCCATGTGCGTGGACTAACAAACGCATGACTTGGAGCTGTTTATCAGATGTTCGTGGCGCAATGTTTGCCTGCAATACCATTTCGCGATACTATGTATCTCACACTGCACATCCTAGCTAAACAGGGGCCACTTGCCTGAGCGTCCAGCGTATAGCGGAACACAAGCTGACCTCAGTTTGCGTTTCCGTCATAAACCGCATAGGGCACTGGTGGCCTGTGGACAATGCATCCATATTAGCCTAAGCGTATCATGTCTCCTGTAAGTTCTCGCCGTCTACCTAGTCCTTCAACACGGTCTGGTCCACCGCAAGTCAAACACCGAAGCCTTCTTTTTCGATATGCTGCTGTTATTGCGTCTTCTTTCTGAGTGTGCAAACACTCCAGCCCTACAACAGAATTTGTGATTCGACGAAATGCCAAATAGAAAAGAAACTACTTCAACAATGTCTAATGCGGCTGAACTGAAGGTAGCCGTTTCGCAGCACGGTTGAATTATTGAACATAGCGGCCCCTTGAGAGAAGGGTGCTAATAATATTCGATACAGGTATAAGAACATGTGTGCAACAGGTTGCATACGCAGAGTCGCAGGCATAGAAGTGTACCGCAGCGGGGTTTATATTTAGCGCTACGAATGATGTGCATGCGGATGAATGAATGAATGAATCAACATGCGCACGAACTAGTCCATGCCAAATATGACTCACATCAATACAGCTTCAACTCCTGCCTGGTCCAACCAGACAGATTGTCAGTACAGAACGGCCCCAAGAATACCCCCTGTCGCAAGAACCCGTCCAAGCCGTTCGGTCGACGCTTCAGTATTAGCCCAGCCCATCTGGCGTCCTCCGCCTTCGAGAAACATTGCCTAGTCTGGATGCCTTCATCGGTCTTCGGGCTCGCAATGGAAGGCCGGAAAGTCCATGGCGCGACGATTGCAAACATCGTTTGGCTCAAACCCGATACTAGGCATGTGGAGTACTCCTTAGAGTTGAACGATTCCTCCGTATCCGTACTATATTCAGGTTCTGAGACAGCGTCCCAGAAGATCTCATAGTGACGCACTTCAGAGATATCCTCCAAAATCTCTTTCGTCAGGGCCGAAACCGTCAACACGGTAAGAGGACTATCGACAGCGACCACCAAATTCAAGCTTCCTTCAACGTCTGGTCGAACCCTCAGTCCTGGAGAAAGGCAGTATAAGATCGGCGCGCGGTTATACGCATAGCTGAAGGAGGGCGGTACGTATTGATCGGAAAATTGTCGCCTCGTCTCCCTGTAAGGCTTGCTGCTGATCCACAGCAGACCGCTCCACATGTCCGGTGTCCAGAGACCTGAATAGTAACTCGAACCGACAAAATATTCTTTGATCCATGGACGCAATGACTCGGCCATGGTCTCCAGTATTTTGAGTCGATCGCTCTCGTTTGTTGTTCCTCCCCATGAACCCATCTCCACGATCGAGCGCCAATAGTCAAAAAGAATAGCCGACATCCTCTCAAATGACTGCTCTGCAATTATGGTTCTCAGGCGAGCTTTGAGAGATGTCATGGAATCGAACCAAGGCGGACGAGCTTTGCTGCTCCCCTCGCTTCTAGAGGCTTTGCAACAAGACCAAATGAGCTGATTCGGGTTGAAGAACACAAGGCGTCGAGGCAATATTGCCTCCTGCAAACGCCAACTTCGAGATACGAGGTCGTCCTTGATGGCGGTAGTAGCACTGTCAAGTGGGTGCCGCAGCTGTAGAGTGAAGGGCTGATAATCCTCTATACCTTCCAAGGCTACGGCGAACGAAATAGTGTCTCCAGTATCTCGAAGAGAAATCAGGCTTGGGTTCCCCATATTTGACCCGGCTAGAACCAAATCAGCACTCTCGCAATAGCGGCCAACCCAATCTACAATGAACTCATGCATCTCTGGATCATCCTGCGCGATGCAGAGGGTATCAGCGAACAAGTACCTATAGCCTAGTCTTCGGCAAAGCCATATGGCGTCTTGGTGCATTTTTGCGAAACGATCAAGCGCAATTCCGACTTTCATCTCCTCGATGTTCGCTATAACCACTTGGAAAATACCTGGATTGTTGCGAGCAGAGAAGAACACGTATCTTTTGTCTTCTTCATTCCAATCCTGCCCGCATTCGACCAAACGAGGAGGTTCTTCGTTTTCCAGGGTACCGACATCAAGAAGTGTGTAAGGACACTATTCTGGCGATGAATTGCATATATCATGAGTATGGCGACAGTCATCTATCCAACTCTTCCATCTATTGGCGACTTGCGATCCCGTGACGCTTCCATCGATGCCACTTCCTTGAAAAAACTCAGTAGCTGATGTTGGAGCCGTTCCTGTGAGAATATAATTAGTATCTCAACGTGCATGCGTTTGAAACCTAGGCTCACAACCCATACCTCGTAAATCCAAGCAAATCTCAATTTCCTCTTGGGCATCGGCATAGGAAATCAAGAGCAAATCTCTACCGGTCCCTAGACCCAGTAATTAGGCATCAAATGCAACGCGAATACGAACTTCGTCCAATTCCAATTTGCTAGAGCGAATCAGTCGAACCATCTGTTCGGCTTTCCTTACTAAAAACGAACAAGGGGCAAGGAAGCCACCCTTTGTGAACAAGGTCGCTGACTTGATGTAGATGTTTGACCGATGAGAAGTAGACATGTTCATATTTTGTATTGATCCAGTGCTCCAGGTCGCAAAACTCGCAGGTTCTTATCCTGGCATCCTTAACGATGATCCGGGGACGGATAAGCGGGTTGAAGCTACCAGCTTCTTCGAAAGCTTCTTGGTGGGGAACAGAGAGTTCAGAATTGTGCTGAGCATGCTGATCTTCTCTAATAGCAGCGGGAGTGGCACGCGACATACTGATCTTTCGTTAGTCATCCTGTCTTCGATTCTGGATTACACTAACCTTTCAACATCATGCAGGTTTAGGACACTCACGGCTTGTGTAGCTCCACTCTGTGTGGCTAGCCCTAGAGGCGTGGTTCCCTCGTTGTTTCGCTCGTGCTGCGTCAAACCACTGTGTACTAAGGCTTGGATTGTCTCCGAATCGTCGAAGAAGGCAGCATAATGTAGAGGACCATTCCCGCTCCTATCTGAAATTATCATTCCCAGCCGTACCATTTCCATAACACTATCACGCCGGTGGAAGACCATGGCGATCTGTGATGCTGTCATTTGCCAGTTGTTTTCGGAACTAACGTCTGAGCCCGTGGTAAGCAGATCGCGGAAAACACGATCGTTACGTGCCAGAGCAGCAATATAAACATTGCGCTAACATGTTTTGGAAAATGTTGCTCGTGAGTGGAGTTTTTTGCCCGAGCCGAGCAATCCACGTAGGAAGAAGACTTCATTCCTTGATGTTTTCCAAGGGCCGAACTCGGCTTCGTTTCTCAAGAGCTATTGTCCAGAGTTCAGGTAGGTGTCCCCGATAAGGTTTCTTATATCAGCATGGTCCTGGAAGTGATTGATAGGCGAGACCCATGCAGTGATCCTTTGCCTCTGAGTACGATCGGCTATAACCGAACGGCTGATCTGTTCGAGTAGGCCCATGGCCTGGTTCAGAAGCGATTCAACGTTGTTGAACCGTCCCTGGTTCAAATGGACGCTCAGCGCCTCGAGCGGTGCCTGGATCTCCTCTTCTCTGGCGGGAGGAGGGTTAAGTGACGAATTCGGTGTTGGCGTCCGAGGTCCCGTGACGTCGCGAGGAGCCGCTAATGACGCGGTGCGGGGCTGATTGGCTCCTGAAGTCCTGACGTCGATGGCAGTGGGCAGGCGCGACAGCTTCATCCATGTACAAACGTCTCAACCCGATTCTATTGACGCGCATCCTCCCCATTCATCGCCGCAGCGCCCGTAATACATCCGCAACCCGCCTCTTCAGCAGCACCCTCCGCCCGCTCCCTGCAGCCCACAACATGCCGCAGTCGCCAAAGGTCACGGCCGTGGACGCCCTGCCAGCCAACGAAGCGAAGTGGTATGTCTAGTTCTCTTCCACTAGCCATCATTCTAACCTCTATCGTCACAGGATCGAATTCCAAAAGATCTCCTGGTCAGACCAGACCGGCAAATCACGCATCTGGGAAGCCGCCTCGCGCAAGACCCGCGGCAAATCTGGCGTCGACGCCGTCGCCATCAGCACCGTCATCCGGCACCCTTCGCGACCGCCCTCCACCATTGTAATTCTGCAGTACCGGCCCCCGGCCGATGCCGTCTGCGTCGAGTTCCCCGCCGGCCTGGTCGACGAGAAGGAGACGCCTAGCGACGCGAGCCTGCGCGAGCTGCACGAGGAGACTGGATATAAGGGCAAGCTGGCGTACATTAGTCCGACGATCCTGAGTGATCCGGGCATGAGCACGGCGAATATGCAGTTGGCGACGGTGGAGGTGCAGTTGAACGAGGGGGATCCGGAACCTGAGCAGGCGCTCGACGAAGGGGAGTTTATTGAGAGGGTTGTAGTGCCGTTGGAGGAGCTATTTGAGCGGTTGGAGAAGTACAGCAAAGAAGGCAAGATCGTCGATGCGAGGCTCTGGCATTGGGCTGCAGGACTGAATTTCGCGAGGACGATGCTTTGAAGAGGGGCGCCGAGAGGAGGATATAATGAACGTGATCGTGCTATGTGATATGACGGCAAATAAGCAAGGCTATCGAGGCCTGTGGAATGGACGCGCAATCTGCGAAATTGCAAACGAATGAAAAGACATCTCTGAACCGACCCCGGGCATTTTCTGGGGGTTTCCCAACCAATGCGGAGATGATTGAAAAAAATAAATCTATTTACTGCTCGGTGTACTTCCGTACATTATCGGAATATGGTTGATGTCTCTTCGAGGCTTCGGTTCCCGGTATGACATTCCCACCCAGAAGGAGCGATGAAGGACTCACGCTGTCGCGATCTCCCGAATTGCTGTCATGGCCTAACTTCCGGCTGAGCTGGCGGTTCTTTCTAACATCATCATATTGAGTTTTCGGAAAGAGCAGTGGGAACGAAGTGCAAAAACCTGGCGATAAATTGATCCGTCGGAAAATGGCGAGTATTTCCGCTCGATACGGGTGCTTCGTGTTGACGATCTACAGCTATCTGGTCGGAATCATGGATGGCGAGGCTGTTTATGATGATATAAATTGGGAATATATCTGCATACACTAACTTTAGAGCCTGTCAGATGCTTGTCAAGAAATGCTAAATTGAACTGAAGTTCGGAACGGAGATATACCTAAGCAAGAGGACCTTTTGAACCACATATCCATTTTCCAAACCTTAAAAGGTACCTTATTAACCTTCGGAGCTCCAATGTGCGCGCAGTAATCGGCGCACGCATACTATAATACCATACCGGAGATAGAATCCGCCTATGCGCAGCGCATTTGGCAAATTGACTTTCGTCGTCGACAACCCTTCAACCGAGCCCTCCACATCAGAGTCCACTCACACACCAACCCCAATCTCCCCTTGCAACGCCATCAACCTCGCCAAAATCTTCTCCCTCCTATGCTCCTTCTCCACCTTCTCTACCCTCGCCGTCTCCGCCTTCTTATCCTCCTTCTCAAACCTCCTCTTCCACATTCCCACATAATTCACCCAGCACTGCCTCACCCAAACGCCCCACCACATCTCACTCACCCATGTGAGAAGCACCTCATCGCTAGCGCCGCTATCACTCCAGCACATTTCGAATTTCTTCTCGCGGGGCTCGCGCGCGAGGTAGGGTGCGCCGGTGTGCGGGTCGAAGAGGGTCCAGCGCGCGAGGCAGAGCAGCTTGGCGTCGATGGACATGGTCTTGGGGGGTGGGTGGGCGGTGAAGGGGAGAGGGGGGCTACGCGGGAGTTGTTGGAGGTAGAGGGGGGTGGATAGGGGGCTGTTTGGTGCATCATTCGAAGGGGCTGCAGGCGAAGACTTGACGGACGAAGACTTGACTGATAACGAAGAAGGCGTGGTAGGTGGTGAGAGGAGTCCCTCGATGATTGCGCCATCCGCGGTTGTCAGCGTCTTGAAAGGGACCACACTCTCGTTCAACGTTGTTGGCTTGGACGGAGGGGTTGCCAGAAGGGCGTCTTGAATGATGATGCGGGGCTTGGGGATATCTTCGCTCCAGCCATCTCGGTCCTGGGGAATGGCACTCATGAGGAGTGGCTGGAGACGGCGCTCCTCGACTTCCTTGAGATGAGCGCCACGTTTGGTGTAGTACTCCGGAGTGATTGCCGGAAAAAGCGAGAAGACTTTCTCGCGTAGAGCCGCCCTCGTTTCCTTGCGCCACTCGTCGAGCGAGATGTCTTGATCAATCAGGCGATAGCCGGGATAATGCTTCGGGACCCACGCCGTGACATAGTGTACCCATGGGCCAGATCGCTCAGCAAGGTGGTCCCGATACTTGTCTTCCTCCAGACGACGCGCAAAGTGCGCTGGGTTGAAGATCCAGGACGAGGCCAAGTAAGCATAGACTATGTCCGTCAGTTAGAACCTTCTTAAAAAGGCACTCAAATACTTACTCTCCTCATTGCTTCCGAATCCACCATGCAAGATGCGCCTATCCAACCCCACAATCTTCAGCACATCAACCGGCTCCTTGCTCACCAATACCAAGCTACCTGGGAAATTCGTAGCCTCCATCTCCTCCACGCGAATATGCAGACCTACGGGGTCAATCGTCATTCCAAGGGGCTTGAGCAACGAGCCAATCATCTTCAAGCCACTTGCATAGTTCAACTGGAACCAGTTCCACTCGAAAGTCTGCTTGTCGACTGCCTCGCACACCTTGACGTCAATCTGGACCCAGGTGTCGTCGTCCTCGAGACCAGGTACCGGGATCGCAAAGTACATAACTGAGGGGTTCAAGTAGCCTCGCTTGCCGTGCATGGTGTGGAGCGCTTCTTTGACCTGGGCGACCATGTGCTGCCAATTGAGGGAAGCGTCGGGGGTGTCATTGAGGAAGGAGGAGACGAGGAAGTCGACGTCGCCATAGTCGGATTTGGAAGGCAGCTCGGTAGGGACCACGACGTGCTCGAAGAGCTTGCGGAGAGCCTGAATGGTATGGTTAGTAAACGTGACTCAAATATTATACCGCAGAATCTGTAACGCGATGCATGCGACGACCGCCAAGTCGCACTCCGAAACTACGTACGTCAGTAGTCTGCTCGCGGACTTTGACATAGAGCTCAATCGAGATGCGGGGACAGTGCAGATAGTGGAAAGCATGTCCGCCCATGGTGGGCAACGTTCTTCGATATAGCTTCTATCTACCGTGAGTAGCTTCTCAATGTGTTGATAGACTGGAGTCGAAAATACCGTTAGAATCAGACCAGAGGCGTTGGAGTTGTTGATTGTAGCAGATGTGTCGTTGCAGGTAATAGTGGCGGTCAGAAATTTTGACTGAGGTAGGTACGGCGGTGCAGTAGGCAATTGCCAGCTCTACCACGTGGCAACTGAGTGAAAAGCGTAGGTGAAGCTGGTGCTGTAGTCGAGCAGGTCGCTCGGCCAAGGACGTATCGCAAGAAGTGCAGACGTTCACCGCTGATGTGTATCAAGCCTTCTTGATTGTGAAAGCCCTGCCTCTCTTGCTCTGAGTGATCAACGAAAGACTTCGGGATGGACTGGAAAGGAAAATAATGTTGCATAGAATAATGCCTGGCATCACGAACCATACGAAATTCATCAAAGAGAGTGCTGGGATTAGTTTTCCTAGCGATGCGAGGCAAGCAGACAAGGTGTCGACAATATTCTCAAGTACCGAGTAAGAGGAAAGGAAAGTAAGCTAGAAAAGAGAGAGGCGGATATCCAAATTGGTAGCAGCTTGTAGAACATGCTCAAATCAGATGAGAAGCACAAGTGGCAATATACGTTGATAATGCCTAAAATACTGAGTATCGCTGTGCTTAGCTGTGTGAAATACCTCCAATGGTAGACTGACATTTCTGCCGAGTACCTGGGTAACTTTCTACAGAGTTCTCACTGCTCCGATTGATTATGCTTGTCTAGTTATTCGCCGCCTCTCCAGCTCGCATAACAGAGCTGGAGTTATGGATCTCTTCGAAACCACAATGGCCAAAACGATTCATAAATCTGCCCAAGCGATGTCGCTGAGACATGGTACTCCTAGAAGTTTGAGCTACGCTGTGAGCAGGTGATAATATTCCGCCCGTGGCTTCTCGATAACATCTTGGACGGCTTTGGCTAGCGCTTGTCTAATCACGCGCGACGTCATGATCGCAAGTCTCCCCGGGCACGTCGGCGTGGACGATGATTTTGAGGAGGATTATTCCAGGTGGGTGTTGCTCTTTGTTTATTTGTTGGTGTGGATGAGGTATCGGGTGCCTCTGAATTACGAAATGGACGTCCGCCACACCCCGCAAATAGCCGCGACGAAGTATAGAATAAGCCTTACCCAGAATCTAGGGTATTATAGTGGATCGTTGTCTGCATTGAAGTTGCAAATATGCATGTCTCGTTCTGCGCCTGTGGCACAGTTTGCGGCTGTGAAAATGATTCGTTGTGGTTGATTCCTGCTCGAAGCGCTTCACGGGTCTGTGTAACGTTGCGACCTGATAAGCAAACACACATAAATCCAGCAACCTCTCAACCCAACTCAACCATACTTACTACTATCCACTTCTATACCCGTGCACCATGGCGAGTCTCCTCCAAGCTATCCTCCACTGCCTTACGGGCACAGAGACGACGGACGCTACCTTCCACGACGAGAAACAGGCGCTTATCACCCCGGGTCAGCCTCGCACCGCCGAAGAGGTTGCCGACAAGGTTGTGCAAGCAATCGTCAACGCGGACAAGGGCGGTGCCGATCTCCAGCACACTCTCGACGACATTGTGAGCGAGTATGGCTGGACCGAGAAGGTTGCGGAGTGGGTCATGATCAAGCTGGAGCAGGTGCTCCGCGAGGTTGCGAAGCTTCAGGGTCCACTCAAAGAGGCATACAACAAGTCATGCGAAGCTGCGATGGCCATGGAAGGTTTCGTCAAGGAGCACCCCGTGTTCTGCACCGTCATCGCGATCGGTGTCCTCGTCATCATCACGCCTTGGGCGATTGAGGCTCTGGGCTTTGCTGAGCTCGGTCCCGTCGAAGGTGAGTCTGCCAGCGCATGTTGTTACAATACCATACTGACATTGACACTAGGAACTTTTGCGGCGGCCTGGCAGGCTCGGTATGCTGGATACGTGCCGAAAGGGTCCCTTTTCTCCTTCTTCCAGCGCTTGGGCATGAAGTGGCATCTCTGAGCCGTGTCGATACACCTATTCGGACGCGGGAATGAGCAGGAGTTTCCGGTCCTGGGATCGATTTCTGGTGTGCAGGTCCGGTCTTCATGGCGTTAAGGTTGTGGACCTGGGCGCTTCTGCTGGGATGATATTAGGGCAGTGATGCGAATGCACAAATGGACCGGTGGCTACTCAGATGTCCTTCATGTCCTGTGCTTGTCTGCACTCCAGCTCGGAACGCGCCAGATGAATGAAATGTGATGGTGATGTTGCTGCACCGCGACGGGCGAAAGCCGACAGATGCGAAACTCAACAGCCCGAGATCAAGTGCGCATCCAGGACCCGTGGACCAGGGCAAAGGTTTCTGTGCTGTGTGTTATGCCAGGATAAGCGATACACAAGCCGACAGTATAGGTAAGCTAGCGTACAAGGATCCTGATCACCCGGTGTTTCTGATCACCCCATCAAAACGCGACACCTGAACAAAACACGCGATATCTCTCTACAACGCTCATCAATATGGACGCCCGCGAGCATGCTATACAATCCGCTATTCGCGATTTCGCTGCAGGTCTTTATACAAGTCAGCGTGCAGCTGCAAAGGCGTACGGCATCTCCCAGTCTACGCTATCGATGCGACTCCGTGGCGTAACAACGAGCTCGCTCAGTCACCAGCACCAGCAGCGATTAACTCCTCGACAGGAGGACTTTCTAGTAGAATGGATCCTTGAAGAAGACGCGCGCGCCTGCCCTCCCTCACACGCTCGCGCGCGAGAAATGGCCAATCGAATCCTACGTATGAACGGCGACGATCGTCCTGTTGGCAAGCACTGGCTATACCACTTTATCAAGCGCCAGCCACGTATCGCCTCTGTAGTCGGCAGAAAGCTAGAGGCTCAGAGAGCTGATGCAGCGACTCCAGAGCAGTTGCGCGCGTTCCTAGAGCGCTATAAGCAGACTCGACAGCGGCTCAACATACAGGCGGAGAATACATACAATATGGATGAGACTGGCGTTGCTCTAGGAGTATGTACAAACACTAGAGTACTCTCTAGTAGTCAGAAAAAGAAGGCTTACATTCGGTCTCCAGAGAATCGCGAGTGGGTCTCTATAATTGAGTGCGTATCGGCGACAGGGCAGAAACTACGCTGCGCAGTTATCTTCAAAGGCCAGAGCCTACAGACTACCTGGTTCCCAGCTAAATCCGTGCCTAGCTGGCTCTATACAACCTCTGAGAACGGATGGACGTCGAAAGCGATAGGTGTTGAGTGGCTACAGCGTATATTCATACCTGAGACGGCTATAGGTGATGGCCAGTACCGCCTTCTTATCCTCGACGGTCACGGCAGCCATATTGATATAGACTTCCTTTGGCTCTGCAAGCAGCATCGAATCGAGCTCTTATACCTACCTGCGCACTCCTCACACGTCCTACAGCCTCTAGATCTTGCTCCTTTCTCTGTAATCAAGTCTAGTTACAGACGTCAGATCCAGGAGCTCGCATCACTCGACGACGCTGCGCCTGTCAAGAAGGAGCGCTTTATCACCTGCTATCATCAAGCTAGGGAGGAAGGCTTCACAGAGCGTGTGATTCGAGCTGGCTGGCAGGCATCTGGTATCTGCCCATTCAACATCAATCACGTGCTCAGCTCGTCGCAGGTCTCTCAGAGGCCTACTACGCCTACACGTCAGCAGCAGCCTCAGCAGCAGCTCCAGAGCTTCCTCTCGACTCCCCAGGGCCCTCACGATCTCTATATAGCGCAGCGCAGCGTCCCAGAGCGTTGAGAATCTAGGTCGTACGACCCGGCTGCTCCTACAGAAAGCAGGTAAGGCTCTAGCAGCTGCAAATACTAGAGCTGCAGGCCTAGAAGCAGAGAAAAGACGCCTTGAGCAGCAGCTAGAGATATCTACCTCTCAGCGTCAGCGTAAGCGCGTTCGAGTAGACCCAAATCAACGCTTTGCAGAGGTAGAGAGTATTAGGGAGGCTATGCGCGCAGCTGAGGCTTCAGCAGTCCAACCACGTAGATCTACTATATCAAGCACCTCAGAAACAGCTGCTATAGCTACAGCAGCTGCAGCGCTTGAATCTATGTGTAGTCAATGGCAATTATAAGCAGCGTTGCTGAGATATCGCGCGTTTTGTGCAGGTGTCGCGTTTTGGTAGAGTGATCAGAAACACCGGGTGATCAGGATCCTTGTACGCTAGCTTAAAGAAAAAGTCGAGTTGGGACAGGCACACGAAAGAGGCGCGGAGCCGGGACACTGCCCCACTCAACCAGTCCTATTTGAGACGAACCTTAGCAGATCTCGAGCGTGACCTGACTTTCATCCTCCATCAGGATCGCGCCTACCCATCGCCACAAAGCCGAGAAAAACACCACCAACATGGCAGTCACGATGCCTCTTTCCGCAGTCACGACGCAGCCTCCATTTCCCCAAAAGCACTGACCGCGACGACTGCGTTGCTAATACATACACATCACGGCCTTCCAGTCTAGTCCATCGTTATCCATGAACCACCAGCTTTTTTACGGCCATGGTCAACTCGCTCTACGTGTTTGGCTCCAGCCCCGGCGATCAGTTCCCGATCCCGGGCCCTGTCGCTCTTAATGCTGCAGTCACAAATGCTTTCTCGCTAGACCTCATGGTGCCGACCCTCACTATACATGCAGCTTGCCCCTTGATCACCATCATGTGGGCATCTTGGTGCGATCTTATACGTAGGTTTCCGTTCCCGCATCGCGGGTCCTAGGTCAACTTGCTCACTCGTGTACAGTCCGCTTCGAAGATGGGAATATCATATATTACGGGACTTCGTTAACATATGTGCAAGCCGACTGTGTCAGGAAGCTATCAACTCTGGATTCCGCCTCAGACAAACCTGTATTCTTCGGCCGGCGCGACACCTCGGGAGTCTTGGGCTACATTCTGCCCACAGAATGCACCATCACCATCTTCCATACCGCGGAGGAGCTGGCGCAAGGCGCAGATGAAGCCCACACGTATACTTTCGCCAACGAAATGTGGGACGTCCTGGGCATCGAATTCACCTCGAGCGCAGGCGTCTTCATCAACGCGAAAACGCGGGCTTGCAAGTCCCGAAGGGGTGGCATCGTAGTCGAGCTCCCCTCCTTGAAGCACTTCGAAGGCTCCCTGCGAACAGAATATTTTGACCGGTTCCTCGACAGAAAACAAAGCATGGCTCTGCCGCTCTACCATACGGAGCGCTGCTCCTTCACCCCGTTGCAGTGGTGCACCAATAGTGCGGCGCTCACGGCGCTCAACGATGAAGGCGAAGTGTACACGTACGTGACTGACAGGCGGTTCCCACGCGCGCTCGGCAGAGACTTCGAGAGACCCATTAATCCCATCTGGCAAGATCGCGCAATTCGGATTGCATACTTGGAGCATACCAAGATTGTAAAGGTCGCGGCTGGCGGCCTGTACACTGCTGCCGTCAGCGACGACGGGGAGTTGTATGTCTGGGGTCAAGTCATGGGCGATATGGCAGACGAATTGGCTCTTCTTCAAAGCAAGTACGAGGGCGACGATGAGTATGTGCGTGTCATGTCGTTCCGGACTCCCCAGGGTGCAGTCCTCAAAGTTACCGACGTCGCGGTGGGCGCGTCGTTCATCTTGGTCGCTGTGGAACGCGAGGAGACTGGCAAAGACCTGTACATGTCTCGCGCAGTGTTTGCTGCTGGGAACAATCAGAAGGGGTCGTTAGGGCTCGGTTTTGACCCTGCCGAAGTTCCGTTTTTGGAAAAATTTGCCGAAGTAGGTTCATGGACTCGACTCACGTACTTGGCTCACATGGTATACCAGATAGAAGCCTTTAGGGGCAAGAAGATCAAGCAGATGGTCTGTGCAGGTTGGTCGAGCTACGTGGTTGTGGAGGATACCCCAGGGTGACGCAGAGGAAGACAGCGGCAGATCATTCAATACGACTTCGACAGGATCGAAAGTGCTCTTGGATAGTACAAAGGTCAATTTATGGTTTCAAACTATGCTAGTACCAACTCTACGTGAGAAGTAGCGTGCGGCATATGCATGCCGACTCCACGCACATGGTAAACAATGGGTCGGAATAGGCTCGCTCTGCTCGACGTGAAACTCCGGCCTCGACGACTCAACTTTCCCGTCTTGTAGGCCGGTCGGGGTCTTTTTGCGCGGCTCACTCGAGTCAGTATCAACATCGATCCTGTGCGTTACGCGGATCATCTCATGACCCCACGTCGTCGTTGATGGAGTGCCGTTAATAGAGCGCGACCGATTAGAACGGGACAGGTTGCGCGTAAACCGTCTCGGTATCATCTTCTCGAACATGGGGCGTAGAAGCGGACAGCATGCGAGTATAATAGCGGTGCTGATCTGCCTGAATACAAAAGGCAAGAGTCAGCTCAGGTAAAACCGGGCCTTGTCCAAGCACTGTCACGCACGCGTAGCGACATATCATTGCTGCGGCCATGTCGTAGGTCACATCCGTACGGAAGTCGACGTTCCTAAGTGAGACGACGCGAAAGACAGCGACGATGATGTTGCTAAACATGTGTCAGTCTGGTAAGCGTTCAGGAAGAGCACTTGGCTATCAAACAGTAATCCCAACAAGAAGAGGACTGTGATAGCGATCTTGTGGACTCGTCTGAGCTGAAGCTTCCATACGACGAAATGCGGAAGTGACCAAATGATGCCGTCCATCACTAGACCCCATACTGGTTGGATGATTTGGAATGATCTTAGTGGAAAGCAGTATCGCGGATTTTCGAACGGGAATTGCCAGTTGTACTTGAGTGGTCGGCAGTGCAAAAGGTGAACAAGAACTACAGCGAGTAGCCAGGCCATGCTGAATCCAAGAGAGCAGTATGCTAATTGAGAAATTAGCGGCCTCGATATAGCTTGGCAATGAATGAGAAGCAGGGATGATCCGGTTGGTTTGTACCCGTGTATCGTAGGCGGACAAACATCCGGGTAAAGAAGGTTCGAATAAAGAACATCACAATAGCCCATCGAACCAGGGCCAAGGCGACAGCATGGGGGAATTGCAGAGCCCAGAAAATCTGCACCGTCAGTCTGTGCCATGCCTGGGGATAATGTGATTGACCAAGACAGTAGCCTCCAATTGCGGGGTGCTCAACGAGGACAAATGCTCGCCAGCATGGCCAACTGTTACAGCTGCGCCCACGTCAGCTCGTCGCAGATGTGTCTGGGAGGAGTCACATGCCAACGATGGCTCCAGAAAAGCAGGCATACATGAGGAACTGCGGTCCGTCAGTCACAGTGCCAGATGCTCGTTGCCAATGCTGGAAGGTATCCATGCCACCCACCAGGGCGGCCAATAACAGGTAGTCGTCCAGGGTGAATTTGATCTCCTTTCTCCACTTCGCAACGAAGCGGGCGACGATGAAAGCTGTCGCCAGCACGGTAAGAAGCACGTGTACGGTGACATAGCTGCGACGGGTCGACATAATACGCCGAGGGCGAGATGGCATAGACGCAGAAACGAACTCCAGAGGAAGAGATGCACTCGGTCGCGGCAGCTTGGGCAGGCGCGACACAGGATGCGGATACCTGGTCTGGTGGTGTGCGAGGCAGGAGAGAGGCAGCGTGAAGACAGGTTTCACGAAGCACTGCCGTCCTTCTCGAAATGTTTCGGAGACTATTGGACCACCTAAGAAGCCGGGGGAACCCACGCTGGTAGACGCGCCTAGCGATCCGGGGCTTCCGTGCCACTGCTGCACCTGCATGTTGTTCGAGGAAGCACACAGAGCTGAGAAGGGGCAGCCCAACACCAACAGGAGGTGATGAGTCAGAAGGCTCAGACCTGCTCGGGCAGAGCCGTGGTCTCTTCGCCTTCGTCTAGTGTACAAGCCGCTGACTTGGTTGTTTGCAAAAGTCGTCCGGCAGGCCAGCATCCGTGAAGGGTCTGCAATACCTAGTGGTGGTGCCAACGACGGAGAAGGCCCCTGGAGTCGGCTTCATCAGCGACGACGTTGACAGTGCTCCTAGTATAGTGTGTACCTGTCTCACGCCGACGACTCGGGGCCTGGCGAATGGCCACCTGTCTGCTTCGGCCCGCGCTCGTTTCCTTGCGGTTGGGGAACGGCTGAATGCATCAAACAAGGCGGCCCTGACTCGCGTAAACGTCGAAATATTGCCAGTGTTCCGTCTCGTCGTCATGGCGGACGACGCGGTAACAGGCCATCAGCCAATACGAGAAACACGGACACTCGGATCCAGGAGGGCTATCGGAGATCGGCGGCGATCTTTCATCCACCTCAGGCGCTGGCTCGCGTGCTGATACAGATGCAGCGTACAGCTGCCCCTCCACCCACGCTGGCGGTTCCACGGCTGGGAACCGTTCAAGCCGCCATCGGCCGATGCGTGTAACGCGAACGCAGCATTACGCAAAACATGCTCGCCACGGCGTCGACAGCGCAGCAAGTGTAGAGACCACCCGGTACGAGCAGAGCTGCTGCCTGGTGTTATTGGCCGCCCGGTACACGACGCTACGGTGGCGCGGGGGGCGCGAACTGGTCGTGCCGAGTCCATGCACCCCTGAACACGTCATGGCCCAACGCACCGCCGACGTCTCTCAACGTCATGTGCTCATGTTTAGCTGCCTGCCTTGCCAGACCACGATGCTATTTGCAGAGCCCAGCCCGGCTGAGATCCGTTTGGGCCGAACGTTTTTCTTTTCCACACTTTGGGCAGGCTCCTCCCCTGCCTTTTTTCTCCCAACTCTGTTCCCTCCCTTCCATCCCTTCCTTCCTTCCATCGCCTTGCCCCAGTCCGTTCGTTTACGTCATCTAGGGCTGCTCCGAAACTCCGACGGCGCTACATATATACAACCCCGCCGCCATGGTATATACTGCTTGAATCCGCCACTTCCGAAACTAGACAAACCATGGACAAGCGACATTCGTCACCATCTTCCCGCGCCGAGCGCCTTCGGCCCAGGACCTCTAGAAAGAGGAGCCATTCTTTACCAATTTCGGATGCCTTGGGATGCTCAACCCCCGAAGCAGAGCTCATCCTGGCTGAGGGCAGAGCGGCAGTCCGGAGCCGCCAAGCCAGCCGGCACCGTGGGAGGAGGATGAGGGATGGGATAGAAACATTCAGGCCGCAAGACCATATCGGCTATCTCATCGAAAGCCCAGCAGTATCAGAATCCACCGACGAAGACTCGCCATCACCGCCCATACCACAGCCTTCTCGGCATAGCCGGATCCCCTCCGACGCCACCGATCGCAGCACTTCTACCATCGTTGCACCAGTTCCGCCAACTGTGGAAGGAACTCGTAGCGCTTCTGACTCTGCCACAAGTCCATTGGGAGATTACTCCGCTCGCCTGGCCGACTTCATCCGGTCCCAGTTGAACTCCATACCAACCTACAGGCCCGCTGATTCCATCTCTCCTATCTCCTGTCCAGACTTCTCCTATCCGTCGCGGAGCCCTCTCCAATCTCCAGCAAAAGGAGCAAGACGCCATGTGGGCGCACCCTGTGTCATCGATATTCCCAGTGTACGACCACCGGCAAGGAGCGCATTCTCCGCCTGGAGCTCGACAGACGATGATACCGATGGCGATGCGTTATCACTGACAGATAGCGAACCACCGGCGAAAGCAGATACTTCCACGCCGTCAGTGCTGCGTTACTACGAACAAGACAAGGACGCAACCTTCCTTTTTTCATCCACTCTCCTAGAAAAAGACCAGCGCCCGGACACAGCGAAAGCTTTCTCTTTTCCAGATGGTGCAGAATTCCAAGAACCATCCGCCGAGCTCCGCTCTCCGCACCAGGACGATGGATATTCGTCATCGGTTCTTTCGAGACCGTCGCTTTTGACACCCTCGCCAGCTCCTTCATTCTCTTCCATGTCCATGGGGTCCTATTTCGAATACAAGAAAAATAGCCCGTACGCATCAGATTTGAAGGACCGGATAATAGCTGCCGTCACACCTCCGCCCGGTAAGGTCATCTCCGCTATATCGCCATTTGAGGCATCTGCCTTGGCCAATGTGCACAAGGTTCTCGTACAACCACAACACCGGGTCCTCGTGGATGGAATGAGCTTCGACATGGTTCGGGACTTGGCCATGCCCGAGGACAGCACGAGGAGAGTCCAAACACCATGTTAACCGTCTACTCGAGACGGTTATTCCTCTGTCCGTATACGCCCCGCGAGTATCTGTATCATCAGTAGAATTCCCCGGTTTTCCTGTTTTATGTCGACCTCGGTACCAGACAGCGGGCCTGCTCGGAGCCATGGTCGCCTTTCCTACCAGTATTTTATTTTCACATGTACCGTTTTGTAATCCTTGTTCTGTATCTTTAGACTGACAGGTTCTCGGGGCATGACCGATTCGCTTCGGCACAGTTGCTCTCTTGTATTTTCTTATTTCAGTAGCGGAAGACAAGGGCCGGGTGTACGGGCAATCGGACACATTGTACATGGTACATCGTGGGGAGGGTTTCAAACTAAAGACGACAAAAGTCGCCGAGAAGGAAAACATTTACATATATACGATAAGCTCGTTTTGCTGCTTGAGTGTTGGTCGTGTCTAGAGTAATAACAAGATGTAGCGTTGATCAACGTGTGTGGAAGTACGAAGAATCCCCTGGGTGCTAAGCTTTCCCTACTCGCTGCACCTACCAGGTCGTGAATGCGGGGGTTTCCCGTAGGCTAGCGCCAACGTTCGCGTCCGCCGCTTGCATGTGCGATCAAACACAACGAGAAGACACAGTATTCTACTAGTCTGCCAGGTCAACAGCTCAACCATGATTTAGTAGACCGCTGTAGAGTATATGCGCCGATCTACAGGCTCTCCCCGCAACTCCATCCAGGCTATTTTTACATCGAGACCGCTTGCCGCTAGCTGCATCGCGTGTGCGCCCAAATCACGACCCCGCCGCCATGGCTGAGCCCAGCTTGTGGGCGCGTGTCCTAGGACAAGCTGCCTACACCTTCACGCAGGTGCAGCCTATGCTCCCGACATACGCGCACCTGATCGCCTCCGCCCTCCTCCCGATATATGCCGGCGCCCATGCCTCGCTCACCCGACCGTCGTCCGCCGCGAAGCCCACAAAGCGCAAGAGCAGAAAGCGGGATGGAGACAACGGGAGCGACGAAGACGATGACGAAGAGGAGGAGGAGGAGGAGCACAAAATGGAGGGGCTCACGCCTACCGATGCCATCATGCTGCCCCTCTTCGCCGGCTGCTCGCTCGCCGGCCTGTATTTCCTCATCAAATGGCTGGGAAACCCCAGTTTGCTGAACCTCATCCTGAACTGGTACTTTGCGCTGTTTGGCGTCTTTTCCGTATCGCGCCTGGTTACCGACGCGCTCGACAGCGGTCATTCGGTCCTCTTTCCCCGTCGCTATACGCGTGGCGGTACGCTCTACCGTCTGGACCAAAAGACAGAGACAGCTATTGCTATCGCCGGTGAAGCCAAGGACAGAAAAATCATACAATCCCCTCTTCCGGGCTTTTTGTCTCGCATTCCGCTCTCTGATCGATTCAGAAGGCTTCTCTGGGCTGACCGCGCCATGCCTGCCAACAAGTGGACGCTCCGCCTGTACGTCCATCGCCTGTTTGCCGGAAAAGTCTTGCTCGGCCCGCATGGTATGGTGGGAGCGCTCGCCTCTGTGCTTGTATGGTCATACTTCAATTTCGTGGACAAGCCTTGGTATCTGACCAACCTAATCGGCTTTGGTTTCTCGTACGCTGCGCTGCAGCTGATGTCTCCCACTACCTTTGCGACTGGAAGTCTAATCCTGTGCGCTCTCTTCTTCTACGATATTTATTTTGTCTTCTATACGTAAGTCGCTCGCCAGACTTAGAACTGTGTACCCACTGACGCGTACAGACCCATGATGGTCACCGTCGCAAAAGCCATCGATGCTCCCATCAAACTTGTATTCCCTCGTCCTCCGGCACCCGACCTCCCGTCCGACAAGCCCTCCTACGCCATGCTGGGACTTGGCGACGTTGTTCTGCCTGGTATTATGATCGGTCTTGCTCTCCGTTTTGATCTCTATCTCTTCTATCTCCGCCGTCAGAAGCACACACAGAGAACAGATGGGTCTGGTGAAGTGGTAGAAAAACCCAAGTACTTCTCGCTTGCTGGCCGTTGGAGCGACCACTTCTGGACCCACTCATTTTCCGGTCGCCCGCTGTGGACATCAAACAAGAACAAACCTGAACCGCCCTTCACATTTCCCAAAACGTACTTCAACGCTAGTCTAGTTGGATATGTTCTAGGCATGTTTGCAACGCTGGGAGTCATGTCTATATGGGGCCACGCGCAGCCAGCGTTGCTATATCTCGTCCCGGGCGTTCTGGGGAGCTTGTGGTTGACGGCTCTCGTCAGAGGCGAGCTTAGCCTGATGTGGAACTTCAGCGAAGAAGCGGAAGAAACAGAAGATGATACGGACGGAGCGAAAGAGAAAGATGACGAAAAGAAAACAAGCTCCGGGCGCGAGGGTTTCTTCTCCTTATCAGACAAGAAGGCGGTGGAGCGGGAAGAGCGTATGAAGAAGGCACTTAGCAAACATGTTCGTGCAGACAGCGAGTCGGAAAGTGAGACTGAAGGAGCGCCTGACAGCAAGAAAAGTATGGACAAAGTCAAAGCTGTTGCTGGTCATAGGTCGCAAAGGGAAGTCTTCTCTTTCTCCGTCGAGGCTCCATGGACTCTGAAACATCCGAGGTCCGTAATGAAAGGGAAGGATCTGCACAAGACTGAGAAGGAGAAGGAGAAGGAGAAGGAGAAGCCGAGTTGGGTACCGCCTGTAGGAGACGAACAAGGCAAGGTGCACGCGGAAAAGCGTGTGCGTCTTACCTAGAGAGGTGTTGTTACGCAGTGTACAGTTGGAGTGCATTGAAAAACAACGTGGCGTTCGGCTTTGACCAGTCAGTGATCGACTGAAGCCGTATCTGATCAGGGAACTCAGATTTGGACTCGTTGGATATCCTATGGTGCGGCAAACTCAGCAGGCTGCTCTAGAACCTAGCTGTCACGATACCGCGTCTAGAATGAATTGTTGCTGGGAGAATGCTTAGTATGGCAATGCTAGCATGATGCATAGCGATGGCGTTTGGGGTCCAACGGAGAGAGATACCTCGTGTCGATGTATAGAAGGTAAATAGATGCTGTCTCATGGCAACACGTATTCAGAATGCCCTGAAAGCAAATTCATGTGTGGAATTCCCCATTAAGAATTAGAGTACAATAGCATCCCTCTGTCTTTTCTTTTCTCGCAAGTCTGGCATACTCCACGATTATCACTGAGGTAAACGTGAGAGGCAGGCTCTCAGTGATGGTAGCACCTTCTTTAATGCCCGGGTCGCCGATTTCATATCCAATGTCAGCACTTGCTTTCAAGTTGGTCATATGACCCTCGCCTCTTTCTTCCATACCCATGCCAACCGATCTACATGCACATGTGGTAGTACATGGCACATGCCAAGGTTCTCGGTTGCTTGACGATCACGTGATAGGTGAGGATCTCGGAAAGCTCCGATATGCGTCCGTCCACGAGGAGCTTATGAGCAAAGAAAGCAGCTCATCTGAATTGTATGCCCGCATGTGGTACCGTCAGCCGACTGGAAGCAACGAACAATGCACCTGTCAATCCCAGGTGTCAGAATTCAGCAGTCACGAACGCCACCCACTAACCTCGTGGCAATGACGTATTTAGTGTACCGCCCACCTACCCACCTACCAACCTTCCAGCCTCAAAGACCACACATCCCCAAGCCATACGAAACACGACATCTTTCAAACCAGCATCCCTTCCAACAGCTAATCAACATGACTTCCACCATGGACAAGCTCAAGGACAAGCTCCACATCCACCCCAAGGAGAACGAGTCCCACGCTAGCGAGGGTATGTATGACGCAACACCCAGCTATTTCGGTTTACCGCACCGGTACTTCGTGCGACTGTTATCGGATCGCACCTGCGGACACTTGTCCGGCAGATGCTGGGCTTTTAGTTCCATTTAGCTGACTGGGGTGAATGTTTAGTCCAGCGCGAGAGCCTCGACGAGGAGTTGGCGGCCATCCCGCCCGAGGAGCGCGAGGCCTATCTGAGGGAGTTTGAGGAGACGGAGCGGACTGGCGAGCCGAAGAAGGGGAGCCTGATCGACAGATGTGAGTTCTTGCGACATGTTTTGGGCGTTTCGCCTTGCTCTTCTATTTTTAGTGATGAACGGTCGCTGACGTGGGTCCACCCTTGTAGTGATTGCCCGAGGAAACAAGAGGACCGAGGAGCAGCTTGAGAAGGAGCAGAAGGAGAGGGAGGCGTTGAGGTCGAGGGGTGGTACCGCGAACTAAAGCTGTGGTGCCTCCTGATGGGGATCACGTCTGGCTGGCTTGTACTGAGGACGGATGCCTTACTGAATTGGATTGGAAACAGTTTCTTTGCCTTTATGGTCATTCTTGTGCGGGAATTTCTTTCCTGGTACGATGTAGCTCAACTCCGTGCAAGGAACAATATATTCAAAGAAACATCGCAGGATGACCAAAGCAAGCACTGAATGGGATATAGTCAACGCTATCCACGCTGTCCGCTTTTGAACATGTTGTGTCCCTACATTTCAAATCTCGTCTCTGCAAAAGACCATGCCTAGCGAATGTTCATTCTTCTGCCCCACACACAGCATACCCTATTCATCATTCATCCATACCCGTTTATTGTTCCTTACGAGCAGTGACATGTCTCACCACACCAACGCCACGCTGGCTCTGAGTAGAATGGGATGAACGAGTCAAAGAACATGAAAATATCGATACAAAAAGCCCCCTGTCAAACTCTTGCTTCCCCGACGAATCCAACACCCATGCATGCACCCAGGTGCGTGCAAAAACTCATCAACACAAGCACGGCAAATGTATCGTCTGGTAATTACTGCACGACTTCCCACTCGGCATCTCCGACCCCGTCTGCAGATAAATATCATAATACCCACTTTCCGCAGCCTTGCAAGCCAGAAAGTTTAGCTCTATAACCACATCCATCTGTCAGCAAAACTCCCACCCCAACCGAACCAACCAATCAAGCAACCAAGCAGGCAAAAAAAAAAAAGAAAGAATAACTCACGCCTCCCATAACGACTCCCCTGCACCGTAATAATCGTATCGCCCTCCAACCCCCACGCCGTCGTCTCCGCACTCGCCCCCCAAACAAGCGGCTTGTAACTCGTGCTCGCGGTTTGGATGTTGAGGTACTGGTTTGTTTTTTTGCTTTGGATGGTGCTGCCGATGGTGAATTCGTCGGCGGTGGATTCGGGGCCTAGAACGGGTGTGGATGCTGTGTGGGCGTGTGAGTGGCGTTATTGGGGGGGGGGAAGGAGGTGGGGTGGCAGACGTACTGTTTTTGGGGTTGGCTTGCAGGTAGAGGTGGTAGATTGGGGAAGATACGCCGCGGATTTTACCAACGGTGGCTGCTGCTGTTGATGCGGTGTTTGAGAGTGGGGCTGTAAATGCAGGTACGGCGAGGAGGAGGATAGAAGCAACGAGGCGCAACATTTTTGATGTGTACGCAGTGTACCGTACTCGACCAAAAATAAAAGCAAAAGGTGTAGTAAAGACCAGAACGCGCACGGAGTCGACAAATATCAGCAGCAGCGTATATGAATGCTCTTTATACGATCGCCCGCCCAGCATGCCCTGCGCGACCCCAGAATCTAATCTATCGGGATGCCAGCTTGTTAATGTATGTGGTGTCACGCGTTCTGCGTTCTTCCGTGGATATGGACTAGGATGTGATTGGGATATTGCATACAGATCACTGTGTGACGGCTACTTGCTTCTTCTCGTACACTGGCCTTGCTGAAGGTTTCTTTTTCTTCAGGAAGATGGGCAGCTACTCAGTCAATGGTGGCTCTGTGGTTGCATAGCGCGTTTTCGGAGGGTAAATGCACTGGCGGCATAAACGGGCCGTCATCCCTACTCATATATAGTAGCTGGAGAAGCTGCGATTCTGCGACGGAAACAGAAGTAGCCGGGAAGCGGATTCGAGGACGCTTTTGCAATCTCTATATCAGATATATGGGTGAAGTTGTCATTATCAATTTAGTAGTAATACCTTTTCCTCTTGTCTAGATGTTGCATCCATCGATGCCAGATCCATTCTAAAAAGCGCCAAAACACCCTGCTAATAGTCCAACAGAAACATGAGAAAAGAAGTAAAAGGAAACACAGCTAAACGCCGAGATTGTGGCTGTTGCTCACAGCCATGTAACCCCCAGGTGCGTGTCCACGTCCCGGAGTCTGCGGACTAACGAGCGGCGGACTCAGGATAGGCGTCATTGCGTAGCCGCCATGTTCACCGCCAAAGTATTCCGATGACCTCGTCGATTTGGCAAGGGGCTGGGTGTCGTCAGCGTCACCTTGTAAAGTCCAGGCAGTCGATTTGCGATGATCGAGGTACGTTGAATTGTGGCGCGAGTGTCCGGATGCGTGCTCAGCATGTTCGTCATGGTTTCCGTGATGGTGATGATGCTCTTCGTACTCTTTTGCGTAGGGCTGCCCGCTCTTTAGTAGGTGCCAGTTGCAATAGACTGCACTGATCTTGTCGAAGCAGAGGACGAGGAAGATGAGCGAGAGGCAGACGGGTAGGACAGCGGGAGAGCCGAGGAACTCGTATAGGACGGCTTCGTTCGAGATCATAGCGCAGAGAACAGCGCCAATGATCAGACTAACGAAGCGGGCGCCGATGGAAACGTAGTCGAATAGGTCATGGCGGTGTCGCCTGATCAGCATCAGGAACATAGTGGAGCAGGCCATCAGAGCGCAGAAGGAGACCCAGTAGTACAGATACACCAGCTTCCAGCTCTTGAGCGCGATGTCGGACGCAGTTTCCTTCCCAAGCTTATCCGCTGGCAGTTTCATGCCGAGGCCGACGTAGACGCCGTCAAACATGTCTATCGACATGTTGTAGAAAAGGGGAGGCATAGTTTTGCCGCTGGCGTACACTGCTGCTGCGTTCGCTTCGGAGCATATGTCTGTGGTGTTGCCAATCTGCCAGATGATTTCTTCTGTCTTCTGCTGGAACGCTTGCGTTTCGATCTTGCTCTCAAAATACCAGTAATCCAAAAGCTCGATGAGCTTGTCGCGTAGTTTCGCGCCGTCGAGGTTCTCCTTTAGGCAGTATTTTTCGATGGATTTGTCGATCTTGTTCCAGTTTTTGATGACGTATCGCGCGAGGGCAACTTGTTGGCTGCCTTCTACGACTCCGACAATGGCAAGCTGAAATGGAAAATGCAAGACGGACCAGACCTGCTGGCGAATCGTTCCATAATGGCCGTGGGGGAAGTGGTCGAAGTAAAGCGCCCATATCAAAACCTATTCGATGTCAGTGTCTCCAAGCAACAATAAGCACTTCCAATGGCAAAGCTTACTAGCACCCCGATAATGCACATAACCAGGAAGCAGCCCTCGACTTCCAGCCCGTATTTACCCATCAATCGAGACACGGTTTTAGTGACGCCAATAGCACCCTCCCCGATAACGATCAAAGTTAACAGACTCATGCGCTCCATCAAATGCGTCTTCTTGAAGCTCAGTATCCTCCATACGGATGATATGGTTATGACGGCGGCAGCTTCTATCACCATTACGATATACCAAATAACATAGACGCTGCGGTGGGATACGTCCCCTTCTTTGAAGGCGGGTGTCATTGCACCGAAAGCGGCTACGGCAACGAGGTAGAGCGATATCATGAGGCCCATGGGAACATACAGCTTCGAGAAGCGTGCGCGGACAATATAGAACTGAAATATAAGCTGATTGTAGCGATAGCAATGAGCGGCGAAACGTACGAGTACTATCATGTGTTGGATAGCAAGAAGACCTCTGCTAATAACAAGGGTATAGCAAAGAATGCGAAAATTCTAAAGACTCGGTTAGTGCTGCCATCACTATCATCGTGATGGACGCACCGTATTGCTTGCTTTTTTGCCCGCTTCAGGTCCTTTGCCAGGATTGAAAGACGAGCCAACCAAAGCTAGTCCCACGAAGACAACGAACTGAACCATCTTGCAGACGCGCTCGTATAACGAATCTCGCGCGAAGCGAACATCGTGAAGTGTAACCTGGAACCACGAAGACCACAAGATCCCAAAGAAGCCAACATAGGCGATCAGGTAGTCGTTGTCTGTTATGGAATGGTACGTCGTAAAAGTTGCGAGATTCGCCACGAAGAACAAATCGAAGAAGAGCTCGACGGTGTTGGCTTCGTGTCGCTGGGAGAAGACGAGATGTTCATGATCGGCGCCAGCCAGAGGATCCTCGATCCAAGGCGTCGTCTTGTGTAATCGCTTGAGATGCTTTTCCTTGTCGCTGTTAACTGCATTAGCTCCGACGAGTCCTCGCATGGTCTAGCAGGACCTACACATCTCTCGTGTGACCGTGAAATGACCAGCCCATCACAACTGTTATCGCCTAGAGCCTCCCCTAAACGACAGACTTTGGGACGCCGTCGACATTGGGGGCGTCCTGCCCTTTAAAATGACCCCTCTGCAGCTATGCGGCGCGCGATGTTTTTTAATAGTAAGGGGCCGCATCTGGTGTAGCTTGACAGACGACCAATGGGATGGTGCGGCAGCGCGCGCCTTACAGTTCGCTTGTGCCTCTTGGGACGAGGCTGCTAGCTGCCACCAGCCGAAATCATCAGAGCTTTACTCGGTCCCTTGCGATTCAGGACATCTTCTCCAGAAAAGGCCTACCAGTAGCAGACCGACCTAGCATAGTGGGCTAATAAACACTCCTGATAGCCTGCATAGCGCGGTTTTCTCAAGGAAACTACCAAGTACCTGTTTGGGGCCGAGTAGCCCCCTAGGGTCCGAAAGATTCAGGATGAGCAGGCATCGAAGCTGACAGTCCTTCACTGGAATCACCGGAGTGGAGAGCCAATGTTTGGTTGTCTATCGTACACGTGTGTGTACGTGGGATGGGGTCCAGGGGTGGAGGTGGCACAGCGATGAATTGCTGGGCTTCATTCGTGGCTGCGTACACCTAACCCGAATATAGTCAACACGCGAATGCATGTTTCAAGCGGCTCGAATCCGCAAGTACCTACAACAGCATATAAGATCACTAGTGAGCTCACTGAACGGGTTGTCGAAGATTTGTGAATCTGCACCACGGAACCACGCCGCCGAAATGCTGAAATTGTGGGGTCCATCCAGCATGCGGGAACAAGCGCCTCTTAGCTGGGCACCGCGTTGCCTCTGCCCCTTCCCAGCATCGACCCTTCCAGTCCCTGATGGCCAATTTGCCAACGTTCTCATACGTCGGAGAATTCCAAGCATTCATAATAAGAATGCAGAAGTTCGAAGAGCAAGTACCGCGAGCAACAACTGCGTATAGCAAGAGCCTACACTTAAAGAGCTAGACTGCGCATCCTAGAGCAACTTGCTATTGTGCGCGCAGAGCTTGTATTCCGCGCGTCGTCTATCGAGCATCGAAGACACTTGCGGGCCATCTTCAAATATCTATTCGACTATTCGAAGAAAAAGCAAGAAGTATCTGCGCCATCATATGCATTGTGTCTATGGTCATGAGTATTCACTATCATCACATCGAGTATCAACAGAAGTATACCCACCATGTCCCATAAGCCGATGAGCATGATGCTGCGAGTGACGGAGAACAGCCGCACTCAATCATGCGTACAAATATAATGCTGGAATCGTCGAACGCTCGTAGTCGCGAGGAAGTGAGATAAGACAGAACGAGAACAGCAAGGGTTCCAATCACTTGCGGACCAACCCAGTCCGCTCGGTAGCACTTTCTCCTTGCTGTCCATCATTGTCTTCCTCTTCGTCCTCACCCTCGTCCTCGTCACTCCAGCCGTCAGCTTCTAGGCCGCCTCCGCGAATGCCAAAACTAAGAAGGAAACCAATAAACGAGACACCGGCGAAGACTCCAAAAGCCAGCGCCTCGCCTTTCGGCTTGATCTTGGTCGCAGCTGTGAACAGCGAGCCGGATATGAAGGGACCAGCAGCGCGCCCAGCTGCAGAAAGAGTCTGAGCAAGCCCGTTCAGCGTGCCGAGAACGTTGTGGTTAGGGGCGGAATTGGTAATCTGGTCTGTGTTAGACTCGCAATCGTCAGATGAGAGGCGGCCTTACCAAAAGCAGCGCGGATGTAAGCCCACCAACGCTTGCTACTGTCTTGATGACTAGAATCACACCAAGTTCGGCCCATAGCCAGCCCGCTCCGGTTCCCACACCTTGGAAAGGAGTTTTGTCTTTGTATCCAACCCAAGGCATGAGCATGAATGCAACCAAAAAGGCTAGGTGACTGACACGGTAGGTGACTTTGTTGCCTATTTTCTCTCTTAGTTTTCCGTAGACACCAATTTGAAACAATATGGTGATGACACCGGCGAAGGCTAGAGAAAGCCCAACACCTTCAATGTTAAGATCACGGCCGGTAGGTGGCTCCTCCTCAGCGAATATCGGGTAAAGCGAGTTGTACGATATGTTGGCGAGCTGGAAGATGAAGTACGTGACTAGCAGTAGAATGGTATCACGGTTGAGAACCTCTTTGTGTGTACGAGCCTCCCCGGAAGACTCCGGGAACAGCGCTGGTGGGGAATCGTCCGAGTCATCGTCCGACACTTCATCTTCGTCCTGGACACCATCCAAGTAATTATGGCGATGGCGGTTCTTGTGCTTTTGAATGAAGCGTTTAATGTATGTAGGTCGCGTCGAGCTTGTGAACTGCCACAGCCAAGCAAATATATTTCCGACGCGCTTGCCCAATGGTGGGAGATTCTTCGCTTCCTCGAGACTCTCGTCCAGAAACAGCATGCACATGACGAGGTCGATGGCAAGTACGGCGGCCGCGAAGAGATTGGGTAGGAGGTACGGGTACGGATTCGGCCTGTCTTTGTGAAAGGGATGTCTTTCCAAGACCAATAGGCCGCCCACGATGGGACCCGTGATGGCACCCAGACCATACACAACTGGTAGATATGTGAAGGCCTTGGACTGGTTGCTTCGGTCGGTGATCTCGCCCAGACACGTCGACACGACGCCCGCATTGCCATTGACCAGGCCCATGAAGACCTGGACAAGTATGGCCTGCCACAGCGTCCGGCAGAAGCCAAATGCCACGAAGCAGAGCAGCGTCAGGAAGGTGCCGAGGAGGATGACGGGCTTCCGTCCGATGCGATCCGACAAATATCCCCAAAAGAAATTGGTACCGAACTGCGCAAGCGCGAACGACGAGGCGATCAAGCCGACGTACAAGCCGGCCTGGCCCTCTTTGACTTCGGGGAACGACTTGGCCATCTGGGGGAGGTAGGGGCTGATGGAGTTGAGGGCCGTCTGCTCGGCGAGCGCAATGACGGCCAGGATGGCGAGCTGCCTCGTCGGCAGCGGCGAGGCATGGTGGCTGTCGTCCGAGTCGGAGGCGTGGCTGCGGTTGCGCGAGGGCGACGAGCTGAGCGGGCGACCCCGTGTGCTCGGCGGCTGCGTGGGAAAAGTCTGGTAGTGCAGCGTCGACGACATCCGCCGCGGGTCGACGGAGGGACGCGCGCGACCCATGGCGGGGTTGGCAAGCTGTGGTGAGTCTACCTCGTTGGGGCAGCCGGGTCAGAGCCGGGGGCTTCGCATCGGGGGCTTCCTGGCAGCGGAAGGGGTGCAGATGTGGGCAGATGCGGGTGCAGATGGGAAAGTCGGAATTCACCATACAGATTCATCACAAATCACGCGGCCGCTCTGTCGTCATCCGCCCGGCAGGTACGCGCCTTGGCACCCGCTGCGTACTCATCAATTTCCCTGGCCCTCCTTCCTTTTTGCCCCGCTCGTGCCTTCTTAACCACAACCACGCCCTTCCCCGCGTTTGTTTGGCGGGCCAATTCCTCAGTATGCCACACAACACCTGCGACCATCTTTGCAGACTACCCGATGAACTGCTACTCCGGATTGCGCAATGCATTCCAAACCCAGGACTGGACAACGTCAACCGGTTGCCACTTTCCGACTACCACTCTATATCGCTAGTGTGCCGTCGCTTGAATCGGATTGCAACTACTACAATGTACACCCATTTCGATCACGAGTTCGACCGTGGTTCTTCCACCATGTTTATCGAAACGGTACTCAAACGACCTGGCCTTGCTCAGAATATACAGAATGTCAGAGAGATTGGAGGCACCTTTGACGGCTCTTTGGATGACCCTTACGATGAAGTCAAACCCGTCAGACGTTCAGCTCACAGCATTGAATGCCTTTCTTCTACTGTCCGGGACCTGGACTTGCCCAATGCGGATGCGGCAATAAGCTAGCGCATATAGTGTCCGAACACATAAGCTAGCGCATATAGTCGCCGCCCACATAGGGTTGCCGCCCACCCCGCCAAAACGCGACACCTGCACAAAACACGCGATATCTCTCCACAACGCTCATCAATATGGACCCCCGCGAAGAAGCTATACAATCAGCTATTAGCGATTTCAACGCTGGCCTTTATCCAAGCCTACGCGCTGTAGCGAAGGCATATAACATCCCTCGATCTACCCTCCAAGGCCGACTAGGTGGCGCGACAAACAGCGCGATTTGCCATCAACACCAGCAGAGATTAACTCCTGCGCAGGAGGACTTTCTAGTAGACTGGATCCTCGAAGAAGACGCACGCGCCTGCCCTCCCTCGCACGCTCGCGCTCGAGAAATGGCGAATCGAATTCTGCGTATGAATGGCGACAACTAGCCTGTTGGCAAGCTCTGGCTCTCACACTTCCTCAGGCGCCAGCCACGCGTTGCCTCTGTAGTCGGCAGAAAGCTAGAGGCTCAGAGAGCTGATGCAGCAACACCAGAGCAGCTACGCGCGTTCCTAGAGCTCTATAAGCAGACTCAACGGCGGCTTAATATACAGGCGGAGAATACCTACAATATGGATGAGACTGGCGTGGCTCTAGGAGTATGTACAAACACTAGAGTACTCTCTAGTAGTCAGAAGAAGAAGGCTTACATTCGGTCTCTAGAGAATCGCGAGTGGGTCTCTATAATCGAGTGCGTATCGGCGACAGGGCAGAAACTACGCTGCGCAGTCATCTTCAAAGGCCAGAGCCTACAGACTACCTAGTTCCCAGCCAAATCCGTGCCTAGCTGGCTCTATACAACCTCTGAGAACGGATGGACGTCAAAAGCAATAGGTGTTAAGTGGCTACAGCGTATATTCATACCTGAGACGGCTGTAGGTGATAGCCAGTACCGCCTTCTTATCCTCGACGGTCACGGCAGCCATATTGATATAGACTTCCTATGGCTCTGCAGGCTGCATCATATACAGCTCCTATATCTACCTGCGCACACCTCACACGTCCTACAGCCTCTAGATCTCGCTCCTTTCTCTGTGATCAAGTCCAGCTACAGGCGTCAGATCCAGGAGCTCGCATCACTCGACGACGCTGCGCCTGTCAAGAAGGAGCGCTTTATCACCTGCTATCACCAAGCTAGGGAGGAAGGCTTCACAGAGCGTGTGATTCGAGCTGGCTGGCAGGCATCTGGCATCTGCCCATTCAATATCAATCACGTGCTCAGCTCGTCGCAGGTCTCTTGGAGGCCTACTACGCCTACTCGTCAGCAGCAGCCTCAGCAGCAGCTCCAGAGCTTCCTCTCTACTCCTTAGGGCCCTCGCGATCTCTATATAGCGCAGCACAGCGTCCAGAGCGTCGAGAATCTAGGTCGTACGACCCGGCTACTCCTACAGAAAGCAGGTAAGGCTCTAGCAGCTGCAAATGCTAGAGCTGCAGGCCTAGAAGCAGAGAAAAGACAACTTGAGCAGCAGCTAGAGATATCTACCTCTCAGCGTCAGCGTAAGCGCGTTCGAGTAGACCCGAATCAACGCTTTGCAGAAGTAGAGAGTATTAGGGAGGCTATGTGCGCAGCTAAGGCTTTAGCAGCTAAACCACGTATATTTACTGTATTAAGCACTTTAGAAACAGCTGCTATAGCTAAACCACGTATATGGCAATTAAGTAGCTGTATATCGCGGGTTTTGTGCAGGTGTCGCGTTTTGGCGGGGTGGGCGGCAGCACTTTAGAGGGTTTCCGAACAGCTGCTATCAACACCACACCTGCAGAAAACACGCGATATCTCAGCAACGCTGATTACAATTGCCATTGACTACACATAGATTCAAGCGCTGTAGCTGCTGTAGCTATAGCAGCTATTTCTGAGGTGCTTGATATAGTAGATCTACGTGGTTGGACTGCTAAAGCCTCAGCTGCGCGCATAGCCTCCCTGATACTCTCTACCTCTGCAAAGCGTTGATTTGGGTCTACTCGAACGCGCTTACGCTGACGCTGAGAGGTAGATATCTCTAGCTGCTGCTCAAGGCGTCTTTTCTCTGCTTCTAGGCCTGCAGCTCTAGTATTTGCAGCTGCTAGAGCCTTACCTGCTTTCTGTAGGAGCAGCCGGGTCGTACGACCTAGATTCTCGACGCTCTGGACGCTGCGCTGCGCTATATAGAGATCGTGAGGGCTCTGGGGAGTCGAGAGGAAGCTCTGGAGCTGCTGCTGAGGCTGCTGCTGACGTGTAGGCGTAGTAGGCCTCTGAGAGACCTGCGACGAGCTGAGCACGTGATTGATGTTGAATGGGCAGATACCAGATGCCTGCTAGCCAGCTCGAATCACACGCTCTGTGAAGCCTTCCTCCCTAGCTTGGTGATAGCAGGTGATAAAGCGCTCCTTCTTAACAGGCGCAGCGTTGTTGAGTGATGCGAGCTCCTAGATCTGACGTCTGTAACTAGACTTGATTATAGAGAAAGGAGCGAGATCTAGAGGCTGTAGGACGTGCGAGGTATGCGCAGGTAGGTATAGGAGCTCGATTCGATGCTGCTTGCAGAGCCAAAGGAAGTCTATATCAATATGGCTGCCGTGACCGTCGAGGATAAGAAGGCGGTACTGGCCATCACCTATAGCCGTCTCAGGTATGAATATACGCTGTAGCCACTCAGCACCTATCGCTTTCGACGTCTATCCATTCTCAGAGGTTGTATAGAGCCAGCTAGGCACGGATTTGGCTGGGAACCAGGTAGTCTGTAGGCTCTGGCCTTTGAAGATGACTACGCAGCATAGTTTCTGCCCTGTCGCCAATACGCACTTGATTATAGAGACCCACTCGCGATTCTCTAGAGACCGAATATAAGCCTTCTTTTTCTAACTACTAGAGAGTACTCTAGTGTTAGTACATACCCCTAGAGCAACGCCAGTCTCATCCATATTGTATGTATTCTCCACCTATATATTGAGCCGCCGTCGAGTCTGCTTATAGAGCTCTAGGAACGCGCGTAGCTGCTCTGGTGTTGCTGCATCAGCTCTCTGAGCCTCTAGCTTTCTGCCAACTACAGAGGCAACGCGTGGCTGGCGCTGGAGGAAGTGTGAGAGCCAGAGCTTGCCAACAGGCTGGTTGTCGCCATTCATACGCAGAATTCGATTCGCCATTTCTCGCGCGCGAGCGTGTGAGGGAGGGCAGGCGCGTGCGTCTTCTTCGAGGATCCAGTCTACCAGAAAATCCTCCTGTAGAGGAGTCAGCCGCTGTTGATGCTGATGGCTGAGTGCGCTGTTTGTTGCGCCACGTAGTCGACCGTGCAGCGTTGACAAAGGGATACCGTACGCCTTCGCAGCGGCGCGCTGGCTAGTATAAAGACCTGTATTAAGATCGTTGATAGCGGATTGTATAGCAACCTCGCGGGCGTCCATATTGATGAGCGTTGTGGAGAGATATCGCGTGTTTTCTGCAGGTGTGGTGTTGTGGCGCGGTGTTCGGAAACCCTATGTGTTCGGACACTATATGCGCTAGCTTAGATCTGTTTCAGACTGGAGAAGACGTCTATCATGGTTTGGAGGCTGCACTCATTATTTCTTTAGCTCCGAATCTCAAGGTGCTGGCGTTGAACTGCGCGCCATGCTTGAGACTAGATGATCTGGTGGTGGTAGGGGCACGGGTCTTTTGGGAGCAGAGGCGGCCACAAGCAAGCTTGGATCTAATCATTCGCGCGGCCAAGGGACTCCCGCGCGGCCAAATCCACGGATTCGAGTACCTCCGTAAGTTGAAGCTAAACATGGCTGGCATGCACATCAACTCGGTGTCTAGCGTCCTTCGTTTAAAGTCTCTCGTTGACCTAATTCTTTTCAATTACCTGAAACATAGTTTCGACTTGGACAACCCGGATAGTTCTTGGGATTGCCCTCCTAAATCTTCTGGAATCAAGACTATTCGTCTTGAAGATTTCGAAGTCCACGTACCTTCATTGGTAAATCTGGTCAGGTCATGTCGGTCCTTGGAAGCGTTCGCAATGAGGACCCCTTACTCGCCCGATATCCCTCCACATTACTCCAAGTTCATTAGCGAACTTCAACGACAACAACCTAAGCTAGAAAGCTTCAGCATCTATGAAATCCGTAGCCGCGGCCTCAATATCGTGGGTGCGGATGATCATCCGTTCTGGATTGGTGATCTAAGGGGTTTTAGTAATCTCAGGTATCTTGCAGCGCCGCTAGAACTACTAATCAGTGAGTATTGGTCATCTTAGCTTGATATAAACCCGTGGCTGATACAAAGTAGAACCTGGTAGTACAGATCCCGACCTCTATCTTCGGAATCTTCTTCCGCTGAATGTCCAGACTCTCGTGCTGACCAAAGGACAAATTGGGACTGGAAATCCTCATGACGACATCAAACTATTCGGAAGGAGCACGTGTGACAAACATGTTCAGAGTTTGCTGCGCGCATGTCAGAACCGGTCAGGCAGCCTGAAAGCCGTTGGTATCCAGTACTCGACAGACTTCCGTATTCCCAATGGACCTCCTTGGATCTTTGCAGAAACCCCAGAAGAATTCGCCCAGTTGGAATACCTACACTTCGACTTTCACATGTTTAGTCACGAGTTTCAAAGATGTGGTGTGCACTTCGATTATGTCATCTAGGTGCAACACACTGATGACGAAGGTAAATATCACCCAGTGTTTTCAAAAATCCTGGAGACAAATGCTGACATCAGCGTGCAGATCCTGACGACCGACTGATTTCCGTACGTAGAATTAACGGCGAAGCCGTAGCAGAGGAATACTCGAAACACATAATGTCGGGCACGCATCGTGAACGATGGTACGGTCTGGTAGGCTTCGACGTGCCTCAGTTCTTGGACGATGACGATGATTACTTCGTGGTGTGCAGGGATGATTTGAATGAACAGAGAGGCGCCGACCTTGAGCCATGGGACCTGGACTCAATCAGCGACTCATCGGGTGACGATTCCATGTCAACATCATTGGATGGGCCAGGAGACTCTTTTCAGTAGGTAGACAAGTATGAAATATACACCCGCCCACCCAGTAGAGAGCACTCCAGCAACAAGCAAGGAATACTGTAGTGATAGTGAATCAGTTCGCTTGCCAACAAAATTGAGCCATCGCATTCAAAGAGATGTTCATCAGGCATTTGTTGCCCACGATAAGCAATGCTTACTTCTCCCACAACTGGGTGCAGACTTGATTAGTAACCCGCCTGTTCTACTTTCGTTTTGCGTATAGTTTTAGGACCGCGTCTATATGCATGCGGTATACCCATACCACGTGCTAGGCTTCGGTAACTTTTCTCGCGCGAACGGAGATCCTTCCATACGTTTGTTTCAATTGGATCGCTCGTTTTTTCGCCGTGCGTACGCTTTCGATCCTTCGCAGGTAAGCTAAACTTGCTCAATCACACTTTGGCCTATAAACAGCCTCTATAACACTGTGTGCTAGGTACTGGATTATAGTGCCTCCTGTTTTACTCCTCTCTGTGTATGGTGCAGACTCGACCTTGGTTAGAATCTCCACACGACGAAGATCTTCAATAAATAGCCTCTATTCCGCGCATCTAGATCCACATAAAAACCTCATGTGCTGCTACTACGGAAATTAACAGGGCCGCATGTTAAACCTCGTCCGATCAAGTATATACAAAATACAAAAGACAGTGTTTGTGTCTGTTCTTCTGCCACATACGCCCGTAGCGGAAGTCTCTTCCCATCATACACCATGCGAGCTTCAATCTTGGCATGCTCTCTCGGGGCGCTCGCTGCTGCGCAGTCGACTCCGGTCACGGTGCAACCTCCCCTTAGCAACACCTCCGCCCTACCGTTAAACTTCGGTCTTATCGTCTTCCCTGGTTTCCAAGCTTTGGATGTCTTTGGGCCATTGGATGTTCTTAGTACGCAGTGCCTCTCCTGAAATTCTTACCTACTAGTGTATCAATCAACCAAGCTTACATCTGCCCATAGACATGTATGCGGGGATGTACAATAGTACCATGACGCTTGAGGTTATTGCGCAAAGGATGGACAGCGCAACCATGGTAGCACGCATGGCTTTCGGAGAGGAAATGGTAGTAACGACGACATACAAAGACTTCCTGTCGAGCGAGAAGGAACTCGGCGTGTTGATCGTACCAGGCGGCATAGGAACAAGGTGGTCAGTAGACGAAGACATCGCGTTCGTCAAGACAATGTACCCTAAAGTACGTAGCCCACCTATGTCTCGAGTGCTTCATCATGCAGAGTTGACAAGCGCAGGTTAAATACCTCCTCACAGTCTGCACTGGCGCAACCATCGCTGCACGCGCGGGCGTCCTTGACGGCCGCAAAGCAACCACGAACAAGGCCTCGTGGAAGTGGGCGACGTCGACAGGGCCCAATGTTGACTGGCAGCATACCGCGCGATGGGTGTAAGTGTCCATGTCCGAACTGCATGTGCGACATTAGACTGACCTTGTATCTTCACTTTGAACAGTGTCGACGGCAACATCTGGACTTCCTCTGGTGTTTCGGCGGGTATCGATTTGATGTTTGCATGGGTTGGCCATGTCTATGGAGCGGATGTTGCGGAATATGTGTCGAACCTACTTGAGAATGAGCGCACCACGAATTCGACGGACGATCCTTATGCAGCGATCTGGTCGTGAATTGGTGCGCGGTATAACCTACAGCCTGGTTTGGGTGTTGGGTTAGCAAGATGGTGGACAACGAAAAGAAAATCTAGCTATAACCTTTTTTTCTGTGTACCAGCTCTGTGAGATACCATGTGAATACATGTGAAAGCAGTTCATGAGCGCTCATGTGATCTGACTGTGAAGTGCCTGTGGGTCTCGGTCGAGACCGGGAAAGATTATTAGTATGGCCGCGAACAAGTCCCTGAAAGACGCAGTGCGACGATGGATGAACAACGGCTGACCGAGGTAACATACCGCAGGCATGTCGTGAGATGTTGATGTGCCAGCTTGCGTTTCAAATCAGGCTTGGCTCCTGCTGTGCTATTTTCTGTGCAGCTGGGAGAAGTTTTGAGACGCGCAACGACGGAGAATTTTCAGCATGAGACTCTCAACCGAAGCACCTCCTCGGCAATGCGACAACATAGACTCCTTGGCCAGAAGCCTCAATGCGTAAATATGTTAAGTACCAGGGCCTGTTTGGTTTCGATTCCGTTTTCTACTCCGTTTTGTACAGGTAATCGCCGAGTAAGCCGCCGAGGCGTACAGGGGTTTTCGACGGCGGCTTGGCTGACAGGCATAGATCAAACGGAGTACTGTTTGGCACGTCTCCGTTATCCATCGTCGTCCTGGTGTTGGCTCCTAGCTACCTTTGTTAATTTTTTAGTGATTGTATTGTAAAAACCATGTTGCAAACTCCATCGCAAGGTTTAATACGCCATAAGGTTCTCCAGCACCTCGCAGCTGAGGCCCTGTCGTCGTCGTCGTCGTCGCCGTCAGCGCCCTCATCCTCACCGTCACCGTCGCCGTCGTCTGCAGAGTCCCGAGCGTCGTCGCGAGCCGTGACATGGTCGCCGTCACCCACCCCCGATGGAAATAAGGCCAAAAAGCTCATGTGGAGCACCACGATGCTAGAGGCTTTACTAGAGGCCCTCAGCGACCAGGCTGACGCTGGCCATCGCGCGGATAATAAGTTCAAACCTGAGGCGTGGACGTACGCCCGCGATAAGGTGGCTGAAGTTGCCACTGAGCTGGTGACCGTAAAACAGGTCAAGGATAAGTACGACAGCTGTAAGAAGGAGTACAGAATCTGGTCGGAGCTCCTCCGTCAATCAGGCTTCTCGTATGAAGATGGGAGGGTCGTCGCCGACGCGCCCGTACTTGACTCGTACTTTCATGCCCACAAGGAGGCTAGAAAGTATAGAAGGAGACCTCTGGATTTCCCTGAGTTGCATGAGAAGTTGTTCGAAGGCTATTCCGCCACGGGTGAGGACGCCACCACAATTGACGACTTCCTTGAGACACAATCGGAGCCGGCGACGTCAGTTGAGGACGACTTTTCGATGGAGACGTCAGGCAGTGAGGCCTCAGGTGGGCGTCGTAAACGCGCGGGCACCAGGTTACTCAGGAACCAGGAGAAGCGGGCGAAAAATAAGACGACGTCGGAGGAGCGTATGGGCCAAAGAATTGACCATTTGACGTCGGCGATCTCAGAGCTCGTTGCAGTCAACTCTAGGGACTATCAGCAAGACGCTATTGTACAGTTTATAGAGGCTTACCAGTCGCTGGATGATCGACTCAAGTACCCTATCCTCGAGGGTTTTAAGGACGAGTTTGACGCCAAAGTCTTCCTCAGTATGAAATCGCGCAGCGCGCAGAAGGCCTGGATAAAGCACCGCTGCAACGTTATACTTAACTCCACCGCTTTTGACAACAAGGAGACTCTGCGGGACGAGTTACAGGAGAAAATAGAGTCGTTAGAGTGGGTGGGGGATGGAGAGTTGAGCGTCAAAATTGACAAAAAAGCTCAACTTCATGCCAAGACTGACGATAGTGGCGCGTGCGCAGCGCGAGTTTTCACCTTAGGAGGGCCGTCGTCCCTCAGTTCATCTAGAGTACTTTTTATAAGATTTTTGTTCCGCCAAGACCAAGATTTGCCCGCAAAATTTATACTTTTAGTGAATCTTACTCCAAATCACTATAAATTACAATGAATCTCAGGACGACCGCTCTACTAAACTGACGCTAGCGTACTTTTTCAATTTCTTAACACCAAACTTTTGCTCATCAACTCGCCCACCTCTCTGCCCACCTACCCAATTACTCAACTATATACGACTCTGCGAGCAGTTATATACTGCTCCCACATGTCCTCTGCTATACGATCCCGCCGCTCCTCTATCCCAGGGTCGCCGGCGTCAAAATCCCCATCGGTTTCGGCGTCGCGCCGCAGGTGCTCTGAGCCCTCACCCTCATACTCCTCCATCTCATCAAGATCCTCGTCAACTTTGTACACCAAATTGATGAGATTATGGAGGGCAGCCAGGGCGTACACAAGCTTGACCTGAGTCTTAATATCGAACTCATGTGGCCTGTCAAAAATCCGCCAGCGCCTTTTGAAAACACCAAAACAACGCTCCACAATATTTCTCAGGCTCGAATGGCGATAATTGAACAACTCTTGCGGCGTCGCCGGGCTCATCCCCACCTCATAAATCTCTCGGAGATGGTACCGTACGCCGCGATACGGCACCATTATATCATTGCTATTGACGTACCCAGCGTCGGCGACAAAGTACTTGCCTGGAGGAGCTGCAAAGCCCTTATCCCGAGCGCTTTTCAGTACCCTGCCGTCATGAGCGCTGCCCTCCCACCCGGGCAATAAGTACATGAAATTCATGTCAAAATCGACGACGGCGAGGACGTTTTGCGTAAGATCTCCATGGCGATTTCGATAACGCCTTTGGGCGGCGACAGGCACATGGATTGCAATCTGGGTGCCGTCCAGAGCTCCGATACAGTCCTCGAAAAATGGGTATCTTTTTGGGTCATCTCTTATCCTCTCCGGCACCTCATGTACGTCCTCTGGGGACTTGACGACGTCCTTGTACAGCGGCAACAGGGCGTCAAGTACCTCATGAAAATTACTATAATCGTCAACCCAGTTCACCCTTACCGCTAGGTTACTTACCGACTTATCGACTCCATCGAATGCCCTACTTTACGCATAGTGTTACGCCATGAAGCCCCGTTGCTGCAAATATACAAAAAGGTAAGGATCTTCTCCTCCATGGAGATCCTGCCGTCGCCGACGAGCTCATAGGATTTCATGTACTCGATAAGTACATGCCACGCCGCCGGCCGGAGTCGTGTCTCCTGAAATAGCTGAGTTGGGTCGCCCAGGCAGTCATCCAGCCACCGCGCACCCCTCCCTTGATCGTTTGAACGGGATCTGACGCCCGTGGGCCTGGCTTTGTTATCCAGCTGGTGGGCTAGGACAGCTACGACGCTGCTAAGGGCACCCACTACGGCCATCATCATAGGTTGGCTCAAACGATTCGACATGGCCGCACGTGACGCCGTCAAAGTACTCCGGTACAGCTACAGGTGCCCTCAGGCATCTGTAGCTACACTGGAGCTCCGTTTGGCCTAAAAAAGTAGAAAGTGGGCTTTTTTCAGGCTAGCAAGGATGTTTTATTGCCAAGCTCCGGTACGCAAAACGGCATCCGGTACGGCTTCAAAACGGCGTTACAAAACCAAACACGGCTCCGTTTACAACTCCGTTTTGCTAAGTAATCAAACCGGAGGCAAAACGGAGCTCCCTACCGGAGGAACCAAACAGGGCCCCAATCAGCAACGCAAGATCTTTACAAGTGGGTGGCACGTGGGTGGGTCCGATGGATGATGGCGCGTCCCTGATGCAGCTAGCGTTGAAATAGGCAAGAGGCTACGCTAGCACTGCAGTCCTTCGATTGAGTTTCCATATTCCATGACATGAACCAGTATATCCTCGGGTGATCTGCTTCTCTGCCGCCTGAGTCTGGATTCAACGCAGGATGCTTACTTTACAGTCACTGGTCTCGCTTCCTGTCTTTCTCTCCACGGCACTCCTCACCCATGCCCTGGCTGCTCCGGAAGGTTACATTAAGATCAACAAAAAGGACATCGTCGTCAAAGCCGGAGCGTCACTCACTGGTGGAGAAGGATGCGCAGACAAAGAACTCAAATGGATTACCGACGGCTTCGACGAGATGAACAAGCTGTTCCTCGCAGCACAGGATCCCGACTTCGAGCAACAATGCGCCATCGAATTCTTCGGTCGGCCGTACCGAATATCCAACTACACAGACCTGATTGCAGGCAATTTGAAACGCGCGGCTCAGTATGCGACCCCTCAAGGCAATGCGACAAGAAATCCCGACATACATATCAGATGCGATGATCCAATTCGCATCTGTGAAGAAGGGAGCAAGGAGGACGGAAAGCACACGGCGTACAATATCGGAAACGAACCCCACATCAATTTCTGTGAGACATATTTCGCTCTGGACCCGCTGGACGAGAAGGTGGACGAGGAAGCGAACGAAGAACAGACCAAACTAGCTCTCATGAACTACTACAACCGAGGTGAGATGAACGAGAGTTATCTTGAGATAGGAAAACTAACTAGACGTTGTAGCCACTGTGTGGGCTCGAATGGTCATGCATATTTCGGACATCGGATCGGCCGTGGTAACGAGGCCGATTCCAAATCTTGAGCCCAACGCGACCCGCGACTGGATATTGAGCTCCACAATCGGCCCAATGAAGACTTCTGTGCTAGCAGGCGTCCAGGACGCTGAAATCAAAGTACAAGGGCCGAACATTCGAGCTTTAAAATACGCATATGGCGCGACACGGGCGAAATTATTGGCAACCTTGTCTACACAAAACGCCTACGACACGGTAAACAACGCCGAGAATTACGCTCTGTATGCTCAGGCGCGATATGTTGAATCGACAAAAGGCTTCTTCCCAAGCATGCCCATTATGGACTTTGGGAACGATATGGCGGTCTTGACCAACGACCAGATCCAAGATGGAGACAAGAAGAAATACGCTTATTTTGACATGGAAGATGTGCTGTAAGTTCTCAGATCGCGTACAGTAGGCAAGTTTGGCTCATTTCCTCATAGATCTCGCTACGAAGGAACGTCTACGAAAGGCAGGGTATTGTTGTCATCGGCGGTATCGTTGATGTCCATGGGATATGCTACTACTATGCTATGGGTGATAGTCTCGTGCTTGGGGGTGCACGCAATTAGTTATCTTGGGCAGTAATCGAAAACATGCCTGACAAATTGCGCCGCTGACAAGAGTTCAAGAGCAAAAAGCACAATCGTATGATTATGCAGTGGAATATTCTTGAGAAACTGACCCTACGATTTCATAACGACAGAGAGAAAGGCCACTGACCCTTGCAAGAATTTCAGTATAGTGCTAGCAAATGTGAGACCTAGAAACCATAACAAACCAACAGTATATGGAGATATGTAATGTTAATTTAATCTACCTAGGGGTAAGACGACAAAGGCTTTTATCTTAAATAACATAATAAAAAAGTAGAACCCCCTGCTTAGTAAATAAAAAGAGCGTAAAAGGGCAGTAACAAAAATTGTGTGTGCGTTTGAACTCGCTTAGCGGGTCTTGGCGATAGGGAGATATAAAGGTAAGTCGGGAATCTTTTTATTTCTATCATCAATGGAGATAGTACATGATAAAAATTGAACATGGTAAGAGCTAATTGAATAAGAATTTACTAGCAACTTGCTATATGATCATGATATTGCACAAAGAGTAATATTGCCAGAGTGCTGCCAGGAAGAGGGATAGTCCTTGTCTGCTGGTCATCTCCTCGCGTGGATATCTCGAACTCAGCGACTCGGAGGTTGGTCCCAGTGCCTGAGCATCTGTTGAACCGCCCAGCTCCACTCCGCGACAAAGGCATTGGTCAAGCGGGCAACGGCGTCGGAGGAAGGACTTCGGCCACCCCCACATAGCAGGTTGCGAAGCTTGATACTGAGCGTAGTATGAAAGAAGTTGACTATCAGATGTCAGAAAATCCACGGTTGGTTCGCACGCATTCCGGAACTTACTCTTGCTGAATCTTGTTTAGGACCAACCAGCAGAGATTCCAACTCCGGTTTGATTCAGGATCGGAGAACACTCGTCGCTTTGCTTCTTCGAGGCACTCAGAACTGCGAAGTTTTGCATTTAGTATGCAATCGTATTCACGCAGTTTTGACATACCTGAAAGGATAATTCTTCGTTAGTCCACGCAGCTCGGTAAGTAACCCGTGCGAATCCACATAGTAAGACCGTAGTATTAATTTTAGTTGGATGTATCGTGTCCGGCACAGTTACTTACACGCTGCAGTCATGGGAGCAGCAACATCCGGTGAACCAAGCTTTTCAAGCACTTTTTCGATGCGACGAAGCTCGACTAGTGTATTGACGCGATGCGAGTTGAGCGCTTGGATCATCTGCTCTTTTTCGGCCTACCACCTGTCAGTATTGTGCCGCAGCAAACAATCTCCGCACACTGTTACGGCGTATTATGAGCAGGTTTCCCCATGACAAATAATAACTACGCAGTCTGTATGGCGACATATTGTGCACCGGATCAGAGACATACCGCGCTAATTTTGGTAGCCAGAGCAGACATGCTTTCAAAAGAAAGACGCGATATCTTCGTGCAGGAGGGCTGCTGTAGTTGCTGGATTTAGAGCTTGTAGAACGGACAGACATAAAAGCCTGGGGCCTTCCTAAAACTCTTGCTATACTTGGAGATCGTGACAGTAGCCTCTCAGGTGAAGATTTGTTGCCAGGTTCAAATATTCGTGGGACAGAGCTGAATATCTAAGCTATTAGTTCCTTCAAAAGGAGTTCCCATTAGTGACCTGGGTATACTCGCCTTATTTTGTTCTGATCAAATATCTCACTCTTGAAGGAACCAAGTTCGAACAAACTGAAGGATGTCGTGAACGGTTTCGCGCTCGGTAGTACGAGATATACCAAGGGAGCAATATCGAAAGCTTTTGATGAGCTCGCAATAGAACTGTGCGGTTGGAGGAGTATATTCGTGTGGTAATGGATTCATGGAGCGACAGGACACATGAACCTTTATAGATATTTGATGACAGTTCAGCTGATCGGCAAGATAGAGGAAGAAACGCAAAGCTACCGGAGCTTTGGGAAAGACCAAGGTAGCACAAGTTGATTTCCCTAGTCATAGGTTTGGGGCCACAATGTCATGGACGGAGCTGTGAATGTCAGTAGGCGGTGTCAATAAGGAGGATAAATGGACATGACCGATATGAAGGAGCACTGAATGGGAAGACAACTAGCCACAAAGAGGTGTAAAGGAAAAACTGGGCCTCATTCCCGACAGCGAGATGTAAGAAGTTCTCAGCTGTGAATTAGGGTTCTGGGCCCCACAACCTCCGAGGGGTTCCATGACTTCATTGTAGGGGCATGGATAGATTTGCAAGAAGAAAAGCCCTGTCAAGTTCGATACCAGCCGTAGTTGGTCCGTTAGTCTCCTTTACACATGTGGGTCACTCCAAAAACGAAATGGTTAGGCAGAGTAGTGTAAGACTTCGGCCTGAAACGGACCAGGTCCTGGTCTATGGAGGCTTCAGTTCATTCGCTGATCTGAAGAAGCCGAACATTCTGATGGCTGCGATAATCGGCCTTCGAACGTAGGCGCCAGGTTCAGCTGGGGATACGGATGTGATGTAGGTGCCATGGCGGTGGAGCTACCTCAGGTACGGGTACCAACCGTGCGGTGGCTAGTCACCCGCTCAACCTCAGCCTCGTGCTTTAAAATTCAACCTCACATGTGCACCTCACCGTCGCTTAGTTCGTCTCTGGCCACCCACATCATCGAATCAGGTATGGAACTTTGCACCGCATACAAGAGCGAAAATAGCAGATATGGGCGACGCTATATGGAATCCGACGAAGCTGTCTAGGTCATGACCATTTGTCGCCCGAGCAGCCGCAGGACGCATCATGTACTTCGCAGACTAGTATCGGGTCCCGCCCGATCGTCACGGAATTGACGTGAGTGAGCCCCACAGTTTCTACTATGTTCCCACTACATAATCGCGGAGACAACATGCGGATGTGCAAGGCCCACCATGTAGTAGCTATCTATGCCGACGGAGCGAGCATTGCTCTCATGAGTATGGGAGATAAATGCGTTAGAAACATCCAACAAACACATGAGTTGTCTGATAATAGCCCTGCAAGGTAAGCAACAGTTACTATCATCTTGCAAGACTTATATACACCGGGCGATTGGCTCTCCCTTTGCTTGGTAAGAACCTTGGAAGTGACTATAGAAGAGAAGGAAGTCTATACTCGAAAAACAAACTATCAACTTCTTCGATGTGTCACCAAATTAACGGGTTTCTAAGAAGTATTCGAACATCTGAAAAGTTCCACTATCTATAGTCTTAAGATTTTACTCGACTGTTCCTACATTAGGTAAGCAACGGTGATTGCACATGTGAGCTCTGCAGACACTGTGGTATCACTCCCATATCGAGACTCTCTTGCACATATACGTAGATTCAGATTTATTTGGGAAGGTTTCCTTTGTCGCCACCTGTGCATCTGTTGCCCAGGTGCCCAGGTGCAGGTGGAAGAAAGTGCACGTGATGGATGCTTACTAACGCGGCGCGGAACAACGTGCCACCGATAGCGATGCGGACCCGTGGAGTCGGCTGGACGAGACCGCTACATTTGAGTACCTCGAAGCCCGACTCTACTCACCGCATCAGCACGAAACGCCGATCCATAGGCACGCAGACTCGCAATACCATACCAACAGCCATGTGGATTATAAATTGGTAAGACACGCTTCTCGCTTTGTCGCGAAGCCTTGTATTGACTATCTGCACAGGTGTAAGTGAACGGTCTCTCCACTCGTCGCCACACTCCAAGCACATGTTACGTTCAGGCCACCGCACCTGTTGCATATACAAAAGGAATGGATTTCTTTCCATCGTAGGACGTTATACAGGAAGATGCTCGTCTTCACTTGTGCGCACGCGGGCTGGTCTTATCGGTGGCGCGGCGCATCCCGGCCCATTACGACCTCCTCCAGCGGGGCAGCACGATACACTGCTTTGAGATTATGGAATCTTTTCTGACCTGAGTCTCTAGTCTACGATGTTTTGGCCTCGTTGGGTCTACTCAACAAGGTGAATAGCGCCTGCACGATCTCACGCGCATCGCTGACGTAGGACAATAGCACGCCAAGTTGCTCTTTCTCGGACTGTATGCATCCCTATCCCCTCCACATTCTTTGAGATGTCAGGCTAACATTTGCGCAGAGACAACGCCGGAAAGACCACGTAAGGACTACCACATCATTGGAATGTCACTTGGCTAACAGGGATAGGCTCCTTCACATGCTCAAGAATGACAGGGTGGCAGTTTTGTAAGTCTTTGAACAATTTCAGAGGCTACCTCTTGTTAACATATCGCTCCAGGCAGCCTACCTTGCACCCTACCTCCGAAGAGCTCTCGATAGGCAACGTCAAGTTCACAACCTTCGATCTCGGAGGTCACGCACAAGCCCGCCGTCTTTGGCGCGACTACTGTACATTCTTCAGCCTGATTCCTAAAAGACCATTCTAACATCTCACAGTCCCGGAAGTTAGCGGCATAGTCTTCCTCGTTGACGCAAAGGACCACGAGCGCCTGAACGAATCCAAGGCGGAGCTCGACGCCCTTCTAGCCATGGAAGAGCTTGCCAACACCCCCTTCGTCATTCTCGGCAACAAGATCGATCACCCCGACGCCGTTTCCGAAGACCAGCTCAGGACCGCCCTAGGCCTGTACCATACAACGGGCAAGGGCAAGGTGCCGCTTGAGGGCATCCGGCCGATCGAGGTCTTCATGTGCAGTGTGGTTATGCGACAGGGATACGGCGAGGGCATTCGCTGGCTCAGCCAGTACGTTTAAGCCAGAACAACACAGTTGCTGAGGGGTGGTGGTGTGCGGAGGATTGCGTAATATATCGATTGAATGGGTAGGGCGTAGGGAGTGGATAAGATTGGATGTATAATGGTTTTCTCATGTGCGGCAAAAGCGTCCATGTATCATGGACTGGCGTTTCCATTCAAGAATGCCAGCTGCATCATCATTCATCACTTTTATGAGTTGACATCATGCACACAACTTCGAAAGTCCCAAATGACATTAAAGATGTTTAATTGGATCTATACGATATTTAGTTGTGTAAGATGTGGCAAAGACAGCGCCGCCTTATGCAGGTAGTCCCACCCAATACGCCGCCCGATGCTAAGGGTCGGTCACGAATATCTACTCCTCATACTCTGCCTCTTTAACGCCACAGAAATCCGAACCAAAGCAAGTATCCACCATATACCAACACCTCCAGTACAAACTCGCGTTCAAGCTGTCAAAGGTCCCATCCTCCTTCCGTGGGACTTGGTCACCAATGATGCCGTGACCACTACCGATCACCCATCCTATGATAGGGAATTGTCCAAGGGTTTGCTGCCATTTTGGACGCACAGGCAGGAAAACTTTATCTTGCGGTAAGAGGACAGCCGGTTGGTAGTTTCTGAAGCGCAATGTTCCCTTGCCAGGTTGGCGGGGCTGTAACGACGTCGATCGGGCGGCAGATTGATTCTGTGATGCTTGTGCTGTTGGATCTACTGGCAGAGACGCTTGCTCTGGTTCATCGTCATCCGGGAATGCGCCGAGGGTGGGTACGGAGGCAATCCGTTCGGGCATCGATGTAGGGCCGGAGGCAGTTGCTGTCGAGGATGAGGCGGTAGCTGAGGACTGGGAAGCTCCTTGCATCGTAGTCGAAGACATCGTGTTCGGCGAGGTTGCAACTGACGTTGAGCCTGCGCGAATTGGCACGTCACCGCCGGGGGGCCCTATTCCCTTGTAGTCCTCCGCATATACGGTGTAGCCCGCAATGACATGTGGCGAGTAGTAGCAAGCCAAATCTGCAGCCTGTGCCGAGTCGAAAGTTACTTTTATCCAGTGGTTTCCGCCGACATATTCGTTGATCTTCGCCCGCGCGGAACTCGAGAGCGAGTTGAATTGTGGACGTTGGGCGCTAAACGATAAGTTGTATTTCGGATCTCGCGCGCCTCGCTCGTAATCCTCGTAGATAATGCCCTTCGATATTTCCTCGTACTTCGCTATTGCAGCCCATTGTACATCGCTACCAAATCCGTACAGTATGACTTCCTTGGGCTCTCTCGATCCATTTGTGAGGGGGCCAGACTGGAATGATGCAGACAGCCCTCCAGCTTCCAGCAGATTCGGCGCAGATGCGGATGCGGGGAGCTGTGAAGAAGAGGCTTTCCTAGGCGTCTTCTGTTTGTCCTCGGCCTTGAAGCGCGTGAAGATGTCGTCGACGACCTTCTGGTTCTCCTGCTTCGCAAGGTCCTGTGCGCTGGAGATATTGGGAGTTTTGCTTCGGCTGACACCGCGCTTGCGCGCTTTGCCAAAGGGACCGCGTTCTTCGGGTATGCGACGTTTGGATAGCTCTGAGCTGAAGAAGCGCTTTGCGTTAGCTGCAGATTCAAGGTCGGGGGTTGGAACAGAGAAGGGATGCCCGATTGGCGCATTTAGAAGAATGACAGAGGAAGATTCGCAGCGAGGGGCAGCTGTGTCTCTTTACACGGCGACAGGCGCAACGCGCGCTGTAACAGCAGCGCAGGACACAATGAACTTACTCTGGTAGCTCAAATCCCCAGGGTAAACGCCGCCCCGATGAATCGTATGCGCGCTCTGAATCTGGTACTGCGTGGACCTGCATCTTGGTGTACGACTATGTGGAGAAGTTTCGTGGTTGAAGCCTTTGTTTATGGGGAACATTAAGTCCGCCGAGGGCGAGGGACGGGACAGACGCAACAAGCGCAGCCACGCGTGGCTAGTGAGCCTGTCAGCCACACCACGCTAAACTTTGTCCGGTTGCACTTCTTGCCCAATCTGACGATACCTTGCTCTAACATTTTACTGCTGCCTGTTCCTTGTGCGAAAGAAGCATGGACCTTACGCCCGTTAGGATCCGAGGGAAGAGAAAGAAGCCTGGCATCGTTAAATCATCTTCCCAACAACCCTTGACTTCATCATCGTACACTTCAAAACGGCCGCGAACGTCGAAAATCTCGAAGCCCACCAAGTCAAAGAACATCATCGAGATAGCCATGCCGACGCTTCAAGGCCTACCTCAAGAGCTGTTGGAGATGATCTTTCTCTACAGCATGAACATCTCGCTCCCTCGCGCCTCACTCGGACTTGGCCGCAAACTCTCCTCCACAGCTGTGACTATGGAGTTCGTCATGCGGTCGTTCTTTCACACCGTGGATCACAAGACCAACTATCGAGACCGCAAGGCGACCGGCGATCCTGCAATACAATCTCAAATCCTCTGCTGTCGGTTCTTCACGTGGGACTTCTTCCTTGCGTATGTGCAAAGAGCGCATGACACATTGGTGCAACAAAGAGGGTCAATATGGAAGGACGCGAGTGTGCAGGTACCTGGTCCTGAGACTTTCGACGGTCTCCTTCCTTTCAAGTTCATGAAGGTCACGTACCTTAGCTTCGCTGAAGGCTTCCATATTCCCGAGAAGCTACTCCACGGACCGTGGACGGACAGCAAATCGTCGCTGCTCTACGTGCTGGTGTCGCTAAATGGCGAGATCGATTGGCAAGGTAGCATGGCTGGCGAAACCGCAAAACAAGGCTTAAGAGAAGCGATTCAAGAGAACAACGAGCGTGCGGTAGCTGCCCTGGCGGTAATACTGGGTATTGCGCAGTCCATTGATACGATTATGATCCGGCATGCGGTTGTGGACTGTGGATGCAATATCAACATTGTGCGGCACCTGCTATTCAACGCGCAGATCTTACAGCAGAGCACACCAAAAGAAGCAATGAACTTCTACGATCCAGCATTGTGGCGATGGGCAGACGCACACGAAGGGAAGGGTGTGTTCCTGAAAGATCTGCTTAGGAAAGCTGACAAGTTCTCGCTGGAGTTCTATCTGGAGGGCGAGGAGGGGATGCAGGGAAAGATTGTACCGTTCCCATATGGTGGAGCCAAATTTGATACCAGGACAGCTTTCAATGACCTTGTGCGTGAGTTGCTGGTTCGATTGTATAAGAACTACGGCAGGAAGATTACGGCGAATCGTCGGCGAAGAGAGAATAGTCATGAAGAGGAGCCTTTCAACAACGTAGAACAGTGAGATTGGAATGAATGGTATTGAGAAGCTACAGTACTAGGACAAGAGTTTGAAAACGCCTTATCCCGGATACATAATGTGAAGGCCGAACGTACTCAGATAGTTGGCCTGTAGCTGTAAATAGCCCAGCATGCCCTCGAGAAGAGCATAACCATGCACATTCAGAATGCGGCGATCCAGCGAACGCTCTACATGACATTCAATACCTGAGCTTAGAGTGGCTTGTCAAGGGTTTCTCATCACTGGGTTACCACAGTTTATACAAGCCGACAGAGAGCGTCTAAGGACTCTGGAGTTGATACGGTATGCGTGAACCTGCTTCGTTGCGTTAGCAATCTAGTCGTATATAGAGAGTAACGAATAGTGCTTTGATGGATTTCCTCAGTGATCTTGGTGATAAGGGTAAAAATCAGTCCCGAAGGGTCATTTACTATCTAGGCAAAAGTTTTTAATCATCGGAAGGGTGGCGTCGACAAATGGAAATAACGGACCAAACTTACCAAAGACGCGAGTATCGCATAATGTGCCCTATGCATTAGTCTATGCAAGCAGTTTCTGCATGTGCAGAATTCTGGACGCCTGATGGAGGTCAGCCTTGCTCAGCAAGCGAGTGCAGAATTCGAAGACAGCGAAGCGCTCAGAATATGTAAGAAGTTGAATTTCATGGGTTCAGTGTCGTTAACAAGACCCCGGCGAGGGTCTCCGACAAAGGACTCAATCGCAAATTTGTCGCATCATTGCAGGGGGTGGTCCAAGGATGAAATAGGGAGGCTTTGAGACGTACCTGTACGGTTGGCAATACTGCATCACCAGTCTCTAGACAAGGAATACCCAGCATAACCAGTGCACAAGTATCTGTACAGATAACAAGGACCTAGTACTGTAATTTGTTGCCTGGCTTGTGATGAGTGGACATCGGAAACGACTGCTAGCGCCTTCCGCGTAGAGGCGTGGCGACGGGTTAAGCCAACCCGGCTATGGAGGTGAAGTCATCCATAGGTGTTGAGGACGAGCATATGCATAGCCATGAGAAAGTGTGTTGGTACTTCGGTGCGAAGTGGATGAAGGTGGTGAGAGAAGGAAGTCGGTGGGTGTCGCAGAAGAAAAGAAAAGATCGGGGCCCGCCTTTCCGCCAAGGAACCTCGCTTAGCCTTATTAGCGCCTTCCACACAGAACTTGCCCGACTGCCACCGCGAATTCAATTTCGACAACTAACGACAACAACCCCGACGACTCATTTTCCGACCGGTACGCCTGCGACAATTGTTCTCACAACCGCTCACGTTCTCTAACCCGATTGCAGCACATACCGTCGACATGGGTGACGCCGATATTTCAACGAGCCAGTGGAGGTTGGTCGAGGTCGGCCGCGTCGTCACCTTCAGCGGCGGCCAGTACGATGGACGGTTAGCCACCATTGTCGAGATCATCGACCACAAGCGTGTATGGAGCCATTATAATCCATGTTGTTGCGTGACGCTCACAGGTCTTTAGGTGCTCGTAGACGGTCCCTCCAAGGACGCTCCCGTTCCCCGTCACGCCGCAGCCCTCGCCAAACTCTCCCTCACCCCGATCGTCATCCCCAAGCTTCCGCGCGGTACCGGAGTTGGCACCGTCCAGAAGGCGTGGGAGAAGGAGCAAGTGGACCAGAAGTGGTCAGAGAGCACCTGGTCCAAGAAGCGCGCTCAGTTCCAGAAGAGGAGACAGCTCAACGACTTCGAGAGGTTCAAGGTTATGAAGCTGAGGAAGCAGGTGGGTCATCTCAATCCACATCAAGAGTGCCATCCAAGCACTTTGGGGACGGAACACCGTGAAGTAGCATATCGCTGACAGGTTTGCAGGCTCGCTTCGAGGTCCAGAAGTCCCTTGCCAAGGTTCGCGCTGCATAGATGGCATCAACGGCGTCGGGGGTATAAAGGTTGTGAAGAGGCAGGTGCTCCATCCATGATAGTGATGAGCACCCGCAGATCATGAGCAACCCGAAAGGCTGTCCACGGCATTCAAAATTCCAATCCTGGCTAGGCGAATATTTTCTCTTTGGCATGGTGCAATTCGGATCTGGAGGTTAAGCCGACTCTATCACATGTGAGCGCATGTAGAAATGAGTCAATTCCAAAGTTCATGAACCCAACATTAGCATTTCTGTAATTGATATCCCGTTTTCCAAAAGCGCATCAGTGCGAGGTCAAGATGCAGATGCGGCAGCTCGTTGCAGCGGCCCTCGATGGGCTTTGCGTATGACCATGAAAACAATTGACTCTCTGTGAAAACTAGAATATCGGCTTGGTCATGATGTTCCTGCGTTGATGTTGATTGCACCTAAACATTAGAAGCGCGTCAGAATTCGCCTAAATTTCACCCACGCACTAATTTGGAACTTGGCGACTTGACCCCAACACATCACCCAGCCTGAACATCAACGACTCCACACACACGTCAACATGGCCAACCCACGCATTGAGGAACTCCCAGACGAGCCTGAGAAGAAGGGTGTTGAGGTCGAGGATGCAGACTCCAGCTCCGAGTCCGAGGGTGAGGAAGGCGAGGCCGAGACAGGCCTCCCCGCAGGTTCCTCAGTGGCCGTCCACTCCCGCAACGAGAAGAAGGCGCGCAAGGCCATCGGCAAGCTCGGTCTCAAGCACATCGAGGGAATCACCCGCGTGACTCTCCGTCGGCCTAAGGGAGTGAGTGCAGCCTGCGCATTGGGTCTGAAGCTGTCCACATAGATTGGCTTTGGCTGCCATGCCCCGCTACTTGGGTTAGAAATTTGACTGACAGCTATTACCAGATTCTCTTTGTTATCAACTCACCCGATGTGTACAAGTCGCCGTCCAGCAACACCTACATGTAAGTTGCCGAGTCAACACCTGGCTTTCCTCATTGACGGTTATACAGCATCTTCGGCGAGGCCAAGATCGAGGACTTGAACTCCACCGCGCAGGCGAACGCTGCCCAACAGCTCGCCCAACAGGAGCAGTCTAGCCACGACCACGCTGGTCACGATCACGATCACGACCAAGGCAAGGGCAAGGCTGTCGAGGCGGCGAAGGACGATGATGAGGAGGACGACGATGACGAGGACGTTGACGACTCTGGTCTTGAGGCCAAGGACATCGAGCTGGTCATGGCTCAGGCAAGTGTGTCGAGGAAGAAGGCCGTCAAGGCCCTCAAGGAGAACGACAACGACATTGTCAATTCCATCATGGCGCTCAGCATATAGGCTGGTCAGTTCTTGACCCGGTATGACCATGCTTGTGGGGAAATGGATGGCTTCTCGAGCGTTCGGTAGCCATCAAGACTTCTAGAAACCATATGAGCTGCAAACGAATACACCAAAATGAAGTTGGTTTCTTCGCCACGACTATTACTGCATTTGCAGTGGCTGCAACGTGACAATTATTCCACCCTTGATCGCGATCTGCAATGAGCATTTCAACAATCACATAACGTCGAACTAATAATTTCAAACACTGTGAACCTTCCATCGCGCCCGCGTCTGAAGGCTTTCGTTGACCTGCTTACATAACAGACGCCAAGTCCAGACTTTCTCGGTCGCTCTTGCGGAACTTCAACCCTCCTCTCAGCAAACCCTCCCCACCCCAACCCGTCTCAATCCATCACAATGGCCGTCGGAGTACGTTCCCTCTCCTCTCCCGCACCTCTCCAAGCTCCGGACAGCTCAATTGCTCCCCCGGAAGCGCCCCTCCCCTCTCAATCGCACCCCCCAATTCTAGAACCTTGAAAAACTAACACAGCACGCCCCCTCACAGCGCAGCGCCGCCCTCAAGCTCGACTGGACGAAGCTCGGCACGCAGCTCGGCCTCCGAGGCCAAACCGCAGCGGCCCTCCAATCCTTCAAGAAGCGCAACGACGATGCGCGCCGCAAAGTCACGGTGCTCTCGGAGCAGCCGCAAACCGTCGACTTCGCCCACTACCGGTCCGTGCTGAAGAACACGGCCATCGTCGACGAGATCGAGAGGAGCTTCAACGCGTTCAAGCCGCAGACGTACGATGTTGGACGGCAGATCAAGGCCATTGAGGCGTTCGAGGCGCAGGCTGTGAAGAGCGCCGAGGAGACGAAGAGTGTCGTGGATAAGGAGTTGGCGGATTTGCAGAAGACGCTGAAGAATATCGAGGATGCGAGGGCGTTTGATGAGTTGACTGTGGTACGTATATGTGATGTGTGGGGTGGGTTGGCCGTGTGCTAATAGTGTTGTAGGATGAGGTTGCGTCCGCTCAGCCAGACATTGACAAGCGCACCGAGCAGCTCGTGTCCAAGGGCCGCTGGGCCGTGCCGGGTTACAAGGTAAATTTCTCTTAATGGTTCCTGGCTGATGAGGATTGGACGACTGACAACCCTACAGGAGAAGTTCGGAGACCTCTCGGTGCTCTAAGCGTTTCTTTGCTCTTCCAAAAATTTCCCCGGCCTGGGTTGTACTACCTACGTGTGAATAGTTTTCAGGTCTCAATGCAATCGTAGATCACAGCACTTGTCTTGTTCCTGCGTCGTGCCGTCTTGACTCGTGATCACAACGCCTTTTCTGCATTATAGCCACACATAGTACAGTGACATGGATACCCATCACTCAGATCCCATTATCGGCTCATGCTGTCTCGAGGGACCCCAAACTATCAACGTCTTGCAGCACTTAGGTTTCTATCGCTGTTGCTACCTATTGTATCCTATAACATGTACATGGCGTATTCAAGTCTTCAGGGTGAGACAGCAGCTTCACTCACTCTTCACAGCGGGCTAGAACTTGAAATCCGACAAGCGACTTCCCTAGTAGATTTGACTCCATTCCAGGATATGTGAAAAACGATATTTCGTGAGATTGCAAGCAACCTCCATGCTCGGTCAACTCGATTCCACTTCCCAAGTCAATAACGAAGCACGAAGACGAATGTAACGAAGTCATAATCATTCCTCATTATTCATTCTTTATCACCCGTTAACCAACCCCAAAACACACTTTTTCCCAGCCCAGCCCAGCCCATCCAAACTCCCAAAAAAAATTGCTACTCCCATGTCCTCCACTCATTCTCCCCCGCCTCCAACTCCATCTTCGCCCTTTCCCACGTTCCCGTCCCCCTCTGTAACCCATCCATCCAAGCCAACAAACCCCTCCTCTCCCGCCCAATCCGTATCTCCGCTCTCTTCCTCTCCAACACCTTCCTCTTCAGATACCCAAAGTCCTCGTCCTGGACACTGCGCTCCCACACCTTGCGCATGCGCGGACTGTACAAGCAGCAGCTGGAGCCAACTTCAGGGTCTTCCCCGGGCACAAGCTGAATGGTGCGGTTGAACAGCCTTGGAATGGTGGAGGGCGGGTCAGAGGAGGTCGAAGTAGACGCAATGGCCGGCCAGATGAGCTCTTCGAAGCACTCTTGGCAGACGGTGAGTTCAGGGAGGGAGGGCATGAAGTGCCAAGGTTTGCGCAGAAACTGTTTGTCGCGGGCGCATTCGTTCTTGTACGCGTTTTCGCGGGCCATTTGCAGGAAGCGTTGGATGTTGGGGCGCTGGTTGAGGAGTTGGGCTTCGCTGTCGAGATCGACGAGGAGGTCGAGGTACTTTCCGAACCGACGGGAACTTGTGCGAAGGCTGCATGTGTAAGTCTTAGGTATGGCGTATGGACTGCTGGTAGGTAGGCGAGTGAAGTAGCCTAGCATGCTGGGGAGGAGAGCTTCCACCATTCTGAGGTCACAAGGGCAGATAGCAAAGTTGGCCACGTGTATGCCGTCTCTCGGGTCAGGAATGCCGTACCAGGCAATGTGATCAGTACCCAGCTCGCGGTCACCCGGACATTGTCGCTCATGTTCGGCGACGGTGGCGAGAGCATAAAGCAAATCTGGAGACTGCCGCCTTTGCTTGATCGTCAGTAGCCACGCAAGACGCATCCAAGGGCTGCTGAAGTCGCAGTATCGTTCCACGGGACGCTCATATCGACGACTTTGTGAGAAGTACACAGAAAACGGCGTGTCGGCGAAGACGCCCTCATAGCAGCTAGGACAGATGTCGAAGTTTGGGCAGTTCTGAAGCGTGTACCAATCACTGTATTTCGTCGATGGCTCACTCCGCGGACAAGATGGGAGAGGCCGATCAAGACTCAGAGGTACAGTCGTCTTCCGTTCTCTACGACCTCCATCGTTGCTGGACTGTGACCGAAAGCTATTCGAGCTGACCCTCGGTGAACGGGGTATTTCATCTATATTGGAACTCTGGCGGCTATTGTCCTGTGAAAAATAGGCTGATTGACGTTCCCGAGGTGAGCTTAAGAGCGGCGAATCCAGGCGTGTCGGCTTTGGGGAGGATGGGGTAGATGAGTACGAATGATCTAACTGATATTGCTCTTCTGGGGGCATGAAAGCGTCCGCAGGCTGGTCATCGACCGGGTATGGTAGCGGGTTTTCGGGCTTCCGCGGTCTGGCAGGCGATGGACTTTTTACATTGATTTGGGGTGTAGGGGCTGGAATAGTGTCGTATCGGTCAAGGCGAGTAGTTGGTCTCGACCGCTCGGTGGTAGGAGGGTAGGTAGCATGCCAATCTGCTTCGGTTATTGGTACTCGCGCAGTCTGCGTATATGAGGAAGACAGCGGAGAAGAAGGTCGCCCGCCAGACCTTGAAGATGGTCTGGATATGTTCGGCGAGGGGGATCGACGTGATGGAAGACGCGGTGAGCGCGGAGGGGATGGGTCATCCTGGAAACGCGGCGAGCTTGGGCGAGAGGCAGAATACTTGGAGCTTCTCGTGTAGTCTACGTCAATCGGCGCCGGCTTTGACCTGCGAGTCTGCCCGTTTAGCGACGAAGAAGACGACGAGGGTGAATCAGGGGGCGGAGTGGGCTGTTTTGAGGATGCTGACGAGGAAGTACTCCCACTACCTCGACTGCTATAGGCATCACGCTGGATCTCCGATGGCGGATAAGAGTCCCGCTTCCTCCTTTCTGACTTGGCTTGACTCTCTAGCACATTTGTTCGCAGGTCGTCCTTCTGCAGATCGGTCTTGACGAAGCTGTATCTCGCCGGCTTCCGTGCGGTGCGGAGATGGGAAGTGTCGGAATCAACGTCGGAGTCGTCAAACACTGCTTCTCTGTTCGTGCTAGGGGACGGTGGTCCTGATGCGGAATCGTACTTGTTTCGAATGGGTATTCGCTTCGTTGCGTTGGGATTCTGATCCCGTGCATTGCCAGCGTCGCGACCGGGATCGGATCTGGGAATATTTGACGATGAGGGGGCCATGGTCTCGGGCGACAAGAGATAGTCGCCGGCGGATGGTGCCAGCGACTCTTTCTGCGGCTTTGTATACGCGTATGGCGTGGATGTTCTTTTCGTGAACAGAGGCGGGTCGTCGACGTCGGTCTTCAGATGCGGCATGCCTCCCCGGTCGGCGAAGCTCTTCTTGCGTCTCGGCTCTCTCGCCGCATATCCAGGGCCGCCGTCATCTTTGGGCTCGGAGACAAGTACGAAGCGCCGGTCGTCGTTGGGCTGCTCGAGTTCCTCGATGATGGGGTACTGATCCACACTGCCCCGCGACTTCGCTTCACCGGTGTCATCCTCGACCGCCGACGGAAGGGACTCTCGGGCTAGCGAGACCGACTCGTCCTCGACGCTGGGCGAGGGCGGCCATTGTTTCTTGCGTACGTCGGAGCGGTGTCGCGGCGGCACCGAGGAGCGCGAGGACGACGGTGCGGCGTAGCGGGCTTCGTAGCTGTGGTACGACGTGGGATAGGAAGCCGGCGCGTCCCAGCTGTTCCTCATGGCTTCTGCTGGCGGTTGCGGGCGGCGTGCGTATGCGTCTGTGTCGCGGGAGCTCTGGAAAGAGGAGTCATGGCGCCGACGGTGCGTGTAGCGGCTGTCGTAGTAGTCGTAGTAAGCCATGCACGGGGGGTGTGACGGAGGTCAGGCGGGCAAGAACGGGCTGTGGGCGGCGGCCGTGGGCGTAGAGCAGCGCAAGAAGTATCTAGGACGTCAGGACACGCAGTGTGAGGGGAGATTGGCCGTCACATAGCGGAGGCGCTTTAGTAATAGCGGAGAGATGCGCCAGAATGTGGCCGATGTTCTCACTGCAGCTGCTTGCACTTCCTGCATGCATGGCAACGCTTGAAGGGTCCACCTGCCCGCACCACGCTTCGCCCAACCCAGCCTGGCCCGCTGCCCATCTGCGCTCCAGTTCACCGGACTACAGCATCTGTGCCCTTCTGGCGCCCAAGTCCAACCACGCCGACCAACGTGTAAAACATGCATGATGCTGCTCATTCCGCAACGCACCTGCCTCTGTGCCACCCATCCATTCCTCTTCCGTTAGCCCCATCCGCCACCTCCCTCGTCCCCCGCCTTGAGCAGAGCCGCATCATGGGGTGAACCTACGCTAAGCGGCTATAAGTACACATTCCGTGAATTCCGTAGCATATGTATACCACGTACGCTTCCCAGGTCACGCTGTATGTCGCAAGTTGCCCATTGCCGAGCTCGACACTTGGGCAGAGCCTTGTGTATACATGTCTTCATCTTGTGTGCCACTCAGCATGATGACGATAGTTTGTGTTTTAATCTTCTATTGAGCTTATCTGTGGCAAAGTGACGGCCACCATTAACGCATTCTCTCTTCCATGTTCCCATCGAGAGCCCCCCGAGCAAAGCATACTTTTTACCCATCACCTCCCATTTTCCCGTGCCCAAGATAAGATACTGCATACTTTCCTGCCGCATCCACCTCTTTTGCCACTAACTTCAAGTGCAAACTACTCTTCCAACTACGAAATCGCACCCGTATTTCCGCCTTTTGCCGGCTCATCCTCTGTCTTTGCATCATCGGTGCCAGAGTTCTTTGATCCCGTTGATACCCGAGACCGCTCTCTGCTCTCCGCCTTTCCCACCTTCTGAGATGTAGCTTTCTCCGCCTCCTTTCGACCATTTTTGTTCCAAACACTCTCTGACACGCGCGAGTACGCAGAAGTCTTCTCTTTTACGTATGCTTGGACTTGTCGGATGAGGCTTTTTGGGCCCTTTCAACTTTATCAGGGCTTTTCTTCTGCCTAGCAGATGAGGTTTGACGCACCCTTCCCTCCTTGCTCTGCACCTCTTCTGCTTCCCGACGATCTTGGCCCCGAAGCGCAGACTGCACGTCGGCAACCTGACTGAATTGATCGTGGAACGGCTCCAGGGCGGCCTCTTGCCGATCGCCTACCTCCTCCGTCGCCTTCGAAGCCTTCTTCTTCCTCTTAGGCTTCTTCTTCTTCTTCTTGGCTACCTCTGCAGGTGTCATGTCCGGAACTGTCGGGGTCTGCATTGGGGTGTGGAAATCTTTCGCCGTCGGACTAGCTGATCGAAGAGGACTAGGTGCACGTAGAGTGGAGGAGCTCGCCACTGAGACCGAGTCTTGCTGTGCGGAGGTGCCAGACTTTTCTATATGAGATATTTCAGTATACACCCGGAAGTGTTCAGAGTGGTATGACATACCTTCAGCAATCACGTTAGGGCCTGGCGATGCCGTGGTGCCCGCTTCCATTGGGCTGGCTTTCTCGGATGATGCAGAAAAATATGCTGTATGAGGAGTTGCTACAGCGTTCATAGGTGTCCACTTCCGCTTCAGAAGGTCCAGACTAGGGACGGCGATGTTGGCAGGGCCCGCCCTCTTCTTTTTGGGCTCTTGCGCTAGGCCTCCATCGCTTGGCGGTGGTGTGGATGGAACGGATGACGCTGCAGTCGTTGTAGCGGAATTCGGCTCCACGGCTTTCGTTTCAGGAGACGGTGCAGGATTCGGGAGGTTTCCATTCGAGCGCTGATCCAAAAAGGCCCTGCTGGGTTCCTGGACCACCCCGAACTGCTGAGCTTCCGGCTTCCGAGCCACTGCAACGATCGTCGCAGGAGGAGCGGAGCGCTTACCTTGTGGCTGCTCGGTTTCCTCGTCTTCTTTGGTCGCGGAAAGCACGTCGTCCTTTACATTAGACATCTCGGCTTCGAGCTCTTTCGTTTGGCCGATATTGTTTCTATTAGCTGATTCGGCTTTGCTTTGCGCCTCAGCCTTGACCCCAGGCTCAGTTTTAGTCTTCTCTTTTCGCTTCTCTTTCTTCTTGGCCTGTCTCTCTTTCTTTGTCTGGGTTTTGCTCGGCTTCGCAAACGGGTGAAGTGATTCGGATCGTTTGGCGCCTTGATTCTTTTCGGCCTTCATCAACGACTTTTCTGCAGTGGGCGAGGAATTCTCTGGTTTTACGCCCCGTGGCGCAGGGGTGTCCGTTATAGCAATGTCAGTACCCTTTTCGGCTTTTACAGATCCGGACAGGAGAGCTGTGGACCGATTCTCTTTAGTCGTAGCTTCGCCCTGTTCGTCTGTTACTACTGCAGGGGCGATCTGCTCAACGAATGCAGTGTCAGGATCCGCAGCTTTCGGGGCGCCCTCCTTTCCAATGTTTGGCTGCGATTCCTGAGCAGAGTGAAAGCTGAGGTCATTCTTTTGATCGTCATCTGACGTCGTCTCTTCTTGTGCTTGAGGGGCTGTGGCGACGTTCTCGGCGTGACTGTCTTCAATCGACACAGCCTCAGCCTGCTTCTCTTGTGCCTTCTGTTCCTGATCACCTGGTGAAGACAGAGTTGTTTTAGCAGGTGAATTCAGGAGAGGAGTGTGAGTATCCTCAAGAGGAACGTGTGCATCTTCAAGAGGGACGGGAGTATTTTTGAGAGGGACAGGAGTATCTTCGAGAGGAACAGGAGTATCTTCGAGAGGAACGGGAGTATCTTCGAGAGGAACGGGAGTATCTTCAAGAGGAACGGGAGCATCTTCAAGAGGAACGGGAGCATCTTCAAGAGGAACGTGTATATCCTCGAGATCAGATTCGAGGGTGGGTTGGGCGTCGGGTCCACTCCTGGTTTCAGCATGGGAAGCGGTAGAGGCCTCCCCTTTCACTTCTTCTGGCATGGCGTCCACAATGGACTGTTCATCGGATTTGAGATCTAGACCGCTGCTAGAACCCATTTCATCCGTCTCAGAGACGCCAATGATAGCATTAGCGCGGCCTTCCTGGTTGTCACTAGATGGTGTGTTATTTTCGATGCTGTCAACTACCGTGTTTGTCAAAGTAGAGGTTCCTGGCGAGGATGCTCGAGTTGATGGCTCCACTCTCCTGTGGCTGCGCTGGTCGTTGCGTAGCGTATGAGTCTTCTTGGTGGACGGATCCTTCTTTGCCTTTTTTGCCTCTGGGCTTCCATGTGCCGCAGGATAGTCTTGCGGTTGCTGTTGCCAGTTCATACGATGCAGGTCGCTCCTAGCATCCTGAGGTGAATATCGAACCGGCTTTGCGAGCTTCGTGCCGTTGTTTGTAGAGCTATGCGAATGGTGAAAAGGTGGTCGAGAATCATGTCGCACACCGGGTCCAGAAGCATGAGCCTCCCTAGCTGAATGGTAGTTATCTCGCAGGCTGAAGTAGTTCCTAGAGACAGTGACGGAAATTGGGGTCTGCCGAATATGTGGTCTGTCCATCTGCAGCCCTTGCCTCGCTTCATTCGTAGTCGAGAAGCTTACAAAAGCATAAAGCAGCTCGTTCACATCGCCATACTTGAGTTCAACATCGATGGGGTTGACGCCGGCGAATTGTTGGAATAGTAGTGTAACTTCCTCCTGTTGAACGTCGCCAGGAAGCCCTTTGATGAAGAGCTTGCGAACGTGATTGTTTTTCGGACCGATCCAAGAGTAGTGACAACCGGACTCTGGGTCATGGATGATACGCGGGTCAGGCTCATTATGACTCACACTTCGTGGATGTGCGCCATCGGCAACGTGACTGTCAGCAGGTCTCATGCTATTGTCTGCGTAATCTGCTGTGTATGAGCCGTAACCGGAACGGTTGTAGGCTCCCGCTGAGTGCTTGCGCCCTTTCCCCATGTTCGAAAAGCCAGCACCACCACCCTTCCTACCACCAGACTGGGCGCTCATCATTGCAAACCCAGCCTTGTCGGGCCTCTCAGCGCCGTAAGGATTATATAGTCCCAAAGGCTTAGTAGTTTGGCTGCTGCGTCGTGGCATTCCGCGAGGGTCAGTACCACGAACTGGAGGGTATGGGACACTGTTTGTCATGTCGACAAAAGGAGCGCCGGGACCAAATTGCTGATAAGCTGGATCCATGAGCGGCGGCCCAAACGGCCCTGTGGGGGGAGCCACTGGCGGGTTCATCGGAGCGTAATGCACCTGGCTGGGATGCATAGGCGGGGAGCCCATCGAAGCATTTGGTGGAAAAGGGTTTCCTGGGTGAAGGTCGTGAATTATGCCTGGCCCCATTGACATGGCGGAAACATACCGCTGCGCTGCGTTATTTGGCAAAGGGCCTGATGGCTGCCGTACATGCTCACCGGAAGACATGCGAAAGTTGCCGTCCCAACCGTGCATATGTGGTGGCTGGGAGAAAGAAGCTGAGTTAGATCTTGCAGCCCTCTTGGGAATGCGGAATCCTGCGGGAATCATGCCAATGTTTTGACCCATATGGAGGCCAGGCGGGTGGCTTAGGACTGGCCTCTGCGGCTGCGACGGGGTGAACGATGGCTGCCGCCCTAGTTGAGCATTTGTTGCGGAGGGGATAAACGTTGTCGGTATGGGCAATTGGCCCGCAAAAGCCGATTCTATTCGCGTCAGTTAATATATCTGTGTTGTAGGGAAGGGCACCTTACGCGGTCTAGCAGACATCTGGAGCGACTGCGTCGCGCCAGGAGCATAAACATGCTCTTCGGACACGCGCGGTAGATTTCCCTTCTCTGCGCTAGCCATATTGCCCTCAGTCTTTACGAGTGGTGCCCCAGAGCCTGCGGCCTGTACCACCTGCTGTTTCCTAACTAAGTTGCGCATACACTCTCGCAAGATTATCAGAACTTGCCACAGGAACTCATGCGGATACTCCCCAGTCTCTCCATCTGTGAAGATTCTGTCAACAATGGAGTGCTGGTCATTCGCGTCGAAGAGGTGACTAATGTCGCCTCCAAGCACATCCATCTTGTCGTGGTGCTGTTGAGACCAGGAAGCGGCGAACTTATGCGCGCGGACCATGTTGTCATGTGTGATGAAGTGGAGAACCTCCTCGAGGAATCCTGGAGAGTCAAGGTGAACATCTGCACTGTCCCATAGATCGGTGATGGTCCATCCGGTTTGCGGGAAGAAGCAATGGTAATAATGCGGATACATTTCGCGCCAGTAGTTGGCACACTTGACGACCCCGATAACCTTGTCGCTTCGAGTGACGACTGGCGGATATGGAGGGCCAGGCACCTGGCGGTGCGGTCGCCTACCGCAGTCGGTGGAGAAGACAGCGGCGCCTTCACGCGGCAGCGCTGTTATCTTGCGCGAGGGTGCCGGTCCAACGACCGTATTGTCTGAGCTGGTCGGAGAGGGAGCAATAGACTCATCCGTTGCAATCGCGGTCATGTTGGGCGGGGGAGCCTCAGATTCCGCCATGATGGAAGATGCTGTTTCTGTGTGGATGCACCAAGAAGGCACCAGGTGAGGAGACCACGGGAGAAAAATTGTAGTGTCTGTCGTTGAAGAGGGTCGCGGTCTGGCACGAGAGTTGCCGTTACCAGCGAGGAAAGTGCGGTGGTGGTTGAGAAAATGGAAGCGGAAGGCGCGGACGAGGTGGGGGTAAACAGAGCAGCAAGGCCTCTGGCGACGCATTAGAAAGAAGAAGCAGGCTTTATCTCCTTGGCAACCGACCTCGCTTCACCAGATTCCAGCGGTGAAAGGGGAGTTGGACTTTTAGGTAAGGCAGTTGCCTCACGCTGGCTTCACCGGCAACCACCGCTGCCCCAAAATGCCAACTGTATAAGAACGCACATTGTAGGAAGAAATAAAGGACACTATGGCAAAGATAATTTAGGCTTTTAAAACAATATGCAGACAAGCTGAACTTTGCAAGAAACGCTTACCAGGGCATTGGGCGTGAGGAGAGACAGTGGTGGTTAACAGTGCACCGACCTTCCCCGCTACCGGCGCCCACACTCACGTTTTGTGGCCTCTAGGATAGCAAAGCGGTGAGATGAGACATTTTGTTTCGGATTGGAGATTCTTGGGCCAATATCACAGCATTAATGCAGCCACCCGTCGCTACCCACTTTTCCGTTTGTTTTCTTCCATTCAAGCACCCAGACAACTCTTAGCAGCAAAGGTCACACAACTCGCTTAACGCGGGAGGATAAAATTCGTCTTGCGGAAGCATGTACACCTGTCCAGAGCTTGAGTGAGTTCACTCATATCACACCTTCTCAGTCTCTTTTGGGATGGAGCGCAACAACGACAGGATCTCGGACTCATCCGCTCCGGCGACTGCTGCGGTTAGTGGTGAACCTATGATAGCACTGTATAAATCGCTGCATACCAGCTTTGCCTTGGTTCCAGTCCACCACCTGCTGCTGTTAGCGCTTGGCAGAATCATGAGACCAACAAACTCACCACAGGCCGCTCAAAGGTCTCACCATCGGCTTTGAGCCTCCTCATCGCATCCGACTCATTCTGTGCTCCGTGGATAACCTTGGACGCAGCTTCTGCTCCGCCCAAATAGTCGAGAATAGACTTGAGCTGGTCCGCAGTAGGCGGCGCCTCAGTCACGTCGAGCTCAAACTCCATGCGCTCGAGCTTGTTCTGCGCCTGATGAGAGCTTGCCTGGTCTTCTGTCGAGTGTGCCACTGATTGCGCATGCGCTTGCTTGAGCATAGTAAGAACCCGGGTGGATGCAGTGCTTGTTGGCTTGTGGAAGAGGGTCACGACGTTCTTCGCGCCATGCTGCAGGAGGCGTCAGCAAAGGTTTCACGAAGCTCGATCATGCCTGGCCGTACCTCTCTAAAGAATCGCTTGAACATGATGGTAGTCGGTGATGCGCAAAGTCAATGGCTCTACACGTGAAATTGGGACGAAGTTGCGCGAAGCTCTACAAGGTCAGAATGTGACGTCAATCGCGCATCCGCTTGGACGCCTTTCCGCTTGGCAGGAACGCGAGATCACCCAGAACGGCGCCCGAGCTTTTGGGTGCATCAGCATCTATGGTAAATGTATTGAATGTGAATGCTCGAACGGGTAATTTGATTTCACGGGCTGGTAAATGAAGCATTTTCAATATCGTCATCTTCTCAAATCTGAATCCAGGCGCCTAAATCACCAACTCGACCAACATGAACAAGAGCCGCCATTCAATTCCGTGTGCAGCCCAAAAAGCCAGTGTATATTGACGCCATTGATATGCCCCATCCTCCCAGAAGTGAGGAGTTCTGCAGCAAACAGACATGCCGTAATCCCAATCATGTCGTACCAAGCCTCCCACTGCCTCTGGTCCAGTGTCATAGTCATCCCAAGCCACCAGGTTCATGACAGCCGATTGAGCGTGCATGCATTCCGTTCTATTCCTTCTCTCGGCCTGTTATCGCCTACGATCCGGGGTTGGGGTTCATCTGCGAGTGGATTAGCATCTGCTGCAGCAGAGAATCTCAACTGGTCCAACCCACCTTTCTCTTTCCACCAGTCAGGGTGACATTCACGAAGCGACGTGTATATGTGAGTCTCTTTTTGGCGCGGCCCTTGGGGGTCTTCTTCTTTTCTTGGGGCTCGACCTATAAAAGTACAGTGGTGTTAGCACACTGTGACCACAGATTACGGGACTGAATAGCTTTGCAAGATCCCCAAAGTACCGTTGTCCATATTCAAGCCAGGCTTCATCTGTGCGCAATTTGCCTCCTCTCAAGTTCCATGTTTGCGTACCTTTGGTGTTTGAGACTTGACCTTTCCGGCACGGGCCAGAGACCCGTGAACTTTACCCATGGTTGCGGTATTCGGGTGCTGCGAGTGTAGGCGGGTGCGCTATCGACGTCCGGGGCAACTTCTATGGCAGGAGGCGTGTTAGCTTTGTCTGCAGGCGCCCAGGATCTGGCAGAAGCCTAGTGTAACCGGAAAGCAAGAGCGCAGATCTACAGGGGATCTTTTCGGTGGAATGGAATACGTACAGGTTACTGTGGAAAGTTGTGTTGGAGGATGATTATGGCCGCGACGACAACGACGACGATGAGTACAAAATCGCTTGTGGGAGAGGTCTTGGCATGCGATCATCAGATAAGATGCCACCCGTGGACCACCGAACGAAGTGCGAGCATGTGTCACTGACAGTCCGTCTCTCACAAACGCTATGAAGGTCGTGCCCTCGCACAATTATTGTGTCTTCAATGTCGTTACGAAGCGCTTCTGCTGCCATGCCTATGCATAGTGAAGCCAGCCGGGAATCGCCGCGAAACGCTCGGGTGATCTTGTGATGCGACTGGCGCGACCCGTACATATGTACTCTTCGTCATCCCCATCTTTCATCTGTATAGCAACAGCATCATTGACTCGCGTTAAGGTACATACTACCACCGTCTGACTATTCCAGTCAGAACACCCTCCATCGTTCTCAACATGCATGTGGGAACCGCAATCCTTTCTCTTATCTCATTGACCTCGGCGTCAAGCATACCCGCGCTGCAGCGCAGCCATGAAGCCGACTGGAAGATTCCTACCATCCACGAGTCTGCCGTCCAGGCGCGCCGGATCATGCACCTCGAGAATATCGGCACGCTCTCCACCATATTCCCCTCCACCCATAGCGCGGAGCAACGACCGTCGGATGTAGAAGGCTCACCCATCGGATTGATGGACTATTTTGGGGACTGCGAGCCTAGTACAGGCAACCCGACCATTCTAGCTATCACGATAGCGACGTCGTTCAAAAATGTCGCGGCGGGCTCCAACATCACCCTCTCCTTACGATGGCATGCTCCATATCACCGACCATATAGCGCAGCAGCGGTCCCGCGATTCAGCCTCGTCGGCCACCTGGAAGATCTCCCTGATGAGGAGATCAAGAGGCAAAACGTAGCGGCCTGCTTCGTCAAGTATCATCCTGATGCGGCGGCGTGGTTGCCTGGAAACAGGATACATCAGAGCAAGTGGGTTAGACTCGTGGTCCAAGAGGTATATTGGATTGGAGGGTTCGGCGACCGCGCATACATTGGATGGATTCCCCTTGAGGAATGGCAGAGTGTTACCAAGGAAGAGATTGAGAAAGTCAGGTTGCCGGGCGAGAAGACAGGGTGGTCCTCGTGGAAGTCATGGGTTGGTTTGGGAAACCAGGAGACGATGGAGTTGTAAGGTCGCAACCGCCGTAAGGTACCAATTCATATTGGTGCCACCCATGGACATCTGTCAACCACGTGTGGGTGAGACTCGACTCCCCAAGCGAGCAGCGATGAGTATGGGCGGATAGTGGCGATGCAAGCTTATGCCGTGGACTTCTCGCTTGTGCTGCTCATTACACATGAATGGCACTTCGCAAATTGCGAAGACAGTTGGTAAGACTTGCTGACGGGAACTGTTGTATCCAATCAAATAATGGCAACCTATGTATTCGAGTCGTTCTGTCAATATATTTCATTTCCAGTACCTTGGGTCCGTCTACACAGAATACGCAAGCCACAACCTAGATCAAGGAAATCCGCCTCAAACATGCGTTTGCCGCCCAAGGCGCGCTCATGTGTGTTCACCTTCGTACAGTGAGTGCTACGACCAGCGATCTTCCCTGTACTCTCATCCCATGTATGTCCGCAACGTAACACCATGCCCGCCATCCCTTTCTACATACGATACCGTGCTCTACTCACTCCTACTGGCACTCAGGCATCGACGGCCAACAGCCCGACACCCGTGGGCATTCCGGTAGAGGTTCGTGAGGCAGCAAAGGCCCGACTGCTGATGACGTTGCCTGTTTACGTCCCGAAGAGCATACCCAATCCAGCTGACTGATCGACCGGTGGCTGGCTTGTAGACGACGGAAATCACGTAACGGCAGTCGGTTTCCGATGCGGCGTATGCGCGTGCTTACAAAACAGCCAGTCAATGTGTAGGCAAATAGAAGGTAGTAAATGGCACGACAATACGGTCGCGTCACACAACACTGCAATGCAAGCACCGGAGATAATCTCGCGTGCCCGTATAGTTTTCGGTGTCGGTACGTGCACTAACTAGAGCGAAATCGATCGGCTGGGACGAGCCTTTTGTCGGAAACCAAAGCGCTGGAACTCTACCCTTTTGTTGCACGACTCGTATGCTCAAGGCCTAGCCTGGTGTCACCAAACTCTCTCGCGCGCCAGGCAGCCGAAACCTTAATGGGAAGCATAATGGATGCGGAGATGATCCCTGCGCTAGCGAACATATCAACGGACTCCCACGTTTCTACCAGTAAAAGCGGAGGCGCAACGGTCGTGGAATCTTCCAAGGTGGGTTAGTCGTGTGGTATCCAAGGAGGAAGGCTGTGGGCAATAGCGGTACGTTTCGTAATCAAGAATCAAGATGAGGGTGTACTGTACGTAAAGTCGGCGCAAAAGGATACATTTCTTGCTTCTTCACGAGAATGCGCCTGCAACACAATGCATCTCAGGGCAATGCCATCGCAGCACTAGCAGCGCCCGTCGTTGTACTCGTACTTGCCGTGTTACGAAGCACCGGCTGCACGGTAGCACCGAGTCCCGTGATCCTGGTCGTCTTCCTTCATCACCTTGCCTTGCGGCGGCCGACGGCAACTCAAGGCCGCCGAAGGTTGTCCCATCGGGCGAGACTGCATGGCACGCATCAATCTGCTGCAGCACGCATTCCTAACTATATACAGTTAGATTTCGGAGATGCCCTGCTAGTAGGATTTATACGTAAAATAACATTATTATCATCTAGCTATATAATTATACAGTGTCGCTACTATTGCTGCTGCTAATAATAATAGGTGGTAGACTAGTAGTGTTGAAATACGTGCGCAGATTGTATTGAATTAAGGACTATATAGCAACAACACTACCTGCACTAAAACGCAGCGCGCACACTTAGCACCTAGCAACTATACATTACTTAGTAATCGCTTAGCTCTCTTTACCCCCCTAAAACTTAACTAATATTAACTTTAATAACTTATTTAATAGCTCTTTATTTAGTTAATCTTACTAGTATAAAATATTTATTATATACTATATATATATATATATATATATATATATATATATTATATAACTTATAGTAAAATTATTACTAACTTTATTATATAGCCTTTACTTTACTATAGCTATACTACTAATATTAATTATAACTTTAGCCCTACTTATAATATTAGTTCTTATTTTTAATACTACTTTACTAAAGCTATTATTAGTTTTTACTATTACTAAATAAATAATTATTATATTTACTTTACGCGCATTTTTATAATTAACATATTATAGTAGTAGTCCGAATAGATTGGTCCGCTAAATAGTTTTTGCTAAGACTATAACACTTTACTATAAATTATAATATCTTAATAACACAACGCATTATTATCTAATTAAGAAGGCAGAATTAAGCTTGCCCTTTACGCCTATTAGAATAAGTAAATTTTAAGCCTATAACGCGCTACTATAGTATATAATATCCTAAAGTCTACACTAAGCAATTAAATTAATAAAATTATCGCCCAAGTAAATATATAATTAGGTATAGTAAAGCTTACTATAACTAAAGAGTAGAAGCTTATATAGTATATCCTTAACCTAGATTTATAAGAATTTGCATTCTAGCTAAATAAAATAGAAGATATAGCTAATAAACTACTAGCTGCGCAGTATAAAGACCCTATAGAATAATACTAGGCTTAGCGCTTTGTAAAGCGCGTACCTAAGCTTAAAATAGCTTTTAATTAAGCAAAGAACTAATAGAGGATATAATAGGAAGACCTAAAAGTTATAAATATATAGTTTTAGCTAGTAGAGAATATAAAAGCTAAATATAGAGTGTAGGATAAAGATATCTATAACTTTAATAAGATAGGCTTCTAGATAAAAATTATTAGCTTAATAAAGGTTGTAACTAGTTTAGAAAGACATTTTTAATCTATACTTATTTAGCTAGGCAACTATAAGTAGGTTATAGTAATTTACAGTATTTGCGCTGCTAGGTATACTACTCTACCCTTTATTATTTATAAAGGGCGAGTTTATATCTTAGTGTAGTATAAGAAGACTAGTATCCCCTATAATTAGAAGCTCTTAGTCTCTAAGACTAGCTAGACTAATAGCAAGCTTAAAGTTATATAGTTAAAGTACTTTAATGCGTATATAAGACCGCGCATAATAGGGTTATAGAGGTTACTTATTCTAGATAGCTATAAGAGCTACTACTTCTAGAATTTTAAGGATTATTACCTAGAATAAAAGATCCTAACACTCTATATACTAGCGCACTTATCTTATATCCTCTAGCTGCTTAATATAGTCTATTTTGCGCTACTAAAGCTAAAGTACTTCTAGCGTATGTAGGACTTAGCGCGCTAACGCGTCTTTTATATTAATAAAGAGAGCTTTCTACTAGCCTTTTATAACGCGTTTTTTAATATATTTATACTAGAAAACTATAAGAAAGCCTTTAAGGCCTCTAGGCTTGTTCCTTTAGATATGTTAGTAGTAGTAGATTGCCTTAATATGCGTATTTACACTCTACCTTAGGGTACCCTACTAGATACACTATAGTAAGCTAGGACTTTAAGTAATACTCTTAAGTTTAGATCTTAGTTAAAGCTTATACGCGACTCTTTTATTTAATCTCTATTTAATACTAAATTAAGCTACTTATAGCTTATAAAAGATGCTAAACTTATGCTCTTCTATAGTATACTTTAAGAAACATATATTAAGGAACTTAAAAAGTAAATTAAAGTTCTAATAAAGCAAAAAACGCGTAAAAGAAAGCGCATTTAGAAAGGTAGAACGCTAGACTTTACTTAGGGAGTAGATTTAGGAGTAGAAAGTTCTTTTATTATGGTAAAGTTATTAAAAAGGGCATAAGGTAGTAGTAAGAGAGAGGTAGGTCCCTTAATATAACACTACTATAGGAGGTGTAAAGAGCCTAGGCATAATATAAGGATCGATTAGATAGATAAAATGATAAAGAAGAAGTTAGATATTACCCTTAGCGGCTTATTTTTAGATAGTGTTAATAGTAAATTAGAGTAATGTTATTATAGGTTACTATAAGGCTAAAAATAATAGGTTAACTTTATCTTGCAATAGTACGCACTTAGTAACTAAAAATTAGATAAAGTACTACTTAAGATATAGTATACTTTACTATAAATTATAATAAGTATACTATATATTACCTATATATAGTATAGTAGATAATATATTATATATTATAGGAGTCTTATTGTAAGTTTATACTACTAAGAAAGACTCCTTAGCTTTACGCGACTGCTATAGCTGCGTAAAGAGACTATATAATATAAAAAGTAGATTAAATAGTAACTTAGTATATTATAAGTTATAGTAGATTATTATAAGTTACTATAAAGTAATATTAGTGATGTTCTATAATAAGTTATAAGGGACCTCAAAACTACTAAGAAAAACTGTCTGGCGGACTAATCTATCCGGGCTACTAATAGAATATGTTACTTTTTTACGCTTTTTTTAATTACTAAGTAGGGGGCTTTACTTTTTTTATTATAATATTTAAGATAAAAGCCTTTGTTATCCTACCTCTAGGTAGATAAATTAATGCTATATATTTACTTTCTCTTTTTTACGCTCTTTTTAATTACTAAGTAGGGGGCTCTGCTTTTTTTATTATGTTATTTAAAATAAAAGCCTTTATTGTGTTACCTCTAGGTAGTTAATTTAACGCTATAAGGGACTTTGGACTAAGAGGTTAGAGTTGCCTAAGTAAACTTATAAATTTAATAGAGTTTAATAGTAACTCTAGCTATAGACTTATATATACTTCTAGCTTAGTAGAAGCATAGACCTAGAACTCTAAGGTAGTAGGCTAAGTAACTATAGAAGAGTGCTTAGCCCCTTATATATCTCTTCTCCCCCTAAAAAAATCCTAGCGTTATATTCTATCCTCTCTTTAGTAGTAGCACTAATCCCCCTTTTATGCGCCTAAAATTTTAAAAATAAATTTAATACTATATATACTAGTAATAGTTCTTTAAGCCTCTAAAAGGTTCTAAGTATACTTTAGCTAAAGAGAATACTAGACTCCTATTCTTCTACTTTTAGTAGGACAATCTAGTTATTATATCTAATACGTTTATATTTATATCTCTTAAGTTTCTATAGTATAGCTGCCTATTTTAGTTAAGAATTTGCGCTAGTATTATTTGCTCTAGCTAAGGTAAATAAAATTTTTTTACTTTAGTTCTACTTTTCTTTTTTACTCTACTACTATATCTACAATACTCCTTATTAATATTACGCTATATCCTAATTACTACTCCTACTTTTATACTATTTTTACTATCGTTCTTATTATTAATCTCTATTATAGTTAAAGCTAATAAGCAATACTTTATAATAGCCCTTATAACTCTAAGTAAGTATTTAAAAGCTAGCTTAACTATAGCTTACTATTCTTCTATAAAAATTATAATATATAACACTTTTACTTATAATAGTAAGCCTTTACTACCTACTCTAAATTTCTATAGTGCTAAAAATCTTAAAAAGTTTATACGTAATAAGACTATAAAAAACTATTATAGAGTTAGTTCCTTAGTTCCTCTATATTATTCCTTACTAATTCTAAGTAGTTCTTTAAGAACTTAAGCTATAATTAGAAAACCCTTAAAGCTATCTATATAATATCTAAGGAGTATGTCTTTAAGGCTGCCTATATTTATAAGAAGACCTACTAGCGCTATCTTAAGTAGCTTATTTTCTATATATAAAGGCTTATAAAAAAGTATAACTATAAAGCTTATATTATTTACTCGAGTAAGTATTTAGGCAAGATATAATAATTCTCTAGTAAATCTTTTTCTTACTAATCTATATTTTAGATCTAGAATAGCTTATAAAAGGACTTTACTAAGACTAAAGTTGCTAATCTTATTCTAGAATATATTTTCTATAGTAATAGTTATACTAGTAAGCCCCTTCTTTATCTCTAGTAAGCTTATCTTAATATCTTTATCTATAAGTATAGCTCTACTATCTAAAGTGCTTAAGCTAAGCCTTAGAAGATAGATAATACTATTACTAGACATTTTAGATAAAATATAAAGCTTTTATATTAAATTCTTATAGTTTAGTAGAATACTTATACTATTCTTTAAGCTCTTTCTAATAAACTTACTATAAGTCCTATGTTTTTAAAGCTTATCTTTTTTAGCTAATATTATGCTATAGTTAATCGCTACTTCTACTCTATCTATTCTAAAGCCTCCTTATTAGGATTTAGTTAAGTTTACTCTAGATATTATAGAAACCATTTACGCTAGTAAGATATTAAAAGGATATAAAATTACTACTCTTCTAAAGTATATTAAAAGGTTTTAGGTTATACAACTATTAGTCCTATTTAAATTACTATTCTTTATAAGAAGGTTAAGAGAATAGACCTTAATTCTAATCTAGGCAAAAATAAGTTTACAAAGAAGAAGTAGTATTTCTATTTACTCTTTTAGAATATTAGAATTTTTCTATCCCTATATCTAGCCTTATTACAAAGGTCTAGAGGTGTTTTTTTATATAGTCTATAACTTTATAAGTATAGCTAAGCTATAAGCTTAGCTTCTAAAATACTTTAATTCCTTTAGTTACACTATATCTATTTTTTCTCCTTTATAATATTCTCCTCTGAATAGCCCTTTCTTCCCCTCTTTCTAATTACCTTACTTTCTATTACTTAGGATCTATATTATTTTATTATAGAAAGGATAATTCTCTCTCTTTTTACTAGCTTATACTAGAGCTAACGCTTCTAGATAATTTATAGTACTTCCTTATATATTCCCTACTCTTCTAAGTAGATTATAGTCATATTTCTTACTAATTCTTAAGTAATTAGTAGGAAGGGCTAGAAGTCTAGGCTTATTCTAACCTCCCTTTAGTAAAGGCTTCCTAAGTTCTTTACTAAGAATGCAACTCCTATACTAGAAGCTATAGCATATTTATTATTTTAGGAGTTTCTATAAAAGTCTATAAGTAACTTTCTATTATTATTTTAGTATAGAGAGGTGTATATTTCCTAGTAATTTAATACCTTTATAGTAGAGAGATTTATAGTAGGTTTCTAAGTTAGATTAGTATTATCTAACTACTTAACTTAGTATAGTAATTTTTATAGCCCCTTCTCTTTTTAATAGGTTTCTTAGCTAAGATGTCTTTTATAACCTATTCCTCTTCTTCTTTAATAATAACAACCTTTAGTTTCCTATTATTTATAGCCTAGCTAAAGAAAGGATCTTCTCTAGCTAGGCATAGATAATTTACTAAGAATACTAGGTAAACTCTAAGTAAAATGTTTAGTTTTATATTATAGAAGTCTACTACTTATATAACTATAAACTTTATATTTTTCTAGTTTAACTTCTTATTAGGGTAGGAGTTAGATAAGTAGTCCCTATACTAGAGCTAGACTTTGTCTCCTTCCTTAAATATAGAAGTGTCTCTCTAGTGCTAGTTTACTTATCACTTCTACTATTATTAAAACTTAGCTATTATAGCTTAAATAAATATAAAAACGTCTTAAAACTTCTATAATAAAGCTTTAGTAGACTTTACTAGCTGCAAATTCTACTAGTAATAATTACTAACTTTTATCTTTATATCTAGCTTAAATAGGTTTATATTATATCTATACTAGAGAAAGAATAGTGCTACTCTAGTAAAGGTGGCTTCTTGCCTATTAATAGCTATTTGTGCTATAGAATAGTATAAGGCCTAATTCTTCTAGTTCTATTATATAACAATATAGAGATATACCTTAATTATAAAATTTATCTATTTTATAGTACTATTAGTCTCTAGGTATTTAAAGAAGAAGAATTTTCTTTAGATCTTTATTCTCTTATATAAATGCCTTTAAAAGTTGTTTATAAATTAACTTTTATAGTTAGAGGTTATAGTATTAGAGAGCTAATAATAGGCTATAATATAATAGAGAAATATCTCTACTACTATTTTTATCTCTAAGTCTAGTAGGAGAACTAAAACTATTTTTTTCTTCTAGCCTATTACACACTACTATTATATTTATATTTCCCTTACTTATAGAAAGCTTAGTAATAAAGTTTATAAAAATTTCTTTTATATCTAGTTTAGAAGGAGAAGAGATTTTAGTAGCCCTTATTTTATATTTCTCTATAGCTTAGTTCTTTTATATATATTATAGTTCTTAATAAATTTATAAATAAAATTTAATATTTCTAGAAAAAGTATAATCTAGTAACTATTTTATAGGTAATCTCTTTTCTAAGTGCCTAGATATAGGAAAGTTATAGACTATAGCAACTAGTATTATTTATAGGAGTTTCTAGTCTAGGATCTATCTTTGTTTTTAGTACTAAAGGTAACTAGTGTTATTAATATTATATTCTTATATAGCAATCTTTAGGTTTAAAAAGAAAGAAAAAGTGTGCCTATAGTAAAGAATACACTTTTTACTTTTCGTACTATAAAATCTCTCTTTAAGCTATAAAATTATAGTTTATCTAAGTCTAGATCTACTAAAGGGTACGTTTCTAGTTTAGGGAAAACTCTTCTAATAAGTAGGGAGAAAAAGACTAGCGTTTCTTATATTTAGCCTAGCTCCCTTCTTCTTTAATAGGGTTAAGCCTTCTAGGTAGAGTTTATATTACTAGGACTATAGATATTTAAAGCCTAATATTCCTATTTCCTAAAAAATCTTTTTAAGTAGTTAAATTTTATAAAACTTAATCTAGTTATCTTTAGTATTAACGTGGTTTACTAGCGAGTAACCTACACTAGTAAGCGCGTCACCTTTGCCAAGATCTCACTAAACTATTTTATTTATTATTAGACTGCGTCGCAACACTACTTAAAAATATATACTAAGTTAATATATCTAATTCAGATTCTTCCTCTTTAACTCCCTGGCAGGTTTGCATATTATGTCTAGATTGCCTACAAATGCCACAACGCCGTTAAGTTAATAGCCCTATTGCAGCGCGACTAGTACCTAATAACTATTTACCCTTCTTCTGTCTACTAGCGTCCTTAGGAGTGACTAGCTAAGATCCCTCTACTTCTATAAGTGATCCCTAATACTGAATATACCTCCTTTTATACGATTTTTATTTTGTAGTCTTCTTAATTATCTTATAAAGGCCTATAATTTTATCTAACACTAGTACCTAACTATGCATTATACTTAGAGCGCCTTTTTTAAGCTTCTTAAGCACCTACATAGTTAAAGTTAGTGATAAATTAAAGTGATCTCTAATTCTCTTACGAACTAGTATTAACTGCGCCTTAAATTCGCGTAGGTTACTTAGTGTTTTAGACTCCTAGGTAGTAGGCTCTTTAATAGGCAGACTAGGTATACGAATGCGGATATTAAGGTGCTGCAACACCTCCTCTAGATTTAATAGGACTAGCCCAGCATTGCGAAAACTACTCTTAATTGTCTCTGTAGAGAAAACCTTTAAAAACGCGATTTTAAAGGCTGGGAGGAACTTAATCTTTATAATATAGGTTATTAGCTAATACGCTAAGCCTGAGATCTCAGCACTATATGCCTTCTTTAGTAGAGAGAAACAGCCCATATTTAATAGCTATAGTAGGTGTGACAAATGTGGCAGCATACAGAGAGTAATAATCTTATGTTTCTTATAGTAATTCTAGAACTTAATTAAGTTATGGCTCTTATGGCCGTTAATAACTAGCAACTAATAGGTTCCTTTAGCGCGTCCCTTTGTATGCGCGTTAAAGTATTTTAACTACGCAATACTAAGCTTGTTGTTTGTCTAGCTGTTCTTACTAACAGTGATTACCTAATCGCTAGGAATTAACGCGTCTTTGTACTAGGTAGAGATGTGACGCTTGTCAGCGTAGATAATAAAGGAAGAGATTACCTATCTAGTAGCGCAGATACCCTAGATTATAGTAATCTACTAGCGGTCGCCTGGCTGTATTAATTTAGGTTTCGCACGCCTCTCTAATGCTGTAACCACAAGCTAAGACCCTATAACCTCTATTAGGAAGCCTAATTTATTAAAGTTGTAGGTGTCCTTATCTATAATGCTATACTTGACTTTAATGCCATCCACAAGCTTAAACCACGCGTTTATAACCTTAGGATCTTCTTATTATGCCCTCTAGTTGTTATATAACTAAGACTAACGCGTTTTAACTTCACGTCTGCACTTAATAAACCTGTCTGTCTAGTTAATGCTAATAGGTGGCTTTCCTCTCTATAAACGTAGTAAATCGGCCATTATGCGTATTATAAGCTTCGTAGGAGGGAATCCACGCGTGTCTAGCTCGATTATACGATTAACAAGCGCCTACTCCTTAAGGAGAGTAAAATTCTTTAATTTAGGTGGGTTATCGCGTTGTGCAGTCGTTCCGTTGCGTCTTTAATTAAGCATTCTGCGATTAACGTTATACAGCCCTGCTGCTGCTCGCTCTATAAGATTTAGATCTTATTTAATAGCTCTAATAGCAATAAGTAACTAAGCTTTATTAGATGGCTTAGAAGACATAGTAGGTGGTTATATTATAATGGTATTATTAGTGATAGTGGGGTCTTAGCAAAGGTGGTGCGCTTACTAGTGTGGGTTACTCGCTAGTAAACCACGTTAGTAGATATATCTTACTAGCATTGCAAAAGGGTATTTACTCTTAAATTAATAGTTTCTAGTTTATATTAGAATATTATATTATATTTGCTAAGAGTATTAGTCTAGTATATATACCTCTTATCTAACCTTTTAGACTTTATAAAGTATATAAAAATTTATAATTAGTATATATAAGTGTGTAGGAGATAGCCTAAAGTATATTATATTACTTCTTAGTTACTTTAATAACTATAAGTATCTCCTTATTATAAATTATATAGTTTGCCTTTATAGAAGTATGTTTAGTAAAGAAATAGATAATTAGCCTAAGAACTTCTTTTATATTAAACTGCGAGAAGTAGGCTCTAAAGGTCTAGCCTAAAAGTTAGTCTTTAATACTTCTTTTTTTTAGTATTAAAGTAGGCTAGCGTAGGCTTAGTGCAAAATACGTTCTTTAGATAGTTAAAGGCTTACTATTATTTCTACTCTTATAAAAAGGAAGTTTCCTTCCTAGTTAACTTTATTAATAAGAATACTACTTCTAAAAAGTTCTTCATAAACTTTTAGTAGAAGTTAGTAAACTCTAAAAAACTCTAAACACCCTTTATATTTATAGAAGGGGCCTAATTCTAAATAGCTTTAATCTTTTCTAGGTCTATACTAATCCCCTTTTTATACTCTATAATAAATCTAAAGTACTTAGTCTTAGTAACTATAAACTTACACGTCTTAATATCTAAGTGCAGCCCTACTTTATCTAACTTCTCTACTACCTATTATACTTTATCCTAATAGTCCTTTAATAATTTACTAGAAAATATAAAGATATTATTTATATAAATAAAGTAGAAGTTATCTAAGTACTTTCTTAAAATATAGTTAATATATCTCTAAAAGGTATTTAGTATATTAGCCAGTCTAAAGAGAACTACTAGTTACTTATACAATCTAAACTAGGTTTAGAAGGCTATTTTTTATTTTTCTTCTTTTACTATTCTTAACTTATAAAAGACCTAAATTATATTTAACTTTATTAGCTACTTGACCTTAGTAAGGAGCTGTAATATCTTCCTAATAAAAGGGAGAGAGTAGTAGTCCTTCTTTAATAGGGTATTTAATGCCCTATAGTCTATACAAAATTATAGACCTTTTCTAGATTTCTTTATAAATAATACTAGTACTATAGCTCTAGACTTACTTATCTAAATAAAGCTATAGTTAAGGTACTTTATTATTTCCTTATAAATAACTAGTAATTCTTTCTTTAATATACTATAAAGGAGGCTAAAAGGAATTGTTAGGGTCTCTTTATTCTTCTTAATAAGGGGATTAGGTAATTAATTCTAGGGCCTTATAATAGGGAAGGTTTATTAGCTTATTCTTTTAAGAAAACCTCTACTTAGTCTAGAAGCTACTTAAGAAAATAGTCTCTTAGGTCTACCTTAGCCTTTAGGACTAAGGCCTTCTAGATATCTTTACAAAAAGCAGTAAAAACTATTAGCCTATTCTTTTCTTTTATATTTCTTTTTTTTAAGATTATAAATAATATAGTAGAGACTTTTTAACCAGAAGTAGAAGTTTATCTCTCTTACTTATCTCTAATTCTTATATAAGAGAATCCTATATATATAGACTATTTCTCTAAGGCCACTAATATAGTGTTCTTCTTCTACTATAGTAACCTAAGAACTAATTTATAGTCCTTTTCTTTCCTATTATTATAAGTCTATATTATTTTAATATGCTCCTTAATATTTATTTCTATATAAGTGGCTTTATAAACTAAGGAGGTTACTTTTTTAAATCCTATTACTTAATAGAGATTATTTAAACTAATATATTATAGGTTAGCTTTTCTAGTAAACTTCTTAAATATAAAGATAGTAGTTAAACACCGTAAATTAAGTATAATAAACGTAAAGATAATATTATTAATAAAAGTATTTATAGTAATTAGTGTTAAATCTAGCTATATTTTCTTATATATATTAAAGTTCTCCTCTAGTTCCTCTATAGCCTACTTTATCTCCTCTCTCTAATAACTTCTAAGGAAAAAGCTAGTTTTCTAACTCTACTAAGCTATTAATATTCTTATTACCACTATTTATTTTCTAGATCTTACTAGCCCTAGCTTATATTAGGAGTATTACAGCTTAGAGATAATAACTCTAAACGCTATATCCTTTCTTACTATAGTAGAAGTATACTCTTTCTTTATAGCACTTCTTTAACTCCTTTTTAAAGATCTATTTAGTGCACTTTTTAGTCTTTAGAAGGTTTGCTTTAGTAGTCCTTATAGTGCTAGAATATATAAATTCCTAATCTATAGCACTAGTAGACTTAGTAGAAGAGAAGGCCGCTGCGTAAAAGGGCATTAATATTTTTATATAATAAATATTTTCCTTAACTATATTAACTCTATCTATAAGTATTATAAGGTTCTAGTCTTTAAAAATTTCTAGCGTAATTAGCCTATTCTATAAGTTTGTATATAAGGCTCTCTAGTAAATATTCTTTAAATTCTTCTAGTTATTTTTATTAGTTTTAGTAGCCAGGCATATAAAGTTAGTATTAAACTTAGTTAGTAAAGTTTTACTCTATTAGCTAAAGAATAGCCTATTCTATACTTACTTCTCTACGAACTTATTATAGAAGCTTATATTTAAAAAACCTTAGAATTTATCTTTAGAATAGGCTTCTTTCTTTATAAAGGCTAGTGTAATATCTACTATCTTATCTATTAGCCTACTTATAATATAATTAACTATATTTTCTAAAAAGGGCAATTTTTATAAATTTTAGCCTTTATTATATATTTCTAATATTAGTAATTCTAATAGCTTCTAGAAAATAACTTTAAGTTAGAAAGTTAGGGGCGCTAGCGCTCTAGTAGCGCTTTACTAGGAGCTAGTATTACTATTATTATTTAAAAGAGGGCTAAAGGCACAGTCTCTACTTTAGCGCATTACTCTAATTAGGTAAGTTAATTAATAATTACTTCTAGTAAGGCCTAGAGCTATTTACTAGCATTTTATTAAGCTACTAGTATAACTTAAAATTGCTTTTAGCTAGTAAGATAGCCTATAATTTATATTAGTGTATTTTAGAAGGCGCCCCGTTCCATATTGTAGGCCTTCTCCCCCCTTTAGAAAGGTACTTAGGGCCCTATTAACCTTTAGTCTTATAAATACTAGTAAACTAGCTTAATCTTCTATATATACTTTATTTTATTATAACCTTCTATATATAGTTCTTTAGTAAGGTTAGTAGTAATATCTATCTCTATAGCTTCTTACTATTAGAGTTTAGTAACTTATTACGCTTGGCAAGAAATAAGAATATTCTCTCTTTTATAGAAAAACTCTAGTATTCCCTTTATTATACTTATATTTATTCTATAAGATTAAAGAATCTTAATATCTAACTTAACTATATATTTATTTATAGGATTAAAGAATCTTAGTATTTAACTTAACTACGTATTTGTTTATAGAGTTAAGGAATCTTAATATCTAACTTAACTACGTATTTATTCTATAGGGTTAAAAGATCTTAGTATCTAACTTAACTACGTATTTATTTATAGGGTTAAGACATCTTAACATCTAACTTAACTACGTATTTGTTCTATATAGTTAAGAGATCTTAGAATTTAACTTAACTATATATTTATTTATAGAGTTAAGGAATTTTAATATTTAACTTAACTACGTATTTATTTGTAGGATTATTTTTAGCATATTAGGGAGATCTTACAAGCTTCCCTATTATAAGAGGTTAATTTAATTTAATATAAGGAGCTTTAGACTAAAAGGTTAGAGTTACCTAAGTAAACTTATAAATTTAATAGAGTTTAATAGTAACTCTAGCTATAGACTTATATATACTCCTGGCTTAGCAGAAGTACGGATCTAGAACTCTAAGATAGTAGGCCGAGTAACTATAGAAGGGCGCTTAGCCCCTTATAAACGCCACATATATTTACTTTAACTACTTTATTATATAAATAAATACTATACTAATACTAATTAAAACCTAAACTAAATATAAGAATACTTATAAAAAGGCTAAAAACTAATTAGCTATTTAGCACTTTAAGCTTTTTATAAATAGTTAAATAAGTAGTATAATATAGTCTATTAAGCTTAACTATAGTATATTAGTAAAGTAACTGCTATACTTATATATAACTATTGCTAGGAGTGTAGAGCTTAGCTGCAATAAGCGGCACTATTAAATTTGAAATAGGTTATTAAATATATATTATACATACAAATTTGGGTAAGTAAGCTATTCTCTAAGCCCTAGCTGTATATAGTTAGGAATGCGTGCTGCGCAGCTGATGGATGCGTGCCATGCAGTCTCGCCCGTCCCATCGTCTTTCTACTGTACCTATGCCGTCTTTCGCTATAACACCGGCCCGTCTCGTGCGCTGGCTGCATCAGATCAGACATTATGGTTTGCGGGAGAACGCCGCCAGTGCGTGCGCAACACGGTTGCCAGCCGAAACTTTGTGTACCACCTACACGGCAGAGGATGGGCGGCAGCCCGTTGCTGTGGTCGCTTCGATCACCCCAACTTCCTTTTGCCAAAGTCATTTCTAGACGCGTCCGCCATGGGGCTCAAAGATTCACATCGCTTGTGACAAGCACATCATAGCGGGGACCACGACGCATCCCTGGGGATCATCGTTCCCGATGGGGATCGTGGACACCATGTGCCTGCTGGAGACTTTCTGGTTCAGCTTGCGATGCTCTTTGCGATCGATGGCGCTAAAGCAGGGAACCACTACCTTCGAAGGTACGGTGGCGCCGACTCCAGGCACATGTTCCGGTTTGTGGAGGAATTGACGTGGAGGACTAACCTCTGTATGAGCGCAAGACCATGATTTGTGCCCGTTGATGCTAACGAGGTACCCGTGGATTAGTATCTCGTTCTAGAGCGCAGATCCTCTCATAAAGGACGGTGGTGATCGTAGCCATCGCTCCTATAGGATACTTTTCTAGGCAGCCAAGCAATCTTCATGTTCTTGAGAAAGAAATCATGGAAAATGCATGACGTCTGGCCTGGGTTGAGACGCAGGCAGGCAGCACCTGGAAAGACCAAGTCGATTTCTTACCGAGTAGTACGAGTACCTAGTATCTCGTAGATCGATCGAAGTGGAGTGAAAGTGTATCCTGGCAGGGGAACAAATACGCATTTGATGTTATTGTTCGTTGACGCAATAGCTTGCATCGATATGAACAGGGCGCAAGGCTGGCGACAACTTGCCCTGGGGATGGATATCTAATCGCCACTCTAAATGCGGTCTTCGTGCATGCGTTTTATAGTCAATCTTGCACGAGCATGTCCCTTGGGTCCTGGGTGTTCGTGCGACCAGGTATACCGCTTCAGTGCACGTTTTCTCCATTTAACTCCGTTAAGTTGTAACTGGACCAAGGCCACAGTATTCTGGCCATGGATGATCCTGTTTAGGGAATTATCAGGCACTTCTATGGACATGAACTTGTCCAATTTCGATCCGACAGGATCAGTTTCGAAGCTTGGGCCATATAAGACTCACAGTTAATGCATTGTGGAGCGAGCCAAGCTTACACCGCCTAAATCGAAACAAAGGAGGTCATGGATGGGAGTGATGCTGAATAGGTATCGGATTTGAACTGCTCGCACAGCGCATCCAAGCATTAAACGCTTATGCGCAAGACCCCCCTATAATACAACTGTTGGGAGACACTCGCCAAAACATGCCAACCGGCCTTTTAAGACACTCGGATCCACCTTTGGATCACTACCACCTAGTCCTGATGAGCAATAAAATAATCGCCTCATTAATAGAGGCATAAAAGGATTCAAGCACTAAGACCGGACCCAATCAGTGAACGCCGTGATAATGCAATGACCGAAAAAAAATGCCGCTTCGAATAACGCCGGTAAGGTGCCGTCCATTTGGTATCACGCCGAACAACATGCGCCAGATGAACGGATGCAGGTGGAATGAAGCCAGGTACGAAGAAAGCCAATGTGGGCCGTAATTCCTTACGCCGGGATGATAAAGAAATCAATTCGATACAATTTTCGTCATGTCGTGAGGGTGGTTGATGCGTGGCAACCCCGCTCGTGTCGTTTCATGTTACTTCGCACACTAAAGGCCTTCCCGCATCCTGGTTGAGGGCACTTGTATGGCTTCTCGCCAGTGTGGCTGTGGCTGTGAATGCGCAGGCTACTGGGACGCGAGAAGGCCTTGTTGCAGGTAGAGCAGATATACCGGTCCTGCGACTGGGGGAAGGCGGATTGGCTGGATGTGCTAATGTAGTGATGGTGCTGCCATGGGTTGGAGCCGTTCCCAGAAGGCGTAGGCACAGGCAAGGGCATCTGTGGCTGGAAATTCGACGGCAGCGGTCGCTGGCCGTACATGGTCATGGGGTTGTAGGGATGGGATTCCGGAGAATAGAACGATGCTGCCGAGGCAGCTCCAGGAGAGGAGACGTAGGGCGACGCGGCATAGGACGGAGTACCATAGGGAGACATGGACGATTGTGGGAGCGAGTTCCGTTTGATGGTGGACATGGGAGGACCGTTTTGTCGTTGTTGGTGCGGCTCCATGTTGTTGAGCGACTGGCCTAAGTAGTAGGGGCCGGCAGCAGAGTGGCTCGAAGCGGTCGACGGAGACTGATTCCCATCAACCACTGAATCCGGATGCATGGGTGGCGTAGGAGGAAGGGCCAGTCGGGGATGGCTCACGATCGTGCCCGGACCGAAGGCTTGCGCTACGTCCTCCAGACGGCTCTCGGGCTGCTGCTTCGCGGTTGCTGCGGTGTGCTGTTGCTCCTGCCTCAGTTGGGGGGAAGGATGTTGCGACTTGGGGCTCTGGCCGGCTGCGCTTTCCGTTAGCACTCTGGAGGAAGGAACGGCCCGTGCGCGCTCTTACCTGTCTCCGATGAAGCCCTTTCACCGTCCGCAATGCCCAGCAAGCTCGAGATGGAGGGCAGTGAGGGTTTCTGCTCCTCTACGGGCGGCGAGGGGGGCGACTGTGGATGCCGCTGGTACTGGTACTCGACCGGCTGCGGCGGTAGATGTGTCGAGTACGGACCGGGCGCTGCGGTCTGGGACGCTGCGTATGCCCGCGGTGGGGGCTGTTGTTGTTGTTGTTGCTGCTGCTGCTGCTGCTGCTGCAGTTGTTGATGATGTTGTTGTAGTAGTTGCTGCTGCTGCTGTTGCTGGGCGTAGTAGTGGGCGTGTTGCGGTGGTTGTGGTTGGTGTTGATAGTGACGGTCGTGCGCCTCACGTTCCCTCCCGCTGCCGTGTACCATACTAGCAAGATGCATTGCCATAAACAAGTCACGGGGCACAACAGTGAGTCTGCGTAACGGAGGGAGGAGAGGGCCGGGCTATGACGAGAGGGAGGAGAGAGTGAGACGGGTGTCGCAGATGTACATGCGAATGAGCGCCGGGAGCTCGCGTGGCAGAGCGGTCTGATCGTCGGGTCTGCAAGCGTTCAAGTACAATGGTTGGCGAGATTCAGCACGCAGCACGTCCGCAGCGTCAACGCTGGAAGGGCCCGCGACCAAACCGTTGCCGGCAGAGTGGGTCAGACAACAGCGAGGGGCCTGGCTCGTGTGCCCTGTGCACAGCATGCTGCAAATTGCCATTGAGCGGTGGGCGAGGCGGACCGTTGACTCCTGCCGCCGGCCGCTCAGAGCAGTTAGCGAGCGCCGCCTGCTCTGCAACGGCAATGCAACCACGGTCCCCCAGCGTGCCAATCTTTGCCTGCACCGGCTATCGAGCCTGTTGCGGTCTTGAGGCAGTCGAGGCGCGGACAGGGGCCCCGAGGCGGTCAAGGACAGGCCGTGATGCACTGCAGATCGGCCCAGACAAGCGCCGCGCAGACGAGGCCGCTGGGGATCACTCGATAGGGCCCGGTGTCGGCTGGCTGCCCACGGCTGGCTGCCCACGGCTGTGGAGAGGGAGCTGGACGCTGGAGAGCTCTGGTGGCACTGTGGCAGCGTGCTCACGAGGCTGCATCCAAGGGCACGGCTAAAGACAGACGGTCCGGAAGATTTCCTGGCCTCTCTCCGGCGCCCCAGCACGCAGTGCGTGGAGAGGTCGGCGACCTGTGCAGAGTGCCTGATCCTGCCGGCCGGTTCGAGTTGGTGCTGAAGGCCTGGGGGAATTAGATAGGGATAGTCATGCACGTCTGCTCGGGCGCGAGATCGATCGACGGCGGGCGTCGACCGCAAGCATCTGCTGCGTGCTGGGCCGTGTTCCTCCTTCGCAGCGGCAGACCAGCGTCAGACGCCGGTGAAACTGCCCGTCCCTGAGCGGTGGAGCCGTGGGCAGCTCGAACCACTTCACGCAGCCAGAGCAGCACGAGGACCAAGTACGGGTACCGCGCTGAGATGCCGGGCCAGGCGCGGAACGGGCTGACGAAGGATGACGCAGTGGCCGTTGACCAAGGGCTGGGTATGGGGCCTGGTGAATGATGATGAGACGGACGGCAGAGGAGGTGCAGCGCGCATCTCTGGAGACCCTGGGCGTGCTCCCTGTCATATCGTCTATGCTGTAGTGGGGATGGGCTTGCTCGCTCTCGTCGCTCGACACCAGCCCCATGTGCACAGAAGCGCCGCGTGCTGAAGCTCCCTAATGCCCTGGCCTGGGCCACCAGGTCCACCTGTCGCGCTGCGGACAGCGAGGAAGCACTTGGGAGCTGGAGAATGAGCTGGAGAATGCCGTGCCGGCCGCTAGAAGCCCGCGATGCCTCCCAAGCCACACGCACTCGCCAGCCTCGACGAGGCCGCCCGGCAACACTCCCGTCATCATTCCTGGATCCGACTCCTGGATCCGACTCTTGCATCGTGCGTCTGGCACTGGCACTGGCACTGGCAGCGCTGCTGACGCGGTGCAGCGTTCCCCAGCGTGCCGACTCGCGTCCAGTGTCTGGCGGATACTGCTGCAGCGTGCGAGCGGGCGAGCCGCGCAGGCAAAACAGCACTCCACGGCCTGCCTGCCTCACCGCATCTCCTGGCCCGGTTTCTTCCACCAGCGGGGCGTGCTCGGCTGCGGCGTCGTCGTCGTGATGTGTTTCAACTTCCATGGCGCTGGCAAGCGCGGGAGAGCCATGGTTGCCGACTGCCGAGTCATCAGCCCCCTTTCGGCAGACGCTCCCATCGGGCGGGATGTCGACTCCCTTGGCGTCCAGCCTGTGGGCGATCTCGAATGAAAGCGGGTCGATCAGCACAAGCGCATGCCGCTAAACCCCGGGGCCACGTTGGCTGTCGCCCTTTGCGCCTCCAAACCTCGACATCATGCCCGACTCTCGTAGCGAGCTGTCGTCCCGGCCTCCGCAACCCATCATGGCGCTCTCCCGTGCGTTCTGGAACGGCCATTCGGCGCTGCACCTTGGAGCCTGGAGGTTACATGTCCCGGGGCAGCAATACAGGCTTGTTTCGTGGCACCAGCACCGCGTGTTTGGCCCTCAGATGCGAGATGAACAACCATCTTCTTGGTACGCGGATAATTTGCTGCTCATGGCCCATGAATACACCATCCCCAGTGCACTACCGGCATCCTGGCACCTGTAATTGAAGTGGAGTGGCAGGAGTGATGGTCGGCCGAGTGTCCCTTCGCTGTTCATCTCCCTGCGCCTGAAAGCGACGCATCCACGCTACACTGTCTGTTTGACTCCGGGTAGCAGATAGTCAGAGCAAGAAGAGTCATTTTCCGCAGAGAGATGTGACGCAGCGGACAAAGCGGACAATTTGTCGTGCAGGGAACGACGCATGATTGATCTCCCGCGAGAAACCATCGATACCTTGTCATGGTCAGAGCGAGGCGTGGGAGTGAAGCAGGGATGTCGAGGCGTGGGCCGTCCCTTTGTAGCACCAGCCATCATCTCAGCGCTCCAAGCGGACGAGCTTGATTGCACACGACCCTTCCCGTCTCCTGTGTTTCCAGTGTTCGCCTCGGTCTGCGCAGCTTAGGCTCCTCGAATGCCTCGATTGTCCACAGCATCTCTTCGATACGCTGACAACAAAGGCCGTAAACGTCTTCCCTTGAAGATCGCGACGTTCCCCAAGGACAATCGGCCTATCTATATGTGGTAACACAAGTTGGATCCCACTCGTCGGGGTACGCCTTCGGGTCAATATAAACAGAGCATTATGCCGACGAGGTGGTTCTGCAAAGTTCAAACCTTGCCGGTCATCAGGTATTCGGCAACCCTGCGCTCATTACGGTTAAAAGGGTCATGGCGCCATGCCTGATACAGCAAGGTCACTCCCCCACGCGTGTTGTGATTGGCCGATGTGCTCCTGATCTGCAGCCTCATTCTTGCTCGTTGTACCTTCTGGCAATTACAAGGTAGCTCGATGTTGTATTCGGGCAACCTTCTTTTTCGCTTCCATGCATGGTCTGCGCTTAGGCGAGATACTGTGAGTTCGTCGATCATCGATACTGATGCTGCAGCTATAGTGTTCGCTGCTCAAGGTGCAAGATATACACAGTATCTACCACTATGTGCTAGGTACCGGGTTTTAGTGCCTCCTGTTTTACTCCTCTCTGTGTATGGTGCGGATTCGACCTTGGTTAGAATCTTAACACGACGAAGATCTTCAATACACAGTATCTACTCACCAACCACTGAATCATGGATCGGCTCGTCATCTGTCAGTGTCAAGTATCCTTCGGCCTGACCTCGGTTACTAAGGACGTCGAGTATGCCTTCAATCTACCAACGGTGAGCTGTCCGTACGCCATCCTGAACATTGCAGCCCTAACCTCGCCGAACAAGCACGGCCTAGAGACATCATGCTTCTTCATCTCGGTCACTCCTAACGCTAAGGCGAATGAATTTCAGCTCCCCGTCTCTATATACTCCATGCTACAATATGGGTGGCCGTCTTGTTATTAATTACACAACCAGAAAACAATCTCGCGCACCCGCGTGGCAGTCTTTCCGCTCCATAAACATCACTGAGGCCTCAAGCTTGGATCTCTCTACAAGTCAATGTGGAAGACGTATAGCATTTTACAAAGCGTTGTATCCGCTCGGCTTCCCCTAACGGCCGCTTACTGTTCTGCAAAAGTCTTTTCACCATGACCGCAGAGTACCTAAGCCAAGAGAAGAGAAAAGCGCTCGGGCTGCAACAACCCTAGGCTAGTTTACCTACCTGGATCTTGGTGCTGTTTCTCGGACACTCGCGGAGTCCCCGTACTAGCACAAGCATATTAACCTTGCGTTGGCCAAAGCCGTATGCTACGTCTCATCAATCCGGTTCCCTAGCTTTGCCTGGTCCACCTTACCTTCTTCATTGATCTATCATTGATCTATCATCAGTCCAAGTTGACCCCAGCGCCCCGTGCCTTTAGCAGGGGTAGGCCTGCAAAAAGAGATTTCTCACCCAGAGATTTTCACCCAGAACGGGAACCGAATAATTAACCCAGGAGGGAGTCAACCAAGGGGTCTCCTGCTCCTCTCAGCCGCTGGTCAATGCGCATCCGTTTCAAGGTGGTCGTCCGAAGGACGACCGCCACGACAAGCGGTGGAAGAACGAACGGCTGACGTCGATCATCTCGCATCCTGACCATCCAACACATCGCGATATTCTCGGCTGACCACCCCACTGGGGCCAAGTCTCAGATCAGCCGGATTGCACATTCCGCACTGGCTGCCTTTCTGGGCAAGGGTAAATGCCCTCTCTATCATCATCATCCTCCTCTCGATTCGCAGAATCTCTCCAAAGACAACGCCTTCTCTACCCCTCCCTCAACGTGTCGCTGCTTACGCGCCCGGTGTTCGCCCGGACCGCCAACCCTTCGAGGCCACCCGTTCAGCGCGCTGCAGATTGAAACGTGAGCGAGCGGCTCGTCACTATAAGCGCATTCGGCTACGGTCACGCTTTGACTTAGCCCCACTGCGGGTTCACAGCATACGCACATCCTAAACGAAAGGCGTCTAGCCTTTTAGCATACGCATCCGTACGCCGGAAGATACTTGAAACTGATTCTTTTCAAACATGAGCCGTGCCTTCCTCAGTGTGGGTGGGTCTCACGCTAGTGTAGACGTCGAAATGTCCCCATTCTCTTCACTTTCTCAACCGTCTGCGAGTGTGAAACTAGTCAGCGCCCGCGTCCGCCGTGCCTTGAGGCTCGAGCACTACTAAGAACACTTTGGGAACCGCGCCAGTTCACTTGGCAGCGGCTAGCAACCGTCCGCAGTCCGCGAGATGGGTACGTTTCCGCGTCGCCTCGTAACGATCCTTCTCTGAGGAGCTGAATTTAGCTGGTAGCGAGCGAATCTTAATATGCCTCGTCAGAGCAAAGCAGGGTATGAATTCCCAGGACTGTGGTTCGACCACCCTCGCTGGTCCGTTTGAGATTGGAAAAGTTGAAAATGGCTCCGGCATTAAGCCGAATTACTGCAAAACCAAATCCAGAATCGTACGATTTATGCATGGATTCCGTTCTTGCCGGGCCATTTCCACCACTCAGCGCAATTGCGGACTTTTAACCCTGCCCTCGAGGATGACTGATTGGCACAAGATCTGCAGATGGATGCTTAGGATTCCCGTTGTGAAGACAAAACTCTCTATTCCTGCACGTGCGAAGACCTCTGCACTCTGCAGGCTGTCGTCACGCTCATCAGTGTGATTTGGAGATCGTTTGACGCCTTACCGTTCTCACGGATGTCTGCATCAACGCTTCCCCCGAGGTGCTTCCCCCGAGGTTCCTCCATTGACCGTGTCGGCACTTGGACGACGCGCTTCATTCATGCTGTGCGGGTAAGGCATCGTCGATTGATGATGCATGTGTTGTTCCACGCACCACACCCGCCACAAAATCGAACTACACACCACTTTAATGGCACCTCCCATCTATTGATCTTACTTGGAGTCTGGACGATGTGCTTGCCTCCCTGTCAGCTACGGAGATAATGTCGATCTTATGAAAATCGGGACCCATACGGCCAGGGGTTCAACATCCGCTATGCAGTCTGAATAATAATGGACGCTGCGGAGAATGGAACTTGTCGCAGACGGCCCTTCTCCGATTGTGCAGCCGTTCTCTGGGTGGTCATCCGATATTTTGCACTGGAGGTCTACGATCGTCAGGGCGTGCAAAGCTCTTGACGATCGAAGCCGGCAATTGCACCATGTCCTCGGGCTATTACTGCAACGTCGTATTGTTGTTCATGTAGACTGGCGATGCTGTATGATCGAGAGCTGCGAAGTATTATCGCTGTCACACGTCGTTGACCAGTCGCACAACTCTATATACCTGGAAGCCGGAGCTTATGTGCTGTCGTGTGCAAATGATTGCTCGTAAGGATGCACAGGCTATCGGAACCTAATCTACTGCCGGAGCTCGCATCCACTCGCACAGCTATGATGTGGCTTTTTATGCAGTAAGCATCACCCGACCGTCAGTGTCTCGCTGCGGGATCTAGCCAGAGGGCAAGGCCTTATTGCGGGGTCTCTCTGGAAACCCTGGTTTATGACGACACATACATAGCTGGAGATGGACCAACAACGTCCCATGCTTATTGTGTGATGCTGTCTGCAGGTACGCCAGCATGCTGCATCCATGTGGTCGCGATGCAAGGTAAGTGCAGCCTTAGATCAACGATACAGCAGCCTGCGACTCCATCCCGGGAGGCACGGTACACCGTCGCTACCAAGATTGACGCCTTGTATGGACTGGGCCTCTCTGCATCGACTTTGTGTCTTTCTGTCTGTCCGCGACGCCCATGCTGTTCCAGTATCATACAGTTCCGAATCCCACACCCGATCCCTCGACAGTGATACCTAAGGTATTGGCGCTTATGTACGCAGGCACTATCGGTATGCAACACCGTACATATGGCTCATCAGCGGCACCGGTTGGTTGCCCGCACATTTTACCCCGACGTCGATCTTCGCTTCTTTTACGATCGCAGCCCCTTCCCGAAGCATCAACATGTCGAGGCTGCTGCAAGGCTGACGCATAGTAAGCTGTTCACCGCTGAGGCAGTCAGAGAGCGTGGGATATGTGGTTTACGATCTCGATGAAAAGCCTCCACCAACACTTATCACAGTACGGCCTACAGCCTATGCCGGACTTTCCGCATGAGGACCAGCTCGCCAAGGTTGAGGGACTTTCCTCATGCACTCGGACAGCCTCTCGTGGTCGAACATCGGCAGTTGTGTAGTGATCGAGCATGTTCTCTGATGCCACGACTCACTCGTTTCTTGCATCGTCTGGGATTGGTGTTGGCTTAGTGTTGAGCGACTTTAACCCGACGAAGGCACATGGTCCAACTAACGGAACTTCATGCCACGTATATCGGCATAACCCAAATGGTGGTGTGTGCGAGCTGTTGAAGGAGCAACGCTGAATTCTCGCCCCGAACTCGGGTTCATCACCCGGAGTCATAGTTCAATACCGACGACCGCGCCCAAGCCTTATGGCATGGCATATTCACCGGCCCTACGTAATCTCCGTTCAAACCACTTCAGGAGAACATTGTGTAAACCTGCCATCGTGGGGTAGGCAAAACAGCTTCCACTCCAGTCCGCCACTCACCCTGAAAGCTGACTCAGCACGCACACTCACGCCGACCAGGGATCGTCTCAGCGACACAAGGCCGAGAAGGCGGAAAGAACAACGGTGAGTCCTTCGACACAGTGCTGCTACCTGCGTGTACTCCATTTCTGACTTCGCTGCCACCTACACTTCGCGTACTTCTCTCGTCTACGCGAACTAAACGCATGCGGCACCGTCTCATACATGAACAACCTCATCTCGCACGGATTTGTCGTGTAGCATCATTGCAACGCGAAAGCATTCCAGTTGGCCTGTATTCCAGTCAGCTGCTTGTCCGCGAAAACAGGCAGTTACGCAGCACACTGGCTAGACCAGACGGTCTCCACGCCGAACACGAAGGCTCCAAGGTCACATACTCTAATACAACCTTTTGGGCATCAAGAGTCATACCTACTCGTTGCCCTCAAGGCGTTAGGAATGTACGAACAATAAACAAGTGCGGCCGAGCTGGAACGCACTATATCATCGTATACGGCTTTCGGCTCTCCCTGCTATCAATATGCCCTATATAAACACATATGTTAGCTCAGCACTGCCTGGGGTAATCTCCACTACACGGCTTCACTAGGCGACTTTTAAATAGAACGGTATCGTGCATAGATATCACACTCTACATCCTGTAGTGAGTCTTGTGGAGAAGCCAGGGACAGTACACATCGGTTACTAGTATATGGCTTGCGTAACGTACTTATAGACCAGACTATGACATTACCCATTGGACAGACCATATAATATCGTCAAATCAAGACCATCCCCGGGTCGCTCCCTTGTATTCAAAATATCAATATTCCGTTCTGTCGTTCTGTTATGCCAGCCAGTGAACAATCTCAGCCCAAAAGCACGGCATCCAAAACTTGCACCGCAAGTTGACGAAACAGCATAGTCCGAAGACTTCAAGACCTCTTAATCTCACCAGAGCTAACCACGTAATATATCCATATATTGTGGTCGTCGGTGTGGATGCATAGCTCTATCTTGTGGACTAGCTCTAGCAGCAGTTTCAGTAGTTGAGAGTCTGCGCATCTAATCTCGTTAGTCGTTCGAGACAAGAGACATTGCAAAGTACAAATGAGTCCTCCACGATCCTTTATCTGTTTCTGCGCCATCATGTCTTCGTCGACATCGCCGTATTACGCCTAATCTTCGTCGCCAGTACAGTATTGTCCCTGCATTATGAACACTGTTAAAGCACGGCTCGACATATGCCCATATTGGGGTTTCCCTCTTCGGTGAATTGTGACGGGCTCAAGTAGAGCTTAGTACGTATAGGCTGTATAAGCCCTATAGGACGTAATTATACGCTATACTACGCTATATTGTTAACACTGTTTGCGCGTAACTTGGTAGACGATGCTGGCTTTTAACTTGTCTATAGTTTAGTCCTTGGCGTGTCTGGCTTGAGCTCCAGTGAGATATTTACATGGGTCCTCATCGCTTCTTCTTCAGTTTGTGTGGGCGTTGTGCTTTCTCTTTTCGATCGTGAGTTACTAAATGCCATATTATGTGGTCGAAAAGCTACACGGATGATCCTATGGTCCATCTTCTTTCACAGAAGCATGTGCACAACCGCAAGGCTAGGGGAAAACATCGGAATGAGGACTATGTTACTTCGGCAACGCTCGCCCGCTCGCATCTTAAAGCATCCATTCAGATGGACATTCTGGTAGGAACAACAGAGAGGATAGCGTAGGAGTACGATAAGCTGGTGGCGAAGTGAGTATCATCTCACATAAATCAGGTGTCCTGGGTTTACTCACACGAAGGCAAGGAAGCAAACCGCCTCACCTTGGAATGCACGATACTTATTCTACAGTGTTAAACCACCATGTATCTAACGAGATCATGCATCCTGGAGTTATGATTGAACCCCTACACAAAACCTGTTTTCTTGCATTCATCACCACAGTCTAAACAAACATAATTCGAACTTGCGGTTAACTGAGGGTATTTTCCATTCGTCTATGGTTTGTTTTTTTTGGCGACTAAGGGGTTTCTAATAAAAATATTACAATAATAGCAGTTATCCCTCCTGCTGTTGGGGACACAGAAAAGCGTTTCAAGGTGGTGTTGACAAAAAGGGGTTGCCATTCGCCTATTTACGCACAGATGTATATATTCTAATCTATCTAAAGCCTCTATTGGACTATTTCATTTGTCCATACATCGGCGAAGGACATTCACAGCCAAGGGGCAAGCACATTCTGTTGGCGTCTCACAGTTTCGCAAGGACGGCTTCCGCACCAGACACCTATACTCCTGTTAGACGTGTCAGATTCCAACAGCGAAAATGCGCTTACCGAAACGTCCTTGGGGCTGGGCTCGTTCTCAGCGTAGGTCACCTTGCCGTTATCGAAAACCATTGCCCAGCGACCACTGTATGTCGATTAGCACCTCAGCTGCGATTGGGACGAGGCGAAACTGACTTGCGCTCACCCATACCGGCCTGCCATCCGTAGTTCTTCGAGAAGAATGTCTTGGTGTCGCTGAGGAACAGCTACCCTAATCAGCTCCATGTTCAATATGTACCAGTTCGGGTCCACGTACAATGCCGTCACCCTTGACGCCATTGACCTTGCCCCACGCATTCATGACCCACGAGTCGTTGGATGCAATCACTGCCACGACATCCACACCCTTGTTCTTGAACTCGTCTAGCTTCTCGATGTACGGAGGGAGGTGGTGGGCCTGGCAGCCAGGCGTGAAGGCACCTATCATATAACCGTCAGCGCTCGGTACCTTGAAAGCGTGCAACACTGGCGTTGCGCATGCGTAGGACCAGCAAGGGACATTGCGTACCGGGAACGGAGAAGAGCACAACCTTCTTGTCCTTCCACTCCTTGCTTGCATCGTACTCTTGAGGAATTCCACAAGCCGTGGCGTCCGAGTCCGTGATAGGAGCCCACCTATACATCCATCATATTAGTCGTTTGCCCGACGGCAGGTTTGAGACCACCAACTCGAATTTGACGCCGTCTGGGAGGCTGTCGCCGACTTTAAGAGGTGCCATGGTGATTAAAAGGTACTGTGAGACTATCTGGGTGATGAGGAGAGCAATTGAGGGTTGAAGTTGCTTGCGAAGCTTAAATAGATGTGGTTGTGCAGGGTGATGGCGTTTGGAGGGGCGTTTGGAGGGGTGCAGGAGCTCCACCCATGTCCCAGGGCATCACCGACCTGTCTTCCAATGAGGCAAGTAGCTTTCTCGCTAGCTCCACCTGCTCCTCAAGATTCCAAATACATATACTTTCACTCCTGCTGAGTACCCATATGGATCTCACGGCTTCACCACACAGATGGCATCCCGAGCCTACCTCGTGCCGGCTTCGGAACCATGGCTCCATGGCTGAGCCGGCCCGCATGGTCCATCACCGTCGGAGCCCAGCTTCGGAGATGAATCACGGAGATTTCCGACAATGCGTAACAAGCATACGCAGTGAGCAGTACATGTATTACTCGAGAAATATATGCTATTGCGTGTATTTAGCGCTTCTGCGCTAGGTGGGTACACTAGTGTACTTAATAAGCAGCGAGTCCTAGCTATGCTACAAGGCCACATGTGTTCTGCCATGTGAAAATATACCTCAGTTCCGTCTCCATTACTCGGTCAATCTCACCATGTCGCTGGCGCCACCATATACTGAGGTGACCGCACGCGCTAAGGTCAAGAAAGCGCAGGAAATGTGGAATACTCAGTAAGCCACCTTGTGCTTCGCATTGCTCATGATCAAAGCTGACAGCAACAGGGATCCAAAGAAGATATCTGCAGCATATAGCCCCGACAGCATCTGGCGCAATCGCTCGTCTTTTTTCTCTGGTACAACTGCAATCGAAGAGTTCCTGGCCAAGAAGTGGGAAAAGGAGAGAAGCTACCGCCTCCGAAAGGAATTGTTCGCCTTTACCGACGACAAGATTGCTGTCCAGTTCTGGTACGAATATCAAGATGCGCACGACGGCATGAAGTGGAAACGTTGTTACGGGCTCGAAGACTGGACGTTCGCCAAAGACGGCCGCATGCGCAAGCGGCAGATGAGCGGCAACGAGGTCGAGATCAGCGAATCTGGTGAGCTCCGCCTCAGTTATCCAAACCGCATTCACTGACGTTCGCGGTAGAGCGTTGGTTCAAGGAGGGAGTCGACGTAGATACGGTCAACATAGGCGAAGCGCATTGGTGATGCATGAGATGAATAGTGTAGCTGAACAAGCGGGTATCATTCCAACGCCCGAAACGATCTTGCTGCATCCCTCGCATCTTGAGTGTTCTCACGCCGGCGGGGTATCGTGCACGACCACGAGGATAAATTTCGGATCTGGGCTTGGTCAGAGGGGTTTTGGACGATATACCAGAATGCACATACCAGGTACTATGACCAACTCGTTCTTCTTGGTCCGTAACCGCAACAGCTTGACCTCGTCTTCCTTGTCCAGTCCTTCTACCAGGCGGCCAGCTGCGCTGATAAAGGAACACACCATGCTCGCCACGTCTTCGGCACTGTGTATTCCGCTCTCCTTCTTTCCATTCGTATAATTATCGGGTGCTGCCTCGGTCGAGGCAGGCAAGGTGCTGTTCGGATTCGCAGACGATGAATTCGATATCAGCCCCGAAGTTCGGACAATAGCCCCAGTTTCGCGCGAAAGAACAAGCGTGCTTTGCACCCCGGGTTTCTGGCTGAGCCGGGTGAGGAGCGCGAGGGTTTCGTCCGGCTGTGTGGATGTCAGCTACTACTTTCAAACGTAAGTTTCAGCGGCATACAGTTTTCTCGGCCATGGTACGTGTGTATTTATGTAATGATGGCTGGAGTTTCAGTAATAGAGCAAGTGTTGGCGAAGTACCGGGGAAGATTGAGGGTTGTGATGCGCGCGATTGTTGGTGCTGTCAACCAAGTATTCCCAAGCCATAATCCCAGTAGTTGCCAAGACAAGACCACACTACGCTACTAACGGAATAGCGGAGCCTGGCGATCGCGAATTTTCCTACATAGTGTGAACACGCCGGTTGCTCGCCAACAAACTGCGCCTGGAAAGTAAGACTCGGATTCCGCCCAGCTTCAACATTCATGCTCCTGACGCGCATCACAAGCCGGCACATTCGTTGGAGTAAGCATCTCGACAGCGGCTGAACGGCAACATGGGGTCCAGCGCCAAGAAGAAGAAAGAAAAGAAGAAGGATTTCCAGAAAGTAAAGCTGAAAGTGGGAAAAAACAAACCTCAGGCGGCGAATGCTACCAATACGAGTTTCCGAGCAAAAGGTAGGCACCACTTCGATCGGAGCATGGGAGTGCAGACAATAAATATCCTTCGCTACGCCATATTCATATAACACCCGCGCTAATGCCACCCAGCAATTGCGTTGAAACAGCAGTCTATTTCGACCAACGCTCCTACCGTGGAAGCGCAATGCGCACATCATCTGGGCCTACTCAATCACAAATCGGATACGCAAAGACGAGATTCTTTGGCATATTTGACGACGATTATATCAGCCCACCCACCCGGTTCACCTCTGCCGCAGCCGCCTTCGATCATTATTCCGTCCGTCCAACGTCTTGTTCTGGATGGCTCTAATAGCGTACGGCAGCAAATGCTAAAACTCGTCCAAAGCTTGCCGAAAGCCGACATCGCCAGCCATACTGACTCTCTCCTATTGCATACTCGAGCTGGTATGACGCATCTATCTACCGACATCCGGACCTTTGCGCTTGACATGCTGGAGTGGCTGCTCGGCGTGGCTGGAGATGAAGTTGTCAGCTGCGCAGGAGGATGGGTGAAGACATTGAAATGCTTTCTTAGCTTGCTAGGCTGGCAATCTGAACCTGGGAGCAAGTGGTCGGCCACAAAGTCTTTTGGTAAAGCAGCCGGCGATTCTAAAGTCCAAGTGAAGCAAATGAGTGCCTTGGCGGCTTTTCTTAGGACCGGTCTGCTGCTACCAAAAGAGCCGATGTCAGTTGAGGGTGGTGCCATCAGCTTCCCATTGTGGCAAACTGAGCACCACATGCTCTCAGGACGGTCGAACACGTTTGCGCACTTGAACTTATTCGGCGCGCACAGAGACGAGGAGGCAGAAATGTACGAAGACCGGGAAGATCGTCAAAGAATATTCCACGCGCTGGCTGAAGCAGCGATTGTAGCCGGGCTCGAGCAAGCAACAAAAGGAGGTGGAGAGCTGGGACGGGCGGGTTCTCAATTGCGAAAGGCGGTGAAAGAGGGCATGGCTGACTTCCATGGCGAAGAGGGTACGTGAGGGAGGAGCAACTTGAAGGCGTAAAAAGAATTATAGCATGAACTAGAGGATATTTACCACATGAAAATGGCTTCATCATGGATATAGGCATCACAGGCATCACAGGCAGATGCTCAAGGGTCTTGTCAGCGCCGGATTAACTCCAGAATGTGATCATATCCTAACCTTGTTTGGGCGAGGTCTGGAATGGTGAAAAAAGCTCTGGAAGTCCAAAAGTTCTGCGAAACACACGGGCAACATATTAGTCACGAGACTGTAAAAGTGGACGGCGCTAAGTTGTCCTTCGTACATAGAACGCGTCTGGTCGCCTGCTCTGTTTGCCTTGAACACCTAACGCCGCCTACTCACATATCGCCCGAGAAAAAATTCGACCGCGCCCTATTCGGGTCCCCTCACCGGCAGCTGAAGCCACTACTACTATCAACCGCAGCGCACCATGGCGAGCGCATCTTCCGGGACTTCCAAGACGCTATATCCACCAAGCCCGAGCCCTACGTATGACTCTCTTTCTATCCGTCGTGCACACTGCCTCCTGGATTCAAACTAATATGTGGATTAGGTCCTCCGACTCAACTGCACCTCGCACCCCACACTGCCCGGACCTGCCACCTGAATTATGGGGAAAGGTTTTCGCGCACGTCGACGAGTTCGATCTGTGGATGACTTGCCGCAATGTATCCATGACTCTTCGAGCCGAAGCGGAGAGAGAGATGAGACATACCCGCCTACCAACGTTGAATTTGAAGTCGAAAATTCATGTCAACTGTGAGTAAACCTATGATGGGACATCATATTGTTGGGTCGAAGCCCGATGTTCAATCAGCAGCTTGAAGGGTTCTCTGATGATGGCATGGAAGCTCGGTTCAACTTGGAGACCGAATGTGTACTGTTACCTCCGGGCTACCCTTGGCTAGACACCTTGCACATACAACCTTGGAGCAAACATGTCAGAGAAGCCATCGCGGTACGTATGTACTATTCGGATCTCTCTTTAATGGGCTCGCCGTACACTGGACATTGGGACACAGACATTGGAAATTGCCATTTCGTCACCCTCGGAGATTATCTGAATCAAATCGAGATTCCGGGTTTACAAGTCGATTTGTTCAACGGCATCCTATCTATGCGATGGAAAGACTTCCTATCCGCTTTCTTCGTCGAGGAGGCGTATGTGCGCAACATGCGACGCAAGGCTGGCTTGCGCACTTCATCCCTGCGGGACGAGCTTCATGAATTTCTTACTCCCTATCACGACACCACGAACAAAGATGGCTATACCCTTCCCGGACCACTGACTTATATCTGCACTAAATTCGACTTCTATTCCTATCTTAAATATGCAGGGCAAGTTGAAATTTTCACCCAGGGAGAAATGAAAACAGCAAGGGATACCGAAGCTTTCTGGATCCGAGCTTACGAGATGCGTTTGAAGAGGAATCTAGGATCAGATCTCAATGGAGACAACAGCTCTCTCACGAGAGTAAGGCTCCTTGAGCGGCTTGTTGGAGACGTAATGCCCGAGCGAAGGCGGCATCTGCTTCGAATTGAAGCCACGGACCTGTCCAAACGTTACGGCGATGTCGAGGTCGTCAATCAGGGCACGGAAGCACACTGATCATAGACTGATCGTATTGGGATGAGGTGAATCGGCGGACTGTGAGTGGGTGGAATGATGCCCAGGTGCTGTTCCAAAGCAGAACTTGCGAGCTTCCGATTGTAGGCGTTGCCTTGAAAAACTGGGTTCCCTTTGCAGGACTCCTGCCGACATTTGAAATACAGTATTGTCCAAATTGGTCCCGCTTAAGTATTAATCAATCTCTTGGTCGGTATGTAGGGGTTATAGAACAGAGCGGACTGTCGAGGGAGCAGAATTTGATCGACCAGCAAGTCACGGCAAGGGCAGGAAACATATGGTTGGTGGATAGTCTTATCATATGATCCAGAGTAAAGATTTTGACCCTTGGGCATCTGACGTGTCAATCAGACCCGTTGGTCGTACTAGGACCATCGCGAAAGATCGCTTGGAGTTTCATTCATTTATTCATATCTGTTTATAGTCGACCTAACCTTTTACAGATTATAAGACTTAATAGTAAGTATGTGGTGTTAAATTAACTACCTAGGGGTAGAACGACAAAGGCTTTTATCTCAAATAACATAACCAAAAGGTCTGCGATGTTTCTCTTCCTGATATAATATGACAAAAAAAGCAGAGCCCCCTGCTTAGTAAACAAATAGAGCGCTTAAACTATATACTATATAAAACTTAATAAAGTACATAATAGATCTGCATTAAAGATCTGATCGCTTGGAGTCCTGGGCACGCATGACTAGTAGGGGTACTATGGGTGTCACAGCAGGCTGCAAATCAAGGTTTGACACGCCACCTGTTTTAAACTAACAGTCATGCTAAGCCTATTTTTAATGCCCCACTTTTCTTTAAGTATATAAAGGCAAGACAAATGCCCTTAGACCTTCTTTCGCTTTGTTTCTTTCACTGTAGAAAGCTTAATAAGCATAACTAGACTTTAATAGTGCCTACCTAATATAGACTAGTAATGCGATAGCTGATATTACGTAAGATAGAGAGATTTAGCGCTAAACAGCCCTCTCACCCCACCCCAGCTTCCAGTGCTGCGCACTGCTGCAGTGAGCACTATGCCGGGTGTGGCAAGGATGCCGCCACATCACGGTGATTCTACTCACGTAAGCGCCCATCCGGGCGACACGACCATTGATGCTCACATACCTCAGCATGAGGTAAAAGAAGAGACGGAGGATTACTATGGGTCGTCGTACAAGCCGCGACCGCAACTAGCGAAACCTGGCACATACCTGCGCCCTCTGAAATTCTTCATCAGTATGCCTTCTCCATATTCTTATTTCAAGCTTGCCAACAACTTGCTGACAATTTGCTATAGACGGGCTGGACAAGAATGAGATTGACATCGATCCTGAGTATCAACGAGATGTCGTCTGGACAGGTATGCCCGCCGCGTACTACCTCGAAACATGATTCCTGATTTGTGTACAGCCGATCGCATGTCGGGGCTGATTGACTCACTCATGGGTTCGTACTTATACCTCTCACCTCTCGCTAATGGAGTTCGTTGCTGATTGTCACAGAGAATTACTATATTCCACCCGTCATCATCAACAAGAAAGCTCCAATTGAGGATGGAACGAAGTCAGTTCTTGTCTGCGTCGACGGTAAACAGCGACTGTCATCAGTCAGGGCATTCGTCAAGGGAATGATTCCATGTCATGATCATCGTGGCGACAAATGGTGGTTTAAAGATGAGCTCGGCAGTAAAAAAAAGAATATCCTCTCTGCGGACATACAGAAGGAATTCCTAGATAAGGAATTCGTGACTTTCGAATATGCGGACCTCCCACCAGACCAAGAAGAGGATTTGTTCGCCAGAGTACAGATGGGCGTCCAACTCACTCACGCCGAAAAAATGCGCGCCTCGACAGGACCATGGCAGGATCTAGCCAAGTGCTTCATCGCGGATTTTCCCGTCATCTACTCCCTTCTAAAGGATCAGATGCGAGCGAAAGACTTCCAGTATACGCTTTCATGCTTTAGTCAGATTGTGGAAGTCCAGCACCCTACCGCCGACGACGGAATCCCGATGCTGAAAACAAGCTACACATCACTGCCTAAATTCCTGAACAACAAGACTGCCGTGGACGACGAGATGAAGTCTCATCTCGCGGGCGTTTGGAAAACTTTCCAAGACCTCATCGAATTGGATTCAAATACGTTCACGAACGCAGACAAGCGATTGAAAGGCGTGCAGACCTTTGCACCAGTAGAGATGGTGGCCGTCACTGTGTTGATCTCAATGTATTCCGAGACGCGCAACAACCAGCTCCTTCTCGGCGACATCAGAGCGTTGCGCGATTACTTACGCGAAAACTTCACAGATCTGCGTATAAATGGACACGTTTGGAAGGCGGTTTGGAAGTTTATGGACAACCTGGAAAATATTCGAGGTGCAGTTGACGGGACTACAGTAGATCGGAGTGTTCCGTCCAGACCAGCGCCCCAACCGCGAGCACCAGCGTCAGCTTCCCCCGGCGTTAAAAAGAGGGGTAGGCCAACGGCAAGAACAAAGCCGCCATCTTTGACTGCAACAAATGGAGCAAGCGAAACGAAAGTTGAGCCTGATGCGCCGATATCATCCACTGATCGGCCACCGAAACGACAACGTACCGATCCTGACTCAATTCCTACATCTAATCAAACTGCACAAGTGTCGAGCATACCTTTTCGGCCCACAGCTCCCGCATCGAGGCCTGTGCCTGTGCCCGATACAACACCAAAGCTGGCTCCATTTGCGGCTCTTGGTTACCCAGTGTTCCAGTCGGCGCCGCCACTGGCTGCCTCGGCAATCTCAACACGTAAGTCACAAAAGGCTCGCAGGAACACGCCGAAAAATGGACGTGCAAACGCCTCGCCCGCAAACAACCCTAACCCTGTATCTGTCCCGCCGTCAGCGCAGCCTATAACACCATCCGAAGTGCGTCAAAATCGCAGATCAGAACTGAATAGCTATCGTGCTCCAGTTGCACCCATGGCCCCGGGTACATCTGCGCCCCCGTTATCAATCCAGACCTCAATCCAGGCCGAGGGAGCTGGGCCTATCTACAAATCATACTGGAATATATCGAATGACCCAGAGCGTCGTAGTGGAAGTCCAACCATGCCGTCTCCCCGCTCGTTTCAACCTCAAGCAGGCGGTTCGCCTTTCGCTACCGCCTATACAACATCTCCGTTGACGACGCAAGCCCCCTACCAGTCTCCCTTTCAGTCTCCCTCTCAATCTCCCTACCAATCTCCCTTCCAGTCAAATATGCAAGATCCAACATCGAGATCACGGAGTTCACTTAGTGGACCTATCGATCCAGCATCGAGATCACGGTCCTCACTCAGTGGGCCTATCCGACCACCTTCTCGAACTCAGGAGCTAGTATCGGTATCACCCGTCAATAGACCTGCACCAGCCCCTCCAACGATGGCTCCGCCGAACAACGCTCAAAGACCTAAACAGCGGACGACCTCCATACCACAGTACGACGGAGCGGCGATTGACCTCACCCAAGACGACGACATGGATGTAATAGAAAATGAGCGCGTCGGCCTCTTGTCATCTTTCAGAGCGACTTCTATGACGCAAGACCCTCGATCACTCGTCGCTCCGGCTCCGATGAGGACCCAGTATACTAGACCGTACGGCCCAATGGGCAATTCTGGTCAAGCGCAGACTGGGATCCCGTACAACGGTGTGCCTCGGGGGGACCCACGACGACCGCAGTCGGAGATCACCCACGGCGAGAACGGATATGATAATGCAGCATATGTGAATCAGTATCAGCGATTGAAGGAGAGGGCGCAGCAATTTGGTGATGGTCTCTGATATTTTGATGCAAGAGAGGTATTTTTCGGTCTCAGGTAGATTTCGGGAATGGAGTGCTGCTGGGGGTTTAATTGCATTTAGCGAAATATGCTTTTGATTGAGAACTTGGGAGGGAGGAAAGGTCGAAGATTATATATATACTACGACATATTGATACGGTATATAATTACACTGGAATCGATATGTTTTATATCCCACGACTGAGGCCGTATCTACTGCTGTATGATTTGTGTTTTGTTTTCTAGCAATTAAGATCCCTCCTGCTGTTAAACACAACGTGGCGTATTTAAAGTAGTGACAAGGAGGGACGCCATTTTGCCACAGCCTTCATCAAAAAGACAAGTCATAAGGAGCGATCGAGAGGGTCACAACGCGACGGAAGCATCAATTATACTCTCCAATGCGTGAAATCCACATCATTATCTAATAATTTCACATTTCTAAATGACAAGATAACATAGAGGCCCATCCACAGGTATACCACGACGCATCAATACCCGTGCTTTCCCAGCTCCGCCTCTGTCCACTCCCACAACTTCTTCGCCAGCCCCATATCCCGACTATAATTCGACCCCTCGGTCACAACGCCCACCGGCCGATAAAACTCGCCATTCTGAATCTTGTCCTTGTCCACCGTCGCCGCCCACGTCTGAGTGAGCGCGCCACCCTTGGTATCCACAAAATGGCCCGGCAAGATCGGAAACAGCTGCTTATAAAACCACAAGGGAATCTTCAAGAACACAGTCGACACAAAAGCATTATACAAGTCCGTGAGGATGACGCCGGGGTGCACAGACACGGAGGTAATCTGCGGATACCGCGCGGCAAGCTCGCGCGTGAACAGGATGTTGGCCAGCTTGGACTGTCCGTATCGTCGCCATGTATACTCCTTTTCCAGCGCCGCTTGGTCGAATACCAAGCCCCCGCTCGGCGCCATCATCATGCCCATGCTGCTGACGTTGACGATGCGCACATCGGCGCCCGGTTCTTCTGCCGTCTGCAGTAGCACCGGCATGAGCAGCTTTGTCAACAGTGCGTGTCCTACATGGTTGGTGCCGAATTGGATCTCGTATCCTTCCTTGGTCAGGCTGTACGGCGTCATCATAATGCCCGCATTGTTGATCAAAAGGTCGAGGCGTTTCTCCTGCGCCTTGAAGGTAGAGGCCGCGTCGGCGATTGATGAAAACGAGGTCAGGTCGAGCGGGAGGTGCGAGATGGTGGCGGAGGGCACTTCGCGCTGGAGGTCGGCGATTGCAGCCGTGGCTTTTGAGGGAGTGCGCGCGGCGAGGTAGATGTGGGCGGGGCCGTGGGCAGCGAGGTAGGCGATGGTTTGTTTCCCGAGGCCGGCGTTGCCTGTGGAGCTGTGTCAGTCCGTTTGCCAGTGCCGTCGCAGAGTCGGAATTTTGTAGACGTGTACATACCTCCTGTTACGAGAATCACTTTGCCTGCCAGACTGGGCACATCGGTCGCATGATTGAACTGCGCTTGCCCCATCTCTTCAGTATACAATTCGAGCCGGCGAGTTGCGAACGGATGAGGAATTTGGTAGCTGCGGATTCGATGAGGCGAAACGGGTTCCTAAGGAAAGAGGTCGTCGTTGGCGGTCGTACATTGTACCTTCGTCTTGTGTCGAGCTAGACATTTGTCATGACGACAGCCGAGGCATGAATACGAACATTGCACCGCAGGCTTCCTGATGGGTGCATTGGAGCGAAACATCGTGACACCTGCCGGGTAGTTAAATACGAAGTCGTAGGATCCTCGAAGACGGGCGAGGAGGTAGGCTTGTTCCGCGTCGTGGGATACTGCTAAGGCCTAACGGATGTGCCGCAAGACCGCAGGCGGGACAAGCGTAAAAGCGGGGCAACCCGCTGAGTGAAAAAAACCCATTGCAACCAGCTCATTGAACAAATGCTATATTAATTATGTGGTAGTGCTTGTGTTTCTAGTACACCACAAGTTCGTAGAGATTCCGATTACTGATGCAAGAATGTGATTCTGTCGGGCGCATCTTCACCCAGCCCACATTTCTCCCGAAAGTCTCCCACTTCCTCGCCTTTCTTGCTCGTCCTAGCTGCGAACTCCTCAAGCGGGCAACTCCTTCCTGGGCCACCATCGCAGTCTGGAAGAGCCGTGATACCATCGTTGATGTTGATCCTTACGAACTTGCTCCGAGTCTTAACTTCGCTTTGAGAGCTACAGGAAAGGACTTCAAAAATCGTTCGTCCACCCATTGGCGATATTTGGCTTTTCCGCCACTTGCGAGAATGGGCAATGTGGGTCGCAGGGAGATGCTCAGCATCCTTGATGATGTCCAAGGCTGTTATCATCGGCGCTATGTCACCATCGTGAACACTATTACAGGTAAGCAGAACTGCATATAATGGGAACACCGACTCACAAGCTAATGAACAGCGGACCGGCAGAAGGCCCTTCGAGCATCAGATTCGTCGTCGCATTCAGCCACAACCAACCCATCCGAGCACTGTATGCCGTACCCGGCCCAGCGCGGTAATAATGGAGCAAATCCCTCGCATACTCAAAGCCGAGAAACTCCTCCTGTGTGAACAAATCGCACCAGTGACTGCTTCCACGCACTGTGGTTTCAAACCCACACATCTCTTGCATGGCATAGAATTCACCATTCGTGAACTCAATTCCGGGATTTTGCTCAAGCGTTCGCTCTCGAACAGCGCCTAGGTAGGTCGCTTGGAACTTCTGGAGCATTGGCACTCCTTTGTCGTAGCCCTCGTCAGGATCGTGAACGTACGCCAGGCAAGTATTCCCCGGCTTCAACACGTCGGCGCCCATAGAAGGATCTTCAGAAATTATCTCGAGCTCAGTGCTATTCTGCAAGTCGAGACCGAAGAACCCCGAACTGAAATGCCGTGCAGTGTCAATGACACGCTGCGAATCAGTGGCCCAAAACCTGACCTTGCGATGCTGAGAAAAGGCGCGCTGAAGAAGGTCCATATAGCGCGTCCGCAAGCGCACACCGGTCGTGAAAGCACCAAGCGTTCCGGAGAATGGGCCAGTAGAGGTGAGCTGCTCGATCTGAGATTCATCTGACCAGAACAACTCCCAACTATTGAAGAAAGCCATGTCGCCTTTGAATATGATCCCGCTATCCCTCATCCTCTCGACGAGATTCTTAAGCCCTAATACTACGTAAGCTCACTATAACGTTTCATACAAATGGTGGATATGCCCAATTAACCCACTTTTGGCCACCCTACGCGTAGGATATCGCTCAGCATGTCGACCCATCATGTGCATCTGGTCAACCTCGCAACCATTCGGCACCGCTATACCGCCCTCGACAACATCCACGACTTTTTCAACCCAAGGACCATTGCCGCCGAGGTGGTAAAGTATGTTCCAGCTCGGTGTCACCGCGCTAGCCCGCTTTTCTGTACTGTGACTACGCCGCTCATTGCTCCAAGACCATTGTGGGTGATACCAACTTTCCCAACTAGCTTGATGTGGCTTCCCGGCGCACTCATACTGGAAATATCCTGGGTGGGCTTGATCTTGCTTTGACAGTGGACATGTCGTAGAGTAATCGCAGCAGTACTTGCTCCCTAAAAATGCGAAGAGAACGGTACCGATGGTGGAAATAATTGCCATGGAACGATATGGAGTAGGAAACGCCATTGCGGCCATTGTCTGCCAGGTGCGGCAGGAAAGTCGGTGAGATCTATTTACAAGAGGAACACCACGCTTGACGCCAAGCCGCCTGGCGTGCTCCAGCCTCCAATATCACCAAGACCAAGGCCACAGGAAAGAACATGAGGAAAAGTACAGGACAGAGGCCTGTTTTGAGTTATCAAGTTACCCAGGTAGTAATGTTTGAATATCTGTCTGCATGCCTGCATAGGAAGAAGGTGGGTTGTTTGGGATTAGTCTGATTGTGCAGAAATACAAAAGCTCATCCATGATACATAACACACATAAAGCGATCGCATAAGAAAGAAGTTTAGAACGCATCAAAAACAAAAAAGAAATCAATAACACTGTGTGGCGAACGTGGGCGAAGTCTTGGTCTTTGGACAAAAAAAGAAAAGTAGGAGTGAAATCATCGCAAACCTTTCCATCACAACGTTGTACCGTGTACCAAAAGGTTTGCGATGATTTCACTCCTGATAAAAAAAAATTCTCTCCCTCGGGGAATCGAACCCCGGTCTCCCGCGCTTGTTCACTTGCGTTGACAAGCGGAAATCATGACCACTAGACCAAGGAAGATGTTTGGAACCATATTCTTCTAATTGATGATGAATTTTCAAAGTAAAAAATTAATATAATGGATAACATTTATGAGGGCACAGGAAGGCGCTGATGACGGCCTGATTACGTTTGTGCGAGAAACGGAAATGACTGATGACTGGTCGCGCCGGCTAAGACATGTGCTACGGTCAATCAGCATTCAACAATAGCCAAGCAAAACCACTCTCCATAACAATGCACACAGTAGCTTTGTTCGAGACATCGACATGTAGCAGAGATGCGGCACCTGGCCTTCAAAGCATATATTCCAAGGTGCACAACAGTTACAAACATCAGAAGACCTGTCTGCTCTAGATATAATGTATCGCCACATTCGAGCCGCTAATTCAGATTACATCCTTAGCGGTAGATACCGGACGAAGAGTTCTTTCTCCACGCTCATCCCGTTGACAGTGAAGCCCCGGTGCTTTGCGGACAGTTCCACGCATCAGGAACTGTTCTCAGCGAGCGCGTTGGTTGAAGAGGCTGCTCGACCGCTGCAAAGGAAACTTTTGTCGGGGTGCTTAGTCATTCGCGCTAGCCTCGACCCGCAGCACCCGACCTTCGAGTTCTGTCGCACCTCTTTCCTTCCCTCTACTTAAAACCCACCATGGACTCTCTTGACAATACTGCGTGGGACGTCCTCATCGTAGGCACTGGCCTGCAACAGTCTCTGCTCGCTCTGTATGTCTCACCTGTCACCACAAGCTGTTTCGCAATCTGACTGACGCAGCACCTGAAAGAGCACTGTCGCGCTCAGGCAAGAAAATCCTCCACGTTGACGAGAACCCATACTATGGCGGCGCCGAAGCTGTCTTCAACTTACAGGAAGCTGAAGATTGGGTGAAGAAGACGAATGGAGGTCAGTATATTTCGTGTTAGCAACGCGTCGGCTTCTCTAACATGTCGAAAGGCTCTTTCGGTGCTGCCTTTGCCAAGGCTTCGATCCACAAGCCAGAGCTCTCTGACTCCGACTCTACCCCGCCGTGGCTCCGCCCGGGGAGAACTTACAATGTGGCACTTGGTCCTGAAATCATATACTCTCGCTCGGCGTTCATGCAATATCTGATCAAGTCGCAAGCAGCCCATCAGGTTGAGTTCGTTCCTGTTGGAAGCTGGTGGGTGTATTCTCCGGAAGTGGCGAGCGGATCCGTCTCCACCAAGGCTGCAACTAAAGGGAGCCTTGCGAAGGTCCCAAGTAAACGAGAGGATCTATTCAACAACGATAGTCTCGGGTTTCCGGCCAAGCGAAAGCTGGTGAAAGTCCTCCGCTTCATCCTTGATCACGAAAAGGAAGATGAGAGGGCCAAGTGGGAAGAGTATCGCAATATACCCTTCTTTGCTTTCCTATCGGCCGTTTTCAAGACTCCTGCCGATCTGCTGGCGCCAATCTTCGCACTCCTTATGTCTAGTAGGAGCCCAGAAGACATAACTACAGAGTATGCCCTACCACGCCTAGCTAGACACATGCGGTCTTTCGGTGCATTCGGCGGCTTCAGCGCCATCATCCCCAAATACGGTGGTCTGGAGGAGATCAGCCAGGTTGCCTGCCGCGCATGTGCTGTCGGAGGCGGCGTCTATGCCCTCGGGACAGGTCCGTCTACTTCCGATGGCGCTGTGTCAGTAGTACAAGTTGCTGTCGAGAGTCCACCCGAGCTTGAGGAGAAGTCAGCTGGTGAAGTGCAGACAGCTGCCGAAGGTCAACTTATTCCTGAGCCACAGACCACTGTCGCAGACATGTCACCCCGAAAGGAAGAGCCAGGTCTCCCTTCAACATCTGCTGCCGAGAAGAAGTCCATCGATGAAAAACAAGAGGCTCTCGATGAGAAACCAGACGAAGGGCAGCCCTCCAAAGACGAGCATTTTGGCCAAGGTCCCGCTCTTATTGACGACCCACCAACTAGCGAAGCGTCCATGCCTGCCGAGCAGCAGGCAGAGGTCAAGAGACAAGAATTCGTGTCTCATGCTAAGCTTCATCTGCAAAGTGGCGAGGCCGTTACAGCACAATGGATTGTATGCGAAACTTCTGCACCTTACGCAGAAGAGTCTGTTTGCAAGTCCATCACTATCGTATCCTCTCCGCTACAGACCCTGTTCCCCCAAATCGACGACAAGACGGCCCTACCAGCTTCCGCTGTTCTTGTATTTCCCACTGGTTCGCTGTCCCTATCAGACCGGCCGAACCACCAGCAGAACCTGCCTCCGGTTCATATCCAAGCTCATTCTGCCGATTCTGGGGAATGTCCCACTGGTCAGAGTAAGTCCATTCTTGTTTCCGCTGCCTACGCCATTATGATGATTGATTTTTGAATACTTATCTACATTGTCCGAACTCCATTGACGATAGATATCCTCTGACAACCTGATACTGGCTACTCGTCATGCTTATGATTGCTTCTTCTTTGAGCCTACAGTCGCTGACTACTCTAGGTGTTCTTTATGCGTCTACTACCCTAAGCGGCGACGATGGCTTTCAACTCCTCAAACAAGCAATGTCCAGTTTCTTGACTAGCGTCGATGTCTCACCTTCCCCGATCGTACTGTGGTCCATGCAGTACGAACAGCGCTCTGCACCCACTACTCGGCCATTGTCACTGTCACACGGCGCAAGTGCTCACGTCCTCACATTTTCCCCTGTGAAGTTGGACTTAGCTGTCGATGATACTATACTTGACCGTGTGCGAGAGATATGGGAGCAGGTCACGGACGAGGATCCTGCAGATTTCTTGGCATTCGAAGCCAGGGAAGCACCCGTGGGATAAATAAGGGAATCAATGCTCTACACGGGCACACGGGGGAAACGATGCTAATAATAGACCATGTTTTGTTTCAATGATACCCTAGATAGTAATGCAAACCTTCATAACATCTTTCTGTGGACACTGAATACTGCAGTGACTTCTATTTCTATTGCTGAGCATGTAGGTAGTAAGCGAACAATCTTTGACCTCGGTGTGTCAGGATGAGGGTTTAGGACCAGTCCGGGGGTTCAATTTCTCTTGCATCCCTACTATAAGTTAATCAGCTACCTGCTTTGGTTAGGTGTAGCAGTGCTATCAGACGCAAACCCGAGGTCTTGACTGCCTACATATTGGAAAAGCATGTGACAGGGAGCGGTTCTCAATTTATAGAAGTCAAATCCGACTAACAAGCAGTGCCTGAACGTATGTATAAAGTTTTGCTTTTCAACCTCAATATTAAGTCTCAGTTCCATCTTTGTTTCTACATGGCTAATCAAGTTCAACACCATTTCTAGCTCACTACGCGCCCGAATTTCTGAATCACCACGTCAGAGGCTGTTCTTCACGCTTACCTCCTAAACAAGCCGACCGCACGCAGTCTTGATACCTCAACGGAAGCGCACACGTATAAGCCATGGACATCGCAGCTATCCTTCACGCCCTCACAATCGTTCACGCGGGGTACTTGGCTCAGCTGAATCTCCGCCAACCCAGCAGCAAAATTGTCACTACGCAATACGAATCATGGGTAATGTGGTTCGTCGCCTCGCCCGTTGCCACAGCTTTCGGACGAAGTTTAAAGCTCTGCGTTGCTGTGCACCACGCGATCATCTCATTGACCCATTTCAACACACCCCCCAACAGCAACACGGCGCTGCAAAGCACATGTCCAACACCTGATTATCTGGATCCAAATTTATTTACCTGGTCGGAGTACAGCATACCATCGTTGATCTTGTTGTACGTGGGGAGCTACATCCGTTTCCAAGCATACGCCCAACTCGGTGCGAACTTCACGTATCGCCTTTCGAAACCGGACCAGCTTGTCACTTCTGGAGTCTATACGCATGTGCGGCATCCGTCGTACACGGGTCTCATCCTCGTGTTTCTGGCTGAACACTCGCTGTTTTTCCGTCAAAGGGGGCTTACGAACTGCTGGGCGCATTTGGTGGGTGAGAAGCTGGTTACAGATGCGAGAGTGGCGTATTTGGTGCCTGTGGTTGGGTTTACGTGTGTGTTTTGGTTGTTCATGATGAGAAGAGTGCAGGAGGAGGAAGTGATGATGGAGAAAGAGTTTGGGCAGAAGTGGAGGGAGTATCGTGCGAGGACGAAGAAATTTGTGCCGTTTGTGTATTGATGCCGTTGGGGTTGCTGTCACTCGAGATGGGAAAGAGGAATGGGGCCATGCCTACATGGTTGCGCAGTCTTTTTTGATCAATCGACTTGTATGTGCTGATGTTGGTAGAGAAGGCCATGGTATACTTCGCGACACGGTGCAAGGCGATGGACTATTCGTGAAAATAAAACCCTTTAACACAAACTTGTATCGCAATCATTGAAGGATGTTGCACCCCGAGTCATTTGAGAGACAACGTCAGACATGGTAGGTGTGAGCGCATCATGGCGAATATTCAGTATTCAATCTCATCCAAACCTTTCGTATCCTTCATTTCTTCCCAAGCCCCAAGACGCATAGTAATCAAGTCCGCAGCCGCAAACTCAGCATCCAATCTCATGCATTCCAGATTATCCACCTTGTTCAATTCCATGCCTCCCTGTCTGCAGATAACCACCTTGCCCTGTTCCGCAGTGCGGTCCAATATAGCGAAATAGTGACTGTCTAGGTAAGCTTCTTCAGGCTTGTTCTGAAGCCGCGTTGACACGTTCTTAACTTTTTCCCCGATGAAGGGTGAAGTATATGTGGACGAAACAGGTGGATGGCTACCTTCCGTTGCTTCGCCGAGTACTTTTTGGGGGGCGTTGGAGTAGTCGTTGGAGATTGGAAGCAAGAAGGGGTCGATTGAGAACTGGCTCCCTTTGTAAGTGTCTTCGAGGACTAAATTGCTTTGACGGAGGCTTAGCACAGTTTGCGACTGGTGACTTCGACTTGTCCACGTACGGCGGCAGAAAGTTCCACGAACAGGAAAAGTGAAAAAGGGGGTTCTGACGACATTTTCGGTTTTACAAGTGGGTATAACGAATGGGAAATTCGCTTCAATTCTACGCGGACATTGAGGACAGTGTTGAGAAGGTGTAGCCCCTACAATCCCCATGACGTCATTGCCGGAGTGGTGTGGAAATGTTGCAACATGTTAGCTGTTGTGTCCTTTTTGTAGGGTGTGGTGCTATGCATTTCTAAATGTAGAGTTGTTAGTGGTTTCTTTAGGTATAGAGAGCATTTGATAAATGTATTACGACCCTACTATTCGATAGTAGAGGCGAGGATATGGCAGCGCTGTGTGAAGTCTGTGATCAAGGGGATTACAGTCATGCTGCAAGGAGTCATCACCGTGTTTCGCTACTTTCATCGCGATTGACTGGGACATGAGCATAGTGGGAGACAAGCAGCCTTGTGGCGGCGACTGTGCCTATGGACTATTAAGGCTCCAAATGCTCGGGGGTGCTAGAGCTCCCGAGGGCACCGCAGGGGAGGAGTCGGGCGATGATAAATAGAGATGGAAAATCATCTACCTCAAAACATATAATTTGTAAATCTGCTTGGCCGCCTTGACCAGACATGAACTCCACGGTGATATCTGTTAAACTATGCTTGGTGCCAAACTTGAAAGGCATCTTAGGGTCTGCAGTCTATGTTTCTGATTCTTTACGATCTCGCTGCTTGAACCAAGCAAGCCACCCGATGATGAAAGTGATGAACAATACCAGTATTGTTGTTGTTCCAATAGATGAGATAGAAGATATACTACTAGGTTGTCAGAGCGACGTTGCCGTCTTCTCCTCGCCGAGGGCCGGAATTTGCTGATTGATATACGATTCCAAGTTGTCGATCTCCTCGTCATCGGCGGAATGGGGGAGGTTCCTAAGGCGCGTCAGCCAACATAACTGTCTATTGTAGGCCTTCGTACTTGTATGTCCGGAAATCAACCTTGTAGCCCATCTCCGTAAGCGCCTCAGCGCTCAGCTTCCCGTACCGGTGTGCGACCACCTGGTCTTTGTCGCCGTGTCCCATGAAGATCGGGGTCGTCTGGTTCGGGCTATTTGCAGGGATCAGGTCCTTGATCTTCTTCTGCAGGAGCAAGTAGCAGCTCAAGCCGAAGATGCCGCCCAGCTGTTCCTTGTATGCCAGGCCGGAGAGCAACGCCATAGCACCGCCTTGTGAGAAGCCACCGACGATGATACGGCTCGCGGGGATGCCCTTGGCGACTTCGGCATCGATCAGGGAGTGGAAGTAGTCGCGCGACCTGAGGATGCCTTCCTCGTCCTCGTCGCGATCTTGGAGGGTGCTAAGCGACTTGATGTCGTACCATCCAGGCATGTGCATGCCGCCGTTCTGTCATGCCGTCAGATTCTGGGTGCTCTGCTCGGGCCATGTCGCGTATCGCGCCGTGGCCTGGGATAGACGCACGAGGGTGACGGGGATTCTCGGAGCATTGGGGAAGACGAAGGCGACTTCCTCGAACTTGGATCGTCGTCGCCAGTTCTCCGCGAGGAAGAGCCTGTGCGTAGTCAGCGTTGAGGCCACTGCCCGCGTCTCGGGCGTCGCTACCAGCCAGTGCCGCTGTCGCCCAGGCCGTGCGCCACGATAATCGTCGCCGTGTGGCGTTTCAGTGCGGGCACGACTATCGGAGCTAGAATATTGGGCGTCATGTTTGGCGGCAGCAGAGGTGCAGGAGAATGAGGAGGTGCTGTGTATATGCGACTGCCGCCAGCGAGGGGCCGCGTTGATGTCTGACGTGGGGCACTCGTGAGGTCGTCCCTGCGCAAGGGCAGCGGCCCAAGCTCCAATCATTCACCTCCGCCATCGAACGGTTGCTAGTTCACGCTTATCCTTTGCAACCGTCTGTCGCTTCGTTCGTTCACTCACTCCCTTGGCCTTCACCATAGCATTGTGCTCCCAATAGCTGCGCCCTGGAAACATCGACTCTGCGTCCGATCCTTTGCTATGGCAAGAGTCACAAGGGGCTCCACACCCAGGGAGCAGGCCGCTAGGGCACCCTCGGTCCCCACCCAAGAGCCTCTCCAACTCTCCAGCCCGCCTGCTACTCCAGAGAAGCTACCCAAGAAGGCAGCGTCTACGCACAAGAAAGCACCTACTACCAAGGCCTTTCCTGCCACGCCAAAGAGCACGCGAAAACGACAGCGCGCAGCTATCAAAGATGAGGACGACATGAATGAGCTTCCGCATAACCTGGGCAAGATCCCAGATCTCAGATATATCGAAGCAAAGATTGAAAACGGCACACCAACTAAGAAGGCAAGAAGGACTCGCAACGCGAGCACGACGGCCACACCCAAGCAGGAGGGCGTTGAAGACCTAGTCGCCAAAGCCGCAACCGCCACGGAATCTTCTCCGAAAAAGTCGAAGAAGAACGACTACGGTCTGACTCCTGGCACGACTCCGTATCCCAATTGGCCACACCCAACTCCTGAGGAGTGTGAAGAAGTGAATCGTCTTCTGTCTAGCGTTCATGGCGAAGTCAAAGCTCCAAAGATTGTTCCTCCTCCGTCACTAAATGTTTCCGGTTGTGGAGAAGTGCCTTCGGTTCTAGATGCCCTGATTCGTACTCGCCTTTCTGCTGCGACATCCGGCACAAACTCATCGCGCGCGTTTGCCGGACTTGTGCAGCACTTTGGTATCCTCCAGGAAGGCGTTGGTAAAGGCAGCGTTGACTGGAACAAAGTTCGTCTAGCTGATACCAAAGACGTCTTTGAGTCAATCAAGAGCGGCGGGTTGGCGGACGTCAAGAGCAAGGACATCAAGAAGATTTTGCAGATGGTGTGGGAAGAGAACCAGGCTAGGCGAGAACAGCTTATTGCATCAGGTGCTGCTCCTGGATCTTCAAATGAAGCCCCCGACGAGAAGAACGCTGAGATAGCGAAAGCAGATGATAACGTCATCTCTCTCGACCATCTTCATCTCCTCTCAACGGATGACGCCTTCGAAGAGCTCACTAAATACCCTGGCATCGGACCGAAGACGGCTTCTTGCGTGCTTCTGTTCTGCTTGCAGCGGCCGTCGTTCGCCGTAGACACCCACGTATTCCGCCTCTGTACGTGGCTCGGTTGGGTCCCGCCACCTGGTGACCCAGCTCTGCTCGCGCCAGGAGCGAATGGAAAGCCCGGACGACCGAACCGCAACTCAACATACGCGCACTGCGAAGTACGGATCCCAGATCATCTCAAGTACCCGTTGCATCAGCTCTTCATCAAACATGGTAAAACATGTCCTCGGTGCCGAGCTATCACTGGCGAGAACAGTGAGGGTTGGGATCAAGGTTGCGTCATCGATCATTTAGTCCAGAGAACCGGTGTCAGGAAGGGTGCAAACGCGAGTCCAGCTAAGGGTGCAAATGGTCTCAAAGCGAAGCCCAAGGCGAAGAATAAGAAGAAGGACGAGGAATACGACAGCGATCCGGAAAGCAGTGACCTTACCGATCTCGACAGCGACGTCGAGCCCGAGGAGCCCGAGGAGCCCGAGATGATTGATGGCTCCACTGACATAGAGAATGAAGACGATATCGAGCCAGCCAATCGCCCTTCCGTGTCGGAGTAAGATTTGAGAACGGTCTATAGGAGGAGGAGCACCCAGTGGTCATATATTGAATGTACGATACTACTTTTCTGTTTTTAGTCGCGCGTTTCATGTATGACGGTTGCAACACGTTTAGTGTTTAGAGCCTTGGACTGGCCTGCGGTTGGCTTGCAGGAATTTCTCGGACTTGGTCAAATCAATTCAGAACGATGGTACTGTGCATATCAACTTCAGACTCAACATCTTTCTCTGTATTCACCACAGTCTTGTTCTCAACTTCTTTTGTCTTGGGTTTGTAATGTCATGTTTTTCTAACATATCTACAGTGTGGGGCCACCGTTTTAGAAGGTGGAGTTGACGTTGTATCGGCAGAAGGGACTTGTACCGGCAATCTAAAGCCCTGTCCGCCAAGACCGTGAAAGCAACAACACAAAGCTTCGTTCGACGTCAGAACACTTTGTGTCATACGGCTGTGCGATCCCAAAAGGTACTGTTTTCATCATTCGAGGAACATTTATATTACCGTTGCATATTCGTCCTACCTCTGATGTATCCTGCACCAATCAAATTTCTCATATTAGATATCTGATAACAACCCCGGCTATAGTAACCCCGCATTACATGAAATCCGACCAAGGCGGCGCTGGAGGCAGATCAAGCAATCAAAAACATGATACGCATGCATGGTACCCGACTGATATAGTCTCTTGTCTGCGTTGTTCGAGTTTGATCGTTGAATTTTCGAACACAGGATCCAGTCACCATGTTCGTCAAACCGTTTCTAGTGGCACTGCTGGCGCCCTCTATCCATGCGCTTTTGCGCTTCTCTTGCTCTCAGCTTGTTGTCGAGCGTCTTGATCCGCTGGTCAATCCGGGACAGCAGCAGTCGCCGCATTTGCATCAAATTATAGGTTCGTTATTCTTCAGCAGAGCATCGGTGCAAGTCACCTGTACTAACTTCTATATTCCAGGCGGCAATACATTCAACGCCTCCATGGATCCCAACGTAGCGCCTCCGGAGATAGCAACATGCACGACCTGCACCTTCGCCGAGGACTTTAGTCACGCCTCGTCACCCCTATTCGCGCATACCTAAGCTAACCACTTGCAGCAACTACTGGACTGCCGTTCTATTCTTCCGAGCCAAAAACGGAACGTTCAAACGCGTACCCCAGAAAGGAAATGTCAACTTCGAACAAAGCACCGGCGGGATGACCATCTACTACATCCCCAAGAACGGCAACGGCCCCGCTAATGGGGCTGTCACGGCGTTCAAGAAAGGGTTCAGGATGATCGTTGGTACGCCGACCTCTTCTACTATCCATCTCGTACTATCAAAGTGCAAATAGACGAGAGGACAGACGTTTACAAAACCACATAGGAAACCCCACCTACCGCACCGAATCCCAAGCCAAGCAATTCCGTCAACTCACCTACACCTGCCTACAGAACATGAACACGCGCTCCCCCGAAACGCTCGACTTCCCCAAAAAGCCCTGCCCCGCTGGGATAATGGTCAACGTGCGGTTTCCGACATGTTGGAATGGCAAGGACCTCGATTCGCCGGATCATATGAGCCATGTTGCTTATCGTAAGGCATTTTTCAAGTAGTTGTTGGCGTGGTTGTTGTGTTTGCACCGAACTAATACGGGATGCACAGCGAGTTCCGGTACTTTTGAAAGCAACGGCCCTTGTCCGAGTACGCATCCGGTTAAGATACCGCAGCTCTTTTATGAGGTTATCTTCGCGACGGAGAAGTTCAAGGATATGTGGCCGGATGATGGGAGTCAGCCTTTTGTGTGGTCGTTTGGAGATATGTATGTGAACATCTAGTTCTAACCCGAGGCGCGGGATATGCTGACAGAGCGCAGGACCGGATACGGTAACCATGGGGATTACGTCTTTGGTTGGAAGGGCGATGCGTTGCAGAAGGCTATGGACTCAAACTGCAACATCAACTGCCCGGAGTTGAAGTCGCAGTCTATCGCTACGGGAAACAAATGCGCGCAGCAGCAGAAGGTCAAGGAGGATATTGATAGTTGGTTGACGGAGCTGCCGGGTGGTATGCAGGTCATGTAATCATCTGTCATGCATGCCATCTCTTGTCAAGCGCTGTTACAGAGTGTTATAGTAGAGATATACAATTCCTTACGTCCTTGCACCACCGCCTATTCTGCATCCTCATTTTCTTTGTGACCTGTTAGATCTCCCGACGCGTAGTTGAAAGCGCACGACTGCTTTGCGCTCCCCCATATATCGCTTTGCGGAATAATATATGCCGAGAGCACAAGAACGACAGGCCCGCGCAGAGAGATGAAATGAGGTACTAGAATATAGCATTGCCTTGTCACGAACTTGTGCACATGGTTCTGCGATAGTGATGCGTGATAGCGATATCATGTATTAGAATAGATACTTGATGATAATCAAGCCTTCCACTACTGCCCTTCCTCCAAACCGACACATCCAGCGACGTAGTATAGTCGATGAATCCAGAACCGGGACCAACCTCGGATGCTAAGCCAACGTCTCTCTCTCTCATGATCTGCCATCTACGAACACTGTCCCCACTTAGATTGGCACCTAAAAGCATTAGCAAACTCCACGACAATACTCATACACCAAATCAAGCATGCTCACCAATTCGCCGCACCACAATAGTCAACCTAAACTTCACGTCAGCAAACCCACAATTCACACCAAGTATCAACCACTCACCCCAGTGCCACAAAAGTTACTCCCCGAACAGCACAATCCAGCCGCACACCTCTTATTCACGAGCGGGCCGCACGTCTCGCCGCCGCCCGCAATCCCAGGAGCCTCCGGCGGATCCGCTGGTTTCGGCTGGCTATCGCACTTCCCAAACCCGGCCTGACATCCCGCACCACAGTAAATGCCCTGGTCTTGGATGTCGTTCTTGGGACCGCAGTGGCCGGCTGAGGAGCAGCAGCGGTAGTAATAGCCGGCCAGACCGGCGCCGGGGCATGAAACACCGCCTTGAGCGCTGCCGCAGATGTCGATCATGGGAACTCCGGAGGGGAAGGTCGTCGGTGTTGCTGCTGTGGTGGAGGTTATGAGGGTGGAGGGACTGCTGCCGCTATCCGCGCAAGAAGAGCCTGTGCCGGAGAAGGCCCTGAGACAAGTTGCTGGGTCGCAGTGCGCGGGACTGGTGTCGCACTGTTTCATGATTAACAAAAAAATGACTTGCGGTCTCGACGGTATGGACAACGAACCCATCCGTATTGGCTACCTAGAACGCAAGTTAACTCCTGATCTCGAGCTGGGAGAGGAAGAAGACAAACAGCATGTTCCCGCTGCGCAGATCTGATTCCCGTAGCTGGGACCGCAATTCTGTGCTACAGCAACAAAAGCCAACGAGAAAAAAGCGATAATAAATGCGCGCATTATGATTATAATGACAATGGATCTAGTAACCAAGCGATTAACTTATGAACAAAGTCAAAAGTCGCAGGACGGTGCAAGAGACGAGTACTTTTGTCTGATAATTATAAAAAGAATGTCGAAAAGCCTTTCGATGCGCGATAAAGCATTGCTTTAGTAGACCCACTACTTCTGAATATCTTTCGCCCTCCCCGCCCCCCTGCTCCCTAACACGGCGTCGCTCGGGACGACCAATGTAGCGCAATGCCAACGACTGACGCCAAAGCTCTAGGAAAGCTCTGGCTGCCGCTAGTTAAGGCTGAATACTAACGCTACGAACGCGTGTCGCCCAAAGAAGTAGCTGGGCAATATACACTCCACAGCGTAGAAGGTTTGGTGGCTTCAATCATAGTTCAACCCACATGACTCAGCTATTCCCTAAACAGAGTTACACCCTCCCTAAGAGGTCCGCATCGCTAAGCTAGAACACGCTCAAAAAGCCATGGTGGAGAACTTACTTGCCTCACCGCATTGGTGGTGCACGAGCAAGCGACAGCTGAGTGACGTGGAACAGTTTGGTGGACACCTAGCCGTATGCGGGCTACGCCTCTTTCTCCAAGAACAATGATATGGCTTGGCTCAGGGCTTCCAATTCTTGCTCGTTGGCAAGGATTTTGCTTGAAGGCTGCTGTGTGCTTTTTCGAATGTGAATGCGTGGAATGCATGTCGTGGAATTTCGCTTAGTACAAGCATGCCGTGACCAGTCGCTCGGGAGCGGTACCAAAAGGCGTACCTCATCTGTTCAGCTGTTACTATTATTTGCTCTTGCATATTCCTGCGAGAAAATTCTGAACGTGTATATAAAAGGCGATCAAACGCGCCATAGTTGGCTCAATGGCTATCGGAGCATAGACACATAAACGGTCGTCGTGCACATGAAATATCTGTTCACCGACTTCATCGATGACAGTTTATCGAGCTACTATTGAGTAGGGGCAAGACGTACTAGTAAAGATGAGTTGTACGAATCAGATTTTGGTACAAGCTGAGAAGCTCGGGCCAATTGAATTGGTGGACATTAACACGAGAGCTGAAGAAGAATCAGTTTGCGAATACGACGAGGCGGTTAGCAAAAGACTACTTCCCCTGTTTCTAGCGCAAGAATCATGCCGCGCAGCATTCGGGACCTAAGCTGAGCCAAATATATGCATGCATTATGTTCAGTGAATCTTGGTGCATTGTACTACCTAGATATGAGCATGCCTTCCTTTTCCATAGTCGTAAACGCTAATCGGGGCACTCGTGTTATAATCTGTCATGGTCATGTCCAGTTCCCATGCTTGCAAAGCCAACCGCTTTTATCGTACGCGGAGAGGAGAATCGCCAAGGTCAGAGTGATGCAATCACTGCCCAGCCTGGATCAAGTAGCCGCCATCCACAGGGATTGTCTAGGTTCTACGTTAGCAGCAACTCGCATAATAATGAGATTTCCTTACCTGGCCGTTCAGATATTGACAGCTCGCACAAAAGAGCTCCGCGGCAGCCATATCTCGATCGTTACCCGGGCGTTGAGAGGGCAAGCCGCCCTTGTGCTCCTTCGGCATCTCGCTTTTCTGATTGTCCTTGCTGTCTCCTGTAGTCATCTCGGAAGGGAAAACGCCAGGCGCGATGCTGTTCACTCGGATCTTGAAACCAGATTTCGCAATTTCGGCTGACAGAATCTTGTTTAGGTGGACAAAGGCACCCTACGACGCGTTGTAAGAGAAATGGCCCTGGGAGATCTTAACCAGACTTGATATACTGGTGATGTTGATCGCAGTGCCGGAGTATCCGTACTGGTGCTCGGTCGCTTTCTGGAGCAGAGGCAGAAAGCCGGTCGTCGTGAGAAAGGGACCAACAACATTAGTGGCGTAGACCGATGTCCACTCTTCTACCGAAGCGGGCTCGAACCAGTTCCCACGTAGCTCTTCTGTAGAGTCACCTTGTGTCCCGGTCTTGCCTTCGGCGATTCCAGCGTTGTTGACCAAGATGCAGAGACACTTCTCGCGGGATTCGATCTCCTTGACGATTTTCCTGAAAGTGTCAGCGTGTTCATTCCTGCAAAGGTCCTGCAACAAACATACTTGACACCCTCCTTGCTCGCTACATCGCCTTGGAGAGGGATGATCTGGCCGGCAATATCCTTTCCATAGATCGCCGCGACTTTGTCCAACTTCTCCTCTGTCCTCCCCACGATATAAACCTTGGCTCCGTTGACCGCGAGAGCTTGGGTGATCATTAGGCCGATACCTACAAGCCCAATCATCAGCGTCCGCCAATATTACTGGCCAGTATTCGTACCTGATCCTCCTCCAGTCACCAATGCGACTTTGTCCTTGACATTGAACACCTCCCCGAGCTGCATATCCGCGTTGTTCGACATCTTGTGGTATGATCGTACGAGTTGCTGGTTGTGTATTGGATTCGTCTGGACTGATGCAGTTATGCGGGTATTTTTGTTTGGAGAGGGGTGCTTGGATTGACGTCAGCGTAACGACGCGTCTCAGCATCGAGCTAATCAATATCGCGTCCGCAACGAGTACACTTTCGTGGTTGTCCACTTTTTTTTCGCAGTATTTCGGCGGCTTGAATCCTTTTGTATTCCGCCACGAATGACGTGCAGCAAACGTAGATTGCTTTAACGCTAAGTAAGCAGACGGCGTATAATAGAGATTCTTTGTCAGACACGGTGCGAAGATAGCGTTGTATGTTTTTAAGCGGCGAAGGCAGCAAACGCTTGATGGTGCGTACGATGTTTTGAAGCATACTGATAGTATAGTAGGAAAAGTAAGAGAGGGCCGACGAGGTCACCAGATCCAAGTTGCAAGAACGATCGAAGATGTGAGACGTGAGAGTAGACCCGGAACAAGGAAACTGGGTGTGTGGAACAAAACAGGAATTAGCAGGGGCATGGAGGTGATTTCTGTCCTGCATGATCGCAATATGCTTGAAGGTCTGTTGTCATGATACATATGTACATTCGTGCTCTGAGGCACCCGCAGTCGGCGTTCGACGTCGGCGATCACGTCCACCATCCGATGTGCCGTTCTTATGCGCACTGTCGGAAGCTCATATCGGAGACTTGACAAGCTCGGCGATCTGCTGCTCGATGCTCTTATCATCCAGTCCTGTCCAAGACGTTAGCCGAAGTCCTCCCAAGCCCATAGATAGAAGCTTGCCTACCTTTTAGCGAGATCGACTTCTCCTTCCCGAATTCTGTGAAGCCGCATGTTAGCCATGCTCGGACGTGTCCGTTCTCCACCCCAGCTTAAAAAATATGGCAATGTTGTAGTCCAGCAGACTCCAGCTCTTTCGCAACTCCCTGGGGGGAACGACGGTATCAGGGGCCAACGCACCGTATCGCGCATACACCTTGGGCTCGGTGCCGCTCGCTTCTCGGATCAGGATGGGCGTGTATGGGTTGTGCTTCTTCATGGTGGGGTAGGACTTCGTGAGGAAGCTCCTATCAGGCCGTCAGTCAACCATCCACCCTTTCCACTACACCATGCAGCTGTTGCCGGGCGTGTCGGTGAAAGTCGCTGTGCATGGCGGAAAGCCGGGCGCATACCTCGTGGCGGCGCTATGTTCGCTCGTCTGGCAGAACAAGAAGCGCAGCTCCTTCAGCTGCTTCGCGAATCCGTACTTGGACGCCATGGTGACGATGGCGGCTCTCAATCGCAGTCGGTCGTCTCTGCAGCGCAACGTCGAACGTCCAAGCACCGTAGCCGCAAGCGCAAGCCTCGAGCATCGCGCCTTCCCCTTTGCAGCTAGCTAGCCAATCGGACGGCGTCCGACGTTCTCCCGATTCCTTTACTCACTCACCGTGATGACTGTGCACCGGGGCCCGACAACGGCAGCGGCTCTTTGCTAGGTACGACTCCCACGTCCTCCCCCAAACCGCCCAATTCTCCCTCTGCCCTGCGCAGCGCCGTCGCAAACAGGAAGATAGGCACCATGTCGTTCCGCCCGGGCTCCCGCATCTTCAACGCCTTCCGGCCCTTCTTCCGACAACCGCTGCTCCGCCGGAACCAGACCACGGCCGCGCCTGAGCAGTCCCGCTTCCAGAAGCTATGGAACAGCCCCATTGGGCCCAAGACGGTGCACTTCTGGTACGTCAGTCCTTGTTCTCTATAAAGCGACAAGCACAATGCGACGCACGCACACTACAGCGTACCAGCGTGCCGCTCATCTACATACGACTATCCGCAGTGAACCGTAGGCTGACTGAGGAACGCAGGGCACCCATCATGAAATGGGGTCTCGTCATTGCCGGCGCCTCTGACCTCATGCGGCCTGCCTCGCAGCTCTCGCTCAACACAAACGCCGCACTCATGACCACCGGCCTCATCTGGACCCGCTGGTGCTTCGTCATCAGACCCCAGAACATCTTCCTTGCCACCGTCAACTTCTTCCTCTTCCTTACGGGTGCCACCCAGGTTACCAGGATACTCCTGTATCAGCATAGCCTGAAGGGTGCCGAGGGCCAGGCGGAGCAGGAAGGAAAAGAGATGAAGGCTGAGCTGAAGGAGGTGGCCGAGAAGGTCGAGAAGGTCGTCAAGTCATAAGGGCGTAGAGGCATGATTTAGGACTTGTTTCGGGAAAGCCGGGATAGGACGAGTGCCATCGCTGGATATGTATTCGGGTTTGGAGTTCGCAATGCGGGTCGTTCCTGACTTCGAGACGATTGGGCTGTACAATGTACCTCTTCCATGACGCGAGGTAACCGTAGTCGAAATTGCGCCACACTAGCCTCAATGACCATGCACGGCGCCAGGCCTGGATAATTCCATGCCATGTATTACACTAGCGTTCAACGAACGCAGAGAAACCCCGAATCTTTTGACCTAGGCATTGTTTACCTCCCACTCAGCAGTTTGCTGGCAGTTTTCGTATGCACGTGCCGAGAGGCGTTTTTAGCTGTTCTATATATAGTAAACTGCCGGAGGCGTGGTGTTTACCTCCGTCTGGCAGTTAGTGGCGTTAATCAGCGCACTCCGAACCTCAAAATTAACAGGCTCCTAATCCAGCACTGTTTTTGTCGCAATCCACCTCAAAAATGGCCAGAACCCGCAAGAGGACTCAAAAGGCCCAGGAATCCGATCTCCAGAAGACCCCTCCGCGTAGTAGTTCGCGCCCAGCACGCCCAGAGGCATCGTCTCCTCTTAAAAAGAGGCCTAGGACCACGAAGGGCAAGAAAGAGGCCCAGCCAATTAACCCACCCACTCCAGACGACGGTGTTGATGTGTCTGGAGGTAATAGTGGGCCTGCTGAACCTGCGGAACCTGCGGAGTATAGTGGTGACGACCCAGAAGATCCTATTCCCGTTGTTGATGACGAGGAAGATCTGTTAGTTATTACAGTACCTTCGCCACTCCTAGTTAGGCCTGCTGTTAACTCCGGAGCCACTCGGAAGGTGCCTGTGAACCTAGCCGATCCTATTCTACGCTCTTCCGCCACACCAAACTCTTTCGGCACGCCGGCTCCTTCTTTTAAGGTACGAGACTCTGCTACTCTGGCTCTAGGTGTAGCGCTAGGCGGCAAGCCGCCACGTGTGAAATGGACCGAGACGATGGAAGAGGTGTTGCTCTAGGCTCTTAAAGAGATCGTTAAACGTGGGAAAACGGCCAATAGCTTTAAAGCAGAGCACTGGAATAAGGTAGCAGATAAGGTTCGCAGGGTATACACGGGTAGGGTGGCGGTGATTGGCAAGAACTGTAAATCAAAGTATGAGATATTTCGAAAGTCCTGGAGTTTGTGGCAAGATCACCTGGGTTCTGGATTATCTGGATGGGAGGATAACGAGGAGGGCTTACCTTAATCAAGCAAGGAGGTTATGGATAGCTACTTTAGCGAGCATCCTGAGTTTAAGGCGTTTCGATTCGAACCCCCTCCGGGCTATAAATACCTCGTCAATATTATCGGAGATCGTGTTGCAACAGGCGAGTTTGCGATCGACGCAGAGGCAGAGGGTAGTGACGACTGGGCATCAGAGCTTCCATCTGATAACGTCGATGATGAAGAGGAGAGTGGGGAAAGCGAGGATAACGAGAGCCAGCCTTCAATCGAGCGTTCTCAATAGGTAGCCACATCACGATCGTTGTCCGTTGTAGCTACTTTGTTGTCAACCTCCGATAGGTCTCTTATAGCCGCACAACACAGGAAGCTGGAGAAGAAGCGTTAGAAGGAGCAAGCCAAAGGTGGAATGCGTAAGCATATGGCAGAGAAGAAGGCTAAGAAGGGAGGGGAGGGTCGTGTGCGTGAAAAGGGTGAGAAGAAGTCCGATCTGTTAGCGCGATCTCTAAGTGAGTTTGATGGGCAATCGGCTAAGGTTCTAGAGGGTTTTATAAAGAAGCTAGACAAGAATATAAAGAACCCAATCCAGCAGGCTGTTAAACTATTTAAGAGGCAGTTAGCTGGAGAGTTTAAGGCGGAGGTGTACCAGGTTATCTCTCTACTTCAAGATGAGGCGAAGGCAAGCGCCATGCTCGCGATAAAGCCGGAACGCCGAGCTGGATGGATCAAATATGAGCTAGGGCAATTGTTCTCCTAGAATGTCTCTAGCCTATAATCCGAGCGCCCGTCTATGTTCCTAATAGGATTCCCACATACATTCGGCCAATTCCGTGCGAAATTCGTCGTCGGTAAGCCTCGATCGCCACCCATCCTCCATTTTAGTGTCACCCTGGCATATTAACCCATCCGCCTCCGCCTCATTCGCCTCCGCAGCGACGTCGATACCCTGCTGGCTGTTGAGCCAGTTATAAAGGGCTACACAAGCGTATACGATAAACACCTGAGTCCGAATGCTGAAGCCTAATCGGGCCCCCCGGAGGATCTTGAACCGTCTCTTTAACACGCCGAAGGCCCTCTCTACAGCCATCCTCAACAATAAATGCCGTAAGTTGAACAGCTCTTGAGGCGTTTTCGGATTCCTACTATTGACATCCCACTCGCTGATGTGATAACGCGTTTTTTGATAGGGAACAAGCAGCAGCCCATCCATCGAAGAGTAGCCACCATCCGCTAGAAAATAGGTATTTGGAGCCGGGGCCTTGAATCCTTTAAAGCAGGCATTCCGGAAAACACAGGCATCATGTGCGGAGCCCTCCCATCCAGCAAGAACAAACCAGAAGTTGAGGTCGAAGTCCACACAGGCGAAAACATTCTGTGAGTAATAACCCTTCCTACACCGCCATGCTGACTTAATAGGAAACTTCTCGCCAGGCTTAACAGCGTTCCTACTGATGGAGATAGGTATATAGGTCCCATCCACAGCTCCGCGGCATTTGTTAAAGAACGGCGAGTAGGTTTTTAATGTTGAAATCCGCAAGGGTACCTTATCCTCTAGGGGCCGCACCACCTTAGGATAGAGGTTATTGCGCAGGATAGTAAGTACCTCGTGGAAAGCGCGATGTAGAGTCCTTGTGCTGTGCTGGAATTGTTCGCGCAGGTAGCGATACGACTGATCTTTGCTGACAACCGCCATAAAGATGCCCAGCTTCTCGTCAGCATCCACCTCCCCCGAAGCCGTCAATCCCTCGTCGATCAGCAGCTCTAGGAGGGCCTCGAATTGCTCCTTATGCAAGCCAGTGATATTGTAGATCCTATCCTAGTGGCCTTCGCGCATAGCCTTTACCTACTCCGATTCACGGCCATATTCCATCCTATCCACACGCAGGCCGGTGGGCCTATAGAGCACCTTATCGAGAAACAATCGCATGGCGCGCGATCGAGATTGCCGCTGTAGGTCTACAGCGATTGCTGCTAGTATAATAGGGAGGGTTCTGCGCAAACGAATACGTGGGGAGCTGCGAATGCGAGCCATGGGGTAATAATAATAGCAAGAGTATGGAGTGACGTTATAGCGATGTTTGGCAGCCTCTGCTGGCAGTTTTTTCTGCACCTCTAAGGCACTAGTAGAAACTGCCAGCAGTTTTGCTGTTTTAGGCAGGTTGTTGTCCGTGCGAAGCCACTAAACGCCACCAATACGCCACCCTGGCAGAATTTTCTGCTGGATTGGCTCCGGAGGTAAACACTAGGCCGCCAGCAGCTTCTTAGAAACTGCCAGGGGCACGGGAGGTAAACACTAGACCCTCAGCAGCTTCTTAGAAACTGCTGGCAAACTGCTAAGCGGGAGGTAAACACTGCCCTAGTGCAATAACTTGTGACGGTTGCTCTCCACCAACATTTCATTCACCAGCTGAGCACTACTTTTAAAGAATGAATCCATTACTTGTACGTATAGCTGGGTATCTAACGGCAAAACAAATGACGTGAATCGCTGCAGCCGAAACCAATAATGGGTATAGGTGCGAATTTCATAAGCATCCTGAGCTCTGAAAAACACTAGCAATTGCAAAGAAACACATAATGCGACAGGAAAGAACTCCTCGCATCTTACACTCTGATAACAATGTGAACACCTATTCCTCTTGCCTCGCGTATACAGCACGCGAGACATGTGCGGCCGACTCGACCAATGATCGCGTGGAAACCCCTCTCGGCGCACCACGAACGGGCGAGAAGCTCTAGATCTTTCGAAGCACGAGCATCTAGCACAAGCACGGTATTGCCTCCATCCTCGAGAACCGCTTCCTGCTTTTCTTCTCGCGGCGAACCCAGTGGTGACGGCACTGGCGAAGTATATGCATGATGCGTGAAAGGTAAGGTGAAGTTCGGGTCCAAAACATCCGTTACTGATATGAGCTTGTACTTGTGGGATACGTGGAGCGGGTGTGCATTCATGGGCTCCGCCTTTGGCATCAGTGAAGCGCCGGGTTCTCCATCCGGTACAGGGAAGTGCGTGCGAGTTGGTGCGATGCTTGGCGAGTCTGGTGGATGTGAGAGCAACGGCTCAAATCCGTGTGAATTGCGACGAAGTAGTTGAGACGACAGAGTACTGCTGTTGCGGGTGCTGTGTATACTGCGTTTAGATGACGTGCGTGACAGCGACGATGTCTGCGAACGTTTCAGGACATGAGGCATGCTTGGCGTCGGTGCTGATGCAGGCGGCGTGCAAGGCCAGGAGCTAACAAAGTAGACGTCATGAGTTAACGACAAAATACTCGATGTGCCACGAGCCAATACACTGAAGGTGACCGATGCGGCATAGGTCTCAGCCTTTGTAGTTCTAGTGGATGCGACATCATTGCCCGATAGTTCTGCGTCGATAGACTTCAAGGTCCACTTTGAGAACTCGACAGCCGGGATGGGAGGGGTGGGGTTATCACGAGGAAGCGTAAGATCTTCTGCCTTGACAGTTGACTCATCGAGACCAGGGACGACGGCGGATTGCTGCAGAACAAGGTCCTCTTCCGCGACGATTCGAGCTGGCTGAACAGACTGAAGTTGATTGCTGTTGACGGCGTACCAACCGTCACTTGAGCCGTCAGGCAATTTCGAGAACGTTATCCATCCCATGCACTCAACGGCGCCTTCAAGGCAACCCAAGACGCGAGAGACAACGCAGGCTTTGCTCCACCATGTCCTCTCCGCGTAGATAAACCCACCATACAAATTGGCGGAGTCCCCAAGAGCAGAGAGGGCTAATTTGTCATTCTCTAGCAAAGTCGACATGAGAAAATGCGCAATGGCTTCACCCGGCAGTATCAGGCCCGTCAGATACGAACGACTCAGCCATCCGCCTATGTTGATGGCACGTTCCGGGGTATCAGCGTGGCCGAGTAGCGTGGTCGAGAGCGGAACCTGAAGCGACCGCTTGTCTCTGGCCAGATTCGGTCTCTGTAAATCTCCAAAGTAGCTGTCAGGCATACCGGCATTTGAGCGTGGTGTTGCTAATGGTGTCCCGTATACACTGATGGACGAGGGAGTAGTTGGATCGAAATACTGTTCGTAGGGCGAGGATGCTTGATCCGGCGCTTGAGCGACCTCAGGAGCACAAATCTTCTGAGCGAGCCCCGTGACTACTGAAACAATGCCAGGCCATTGTATGGTCTGCGCGAAACGAAGCAGGCCGGAGAGCTGCCGAGCTTGATGCTGCGGTAAGAAAACCATGTCCCATTTCACATTTTCCTTTGGTGTGCTCGGAGCAAGGAAAGGCAGTAGCCTTTGTGACTTTGGCTCCGGCGCGGACGTGCCTGCATTGCCATCCTTGATGATTATAATATTCTCAAGAAATCGTCGCGCCAAGACGAGATCCCAGTTCGTTTTGCGTGTCTTCAGTTTCAAGAAGCCTTCGAAGTCCTGAGGACTGACATGCATCTGGCTTTTGACGTCATCGGCATCCATGCTTGTTACCGCGTCCAGGCGAAGTAGAAGCTCACAGGCCAAAGTGATTTGTAGGAGAAGAATTTCACGATCTCTCCACAGCGGCGGCCTACCAGGGTCGATATCCGGCTCCGACTTGCTCCAGAGAATTTGACCAAGCCGTATTCGCCATTCAACCAGACTAAAGTCGAACCATACCCCTCTCAGCCGTAGAACCTTGAGCAATGTGTCGATCTGGACTTTCATGCCGGTAGGATCGTCCGCGGTACCGTCATATCCCGGTGGGGTGAGAAACTTTCCGAACAAATTCGCGTACAGATCACCAGAAGACTGGTTATTGAGGATTGTCAACCGTTCGGGGCTGCCATGGAACGCCTCCATCAAGTCGCCGAGCTCAACCAGGCGGTCGGAGACCATGTCCTTATCGACCACTCTGATACCAAGTCGCTCCGGGTATTGCTGCATCAGATCTTTGTTTCTCATTGCTTCCAGATATTCGTTACTTGTCTGTGACTGTTGAAGATGGGTGATGAGGTGGTCAGATTGTGGCAGTTCGAGAAAGTGTGCAAACCCGACAGTTCCCTGTATTCAAGTGTAAGCACATATCCCAATGCGTTGCTTGTCTTGGATATACTCACGGGCTCGAGTCCCTGAGCACTGAGCATGCTCGGTACCTCGACGACTTCTAGATCATAACCTTGATAAGGCTTATCCTGATCTGTCCCCTGCTGCAATGCTGGCAGATGCCGGTGAAGAGTTGCGACAGAGAAGGCGGGCTCCGCGAGCTGCAGAGAATCCGACACATCCTTTATGACCAAATCCTCGTCCCAGGGATACGACGTCCTAGGGATCGGTCGTCTCTCAGTCTTTTGGATGAAGAAGTGCGGGGCGCCCGAGAAGAGCGAATGTATGTGCTCTTCACTCAGGTACTCCACCTTTGGCCCCACCTTCTCTTGCTCTACGGGTGCAGGCTCGGGCTGGGGCTCGGGCTCGGGGGGCGGCGCGGGCAGCGAGGGGTCCTCTACCTCAGCCTTGGGAACATGGACGGAGCTGCTCGACTGTGCGGGTCTCGTCGTTTCGGCGACCTTGGAGTCCCGAGGGGGGTCTCGAGGGGCCTTTTTGCGGACGGGAACGGGTATCTTGGAGGCAAAGGGAGCCATTAGCTTCTGTAACCACACTGCACATGGCGGGGAGATGGGGTAGGTGGTGGGCGTACAGGTGCAGCCGGCCTGTCGCCTTGCTCTTGCTTCGTCTGCCTTCTCGACCTCACACTGAAGAAGTCAGCAAGCCTCTGCCGCCTGCCCTTCTTCGCGTCGCCCGTGGCTGCTAGCCCGTCGGCAGCGGTCTTCTGGCGTTTGCGCAGCGGCATGTCGAAAGCGGTACGGTTCGTGCAGCCAGAAGGCGTGACGCATGCTGGCGACGTAGAAAAGGCTGAGGAAGTCGCGTCCCTGACAGCATCAACAAATTGCCCGGCCAGTCCCATGCATCAATGCCCTGGGCGATCGATCACAAACGGGGCCGCCCTCCTGGGGACGCCACCATGGCGCGCGGAGCTCGTTCCCTGTCGCGCATCCCGCCTATTATCGAGCTCTTGTTTCATTTCAAACGGCCGGTTTGCACGAGCTGGCGGATACGTAGTGGGGTCCTTAGTCATGCTGGTCGACCCACATGCCCCCACGGCTGCCATCCACCGCGTACCGCAACGGCTATGCACTGCGGCTGCCATTCACTACGACTGCTAAGCAAAATAGTTGAAGACGGCAGTTTCCCTCAATTCAAGGAGACGACCGAGCATGACGAGCGACGTTACGGCAGCTTCGTAGTCGCAATTGTTAGTCACCTACATGCATACGATTGGTCGCCGTGGTTACACAAACGGAAGGAGTCGCAGCCTCCAAATCTTTTACGTTTTTCTTATCATGTCCATAGAACCGTTCTTGCTAACACCACCAGCCTCGTCATCATGGGGCTCTTCAAAGATGCTTTCAAAAAACTGGATGAGATTGGGAAGGCATGGGCGCTGTTGCCGGTGTTGCTATGCCTGCTTTTGAAGGGGCGGGTAAAAGTGGAGAGGAGAATGCTGACGAGATTGAGGTATGAACCATCACAATAAGTTAGTAGGACGATGAAGCTGGAAAAAGGAATCTTTTGTTGGAACTCCAATACGAAGGGAGACAGAATCATAATGGCCAACCTCAACATGGAAAGTAACTCTGACCTATGACAACGTGCACTATGGGACTTCGCACCAAGCGGTAGACTGCATGCGCTCCGCCCAGGGCTGTTCTCCAGTCACGTGTTGATGTTACACAAACCATCACCACCCAATCGGTTAGCTCAGTTTCCAACCATTCACATTTGAGCCAGCCCCGCCTCAGCCTGTTCCACGAAAGCAACTTCCATCGGTCTGCTATTCAACCACGTTATCATCAACCCACCGCTCATATCGTGGCCATTATGGCGTTCTTCGGTCACGCTTGGAAAGCCCTCGACGGCTTTGGTCAAGAGGCGGGCAAACATATCGGCGGTGCGGCTGCTGAGACATGGAAGCATCTCGACGCGTTTGGTCAGGAGGCAGGCAAGAATATCGCCGTTGGTACTGTTAAGACCTGGAAGCATCTCGACAAATTCGGACAAGAAGCAGGCAGAAACGTGGCTGATGCCGCTGGACACGCTGGAGATTGGGTCACCAGCCACCCTCGAGAGACTGCCGGTATGGTGAGCTGTGTAGTCGCCGCTCCGATCACAATTGCTGTGACACCACTAGTCCTGGGCGCTGTGGGATTCACTGCCGGAGGTGTCGCTGCGGGTATGATCACCCGCCTCCCTTGGGAAACCATACCGAACAATTATGTTTATTGACATTCTCATGTAGGGTCCGCTGCCGCTGCTGCGCAAGCAGGTATTGGCAATGTTGCTGCTGGAAGTGCCTTTGCCATCCTCCAGAGCGCAGGAACTGGTGGAGCCGGTCTCGCAGTCGTCAATGGTATCGTCGGAACTTCCGCTACTGTGGCAGCTCTGGGTGCTACTACACCATCTCTTATCAAGGCGGCAAACGAGGGCAAAGACGGCGAGGTCGAAGAGGATGAGATCAAACAGGCTGAGAACATTGAGACTGAGACGCGTTCGGAATTAGGAGAAAAACTATCTGACCCGTAGCGGTCTTGATCTCGCTCAACCTAACTTCAAATACGACCGTATGTACATGAGAAACGCAAGAAAGTTGGCACAAGTGAGTATCTTTTAGTTTTGGAATGCAAATACTTTACTCCCCTTAGCCCATCTAGTAATAGAATCAATATAGCTTCTAGACACGAGGGAGAATTGGCATGAGGGAAAAGTGTATGTTTTTCTCGCGCCCACCAGTACCTTCGTAATTGTTCAGCCGCATGCTGACTGGTTGCCAATTCTGGATGTTACACAAGATTAGCCTCTCAACAGGGCCACAACACTTCAGCAGCTCATGATAGGAAGTCCTACTTCGCTTCCGCTTTTTCCTCGTCATTCATTCACTTGTCGTTTACCCCAAGGCCTTCATTTCTGACTCACATGATCCCATAGGCCTTTCAGCCGTACGACTCACCACACAACAACCTTTGCAACTCATCTACAATGCCATTACCCAAAACCCTCAGCCGCGCTGCTGCAAATACGAAAAACTATGTCGTGAAAAACCCTGGCAAAACAGCCGGAGTGGTCGTAGCACCTTTAGTCGCCGCCGCCGCTGTATCACTAGCTCTGGGCGCCATTGGATTTGGAAGCGGAGGAGTTGCTGGTGGTATGCACAATCATTCGTTATGGAATGAATATCGTATTTGTTGACATGCTTCGAAAGCTAGTTTTGCTGCGGGTACTCATGCGGGCATAGGCAACGTTGCTACCCCCAGCGTCTTTGCTTTTCTTCAGAGCGCTGGTGCTGGAGGGGCAGCTCTTCCCATTGTGCAAGGTGTTACTGGTGCGGTTACTGCTGTGGGATCTGTGGGTACTGCGACCACTCTTCAGAAGAGAAAAGCCACGAAAGAGGACGAAGAGAAGAAGAGAACTGAGGAAAAAGATATGAATGACGGGGAGATCAAGGGTAAGGACACCATGGACAAGTACACCATGGACAAGTACACCATGGACAAGTACACCATAGACAAGGAAACCATAGGCAAGGACATCGGGGACAAGAAGAACAAACTAAAGTCGAAGCTTTGATGCAATCTTAGGTGTGGGCTTGTTATTTGCTCGGAAACACCTGTTAAGCTCTTGCTATTTATTCCTTCACGTCTTGTTTTGTTTCTCTACTCAAGCTTGCTCTTTTCCGATTCATTGTTTCGATCGCCACCTCAAGAAGTTTCTAGCACAGTGCATGTCCACCCTCACTGTTGCATGAAATCCCGTCACCAACTGTATTCTCCTTTCTCTGCCGAATGGTCTTTCCCAAAACAACAAACACACAAACTCGTACCCCAGCAAGGAGAATCAGCACGATGGCGTTTCCGTTCACATATACAGATCTTGCTCGCTCGGCGCTTACCTACGTGGCGGCTCTCACTCTCCGCAAATACCTCCACCGGCATTCTACTGGAGCTCCAAAGAAACGAGGAGTCTTCTGCTGCGATGCTGGGGAGGAATTGAATGATGCAGACTGGGAGGATGTTTTCGAGAACGACGACAGCGACATGGGTCCGGGTGAACAGAAAGACAACGCTTGGGAGAAGATATTCCAAAAATTCGATGAGTGTCAGAAGCAATACCGATCAAGATGCATCAATAAGGGAGAGCGAATCATCTGTGGTGCTGAGCCTGAGAATGATGATGACAGCGAGAGTGAAGCTGGATCTAAATCGATGTTCGATATTATTTGAGATTGGGTGATGCAGCATTCTGATACAGCCGCCCAGCAGCTGTGAGCTTGCCGCTTGCTTGCTCTCACATTTACTGCAGGAGCGACATTACCAGTCGCTCTCTGCTCAATTGGATTTTGCCTACCAGGCATCGCTGCTTGTAAGTCGCGGATTTTCACTTACGCCATGTCTGTTGATCACCTGCTAATGCAGTCTGCATTATAGCTTCTTTGGCTACTTTCATTCATTCTCTGATTCACCGACAAACATGTTGGTCGTCACACTTATCTGATAGGCAACGTTGCAGAAGGTAGCATCTTCTCCATGCTGCAGAGTGCTGGCGCAGGCGGCCGATACTTGAACATGATAAGAGGTCACTTCTCCAACACCGTTACTGCTGGAGTGTGTGGTACTGCTTTAATGTCACTCATTCAGGCCCTAAGGTCGAACATGAGTACCAGTGAGCTCATTGGGGCGGAGCTTTTTGAGTAAGATATGGAAATTGAAGAGTCTTGGGAGTTCAGAATACGAAGAACTGGGACCGCATGTAGAAGCATATGGAAGGGATTCTGAGAAGCATACAAATGCAAGTCACAAAAGACATTGCATACCAAAAAAGAGGATAATCAAGTGTTTAGTCACGGGAGCTAAAGGACATCTAGAATTGAAGGTTCTATAACTTGCTCGAAACAAACCATGAGCGGTAAGATCGTTTTGGCGCGCTCCAAAGAGCAAGATCGCAATCCGAATGTGGCTTCTATGACCGTAGCTACGGATCTCAACTCGCGCTTGGAAGTACTTCTGACTTGCGATGAGGTTCTGCGATGAAATCACCCCCGTGAAGTCCAAATATGCATTTACTCCTGATGTCGGGGTTGCCTATAGCACGTTAGTAGTGGTTTGGAGAGCGTTTGGAAGCAATCAAATTTCATCATTCGTTAATTCACGTGTGATCTCCAGATGCCGTTTGTCCCCAGGTCATCATCCCCCGTACACGTGCAGCTCCATTTGCGGCGGTAAGAATCCGCGATATAAAAGCCGCAGCTCAAGTTGCAAGAAAGACTCTTATGCTTCTCTTCTCAACTTACATAACAAATACAGACTAGTACTGGGATCTATCATAACCAAGGCACCTGCGCGCACCGCTCCTTCCTCACTTTCACTAACACGCACGTCGCCGTCTCGTCACCGCCCAACTCCACCCACAAAAGTCAAAAAAAAAATCAACATTCACCACCTAGACAACCAGCCAGCCCCACTATATACCCTTTCACCGCTGCCAATGAACCCGCAATTTCCCTCTCCACACCGCGCAAACAAAACCAAACGCTCTCTCCCCTCCACCTCCACCACCCCGACCGCCACAACCCAGAATCAACCACCACCGCAACCGCAACCGCAATGTCCTCCTCAACGTACTCGCTCACGCGCCATCTCCAACAAACCGACATGCGCACGACGAAGCGCGACGCCGCCAAATCCGCCGCAAAGGCCGCCGTCACAGGCCCTCTCGCCTACCTGATCCAGCACCCAGAGCTAGCTACTAGGTATGCACTCCCCGTCGCCCTCAGCACGATTTCCCCCACTCTTCTTTCTCTTCTTCCGCTGGGCGCGCTGGGCCCCGCGCTGGGCTTTCTAGCCGTGGCGTTTGGGCGCTTCAAGTTGAGGCAGGAGGTCATGGGGGGTTACTATGCGCTGCTGCATTCGGCAGGACTGGTGGGGATTGGGGCGCAAGTGATGAGTTTGCTGAGCTTCATGGGGTTGGAGGCGTCAGGTACGTTGTATCCACTCGCTCTGTCTGTGATGCAGTGGGGTTATCGCGACTGATACATAGACATGTGTAGGTTCGGCGGGCGCGACGTGGTTCAAGTCGCTCGTTTCTTCTACCGTGGGCATGCGCACGCCTCTTGTGGGTCTGGCGCTTTCTGCGGTCTCGGCCGCGACAGGCAGTTTTGGAGTCTTGCCGTCTGTGCTGGGCGCTTCGAGCTCGAATCTGTTCTTGATGGAACTTCGCTCTTTTGCTGTGTTTCAGGGACTAAGTTGGACTACTAGACATGCGCAGACTTCGTGGTTCGACTTTGTCGCGTCGAGCTGGGAGACCAAGGTTGCGTTCCTGGCCCGCTTGGTGAAGAAAAAGAAGGACGGCGACGGTAAGAACAGTGGTGGCAAGGACGGCAATGCCGACACCAACGATCAAGAGCAGGAAGATTGGGCGCGAAAGATCCTAGGAACCATGACCGGGATCACCGACCGTCTCCCCATCGCCAGCATCAAGAAAGCCAAGGACGCCGTCGCCGACAAAGTCTCCTCGCTCCCATACGTCGGCAATAAGACCGCTCACGAGCCTAAAGAGCCCATCGACGAGTGGGTAGAAATGGAGTATGCGCCCGAGAAGGCGTCCCAAGTCGTCAACGACAATGCCTGGACCTCCTTCGCCTACGACAAAGCCGAAGACATGGAGGCCAGCACGTATGACCTGGGCGCCTATCTGGCGAAAGCCCACTCGGAGGACTTCAGCACGAGCGCCGCTTTAGAAGAGATTGAAATGCAGAACATGGCTGCACGCGCCGCTTTCGAGGAGGCAGAGGACGAGGACGACACCGAGGCCGAGCGCACCGCTTTCGAGAAGCTGGACTTGGGAGACTGCAGCACCGTCGCCTGGCAGGAGGAAGCGGATGCCAGCGACGACGATGACGACGATATGGAGATCATCGAGCTCGAGGACGGCCGCGGATGGCGAGAGTAGCTTTCTCTTTCGGGTCGTCATTTGGACGTGTTGATTGACTAGTCAGTCATTTGGGATTTTGCAGTTTTGGATTCTGCGTCAGAAACGCGAATTGACTTTTGTCAGCCCAAAAAGCTAGATAGAATCAAAAATGAAGAACAGGAAAGTTCCCATGATCAGAAAAGCAGATCGATCTTGAATCGCACACCGTATGAGGTCTGTGTTGTCCTGCCTGTGTAAATTCAAGTGTAAGTGTGGGGACGGAGGATATCTCACCTCGAACGTCGGCGGGGAATTGTCGGCGAGCTGTCGAGCAAGGATGACGATTGCCCTGTCACCCGTAGCTAGACATTCCCGAAATTCTTATGATATAATAAACACGTACTGGTAATAGCAATAGCAGGCTATTCTCTAGCACGTTTCACAGGTATATTAGCATCCTTATATGGCACTTGACCTTGTATTGTCATAAGGACATGAATGACATTTGCCCTATCGCCAGACCCTATTTCGAAGCAGGTATCGGGCCCACTGATTCAGAAAAGATGAATGTGATGCCATCATCCCATCCGTAACCCTTTCCCCGCCATAAGGAAGTATTGAAAACTCCACACCTGCCCATATCATCTTCTAGCCCAGTCCACCATCACTAGCCGACCACCTTAACGAGTCCTTGCTTGCACCTTGGGTGCGGCACCCTTGGCACCCTGCTTGGAGACCTTCTGTACGTTGCCTCGTGCTCCAGCAGCGGCGGACTTGGCCTTCTCGGCCTTCTTCTTTGACTCGGCGGCGGCCTTCTTCTCCTTGCCCTCCTTGACGGCGGCGGCGCGAGCGGCGGAACGGGCCTCGGGGCGCTGGGAGCGGCGCTCCTTGATCACGTCGAGGGACGCACCGACGATGGCACGCTGGTGCTTGACAGTGCGGCGGGTACGCTTCTTGGCAATTTCCTGTAGGCGAAGTGATTAGCTCTACTCCTGCATAGTGCCACAATGAGATGGTTTGATGGAATGATAGAAGCTGCAAACGTCAAAGCGGTTTGCGCGCGGATTGCCGGAAGACACACGGCGCGCAATTCGGTTGAAGTGATATAGCACCCCGCCTCGGGCATTGACGCTCAGAGCTCTTTCAGTATGCTGGATGTGCAATTGCGCCGACTAACCTCAGAGATACCCTTCTTGTGCTGCCTCCGGTAGAGAGTCGTCCAGGCGATCCGACGCGGGTTCTTGCGCTGGAGGAACAAGCTCTCGGTCTTGCCATTCTGGAATCGGAAGATCTTGCTGTCGCCACGGACATACAGCTTGCCCTAAACAGACCATCAGCACAGATTCCAACCATATTTCCGCCCTCTGCCGCCTCTCTACTGTTCCAAGGGCTTGTCGTGCCGTTGCGGAATTTCGAGTCGTGGCGAAGGTCGGTATGCGGAGGGAATGTCGAAGGAACGCACCTTGCCCGGGTAGATCTTCTCGCCGCTGAAGGAGTCGTCGTAGGTACGCATGTTGGCGGTGTTGACACGGTACCTGTTAGTTAGTCTAGGGGTTGTCGTAGAGGTCGTTGCGATTATTGCGGTGTGTGCCGAATCTCGTAGTGCGCGCTTGGCCGCTTCTGGTGCTAGCGCTAGTAAACCTTGGCAGCGGCCGCTTTGGGGCAATCCTGTGCAGGTGGCGGTGCAACCACATGACTAAGCGAAGCTGCCAACTGGGCATCAACATTCAATGTCTAGATAGGCTCCAATGTCCCAATATTGAAAAATTACTAAAACCATGCCTTATCTGTTACAAAAAGCTCTAGCGAGTATCTTAGAAAACCAACTAAGGTGGGGTATATTAGTGAAATAGTGTCTAAGCTACAGGGAATTGTGCACTATTGGCGCATATCTGTAAGTAGTTTCACAGCCATTAAACATCCCCTATATTCCAAGTACAACTCCAGACAATGAGCTCTCATATCCCTCAAAAAGGTTCTCTCCGCAGCCGATTCAAAGTTAATTTCAAACCATTAACATCACATCACAATTAAAACGACATCGATGCTCAAATTAGCATTATTACTCCTACACTTATGAACAGGCCCTTCCCTCCCAATTAAAATTATGCCCCCAATTAAAAAAATACAAATGCCACGCCTCCGTCCCATCCATGTGCTAACGCCTGATGCAATCAATCACTGTACGCCTATACGGAATGCAGGGACGAAACAAATCGATCGGAACGCCTACAAAATTCTGCTGCTCTACAACGGAAAATCGAAAAAGAAATTTACGCAAACCAAAGTAACTTCTATTCGCCTTCCGAGAGAGATTCCTCCGTGCTGATGCGCTGGCATGTCGTGATCCAAACTCAGAGTGAGACATGAAAGCGTGGGGCTGGTTTAACATATCGTCGTCCATATCGGTATAGAACGGCTCGGGGAATCCGATCTGACAGCAACTCTTCGTATCCAAGCCGCAACAGAACATGATGATCAAGTATCTGTGTACGCTGCCTTGTCCGAAAAGATACCCAGTCAACATGCGGCTCTAATGCATAATGCATAGACAAGTATGACAACTGAGTATCCAAGCCAACATCAACTAAAAGAGCGGCCAGAACGTTGCGCCCTCATCAGCCGAGAATCTCGCACATAGACGCCTTCTTATGCTCATCTTCGATAAGGATGTGCTTCTCCCTGCAAATATCTTCGATAACTTCGACCGCTCTACGGAAGCTAGATGCGGCTCCCCGGGTTTGGGTGAACCGTGAAAGGCAAAGGTTCGCGCGCTTATTGTCCTCGAGAACGACAAAAAGCTCGATGACGAAAGTGACAGGCTTGAGGTTGAGACCTACAAGACCATTGATGTTAGCTTAGACTACTTATAAATACGAGGCACAACATTACGGGACAAAATGCGAGGCATCTCTTCCAGCTCCAGCAAGAATGTGTTCTCCTCCAGACTCCAACCCGAGAACAGGAGGTTGGTAAACTTACGATTGTTCTTGTCCACACGAGCATGGATGATATTGGTCCCTCGGTCAAATGTCACGTCTCGGACACCGTAGCGTTGCCAGTCGCGGAGTAAAAATACCAACTCTTGTCGAACTTTGCCGCGGCGGACATGGAAACAAAGGACTTTGCTCGCCGGTTTGATGTGAAGGAACCGCGAGAGCCAGTTCATTTGAAAATCCGGAGGTGCTGAACGCGCTGGACCTTCTTCAGTGGTCTCCGGTACGGGATCGAAGCTGAGGGACGACGTGCTAAAGTTGTCTACATGGGAGTGAGTGATTAGTAAATCGTTGGCATCTAACAGAACAGCACATTCCGGGCTGGGGGTGCCAAATAAGAATGTTTTGGTCTTACCTCCTAGCTCCAACAGACGCTTGCCCTTGTCCTCTTTTGATTTCTTTCCAAATAGAGCAAAGAATCCCTTGAGCGCCCCACCACCCTCGCTCTTACCGACGGTTGTGCCACAGGCGCGCATTGGAAATTCGCTGGAAGTACTATCAGAATACTTGTTGGTGTGCTTGTTGGCATCTAGGCTAGTACCAGTAGCTTTCGGTGGATCGTCCTTGATGCGATCATCCAAGCCCTGCCAGGCTTCAGGTATCTGTAACTTGCTAGCGGCAGGCTTCGGCAGGTTCTCCTGGGGACGATCCCTCTCTTCATGTGTACGACGAAACCATGAAGATTTCTTCTTCTTGATAGTAGCATCTTTCTTCTCCGTATTGTCCGCGATGTTGTTCGTTGTTGGGGGTTGATTTGTCCGCACAGGAAGAGCACCAGTTTCCACCTGCTGTCTTGACGGAGCAGACGCGTTGCGAACAGGACCAGGCCAGGGCACTGCGAGAGCATCATTGTAGCTCTTAGTAGACCTACCAGTGTCGCTCTTCTTCCGAATGGTAAGAGGAGCGATCCGGGTCGGCGACTGATCCACAACACGAATGGTGGAATCGTCAGTTATGACACGGCGTCCCTGAACGTTAGACCTGACAGGGTCAGTAGCAGCTCTATAGTTTGACTTATAGGGCTCGAACCGGTCCTCGGCATCCGACCTCGCCTCTTCGGGGATTGCGTGGAGTAGAACTGGCTGTTCGGGGGACTGGGCAGGGGCGGAACAGGCCCGTTTTCCAGCATGTGCAGCAGGAATTATGAGACGATCTAGATGCTCGATCACTTGGTTGAAATGCTCAGTGCTGTCCCCACTCTCCGCGAGTCGACGGGCAATCTCTGCACGTGTTTCAGCGAGCTTGCGTTGTACGAACGTGTTAGGCGTCTCGGAGGGGACTGGTGGAAGCGGTCGATTCTGGAATACTGCCTTATCGTCTGGTGTTCCATTCCCAGTTGCACCTGAATCTCGATTTGAGAAAGTGGTTGGGGGTGTCTCGTATCCATGCAGACCTTGGCACCGATCAGTGGTAGATGTGCGGACACTGGAGCCGATCGAAGAACGATTAAATGCCTCCTCCATGACCTTCTCCAGCTCTGTGCTGACTTTGCGAGCTTCAGTCTGGATGTACTTGCTCGGGCTCTCTGGCTTGCGCACCCGCAACCGCGGAACCAAAGGGGCTCCCACTTTCGGTAACGGTCTCACTGAAGGAGAGTCACCCACAGTGCTAGGCCTAGGTGACACTAGAGATGAACCAATGGAGCTCCGTTGGTGATAGCTGCGTTGCTCGGGGGTGTATTGCATGGTTCCAGTTCCTGCGGTACTGATGGTACCCACCGAGGATCGTCTCAAATGAGAAAAGCTCACTCCTCGTTTGGCGGAATTGCTGGGCCGAACAACGATAGGTGGGCTGCTTGGAAGATAGGAGCTTGCCAAAGAAGACCGAGACACAGAGCTACGTCGGACGTACGCAGACCGCTGTGAAGGCGCACTCCGCTTCGAAGAAGAAGTGCGCGACAAAGCCGAACCACGCTTAGAGTTTGTAAGAGCTTGTACCCGCAATGAGCTTCCTGTGCGGTGCCCTAAGGCCGTGGCCGGTCGCGTCTTTCGACTGCCGGAACTAGTCACTCGGTGCACTGTTATGTTTTGATGAAGATCTTGGTTCGGAAGAATTGGCTCCCTTGACGCTCTGAATGGATCATAACTGACTTCGGATGGGGGTGGTTCGTAAAAGCTGTGCTTCGAGTACAGGTGCTCATCGTTGAGAATTGAATACCCGGACTGGGTTCGCCTATGTTTCTTTGATGGCAACTGCAACATGTCTCCCGAAGTTGGTGAAAGCCGACGATGATGATGATGATCGCTGTTTGAGTAACCCACGGAATGGTGTGGGCTAGGCATGTAATTCTCTAGTTGCTCGTTCTGGTACTTTTGGAGAGCATGGTAAAAGTATTTCTCGTGATTCTGAGTCCTATACGTAGTTAGAACATTGCACTCGCACCAAATAGCCAAATGACTTACTCTTTGTTGAGAAGGCGTTGAATTATGACTTCTTCATTCTCGCTATGCCAGAGCGTGCGCATATAGCGAAGGATCTCTCGGTCAATCGTGGTCCGCACCAAGGGTGTCCATTCAACGGGTGCCTGTGGACGAATCCATATCTTGAATTCCTTCTCGGTACGTTCAAAATCCAGCTGCCTATCATATTTGCGCATGAAAGGGTGTTCCCAGATCTTGTGGATAGGTATGCGGCGCCTAGGATCCGGTATAAGTATAGACCGGATCAGGTCTTGTGCTTCGAGAGAAAGATCGGCTGACATAACGTAGTCGGCCCGGGTAATGGCTTCAAAGAGAGGCTTGAGGTTTCCCTCATCACCATCATAGTTGAAGGGTGGCGTGCCGGTTAGCAAAACGAAAAGTATAACGCCACAGCTCCAGATGTCTGCTTTGCCTCCGTCGTAGGATAGGGACTTGATCACCTCCGGGGCAGCGTAATGAGGACTACCGCAGGGCGTGGTCAGCTTCTTACCATGTGGCTGCAGTGCGGCCATGCCGAAATCCACTAGCTTGATCGTCATATTATCCCTGTCCAACAGGATGTTCTCCGGCTTGAGGTCGCGATGGAAGATATTGAGTCGATGGCAGTACCATAAGGCTGCGATAATCTGTCGAAAGATATGGACGGCCTGCATTTCGGGAAGTCCACCATTCTCGCCAATGTAGCTGAACAGTTCGCCGCCTTCGACGTATTCCATGATAAGGTAACTAACACTCGTAAGCATTCGTCTGATCTAGACAATGGTCAGGGTGACTTACAGCTCATTCCGGTTCTCCCAGATATCGTACAGGCGTACAATATAGGGATGATCCAACAGTTTCATGATGCAGATCTCGCGCTCCAGCCCAAAAGGTATGACTTTGCCACCGGCAAACAAAGTGGGGTCGTACTGCGCGCTCTCCACCAGGTTGGCCAGACTCAACGCCCGCACCTTTTCTGCCGTGCTCTTTGATATAATCTTAGCCGCTCCATACTGTCCAGTACCGCTGTGTCTCACTATGCGCACACGAGAGCAACCGCCCTTGCCGATAGTCCTGCCCAGCTGCCATGGGCCGATGTGCGTCTTGCGACGACCGCCGGTGGAGGCGTTGGTGCTTGCATTGGAGGTTGCTGAGTCGCGCTTGGGGTCACGAGGCCGGCTCTCGTCAATAACGGCGGAGAGCCGCTTGTGCTGAGGCGATGGCTGTTGCTGTGGCTCGTGTCGAACTGTGAGGGTACCGTTGGGGACCAGAGACTTGTTGTGGGGAAGGTTTGGAGGTGAAGAAGTGCCGACGACCTTTGAGTTGGTATTCTCACAGGCGTGCCGAGGTGAGCGCAGGCGGTGGTCCTCATTGGCGCGCAGGGTGGCGTCCCCGAGAGCACGGCGACGTGTTGGCGGGCGCCCATGGATGCTACGGTCCATGTTATGAAGGCCGGACGAAAGCTCCTCTCGGGCGTGAGTGAGCTGTATGATGGCGGGAGAAAGTGATAAAGCCAAGATGTACGAATAAGATGCACCCGGAACAGAGCGCCAGGAAGCAGGTGGCGATGCCGCAGTAGTCGTTGTCGTGGACGGGCCGCCGATCAAGCTGTTGCCATAGCCGAGCTGCTGTAAGTATGCAAAGACGCTGGTGTATACCGAGACGAAAGCTGTGCCTGCGAGTCGGTGGACGACGGCCGATAAGAGAAGGGCGGCGAGAGTCTCCAATTGCCCGGCCGGAACCAAAAAGTTATCCAGTTGTTGTCAATGCATACAAAACGGCTGCGAGTGTGGGAGATGCTGGGCTAGGGACCACCTAGTGATGGTGACACGAGCACGGGCACGAGCGCGCTGGGCGGTCGCGGTCGGGCGGGAAACGGCGGCAGGAAGGTGCGCGCTCGATGTCTCGAGAGGATGCGGCTCTGTAACAGCTAACAACGTGCTTGCAATGTGTACATGTCGGCCGGGTCGGGTAGGTTTGGTTTGATAGTCGGAAGAATGTGCCAAGCGGGACAACAGCACAACCCTTCTGGTCCCCCAGGCAAACCCTCTGGCACGCGTTGCTGGGCGAACGGGAAATAGGCGGCGCACAACGAGTGAAAGCGAGGAATTTCCTTTCCAGCTAGGCTGGTCCTCCTCCTCCCTACCTTACGTCCCAGGCGCAATGGGCGCCATGTCCACGCCCTTCCCACCGATGCACCGCCGATGCACCGCCTGGTACATTCTCGAGTCCGCTATTAGTCTACGAAGATATGATGGGGGGGGATGAGAGTACTCGAGCCACCCGCTTCTCTGCCAGGGCATCGACCTCTGCGGGACAAGGAGAAAGCGCTGTACTGGAAATCGACATGATGAAAATCGACAGTAATCTAGGAGAACAATTCGATAGTCGAGTCATTCGACTCGATATACATACTACATCAGAAGATGCCACTAGAGTCGTGATGGAGAGCCCACAGGAGTGAGGATGCCGTGAGGAGACGTCGGCGCTCGGCTATCGCGATGGAGCCGCGACCGGCAAGGGTCTCACTGACCGACCTGCACCGAGCCGCTCCCGTCTACCACAAAATAAACCTTAACGCAGCCTCCGACGCTTCAGGCCTGTCCTGCATGCCCAACCTCAACACCCGCAGCCTAGATGCACTCGAGCTCACTGCAAGACTGTGATGGAAAGCAAAGACGAATAGCGGATGGCAGACACATTGATTCATAGCACGGTATCCCCTGCTTCACCTGTTGTCCCGTTTCCTAATGCCATGCAGATTGCTCTTTGATATCATGGAGAAACAACCGAGCCTTAACACCCGTAATAACCACCGTCCTCAGACTGTTATCCTGTTCAGTCGAGGGAATTTCCAAAATGATCCGGAACCTGAAACCTCGCGCGTCGTCCGCCCCGACTCGCGGATGCATGAAGAAACGATGCCCCGGAGAAACAAGATCCAAAAAGCAACACCAAGTATGCGCAACCCAAGAAAACCCGACTAAGAAATAGTTGCTGCAAGGAAAAGATCATCAAGCATCCGCCGTACCGTGAACTCCAGCCGGTCGTATGGCCCACGTCTTGTGGCAAAGGACCCCATATCAACAATCCATAACAAAACCCTAACGCAAAAAGATTGAACAGTAAAGGCCGGTCGAAGACATCCTCATAAGACGTGCGGACCGAACAAGTATTTAATACAACAGGCAGTGAAAAGTTTAGTGCAGAACTTCGAGCAGAAGAAGACCCTAAGTTGTTCTAGGTGTGACTAGATATTGCGGTTTTTGTATTGACAGATTCTGTTTTACCATCAGGCGAGTGGCTTTCTCGCTTGACGTCGTCAGTGGCATTCGCAGCTTTGCCGCAGCCTTTGACGAGAATGTGTCGCTATACCAAGTCAGCTTCTAGGGTCGGCAAGTCGATTAAAGATACAACATACCTTGAGGGCATCCTTTCGCGAGAAGCTCTTGTCACAGTGTGTACACGGGAAAGGCTTCACCGCTAAATGAATCCTCTTGTGCCGCTTCAAATCGTGGTTGCGGTTAAAGCTCTGCGGACACTGATCGCACTTGAACGGACGGTCGTTGGCGGGTGCTTGCTGATGCTGGTGGGGTCCGAGGAAGTGTGGCATAGCTGCTGCATGGCCGCTATTGAATCCTTGCATCATCCCTGGGTGCACACCGCCAACCAAAGCTAGCTGCCCGTTCGGGTTGTTTACGTTCGTATAAACTGGAGCTGGGCCCGGGACGTAATTTCCATAAGGCCGCTGGTACGGATGTGGAGAAGGGGCTGGATTCGATGGTATCGAGGGGATTGCACCGTGCGACGCAGCCGGTGACATCCTTGGCAAACCGCTGTTCGGGCTCTGCTGCGTTGGTGAAGGGCCTGTGGAGTAAGAGAAGGACGCCTGTTGTGGGGTTGTGGTAGGCTGGTAAGAGTAAGTCGGGGTAGGCGGTGGTCGGAAAGACTCCTGAGCATGGACAGGCGACTGCTGGGGTGCTGTGCTCGATGCTGGAGTTTGTGCGTGCATCATATGGTGAGGCTGGTGTTGTGCAGACATTGCAGGCATATTTGACGAGAGAGACGATGGCGTGAATGGCGGAAGCTGTTGGTTCATTTCGTATGGAGGCGGATTCAGCCCTTTGCGCAGAATTAGTGAGTATTGGTCCCCAAGCTGAAAATCATTCTGCAGTGGAACAAACATACCTCCTCGGGCTGAGTTATATTGGTTTTGCTGCCCCCCAGCATAACCGTAATGGCTCGACGGCTGGGAAGGCGGCGAGTAGATGTAGCCTCCGTTTTGGTTTTGGTAAGACATGGTGGTTGAGTGGGCACTGCTTGTTGATACCCCTGATGAAGGATTTAACACATCACCAGGCAGGTTATTTGGTGGGGTAAGCAGGTTGCCAACACTAGCAACCGACGCCGGAGCTTGTGATGAATGTGAAGCGTTGATAGTGTTGAAGGAGGAATATTTGTGCGCAGGTGGAGGTGGCAGTTCGAAATTACCCAAGTGAGCGGCGTGTGGCCTCCTAGTCGAGAAGCTTGGAGGTACACCCATTGGGGCAGGCCCAGGATGCATCAACGTCGGGTGAGCCACTGCAGCAGCCACGTTGGCGGTTGTGTCCCGGTTAGGTACTGAGGACCTACCAGCTTCTGGAGAGAGAGAAGTTGGAATCGACTGCAGCTGTGACGCTGCAAAAGGCGGCCGAGTAGAGAATTGCGCGCCGGACCAATAGAGTCGCACGTGAGAAGTGAGAGGAATGCGCAGAGGGCAATCGGCGTCTCGTAGCCCCGAGGCGTGGTGTGAAAGGCAAGTGCTCTAGTCGAGAGGGACAAAGTGCTGATGAGATACAGGGAGTGGAGGACAGTAAATCCTGTATAAGGTTTCCTGCTCACACAGACGCCAACCGGTGTAGATATTCTATGATGGTGTCCCCACTAGTATATCGGACCTCCAGATGGCGAATGGTGGCTCCGAATATGCAAGAGTTGCGATGAGAGGACTGTCCCGACGATGGTACCTGCGTAGGCTCCTGGAGAGTGGTGGCACGGACGGATGCACGCCTTTCCGGAAGTCTTCCAGAAGTCTCAGGCTCTACGCCAAATCAGTGGTGCTCCTCGTCGCAGGTCAAAGGAGGGCGTACAAAGCAGCAAAAGCAGTTGCTCGTGAAACGCTATCTCCAACACAGTCGGCGCTCGGCAGGGCCCAGTTTCCTGGTTGCGCAAACGTAGTGCTACTGAGGCGGTCGCACACGCTGTGCGAATGTCGGTTTTGGGTCAAGAGGTTCGACTTGCTGCTATGGCCGGGCTGGAGTCGTCGTCCGACGACGACAAGAATGCTCGGATTGGCTTAGGCGGTAGTCGCTCTGACGGTACTGAGTCCACGGCACCGGTACGGGGTTGCCTTCCAGAATGGGCTTTGGATACAGACAAGGCCGGTGCTCTCGATATCCACCACAGAAGGGCGACGAGATCTGGTGTTGCAGGTTGACGGTGGTGGAGCCCGTGTCCAATGGCCCCCGGGGTGGATTGACGGTGGTTGTGAGGCGCGCGGGCGACGGCGATCCCTCCTTGTTAAGCTCAGATTTTGGGCGCCCTAAGGAGCGATGGCGGAGAGGGCTGGCCTGTGCTAGGCCAAAGGCTTTTCTCGCAGTGAGCGGGTGGAGTCACGTATATGTAGGCGGGCTAAGGCGTCAAGGTTTGTAGTTCGCGTGGCTGTCTAGCGGGCTGGTCAACAAGGGCATCAGGAGCCTAACCAGGCGATAGGGTTCGTCCGAGCGTTTTGGGGCAGCCTGGATCGGGGGCGGGAGATGAAGGCACGAGAGCAGGCTTCAGAGGTAGAGGTGCGGGCGGGCGCGCTATTCACACGCCTATACGCAACGGGGAAAGGCAGACGAGACACGGCAGGAGCAACGCGAAGACTGAGAATACCTAATAAACCACACCGTTCAGGCGCCGATTCAAACCCAAGCAGGCATGGGGAGCAACAATGCGTCGCCGGGATCACAGCACCCAGACCCTGTCGGTCGCCCCTCTGGTCGGCGTCGTTGGCGTGCGGGACGGCTTGGACCAGGAGGGTGGAGGACAAGTCGCCTGCGGCGGGCCGGACAGGTGTCAAAGAGCAGCTCCCCGGCGTGGCTGGGACGATGATGCTGATGGGGCTGACCTCGCCGGCGTTTCTTTGAGCTGGTGGGTGGCCGGGGGGCGTGACCATGGGGCTTGCTCCTGACCGAAGATTGCGGCACAGCATGACAAGAGAGGACGCTTTTTGTTTTTCCAAGTACCAAGGACGAGCCAGCAGCCGTCATGAAGCGTCGGGACTGGCGCCAGCCAACCCAGCACGGACATGGTCTGGCCAGACACGAGCCGTGCGTCCGCTCAGCGAGACAAAGGGCTCCTCCGCAGTGTCCGCACATACAAAGCCAAAGCTCGGCCAGGGTCGCCGTGCTGAGGGCCAATGGCGGGCCTTGGGTGGAGCTGGGTGCGATGGGGAGACGGACTCTCGTCGCGCATGTACAGGACTGCTGGAGGGAGTGGTGACGCTGGCGAGGCAGCGGTGGGGGAACGACGGTGGGCTCCGTGTTCAGCGCGCGACGGACGGGCGGCAGGGATGGCTGCTTCGGTGGCTGCTTCGGCGACCAATGCCAAAGCACACGGCGACGGTGCTTTTGCTCCAGCTGACAGGAAGCTCGTTGTTCAGGTCGCCGGGCCCAGGCTAGCCGAGTACGGGAGCTGTCGCGCGCACATGATGGAGCGCCGGCGGCGGCTGCGCGGGAGGGGCTTCAGACGACAAAGCCCAGCGTGCCAGAGGGACGGCGTCGCGGGGAGTTGACGACTCTGGCCGAAACTCTGTGCGAAGCGGGCGCCCTTGGAACCGCAGGCGTGCCGTGCATGCCAAGGGATCGGAGCCGCGCCCGTCTGACCTCCTCGTACACTGCGACAAATGGCTATCAACAAGAGTCCACCTCGACCCTCGACCTGTACGCAATAAATGCGAACCCGCGGCACGCTTGCCGCTCGCCTCGCCTAGCTCTGGACAGCGTAGCGCCTGCGGACGAGCCCCGGGAGAGACAGGCTGTCGGTACCTTGCGCTGCTCGGTCAAGACTCGATTTCAGCGGCCTCGAGATGAAGATGCCGTTAGCGCTGGTGATACACCATGTACGCGCCTGCAGCGAGCCCAACGCGGCCACCACCGTCTCGACGGCAACGCGACGCCTTTTCGCAGAGCCTCTGCCAGGACCATGATGATTGATGACCGACCGGACTCTGCGTCTGCACACCATGTGCACATGATAGGACAGGCGCGCGTGCAGCGTCAAGCAACGTGCATCCCTGTCGCCACGAATTGCGTCCTCTCTGCCGGATTCGCACGCCAGCATGAGGGACTCCATCCACCTAGCTTATTTCGACCTCGCGTCTCTCTACAGTCCCTACCCATCACCGCCTCCTTCGAGCCCTACCACAAAGCACACAAAGCACTCGTTATTATATTCCATGTACTGCGAGGTCCCGCCATCCCTGCCCGTCGCTGCGCGCCTCATCGAGACCTGTCAGCCAGCGGCCGTGTATACCTCCACACCCGTGCCGGCCCTCGATCGTCACACGCTGCCGTCCGCTGCTCGGGCTGGCCGTGGATCCACTCGGCTCGTCTGTCGCCCCCTGTCGCACGGCGCCTGCATAACTTAATTTTTGACACGCATCGCATTGGTGTTTTAGACAGGCCCCAAGCCCGTCCGCCCCTGGCGCCGTTCGCCATCCTCCACCCCGACCCAGCCCGACCCAGCCCGACCCGTGATCTTGGGATTCGCAGCAGGGCGTCGCCAAACCGCACACATTCTGACCCGTTCCCCAGCAGCGGGCGGCGGCCACGTTGTAAGCCTCACCTCCCAGGAGAACGGATGCCCTCCGCAAGCCAAAACTCTTGCTTGCCCATGGCAACATCTCTCTGCATGTCGTCAAGCCGACCGGCCACACAGCCCGTTGTTGTGTCGTGGCCATCATCACCCCCCCTGCATGAGCCTGTCTAGCTGCGTTTGTGTGAAAGATACACTGCAGACAGCGATTCGCATAAGCTGAAATGACCGCCCTACCCCACGGTCCTGGCATGCAGCTTTTATCTCGGAACACACATCTCTTGTGTGATGCAGCCCGCAACAGGCATCTGGTGCGGCTACCCATCGAATCAACAGCCACCCGCAATTTTGAGTTGGCTAGCCTCATCTCGCCAAACCCTGCTGCGTGCTCAAAGACGACGCCTTGCAGCAAAGCACGTTTGGGCTGCATCGTTTTGTCGCTTCGCAACCATTTCGCGTTTTCCGCCTTGTAGTGGAGCTACTGCGCTCTAGCGTTAGGAGACTTCTTCTTTTGATTGGATCTTGCGCTCGTTTTTATTACTTCGCTTTTTGGATTATGCAGAGACATTGCGGAAGATGCCTTGGGCGACCCGCATAACCTTGCCTGCCCAGAGTTTACCCCCTCAGCTGATCTCCCAATTGACATCTGAGAGTGTAGCTACTACCTGGCATTCCCTGGGCACTTGCTAAGCACCCCGCAGATGCGACAAGCGCTTTTTTTAGCGTCCTTGGCGCCGTACCGAATGAGGAATCGCACCTTCCAGGACGAAGCGTAGCAAGCCGGCACGTGAATCCATTTCCTGCATCCATCCTAAAGTTATCGTGTCCGCTAGCTGGGACGCCGTCAAGCCGCCTCCGAGCTGGTCTGGATGATAAACAGATCCGGCGGGGTGGTCCCCTACAGGGGAATCCCCAGCTTCACAAGATGCTTTGGTGGACTGATCTACAGACTAATATTACGCCCTCTAACTTCAGCGCTCCATAGTCATATTGACGTTTTTATTGATGAATGTCTTCGATGGATATATCCACATAATACTGCATGATCGCAAATCAAACGTATTTTGTTGTTGTTCCTGGATGAACCTTGACACCCAGGGCCGGGAACAGTAACCAGATCCACAAATGTGGGCCATGACTGATTCGGCATGAGGCGCAGCTTCAGTGACCGATGCTTGCTCGAGGCGTACACGACCAAGATGTCGGTTTCGCTCCTCTGCACCTTCAAGACGAAAGGATGAAACATCCAGCAAGTGAAGATTGATATTCACACCGCTTCGGAGCCATGCAGTATGGGTATGGGGGGGACTTGCACCATTCGCTGCTAGGCCGCAGCAAAGAGTCGTATGACCGTCCCTTTCCCAAGCACTACCGACCATTTTCGTCACATACGACTTCCGGGGATCACATCGCGTGTACGCTTTTGCGAAGTTGTCGCCAATCGGTGAACCTCGTCCTCGATGACTGTACCAGAGACCACCAACGAGGTGAGGCTTGTGCCATACAGGTCGGTCATGAAGAACTCCCCATCTACGAGTAGATATCCTACGTCGACTCGGACGCGAAGAACAGTGCGTTCTCTACACAGTCACTCAAACGGATAACAAACCTCTCGACGTACACACGCAAGCTTACAGCCGCTATCGGCATACCTAGCATCGTATAGCCCCGTATCCCAAGCCTCACCCGATTCCCGACGCGCTTCCCACGGCCTGCAAATCTGGTACGGCTTTCCATCTCGCCTCCCACGGACGGCGTACATGCCTCTTTCGGCTCTCCTCTCGCTGGACACGGCGCTTTGCTTTTTGCACCCGTCTGTCTGTCTCATCGTAGCACGCACACTCTCCTACACACTGTTCACTGAACGGCACGAGGCTGTGCGTTCGCAGGAAAGGCAGGCAGGCAGACAGGCAGCTCGTAGTTTGCTCAGCAGCAGGCTTGAGGCTATCGCGCGCTGGCTCGCTCACTGCAGCAATAACTCGAATAGGTAATCCGTAGCTTCTTTTTTGATGGTCCCGCCTCGCTGCTCGCGTATGGGCGGTCGGGCATGCATGGATGGCTCTTTCTCGTCTTTTGACGAGTCTTGCTCGCTCGTCGGAGTGTTGGTCTCTCTCGGGGTTGGTTCTCCGGGGCTTCTTTCTTCTCGTTGAGCGTGTTTCTCGGTGTATGCCGCCAGATAGCTTAGCTACTACCGTACGAATCATAATGTATGTAGCTTTGGTTTAGTTCGTTCAGATTCAATGGATGGATGGGCGGAGAGCGCGCTTGACGTGAATACGGTGTTTTTTATTACACTGGATTGGATTTTACATACTGCTGGTATGCATCTACGAAGGAGCGGCATGCTTACTACGGCTTACATACAGGTGTCCACTTGTCCACGTGCGAGGCCGGCTGCTTGCGGGTCTACAGTACATATTACTACCTATATATACCTACTGGGTACTTAGCATGCTTGCTGGCGCTCGTCTTTCTTTCTGGAATACCGTCTGATCTGGTCTGATCTGGTCTGGTCGGATCGGATCGGATCGGATCGGATCTGTATCTGACATAATCTACCTACCCTATGCGAGGATCGACGGGACGCCTTGTTTAGAAAGAGCGCGCGTGTGTGACTATGTATGGTCCACTAGGTAGGCATCCAGCACAAGTGCGCGATCTTGGCGGGCGCTTCGCGGGTTGGCCCCCAGGCTGCAGCGTCGTCTTATTCTTACGCTGAGAATCCTGCGGGGGTGGAGGATGGGAGGTAGGTCAGGGAGTATTGGTCATACTAATTTATTTGATTGCGTTGGGTGAGATTCTTCTCAAGATGGGAGGGAGGGAGGGAGGGGGGAGGGAGTGTCGTACTGCGATGTTTTGATTTTTCGTTTGAGCGGTTGGTAACGGGGCTGCAATGCTTCCGCGGGTTACCGATCGATGCTGGCTTGTTGGGGCGCCTGTGACGGACGGACGGGTGGGTGAGCCGTGAGCGACGGGGGAGGGTAAGAAATGTTGCACGTCGGAGTCTTTTTTTCGTATGCGAAGGGGGCTAGTGTACGCAGAGTGCAAACGGACACGATGAACTCCGTTGGGGTTTGTGCTCGAGTGATGCCATGCGGGGAGGGGTACGCGTCCGCATGTCGTGGTTGTTATGCTGTGGTACGTTCGGAGGGGTGCGCGTGTTGGTATCCGGTGTTGCCGGGGTTATGTTTTAAGTCGGTGGTTGTAATGGGGTGGGTGGGTGCTTCTGCGGGTTTGAATGGTGAGGTGAGAGAGGGGTGGTGAATAAGGGGGGGTTTGGGTTGCGGTGTGCATGGACATGGATGGTATGGTGGTAAGAAATGAGAGGCGGCAGTATGGAATAAATGACGTTCTTTCTTACGATGACGAAGGTAATGACTGAGGAAACTGTGCAATGGTAACATCATAGAGGTGACATATTAAAAATCAACAATTGGAAAGAAGTGCCCGTTTTGTAGTTTCTTTCGTGCTTGGACGGGAGGGAAATATAAACGGTTCTCTCTCGTTGCTGAGGTGCTATCTAACATCAAGAGAGAAGAAAATCCCCTATTCCATTTTCCTATCGCCCGATTCCATGGACAATGATATAAAAGAAATATAGAAACCAGTTGGCGCCTTTATTTGACTCTCCATTCCTCTCGTGCTTGCAGTTCTTTTTTCCCTTGGATGCTTACATGGTGATTGCGGATATCTTTCGCTACGGATGAAGATCGCTGCTACCAACTAGTGCTGCTGTTGGTGTACTGCACCTTATTCTAACACAGGAGTGCACTTGTAGTTGTCTGCAAATGTATATCATCGCTCATTCTAAAAAGAGCAATACGTTGACAGAATGAAAACTAATGCTAAAATCAATAGGCTATTTTCGGTTACTGTCAGGCTCCGAGCCGCTTTGTTGTGTAGAACCCTTTAGCGCTACAAACGCGAGCGACAATGAGTATGTTTAGAATAGAGGTAAGTAATCTTCGAGTAAATGTGACTTGTCGTAATCTAATCCATGACAAAGAAAGCCCCCATACGCTCTAGAGTGAGTGTTTTTTGTTCCTAGCCTGCCCAGTTGACTTGGACTCAACTTTGGGTGGTTGGCATATAGGAAAACTAGCGCCGGACATTATATATTCTTATCGAGAGACGAAATAGATAGAACGTAGATATCAATACGACAGTACAGTTAAAGGAGCCTTGATGTCTAGGTTTATAGGCAATAACAGGTAGAGAGTTCGAGATTGAGAAGACGAGGCCATTCTCAAGCAAGTGCTACCAGTTGGTGGCTAGACCGTATCCAGTATCTAGTCACGATGTGAAGTATCTCGTCAAGTGCTTCATATCCCACTCGTCATATGTCAGTCATTTCAATGGAAAAGAAAGGAGTATGACTAAGCCATGACTATCGCCACAGCATACTGGACGAATGCATCGTGAGTGAGACCACGAGAGTGTAAAACACTTGGATGGAAGTGTGTTTAGAGAAGCACTCACGAGAGTCTTGTGGATTTCTCACCATCCAGTCTCCTCATACAGACCTCACACAAACGCCAGGTAACCTCTCACAGCATTTTCCTCCATTCATATCCCACCAGTTTGTCCCCCATCTCCGCCACCTAAACCCAGTCGCCAGGTACAAGCCCCTCTAAACGTCAGTACGACACATGGCTGTCATCTCGGGAAACGCCCTAAATAATAGTCGCAGCCCATCTGAGACACCAGTGGCACGAGCCTGTACGAGGTGGAACGAGCTGTGCGACGGGGCTTCGATCAAGGTACGAAGGGAGCCGATGGAGTGTTTGAGAGTGGGACGAGATCGCTGGTGTAGCAGAGGGGCCGGATCGGTGGAGGTGTCACACTGGCTATGGTCGAAAGCGGTGGGACATGCGTAGGCATCGTGAGGGGGTGTTCCAAGGTCGAAGACATGTGATGACTTTGTAAGACAGACCGGTGGGCTGTGAGATATATATGGTATGAGCGGGTGCTGCATATAGGGAGTGCTTGGTTGCCGTCGTAACACTGAGACGTGGGCTAGAGTTAGACTACAGCTGTGATGCAAGCGGAAATTTGGTACAAATGGGGCAATGAATAGTATGTTCGAATACTCCACCGTTGAATTTCGTAGGAGTTATTAGGTACTTCTTCATGGGATGGTGGATGGGGACAGCCGGAGACATATGCAATGCCGCCAAGAGCAAAAGTCCCCAATCCGCCAATCGTCCGGAGCCTCACTCGAAGATTACCACCAGTGTCCGGAAATCTAACCACAACATGTCAGCATATAAGAACGCTCTACAAGTAACTCGATTGTCCTAACACGACCGACCTACTGCTACTACTACTGCCATCGTCAACCACCCACACGCGCCAGCATGGGTGCCGCAGACGTAATACAGCTCGCACCGTTTGACCCCTCAAACGCGCAGACGTACAATGCGCTCTGCCATTGCGGAACGGTCCAGTACACAGTTACGCTTAGTCCACCGCTAGAACAGCAGAAAATCGTCGAGTGCAACTGTTCAATTTGTGTACGCAACGGCTACCTCCTCGTCTACCCGCAACGCGAATACGTCAACGTAACGAGCGGCCAGGAGGCACTCAAGATATATACCTTCGGCCGGAAGATGAATCTGCACCAGTTCTGTGGGCGCTGTGGAAGCTCTGTTTTCTTTGATCCGCAATTGCCGAAGCAGGGCGAGCCGATTGACATCTTAGGAGTCAATGTGAGTATCGCAGTCGAAAAGGACGCCAAATTGAAGCTAAGAATGGCTTCTTCCAGGTCCGGATGTTCAAGGCCATAAAGGTGAAGGATTTCCAGACCGTCCAGATTGACGGGTGGTATGTAGGCACAAATTGTCTTCCTGTCCTATACTGATTCCCTCAAGGAACGAGTCGCCATTTATCGATGGAAATTATCTGAAGGATTGATGCGCAATAGAAGTTGAAAGGCTCTCTGCTAGTTGGGTGCAGTCGTACGGTCAAGGCGGTTGATGAGCACGCGTTGAGGATGAATTGTGTGTGCAGGGAATGTGGAAGACGGGTTACCTCTTTTGGTAGAATTGATAGGACATGGATATCGCACGCATTTCAGCTTGAAAACTATATTACATATACAATTTGGAGGAAATCGCAACATGAAAGTGAAGGGTCCAAATTTATGCCAAGAGGCTTGTGCCTCGGTGCACGCGAAATCTCCGTCGCGCTTCAACTTTCCACTCACCACTCTGCTGAGGTGCAGGCCTCCGTTATGATACGTCCACGCGTTCGCATAAGCCCTTTATCCGTACAGTCGCGCATTGCTCCTGTAAAATGGATCCCACGGCGCTCCATCACCTCCCCAGCATCTACCGTCCCGAAATCCACCGCACCCCCGCAACGCCGCCGCTTACTTTACGCATGGTACGGCCTCGTAGGATTCGCTGGTGTAGGTACAGGTCTCACGATCCACAACTTTGTCAGTCCCTCGTTACCGGTTCGTGGGAGCCGCGAAGATGAACTTGCGCTCGCTGCGCTGTCGAAGGATGTTGAAGAGCTCGATATTGTCAAGTACATGCGCTCGCAATGCTACCACCTGCATGAAGACACACCTCTGTCTGCTGCAGCGCAAGGGAAGCACAAAGGATGGATGGAGCTAGACGTCAAGACGCATATTACAGAGTCGAAGGTCGACAATGAGGAAAAGCCACGGACAATGACGAGCCATACCTTGGCTGGCAGCAAGGGATTGGGCGTACAGAGGGCGTTTTGGAACGCAGAAACACGCGAGCTGGTTGCTGTCGTTTGGTTTGGGACGGCATTGAGTGGGTGGCCGACGCTTGCGCATGGCGGTGCGATCGCGACCATCTTCGAAGACTGCATGTCAAGGATGGTCGCAGGTCCTGACGTGCCAATCGGTAGGTCGCCTTGGACATCAATCTGCTTGCGACAAAGTGTTAACAGAAATGGACAGACACGATCAAACCACCGACATCCATGAGCATAACCTATGCCAAACCCACATTCAGCACCAATTTCTACATCCTACGGGCCCACTTCTCGAAACCAAAACTCCCCCAGACCGCGCCACCACGAGACCCGGAACCAGCGCCTGCGAAGTCCTGGCTGCCGTCCTGGAAAGACCTCACAAAGAAGGAGCAGGGTACTGAGTCAAAGAAGACAGTGGAGATCATTGGGACGCTCGAAAGTGTGGATGGGGAGCTAGGCGTCAGGGTAAAGGGCACTTTCTCTCTGCCGCTTTGAGGGAGTTACTAGATCAATTCCGTGTAATCAATGATACCCAGGCTTTCGAGCCCTTGCATTTCGAAAAATTCCCCGCTCGAGCTGCTGCGATTGAAGGCATGGAGGAAGCTGTGCTTCGCGAAGGGCGGTATCGGTCGCTAGCTCTTTGCGCACGTTACTGCTCACATATCGATCGGGAGCATCGATTCAAGATTGACTTTCTCTTACATGCGATGAGCCAGAGCGCGATTTGACCGTCGTCCTCCCATCGATATCACCACTAGTGATTGTCTGCATGATCGAACCGGATCTTGGTTTTAAGCCGCGGGAAGAAACTGGATTGGAGTACCTCGAGGAGGTTGGAGATGGGGTGATCTTGTCCGGTGCCGATGAGGTCAGGAGAAGGCAAGAAGAAGGCTTCGTACGCATGGGAAAGGTGCATTTGGCATTTCGCGACACGCCCTTCGACCAGCCCAAGTTGCTACTGACATCGAGTACGCAACACCGTCGAATAGCTCTTCTCGCAGTTGAGCGATCAGGGTGATATGTTATTTTAGGTGGTGAACATGTAGCCGCCCGTATGGACCATTCTTGTAACGTGCAAAGGTATAGCTACCATAGAGGGGCATCGTACACTGCTGACGTAGTTACCCGGTTGTTGGCAAGACAGTACTCGGAGACGCAATAACGGTGTTATCATCAGGTGGCAGTATCATGACCGCACTCAGGATCCGATTTTTGATATTCGTTGTGCCTCCATATCCTCTGTGACAGTTGGCAGCAGCTTGACTAGAGGTAGGGCAATCACAACAAAGGTAACTTAGCTCACGGTCGATTGCAAGCATGTTGTATAAATGGTTGCGATTGTATAGTGAACGTGGCGTGACTAACGCGAACCAAAAGCGTAGCTTCCTAATTGACACACTGTTTTAGTGCCCCAGTTCGAGTTCGCTCCTTCCCCAGATGTCGACCCGCACCGACCTCAAAACAAACTCACGCCCGTCCCCACAGCTGCTTCCCTGGTACGTCCTCTCTTTCCCCCTGCCCCTCTCCCGCCTTTCTTCCATCCCATCGAACAATGCCACCCTCACTCGGTTTCCCGCGCCGCTAGATCCAGGTCGTTGGCGGCCAGCTTTTTGGATATCGACTACGTACATCCATTTACCCACCAAAACGACACGGTCTACTAGGGTATACCGGCGAGTGTCCCGTTCATTACGTATAGCCCACGAAAATCTCCTTTAGGAACCGCCAATTCACCAACTTCGGTAGACTCCGCCGAGCAGTTCGGAGGCCCACTGGAAGACGGCTAACGCGACATCCTAGCTGCAAATCGACTCTCAAGTCCGACGTTGTCTTCTGGTACTATGTCTTTGTACAAAATGGCTACACTGGCGTCTCAACGACCACTTTTTGCACTCCTGTTCATACTCCTGGCATTCCTCGGACCGGTCGCCCTTGCGGTAAAAGATGGATTTGTTCCCGCAACCATTGACGGAAAAAAGTACCTGGTGCGAGACGACCGGAGACCCTCACTGTACACTAAAGATTATGGAGATTGTATGGGAGGAAGCAGTATCAACGTGACCCGCTTCGACGCTGCGTACTACAAAGACAACATGATAGTCCTCTTTCATCTCGGCGGAGAGACAGCCCTAAAGAATGAATCAATCATTAGTACGTCGCTCAAATGGCGTGCATGAAGAAATGGAACTAACCTCTGCCAGTGTACATCGGCGTCTTCGCCTACGGCGAAGCGCGGTTTGACTTGACTTTCAATCCATGCAGTGCGAACAGTGTTGACAACGTACCGTAGCGAGTACGGCCGCAAGTACGGCCGAGCCGTGCACGGTGTACCGTGGGTCACCACCTGGTGCACGGTTTCCAGATGCCCACACCCACAACTTTTGAAGCTGTAGAGTCGCATATATATTGTATTATCGCGAGATTTTTTAGTGGACGGCTTTTAAGGATCTATTTGATCGATTGGCAACGATAAACTACGTGCGATACCTCTGTGGAAGGCGTACTTTGCGGGTGCGCGTGGCAGGGCCGGGTGTAGGCACCACATCAACTACAGATGATATATCCACACCAACATCCTCTGTCTCCTTAGCGACTTGAGGAGGTGGTGCAAAGGCCTTTGGACGGCGTCTATTACCCTTTTTGGAGAATTGTATGTCTTGTTGGAGTTGCTTTTTGGCTTCGCGCGCGATCCTAGCTTCTTCGCGCTGCACGGCCTTCTCGCGCTGTTCTTGAAGGCGTATTTCTTTGGCCACCTCTCTCATGCGCTGCCTCTCTTCAAGCATGGTAGCCTTCTCCTGCTTCTGCTGCTCCCTACGCTTAATCTCCTCGGACTTCTGTTGTTGTAGTAGCTGCTCGTCGGCATCCTTTTGTGCTTGGCGATCGCGGGCGTCCTTAACTTTGGATGGCGACCAGAATATAGCTCCACCATTATACTCCTGCGGTGCCTCAAGTAATAGAGGCTTGCCACGTTGACGGCGCTTCTTCTCATTGACAAGGGCCCCTCTGAGTCGCTCGTTTTCATGCTGGAGGAGCTGTTTTTGTACAGCCATCACGTGAATCGTCTGGCTTAGCTGTTGGGAGCGTCGATCGTAGATATCCTCCACTACCTGGCGCAGTAGTCGCTCAATCTTTCTCCAATCTGAAGCGCTGAGTACGGAAGTAGTACTATCGCTTGACGAGGGCCTCTCAGTCTCCTCTATTTTGAACTTCTTAAGTATAGCCTCTGGGTCTAACGGCGAAAGCCCTGTGACTTTAAAAGCCGTTAAGATCGTCTTTTCCTTGAACGTTGTATGCCAGGCCTTATAGAACAAGCGGAAGAAGTCTCTTTTTGTAATCGCGGAGATGCCCTGGCAACTATACATGAACTTGGAGAGCTCGTTTAAGTAGGCAGTTGATAGAGGCTTAAAAAGGCAGACGTCGAGCGGCTGCAAGGTGTGGGTAGCGTGGGGAGGATAGACGGCCAGAAGAATCCGATTGTTGTTGTAAAACTTGATAAACTCCATCGATATATGTGAGCCATGGCCGTTAAGGATAAGTAGACGATATAATCGTCTTGCCTTTGCTTTTGTTTCGCGATTAAACACCTGTTTAAGCTATGCGAGCCCTAGCTTATTGTTGGTCTATCCGCTGGGCGATGAGGCAAAGAAGGTTTTGTGCTCTGTAGGGTCGAAATCTTGAAGCCATAAGTCTTGTATCTTGCCAGAAACAGCCTGATAAATTAGCGCAGGCGTGAGATAGCTGCCGTTGGAGCAAATACAGGCTATCGTAGTTATCTACTCCCTGTTGCTGTCCTGGAGTGCTTGTTTAACGCCTCCGTGATCATATCAATGGCGGGAGAACACGCGCTTCATTTTTGACAGCACCCTGATTAAGAAGCCTTTCTTATCCATATTGTAGATATTGCGAGCCTCGATATCGTACTGAGTTATCTTCTGGTCCAGGAGCTTAAAAAATAGGGCGTATTTAAAGGCAGAGTCAGCTCTGTGGCGTGTGGAATCGATGCTGGATGCCCATTGAGATACAAGCTTAATGTGATGCCGCGCAATAAAGCGATCAACCCAGTTTTTTCCTGGCTCTTTTCCTGCTATTTCTGCTGCGAAATTCCGTATCATCTCCCTTGTAGGTGGTAGCCCTTGTACATAGAGCTTATCAATATATTGTACGAGCTTAGTTTCCTGTGTAGAGTTAAGAAGGCGCATATTATCGACTTTCTCCGCATAGCTGCCGATAACCCCGCGGTGACGCTTCGACAGCAACGTTCGATTAACACCGTACTTTTTCGCAGTCTGAGTATAATTAGGCTTCTCTCTAAGCTTTAGCAATTTTAACGACTCTAGGGCAGCCTCTATTGGGTGTATATTGGTGGTGTAAAGCGATTCTGAAAGTACGAGAGATTTGGTGTTGGCCGTGCACGAGGTGGGGCCGTGCACGAGGTGGTGACCCACGGTATAGAGTGCGCTTTCAACCTTGAAATTAGCCAACATACAATCTGTGCACGGCTCGGCCGTACTTGCGGCCGTACTCGCTACGGTACGTTGTCAACGCTGAGTGCGAACATCAAGAGGTAGGTGATCTTTATGTTCGACAAAAAAAGTCCTAACACGTACAGCGCATGTCCACTTCGAGCTGGATTCCCCGTCGAAGCTAGTGGTATCATACCCATCAGCCAAAAGGATGTCGCCGGAATTCCCCCAATTGCCATGTCTATCCCGGATTTCGAAGGTCAGGCCATTCTCAGGATCTTCTCGAACTCTACGCAAAGTGAAATCGGCTGCTACTCGGGCGTCGTTACTAATGGCAGTTCGTTCTCACAGCAAGTATGGGTAAGTTCGATCCTCGGAGCTTTCACGATCATTACCGTTCTTTCCTCTTTTGTTACTGTGATTGTTGGGGACAATTTTCCAGAGATAAGAAAGCATTACGCACACTCGTTCTCCGTACTAGTCACTTTTGCCGCCTGGCAGCACATCTACTTTACCGGCGCTCTCTCGATGAATTGGCCATCCGTGCTTGTTGCTTTTTGGAGTAACTACGCATGGGCTGGTGGAATGATATACTCAGAGGCCATGCAAAACACGATCAACAAATTTATCGGCAGTAATAAAGGCAACACAACGGTAGTTGGTGCAGCGGATACAGGCATGGCAAATCCGGAACTTGGCGGTGGTTATGACATCCAGGAAATTTACAACAAACGGCATGAATTTACACAAGCTCTGGATATCCCTGGGCTCGACAATACCATCGGGCGCCGCTTCGAAGACGTTCTGACCAAAAGAGAGCTCGTAGATTCGGCTAGTGGCTATACTTGGTATGGTCATCCAGTCAAACCCGGGATCCCATTACCAGGAAACTACTCTGGTTTTGCAGGAACACTTGCTCAAGACAGCATTCCTGCTTCGAACGCATTCATGACCGGCTTGATGTGGTTCCTCGTTCTGCTCGCCGGCATTATTGTCTCCGTCGCCGCGTTCAAGTTCCTTATAGAGGGAATGCATTCGTCAAACATGATTAAACGCGACCGATTGGCATACTTCCGGGCTCATTGGCTTGGATACACTGCGCTTGCTGTTCTTCGTACCCTATATATCTGCTTTTTCATGCTCATGTTTCTCGCCCTCTTTCAATTCAGTTATCTCACCTCGCCTAAACCGATCGCTGTTGCCTGGGCACTCTTTCTGGTTCTGATACTGGTACTGGGTGGACTAGCTGGGTACGCGTTGTTTTACGGAATCAAATTCGGCCACTACGCTTCCGAGCCAGACTACTTGAACATTGAGAAGAGACGGATACTGAAAGGGTTTCCCTGGTTCGGCATTGAACGCAACAGCAGCTGTCCCCGTTCGGAAGACAAGAAATATGCCGGTTTCATACCGTGGTGGAGAGTTCGCCCTGCACCCGAAGAGTCATCTATCCACGATAATGAAGAGTATATTAAGAAATTTGGATGGCTTGCTGCTCGCTTTCGCAAGACGCGATGGTGGTTCTTCTCTGCCTGGCTTGTTTACGAGCTTGTGCGCGCATGTTTCTTAGCCGGGGCCTCTGGATCACCTTTGCTGCAAGTTTTCGGTCTTCTTGCGGCTGAGGTCATCGCATTCATCGGCATCATCATATTGAAGCCGTTCGAAGGTCAACGGTTGAACGTGATCGTGGTTTACTTCCTTGGATTTAGCAAAATTGCAACAGTCGGTCTTTCCGTGGCATTCGACAAGCATTTCGGAATTCCACGGATCATCGCAACTGTGATCGGCCTTGTCATCATCGTGATTCAGGGCATATTGACCACTGCCGTTTTGGTCGCTATCATGCTGGGAGCGGTAACAAGCTACATGTCGATAACGAGAAACCGACACACCATTCGCCCGACGCGGTGGATCTCAATCCGCCAAAGGTATTTCAATCACTTGGACTTGAGAATGGATAGTAGCTCACGTCCACGGAAAACCAAGATGGAGCGAGCAGCCGAGTCCGTTCCGGAGCCGGAGATACCGAAAGGACCCTACTTCAGCGTGAAGAATGTTCGAAGAATGGCCAAAGTCGAGGATGAGGACGAGGAGTTCATGAACGAGATCAACAATTTTTCAACCTCGCGGCTTTCACTCCCGCCACAGTACTGCGGTTCCATAAACACAACTCCGGAGGGTCGTACGACAGCACCAAGTCTCCAGTCCCGAATGTCTTACTCGAGCCTGCCTTATGGGGCCCATTTACACCGGGAGATTTGGAGCACTCAAGATTTCACAGAACACTTCGTGCCGAGGCGACCAAAGACAGTGAGCAACCCTGTGGTGACCCCAGAAGACGCTCGTCGACCCAAGAGTAGGGTGGATCCACCTTTTATCACTCGAATTGCTGGCAGCGAGAGTGCAGCACGAAAGTCTAGTCCGCTCAGTGCGAGCGTCAGCCGATCCATCACGCCTGTAGCATTCACAGGATACGGGGAAGGTTCTGGAAGTTCCATCCCTCGGCCTAGCACTCCACACCCAGAGAGGCTGCCAAGCGGCTCAAGACGGCAGTTGCGGGCCTTGGTCAGCGAGTCTGGTATTCCACTTCTTCCGATGACTTTGCACGCGATGAATGCGACAAAGGATTCGCAATGAAGAAAGACGTACGAGCTGGGAGCGGGGTACGAGAAATGACGGTAGCGAGCACATTCCCACTGAACAGCTTTAGCAAGCTCAACGAGATAGCGATACAATAACGACATGCACGTGGCCTCGTCGGCGAATTTTGCATCTTCGACCTGCTATACCTTAGGGCGCTGATGGGAAGCGGGTTTTCGAGCACTGCATCAGGTAAACACTACTCGCTTACGGCCTGATGGCTTCGGACGTCTTGCATTCCTTTTTTATCTCCTTGGACACGGCATTAAACGTATCCGCATCGGACATGGTGTGGAGATCATCTTGGCGACTTTGGGGGTTATCTCGTATAAGAATGAGTGTGTACGATAACGGGTATTTGATAGGACTTGGCAAACTGCGGAGGAATTGATAACGAATGATATGGGCTTACGAGACTGCTTGAGAGGAGCTCATAGTTGCAATAGCCTGTTAATGTGATGTTGTGTGCTGTACAATGCTGAGAACTAGTCTACCGGTAAAGCACGGTCGTGATGGTGCATCTCAACAAGCGTGGGTTGGGGTGGGGTCAGTTACTAGGCAAGTAATATCGACAAAAAGGTCTCGAACGATAACGTCAGGTAAAGGAGATGAGATTCAGATGGATGAGCGAAATGACGGCATGGGCAAATTGGCAATCTATCAGATTTGGCATGCTACTACGTCTTGTGACGCCACAGGGGACGGGTACAAATAAGGCAGGGTTAGAGTTAGTGCGGTGATCGCTGCCGCTTTGGGGTGCGTACGTACGGCGCTAAGGGTGGAGAGCAGGTTTTGAGAGTGATGGGCGTTTGCGATTGCGGTTGCGCTGCCCATGCATGAAGTGAGGAAACCCGTGTGGTTGGGCGGGGCGCGCATCTGAGCGTCGCGTCGGGTGGTGAAAGAGCAAGGGCACGCACATAGCATGCGCTGGTGACGTCAGGTGTGGTTGGCAGGAATGCGCGCCTGGGTTTATTTGTGAGGGGCGCTCGCGGTCAGTGTGCGACATCTTTACCTGTCTACCTACATACCTCGCTCGCAAAAGAAAACAGCAACCGATCGGCTTGACCACACGAACCTCTCTCCCGCAAAACAAAGGTATGCATGGAGCTGTCTCGCTGCCTGTCGGCGCCCGCCTGGAACATGTTGCTAATGAAGGAACGTAGAACACCCGCACCACCACAAACCTCAATCCCAACCTTAACCCCCCACCAACCGACATCATGGGTGCCGTAGTCTCCTGCGTACGTCCTCGACTCACCATCACGGCATGCCCTGCACGACGACCACGAGCCTAACAAGCGAAATAGATCAAGTCCGTGCTACGCACCATCGGCAACTGCCTCATGGCCATCGTGAACGCCATCGGCGCCGCCTGCACCGCCGTCATCAACGCCATCGTCTCCCTGTTCGACATCATCATCAGCTGCCTCACCTGCGGCAGGGGCGGCTCCCGGCGCCGCCGCATGACGACGCGTACCCATCATACTAGCAGAGTCTAGTAGCCTCTCATGTTGCCTTCCTTTTGTGACTCTCTCCTACAGTCCAGTCACAGGGGAGCGCATGAGACGGGCGCGATCCTTCTGGACATTCTAGATCGAAACGGAGGGAAACTCGAGAGCGAACGCAGCGAGCGGCACGACGTGGTAATGCATTGATATGGCGTGTACTATGAAGTTTTTCCTTGAGGAGGATGGAATCGAGAATCAGAGGCGGCATGGTGGTGGTGGCGGTGGATGAGCGCATTCTTGATCATCACGACTGCGTTGTATGTATACCCCCTTTTCGAATCCAAGGTTTTCACTATTGCGTTTCACATTGTCCTCGCCTTCTGGCTGCTGCCATGGCTGAAATTGCTACTAATTCCATGGTCAAGCCTCACGCACGGCAATTCTGATCAGTCATCGGCCATCTCCATGAGGGGTATCCATATATTCGTAACGAAGCTCGCGACCAAAGTTCTATCCGCGGTACAACTTCACAAGCAAAGATTTTCCGATCCCACGTACGCCAAACCCACCTCCATCTCAACATCCTAGAGCTGCTCCTTCAACATCTCAATCTGTTCCCTCACAGCGCTCTTGCTCGTGCCCCCTGTGGCATTCTTCAGCTCCACAGCTCGCTCGTAATCAAGGCACTCAACGACATCATCACCTAACCGCGAGTCAATGCCCTTGAGCTGCTCCACGCTAAGTTTGTCCATCGGCACGCCCTGGTCCTCCGCCAGCGCTACAACACGTCCCGAGATGTGGTGGCCCTCGCGGAACGGAACGCCTTTCCTAACGAGATAATCTGCGAATTCCGTCGCCAGCATCTCAGGCGCCAAAGCGGCCATCATCTTCTCTGGGTTGATGGTGAGGGTCGAGAGCACCCCTGTTCCGATCTGCATGGAATCGCCGACCGTCTTGATGTGGTCGATGAGCGGCTCAACCGACTCTTGCAGATCCTTGTTGTACGTCGTAGGCAGGCCCTTGATCGTCACATACAGCCCAGCCATGTGTCCGAATGCGCGTCCCGACTTGCCCCTGATCAGCTCGAGCGAATCCGCATTCTTCTTCTGCGGCATGAGCGAGCTACCCGTCGAATACGCGTCCGCCAGCCTCACAAAGCCAAACTCCAAACTCGAGTAGATGATCAGATCCTCGGCCCACCGCGACATCTTGAGCATGAAGCTGGAGCCCCACTGTAATGTCTCGAAGACGAAGTCGCGATCTCCGACGGCGTTGAGCGAGTTGGGGAGGAGGCCCTCGAAGCCGAGCTCTTCGGCCATGGCGTGACGATCGATGTTGAACGGGTTTCCGGCGAGCGCACCGCAGCCTAGAGGGGAACGGTTTACGCGCTTGATCACCTCGCGGAGGCGCTCGAGTTCTTGGGAGAAGGCGGTTGCGTGGGAGAGGATCCAATGGGACCATCGGATGGGCTGAGCTTTCTGGAGATGGGTGTAGCCGGGCATCTGTAGCACGCAATATCAGCATTGCGATTCAGCATTTGTGCTGTGGGTGTGCGCGAGGCTTACCAGCACATCGATCTCCGCCTCGGCCCTCTGCACACTCGTCTTGATCAACTGAACGAGATATTTCTCTAGCGTCCTCAGTTCCTCCCTCAACCACAAGCGCATATCCGTCGCAACCTGCTCATTGCGACTCCTCCCTGTGTGCAGCTTCCCCCCGACCTCTTTGCCAATGATCTCGCTCAGCCGCCTCTCGTTCGCCGTATGGATGTCCTCATCATTGTCCTTGACCACAAAGCTATCCGACGCCCACTCTTCCTTGATCTGCGCGAACCCCTTCTCAATGGCCGCGAACTCATCTTCAGTGAGAATCCCGTTGTTGAAATTGGCGCGCGCAAAAGCGATGCTACCGGCGATGTCTTGGGCGTAGAAGAGGCGGTCGTAGGGCAGGGAAGCATTGTACTGCTCCATGACGGGGTCGAGGCCCTCTGCGCGCCTGTTAGTCGTTGACATCTCATGGCGGATGCGCGCATTGGGGAATACTGACGTGTGAAACGGCCTCCCCAGAGCATGTTCTCTGCTACTTTCTTTTGTGACGCCATGGTGAGCTGAGGGGATACACGAGGGCAAAACGGGTCGAGGTTGTGTTGCGATTGCGCTGACTGTTTATTCCAACCCCAGAAAATTGTACGCGGCGCCGAATCGGAGACAGGGGTCTCTCTCTCTGATGTGGCTTGTGCGCTGTGGCGCGTGCTGTCCGAATGCGGAGAACGAGTGCTTGGCTTCGTGTTAGTTCCTCCACACTTCCCCTTCACAGCTTTGAGCTGTTGAGAACAATGTGTTTTATTACACAACGACCTCTAGATACTCAAAGCGAGAAGACGAAAAGAGCCACAATGTCAGAGAGCCTCCAAGCGATTACATTGCATCGACCATTGCGAATTTTCAAGCCAGTCCTCGTCCCTATCCAAACTACGGCACAGGTAATACTACCTCACGGGAGTGTGTACTTCGAACTATTGTCTACCCTGGTCTGCTCCAACATGAACCTTTTGTCACACTGGCTAGAGTGTAGACTCCTCTGTTTCTCCGCGTCCAGAGTCATCTCTAAAGCGACATTCCAAGGTTCTTTATCTCATTGTGTATATTTCTCCGGAACCTTTCTCACAATGCCTTGTGTCTTTACATACAAGTCATCTTGCAGCCCGAGCAATTTCTTCCTTTTCAGATTTCAAACCCCCTACAAACCACCCAAACACAGCAGCTAAACATCCGATATTTTCACAACAACATTCATTCCTCCATCACACTACACGATGCCTATCACAAGTGGACGAAGCCTCGTCGTAAACGGCCAAAACTTTCGCGACAATTTCCACCGTCTAGGCTACATCAACGAAGGCGCAGAAGGCAAAGTAAGCCGCTGGCAAGACAAAAAGACTGGCGAACTCGTTGCCGTCAAAGAGCCCATCAAGGCCGGCAGAGGCTACAGCCACGCCATAGTAAAGGAGATCAAAGCCTTCACCGTCCTAAAATCGCATCCCAACATTGTGAACTTCCTGGGCTACGACGAGTACTGGGCTCCCAATGCGCCTGCTGTATTCATCGAGCATGCTGACTATGGGGATCTCCAAGATTTCGGATATAGCATAAGGACGGCTGGTTTGTCGATTCCTGAGATGACGCTGTGGAAGCTCCTGTTGGATATGAGTAAGGCACTGTACTGGATCCACAAGGAGCTTGAATACCCATATGTGCACGGCGACATTAAACCGAGCAATATCCTCGTCATGAAGCCTGCGAACTGGCCTTCTGATGATGATCTTCCGATCTTGCCGACATTCAAGCTCTGCGATGTCTCACGGCTAGTGCCCTATAGAAAACAAGGACCCGTGTTTCCATACTTCGGCACCCCAGAGTATGCTCCCCCGCGCGCTGAGCGTAGGGGTCGTGTTGCTCCACCAGTAGACATTTACGCTGTGGGGGCGACTATTCAGTCCCTTGCTTTGGGCCAGACACCCATCATGTCCAAGCGGGGTTTCATCGACGTGATGAAGAAGGCTGGTTGTATACCGCCCACTGAGAAACAGTTGGACGGATACAATCACAAGTGGCGCCAGGATATACCCGTTGTTTACCGCCCTTTGAATGCCTCCGAGGAAGAGCAGAAGACGAAGTGGAGCGTCAAGAAACCACAGGAGCCGTACAGCAACGTGTTCAACGAGTGGTATACCATGATGATGCGGGATTCGAGCACGCAGCGTGTCACTGCAAAAATTTTGCATGATTGGTATATTCCGCTGGCAAAACGCCAAATTAAGCTGCTTATCTTGCTGCGCAGCCGCGAGGCAGCTCGTCAGCAGGTTGAGAAATTGAAAGCGAAGTACACGGAGAACCGTGCATCGCGGAGCCAGAAGAGGGGAGCAAGCGCCCCGTCTTCAATCCTGCCAATGCCGACAGTGCCTCCCCGACCCAGGAGGTTTCCAATCTGACCCTCTTGATATTGTATCTTTGTACGCTTCTACAACGTTGGTGATATCGGCCGTGTTGTCTTGCTGTCTTTTCCACTCCTTAGATCCTCTCATAGTCAGCATAGTAAATTTAATAATGTATGTACATCTCTTCTTTAGTTCAAGTCTACAAAGCCTATAGTCAGCCGTCTTATGCAAAATAACACAGTGCTTACTCTGCACAATACTCATCATCGGCCATCTCGGTCCAACGCCCCTCATGTCCGAATCCTCTAGTTTCGCCCGAAATCTCCGTCATACCACGGACATTCCACGTGGCCGACTCTCCCCGTCATTAACCACCAGGCACCAGCACACACCCTCTCTTACGCGGCAATCCATAGAGCCCTCTTCGCTGAAACGGACATGTCGGAAACAGCGGTAACAGCCCTAAAAAGAGCGGACGCACGGGCGCATACGTCGAATCTCGGTGCACATCTCTCCCCTAACGCCGGGAAGGACCGATGTTCATGCACGCGTTGCGCTAAATCAGGTGAGAGGGGAAGCATGGCATGGCATGTCTGATGAGGCTTGCCGGCTGTACTCTTGGGGGCGGGGTTCTGTATATATACTGGGTGGCTGCAGCTCACCGAGGGTGCTGTCATCAATGTTTTGTCCGTTGAATGCGCCTTCGGTACAAAGAACAAGACTTCGTTTCCTGAGAAGAGTCGAGCCAAACTGAGCAGTATGTCGACGACGTACATGACGGTATACGATCTCCTGCGCATCACGTACACGTATGAAGCGCAAGCTCTTACTGCGGAAACGCAGTCTAAGAATCATTGTATTTCCTCGGCTTCGGTCTGTGCCGTACGCATGTCCCATTCCGTGTCTGGCAGTTTAGACATCTTGCTGATGAATCCTTTTATAGCCGGCCGAGAATTGCAAGACTTCGTCAACGCCGTCGACGTATGCAGACCTGGAGACCGACTTCACGCCCAAGTTTGCACGCGCAAAGAGGGATAGCTGTGTATCCGTAACATGAGGACACGGACGAAGAGCTGCAGTTTTGTGTCAGTCTCCATCTGTAGAAGAAGCCCTGTATTGCCTCGCCTGCTTTGCTGGTGCCGGACGAATATGCGAAGGTATTGCGTCTGCCTAAGCATCGGGCTGTAGCCCATTCTGCTCCTCCTTGAGCTCATTGTACACCTTGCGGAGGCGATGAGCTCGGCAGCGCACATAGCCTACCGTGATTATCGCGACGAGGAGAAAGGAGCCTGCCGCCGCCATCATCGACACGCTTGAGGGGCTATGTCGGAGGTCGAAAGAGATGTCGAGGATAGGCCGGGGGTGGTTGCGATCGATGGCGCGGGGAGCACGAGGGGTTTCGGAGGTAGGGAAACTGATGGAGCCTCGCTGCTTCAGCTGGCGTGGAGATAGTCAAGGAGATGGAGAGCAGGTTGATCGTCTGATGGTGTATAGAGTCGAGTGAGTAGCGCGGAAATCTATGCTGTTGAGTTCAGAGGCTGCTCCTTCACCCCAATGTTTTCGTGCCACGAGAGCGTCGCCGCCGCATCCGAACTGCCCATTCCCTCGACACCACAACCCAACCCCCTACCAAGTCTCAACCACGAGGTCCCACATCAGGTAAGATACTTCCCCTTGTTGGGTTCGCACCATGGAAAGCTCGACTCCCATCCGCTTGCCCACCCCTCCGATCTTACATCCTCTGCATCCTCTGCATTTGCGCTCGCAGGCGTGATCGAAGCAGCGACTGCCGCCATCGACGCAGGTACAGCGAGATCACAGCTACGTCTCCGTGTACAAGAGCGCCAGTAGCATGTGTACGCATGCGACCATTGACTCCCTGAAGCCACAGGACGTGGGCTCCAACCAGCAACCTCCGTCTGGTCAGTGCCAGAAGCTGACCCAAAGTAAGCCACGATAGCAGCGACAACGTCGAATCTTCATGCGCATGCTCGAGAGATGTGCAGTCGGCTTCTTGATGCCGAAAGTAGCTCAGACAGCGAATGCCAGGCTATCCTGGACGCACCGCGCGGCCCCTCGTGCCCCACCGAGACGTCGAACAACCAACAGCAAGATCTTTGAGAGACATATATATCACCTTCATACAGCTTTGAAAAGAAATCAGCAGGGAGGAGGCTGCTAATAGCGAGCGCACCGCGAATGGCATTCCATGTGCGCACAGGCGGCGGGAGGCGTCCGGCGACGAACGACAGCGACCACAACAACTCAACAGCGCACCGCAGAGTCGCCAGAGAGCCCAAAGAAAGGACAAAGGGATATAATGAGGTCCTGTTGTGCGACTCTTCGGCCCAACGACCTCGGGAAACAGGCGATTGTTTTCTCGCGGGCGACCCACGCGGTAACCTCTCGATCCTTTAGCAGGTGCTATGCACCCAGAATATTGTCTGATGGGCATACAAGATCCATGCCCTGCATATTCTGCGGCTTTTTTATGACGGACGATCTGCAGAGCCAGGTACCGGACGTGTCTACGGACATAGCCCCAGCCAAGTCACATCCAGACAAAGACGACAACCCAAATGAGCTTGGTTCAAAAATTCCCCGTAAGTCTATCTCTTTATGCAATCCCTCGGTGTACCTGCCCTCCTCAATATTGATTTTGTACGTTGCCATGTTGTTTCCCCCAATTCGGCAATTGATCCGTGATTCATTTCTCCATGCCCTTCCAAATTGGGAGAAGGATGAGGATGGTCTCGCAGCCTCCGTTGAGGTCTGTCAAAGAAGGGGAACACAGCCGGTAGAGGGACATGTTATAGGAATCAGCGATGGCACCGCATCCACAGCGTTCGCAAGCCGTGTAGCTCGTCAGTGCCACATGACGAACTCGATACGAAAGTGCGGAAGACCAGTCCGAATTCCAAATACCATTTTGGATAATTCCTTATTCTTTCAGATATCGAAGTGTTGCACGCAAGGCGGCATATTATCACGATACGGGAGGCTGACGACTTGCCATCCTGGGGTTGATGCCTATCGAAGTATCGGGAATATGACAAGATAGTCGCAAAGAAATCGGCGTTTCAGGCAGTCGACGATCTTCAACGGGCTCTCGTCGGACGAATAGGAAGAGGTTCCAGCTCCTGCTATGCACTGCTCTACCCAGAAAACGTGTGTCAGGCCAGCAGCGACGTCTAACAAGAGCTGGAGTGAAAAGGGTGATACTCTAAGATGAAGAGTGCTGCAATGCTCTGTCTGGTCATACAGGCCTCCCAAGATCTGTCGTCCTTGTCATCACACCTACGATTAGGGTAACCGATATGTGTATCCAACGCCATCGTGTATCGGTCGAGGACCGTCGTCGCGACTCAGATCCTTAAGATGCATTCTCTCATCGAATGGCGACACCATCTATTGAGGGATCTCAATATGGCTTCCAAAGTGATTGGACAGACCGCAAGTGTAGAGGGGATTTGCTATACAAGCAGGTACCTCGATGTAGCTGCCGAACTCGAGCGGGAAAGCACGAAGCACCGTACCCCTTGGACGTCAGAAAGAGATAGTTGAGGTTGCAACTTCCTTGGGAGTCCCAAGATCGTAAGAACCTTTCCAAACAGTCGATACCCTTGTCCGACTGAACCTTTGAGAATGGAGACTATGTGTGGTCAATCGCACAGATTCAGGTTGGTACAACCCTCGCAGTGCACATCATCGGCACCCCTGCGCTTTCTCCAACTTTTCTGTTACCATGATCACCGGTAGTACGTGTACGGCCTTGCTCGCAGCAGCTTCGTGGTGAAGCTGCTGTCCGATGAGATATCCGTCTGGAAAGCAACGGCGACCTGTCTGCTTGGCTTGACACCTTGTGCTGTCGTCAGCAGCATCGTACATGTGGTGTCGATATGAAGCTATCTGTATTGACTGGAGGCCCGATCTTGGCCCAAATTCGAATTGAGCAGCGAGCGGGTTTCGAAGTTACGAGGACATTTGTGCCTACAACGGAGACGTCCAACTGTCGTCACAAGCGGCTCATCCTGCGCGTTGTGCCCTGGGGCCGTCTTCTGCAGATAAGAGGAGGTCGTTGGCATGCCCTGTCACAACACGAGTTGAGACATCGTCGGTGCGCATGCCTACCATCTCCTAGGGTTGTCCTCGTCCTTTTGTCACATCTTTGCCCTTGTATCCCGAACTACGCCTACTTCCGGCTTCTCGTTCATTGCGAGCAGCCTAGAAAATTCGCCTCGAGACGCGGGTGAGGTCGGTATCAGTAGCCCAGTATAGGGTTCGCTGCAGGCCTGTTCGATTCGCCGTTAGGATCCACGCGAGGATGTCAGCGATATTACGTGATTTTCACCTCTGGTGTTTCGTCGTCGTTGACGCGGTCTGTGGATGTTGTTCAGTCAAAAAGAGGACACCCTATGGCCGCCCGCAAAACAAGGTGGATTACGTTCGGTGCCCGCACCCAGGCATGCGACCTTTCTTGGGTATGTGCGTCGAAACTCGAGACTTCGGTATAACGGTGGCTCGAGGAAGTCGAATCTGGCCCACAACCTGTGCAGTTGTTGCTCGCCCGTGTACCCGTCAGGCTGCGCGGCAGATGCCAGCTATTGCGCTGCTTCATAAGTCCAGCGTCAGGATTCGGTCGGCTTCAGTACATCTGTGTATATTGGATCTCTTACATTCACCTGCGGCCGCGTGCGGTCGGGGTCGGCAGCCGTTGCATGTCATGAGGAAGGAGAATAAGCGGATGTTGTTGTTCTCTCCTTGATCCGCTTTCCTGCATGCCGCGAAAGATATACAAAGCCAGCGACGGTGTTAGGCAAGATGTGAGAACTTTCTTTCTCTCGCCATGTTTGCGTAGAAATGGGTGTGGGAGTGTGGGGCTTGACGCAATCCGCAGTTCGCAGTGCGCACCTGCACGTTGTTTGCGTCCTCACCACAGTCAGGATGCACAGCAGCGTCCTCCCGCCGTTAGCGAAGCGTTCGCGGAGAATCTTCCAGGCGATGAACAACACCGGCGAAAAAGAGCACTCGAGATATACTGTATGATCTCCACGTTAGCATCCTAGCGTCGGATGAGTACTAGGACCACGGGAAGACCCACAACACGTATCAAGATCCCCCGCGAGTATCTGTGCAAAGCTACCGGGCAAGTGACATGCGACAAGGATTAGAGCTATGCTCTGCTCTTTTGTTCCTTCAGCGTTCAACGTCTCGACGTCTCCAGATGGGGCTCGTTCTACTCGGCTTCACTTGACAACATAGCAACACAAGGATTCAGGAGCTGTTCATATACCATGGCGCCCATCACGTTACGAGGGTCATTAGATCAGAAGATTCGTTTCCATTCATCATTATCCCGTGCGACTGCCGGGTGTGTAATTGGGATATCATCGTGACTCCCAAACCCTACTATCAGTCCTGATTGCTTCAGAAAACCGTGCAGATCCCCACACCAAAGGATCGCCATGCAAAGGCAATAAACCATGATGTCCGAAGACCGTGAAGGCTCCCAAGCGAGGAGCCAGTGTCCCGCAAGTGCGATACCAGACCTACATGTCGAAATGGGAGTTGCCCATGCTGATCGTGGACGGCTTCTTCAGCCAGATATCACAACCGTACACGTTCTCTACATCGACTCTGAAGAAAGTGAAGGGGTCCTCATCGGCCTCAACGATCACCCAGTCGTTGTGTTCATCGGACTCCTTGACCTTGTCCTCAGAATTGGCTTCGACTATGCCGTGGCGTGAATCTTTGTCCACTCCCGGGCCGTGGCGATGGCCTGATTCTGGTCCTCCTTCCACTTCTGCGCCACGTCGTTCGCCAATGGGTCGTCCGGATTCGGCGCCCCTAGCAACGCTTGTATTGACAGCAAAATTGTGCGGATTTGCAACGCCGGCGACCAATTGCCTGGGCATGTTAGCAGAGGCCAGACGCGCGCGCAAGAACGTCAACACTCACTCTTGAGGACGTCCAGACAGATGCGCCCAAGTCGGTCGATATTTGGGTGGTAGATCTTGGTGAGGAAGCGCACCTTGGGTGGCGTCATTGGATAGTCGTCCGGGAGAAACAACTCCAAGCGGAAGACCCCGCCTGTGCAGGTTAGCATCGTCGGCACAAGTGGGAGATGCTACATACCTTCGTAAGGAGATTGCGCCGGACCGTCGATGGTGACATCGAAGTACCGAAGATTGTCCTCGTGTGGCACCGCCGAGATGCCCGGCACCGGTTCCTTGCTCAGCCTCTCCGTTTCCTTGATGATCCGCTTCGGCAGCGCCATGGTGGAGGGAGTCGTCCTTGAGGGAGTCGTTCTTGAGGAGGTAGTGAGTCGACCTGCAGCGTCGGTGAGTTCGGCTTCAGAAGCGAAGGAGAGCGCGGAGCCTTGCACGGTCGGATCGCCCGCGAAGCTGCGGTGGGAGGCAAGTACTTACAGCGACGCGCTCATGGTGGGGCAGCGCAGCGTGACTAAACAGCGTTATTATTCGGCGCGATGCCAGGTGCGTTCGTGGGCGGGTAACTTACCAGGGTCGGCGGGGGTTGGGGTTGAAAGGGGAAAGCGTCTCCGGTCGCCAGGCTTTATAGAGCAAGGAGCCTTCACACTGCTCCCCAAAGCGGCATAGCGTCGTCTAGCGCCACGGCTCCCTGGCTGCCTTTCCTTTCAATACGCCGTAGCCCTGGCCGGGCCCAGGCGCTTCCTCTCCAAGGTCTCCTCACGTGCACGGTGCCGACAACACGTCCACGGCAGCAGCAGCAGCAGCAGCAGCCAGCGGCGACATGGCAGGGCCGGCCACGCCCTTCCAGTCGCCCACCTTCGACAAGGACGTGACGTTTGATGTCAACGAGGAGTACACGGCCGCGTCCATCTCCCCGAGCGGCCGCGACGTGGTGCTCGCAGGGTAACAGCTTCCTGCGTGGCTCTCTACTACCAGTACCGTCATGCTGATTGGAATAGAACCCAAGGTCTGCTGATTATCGATCTTGACTCTCCGTACTCTCCACCGCGGTACATCCGCCACCGCATTGCCTTCGAGGTGGCCGATGTGCAATGGTCTCCATTTGCGTCGCGGGCCGAGTGGGTTGCCTCGACCAACAACAACAAGGCCATCATCTTCAACCTGAATCAGAAGGCAGGCTGGAACGATGCACCAATCCAGTTCACCCTCGACGCCCACCAGGGAAACATCACGGACATCAACTTCTCCGCCCACCACCCAGACATGCTTGCGACTTGCGCCCTAGACACCAATGTCTTCGCTTGGGATCTCCGCGCGCCCGCTACCGTCGCTGCCTCCTTCAACTCTCTTCTAAGAACTCCTAGTTCCAGTTTCGCAGACTGGAAAGGAGGAGCCACTCAGGTGAAATGGAACCGTAAGAACGAGCATATTCTGGCCTCCTCACATGACCGCTACGTCCAAATCTGGGACACCCGACGCGGAGCTGAACCGATCACGACGATTCATGCGCATTTCAACAAGGTTTACGGCATAGACTGGCACCGCACTGAGCCTGACAAGATACTTACTTGCTCTCTCGATAAGACCGTCAAACAATGGGATCAGGTCGGCATCGTTGCAGACATTACCAAGCCCAGTCGCGTCATCTTCACCGACTATCCTCTGTTACGCGCCCGGCACACGCCTTTTTCAAACGGCATCATAGCGATGCCACAACATGGCAGTGCTTCTCTCGCTTTGTATCGGCAAAAGACGGACGACCCGCTCAAGCAGCCTACCTCGTCGCCCGCGCATATATTCGCCAATGAAGAGTGCGAATCTGGCCGTCTCCATGAATTCCTCTGGCGCTCACGAGGCGACTGTGATGCAGGCATTGACAACCGCGAGTTCCAGCTGGTCACATGGGCGACTGATCACAAATTACGTCTTTATAGCGTCCCCCCTCACACGCTCAAGAAGGCCATAGGCTTCGAAAAGGGTGAACGCCTCTCCGAGGTACCGAGTACAACACGACAAGGCGCCCAATACATTACGTTTGCTAACGGTCCGGCGCTTCACCGAGGAGACAATCAGCTTACCAGCTCGCATGAAGGCAATGGCCGCCCAGGTGCTTTATCGTCTCTTCTAAAAAATCCCGTCCCGGAGAAGGCTGGCTTGGCCACTCTGCTCCAAGGACAAACGCGAGCCACCATGTCCGCTCGCTCTGTGCGACGCGACCCCGCCCAGCGAATCGTAAACCACGTCACATGGATGCACAATGTCAATATTGAGAGGCGTAGAACCGATCGCGACAGTAGGGCTTCTGAGCAAGACGATGGCGAAAGTTTCGATCCAGCTGCCGAGGTCAAGGCCGTAAGCCAGAAGTATCCAAACGTCGAATTTGAAGAGTTCGATCACCGACGCCGTAAGACTGTGGTCGCCTTCAAAGCACCGTGGGGGGATACAGACACGTCAGCCGGCCAGAATCAATCGCCCAGCCGCAAGTCTGTCTTTCTTCGTCTAACCATCCGGTTCCCGGACCAGTACCCTGGCACAGAAGAGGCACTTGAAACTGACCAACAGGTACATCCTCTCGAGATCACTATCGAGAAGACAACTGCTGCTATTGCCCCGGCCATGCTGAACCATCTCAAGGTTGTTCTTACGGAAATCGCCCAAACTTATGCATACAAGGGACAGCCAGCCTTGGATGCTGTTCTATCTTATGCCCTGGGCGATACGAGTCTCGACGAAATCATTGAACCAGCAGCGGAAGTACAAGAAAGCTCAAGTGAGTACGAGGAAGAGGATGATTATCAAGCGGGTGATTACAATAATGATTTAATGATGTCCTCACACTCGAATACTAACATTCCCCTTCCTGCGCAGACAATGTCAAAATGGTCGAATCCTGGCTTTCTAGTTTCGGTCCAACTCCCCCGCCTTCCCCGTCTGGGCCCGAGCCTCAGCTCCACGGCTCTTGGGACTGATCCAATTCGACTGCCACGGCATTTACGGCAAAACCCACACAAGGATGACATCTTCGAGACGTTTGGCCGTATCGCCAAAGGGCGTGGTTCCGAATCTCCTGGCTCTTCTCTCGTTTCTTGGGAATCGTCCTCATCGCCTTCCTCGTCGTCAAGCTCCGAAAGTGGTATTTTGTTTGGAAACTTTCTCCCTCCACTGCCTTGGCAAAAGGTGTCATCACGGTTGCATACCAAGACATCCTTACCATCAACCGTTGATCCTATCAATGCTTTCAGGACCAAGGCAATCGTGACTATTTTGGAGGACCCAGTTGCTGAGTTCATTCCTAGCAAAAGAGTTCTTGCAGAGCAGTATTTGATCTTTGGCGACGGTCCCACAGTTTGTTTGCATAATTCGGAGGTTGCTAGGAAGCATGGCTTTGAGGATCTAGCAGATATCTGGCTACTCTGCAAACTAATTTTGACTAACGAGGTTCCTTTGGAGATATTGCCACAGCACCATAGGAGAGATCAGGTTTTGGTGCTTGCCCGTCGAGCACTCGTTAGAATAAAAAGAAAGGACAGTGGCCTGGACCTACAATTCGATGAGGCGGATACCGTGACCAACCCGAAGTTGAGAGGAAGGGTGAAATGGGGTCACCATCCCGTCGTGACCTCATTGATCCCCGCATTGTTTGATTATTTCGAGCGTCTGGCAGATACTCAGATGTTGGCCATGCTTTCCTGTGTGTTTTCCGAACCCGCAGCCCGTGAAGGAGTCCCTAGTGCTATGGCCAGGATGAGACAGTCCCATCTTCCCATGTCCATGGATGCCCCGGCCTTTTCCCTTGACTATTTCGCCTCGCCTGATGCCGCTTGGAGTTTGTTCAACACCAGCCTATCCATGCCCTCTACCCCCGCACACTCGAAGTACGCTACCCCTGTTTATGATTTTGGTTGGCATCGACTTTCAAGGAATCTAGATACATATGGATCGCATGGGTCGTCAAACGGCCGATGGGGTAGCGATACTGTACCCTCCGAGCCGGTGACTCCTTACTCTACAGGCAACACACCACCAAACCTTTCGCGAGCATCCACTTTTCGGTCTGTGACTACGAGCCATACGCCCTACTCTACGAGCCCTGAACAAAATCATACAATTGGCAAGAAGGTATCAACTGCTGGGTTCTCCGGCGCCCTCGCTACGTTGGGCAAGTCGTTCATATCAGCATCGCCTCCAGTCAAATCACGGACTGAAGATCTTTCCACATCGGCGCCACCGAGCGGAGTGACCTGGGGTACAACAACTTTCTATAGCAGCGGTAGCCATGACCGAAGTCTTGCGGCGCCGCGTTCGAAGCATGGAAAGAGGGCTAGTTTTGGGCAGGCAGACCGCCTCAACATAGACTACATCTCGGACTCAGATTCAGACTATGATATTCCAGCTGCAGATGGCGTATCCGAGTACACAGCTCCAGTATCCCCCGAAATAGACGACGATGGCAGCTCCAGGATCAAGGTTACGCTCAAGAATCAGGATCAGTTCGACGACGAGGCATGCGTTAGCGCGCCGTTACTAGATATGTCAAAGGAATGGCTATACCATGCATGGAGGGAGCAGTACGCCGAAATGCTGGGGTGCTGGGGTCTCGTGAGCGAGAGAGCAGAAGTGCTGAAGTTTAATGGGCTAGTCTCCTATTTCCCATTCGAGGACACATCTGAGACGAAGGCTGGATCGATGCGTCTAGCAATCAAGAAGGATGCTGGCCGCGACGACTCTCAAGTAATCCCACGGACACTGTCCCGGAATTCTGCGCTAGCACCACCGACGGTTATGACAACACAATTCAAACGCTCGCCTCTCTCATCCCCTCGCGGATTCTCCTTCAACCCCGAGGCCACAGAGTTCAAACCTGGAAATGCCTTTTCGCCAATAAAAGAGGTACTCGCGTCACCGGCAGACGTCTCTGTTCCCTCTGAACAATATCTTCGTCTTAGTATACCTGCACCCGCACCTGACCCTGCGCCGGAGCTCTTCAACCCACCTCTCATCGACAACAAACTCTCGCCTCACACACCGGCACGATCTCGCCCATCTCTGTCCCGCGGCATGTCTAATGTGTCGGGCCCTTCGTCTATAGGCCGCGTTCCCGCAGGTATCGCTAATTGCCCAACGAAGAAGAGCCAAACAGAACCCATTTACAGTTGCAGCATCTGCTGGATCCGCGTCTCAGGTCGCTTTTACTTATGCCCTGCATGTGGCCATGTTGCCCACTTTGATTGCATGACCGACGAATTAGGCGTGGACGAAGAGGAGTGCGTGGTTGGGTGTGGCTGCGGCTGTGGCTTCGAGAACGATGGAGAGCGAAGCCGAATCGAAGAGTTTATCGAGGGCGTGAGGGGTTGGGAAGAGCGAGGCGGTTGGCTACCAGAGATCGAATTCGACGAAGATGCTAGTACAAGAGCGTACAGGCCGTATGATGCGGATTATGATGATGAGATGCAAAAGTGGAAGAGGGTGGATGAGAAGCAGAGGAAGGTGGAGAGAAAGGGAGAGAAGGGCAAGGGGAAGAGGAAGGCTAGGCTTACGGGAAAGAGTTATTTTTAATTTTGAGATGGGGGTTTTGTACGAGTACGAGCATGAGAGGAGAGGCAGCGGACTTGGAATTTGGTTGATATTTATCCGCGTTTATGTGCTATTTAGCGGAACCATACGATACCCATGTACACTATATCTGTACATGTATGAGTAGGAGGATTTAGTGGGGTGGCTATGTATACGAAGTATCCGAGCACGGAAGGGTGCGAAAGATAACTCAAACTATATATAAATATAATTTCTGCTTCTTCATAAGGAACTTCCGTAGTAGTAGCGGTAGTAGCAGCGAATATTTCTACCGAACACTTCAAGACGTCTACTCACCATGAGTGCCGTGGTGAAGAGAGAGGCGGCCTGCTCATAGCCTTCATCACACTGTACGTCAGTACAAGCGGACGGAGTTTCTGGCGCTTGAGTTGTTTCTTACTCCACCGGTTGTTCTCGTCCTATCTTCCCGTGGACGGGTTGCACCTTCAGCGACAAGTCATTCTTCGCAATTCAGACACCGCATCGCAGAGTGTCATGGCTTTTGTCCAGTTTTTCAAATGGAGAAGAATAGTTCGTCAGTCTTATCGTCGTATCATACCGGTGTTATTGTACGCGATCCTTATCTGGGCAGCTTTCACGGCTTCGGGTGAGATTTATTTGCTCATACCACGTTGTTGAGTCACTAATCGGATGACAGGTCTCTTCGCATCCAAGATTACCACAAACACTGCAAACGAAGTCCTCCTCACGGGCAAAAATTGCGGCATAGTCTATCCAGACACTCAAACAGACGACTTGATCGAGCAGTATTCCACACAACGCATTGCCGCCTACCTCAACTATGCACTCCAATGCTACCCTAGTGCGAATGCTCATCAAGCAGAGACTTGTCGACCTTACGTCAAGCCCAAACTCAACTACACTGTCACCAGGAATGCATCATGCCCTTTCGACGAAGAGATGTGCCTCCTCAGGTCGGGGAGCCTCATCATGGACACTGGGCCATTAAATAGTCACCATGATTTCGGCATCAATTCTCCGGAGAACAAGCGTTTCTCGTTTAGGGTGACCTCGGAATGTGCACCATTGGTTACGAAGAATTTCACTAAGATACATCAGCCCAAGGATCCAAACAGCGTGCCTTCTGTCCCTTATTTCTACGGAGAAGCCACAGGAGTGAGGCCGAATAGGGACAAATCTTTTACATGCCAAGTGCCCTACAACATGTCGTCTCGCAAAGTTGCCAACTACACGTCAGCTCAAAGTGTAACTCCGGACTATCTCGTTAGGTAGGTTTGTTTATAGATCTTCGATGTAGATCTATTCAGTGCTTTATTAAGTTTTATATAGTATATAGTTTAAAGTTAATAATTATATAGCTTTTTTATAATTACCTTTTTACGCTCTTTTTATTCACTAAGTAGGGGCTCTACTTTTTATATTATGTTATTTAAAATGAAAGCCTTTATCCTTCTACCCCTAGGTAGATTAATTTAACACACTATATTTACTATTAAGTCTTATAATTTATAAAAGGTTAGGTTGACTATAAACTAATATAAATGAATGAATGAATAGGTTCGTTTGTCGGAGCACCTTCATCGTCTTGCGCCTGGCTGACGGGACTTTGATAGTTGGCAGTTCTACTTCATTCCCATAAAACAGCTGCATCAGTCCGATGCTGGAGTCAACCTTATATTCCTCAGTGCGCCAGGTGTTGTTTATACCAATCAGATCGACGACCCCTGGCTTGCCGCTCATGACATCACACAAGGACTGAAAGCCTACCATAGGAACGACGCCAACAATACCATAGGCATCCAATTATATGAGCCCGATGAGCCCACCGGTGTCATGGGCTGCGTGTCCCGTTACCAGTTCTGCAACCCTGCGCTCCCTGCAGAATCACAACGCGAGCCACTTAACCACTCATATAGCGAAGACTGGGAGCCCTTCGCAAGGCCTAACGATACCGCATGGCAGAACATATGTCACAACCAGGCAAGCTTACCATATTTACTCCATGTCGTTCCATGAGACTAACAAACACTTCAGAAAATTGTGAGCACGCTATACTACTCTTTCAGTGTCCTAGGTCTAGCTATCATCCTTGTCATCGGCGGTCTATTGATCCTCCTCGAGAACTCGCTCGAGTACATCGTCGACTGGGTGGATAAGCGACATATGCACGTCTCGAGTGGCATACAAACGAAACTTTGCAGCTTCACCGTCTCGCTCATGAAGAAGCGGGATATGGAACTTGGAGAGACTGTGACGGAGCGGTGCCGACGACTGAGTATGGAGAGAAGCTGGGAGTGTTGGACGTGCAGGGTTAAATGTGGTACCGAAAGTCGAGAGTGACGCTGAATCAAAAGGCTCGAGTGACCAGGGTACGATTTTAGAGATTGAGAGGGTCAAAAGTGACGAGGAGGTAGGAGCCAAACTCCATGAACTGGATATATCGACAAATCCATAGACAATCCCTCAGAATTATAGTCCCATATAGAGTTGTCCGATTTTCTATAGAGGTATGGTTTCTTGGCCACTAAGAGTTTTCCTAATAAAAGGAGTACAGATAAGAGATGTACTTCCTCCTGCCGTTAAGAACACAGAAATACAGAGGTATACGCAGCGAGGGTAGTAGAAGATGCCTTATACACCGTCGTCGTCGTCCTCAGCCAACACAACACACACACCTAAAACTAAACACCATCTATCAATTTCTGACCCAGTCACGACATACTCTAAGAGTAGATGATTCCAACGAAGCATAGCTATCGCACACACATATAAAAGCCACACTACTCCACAAGCCCGCCTACTCCCCACGCCAAACAACCTCCATAATAACCATATACGTCAACGGATTCGCATCCACCCTCACAATCTCAAACCTCTCATCCGCCCTCCCCACAATCCCCTTCCACACCTCCAACGGCCTCTCACTCGCATTAAACAGCGCCATCATCCTCAGGTCCGTGCTCGTCCCAAACTGATGAATCGACCTCGGAAGACTCGGATCGATATCCCCCTGTTTCCCCATGTAATCGATGAACAAGATCTTAGCACCAGGTTTCAGCGCAGGGCGCAGCGCTTGCAGGATTTTGACCGATTCGGCGTCGGGCCAGTCGTGCAGGATGAGCTTGATGAGGTAGATGTCGGCGGCGACGGGCTGGGGGTCGAAGAAGTTGTGTTCGCGGAAGGTGACGCGGGGTTTTAGGTCGGTGGGGAGGTTGGCGGAGAAGACGGGGGAGCATTCGTGGAGGTCTTCGACGATGATGTTGAGGTTTGGGTGGGCTTTTGCGAGGGCGAAGGCGTCGTGGCCTCCTGAGCCGCCGAGCTGAATCATGTTAGATGAAAGATTTCGAAGGGAGGGAAGGAGTGTCTGGTGCGGGCAGGGGGACTTACATCGACAATAGTAGCATTTCCCAATTTCTCCCATTCCAAGGCGCCTAGGAGCAGATCCACGGTTCCAAAGATGTCCTTGATATAAGACATCCATTCGATGAAATTTCTCTGGCGCCAGCCTTTCTTCTCACCCGCGCCATCGTTCTCCAACAGATCCCAGGTATCTTTGTAATCACCGAACACCTCTCCTCCACTATGACTCAATTTAAACGCTGTCTCGCTCATGTCTCTCGACAGTTCCTTCTTTCCTAGACCGTACTTCTCCAGTGCTTCGGGCATGACTATCATGGAAGGACCGACATCTTGTATGCATCCGCTGACGAGTGCACGTAGACCGGGAATCTTTGCAAGGGCTGCTGAGCGAGACGTGTGCTGGATGGGTGAGGAGGAGGGTTTGGCGGGGTCCGTGTAGGTGAAGAAGCGCAACGTGGTAGCGTGCTCTATCACGCGTTGGACGGCTTCTTCCGGGAGATTGACGTGCTGCGCTATGGACGATATGGAGGCTGAACCGTCTATCGGAATAGCAGCCCAGAAGTTGAAGTGGTTCAGAATATTGAGAGCCGCGATATCTGGAAGCGCCTACAGAAGTCAGTCACGTTTCCGCTCGGTTTTTCCCAACGTCTCAACGATACATAACTTGAGCAACCCAAATGTAGATTATGTGCAGGAATCGGTTTTCTTACATTGTGAGCATAATTAAAAACACTCTCGCTCGGCCCCTGCGAAATGATAGAAAGATCATTAATCGCATCCTGCAAATGCTGCTTCGTCGTAAAAATATCGGGCGTAAATTTCGAAATATTGACCGGGCTATCCGCCGCCAGCGTCGGGGCTTCGACCTCGCTCTCCTTAAGAAGCCGCTCCAATGTCTCAGATAGCTCTTTAACCCTCGCTCCAAGCTCACTCAACGTCGGTTTCAAATGGGAAGATGCCATGGCTGTGCTTCTAGGTTTGGGTCGCGACTTCCCCCAGTAGTGGTGTCTTCTGTCCTACTATGCACCAAAGGTAGCTCCACGCGGCATCGTCTTATAGCAGCCGCTTGATCACGATTTTTTTTTTCCTGGCGGAGGCCTTCCGCCATCGGGCCTCCACATCCAAGCAGCAGCTCATATAAATCACGTCGTCGTGCATGCCGGCGGCCTTGGCGTTGCGAAAAGCAGGTGGAGGTAACAAGCAGCGATTCGCTAGGAGAGGGCTAACGGTCCATCTGATAAGATGAATCTTATCAATCAGATTAGATATGCCCTGCCCATCCTTGCATGCCAAGGTGCGAAAGTCGGGATGCCCTCAGGGACCTTCTCAATGTTCCTTAGGGCGATGGGTCGTTGTGGGAGGCTAAGGGCCAAGGCATCGCGCGGGGTATTCCACCATCATTCATCAGTTGATGGGGGCGCGAACCAAATGCAACCTAAGTTGACGTTACGTACAGTACTAAGCCAAAAGTCTGTTCCCCGCAGGGGTAAGCGAGGTCCGCCATCATCACCACCCCGTCGCGCAGAGCGCTCCGGCACCCCCAATATCGCTCCCGGAGAGTTGATAATTGATATAGAGATAATTATTTGATCAATATTTTGTTTGATACCCGCGCGCACGCCGGAGAGCAAGTAGGCGGCGCGGCATACTAAGTATAAGCTTGCGAATCAGCGAATCAGGGATCCTACGCCAGCAATCTTTCAACGCCGCGCAGAAGGTCTCAAAGTCCTTGTCGCCGTCGCCAAGGTCGCCCATATTGGGGTAACGCTTATGGAGTTCTCTCTTAAGGGACCACCAGAGATGTTTGATGGGGTTGATGTCGGGGGAATAACGCGGCCACTCGATCGGTTGTATGCCGTGTTCCGCCAAAAAATCGAGCGACTGTCGCGCCCTGTGGATGGGCGCGTTGTCGTGCATATAGATATCTCCTGCGTAATAATTACAGAGGAGTCCTTCGCGTAGAGCTTTAATATAACTCTATGCGCTGTATCCTTTGCGACAAGCTGCTGGGTCCCTGGGCATGATCACTAAGGGACTCCGCTAAACCCGCCCTCTCCAATTAAGCCAGATACTCGCCCACACCATTGCCGCGCGAGATCTTAATATAACTGTCTTCTTGATTATCTCATGTCCCCATTTCTCGTGTGGGAGGCGAAAAACCCATATAGATGTGCTGCCGGAGCGTCTTTGAATAGAGCACTCATCTAAGAACCAGAAGGGCTGTCCGCGCCAATCCCAATTGCGATATTCCTATTCGAATTAACGCCTCTCCTAGGCCACCACGCAAGTGATCTTAGGCTTCTGCGCTGCCCAGAAGTTGGTCAGGCTCTCTGCCTTCAATGCGCGATATGCAGTTGTTTAAGAGATGCGGCGGAGGGAGGCCTTGCAGAGGAGGGCTAGGTATTTAATCCTTAGGTTTTTTTGTGCCTCTTAATAGAGTACACGCTTGTCATGTGTATTAAGCGCCTAGGGACACCCTAATCAAGGCCGCGATTAATTGTAGTGTTATTCTCCATATCTCTAAAGTGTTTTGTTAATGCAGCGACGCGTACAGTTAAACTCCTCAGCCAACTCTCGCAATAACGCGCCCGCCTCACACTTCGCGATAATTAAATCCCGTTGCTGGACAGATAATTCGGCATTGCGGCGACGATTTCCTGAAATTTCTACACCAAAAGAGCTCATATTGGTGGAGTAATGTAGTGTTGAAAATAGGGTGTTGATGTTGGTGTACGCGCGTTAGCGTGTTGGGGGAACAGACTTTTGGCTTGGCACTGTAACTGCAGGAAAGAAGAGGACCTACTAGTAGCTTTTCATGGAATACATTAGATTCTCCAAGGTATATGTTATTCAAGATCTGTAACACATCAGCGTCCATTGCGGACCGTTGGCCAAACCGCTGCACACTAGCTAGATAGTGGTGCCGTGCCTGCCAGTGATGACATCGACAACGACATCGCTTTTCCTCTCACCCACACCCCTGAAGCTCTTCCTTCCCCTCAGGACCCAATCCACTACAATGACGAGAACCACAATAGCGTACACTGCGCTAACGTAGTTCATCGTACCTGCCTCGACAGGCATGACATAGGGGAACGAGTACATGACGAGCGTGAAGAGCGTCCATACGAGGAGCACGATATTGGAAAAGAATCCGAAAGGACCGAGCCAAAAGGGGCCGTGCTTGAGCGTGGAACGCCCTCGGATAAGGAGGCAGACAACTGGGACCGCATACGAGAAGTAGAGGAGGACGATGCAGGCGGTGATCATCCTACAAACTATTAGTGTCCGTCGTCTTCTCCAAGTGGGATGTACTTACGAGTTAAACGCCGTCAAGGAAGCGAGATATAGGCAACCGATAACAGCCACAATCACGGAAGAGACGAAGTGCGCATAAACCGGGACATCCAGCCCCTTGTGCACCTGGCTGAGCCAACGATGTCCCGGGAGACCCCTATCCCTCGCGAAGCTCCAGCAGAGTCGACTCTGCCACGTATGGCTCGAGACGAGACACCCAAAGCCCGTGGCAATGATCATGGCTTCCAAAACGATGGCTCCGCCTTGGTTCCCCACTGCCCTGTAGAACAGCTCAAGGATAGGCACACCAGTCGCCGTTCCCACAATGTCTTGAAAGTCGCCCACAATCGAGAAGAACATGGATATGCCCCAGAACCAGCCGGTGACAAAGCCGATGCCAATGGTACCCATGATGGCAATGGGAACCATGCGCTCGGGTCGATGTACTTCTTCAGCGAGATGGGTAGCGCAGTCGAGACATGCGAAGCCCCAATTGGTGTTCACGAGGCCAACAATGAATGCGATTCCGCCTTGTTTCCAACCAGTATTGTTGATGAAGGTAGCGAACACGAAAGTCGCATGCTGGTGTGTCGGTGCGACTGCCGGGACCGTTATCGTAGTGACGAGGAAAGAGATCAAGGAAGTCCAGAGAGCGACCGTGGCCACCGTCGGCAGTGTTTTGCCGTAGCAGTTGAACACGAAGCAGAAGATGTTGACCAATTGATAGGCTACGAATACCATCCATCGTTCAATGACTCTGTGAGCGTTAGTCGGGTGTCACGCCTTCATTTTATGTATTGTGATAGGGGCTACCACTCCCCATACTTGAGCTGCTCTATGTAACACTGAGCTACAAGTAAATGTAAAGACTTGACTTACAGATCTGGATGAGTAAGGGAATAGCATCCCACAATACCGCTACCAACTGCGAGAGCTACACTCGCACTCGTGAACATAGCTCCTGTCCAGGCGAACCACCCAGTGAGATAACTCGCCAGATTCGCATACTTCTTCGGAGCCAGCTCATTCGTCCAGAAATACTGACCCCCTGCATTCGGCATGGCGCTAGCCAACTCGCTCAACGTGACTCCAATGCAAGTGGAGACCAACGCAATGATGATGACGCCGTAGATGACCAGAATCGGCCCTCCTGAATTGATGCCGGTGACCAGAGCCGCCGAAATGCCGAACCAGGTATTCGTCAGGGAAAAGCCGACACCGAGTACCGACCAGACGCTGAAATTCCTCTGCATCTCTTGTGTATAGCCCATTTCAGCTAGCTTCAAGGCATCCTGGTCGAACTCGGCAGCCTCGCCTTTCGACCTGTCCACGGATGGCTGCGGCGCGAGCGCCTTCTCATTGTCCGAGTCACCCATCCTGCGAAGCCCTCGCTGGCTATGACGATCTCAGAGCGAGGGATTGATGGTGAGAATGGTAATTATGGGGCAAATCCGGGGTAGACTTGCAGGAGATTGACGTCGCTTAGTCTAGAATGAAGCTTGTCGTAGAGGCTAAGAAGAGGTATGTGAAGAGACGTAGGTCATGAACTTGAAGAAAGGGCTAGAGATACAGAGAGCGAAGAATGCAGTATATACAGGACCAACGCGACAAACGGATACGCTGTGAAAAGGGGATAAGCAAGATTCCGAACACCGCGCAAACGCAGAGACCATATATGCACGTCGGGTCGGGTAGGCCTCCACCAACCAGGTAGATTAGGGATTTCCGCTGATAGCAGATATAATGTCCAATACTGTAGAATGCTGGTTGATGTCCTTCAACGAATAAACATCATAAGCAGACCGTGGACTAGCTTGATAAAGGAAACAGATGCTTAGTTTAGGCGATCGAACGCGTGTGAAGGCGTGTGGAGAAAGCGCGAGCTTGCGTTTGCTTTTTGGACAACCCTGGGAAGCATGCATGCGATCGGCACGTTTGAAGGTGAGCACCTGCAAGGAGTGTGGATCCTGTCCCACCAATGTCCTCTTCTAAAAACATTGTGGGAAGCTATCTTGAATTGCATGCTCGACGGAACTGGCATCCAGGGAGCAACACAAAGACTGTATATCTCAATCTTGACGTGCTTTGAATGCATCCACGGGTTCGCGGATGTCGTGCTAACTGGCCGGCGGGCGCCTATCATCGTAAGCTACCCGCGTCAGATGAGCTGCTCCTGTTGGCGTACGTATGGTGGAGCATCATTTCGGTACCGGAACGGAAAGGGATCATATCCGCTCCCGCGCATGCGAAGAGATACTGCCTTAGCTCGCGAGGACGCTGAGTCGCACAGCATGAAGCAGCCTTGTCCAGCACTCATCGCTATGACAATTTTTGCGGAATCTTGTGGATAGGACCCCGCGATACATGTCAGGACTTGTATGTGGACGCGGATCCGCAGCGAATGTCTAAAAGACGCTAGAGACAGAAGCTACATTGTATCTCCCGTCGTCGTCGAGCTCACTTCCTCGAGGCGCGCGGCAAGACAACTACCCGAAGCGGTATACGAATCCCAGACGGCCCGTCCAACAATACGTGCTGGAATTGACCACCGAGCTTCTTCGAGACCTGCTTTTTTCTTCGTGCGTACCAACCCACTTTGCATCGCTTTCTGAGGCCAGATGTGGCGTCAGGAGGTAACTGCACATATATGAAGGGCACCCGGCCGCTCCTCTTCTGGAAGGCGCGAGACCTTCGCAACGTTTCTTGGGGTACACGAATGCAGGTATAGTGTAACCGGCTGCCGACTCGCCCCCACTGTTGTGCGTCGCAGTGTGTCTAGCGATATCGTTGCTTTTGAAGAAAAGAAACTAGGCGGTCAATAATAGTAGATGAAGTACGGCGTCTGAACAGTGTCGAATCCAACGGCAAGCTGTGCTCTTATATGGTCTCCCAAGCGTGTTGGGAACCACGTTAAGAAAAGGATGATGCGGTTGGTTCCGATATGTTCTGTACTTTGGGAATACCTTCATCCCATCTGTACATAAGAATAGCATACGGTGAAGGCCTCTGCCGAGATCCGAAACACGCTCGAGTCCTGTACAATGTTGCATTAAGCTAGCGCATATAGTCGCCGCCCACATAGGGTTGCCGCCCACCCCGCCAAAACGCGACACCTGCACAAAACCCGCGATATCTCAGCAACGCTAATTTCAATTGCCATTAACTACACATAGATTTAAGCGCTGTAGCGGCTGTAGCTATAGCAGCTGTTTCTAAAGTGCTTAATATAGTAAATATACGTGGTTTAGCTGCTAAAGCCTTAGCTGCGCACATAGCCTCCCTGATACTCTCTACTTCTACAAAGCGTTAATTCGGGTCTACTCGAACGCGCTTACGCTGACGCTGAGAGGTAGATATCTCTAGCTGCTGCTCAAGTCGTCTTTTCTCTGCTTCTAGGCCTGCAGCTCTAGCATTTGCAGCTGCTAGAGCCTTACCTGCTTGCCTGCTAGCCAGCTCGAATCACACGCTCTGTAAAGCCTTCCTCCTAGCTTCTCTGAACGCTGTGCTACGCTATATAGAGATCGCGAGGGCCTAAGGAGTAGAGAGGAAGCTCTAGAGCTGCTGCTGAGGCTGCTGCTAACGAGTAGGCGTAGTAGGCCTCTAAGAGACCTGCGACGAGCTAAGCACGTGATTAATATTAAATAGGCAGATGCTAGATGCCTGCTAGCCAGCTCGAATCACACGCTCTGTAAAGCCTTCCTCCCTAGCTTAGTAATAGCAGGTGATAAAGCGCTCCTTCTTAACAGGCGCAGCGTCGTCAAGTAATGCGAGCTCCTAAATCTAACGCCTGTAGCTAGACTTAATCACAGAGAAAGGAGCAAGATCTAGAGGCTGTAGGACGTGTAAGGTGTGCGCAGGTAGATATAGGAGCTATATATAATACAGCCTACAGAGCCATAGGAAGTCTATATTAATATGGCTGCCGTGACTATCAAGGATAAGAAGGCGGTACTAGCTGTCACCTACAGCTGTCTCAGGTATAAATATACGCTATAGCCACTCAACACCTATCGCTTTCAACATCTATCCGTTCTCAGAGGTTGTATAGAGCCAGCTAGGCACGGATTTGGCTAGGAACTAGGTAGTCTATAGGCTCTGGCCTTTAAAGATGACTGCGCAGCATAGTTTCTACCCTGTCGCTGATACGCACTTGATTATAGAGACCCACTTGCGATTCTCTAAAGACCGAATATAAGCCTTCTTCTTCTGACTACTAGAGAGTACTCTAGTGTTTGTACATACTCCTAGAGCCACGCTAGTCTTATCCATATTGTAGGTATTCTCCGCCTATATATTAAGCCGCCGTTAAGTCTACTCATAGAGCTCTAGGAACGCGCGTAGCTGCTCTAGTATTGCTGCATCAGCTCTCTAAGCCTCTAGCTTTCTGCTAACTACAGAGGCAACGCGTGGCTGGCGCCTAAGGAAGTGTGAGAGCCAGAGCTTGCCAATAGGCTAGTTATCGCCATTCATACGCAGAATTCAATTCGCCATTTCTCGAGCGCGAGCGTGCGAGGGAGGGCAGGCGCGTGCGTCTTCTTCAAGGATCCAGTCTACTAGAAAGTCCTTCTGCGCAGGAGTTAATCTCTACTAGTGTTGATAGCAAATCGCGCTGTTTGTCGCGCCGCCTAGTTGGCCTTAGAGGGTAGATCGAGGGATGTTATATGCCTTCGCTATAGCGCGTAGGCTTAGATAAAGGCCAGCGTTGAAATCACTAATAGCTAATTGTATAGCTTCTTCGCGGGGGTCCATATTAATGAGCGTTGTGGAGAGATATCGCGTGTTTTGTGCAGGTGTCGCGTTTTGGCGGGGTGGGCGGCAACCCTATGTGGGCGGCGACTATATGCGCTAGCTTAGCTCCTTTAAGTCGCTACTACCTTCGGGCCGCAAGCAGTTGTTAAGTCACGTGCTTACACATAGCTGTTTCTTATGGGTTTTTTTTTGCGACTAAGAGGTTTCTAATAAAAAGATTATAATAATAGCAGCTATCCGTCCTACTATTCTAGACACAGAAAAGCGTTTCAAGATATTAACAAAAAGAGGTGTAGCTAAGTATAGTATTAACTTTAAGGGTGCTATACTAGTAGTATATAGACTAGATTTTATACGTAACTTAATTTTTGTGATCCCCTTCATCAGGAAAAATTTTGTGCGCGCATGAGCACCTAGGGCACCTGAGCGGCCCTGTGCAAGGCTGCGCACGCCTGCGCACCAAATGCGCTCAGAGCGCACCAGCGATACTACTTTTTTCTTAGTGTGCGCATGCGCACCTATGCCGCCAGTGCACCTAGAGCAGCTAGGGCAGCTAGGGTACCCTAGGTGCCTATGCTACCTATAAAATGCTGATTAATAAGCAAATAAAGCTCTTTAATTGGCTAAAATTTAAAAAAAGGTTAGTAAGCTACTTAGTAAGCTTTTAAAAAAAGATTTTTTAAAGTATAAAGTTAAAGTCTCTTACAGGATAGTAGTTGCTAGTTAATATAATAGTACTAATTACTAGCGTATTATATAGAACTTCTACCTAATCCTAAATTCTAGGTTTTGTAGGTTTAAAAATAGAAAAAATATAGTTTTATAATTATTTAAAAGAATTAGATTAGGCGAAAATTAGTGGCTTGGCAAAGAACACTATTTTAAAAGTATAAACTTTAATAACTTTTTAACTACTATACTTTTATTAAAACTTTTTAAAAATTTAAATAATATATTATTAGTACTATATTTTTATATATAAATATTACGTAATATATATAATAACTAGTAAAATAAAAAGTTTTTATTAATTACTAACTAATTATGTAATAAAAATAGTATTTTTAAATTAAATAATTAAAGATTAGTATTTTCTCTATAAATCTATAAAACAATTAAAATTATAGCTTTACTAGTAAAAAAGTTATAAAGCTTTAAAAGAATTACTTATTTAAACTATTTGTGCACATCTGCGCAAGTCTGCGCATATTTGCGCATCTCTAAGCATTTTTATGCTAGTAAATTGCTTGTGCAATGTGCAAGTATGCGCACGGTTAAGCAGCCTCTCTAGAAAAACTTTCCTGAAGTTTTTACGCTCTTTTTGATTACTAAGCAGGGGCCTCTGCTTTTTTTGTCATCTTATTATGAAAGCCTTTGTCGTTCTACCCCTAGGTAGTTAATTAACAACACATACGTAACTTAAAAACTGCTTACAGCCCAAAGGTACCTGCGGTGAGCCTCCGCCTTCGGCAATTACCGTGGTATCAAGTTGGTGACACAAACGCAAACGGAACGCGCATCGCCTGTTCAGGTCCGACTGTACCTTTCCACCCACCGCAACCTCAATGACCATTTGACTCTCGACTCCGTCCAGATAGTCAAACCATCTATGATTCTATGAAGCTCTGGTGAGGCCGTCTTTGTCGTGACATGGTTCTGCAGCGCAGCCGTGGAGCTGTCGTACTATATAGGTGGCGTGAGGTTCCAGCAATGCCGCGTTTTCCTGTTCCTATCCGCCACCACGCACCAGGCACGGATATGATGCCAGCGCCATGCAGAGGGCTTGACGAGGATTGTTCTGTAGGCCATTTCGGGTATGGTGGCTTCTCCGTCTCCGGTCGTGTGTAATCCATTTTGTAGTCTTCCCAATACGGCCATGCGACAGCCGGATGCGGACATGCACTGCTGCACACAGTTTGCTCGCGCAACGCGCATTGCAAGGCATATGCGCCCAAGCTTTCCTCGGTTCGATGCGTCATTCAATCATCGACTGTCAATCGTTGTGCAACCATCGGGGTCAACGAGACATTGGACCACCGACGATGCGCAATCGTTGTGCACCATGATCCAGTACGTCGACAAAGCAGTTATAACTAATCGATTAAGGGGTTATACGTTCGATGCTGTTAAGGAGAATTCTTCGAAATACATAATATATCGTGAAACAAGCTGGAAATTGATATCGATGTTGGGAGAGCCTTCGAGAGACATGTAATGGTCAACGATAGATAGGAAACACCACGCCGTATCCCCGTAAAGCCGTACAGCCTTCCTGATTCCCTAAGCTGCAACCCCAGCTCCCAACATTGCCCTCATCATATACCTGCGTCACGTTCCTACATATGCAGACCTTTGCGTGCCATGTACCAGAGTTTTTGCAGAGTCGCAGCTTTGATTAATTCGCCATTAGTAGGGGGTATCCATATCCGAGATGCGCCGCCGGTGCTGTCTGCTTCAAATCAAAACAGAAGCGGGTGTATTATATTTAGCTTAGCTTTTGGTCCTGCGGGTAGTGCTGTGCAGGGTGACGGGCCATGCCGCCTTGCGGCATTCCCGGGTATTGAGTTGAAGGTTGCTGCTGCTGCAGGTACTGCTGGTAGTGTAGGGCGGCCTCGGGAGTCATGTACGCCTGCGGCGGCATACTCTGCTGGGGCTGCATCCCGCGCGGCTGGGCCGGGACCTGGGGGTGGTTGTCTTCGGGCGAGTCCACTTGGTTGTCATCGGCGCCATTGGCATTGTCCGTCGCGGGCTCGGGCGCGTTCAAACAGGCCTGCGACGTGTTAGCAGTAGGCCCATTAGCATTCCACGGCCAAATACGCACCTGGATGAGGTTCTTGCCCTCGGGTTTCGTGACGAGCGGCTGCAGCTTGGGCGTTGTGAAGGTGTAGACAAGGCCCGTCTCGGACACGACGAGCAACAGCACTTGGGTGCCGGTCAGGACCGACAATTCGTAGGCCTAGAGATGAGACGCGTTAGCGAGGAAACATTTGTGCGTGTGTTGTTTCTTATGCGACGCGGGTAAACGGGGTGCGCGCGCGTCAAAAGACGGGGATGCAGCGCTGGGCGCAAGGTGCGCAGACGTCGACGCACCTTCTTCATGATGCCGGCCTTGCGCTTGGAGAAGGTGATGTGCCGACGCGACTTGTCCTGGATGAACTTGATCTCAATCTTCCTGCGCTCGCGGCCGGGCTTGTCGTCGTCATCGTCGTCGTCGTCGGCGGCCGGGCGAGGGCGCTTGGTGCCGCGGTTTGCATCGCCTGCAGCGAGGGCGCCGTTGCCGGTGAGGTCGTCGTGGACCGAGGGCGACGCGTTCTGGTCGTGCTCTGTGATTTCTGAGGCCATGGTGGTGGTCGCGGACGGTATTGGTTCCGCGTGGTTTTGGCTAACTGCTTTTGCGGGCGAAGTGCTTTTGTGGGGATTTCCTCTTTGGCAGAAGCCGGCGTGGAGTGGTCGTTACAGGCGCTGTGAGGAGGGGTTAGGCCAAAAAGAATCGGGGCGGATGAAAGAGGAAAAGCAGGCGCGCTTGGAATGAAAAGATCAGTGGTTCGGGGGCTGCGCTGACTGAACCCTTTGTGGTGTGGGCGGGCGGGCAAAGAATGCAAGGAAAGGCAGGCGGGAGGGTGCTGCGGTCGCACGGCGGCCCTTGGCCAGCTACGGCCAGCTGATGATAGGGCGGCGGGGAGGCTTGGATACGGACCTGTGGTGCAGGCCTTGGGCGGGCCTTGGGGGCGGGCTTGGGCTGCTTGAATTGGGCGAGGAGCTGGGGCGCCGTTGCACTGTTGCAGCGGAGAGATGGGCCGGATGCGTTTAAAGGGCACCCGCCGTGAAGGGCACGATGGGCGTGGAGAGGGCCTTGGGAGGCGGGCGGCAGTGCCTGTGTCTCAGAGAGGGAAAGCGACGGAGAGATTGGGGAAAGTGAAACGGGCGGCACGCACGTATATTTACGAGTGGGGACGGGACACGGTTGGCTGCGCTTGGGGGGAGGTGACAGGGTGAGTTCGCGGCCCTGTCGTCCTGAATCGCTGATCGGGCGGCAGCAGCAGGCCACTCGCCGCGGGCGCTCACGTGGTGCACGCCGCCCCGGGCCCGCCAGCACTCGACGGCCGCCCTGCACCAGCCTTGCTGCTTGCTTCTGCCCTGGGGACGCGGCCGTCTGCGCGCGCGCCGTGTGCTCTGGCGCTGCCCATTCATTCACTTTGGGGTGTTTACATAGCATACAGGGCGGGCGGCTGAAAGAGGCAACTGTCAGGCCTCGTCTAGGCAGGCCCTGCCTAGCGGTGATGAGCGGCAAATCAGGGGCGCGCCGGCCCACTTTTGGCGCCGCTGTAGTCGGTAGTCCCGGGCGTCGCTTCCTAGCGCGCAGGCTAGCGTAGGTAGCAGCTGCTGACCTCAGCCGCTCTGCGCGCGCCGTGCCAGACGGCCACCAGTGACCACTCCTCGACCCTCGAAGCGGCCCCGACGGCGCCCAGCCACGCATGCAGCCGGTGCAGCTGCCCGTGCGTGCCAGTCTGGCAGTGAGTGACACTGTGTGTACCGCCTTCCGTCTCGGGGCTGGCTTCGGTCGAGAGAGGCAGGCGCCACCAACCTCACCGCAACACACTGTGCATGCTCCACGCCCCACGCGTCGCAATCGTCGCTCGTGAGCATCGTCTCATTCACCACCAGAGCACCATTCATTCCGTGCTTCGCGGACAGTCGCATCGTGGCATCGCCGTCAGTCGGCCGAGCCACAGCCGCGTCGGCGGCCTTGATTCGCCTGCCTGCCGGCTGCTACGCCGATGAAACCACTCACGCCGCGCCCCCGCTCACTTGCGACGCGCCCGCGAGAGCCTCTCAATGCTAGCTAGATACTAACCCCCCATGCTCTCGCTCTCTCGCCCAGCCGCCGTTTTCACCTTCACTTCGTTTCTTTATAAATTCCATCTAATAATCATTTACCCATCGTCGTCGCGAGCTCGCCGGACGGCTCTGCAATCGACTTCCGTTCTTTCATCCTCGTAGCCACCAGACGCAGCGGGTCTGCCGCCAGCGCCTCACAGCGCGCCCGCCCTTTTCTAGATCGATTGCGACCGTGTCGTAGGACGGAAACACCGCCACCATGCCGACCAAACTCATGATGATATTTGTGGCGTTGGACTTCCTCTTCGCTGGATGCGGAGGCTTGTTGCTGGGCTTCTCGTTGATGTCCGAGCAGCGCCTGCGAGAGGTGCCCACTCTGGCCAACGTGGCGGAAAATGTGCTGCTCGACCAGTGTCCGTTGACAGGTACGATTAACGTCCGCTGTGCTGGGTTGGACAACTGAACTTGATGTGGCTGTTCTATTGAGCATTGCAGCCTGGATCCGTCTTGATCAGCTATTCGATCCAGTGGCACAGGCGCAAGAACATCAACCAAGGAATTAACTGACAATTTCGCAGCCGGTGTGGTAAACTCAGTCTTCATATTCGTCACGTTTCTGCTATCTCTACCCGCGCTCTTTCTCCCAACGAACCGAGGCTGGCTCCGCACGCAAGGCTGGCTTGTCGTTGTCTGCGCTACTTTCACGCTCAGTCTTGGTCTCGCAGTCTGGGTAGACACGCTACAAACCCGTGCTCACCTCGCTGAGATCTGGGAGCGCGAAGCCCCTCTCATCCAAAGTCTATTGCAAATGAAGGTGTGTATAGTCCTCATCTTCTGGATGCTAAGCAGCTGGGAACTCGGGAGCCGCAGCACGGACTGTGCCGCATTCGCATCCTTACTCCAGTGGACGGGCCCAGGGCGGATGCTATCCCAAAGACGGTGCTGACATGTACCTAGTTTGATTGCTGCGGATACTTTAACTCGACTGCACCTCCGTTTATCCAAGATAGTACCTGCCTTAACCCGCTCGTTGCTGCGCAAAAGGGCGGATGTATCGCACCCTTCTCCGCCTTCTCTAACAAATACCTCGACCTGATCTTCACAGCCGCCTTCGGTATCGTCGGTGTAGACGCCATTCTCGTCTTGTGCGTCGCCATGGTCCTCCAGTACAGGCAAGAGCAGGAAAGGTACAGGCACATTGACCAGAAAAACGGCACGGAAGGATTCTAAGAGTCGACTGAGGGCGAGAGGGGGGTAGTGCAGGCTTGAGCGATGTGAAAAATTTGGTTTTGGAAGAGATGCATGGACAGCTGTTAATATATGTTGACCTATCCGAGCGTCTCTATCTTTCCCAATCATGTCCCAAGCCTACTGTGTGCGTGTGGTGGTAATGGCAACGATGAACGTCGTATATCCAGCTGGCGCTGATGGACTGTATATTCTTCTTTTGTATCTGAGTTTCTGCATTAGCGTTCTTCTTATAGACTACATGACTCGTTTTTTTGTGATCACCTTTCTACGCTCTTTTTGTTTACTAAGCAGGGGGCTCTGCTTTTTTTTTGGTCATGTTATTTGAGATGAAAGCCTTTGTCGTTCTACCCCTAGGTAGTTAAATTTAACGCCACACACCGACTACATGACTACTACCCTATGTAACAAAGTGTATCCATGTATGTTCAACATCGACAACCCAAAGAAAACATTCATATGTAGAAAGAAAGCCTTCGCGCTACCCATTCGGCACCCGCGGGTCCCTTTCGCTTTCCAGCCCGCAAGTCCCAATCCTACCCCCATTGGCTTCCTCGTTGACAATCAACCGGATACCGGTATCTAGGCTAGACCGACCGGACCTGCACACCACGACTCGTGGCTATACATATGTAGATACTAGACACCTCTTATCTCCCCACGTTTCCCTCGTGGCCTCGCCTACAATAGGTGCATGTACGGACGTGAAAAGGCGACATATTTGCACATGCACATGCACACACAACCCTGCACGCGCACGCACGCTTGCAAGACTCCGGGCCCGGTTGCGATTTCGGATGCCGGACGGACTTGTGTACCGACCGTACCGTGCCTGGGGTACCGGGCGACGGGTGAGAGGTCAGCTGATGGGGCTGGGTTCTGCCACGGGCTGGGGTCGGGGTTTGTTTGGTCTGGACCCTGATGAGACTGATGATGAGGCTCTGAGGTGGGGAGGAATGTCGGGAGATCGGGTAAAAGGTGAGGCATGCTTGGCGTCAAAACATGGGCGTCTTGTTTTGTCGCGCCCGCTGGTCGCGCAGTGGAATCGAGGAATTCATGCCTCTCCTCCGTTGCGCGCTCAGGTAGTGCGGTCCGTCGAGGCTACTGTACGGCGTACGCACTATCTAATCTGCCGCCGCGAAGCTACCGGCTATCTACCCACCTACGCAACCCCTTAATATCGCCGTTAGCCGTAGCCTCCTAGGCGCGCTCAGCGGTGGGTACTGTGCATTATTACCGCTTGGGGGGCAGTTTGAGAAGGGGGATACATACTGTGCGGGATGGGCCGTTGCAACGTCGTCTAGCCTGGTTACAGAATTGCCGAATGGGCGATTTTGTTTGTGCCTGGCTCGGTCTGTGGTGTGTTTCGCGTCATGTTTGGCGCGCGTCGCCGGCATCGGATGATATTTGTAGCTGGATGTTTTTTCTGGCTTGCTGTCTTCGATGGACGCATAGGAAGGATACTGTGGGATAATTGCAAGGTAATATGTAGAATATTTGCTTTGTCTCATCTTGAAATGGAGGAAGGAAGCCAGCATGGTGAATTTGCCTTCGACGGGCTTGCAAGGTGCAAAGCTCTTGTGTCGGGAATCATCAATTGATGTCTGAACAAACCGGTCAATGCCAGCAGCAAAAGACAACGAAGTGAACACGCAACTGATCACCAGAACGACTGTAATGCCTCGCTGACTCCGGATGCAGCCTATATGGATTCTACGAGCATCCCAGATGTTCGTGCACCTAACCAACATACCGATCTTGTAATCCATTCCATGAAGCTAAGATATTAATACTGGTGTAACCGCTTTATGCTGGGATCTATTGATATTTCGCCTTTGATTCCGTGCTAGGTGCGTGAAACATCCGTCCCACAGTGATGCACGAATAAACCGACTGCGCTACGAACACGCCCTCAAAACAGTTTGCATGTATCCTACTCAGCCTTGACAAGTACATTCTCGATACATTCTCCCCAGAACCAGATACCGCCTCCATGGTTACCAATTGATACAATAAAGACAAGCTCAAAAACTTGAACGCAGTTGTCCAGGAAAGCAGTGCTCAAGCCGCTGTAGCCGCCTCCTAGTCGTCACCACTGACCCCATTGACTTCTTCCTCTAATATCGGCGTCTGAGCGCCACTCGAAGCTCTGGTCGGGTCCAGGAATTTCTTGAATATGGCCTTGTTCCAATCGTCCTCCTCATCATACCTAGAGAAGATATCCTTGCGCTTCTTGCCTCCAATCCGGACTGCATGTTCCAGGCGTGTACGTAATCTATCGCAAGCGTCGTTTGCGTCTAGCCGAGCCAGATCCGTCAATGCGCCTGAAACATTGATAGAATTGCCTATGAATCTAATCTGCTGAGCAAGCGCATCCACGTGTCTGTTGAATGCCTTTTCCTCCGAGGATGAAGGTCCTGGAGCCACGATCGCTGACACTTCGTCCTGGGATGCTGGCGGGCTGGTGAGTGGTTGATAAGGTACCGAAAGAGGCCCTGGCCCGATAGCGATATCGAGCAGAGTAAACCGGGCAGCTAGAGACACGTAATCTGACTTGTTCGTAATTTGAAAATTGGGGGAAGATTCAAGATGGCCGTAAATCAACTCTAGTACTTTGGGACTGCTGAGAGGATCATCGAGCTTGGTCGGATATAGGATTAAGGAGAGTGCTAGGTGCCGTTGGAAATAGGCTGTGAGCGGGGACTTGGCTGGTAGTGCGCGGACAAGATTACGTTGCAGGATGGGATGCTTGACACGCCGAAGCAACGGGGAAAGGACATTGTCCAGCTACGCGCAGGTCAGATACAGCATCATAAGTATGAGGACTTGCTTACAACAGAGACCAACTCGTTGTTGCTGGATATGATAGACATGAGTTCTTCTATGGCGTCTTGTACAGCTTGTAGCACAACGATGTCCGAGTGCACACCATCGTCCATACACAGATGGAAGAGAACGTAAAGTGCGTGGCTTTTGGCTTCGTTACGTAATCTATAGTGTAGGTGTTAGTTTCAGTTGACTCGTGGGCTGCAATAACGTACTGTGGGGCTGCCGTCTGCAGGAGTTTGCAAACCCAAACCAATGAACCGGGGAGAGGACGCCTGTTTGCTGCATTACGTTAGCAACGAGGCGGATCATGAGACTCTTTATGAACTGTAGTATACCTGCATGGAACTCGTAAGAAGGAACAGTCTCCTGCGACGGGTTCAAACACAGCATGTCTGCGCCGAGGTTTCCGAAAATAGCATCGATCTTATGTTCGTGGAGAAGGGATTTCAAGTGATGAGGAGAGGCCTGAAAGGCGTCAGCGCTGCTTCATTTGTCAAACAGGACGCAAACTTACCGCGAGTAGCTGGATGTACTTCGAACTGAGTGCTTTACTTCGACCGGCGCATACTGTTGACTTAGCTTCTGAGGATATAGTATAATGGAGGATGTATACCTTCATCAATCATCCACGAAGCGAGCTCTTCTGGAAGCTGCTGGACACGGAAGACCTGTCGCGCAAAGCCACTGAGGAAGGCCTGGTCTCTTAGATCTTGACCTTGGACGCTGTCAGCGAACCGCCGCTATCCCAGAACGCATGTCTCGAGACGAACCTTCGAAATGTGATGCCCACTGGAGCTTTGACAGGCTGTTCATCGGGAAAGGTGGACACTTCGGTGTATGGCTATCCGAGTTTTGATCAAAAAAATGAAACACGCAGTCTGCCCGAAGAGCATTCGTTCTTTGCATGGCTTGATACAGCCTCTTCGCCTTGTCAGGATCGTCTTCATCGTGTACCGTACTTGCCAGCATCTCCTCGGTGATAGTTGGGTTGTTCTCGGAAGTTTCCTCCACCAAGGGCTTGTCCAGATCGGCCTTTACTTTGGTGATCTGCCGCTCAATCTCAGCGTTCCGCTGCGCCGTTTGCACCAACATCTTGAACGATTTTCCATTGTCTCGCCTCTTGGGCGGTTGGCGCAAGCCTTTGTCATCTGCCTTTTCCCATGGTCGTAGTCCGACTACGCCCGTAGTCGCCGTGGGCTTGATCGGAGGCTTTTGAATTATAGATGACGACAGACTGTCTGAATCTGAGTCTGAATCTGAGTCTATGTCTCCATCCGAGTCCAGCACGACGACCGCGCCGTTTGAGACAGCTCGTTTGGTGGTGTTTGCAGAGTTCCTCGATGAGCGTAGGGCGGGAGCCGGTGGGGACGGAGACGTTAACACTTGGGAGGGGCTATGGTCTGGCCCTCCCGTACCACGAAACGAGGGTTCTTCGTGGATTGAATCTGGCCGTGGTTCTGGCGCTTGTCGTCAGTCAGTACATTGGTAAGGTTAGGGATGCGACGGAACGGACTGATGCGGGGGTGCGTACCTGGCTGCGAATGCGCGACGTTCAGACTCGGCTTTGAACTGTTCTGGAAGAACTTCCGAATGTCAGCATTTTGCTTTGACATGATTGACGCGGGTGATGGAAGCGACGTAAGGATATCTCGCTGTCGTTGGCGATGGCTTGGCGGAGCATCCCGTACATTCAAGCGCGGGGGAACGAATCGGTTGTGGAGACGCGTTCCCAGGTGACACGTCACTCACGTGAAATGGCTTGGCCCAAGCAACCGTGGCCTTGGACGCGTTTGCATCTCTCGTCTGCACATGGAAGGCATTCTTGGAGGTGCTGCAAGCGTCTACATAGCATTTTCCGCTGAGTAGTAGTCTAGGAAACTACGTCCACTACTAGGTAGTGACTTTTATAATCCATCATTTTGGATGTACCTTTCACAGTGTTCTCGATAGCCGAGAACTTGTATCGATCCCGTGTCGTTGCTTGTAAATTTGTGCTGCAAAACTATAGTTAGACTGACCCGCACACTTGCTACACTTGCAAAGGAAAAGGCGGTGCCCTGCCGTATTGGCATTAGCAACGAGGTTCATTGTCATCCGCCGTTTACCGGTTGAATTGAAAGTGACGGCAGCGGTACAGTCAGCGAAGAGCTCCAGGCTTGTCTCCAGCTGTTCAGCCTCCACATGGTCGAGTAGAAGTTCGTCTTCTGCTGCTATTAGGTCCTTCGTCTAACAGTCTAACTAACGTGGAGCTTGGCTTGCGGTTCAAGATGGTGCCGGCGAGTCTTCGACTGGTTTCGACTTTGGCATGGCGCTCTGGGCTCTCCATGGCGCATGCCTGCCAGGATCGGGCTTCGTTCCGGCGACAGAGGACCGGACATTTTGGTCCGACGGCTGCACCAGTGTGTGCAACCCCGACCATAGGAATAGCAATCGGATTGCCTGGCGTCACGTCTCGCTCTGCGACGTATGTACGGAACGACAGCAGCGGCGCATGAACTGGGAGCCCACTTGTATACATGGACCGTGTCGCCATAGCAGAGCGTTCTTGCCAGTCCGGGCCCCTGATGCTGCTGCTGTGGCGCAGACTTGTTTATAGAAATGGACCGTGAGCTGTGCCCGTTTGCTGACGCCCTCGCCAGCGAAGGCTATGGTGTCTTCTCCGAGACGCCCCCTCAGCCCGCCCATGTCGTGCAGCCGTCCGTCAGACTGTAGTTAATATCCCGGCTGTCTGCACAGCTGCTGCTCCCTCACACCGTCCTCCGACAAGTCGCCATCTGTCAGGGTCGCGTCTGGAAATACTCTTTCGGCGCTCGCTGCGTGCAGCTTCCGAGCGACGCTAATTTCCGCCCGAGCTGCTGCCACTCGTGCTCCGTCAGCAACATCGAAAGCCCTACAACCACCAAAAGTGACCCTCCGCCAATCCTCCGCCAACCCTCCGCCATTCCGCCGCCCCTCGTCCTTCACGTCCATGGCCTGAGAGTTGTTGCGTCGCTACACCCGCAGCCCGCAGCACCACCCCCCTCATCGCTCGCTCCGCCCCATGCTCCAGGAGACGTTCCCTCGCTCGCGTTCCGCCCGCCTCGTATCCGTCCCAGCCGAAACCCGCCCTCTCCAATTCCCTCGATACCGCAGCGACGCGCCCTCTCGGGTCTTTCTATAGACATCTCCCCCGTGTGAGCATTCCGTCCAGCGCGGCATATTGGCGTCCCGCGCAGCACGAGGCCTTCCCGGCTGCGGCCGCTCAGCAGCGAACCCAGCCGCCCCCTCCCGAGTCTCCGTACGCCTCAAGCCTGCGCGACCATGGACCCACGCCAGGACGAAGATGCCATGGAGGTGACGAACCCCGTGAAGCGGATACGATGGGCCACCCATCGCGCGACAGGCACAAAGGCTGAGAACAAGCGCCTGTCGCTAAAGGAGCGTCTTCACCGGCGGGTAGGCTCGAATAGCGAGAAAAAGCGGGACTCACTGGGGAAAGAAACAGGGCCTATTGAGAATGGAGACGTTGCCAGCTCCGAGGCAGACAGTGACGAGCAGGACGCGGGCCGGACCATCTACGTCAACAGACAGCTTCCTGCCCACGAGCTCGACGAAGACGGACTTCCACTGGCCCACTACGCGCGGAACAAGATAAGAACGGCAAAATATACACCACTAAGCTTTATTCCGAAGAATTTGTGGTTCCAATTCCACAATATCGCGAACATGTACTTCCTGTTCATTATTATTCTCGGCGTATGTTTTCCCAACCGCGCGTTTTCACTTCGCATGCTAATGCCCGCCGCGTAGATTTTCCCTATTTTCGGCGCCTCCGATCCTGCCCTCAATGCAGCGCCTCTGATTGTGATTCTTTCCGTCACGGCCATCAAAGACGCTGTTGAGGACTGGCGTAGAACGGGTCTAGACACGGAATTGAATAACGCTCCCATCCATCGATTGGTCGATTTCAACAACGTAAACACTACCGGAGACACCGTTTCCCTCTGGCGAAAAATAAAAAAGGCCTGCACCAGAGCCATGGTCTCCCTTTGGCACTTGTGGAAACACAGGGGGTCTAACAAAGGCAAAGGATCTTCGCAACGGGATGAGGAGCGACGCTCCATCGAGACACGACGGGCTTCTGTCCTTTCGCACAAGTCTTCCTACGTTGGCGAGCATGACCACGGAGACATCCAGATGACGCCCGTTCCATCGCCCCTTCCTGGCCAGTCTCCGAGTCATTCTCCCTCGCTTCATTCGGACGCACGCGTACACACGGACGTCAAAGAAAACGACAAGATTCGGGGGCCAGGGCACAGCCACCCTTCTAAATTCTGGGGCAGTGTGATCGATCCTTACAAAACCACCCCCGAGAAGGCTCGATTCAAGAAAGATGCTTGGAAAAATGTACAAGTCGGCGACTTTGTCCGTTTGTACAACGACGAGGAAATTCCAGCAGATGTGGTGGTCCTTTCCACCTCTTCAGACGATGGCGCCTGCTACGTGGAGACGAAGAACCTCGATGGCGAGACTAATTTAAAGGTCCGCAATGCACTCCACTGTACGCGCGATGTGAGACACGCACGTCATTGCGAGCAAGCAGAGTTCTGGATCGAGAGCGAGGGTCCGCATTCGAATCTCTACTCGTACAGCGCCGTCATTCGTTGGATTCAGCACAATGCAAAAGACCCGAATGCAGCCCCATATGAGATGGCCGAGCCCATATCCATCAACAACCTGCTTCTTCGTGGATGCCAGTTACGCAACACCGAATGGGTACTTGGAGTGGTCGTATTCACGGGGGAAGAGTCGAAGATCATGCTGAACTCCGGCATAACCCCGAGCAAGCGCGCCAAAATCAGCAAGGAGCTCAACTGGAACGTCATTTATAACTTCTTTATCCTATTTGGCATGTGTCTTGTGTCGGGTATCGTCCTGGGCACAATGTGGGCCAAGGACGACACATCCCATGCGCTCTTCGAGTTCGGATCCTATGGTCACAATCCTGCTACTGACGGTGTCATTGCTTTCTGGGCTGGTATAATCTTGTTCCAGAACTTGGTGCCTATCTCACTTTATATCACGTTGGAGATTATCCGGACTCTCCAGGCCGTCTTCATCTATAGCGATGTCAAAATGTACTATGCGGAACTCGACTACCCCTGCACACCCAAATCGTGGAACATATCCGACGATGTTGGTCAGATTGAATACATCTTCTCAGACAAGACTGGCACCCTAACGCAAAACGTTATGGAATTCAAGAAGTGCTCAGTCAATGGCGTGCCCTATGGGGAGGCGTACACAGAAGCTCAGGCTGGTATGCAGCGAAGGCAGGGTATAGATACAGAAGTGGAAGGTGCTCGCGCGCGTGAGCAGATTGCGCGTGACCGTACGCGTATGATCCACGGCCTGCGGAAAATGCATGACAATCCGTACCTTTGGGACGACAATCTTACGTTCGTCGCTCCTGATTTCGTCGATGATCTCGCTAGCGAGTCGGGACAGGAGCAGAAACTGGCGAACGAGCGGTTCATGCTTGCCCTTGCACTTTGCCATACCGTGGTGACGGAACGCACGCCTGGTGATCCGCCAAAGATCGAATTCAAAGCCCAGTCTCCCGACGAGGCTGCTTTGGTGGCCACGGCTCGCGATGTTGGTTTCACTTTTGTTGGTCGAGAAGATGATCGTCTTATCATCAACGCGCTAGGTAAAGAAAGCCGATATACAGTCTTGAACACCCTTGAATTCAACTCGACCCGGAAGCGAATGAGTGCAATCATACGCATGCCCGACGGCAGAATCATGCTCTTCTGCAAAGGAGCTGACAGCATGATTTATTCCCGACTAGTACCTGGCGAACAGCGAGAGCTGCGTGCGACCACCGGTGAACATCTGGAGATGTTTGCTAGAGAAGGCCTCCGTACTCTCTGCATTGCCCAGAGGGAGATCTCCGAACAAGAATATCAAGAGTGGAGCACGGATTATGATATCGCCGCGAATGCCGTTTCCGGCCGTGAGGAAAAGCTTGAGGAAGTTTCCGACCGAATCGAAAACAACCTTTGGCTTATAGGAGGCACTGCTATTGAAGACAAACTGCAAGACGGTGTTCCCGACTCTATCGCTTTACTCGGCAAGGCTGGCATCAAACTCTGGGTCTTGACTGGTGACAAAGTCGAGACGGCTATCAACATTGGCTTTTCCTGTAACCTGCTCGATAACGACATGGATCTCATCATCTTGAAGGTGACCGATGAGAATCTGGCAACCGCTGACGCCTTGTTGGACGAAAAACTAGCCATATTCGGAATGGTGGGATCTCAGGAAGAACTCGACGCCGCCCAGAATGACCACGTACCACCTCCACCTACTCATGCTATCGTCATCGACGGGGATAGCTTGAAATTGGTGTTGGATGATTCCATGAGGAGGAAATTCCTGCTCCTCTGCAAGCAGTGCCGAGCTGTTCTTTGTTGCCGAGTCAGCCCAAGCCAGAAGGCTGCTGTCGTGAACATGGTCAAGACTGGTCTGGACTGTCTCACCCTTGCCATTGGGGATGGTGCCAATGATGTTGCTATGATCCAGGAAGCTCACGTTGGTGTTGGCATCGCGGGGGTTGAAGGTCGTGCCGCAGTTATGTCTTCCGATTATGCCATCGGCCAATTCCGCTTCTTGACCCGACTTGTCCTTGTTCATGGTCGGTGGTCCTACCGAAGATTGGCCGAGTGTATTGCGAACTTCTTCTACAAGGTCAGTGTTGGAAATTGACCGGAAGACCCCTTGCTGACATACCACAGAATGTTGTGTGGACGTTTGGACTTTTCTGGTACCAGATTTACACCAACTATGACAGCCAGTACATTTTCGATTACAGTTACATCATCTGGTTCAACTTGGCGTTCACGTCACTGCCAGTCATTCTGCAGGGTGTGTTGGATCAAGATGTCAATGACCGCGTGTCGCTGGCAGTTCCTCAGCTCTACATTCGAGGCATTGAGAGGAAAGAATGGACACAGTTGAAGTTCTGGTACGTTTCGGACCCAAGCTGTCATCATCCTTGCGATACTAACCTGGGTTAGGACGTACATGGTTGATGGTATTTACCAATCAGCTATCGCATTCTTCTTCGTCTATATGGCTTTCGCCCCTGCCACATTCGTCACGGAGAACGGCCAGGACATCGCCGAACTGAAACGTATGGGCATCATCGTTGCTACGATTGCCGTGTGCGCAGCCAACATATATGTGTTGTTCAACACCATGCGATGGGACTGGCTGATCTGCCTCATCGTCGTCATTAGTAGCTTGCTCATCTGGTTCTGGACAGGCATTTATACAAGTTTTGTCGGGAGCGCCCAGTTCTACAAAGGCGGAGCAGAGGTGTATGGAACTTTGTTCTTCTGGGCGATCCTTCTTTTAGGGGTCGTCTGTTGCCTGCTCCCAAGATTCACCGCCAAGGCTCTCCAGAAAATATACTTCCCTCTCGACGTCGACATCATCCGAGAGCAAGTCAAATTGGGCAAATTCGATTACCTTAATGAGACGGAAGCGTATATTCCTCCACCGCCCGACAAAGCTCTGGTCAAAGTTCCGTCCGACGCTTCGAAATACAAAGTCGCGAATGCACAAGATGGCGACGAAGACGTGCGCCCCATCTACCCACCTTCCGTTGCACCTACGGCAACCACACACAATCCTAGAAGCCAGAACGGTAGCGGTAGCACAGACTACACATTTCGCCGATCAGTCGAAGCCATACCGCAGCATCGCATATCTATGGATCGGCCCCGGCCGTCGTATGATCGTGCTCGCATGTCCATGGATCGCGTCCGACCAAGCTTCGAAGCTAGCAATGATTTCACATCTGCTGCAATGCTGACCCGCATGGAGTCGGCACACAGCCGTAACAGTATCGGTGCGCAACCCCAAACAGGTGGTTATATCGCGAGTCGGTTACGAAACGCTTTCCGGAGACCGACGGTCACACGAGAAGAAGCACCCGACCTGCAAGATATTGATCGACCTCCGGTTCCTGCAGTGAATCAACCTCAGGATGCTCCGCGAAGTCCACCGCGGAGTCCTCCCCGGTGATACGATCCCTAATCCGTACATAATAACACATTCTTTTTGATCACGACCTGTACATATCACGGCTGTCGGGACTGCGAATGTAAGTCCCCCCCTGCAAAATCATTTCTTACTTTTTGTCTATCGATATCACACATCATGGGTTGGCGTTGCCTAGACTATGGCGCGCGGTCGGATACCTGTCTTTCGCATTACTTATTTTCTGGATTTCTGTTTCGGTTATTGGACGAATGCGCGTTGGAACACTTTGAAATTCTGCACGCGGGTAGAGAAGCGGGCGCTAGGTTGTTTTATACTCCGCATCGCTGTACTACCCTAACACTTTTTGGTTCGTTGTGGTATATCTCTGCTCTTCTAGCCTTGAGTTTGACTGGAGGAGCAAATGCGATAGGTTTTGGGATTGAGTGAGAGGAGGCAGTGGTCGATGAGGGGGGGTGATGTAGATATATGAGAGCCCGCGTTTGCGCGCTTGCAAACATGGCGGATTATTTGCACGGTGTTGCGATCAAATTTGGTGGCTCGTCGTGCAGTAGAAGACTGTTCTCTCTTGCTCCTGTGCTCCCTCGAGAGTCGAGAGTCGACATAATGGGCTTGGCACGCGACGCGTACTAGCGCGTTACTGCCGAGGCCTCTTCTTTGTAGCACCGCTGCTTATTTGATTCACTTCGTCGACGACGTGCAGTTGGTCCTCTCACCTCCACGCTGTCTCTCACCCGTTGTCTCGGGAGCTGACTGCCCTTACTTTGGCTCTTCTCGCTTGGCCGTCTCTCTCTATGTAAGAGACGCTTCGCCCAACAGCGTCTGCCCGCCTCACCGTCCACTCGCTTGTTCGAGGCCCAGTCACAGGGCCGGCGCCTTTCGTTGACCTCCAGCTGCGCGCATAACCGGGTCCTCTTGACAACTGGGGATAGCACAATATCCGCTTGTGCCCACCGCCGCCCAACGCGGGCAATGCCCGGTAGCTGGTAGTTGTGGGAGCAGCACTCGCCGTCCGCGGGAGCGTGCGCGGCAGCATCCAAAGGTCGTCTCAGACACCATGGCAGAAATCTTGGAACGCATAAAGTAAGCACTCACGTCGTTGCCTACTGGCACTTCTAATCAATAATTCTCAGTGAGCTCAAAACTCTTCCCGTCGAACAGCATCTATTCTGCCCCCGCGCCGGCACTGACGATGGGTCCATATACTTCGCCGAAGACATCGCAGCTGACCCGAATGCGGACAACAGCACCATCGCTGTGCAGGAGAGGGAGGCCAAAATAAAGGCGACCGAGGATCGGAAATGGATTGCTCTCGAAGCCTTGCAGATACTAGCATTCGATGGAGACGAGGCCGCTCCTCACAAGGATTGGCTGCGGGCTCGCCTGGACACCCTCATGACGTCCTGCGATGTCTGTGTGCGCGTATTCCATCAATCGAGAGCAGACTGGAAGCAGAGGCTCGTTGAGTACGCAGAACAGTACCGGTATATGCAGGCTCGTGCTGACACGATTAGGCAATTCGACGAGGAACACGTCCTCGCATTCTTGCGTGTGGTCGACAATGAGTGCCTACGCCGCATTGAGCGAGGGCTGGACGAGGCGCATTCGGTGCTTCATGCCGCCGATCGCAAGCAGCGCGGAGTGCGCATCTTGCCTAGTGAAGCAACATACGCTATTTTTGAGGCCCTTAGCTGCGACGCCCTGATACGGAACGAAGAGCTCCTACAGCAACATTTTGATACGCCTTTCGAGCTCGTACAAACAAACAAGCGTCTCAAGCTACAGACAATCGTGCCAGCCATGACCCGATTTCTTTTCAGTCGCAATGAGTGCCGGCAGCACTGGGCCACCATGTCTTGGTCTGCTTTCAAGCGCGATATACTCAAAGCTGAGTTTGAGTGGGCTGTGCGGGATCATCTGGCGAACGCCATGATGAAAGTGCAAATGAACAACCTTGATCTTCCCTTCGTCGCCACCTACTGGGGCGGCGTCAGGCTCATTGTCAATAAATTAGGCAAGGAGCTGATTACGACATCGGTTCGTGATCTAGAAGGCGATTTCTATCGTTTGCTGTTAGATCACTTGTCACTTAATACTGAGGGCTTCCTCGACCTCGTCGTTACTATGAAGACCATCCTCGAGAAGTCACCCACAGATTTCTGGGATGCTATGGACGCTATCACGCCGTCCACGGCCACCATAGTCGAACAAGTCTTCAACAGTCCTATTCTCAAGCAAATGTTGGTTGCAGCAAGAGAGGACAACGAAGAGGATACGGTGAACCTGCAGCATGCCTTTGGCTGGATCACCCCCTTTTTGACTTCGATCAAGTCGACAAATCTGCCGCCAGCCGTCCGAGCATTTTCAAACGCACTGTTCGGACGTTTACAGTCAGATCATTACTCACGCACAGCACGTGCTTATTGTTTCAAGGAAGGCTTACACGTCCTAGACTTCGCTTTTCGCAAAATGTGCAAGTACAATAACGAGACGGACTTCGTCGGACAGCCCACAGTCAATAGCATGCTAGACATACTGTCGACCCACATTGCGCTCGTCGTTTCGAGTCTGAAGCGGTTGAGGAACCCGGGAACCCAGGAAGACCTACACCTAGCCTTGTCTATGATCCAACACGCTTTCACGCTCGAAGCGAAGTCACTCAGCGTCGAGAAGCAATTAATCACGGCAAAAAAACCTTCGCCAACGGAGACACCTCCTTCCAGTCCCATCTGGACCACCGTTCTCAAAGCCATTGACTCTGAAAATATCGATCTCGCGACGCACTTGTTAATCGCTGGAAAGAACCTTATCGGCCTGGAACCACTACACTGGAAGCTCGAAAATGTTCCTCCAACTATCAGACATTTTAACAACAGATTCGAGCTTCTCTCTAAGTCAATATCGGACGTCGTTGACAGAATGGCAGATTTCAGTCCAAAGCAGCTAAACTCCTTATTCCGAAAAGATTTTGCTGCCACCGCCATTGTTTCCCTGCTATTCTCATCCACGGAAGACACTCGGAGTTCATCAATTGAATTGTTGAAGCTTATCACCTTCCAGGAGGAACGACGCGACGCCCTGCAGCATATACTAAGGACGCATTACCTGAATGTTCTCCGAGGGATCGCGGACACCTGTCGCCAAATCCAGAAAAGGAAGGTTTTTGCTCCGGCGCCTAGCATGATCAAGATATGTTCTGACATCATCGATGTGCTCTGCAACTCCCAAGATGGGTTGCTGCGATCTAGGCAGTTCGGCCCAGGAGAGGCAGGCGTAACCATGAACTTTTGGCAAAACTTATGGGAAACGCTCTACGTATTCTTCGAGATCACTGAATCCTGGAGCCTTTTGGGTGTCTACGATAACGGTATCATGAAGGACTTCTGTCGCGACGTGATGCAATTTGCTGATTATTTTTTCGACCAATACAGTGTTTTCGCCTCTGCATTGGGATCTCCCACACAAGGAGAAGAGGGGGAATTGGACAGCAATGAGCTGCTGAAAGAGTTGCTACAGTTCCCTGCAAAAGTTTTGAAGCAAGCAGAAAAGTGGCTACGCTTTCGCGAAGAGTACCTTTGCTCCAAGATTGTCTCGCTCATCACGAAGGTGCTTGTCCGTCTGCATGACGTCAACGTTGAAGTTTATCCAGACGTTTTAGAGTACATGGTCGATGTGGTCTCCGGCAAGGTCCGGGCCAAACTCACCATGCAACACCGGGCAGAGTTGCAGCGAGCCATAGAGATTTATCTTGGTCATTCTTTGGTCAAGGAAGAAGAGGGGCCTATGAAACAGCAACGGCAAGTTTCTATCAGCAAATACATGTCCACCGGTCAATTGAAGGATTCCACCACAGGATCGGAGGCACGTGCGAAGTTGATCGATTCTATAGCTCCTACCATGACGGCATTCAAAGAGAATCGAGAACTATTGAGGGCTAAAGAGACGCGAATTGCCAAGCAAGCAAAGGTCGACGAGGCAAGGGAGGCTGCCCAAGCGCAATTCAAACGAAAACGTCAGCTTGAGCTCGAAATAGCAAAGAAAGAGAAAGAAGTTGCTATTGCCAAGGCAAGACAAGCTAGGGGCTTGTCAACAGCTACTGCCGAGGCGGGTTCTGCTCTTGAAGGACTAGGCATCCTGGGTAAAGATTCGGCGCCGAAGGGGGAAGGTCTTATGCACTCGTCGGACGAGTCCGAAAGTAACGACGAAAATGTCGATGCGGAGCTCTTCGGAATTACCAAGAGCAACAGTTTGAAGACTGGACCGAAGACGAACATTATCAACGCCATTGTGCAAACGCCCGTGAGGAAGCGAAGAGTACAGAGGTCCGTGAAAGATATGCGTGCCCGCCTGGCCCCTGATCTCTCGCCTCTACATAAGACTATCCTGGGATGGGACTATTTCCACACTGGTGACTTGCCACCTAAGTCGAAAAATAACTACGCTGCAGTTCTGAACACTTTTCGAACACCAAACGATTATCAAGAGACATTCCGTCCCCTACTTACACTTGAAGCGTGGCAAGGCTTTGTCAAAGCACGTGAGGAAAACCAAGCCAAGCCTTACGATATTCGCATCACGCAGCGGTCGACCGTGGATGCTTTCATGGAGGTTGGAAGTACCATGACGCACAATGAAAACAAGGATATTCAAGTGTCTGAGGGTGATATCGTTCTTTTATCAAAGTCGAACTCCCCGTCTGTAGACGATCCTCACTGTCTGGCCAGAGTATTTCGGATGCAACGTAAACAAGCGCATGTGGAGGTCTCTTACCGTGTTATGCCTGGGAACCCTCTGGCGTCTTCCTTGAATCCGAACAATACCATTTTTGGTACCAAGGTCCAATCTATCACGCCCCTGGAGCGCGAATATGGGGCCCTTCTTGGTTTGCAATATTACGACTTGTGCGATGAGATTATCCGAGCAAAGCCGTCACCAATCTTGGCGTACAAGGATAATCAAATTGATCCGTTGGTAGAAAACTACAGGCTGAACAAGGCGCAGGCAAAGGCCGTCAAGTCGGCGATTGATAATGATGCATTCACGCTGATTCAAGGGTATGCTCCAGCCTTGTTACTCCAATCATGCACTGACAATGAGACAGTCCTCCTGGTTCTGGAAAAACAAAAACCATTACGGCTATTGTAGGCGCGATCTTGTCAGATAGTCTCCGTAACCGTGGCACGTCCATACCGATACCTGGCAAGACTGGGGGCGACAGCGCCTCCAAGAAATTGCTAGTCTGTGCGCCGAGTAACGCCGCTGTCGATGAATTGGTTATGCGTTTCAAGGACGGGATCAAGACTTTGGATGGCTATGAGCGAAGGATCAAGATCGTCCGTCTAGGCCGCAGCGATGCAGTCAATGTTAACGTACAAGACGTAACACTTGAAGAGCTTGTAAGCAAAAAGCTAGGAGTCAACACTATGAACGGCAAGGATTCGGAGGCCACGCGAAAGCTGTTCGAGAAACACAAGAGCGTGTCGGCGCAGCTTAACCAGGCACGCGAACAGATGGACTCTGGGGAAATGAAAGGCGACGCACTCCAGAAGGTCACAGAGGATTTTCATGCTCTACGACGACAAAAGGCCTTACTTGGAAAACAAATTGATAATGCGAAGGACGAGGAAAAGACAGTACACCGGAACCAGGAAATCAACCGACGGCGAGCGCAGGAAGAGATTTTAAAGGACGCGCATGTGATTTGTGCCACACTTAGTGGTAGCGGACACGACATGTTCCAAGGACTGAGCATCGAGTTCGAGACGGTTGTTGTCGACGAAGCGGCACAGTGCGTAGAAATGAGCGCTTTGATTCCTCTCAAGTACGGATGCGCGAAGTGCATCTTAGTCGGTGATCCTAAGCAATTACCGCCAACGGTTTTCTCGAAACTGGCTGCTCGCTACCAGTACGAACAGAGTTTGTTCGTCCGCATGCAAAAGAACCACCCAGATGATGTGCATCTACTGGACACCCAATATCGCATGCACCCTGAGATCAGCTCTTTCCCCAGCCAGACCTTCTACGATGGCAGGCTACTCGACGGTGGTGACATGGCTGGTCTTCGGAAACAACCCTGGCACAAAAGCTGGTTGCTGGGTCCATATCGCTTTTTCGACGTACAGGGTCAGCATCAAGCAGCGCCCAGAGGCCATTCGCTCATCAACATTGCCGAGATTAACATTGCACTTCAACTATATCGGCGGCTTACTGAAGATTTTCCCAGTTACAACTTTCGCGGGAAGGTTGGGATTATCACGCCGTATAAATCTCAGCTTCGAGAATTGAAATCGCGATTCGCCAATCAATACGGACCTACTATCATCGAAGAGATCGAGTTCAATACCACGGATGCCTTTCAAGGCCGTGAATCCGAGATCATCATTTTCTCGTGTGTGCGTGCGTCTCCTGCTGGTGGCATCGGTTTCCTGCAAGATATTCGCCGTATGAACGTTGGTCTTACCCGTGCCAAATCGTCCCTTTGGGTTCTGGGCAACTCGCAGTCGCTGGTCCGTGGAGAGTTCTGGCAGAAGTTGGTTAAAGATGCACAGCGTCGTGATCGTTACACAGACGGCGATCTATCGAGGATGTTGAACAAGCCGTCGAGTGCGTATCCGGCGAAGCCGGGCATGTTCGATGCTCCCATAAGGGCACCACCCATTAAGTCGGAGCCTATGGGCCCTAATGGAAGCTATCAATCTTTCAAATCAGGCGCTTCAGGAGACCCCCGCATTAAGCAAGAAGTCAAGCAAGAATTCAAACAAGAAGGCCCCTACAACGGCAGTGGGAAACGCAGTCACGACAGTAGCCCTGACGTGGAGATGAGAGATGCGGATATGGAGGACGGGGAATCTGAGGTACCAGCTTCTGATGCTCCAACTCGCAGCGGCGCATCCACACCGGCAGCTCTTGTGCATGGTTCTGCGACGCCAGAGCCACCTCCTGGCGATGTTATCGGAGCTATGGTCAAACCCAAGAATATCCGAAAGAAACCGAGGCCGCCTCAAGGTCCTCTGATCAGTAGGCCGGCGAAGAAGCCGAGAAGTGGCTAAACGTGCGAGCGAGAAGACGGGAGAAGCTCAGCGGCTCATATTTGAGTGCATAATTGACGTTGGCGTTTGGGGTCATGGTAGAGCTTCATTGAGCATGCATTTTTTTAGGCGTCAGTCGTGGGATGCCTAGGCAGTTTGGTGGGGATCTAGTATTCATCAGTCCGTAGTTATGTATTGTAGCGATGGCGCCGGTGATCCACTCTTCGGAGAAGCTATCAGCTCCTCTGTAGCCTGCGGCCACGCTGTAGGCTGTCCCCCAAACGCCTCTGGGCGTGGCAGATTTTCCACGACCCCTGATTTTCCGTGAAATTTGACATGCAGTTCAACCAGGCCTGCGGGAAAGCCTCCTTGTGCGACCTCGATTGGCGCTCGTCCCACGACGAAGACCTCTGGCTCCCGTTTGGCCCGCTCGGGACCACCTGATGCATGCCCTCGTCCTACGACGAAACTTCGATAAACATGCTCGCGGTCCACCTATTGTCCATGATATGGAGCAGAATATTGCTCACGAGCGGCGTTTGTAGTCAGTCCTCGCCTCCTTCCGAAACGAGCCTCTGTGCGACTAAGTGACGTGCCACGATTGGGTGCGGTGTGACGTCCCTTTGCCCAATTGTTGCGACAGCTCGTCAATCGGCGAAGCTCGAACCCACAAACACCCATGGCAACGTCACCCACGGGCCCTCGGCAGCCTGAGCCTCTGGTACCGCAATGCTAATGTAGTCGCTTTCCATAAGAGCGGTTATCAGGAGGTGAGTATCGTAGCCTTTTCACTCTCGCGCTCTTCCTCTACATCTCTCTTTCACGCCCCGTCCACCCTGCCCTCGGTTCCCAAAACAAGGTTTATGCACGTCTTGACCTCGACTTAGGAGCAGCTCTTTCACTTGCTGTCACTGTCTGCTGTGTAACATCGCCGCTGGCGGCAGACCAGGGCAGATGGATCCCCTACCTTCTTCACCTAGCGCCAGACGTTACACGGCATACTTTTCCCATCGGAACCTTCTCTTGCTCGCAGAAAGCTCACCCTCGAACTGTAACATCAACTCGACCAGGTTCGCGAGACCTCTGGTGCGTGCTACTGTCCTCCACACACCCATACAATCGCCGGCCGGCCTTCAGGACTCACGAAGAACGCAGTTCGGAAGACTTTTCGATCAGTACAAAGTACGTGCTGGTTTGACAGCCTCAAAAACTGTCCACGCAGCCTCGAGGAATTCTCCTGCTCAAAACCTTTAGGGGCGAGGGTGTCGTCCAGAAGACGGGCAGCTGAGTCATTGGAAGTATTTTGATCAGGAAGAAGAAGCGCGGCTGCACGCATTACCGTTTCACGCAAGCGATATCGCGTACGACCTCGGTGCATACGTTGCGTACAGCGTTGCCATTTGTGGTACACACTTGGACCAGCTGTTCCTCGCACGCGCTACACGCGCTGCACGCCTTGACCCGACCGAACAATATCGGATTCCAGTCTAGTTCCTGCATAAGTTGCTTGCCGGCATGGCTTCCTCTGAGTAAGTTTGTAACGCCCGCGTACCTAAGATTTCGTTGACCATCCACTGTAGCGCCATTTTGCATCCTATCCGCACAATGCTTGGACACCCGGGTATCAGTGCGTTCGAATATGCCGGTGCAGCTGAGTCTCACAATGCCGATGAAAAGAGGAAAGAAAAGGAGAGAGGGCGTGGATTCTTCAAACGCGCTTTTGGGCCTGATGCCATACCATCGGAGGAGCCGGGTCAGGAAGATGTACCACAACCTGGGGGGAGCTCGGAGTCGGGCGAGTATGAACCGTCTCAAACACCTATCGAGGGCTTTACAATCACACAGCGGCGCCGTGGAACATTCGTAAACCATACACCGCGCACTCACGAAGTTCACTCACCTACGAAGTCATTGCATCGGGAGAATTCTTCTGAAGACTTAGACCGCTTGTATACATCCTATGGAGGAAGCTCGGATGACAATATTAGCACATCCATAAGCCAGCGTGGTCATCACTCATCTTACGACTCTTCCAACGCCGACTATAGGTTAAAGGTCAACGCGAACGGTCCGGTCGAGCTCGAAGACAAGAAGGCGATGGGCAGCCCGTCGGTGAGTGTGGTCTTTAGACCTTTGACCGCAGACACCACAGAAACAAGCTTATTGATGGAGAAGTCCCCACACCAGTCGCCTGCGGCGCAATCGAAACCTGTACGCAGTCAAAGCCCGAGTGTTGCTACTTCAGTCAAGTCGTCTCAAACGGGCATCAGCAAGCGAAGTTTCAAGAGACTTATTGGGGGAGGCAAGATGTTAGATGCATCTGTCTACTATACACCGACATCTTTGCCCAAAGAAGGGATTAGAGCTAGCAAAGCTGCTACCAACTCCGCTCGGCGGCTGGACACGGCTCCTAGCACCAGAGCAGGTGCATTGGAGAACGAGAGTGACTCACTCAGCCCTACAAAGGCGAATAACAAGCGCCGCCGTCGACAGACACCATACGAGGTCCCGCAGCCACTTGCGGCCGACACAGTTCGGCATGCACCATTGGCGCCTCTAGTCGCAATTCATCGTCGCGAAGTAACAGGCAGCGATGTCGACGCTCTGCCTCCGCATGTTGATATCGACAACGACATCAATGAGTCAACCACGCTCATGGCACTCAGCGAACACTTCAACAATCAAGAGTCTCATCCGCCGGATCAACCATCTGAGTTTGCATATCGACTCGAGCCATCCAAGTCAGAGCTGCCTCCTGCTCAAGCACCTCCACTTCTTCCAACCAATAGGTCATCCTTTGAGCGTTCGGCTATGCGTTCCGTCGACAGCTTGGGGATCAACAGCGAGTCGATGCCCACCCTCCCCGAGCGCAATCCAGAACGACTCAGTCGCATCAGCTCACCCACTACATCTCGCCACGTCAAGAGCACCTCAGAGCTATCTATCCAAAGCGACTTCGCTTCCGCAGCCCAAGGCCAATACTCACCGTACGAGGAGAGATTCAACACCGTCCCCACGGTGCTCCGCGCTCCCCCACCAGTACCGATCCACGCGTGTGCCGCACCCACTACTCCCTCTGGCAGACTCGCGCCGCAAATCCCAGCCCACGAAGAACTCACATCGAGCAGCCGTCTCAACGACTTCAACTACTTCCTCCGCATGACGGGTCCGACTTCTACCAACAACGAGACCAAGAAGCCGCCCGTGATCAAGAAGAAAAAGAAAGACATCAAATTCATCAAACCCCGGAACAAGAAGAATTCCGAGAATGAATTGGCAAAGGGACATCCTCCGCACGAGCCTCTGCCACCGGTTCCGGCTTGCGCGCGTGAAATGACGACGGCCAGTGGAGCAAAGCACCTTCAGATTGTCATACCGGCATCCGACGTCGCTCCGAATCAGACTACTACTCTCCCCGTGTACAATCAGCAAGGCCATGCGAGCCGGGTTTCGGTTCTTTGGTCAGAGGAGATGCTCCAGCCGCTCGCGAGTACGGGGGTCGAGAGGACAGCTGCTGGCTCCGTGCTTGCTGGTCCGTCGTCACCTCGCAGCCTTGAGCCCAAGGCTGTGTCGCCAAACGCGGTGCCGATTGAGTCTCATCCGCTACTGGTGGATAGGAAGGAGCAGACTAGGACTAGGAAGCTGCGGGACTTGGCGAAGGCGAAGGGTAAGGCGGTTGAGGAAGCTGATGATGTTGTAGACGATAGGGTTGTCAGGATGGAGTGGTTGGCCAAAGAGCTTGCAGATGCCTTGGCAAAGGCAGCAGGTTTGGATGTGAATGCCGACGACATGGAAGCAGAGCAGGTGCTCGAGGCTTACAAGGCTATGGCTCGCCGCTCCGGTTAGGCGCAGCGAGATGTGGACATGTGTATTAGTATAACGGCTCTGGTTAGCGCGGCATTATCATGTTTTGACATATCAGCCTACTACAATGTATAAGGTTCCTGCTTCCAACTGACTCTCTGCACCTCCCTCATCCTGTCAAAATGCAACACCGAATGCAGCAACACCTCCGCTCCCATCGCACAGTCCTCGTCTTTGCAAAACTCCTGGGGATTATGGCTCACGCCTTCTCGGCAAGGCACAAAAATCATACTCGTCGGACACCGCTTGCTAGTGTACACACTATCGTGCCCAGCGCCGCTCGTCATTTCCATGATGAGATTATGGCCATCCGGTCCCAGCACTCTTTGCGCCGCTCTATCGACAGCGTCAATGCAGCTGGGATGAAAAGTTGTCGCCGGGCTATCGAAATCTTCCGTAATCGTAACGCTGCAGGGTAGACCAGCCGTGCAGCCCTCGTTCAGACCAGATATATCCTCGCCCGCAGCAATCCTAGAAAAATCCTCCTTCACGAGCGCCAGCATCCTCGCAACAGTCTCATCATTCGGCGCCCGTATGTCCAGCGAGAAACTCACTTCCCCAGGCACCGTGTTTGTACTCCCAGGCTTGAGATTCAATATCCCCGTCGAAGCTAGTGCTTTATTCGCCGTCGCTAGCCGGTGACTGTGCAGTATCATCTTACTAGTCGCCAGCAAGGCATCTGCTCTGCTCTTTAAATCCGTAGTCCCCGTGTGCGTGTCGCGGCCCTTGACGTGCACGGAGAGCCACTTGTATGCCTGGACGCCTGTCACGACGCCTATTTTCTTATTCGCGACTTCAAGGAGGGGCCCTTGTTCGATGTGGAGTTCGAAATGAGCGGCCATGGGGATGGCTTCGTGCGAGGCGGGCGTCGCGCCGAGGTAGCCTATGCGCGAGAGTTCGGAGGCCATGGTTGCGGTGCCGGGGTGCACTTCGGGGAGGTTGTGGGCTGTGGCGAGGGGGATGGAACCGGCCCAAACGCCGGAAGAGGACATGGACATGGGGAATCGAGCGCCTTCTTCGCTGGGGGGAAAAGGGTTAGCATATGTCTCGGGTTACTTTGTGCACTGTGAGATTGTCATACTTTGTCCAGTTGACGACCCCGACGGGATACTCGGTCTCGATCCAGTTTTCGTTGAGCACTCTGAGCATCTCGACGCCGGCTAGAATGCCCAGGATGCCATCGTATCGGCCACCCGATGGCTGCGTGTCTAAATGCGAGCCTACGAATGTCGGTGGCTTGTCGTTTTTCAAGCCAGGTCGCACGGCGAAGATGTTGCCCATGGCGTCGACGGTGACTTTGCAGCCTAGGATTTCCGTGGTGTTGACGAACCAGTCGCGGGCTTGTTTGTCCGAGTCGGAGAGCGCAAGACGGTTCATGCCTGTTTCTGTTTCGGCTCTGTGGACACAATTAGGAGGGTTCGCGAATAGCAACTGTAGAAGTATTGGTACACGTACTTTCCCCATCTCTTCCCGGTTCCCCATTGGCAAGTGTAGTGCAGGTCCTCCATCAATCGCTGCTTATTGACTTTCAGGCTTCCCAGCGCATCCTCGTCCAGCTCCTTCGTATGTAACTGCGACCTCGAGCTCACGTTGAAGAATCTATTTGCTGCACATCCCGCCGTCGCCCTTAGACCTCTGACGTTCCTCAATAGCGGTCTTCGTGAAGCTGCAGTTGCTGTGTACGACCTGGAAGCGGTGTATGCACTCAGAACTCTCGAGGCGGCGTGCGCCGTTCTGCTGGTCGTCCGCAATGCGGCTTGCAAGCTTGTGGCTGGCGCTGCCATAGCTGCAGTAAGGTACTGTGAGTGAGTGAGAGAAGAAGAGGAAGTCAATGGCGGTGAGGAGTATTTGTAGGGTTCATGATTAGGGCGCTCGTGGCGTGAGAATGAACGCGATAGGATGATAGCGCAATTAGGCGCGCGGGGTTACAAGCTGCTAGTTACCCCACGCTTCCCCGACGGCTCTCTCCGAAGATAGACGGAACTACGCCAACCCACTATGATTCGAAGAACAGTTGCGAAAGCTAATGGTAATTGAGACTCTCCAGTGACCATCCTTGAGACTGGAATTGGTTCACATTTTGGAAACGTGAACATCACGAATTATCGAAGGGTTGTTAGCAAAGAAGGTAAGTGTCAGTCTAGGGCCGAGACCCGCAGCGTTGAAGCAATTATTTCATCATTCCGTTCATACCTGATCAATGACCTCCTGAACCCGATTTCATCAGCCCGCTTCCCCTCTTCAACCACTGTAACCTCACTTGCTCAATTGACGTATCACCTCCCATCTCCTTCTCCACGATCTCCCTCACGAAGCTCAACCTTTCCTCCAGACTACCCTTCGTTTCTGGATCGCCCTGTCTCTTCCTCCCAATAATAGCGATATTGCGCGTGGAAGGAATCCTCAAATGTTCTTTTTCCGGAACAAACGACATGTGAGCAGTAAGATAAGCAACGTAGCTGCACAGCGATGTATACGCCGAGACCTGCTTCGCAGAGTTTGTAGTCGCAGATGGGAAGTGTTTCGGGTGGTACGGGGCTCGAAATCGTGTACCGCCGAAGTTGTGGCTGCAACAAGGTATAGCGATGAATGGGCTGTTGGAAAGGTAGGCGAGAAGAGGGGTCCAAGCGGTCAGCTCGTCGGCATGGTTGGAGACGATAAAGGTTCCTTTGGGAAGGATGCCGTCATGGGAAACTGTCATATCTCCTGCTATGTCCTCGTCGGGTGCGCTGTTTTGTAGGACTTCTGGCACGAGCAACATCTCTTTGAGGTTGTGCTTATACTCTTCATCAACAGTTTCCCAAGTCTTCCTCTTTCTTGCATCGAAGCCCCAACCAGCCCAACCCTCTTTGTTAAGTATGTTCACCAGGAGCCCATTACCACATCCAATATCGACAAAGCCAGGAAATGCTCGCTGCGCCTCGAGTCGTCTCTGGTTTTGAACCTCAAGTTTTTTTTTCTCTGTGTCTTCGTGAACCAAACCATTTGCGGTTTGAGCTGAGACATCTTCCGGCGGCACACTCCCACTATACATATCTGTCCACAGCTCTATCAAGAACGCGGCGATCCCGAGGTCCTCAAAAACGTGCTTTTGTGCAGGAGTTTGTTCCACCCAACCGTCAATGAGTTCCTTCGCATATTTGCCCTTTAGATAGGCATACGTATCCTGGAAAGTCTTTTGTGGGATGATGACATCGTGGTGAACGCGTTTCTGATATCCTTGCATGCGTCCACGGGAATGCTTGTGAATTATCTCCAGCATCTTCAATGCGGTTCGGGACATGCGGTTCTCCAACGGCCTTCCAGGGAAGAGATCATAATATAGGGAAAGTGTTCCTGGTGCGGTATCTTGCGGAACATTGGTCTGAAAAGTGTAAAGGATGGCGACGCCTCGGACCTTTGGATGGTAGAACGGTATGGAGTCAACATCTGAGACATGAGGAATGTATATCACGAGATACCGCTCCGCGTCAATCTTGAAACTGTTTCCTTCTTTCCTTCGTACTGTGACCTGATCATTCGAGTCATACATATGGCAAGTCTGCAGCAAGGCCTCGTCAAGCTTGGGGTTTCTAGGTATTAACTTCCTCACCACCGTCCACTCAAGCTTGTACCCTGGCACACCCCCAGGTATAAGACGCGGTTGGTGATCTATCTTTAGGTGCTTGATATTGCCAGCCAGTTCATGCGGCTGGGTCGCCCCGGGGTGGTACGAAGCATCCGTAAAACTTGTGTACGAAAGCTCGGCCCGCGATAGGTGCGATGCGGTCAAGTTGGGATTTTCGAGCAAATTTCGACTGACGTCAAGGAAATATTGCGGCGCAAAGTTTGCAGGCGCTTTCTGCACAATAGTCCAGATCTCAGGTGGAAGGCCAGATTCGACGAGAGGTGCACTCTCCAGGTCAACCGGTTCAAATTTCGAACCAGCCATGTCTTGCGTATCGTTCAGGGCGCCTTCCTGTCGATGCTCGCAGCTTTTACCGTCAGCATTGGTCTCATTTTCGGTACTCTGACCAGCTTCGATGCTTGTCGTCGACGCCTTCTCCAATTCTTGTATCATTATGTTTCGCGATCGTGGTATTTAACCAGAAATGCTTGCGAGAGGTGTCAAAAATGCAGAGATATATTATCGGAAAATTGCATGGGGGTGAGTTCAATAATGGGGTTTGGATCGCAGTGTGAAGCCAGAGTCACTAGCGTTTACGACTGCTGAAGGGTCTGTCAACGGTCGACCAATCAGAACTCAGGTGCCACCATTCACCATCACTTTTCTCGACTTCGAGGCATCTGACCAAACAATCATTATGCCCACAGAATGCCATCAACCAATTACATGCCTGTTGCATGTTATACTTCTCCATAGCGTGCTACCCCCGTCGGCGCGGTACCTACGGTCCACTCCATCAACAAAAAAGTTCAGCTAAAATGCTGTATCGCAAATGGCATCTAAAGGCCGAGACACTGAACGAGTCTATCGTTTCTATATTTCCCCTCTTCATAGGCGCCGCAAACCCTACAAGCTCCTCATCTTACACCCCCACATGCTACTGCCCCTTAGTCTCACCGCCCTTGGGCTTCGCAGCTCCGTAATAATGCGCCATCTCCAGCCCAGCTCTTCTGAACCCACACTTCACGTAGAAGCCTTCGTTGGCCTCTGAACAATCCAAAATGCTCTTATAACAGCCAACTTTTTCCGCAATGTAATCTAGCGCCTGTATGATTCTCAGACCGAGCTTCTTGCCCTGCTGATCCTTCGAGACGGCAATGTCCTCAATGTGTCCCACGAGGCCAAGGTTGTGAATAAATTTGCGCTCGACGATGAGGGCGCCGGTGCCGACGATGCGAGAGGAGGGGTCGAGGATGCTGAGCATAAAGTATTGATCGTTGTGGTGGGCGAGCCACTCGTAGCGCTGGTTCCATTGCTAAGATTTGCGCCTACCTGTTAGCTGGTGCTTTCGGGGTTGCAGTAGGAAGCATAGAATACCTCTTCTGTGACGTCGCCGACGGTGGTAAGAACCCTTAGTACATCTAGGAAGCCCTTCTGGTAGTCTCCTCGCTGGAGGGGCCGAATTGTGTAGCCTTCCGGGAGCTGCTCGGCGACTTCTGGCGAGACGAGGGTTGCACTGAAGAGCGGCATGGTGTCGTCGGTGACGGGGGCTAGAAGAGACATTGTACGTCGTTCAGTCTTAATGCCAGTCGGGAAAGCGTAGAAGTATCAATGTCTCTTCGTATCGCGACGTCTAAGCCTGAAACACGGCGTTGAGGATCGCTTTCGCGCTATGGCGGGGGTGGGCGGGGAGGCGGACGCGTGTCTGCTTTGGGAAGCGGAACAGGGACAGAAAATATATGTAATAGAGTGCAATTGAGTATAGATGGTGCTTTCGCAGCGCATGCAAGCACCCGAGGGGAGCGGAGGCTTGTTTTATTTTGTTGCTGACAGCTGAGCCTGGAGATGCCGAGAGGGCTATACTAGGAACGAGTCGCGGTGCTAAAATTAGGACGCGTTGCCGGCCGGACACTATGACCTCACCCAAGCCTTCGGTCAAACACATGTACAACGCTTGTAGCAAGCAGAAGACGGCGTTCATAGCGGCAGAACAGTAGGACCCCAGCCCAGAAGCAGTAAATATACAGAGCTTGCCGTGCGTTTTTACATAAAAGGACACTTGCACAGATGTATTATGTCAAGGGGAAAGGCACAAGCAGGGAAGGGATTGATGGTTTAAGGTATATATAATATACACTCAAGTGTCCAATTCACATTCAAAATAGATCCCATCGAAAGCATGACGACTCTCCATAAACAACAAAGGGGTATGTGAACTCCAGGCTAAGCATAAAACCAGACTCACATAACATATTGAGAGTAATACAGCTTCCTTCAGACACTCGCTCGGTAATCTCGAAACAAGGATCCGATGTAACAAGACTCAAACATAGGAAATTGCATACTCGGAAGAAGGTACTAATTTCATGACGTCATAACTGCTGGCGATTTGCGCAAGCATTCGGTTTTGGCCTTGGTTGTGTCTTTGACTTTTCAATATCGTCCATTGCGAGTGTCGTATCCACTGCTCCCACCTTTGCATTTATAGTAGTCATCATCGTACACGGACCGAGGCTGGAAATCAAAAGAACTATCAGTTCCGGTGGTACTGCGGCGATGGTGGATCTTATTGGCCATGTGGTCCGCTTGACGCGATGCCCATTCGTTTCTCCTCATCTCGGCATCTTTGGCAACCCTTCGTTTTTCCTCATCGTCGGCGTACATATCAGAGGTATAGTAAGTCCCTGGCATGTCACGTACGTTAGGCTCAGATCCTCTACCGTAACTGGAGAAACTGGGGCTCCTGGCGCGTCGTACGTTTGCTTGCGGTGTTGTACGAGGGTATTGCTGGGAATAAGATGTGTCGGTGGGAGGAATATATGGACTCTGGCTAGCTGTTGATCGGGTTCGCCGACGCTGTTCGTGCAGCGGTGCGTCCGACGGTGTGCCACGGTCCTCGTACATTTTACCCCCACCAGGGGCGGCAGCGTATGGTTTCCGCTCACGCTCCAGAGGCATAGAAACGGGTGTGCTGTCCTCGTCTTCAGACACGACGGCCCTTGGATCGGTTCGACTTGCGTATGGGCTGCGTTCGCGTTCCAGACTCGGTGGAACGCTTGCACTCTGTCCCATTGGCGGTGGAGGGGGAAAGGTCGGAGCTCTGCGCAGGGGACCGACACCCTCGGAAGCCAAGGAAGCAGCGCAACGTTGTTGTGCCTGTAGGTTTTCGGTCTGCGGGAATAGTCGGCGTGGAAGCTCCTTCGGAAAGCGTTCCTTGTAGTCATCAGCATTGCTGATTGGCATGTCCAAAACTGCTCTTGATAATCGCTCGTATTCCGCGTCTGGGTACGCTTGTATCATAGCGATCATCCATTCCTGAAACCCCAAAGGAGTAAGGGCAGGAATATCGGGTTGGGCTGCGGTATGTTCTTGTATGAGATGGTGTTCACAACGCATGTCGCGATAGATTTTGCTCAAAGTGGAGTAAGGTAGTTTTCCAAATATCACTGTTACACCGTCAGCATATCCTACAAGCGGTACCAGGTAGCCAAACTCACTGTCCCAGGGGTAGATTTCGTCCTTAAGTTTGACGTCATTGTAGAACCTAAGCATCTTCGAGGGAGGAATGACCAAGCTCTGTTTCGGCTCGTAATCATCAATCTGGAGGACGAGTTAGCGTGAAAGGTAAAGTGAAAGGGTTGTCACAAACCAGGTGAATGGCGAGACCTCGCAAGAACTGGCCAAGGCGGGGAGTGGGCTGGCCCTGCGGGTCAAACAAGCGCTGCCACCTCTTTTCAATGGGAGTGAAGTCTCCTTCTGTCGGCATTCTCAGAGGTGCGGTGGGCCGCGCCGCTGTTCTTTGGTAGGGGATGTCGATTGGTGCGCTACGTTCGTGTCTCGGGGTCGGGGTGTCGCCAGCACCGTCGAAGAGAGGATCGCGCGTTAGAGGGTCGGGGGAAATGGATCCGTGACTAGATAGGTCTGCGTGCTTTGGCGATGGCGGAGTGTAGACGTTTCGTGAGGGGATGGATGTGGTGGAGATTGGCGATTGAGGGGGGTACGGCTGCGGCGGTGCACCAGGCTGTCCAGTGACACCCATCTCAAGCTTAATTTCGTCCAACACAGACTTCTTCACCTCAGCCGTGATCTGGGCAATGAGCTCTGCGTCGACTTTGCTGGCCGTGTCGGACCTATCAAAAGCATTGTTAAGTGCATTATTGAGCGGCTGTTGGGACGGCGGCGAGTAGCCGTCGTTAGCAGCCTTGAATGATTCACGAAAGTTTGCGTCCTGGTGATAGGAAGATGCGTGATATGAGCGTGGGTCATGCGACGATGTATGTGCCTGGTGAGGGTCCGGCTGGGTACGATAGCTATCCATGGTGGTGCAGCTGTGTCGATGACGCTGACTGGCAAGATGCGAGGCTGACTGAGCGAGACGTCGAGGGTGCAGCAGAAGTAGCTGCGTTTACTGCGTGGGGCCCATGCAATATGCGTCGAAGTATGCAGCGGGAATATATGCAGCGGGAAAGAAGGAGCAAAAGCTTGACGGAGGGAAGATGCAAGATATAGCGGTACAGGCGAGCTGTGGCTCGGCCTTGTTGCTGTCGGGAACACCTTGCTTCTTGGGGCAGGAAGGCGACGATTGGCAGGAGTAGTAGAAGGAGCAACAATGTTATACGATGCGATGCAGAAGCGTATGGCGAGCATGTCAAGATCCCACGTGTGGCGAACGTTGTTCGGTACCATAAGGTGGAGTTGCATTCGAAGAACAGGACTACCTACATTGCGTCATACGACAGCTCGCGCCCAGACGTCACTTCCGTTCTGATAGCAGTCGCTTACCTAACTCAAAAGTCGTCCAGATGGCATGAACGTGCTACGATTGCCATGTTTTCTACTAAGTTCCAAGGTTGTTCCCTACGGCGTAAAGCGACGTACGGCAGAGTCATCAGGAGTGGCACACTGGCAGCCTGCTCTTTGCCTGTTGCACGGTCCTGTGCCCCCGCGCACTGACTGTGTGAGTAATGTAAGTGGCAGCCAAGTACGGAGGTGCCTTTCAAAAGTTTTTGCCCACCTTGGCGAGCAGGGGGTTCTGTGCTATTCCTAATTAAGAGCGTTCTCCGGCTGGCTCTAGCTCTGGCTTCCTGAGCCTCCGACCCTCCTTATACTCGTTGCCTCCATTGAGCTCAAGGATCTGTTCTATATAGTATGGAATCCGCTCAATCCAAGCCTGTATTTTCTCCTGAGGCAGCTCTCTCCAGCACTGCTCCCATGCCCGTACTACCTCTGCTCTATTCTTAGGAGCTCCTTTCTTCGTAGTAGCCCTTTTCATCCATGGCCAGCAAGGCTTAATAGAATTCAAATCAGGAGAGTTACCACACCAGATAATCCTCTTAACATCATGAATGCTATATATATAGCTTTGAACGTAGTAGTCGTGAGAAGGCGCCTTATCTTCCTATACAACTATTCTAGGCCGCGTAGCCTTACACTGCTTTGCAAAAGGAATAAGCTTTAGCAGCAGAATTGTTATCTAGTACTAGTACTAGTCAATTCCTGAGCCACTGCCTTGGCTGAGCTTTCCAGTCCTCTGGTTCCATCTCCACTAGGGCAGCCGTCCAGGCTTGGTACGGAGACCTAGGCGACGCATGCCATTCTTAAGCTCCTACTCAGCCTTTTTGATAGGCTTAAGCTCTTTGTTTAGTTCATTAATTTGAGCAGCAGCAGCCTCCTTCTCTTTCTTTGTTTCTGGCGTCCAGCAGTGACAGGGGCCCTTCTTGTCGTACGAGAAACAGCCCCAAAACATAAATTCAGAGTAGCCTTTCCATCTCTCACGAATACAGCTCCGTACGAAGGCCTTATCTGCTTTCCTCTATACTCGATATCCTCCACACCTATGGTTGAGAACAATAGACGTTTCGTCTGACTAGATAACATTCTTCTAATCTTTAAGCGTCTAGTCTTGATGGGCCTGGCACTACTTATATCGATCCTCCTTTATCTGCTTCGTCAACCCAGGCTTCCTTGTTGGCTTGGTCTTCTTGAAGCCTGCCTTCCTTAAGATTTGCCAGACTGTGGCAGCTGAGATATTGAATCCTTCTTGGCTAAGTGCGCCAGCAACGTTAGTGTAAGACTTCTCTCGCCCATATCGATCAGTGCGTATGGTGTTGACTACTTTCTCGGAGACTTTAGATTGCTTTGATGGCCGGCCAGATCGATAGGCGTTTTTAAGATGCTTATCTTTAAGCTTTAGCGGCCGCTGGCCTGGATCGAAACCTCGCTCGATTGCTCGCGCGTATATAGAGTTGATCGTACGCTTCTCGATTCCAGTGAGTCCGGTGATCTCATTGTTTGACTTGCCTATAGCCTTAAGAACGACTACCGTGGCACGAGTAGAGTTATCGTGATGAACCATAGCGACAGTACTAGATAGATCAATTGACAGAGAGTAGTAGTTACAGAGGGTAAGGCCTGAGGTTGAGAAGTGGCCACGTCAACTCGGAGATGCTTCCCGATCTGGAATGTGGCGCATACCCCTGCTCGCCAAGGTGGGCAAAAACTTTTGAAAGGCACCTCCGTACCGCGCTCGTACAAATACCGACATGACTCCAAGACGACCCGGAGTGGAGTGCGCGGTCCTCTGCTTTGTTTTGTTGGTTGATCGTCATCTTGTTTCAACGAGCGGTGCCTTGTTGTGGTGGACAAAGCGGCCTGAGGATGTTGCACGGTGACACTGGCGCGCCGCCCACTCCCGCGGCTGAAGCCGTGGTTTCGGCCATGCAGGGACTGCCTCGCTGCCTCGTTGTCGCCGTCCGAAACAAATACATGGTGGAGAATAATGACGAGGACATGAAAGGAGAAGCGCTCACGCGCCGCGTTGTGGCTATGTCGTTTCGTTGTGCACTGCGAACGCTCGTCGGGCGGCTGCGGCGTGGCGGAGGGGTAGCTGGCAGATGGGAGGCGGAAAGCTTGAAACATCGAGCCAAGGCTGTAAACGGTGAGTCCCAGGCGGCGCGCACGGATGCTGGGGCCTCTTGTGCGGTTGGATCATTCGTGGATGGATGCACTGGGTCAACAGGCCTGGGGCTGACGGTTGAGGCTGGAGCAGCGAGACAATCTGGGTGAGGCCGGTGCGAGCGAGCAGCAGCATAGCGGGCTCATTTCTTCTGGCACCGCCTAGTGATAAAGCATAATGGTAACTTTGATAAGTAGAAACTGCGGAGAGGCGCCTGTGGAGACGCTTGCACGGGCTACGTCCGCATGGCCCGGCGATCCGCGAGCAGTGCGCACCGTCGACCGTGAGCGCTGCGCACCGTGACCGAGCCAGGGTTCCCGCCTCAAACACGCTAGAGCCGCAGATGAGGTGGTGCCTGCTCCCATTGGGCAGGTCCCCTCCCATCGCGACTTCTCACTCAGACTGTTGCTCCTGACGCCCGACGCCCGACGCCGCCTTTTCTACCGCCGCTCCGCCCTCGTGAGTCCGTTTCGTCTGAGACACGGCCGCCTGTTTCCTCGCTCTGTCCAGCGCTGCCACTCTACACCCACCTAGAGGCGACTGGGTTGATCATAAAGAGCCCTTGGAGAGCCTCTGCACCCCGGCCTCCGAAGCCAGCATTGTTCGCCTCGCCGTGCTCCCCTCGCCCACACGACTGCATTCACCCAGTGTCTCGGCCGCCCCGGGCTACCCAAGCCGCGCCTAGCATCACCACAAGCACCGGCTCCGCTGCTGTTCCTCTGCACCGAACACGCACCACTGTCGTGTAACCTCTGCAACTGCACCTCGCCGGCTCTCGAGGCCTCCTGAACTTGCCGCTGAGCGCATTTGCGCCATCTTCATACACACGCACATCCACACCGCCTCCTTCCGCTCGCGATTCCATAATGCGTGCTTGAAGCAGCATCGAGACCCGAACCCGAGATCGCCATCGCCACGACAAACAAGTAGCGTCACGTCTGACAGTCGCATACCCTAAACCGATACCGCACAAGAAGCGAGCATGGCCATGCTCGCGTCAAAGCCATCCTATACCGCGCCCGCTCTGGGCTCATCGTCCTCGCAAAACTCCACACAGTACAGTGCCACGGTGTCAAGCTACCGCAACCAAGGCTCCGCATCCCGCGCGGACCACTCTCTGTACGCGTCGCCCACCGAGTCGGAATTCTCCGAAGTCTACGATGCGCCAGACGCAGTACGGTAGGGACAAGCCTGTTCTTGATCGCTGAATATTACTAATTCGGACAGACGCTGGGATGAGGAGAAGGTCGGCGACTGGCTGAAGCGCATCAACTGCGCCCAGTATGTGGAGCTGTTCAGGCGTAGGTTACCCCACCGTATACGAGGGGCGTGCACAGCTGACATTCTCAGAAAACAACATCAACGGCGAGAATCTTATGGAGATGGACCAGACCCACCTCAAGGACATGGGCATCAAGAAGGTTGGCGACAGAGTGCGTATTGGCTCGCAAGCAAAGCAGCTTCGGAACAAAGAGTACAAGAAGGCCTCGAGGAGAGTGTCGAATAGGGTAAGCAAACTCTGTTCATCTCACCGCAAGCGTGTCTAACCACTACACAGCAATCGCTTGCCATGCTGGACAACGCGGCCTACACTCCACCATCGTCCGCGTCGCCTCGTCCGTCGCATTCCGCACGTTCCATCCCCTCTAGCTTTCAAGGGTCCTCGAAACGCATGTCACGACAGATCACCGCTTCCGACTTGGCTTATGCCTACAATGGCACCAAGTCTCCCTCGCGTCCCAGCTCTCCCATGGTGGACCAGGAGAACCGTAGTTTGCGGCGTGAGCGCAACTACGGTGTGAACAGTCCGCAGGACGGCAAAAACTTTGCATCTCAATACGGTAGCCAGGCGCTCGTGGCTGGAAACAGCGCCGCCAATCCGCCGTACCGGAACGCACGGAGCACTCCTACCGAAACGCCTCAAACTGCACGATTTGCGAATCACGTTCGGAATCAAAGTATGTCGGAGAGCGCCACTAACAGTGCAATCTTACCTTCCGACAAGGCCTTGATTCGGGTCATCTACGACCTGGGTAGGACGTCGGTGGTGAACATCGAGGGTTGCAAAACTGCCGATGAGATCATGCTCAAGACATTGAGGAAAGGGCAGCTCAACGAGGCTCATGTGAAGAACTTCTGCTTCTACGTACTGGATGGGCCCGAACCGAAGCCTGAGCAATGTCACCGGCTGAGTGATATCGAAGTCATCCGCTTGTGCAAGGATGCCAATCGACACGAACGCGGCCGTCTGATCCTGCGCAAGATCCACACCGGTGAGCCTGAAGATGACCAACTGAAGGCCGCAGCGGGTATCTACCAGCAACAAGGCCTCCAGCAAACACAGAACATAATAGTGCCCACAAGCGAAAGGAGCAAGAAGAAGATTCAGGAAATAACGGGAGAGTCACTAGCTGCCGTGAGCTATCCCCTCTCACCCACTTCAGCGAGGGAGCGCGAGCGGCATATCCACTCTACAGCCCAGCATCTGGAAGGACCGGCTAGGTCGCAAGCCTTTTCCGCCAGAGCGCGCAAACTGAAGCAATTTTATGGTGCTCGTCCGCCGAGCGAGCTTATTACTTCGGACCTCACTTCATATTTCCCCGATGTTGAAAAAGACGAGATCGACAAGACCATCCGGATGTCCATTCGCCGCTCTCGTCGTCTCAGTCGCGCAGCGTCACGCTTATCGATGGCATCGAACTTCAGTGTTGCTTCCAGCCTGAAAGATGCTCCTCCTTTACCATCCATTGCGGACAATTGGCTTCAGAACAACAACCAGGCAAGACCCTTACGACCGCTCTCGGTGATGCGACTAGGGCTTCCCTCCCAGTCAGGATATCGAGATTCGATAGCTTCTTCGGTTTTAGAACCATTGGAGGAAGAGTCGCCTCTGGAGCCGAATAGAAAATCATATGTGTCGTTCGGTGGGGAAAGTGGCACAGAAAGTGTTCAGGTCACTGATCCCGAAGGTCACACGACAATGCAGTCATACTTCGACGACGGAGGAAGTAGCTTGGCGGGGAGCAGTGCCGGCAACACCGAGAATGGCGACTCACTCAACAAACGACTCTCGGCGGCCATTGCCGAAGACGGCGAAGAGTATGACGGCGAATTGGCCGATTACCTCGAGCAAGACTCTTGGGACAACGTAAAGTACATGAAGGGTGCTTTGATAGGACAGGGTTCCTTTGGTAGTGTCTACTTGGCACTCCACGCCATGACGGGTGAGCTTATGGCTGTAAAGCAAGTCGAGCTTCCATCGGCGTCAGCCACTGCCCAGACGGACCAGAGAAAGACGAACATGGTCGAAGCGCTGAAGCACGAGATCGGCCTTCTGCGAGATCTCAAGCATAAGAACATAGTGCAATACCTGGGTTCCAACTCTGACGAACAGCATCTGAACATTTTCTTGGAGTATGTCCCAGGAGGGTCCGTTGCAACGATGCTTGTCAACTACGGACCGCTAGGCGAGTCCCTGATCCAGAATTTTGTTCGCCAGATCCTGCAAGGGTTATCGTATCTACATTCAAGAGATATTATCCATCGCGATATCAAAGGAGCAAACATTCTGGTCGACAACAAGGGCTCTGTGAAGATATCCGATTTCGGTATCTCAAAACGTGTCGAGACGTCAACTCTCCTCAATGGCAAGAAGGGTGTTCAGCGTGTTTCACTCCAAGGCTCGGTGTTCTGGATGGCCCCGGAAGTTGTTCGACAGACCGCGTACACTCGCAAAGCAGATATTTGGTCACTCGGTTGCCTCATCGTCGAAATGTTCACCGGCAACCATCCGCACCCTACTTTGAGCCAGCTGCAGGCCATTTTCAAGATTGGTGGATCCGCCGGGTCCAGCGAACCTAATCCAGCGATACCTGAACATGCAGGCGATGATGCTCGCGCTTTTCTATCTCAGACCTTCCTCATTGACCACGAGAGACGTCCGAGCGCTGACGATCTTCTCGCCAGCCCATTTTGTACCGAACAGGCTTCGTAGAAGCCTTGTGCGTATGAGTTTTCTTTCCAATGATTCCTTGGTTTAACTGGTTTGTTGCACCGTAATGGTTTATGACTGCATGATGAGGTAATAGCGGGAGGATGAGATAGACCGCAATTATGGGAAGGATGTCTAGGTGTTAATTGCCCACTCACGGGAGGGATTAAATGGTCTGCTTAGTTCGAAGGTTCTCCCCGGTACGTTCTCTTCCGACGGATTAATCGCTGTAAGCTTTGTAAGATACCAATATTGAGACACTGGATTGTTTGGTGGCTCGGCCGTTGAGCGGATTCTTCTCCATTTTAGCACTCGATCGAGGACGGGGGTGTGTATCATAGTTATGGACATTTTCGAAGCCAACTTCCTTGTGCATTCAATGTTCTGTTAAATCTGTTTGCTTTGCTTTTTTTTTCTTTTCTAGTGTGGTTGACTATTATACTTGGCGAGTCTTACATATGCTAAGCCGCGCAATGCGCCGGGTACGGTGTTACCCCATGATTGATGACGAAACTCGCTTGCTAGAGTCCGCGGTGATGGAGGGACCTGGGCATGAACACATACATCGCAGACATGTACAGTGTATATTTGTATTCAAGGATACATCATTTATGGAAGTACTGTGTAGGCGGGCAGGCCACACAGTCTCTCCGTCCGCTACATCCCGAAGGTCCTTGTAAGCCACCCGTTTATGCTGACCATCCAGTAGTCCCCGAGCTAGTGACTCTCCGTCCACCAAGCCTCCTCTTTTCTAATTAATCATCAGCACACGCTTTTGGGGTTCATGCGGGGTAAGTTTCTAGTACCGCACTTGCCCGCGAATTGGTATTCAACGGTGCCGCTTGCCGCGGCTGAGCTCTACTCTCCTAGCAACAGTTATATATAGGTACGCTAGTTGCTTTATTAATATACTTTAGTTATACTTAATAAATTATACTAAACTATTTATTTAACTATTTATTAAAAGGTAAAAAGTACTAAATACTAGTAGCTAGTTAGTTTTTAGCCTTTTTATACGTATTTTTATATTTAAGTTAGTTTTTAATTAGTATTAGTATAGGTTTTATTTATATATCTTATTGTCATTACCTTTTTACGCCTTTTTTAATTACTAAGCAGGGGGCTCTGCTTTTTTTATTATGTTATTTAAGATAAAAGCCTTTGTCGTTCTACTCCTAGGTAGATAAAATAACGCCACATATCTTATTAAACCATCTACCTAGGGGTAGAATAATAAAGGCTTTTATCTTAAATAATATAATAAAAAAAGTCGAGCCCTCTACTTAGTAATTAAAAAAGTGTAAAAAGGTAATTACTAAAGTAAATATAATAATAATTTATTTAGTAGTAATAAAAGCTAAAAATAATTTTAATAAAATAGGGCTAAAAATAAAAATTAATATTATAAGTAGGGCTAGAGTTATAATTAATATTATTAATATAGCTATAATAAAATAAAGACTATAACATATTCTATTAGTAGCCCGGATAGATTAGTCCGCCAGATAGTTATTGCCAAGACTACAACACTTTACTATAAATTATAATATCTTAATAACACAACGCGTTATTATCTAATTAAGAAGGCAGAATTAAGCTTACCCTTTACGCCTATTAGAATAAGCAAATTTTAAGCCTGTAATGCGCTACTATAGTATATAATATTCTAAAGTCTACACTAAGCAATTAAATTAATAGAATTACCGCCTAAGTAGATACACAATTAGGTATAGCAAAGCTTACTATAACTAAAGAGCAGACGCTTATATAGTATATCCTTAACCTAAATTTGTAAGAATTTATATCCTAACTAGGTAAGGTAGAAAATATAGCTAATAAACTACTAGCTATATAGCATAGAGACCCTATAGGATAATACTAGGCTTAGCGCTTTATAAAGCGCGTACCTAAGCTTAAAATAGCTTTTAATTAAGCGAAGAACTAATAGAGAATATAATAGGAAGACCTAGAGATTATAAACATATAGTTTTAGCTAGTAGAGAATATAAAAGCTAAGTATAGAGTGCAGAATAAAGATATTTATAACTTTAATAAGATAGGCTTCTAGATAGGAGTTATTAGCTTAATAAAGGTTATAACTAGTTTAGAAAGATATTCTTAACCTATGCTTGTTTAGCTAGGCAACTATAAGTAGATTATAGTAATTTAGAGTATTTGCGCTACTAGGTATATTGCCCTACTCTTTATTATCTATAAAGGGCGAGTCTATATCTTAGTGTAGTATAAGGAAACTAGTATCCCCTATAATTAGAAGCTCTTAGTCTCTAAGACTAGCTAGACTAATAACAAGCTTAGAGTTGCGTAGTTAAAGTACTTTAATGCGTATATAAGACCGCGTATAGTAGAGTTATAGAGGTTACTTATTCTAGATAGCTATAAGAGCTACTACTCCTAGAATTTTAAGAATTATTGCCTAAAATAGAAAATTCTAATACTTTATATACTAGCGCACTTATCTTATATCCTCTAGCTGCTTAATATAGTCTATTTCGCACAACTAAAGCTAAAGTACTCCTAGCGCGTGTAGGACTTAGCGCGCCAACACATCTTTTATATTAATAAAGAGGGCTTCCTACTAGCCTTTTGCATTATGTTTTTTAATATGTTTATACTAAAAAACTATAAAAAGCCTTTAAGGCCTCTAGGCTTATTTCTTTAAATACGTTAGTAGTAGTAGATTGCCTTAATGTGCGTATTTATACTCTACCTTAGGATACCCTACTAGATACACTATAGTAAGCTAGGACTCTAAGTAATACCCTTAAGTTTAAATCCTAGTTAAAGCTTATACGCAACTCTTTTATTTAATCTTTACCTAATACTAAATTAAGCTACTTATAGCTTATAAAAGGTGCTAAACTTATACTCTACTATAGTGTACTTTAAAAGACCTATATTAAGAAACTTAAAGAGTAAAGTAAGGTTCTAATAAAGCAAAAAACGCGTAAAAGAAAGCGTATTTAGAAAGGTAGGACGCTAGGCTTTACTTAGGGAGCAGATTTAGAAGTAGAAAGCCCTTCTATTAGGGTAAAGTTATTAAAAAGGGCGCAAGGTAGTAGTAAGGAAGAGGTAGGTCCCTTAATATAACGCTACTATAGGAGATGTGGAGAGCCTAGACACAACGTAAGAACCTATTAGATAGATAAAGAGATAGAGGAGGAGTTAGATATTACCCTTAGTAGCTTATTTTTAGATAGTGTTAATAGTAAATTAGAGTAATTTTATTATAGATTACTATAAGGCTAAAAATAATAGGTTAACTTTATCTTGCAATAGTACGCATTTAGTAACTAAAAATTAGATAAAGTACTACTTAAGATATAGTATGCTTTACTGCAAATTACAATAAGTATACTATATATTACCTATATATAGTATAGTAGATAATATATTATATATTATAGGGAGTTTTATTATAAGTTTATACTGCTAAGAAAGACTCCTTAGTTTTGCGCAGCTACTATAACTGCGCAAAGAGACGGCATAATATAAAAAGTAGATTAAATAGTAACTTAGTATATTATAAGTTATAGTAGGTTATTATAAGTTACTATAAAGTAACATTAGTAGTGTTCTATAATAAGTTATAAGGGATCTCGAAGTTGCTAAGAAAAACTATCTGGCGGACTAATCTATCTGGGCTACTAATAGAATATATTATAGTAAGATTAGCATTAGTTTTATTTAAAGTTATATAATACATATATATATATCACTAATCTAAGGTGTAGCCCCCTCGCTTACGTTATTCTTAGCTATTTTCCCTTTAGGACTAGCGTAGTTTTAAGCGAGATCCTAAGCGAGGCTATATATATAGCCTACTTACGTATCTATCTTATATAGGTATTATTACTATTTTATATTTAAATTCTAATATCTACTATTATTTTATATATAGTGTAATAACCTCTATAGTACTCTTATACTATAGTAGTAATTGTTAAGCTATAGCTTAACTATATATAATCTATCTCTAAGGCGTTACTAATAATGCCTATTAATAGATATAGTGAGTAGAATACTCCTATATTCTTAAGTACCTTATATATTAGAAGTATAGATACCTTCTCTAGAGCGTTACTAACGTAACTAATAGCAATAATAATAACACTTACCTGTAGGTTATTTATTAATAATAGGTATTATAGGAAACAAAGAATTAGCTCTGCTTTATAAAGTATATAAGTTATATCTTGTAAGTTATTAGTCCCCTAGCACTACTATAATAGTTTCTAGAAGAATAACTTACTTATAAGTAATGTGGCTCTCTATAATAACAATCTATAAGCTTACTAAACTTTTTATATAATAACTACTAAGGTAGTTATAAGAGTAACTTACTAATAAGCAAATCTAGTTATTATTATAATTGTAAGCCTAGCTTACTTAAATAAGCTACTTATATTTATTACTATTAAACTTACTATAAGTTACTATAAATTATAATAATCCTATTTATCTTACTAATAAGAGATAAGATAACATTAATATTATTACCTAGATTTAATAATAGTAACGTATCTAACTACGTCTCTTCTATTACTTATAATATATAAGACCTCTATAAGGATAGCAAATAGTAGTATACAGAACTTCTATAATAATAGTAAATAGTAATAATATATAGGACTACTATAATAATAGTAGACAGACACATAAGATCTCTATAATAATAATAGACAAATACATAAGATCTTTATAATAATAGTAGATAGTAATAATCTAGATAACTTAAGACTTAAGGTATAGTTATAAGTTAAGTTAGTAAGATCTACGCTCCTAGTAAATTACTCTAGTGCAGTATAATAGTAAACCCTTTATAGGCGCGCTTGTTTTATATAGTTAAAAGCCTTAAGACCTTATAATAATTCTAATAAGTCTTACCTACTTTAGCAGAAGTCTAGAAAGTCTAACGTTACTATACAAAGTTCTTAAAGTTTTACACTTTATATAGATTTTATATTTTATAGTTATATATAGGCTATAGTTATAACACTATATATAAAATTACCTACTATAACTAATTATAATACTCTACTATGCTTATAGCTTATAACCTTAATCCTTAATTTCTAATTTAAATTATACACTTATTGATAAACAAATCTATTGTATATAGTAGACAAGATAGCGAGACTAAGCTATAAGAATAAGAATAATAGCAATAACACTAGCTTTTAAAAGAAGCCCTATAACTTTGCTACCGCGTCTTAGCTAGATGTCCTAACTTAGTAAAGCACTACCTAAGGTACTTTGCCTATAGATTAAAATAAACTAAATAATAACTTATTAGATATAGAGTATTATTGTAATAAGCACAAAGTCACCTTTAAAAGGGACTTCTTTAGTCTAAGAATTATAATAAGGCTTTTATAGACAATAATAACAATAATAATAAAAGTAAACCTTATAATAAAGACAACTCTTTTACAGATATATCTAATATTCTAACTATAATATATAACTAATAGGACTGTGCTAGCTTACTACTTACTAATCTTCCTAAGTATATATACTTTACTAATATTACTAATACTAATAGTAATATATTAGATTATAAACTCTATATTAGCGTAACTAGTATAGAGAATAGTTTAAAGCTAAAAAAGTTAAGGTTTAAGAATATATACAGTTTGTTAATATAGTAAACTAGAAATCTAAATTCTAGTAGAATATTATTATATCGCTATTAACAACTATATAGCGAATTACTAATAAACTAGAGGATAACTAGACTAAGCTTTAGAAGCTTAAGTAGCTCTAGACTAGTTATAAAGTATTAGAGTAATAGTTTATAACAAAATTAGAGTAGGTTAGAATATTAGAGGATTGTATATTATTATATAAGAATGCCCTCTAGGTTATAGAGTAGGATAATATCTAACTATAGGCATATTATAATTTATTAAAGAATGACTTTATTGCCCTTAGAAAGTTAAAGATTTCTACTACCCACTATATAGCTTTATAACAACAACTTAAGAAGTTTAAAAACTATCTATTTAATAACTATATTCTGCAAATTAATTATTAAGACTTAGAGACCCGCTTTACACAACTTATAGAGATAGAGTACACAGTTTAGTAAAAGCTAAGTATAGCCTATATCTATATTACTAAGCTTAGAAGTTAGCTACTAGTATATATTATACTGTAAGGTTAGCTTTTAAACACTTAATAATTTACAGATTAGCCTATTCTATCTATTAAGTAGCCTCTAAATATTAAAGTTTGTTATACACCTACTAATAATTTGTTACTTAATTATATATATCCTTTTCTTACCCTAGATTTAAGATATAATCCGCACACTGTAAGTTATATAAGTTACGCATAATAATAAACCTATCTAATGCCTTTTTATAAAGTTTTTTTATTACTAGAACTTACTATAGATTCTTCGTACTTACGTTAGATCTATATGTCTAAGGTGGACTATTTTTCTAGTAAAAATAAAGATAAGGACAACTATAAATATTAGCGTATTACATTAATAGATAAGTTTTAAATCTTACTAAATAAATAGTTGCGCATTATATACTTACGCAGCTAACTTAAAGAATGTGCCTAGATATTAGTGTACTTATATTTTAAAATTGCTATAACTATTGCAGACATACTTAACTATCTTAATAAGATTTATTTGTCTAAGAATAAATTACTAGACGCCTAGGAGAAAATTATAGGCAATTCTCTAGTTTAAGGCTTTAGGAAAACTCTTACTAATTAGCACGCGCGATTTATAGCGGTTATTAATTTTCTTAGTATGCCTAACTATCTACTAATAAATTAAGCCCGCTAACTTATATATAGTTGCATTATTAATTCCACTAATATATTATTAGTGCCTAGAGAATCTTTTACGTTCTATATAGACTAAGTCTTATATATAGAATATCTTAACTATAAGTCTACTATAAGTTATTCTAGTACTACTATAGCGCCTAATTGTTTAAAAGTCTGCTTAATAAATAATACTACTACTAGATCTAATGCCGTTATATATACTACGTCCTCTATTCTGCGCATAAATAAGACTACTAGATACATTAATTATAGATATATATTAAAAAAATAGATCAACTAGCTAAGGCTAACGCTTGCTTTAAATATAGAGTTATAGGATATTAAGTAATAGACGCCACTACTAGCTATTACAATAATATAATTACTCTAGTAAAGGATAGTAAGTACCTTTATATTATCTTCTCTAGCCCTATTAACTATAAAGACGCGCAATACGTCTATACTATTTAGATAAATCCTAAGTAACTATATAGCCTCTATAGACACAATAGGTTGCGTAATAAATTACTAAATTATAAAATACCTAATCTTAATAAGAATAATATATGTTATAGTTAGGACTATAAGAATAGTAATAAGTTATATTTTTAGTAGCTCTTAAGCAAAACTGCGTAAGAGAGTAATATTACTAGTATATATAGAAGAATTTTATAGTAGTATAATAAAAGATAAATAAGTTTAAACTAGATGCGAAGCTTAGCCTTTACCTATAGCGTATATAATAGATTTCTGCTATTACTATTAATATAGAACTCTAACTAGACAAAGTTAAGTAGTTATAAATTATATATCTTATTAAGCTTACTATACCTTATAAATAGGCTAAGGCGTGTTAACTTACTAATATAGGAGCTAGCGTAAGTTTTATTAGCCCTATATATATCTAGTAGTACTAACTAAGATTATATAATATTAACAACCTAATTATGCTATATCTTACTACAGTAGAGTGACACAAAAAAAGCGCCTAGTAAAAAGATATCTTTTTAAAAGTTATATAACTAAGTGAGTTTTAATACTATGTAAATAGAAGGTATACGGTTTTAAAGAGGAAATATAGGTGGTTAAGATTAGGTACTAGTTACGTACTTATTAAGCAGGGTCCTTAAGGTATCTATCTCTAAACTTAGTGTTTCTAAAAAGTCAATTTTTAAGGCGTTATGACTTTTTATTTAGTATGCTACTAGGCTAATGTTTTTACTAGCTATTCTAGGCCTAGTGTAGATTACGTAAGCAAAATTTCGGAGTACTTATATAACTTAATTAAGAAATTATTTAAGGTTAAAAAATTACGTGATTTTAAAAGTTAATTAAATCACGTGATTTATTACTAAGGTTATAGTATAATATAATATCTTTTGTCTAGTAAATTTTCTCTTTTGTATTTCCTCGAATGGAGCCAAAATTGTCAAAACTCGAAAGTCAAGTTTCTTTACTTAAAAAAGCAAATACTTCTAATTCTACTATTGCTACTACCCTTAGTAAGCCTCTACAATCTATTAAGACTGCTATTAGACGTATTAATAAGAAAAATAAGGGAGATAACTTATTAAAAGGAGTAAAACAAGGGAGAGTAACTAAGGTTACTTCTAGGGAGAAAAGAGTTATTAATAGGGATTTAACTAAAAGCCCTAAGAAGACAAATAAGAGCCTATTAGAAGAGAATAGTTTTGGCTTTACTAAGAGGACGTTACAGAGAGTTTTAAAAGGAGAAGACTATTCTTTTAACGTCTCTAAGAAAAAGGTCTATTTAACTAAAGAAAGAGCTAAAAGAAGAGAATTCTGGGCTAAAGAGATAGTTAAGGAGCTAGAAAATATTAACTTTGCTAAAGTTATATTTTCTGACGAGTCTACTATCCAAAGGGGGCATGGTAATAGGCAAGAATATATAAGAAAAAGGGGAAAATCGAAAATTGGGCCTGAACAGCACAAAAACCGAACAACTAGTAAGTTATTAATTTCTTTTAAATTCTAGAATTATAGAGCCCTTTTTTCTCTATAATTGGGTTATTTTACTTTTTTTATATCTTTTTTTTGAGCTAGTACTAATTCACTGAAAGCGTAAGATATTTCTATCTCAGTCTGGGGCTGTATTTGGATAGGAGGACGTTCTAAACTAGTGTTTTTAAGGGACCCTATTAAAACTAGCACCTTTAATAATACTAGATATATACAGGAGTGTTTAAATTCTGTCTTAAAACCTCTTTTAAAAAGAGGTAAGTAAAGTATCTCTTTTTCTTCTTTTTTCTTTTTTCTTTTTCTTTTAATATATATAATATATATATATATTATATTTTTATAATCTTATTCTTTATACTAATTATAACTAGGCTGGAAATTTCAACAGGATAATTCGAAGATCCACGGAACTCCACAGGTGAAAAGGTGGTTTTCTAGGAATAAAGTCTTTGTTTTTGGGCATCCACCCTATTCACCAGACTTAAATCCTATAGAAAACGTTTGGAGTCTATTAAAAGATAGGCTAGGAAAAAGAAATAGGGCTTCTTTAGGCTTTGACACTAGTAAATCTAGTGTAGAAGCCTTTAAAGGAGCTATACAAGAGGAGTGGGATTTAATTCCACAGGAGGCTATAGATCATTGTATACTATCTTCGCCTAAGAGTTATAATGACGTTATAGAGGCTAAAGGATGGTATACTAAGTACTAGTTATATATTATTTACTAGTTCTATCTAATTGTTTAATTTTAATTAACTTTTATCATTTTCCTTATAATTATTATTTCTATGAATAAACCTATAATAAAAATTAAGTTATATAGTCCTTATAGACTAAACTATAATATATATAAGTTATAGAATTATATCTACGTAGAATAAAAGTTATATAGGGTCAAAGTTTTAAGAAAAAATTCTCTTAACTTTACTAAGATACCTCTAGTTGGCGCTAATTACTAAGCTCTTACTAATCTTCTATTCTAAATCTCCTAAACCTTCTCCTTAAAACGGTATACTTTTTATTTACATAGTGTTAAAACTCACCTAGTTATATAACTTTTAAAAAGGTATATTTTCACTAGGCGCTTTTTTGTGTCACCCTACTGTAATAGTAAGGTAGTAAACAAAATTAGTTAAGATATAGATCTAACTATAAGGTATAAGACTTATACTAGCACTATTATATGTTTTATTACTAATATTAGAGCTTTTAATATTATACTTAGTATAGATTAGATATTTGCCTATAACCTATAACTAGGGTTATATAACTAATCTATAATGTTTAATACTCACTATTATTTAGTTTACTATTTTAAGGACGCTTTACCTAAGATAGTGTACTATAATAATTAGCTAGCTAGTTCTTTGCAACTAATAGCGTAAGATAATATTAGTCTTATTATAGGCAAGACAGCCTACCTTATAGTAGTATATTACCTAGAGTTAGTTACTTAGCTAGAGCCTTATAATTAAAATTAACTAGGATAACTACCTAACCCTACAAATAATAATTATAACGCACAAGCTTTTTGCGCGTTTATAGGTCTAGTAGTATATAGCTAGATAGACTATAATAAGTTTATAAAGAAGCTAGGCGATAAACTATAAATAAAAAATAAGCTAAAGCAGCTGCTTTTAGATTGGCTTTATAATAAGCTTTCTTATTTTAATCTAAGGGAGGCTAATAAGTTGGCTCTCTATTATCCTAGTATTAATTATACTATTAATCTTGTTAATAACAAAGTACCTTAGTCACATATTTATAGACTTACTAGGCTAGAAACTATAGTAGTTAAGGAGTATATTAATAAATAACTATAAAGAAATTCTTATAGATTAGCACGTCTTAGTACGCGTTGCCTATCTTTATTATTAAAAAACTAGGGGGTGAATTACGCGTTTGTGTTAATTACTACGCAATTAATACTACTATAAAATATAATTGCAATGCACTACTATTACTAAAGGATATACTAGTATATATAAATAAAACTAAGTTTATATCTATTATAGTTATTATTATAAGTTTTAATAATATATATATTAAGAAAGGCAATAAAGAAAAAATAGCTTTTCTAACTTATTATAGCCTATATAAGTATACTATTATGCCCTTTAGCCTTATAGGCGCCCCTAGCACTTTTTAGACTTATATTAATAAAATACTATAATAATACCTTAACAACTTTTGCACAGTGTATTTAGATAATATACTTATATATAGTAAGACTAAGGAGGACTATATTAGATATATATAGTTTATTATTAATAAGTTAGAATAAGTAGGTCTATATTTAAATATTAATAAGTGTTAGTTTAAGGTTAAGAAGGTTAAGTACCTTAGAATTATCCTAACAACTAAAGGCATTAAGATAGATCCTAAAAAGGTATAGGCAGTTTATAACTAGCAACTGCTATAGTTACTTAAGAATATATAAGCCTTTCTAGGTTTTATAAACTTTTATTAATAATTTATTAAGGGATTTAGCTAGATTACTTGCCTATTAACTAACCTTATAAAGAGCGACGCATTAAAGGACTAGCCTGTTAAATTAGACTCTTCTATCGTAACTGCCTTTAAGACGCTAAAATAGGCATTTGCAACTACGCCCATCTTAGTTTATTTTAACTTAAATAAAGAAACTTAGCTAGAAACTAACGCATCTAATTTTGTTACTACTATAGTCCTATTATAAAAGAATAATTATAGCGTACTATAATCTATTATATGCTTATTATATAAAATAAACCCTACTAAGTGTAATTATAAGATTTATAATAAGGAGTTGTTAGCTATAGTATACGCTTTTAAAGAATAGAGATTTAAACTCTTTAGTACCTAGAATCCTATTAATATTATTACTAATTACCTTATATTATCATACTTTATAACTAGTAAATAGCTTAACTAATAATAAGTATAATAGGTAGAGTTTCTAGCTAAGTTTAACTTTTATATCTGTTACTATTCTAGTAAATAAAATATAAAATCTAATGCCTTAACACGCTATTTAGGTAACTTACCTAAAGGTAATAATAATGCCTACTAATAGCACTAAGTTTAGATAGTTTTATGCCTAGAAATTTTTAAAGATAAGAGATTATACTATATAATTACTACTGCCTACACTTTATTAGATAAAAGTAGCTACTCTAGCCTATAGCTTATAGCTATATTATACTATATTGCTAAACTTACTACTACTACTAATAATTCTATTACTATAACTATAACAAAGACTAAGAAGATAGCACAATTACTTAAGGACATTAAAATAGCCTATGCTACTAATAAGATAGTTTAGAATATTATTGCCGCTATTAGAGCTAAGGCCTAATGCCTACTAAAGAAGCTCCTTAAATAGAAACTTAGGATTGAGGTCGCAAGTTGTTATCTAACTAATAATAGTCTATTATACGTTAAGGATTACTTATATATCTCTAATAATAAGAAAATCTATACACATATTCTTAAGCAGGCCTATAATAGCATTATAGCTAGATATATTAGTTATAAGGGTACTTATAAGTATATTAGTTACTAGTACTACTAGCTATATATAACGTACACTATTGTTTATTATTGTAATATTTTTATTAGAAACCCCTTAGTCGCAAAAAAAAACCATTATTTATTATATCTGCGCCTATATATTCTACTACCATAGCAAACTATACTATAATGCTAAATGTAGTCTGCTCTACCTACTACTAATTCTAAACTACTACTAAAAATTAATCTTAATAAATTTTATTATAGGCTTACTATCTTATTATAATAATAGCAAAATTTATATAGCTATTATAGTTATTGTAGACTAGCTTAGTAAGAAGAAAAAGTTTATTCTTATTGTTAAAATTATAGTAGAGGCAGTTATAGAGGCCTTTATTACCTATGTTTAGCATAAGGAGAGTTTTCTAGAGGATATTATTAGTAACTATAGTTAATAGTTTATATTATACTTTTAGAAACGTCTTTATAAGTGTCTAGGTATAAAGCCTTACCTATTATCTAGTTAGCACTCTAAGACTAATAGTTAAACTAAAGTTACTAATACTACGCTTAAGAAGTACTTATATGTATATATTAACTACTAGTAAGATAACTAGGCTCTATACCTACCTATAGTAAAATTTGTTGCTAACTTATTAGTTAGCGAGTTAATAGAAGTTGCACCTTTTATTACTACTAAGGGCTACTTATTATATAATAGTACTAAGCCTATATAGTTATATAACACTAAGTTAGTAAGTAGAAATACTACTACTAGCGAGCGCCTACTTATAGCACTAGCCTATATAGACTACTAATACGCAAATAACTTTATTAACTCTCTTATTTAACTATATAATTTCTTACGCAATAACCTATAATAGGTATAAGCTAAATAGGCTAAATACACTAACATAAAACGTGTGTCTACACCCTACTTTAAAGTTAGTAATAAGGTAATATTAAATATACGCAACTTAAAAACTAAGAGACCTAGCTCTTTACTTAACTATAAGAATAAGAGACCTTTTTATATTATTTGCGTTATTAATAGTATAGCGTATAAGCTTAACTTACCTAAGGAGATAGGTTAACTATATAATATTTTTACTTCTAGTTATTACACTCTTATAATAAGCAAATACTTAATAGTTAGACGTATAATAAAAATAATATACTATTAAATAAATATATAAATAAGAAGTATAAGGTAAAGACTATACTTACCTATTAGTTAAATAAGTTAAAGAAAAATCTATATATTATAAACTATAGTATTATAGAATACATAATTATATAGGATAGCTTTAAAGAGCCTATATAGAAGCCTTACTATAACTTGCTTAACTACTCTTATTTAGTTACTAGATTTTACACTAAGAACTTAAGGAAACCTACTATGCTACATAATTTTAATAAGCTTATTACGTACTAGAATATTATTACTTATTTTATAGTCCTTCTTATTATAGACGCCTATTTAGATATCTAAAAATAGTTAGATATAGATCTTAAGTTAACTATATATAGTAGTCCTTTTAGAAATCCTTCTAGTAGTAATACTTTTAGTAAGGTAGTATATCCTAACTTATGCGGCAATAATTCTAGTGGCAGCTAGCTTAATATTAGTTATAATAACAGTAATAGTAATTTTAATAATATAACCCTAATAGATATAGATAAATTAGATTAAATCTATAGGAATTTAGTAGGAATTTATAGTAGTTTAGTATAAATTACTATAAGTTTTATAATAAACTAGAAATAGGGCGTAATAGAGTGTAATAGTTATAGTAATTTAGTATAAATTACTATAAGAATTAGGATAATTAGGAATAAAGTGTAATAGTGTGCAATAGTTATATAGAAATTAATATATAGTTAAATAAATTTTAGTAGCACTAGAGTTACTACTATAGAGAGGGGGAAAGTGTTACTAATTTAAGGTGTAGCCCTCTTACTTACGTTATCCTTAGCTATTTCCCCTTTAGGACTAGCGTAGTTTTAAGTAAGATCCTAAGCGAGGCTATATATATAGCCCACCTACGTACCTACCTTATGTGGATATTACTACTATCTTATATTTAGATTCTAATATCTATTATTATCTTATATACGGCGTAATAATTCCTATAGTATCCTTACAATATATATATTATTAATTAAATCTATCTAGAAGTAAGATAATAAAGACTTTTATCTTAAATAATATAATAATAAAAAGTAGAGCCCTCTACTTAGTAATTAAAAAGAGTGTAAAAGAAATAATTATAAAAAATAATATATATATATATATATATAATATATAGTAAAAAAGCTATTTTTACTAGTAACTAAAATATATATAAAATATTTTATACTAGTAAAGTTAGCAATATAAGAAACTATTAAATTAGCTATTAAAGTTAATTTTAGTTAAGTTTTAGGGGGGTGAGGAGAGCCGAGCGATAGAGATCACTACCGAGGATTGATACCTTGCTTGATACAGGTGGGACAAGGTAGATGCTTGGGGGTGATCATGTGGGGTAGTGGTAGTCTGTCCGACTCCCATCGGCAACGTCGCTGCCTTCATAAGCCGCCTCTTTGTCCTCCTTCCTCTGCGTTTTCATTCTGAGAAGTGGACGTTCGACACTTACGGTATTCGGCTGCTCGGACACTCCTCGCACCCGTCGTTCTACGATCAAAAAGCGTAATCGCAGCTAACTGCACACGTATCTGTCTGTCACTTAAGGGAGCAACTATTGTATTGAACAGAGAAGAGTGCAAAATGGGCTCTATCGATTTACCGAAGAAGTACAAGGCCGCTGTCTATGACAAGCCTGGCTCTATCTCGACAAAGATCGAGGAGTTGGATATGCCTGAGCCGGGCCCTGGGGAGGTTTTGATTAATCTGTATGTCGTTGTTTTCTTTACGAGATCCGATAGCTGTCTCAAACGTGTACTTACCTTTGTTTAGCTCTCATTCTGGTGTTTGCCATTCTGACCTATCCGTCATGCTCAATGTGTGGAAGATGTTGCCGTTCCCTACACAAGCAGGACAGGTTGGCGGACATGAGGGCGTCGGTAAGATTGTGAAGATGGGGCCTGGCACGGAGAATGCGACGGTCCAGGTCGGAAGTAGGGTGGGGATCAAGTGGATGGCGGGGATTTGTGAGAGCTGTGATGCTTGCAGGATGGGAATTGATGCCAACTGCGTCAAGGGTGTAAGTCCCATCTACGAGACAGCGTCTGAAAGCACAGTCACTAATGTCGTTAAGAAAATCTCGGGCTATTACACCCCCGGTACATTCCAGCAATACGTCTTGTCGCCCGCCAACTACGTTACTCCCATTCCCGACGGCCTCGACTCCGCAGCAGCGGCTCCCATGCTCTGCGCAGGCATAACGGTGTACTCTGCCCTCCGCAAGAGCGGCGCTGAGTCCGGTAACTTCGTCGTCATCTCAGGCGCAGGCGGTGGGCTCGGTCACCTTGCGGTCCAGTTTTCAGCTAGAGGCATGGCCCACCGCGTAATCGGCATCGACCATTCGTCCAAGAAAGACATCGTTCTCGAATCAGGCGCCGAGCACTTCATCCCCATTGACGGCACTCCCAGCATCCCCGACGCCGTCAAATCCTTGACCAATGGCCTTGGTGCCCACGCCGTGCTCGTCCTCACTGCCAACAATAATGCATACGCCAGCTCCGTCGAGCTGCTACGGCACGGTGGTGCAGTTATGTGCGTGGGTGTTCCGGAGGGAGATCCTGTGCCGATAGCGAGTGCAAACGCACAGGTGATGGCTGCCAAGGCTCTCAAGATTATTGGCGTTGCGGTGGGTAATCGGCAGGAGGCCATTGAGACGTTGGATTTCGCGGCGAGGGGAGTGGTGAAGACGCATTTTCGGGTGGAGAAGATGGACAAGTTGACTGAGGTATTTGAAGAGATGCATGCGCAAAAACTGAAGGGAAGGGTGGTTTTGGATTTGTCATAGGGTTACGGCTATGAATTATGAATGGCTAAGGGAGAAGGAGATGGAGAGGATGTTGTTTCTCTTGTGGGGGGGTTGGAAGATTGATATGTGATGCTTTTGATGGTGGGTTAATTAACCCTAGGCGTCGACTATGTATCGTTTCATATCCATGTCCCGTCCGAGCGCGTGGACTTGGTAACGATTCCATCATATGAGAATATTGACGAACGTGGATATATTCGCATAGACGATCAGGATGGTCGATGGAAGGCCTGTGGCTAAGCGTGATGAACGTACCCTGCCGAGACAGTCCATGCAACGCGACAGTCAATGCAACACTTTTTACTAGGAAAATCAAGAAAAATAGAGATTTTTAAAGACTTATTACTCTATAACTATAATATATTATTAAAAACTTCTAATATATTTAATACTTTAAATTTTATTCTCTATATTACTAGAATTTTACTTCTTTTTAATATTATAGTTTTTAATTATTTATAAAAAACTAGTAAAATCTATAATTTTAAAATTAAAAAGTAATAATTATTTAGTAAGGAAGTATAGTATATAGAGTATCTTTAATATAGAAGTTTTTTAGATTTATAATATATTTAATAAGTTAATCTATCTATATTAAAAATATATAGAAAAAAAAGTAGTATATAATCTAACTACTTAGTTATATTTTAAATCTAAATAACTTCTATATTAAAGATACTCTATATACTATACTTCCTTACTAAATAATTATTACTTTTTAATTTTAAAATTATAGATTTTACTAGTTTTTATAAATAATTAAAAACTATAATATTAAAAAGAAGTAAAATTCTAGTAATATAGAGAATAAAATTTAAAGTATTAAATATATTAGAAGTTTTTAATAATATATTATAGTTATAGAGTAATAAGTCTTTAAAAATCTCTATTTTTCTTGATTTTCCTAGTAAAAAGTGTTGCATTGACTGTCGCGTTGCATGGACTGTCTCGGCAGGGTAACCGGGCGCCAAGCCACTTTACGCGCGACCGCGAAGCCGACGCGTTTGACGTCCACCAGAATTACAGCTCACAACTAGACATACCACCACACCCACAAAATGGCATTGCTCGTAGACAAACACCGTCCGAAAAGTCTCGAGGCTCTTAGCTACCACTCAGATCTTTCGGACCGTCTGCGATCGCTCGTACGTTCTACCCGCAGCCTTACACACCCTTCTAACACAAACTGCAGGCCCAAAGCGGCGACTTTCCCCATCTCCTCGTATACGGACCGTCCGGCGCTGGCAAGAAAACACGCATCGTAGCGACGCTCAAAGAGCTCTATGGCCCCGGTGTTGAGAAGATCAAAATCGACGCGCGTGTCTTTCAAACTACATCGAACCGGAAACTCGAATTCAATATCGTCGCCTCTGTCTACCACCTCGAAATTACGCCCTCAGATGTGGGAAACTATGACCGTGTTGTCGTTCAAGATTTGCTCAAGGAAGTCGCGCAGACACAGCAGGTTGACCTGGCCGCGAAGCAGCGCTTCAAGGTCGTGGTCATCAATGAGGCGGACCACTTGACGCGCGATGCGCAGGCTGCATTGAGGCGCACTATGGAGAAGTACAGTCCGAATCTGCGGCTAATATTGTTGGCGAACTCGACGAGTAATATCATTGCGCCGATACGGAGTAGGACGTTATTGGTGAGAGTTGCGGCGCCAACAGAGGACGAGATCTGCGGCGTGCTGAGGGTAGTAGGGAAGAAGGAGGGGTGGAAGGAAGTTGAGGGCTTGAACAAGAGGATCGCGAAAGAAAGTGGGCGGAATCTGAGGAAGGCTCTGCTCATGTTTGAGGCAGTTCATGCACAGAAGTAAGACTTCGAGCCTACTGTTAGAGAGCGAGACGCTGACACAATTATAGTGAAAACATCACAGAGTCGACGCATATCCCACCCCCAGACTGGGAAGCTCTAATCGGCCAAATTGCCAATCAGATCGTCGAAGAACGGAGTCCAGCCCGTCTCCTGCAAGTCCGCGCATCGCTCTACGATCTCCTCTCCCATTGCATAGACTCCACGACAATTCTCAAGACGCTCACATGGAAACTCATTCCCAAGACTGACGACGCGCTCAAACCGGAGGTTATAAAGTGGGCGGCATTTTACGAGCACAGATGCAAGACTGGAAGTAAAGTTATCTTCCACTTGGAAGCATTTGTCGCGAAGTACATGCGGTTATATGAGAGGTAAGTTCTGGCACTGTCTCTGAGCTAGATGATGCATTGGCTAATCTTTTGAAAGCTTCCTTATGGGCGTCGATTTTGACTAGCCTTGCGGACAATCCATGACTATAGGTCTAGCCACAGGAAATCGTGGACAGACTCCGTACGCATTACGTATCCTTGGGTAACTTGACTGTTAGCATGTTCTTCATACGCCTCTACATGTGTAGCAATGCATCACAAGGAAGACACGGTAGTAAACATGTGAGGGCGTTCTGGCCGGGGAGTTGCAGGGACCCATTCGGAAGTTTAGCGTTTGACGTCATAAGCAGGAGCACAAATAGTGCAAGCTCACTCAAGCACTAAGCTCAAGCAGTCGAGCTTCAGCCTTCAATTGAAACATCATCAACTGTCCTTCTGTCCTTCCACGCATCTAAATCCGTCCCCTTCATCAGCCTACCCATAATCTAACAACAAGACCACTCACCCGCACAATACAATGTAGAAGAACCTCATGGACACCGACATAGGCGGCGAAAACACGCAATACGAGGGCGAACACACGCACGTCGAGCCCCACGACAAGCAAGCCGGCTAACTAGGCAGTACGCTTCCTCCCCCTCCTCTCCATCCTACCATCCACGCCTGTCCCAATCTATGCCTTCACATGATCCCCCCACCCCTCCATTTCTCCACCCCACTAACTATCTCCAGACCCCTCGACAGGCACCAAGCTCGCCGACCAAGTCCACAAGTCGGCCTCCAGCGATCCCAACACACAAGGCGTCACGCCAGCCGAGAAGATGCGATACGGACAGTCGATTCAGGAGGGGGCCGGCGGTGGTGGCAAGACGGATGCCACGGGGCAGGCGAGTAGTGAGGGGGGGTTTGGGGGGACCGAGAGGCTGAATGAGAGTGGGGATGGAGCGGCGCAGCAGAGGAGGCAGCAGGGATATGGGGATGAGAAGGATATGGATCGGACGATTGGAGAGTGAGGTGGACGCGGGGTGAACGGTTGAGCGTTCAAGGGTCGAGATGCTGAAGTTGCAAGACGACAAAATTGGGGTGGAATTCGATGCACGGAAAGAAGCTTTCTTGAGGTAGAATTCGTGTTTGTGGTGAGCCTCTGGATTTGAAGGCTGCTTATGCTTGGGTATCTGAATTAAAATGATAGACTACAATTCCGAGTGCGTCTCAATTGCCAAACTTGCCTCATTGCTGAAAGACACAGTGATCTCACACAGCTTTGCCCTTTCCCTTGCCTTCGTACTTGGGCTTGTCCTCTTCCGAAACATCCTCTTCCTCCTCACTGTCGCTCATGAACTCGTCATCCTCATCATCCCAACCATACATCGTCCGCTGAGCTACGGGTTTCGAGGACTCCGCGACCTTCTCCGGCTCTTGGTCCTCGTCCTCTTCAGAACTTGCTCGCTGAGCCATCAGCATCTTCTCGATGGCCTCCCTTGTCTTGTTCTCCGCCTCCTCCTTGTCCTCAACCCATTTTCCGTCCAAGCGAGCCTGAGTCCTTCCATTCAGCAATTCCTCCTGCTTGCGCTCCGTACTCGCCACAATATCCTCCCATCGCTTGCGGCGCTCCTCCTTCTCCCGCTTGTCCATTTCCGGTTTGATAGCAAGATACTCGGCAAGAGTCTTCGCTTCAACGACAGTACGCAACCGACGTCCATCCAGATTCCGCGAGGAGCCGTTAACTTCTCCCTGCTTCTTCTTCCGCGACGACATGCGGCCTCCTTGCGCTCGCAGGATCGAACCGAAACCTCCCTTGCCACCGCATAGCGGAACCGTTAGGCGTAGCGAGATGAATGTGTCGGATGACGAGGTGAGGAGAGATGAGATGCGGGAGTCCGTGGCGGGTATTGTGCGGCGGGAGTTTGTGGTGAGGATGTAGGAGGAGTGGCGCATCCATGGTGCGCGTTCGTAGAGAGTTTCGTAGATGGATGTTAGGGGTGCGTCTTTCGTCGTCGAGAAGGCTATGGTGCCTCGCACGGTGTCGACGAAGATGGTAACGGGCGCATGGTCGGGCGAAGTGAGGGTGGAGCAGTAAGCAGTTGGGGCTGCGACGGTAGTCATTGTGGACGACGGTTTCGAGTACGCAAGATGGTCTTGGTAAATGTGATTCTGGAGAGAGGTTGGAGGGCCGGGCTCGCGGGAATAGATTACGACGTTCAGAGTGAGAAGCCAGAGAGTGACACGGCGAGTGGCGAACGGAGGCTGGGCGATCGGCCCGGGATGGTAGGGCTTGGCTATGTTAAGCGAGCGAGCGCACCACTACCTTCGCAGATATCGATTTTATATCTTCCTACGAACTTCTTCATCGACCAGCACCACAGTCTACCTTCCCGACAACCGTCAAGATGCTTATCCCCAAGGCCGATCGCAAGAAGATCCACGAGTCAGTCCTCCTCAACATCGCACTCTTGGGCGCCATCGAGTCTGGAATTTCAAATATCCACCTTGACTATGAGCCTCCATATCCCTCCTTCTCCAATGTTCATTGAGCTTCTACTGACATTGTCACCACAGGTACCTCTTCCGCGGTTAGTATATTCCCGCTCGCGCCATGGCTATGGTATAAATATACAATTTTGTGGCATGCTTGCTGCACATAAGGATAGGCTGACACACGGTCACCACAGAGGGCGTACTCGTTGCGAAGAAGGACTTCAACCTCCCCAAGCACGGCGATATCGACACCAAGAACCTCTTCGTCATCAAGGCTTGTCAGTTGTCCCTTCGCATACTGGTGTGGTGGAGTTGCCTTCTAACTACTCGCAGGCCAGTCTCTTGACTCCCGCGGCTTCGTCAAAACCCGCTTCTCATGGCAGTACTACTACTACACCCTGACCCCCGAGGGCCTTGACTACCTCCGCGAGTGGCTCCACCTCCCCGCCGAGATCGTGCCCCAGACGCACATCAAGCAGCAGCGCACCCACGCTCCTCCGCGCGGCATGATGGGCGGCGACGACCGTGAACGCCGTGGTGGCGGCCGTGGTGGACGTGGTGGTGGTGACCGTGACAGCTACCGACGACGTGACGCCGGCGAGAAGGGCGAGGGCGGTGCCCCCGGCGAGTTCAAGCCCGAGTTCCGCGGCGGCTTCGGACGTGGACGTGGTGCCGCTCCTGCTTCTTAGGCAGCTTATGGTTGCGGTAGGAGATTGGACATGGATATAGGATCATCTGCACGACGGGCTTTTGCTGCTTCACGCAATTCAAAAAGGAATCGGACATGGTTGCTCACGGCGAAATGAAGGGATGATTACTATCAATGTACAGCTCTCTGGTCCCTCGACGATCAAGATGAGCATTTTCCCAATGATACCCTGTTTGTTGCAAGTGAAGCCTCAAACTAGCCCTTCGTGACTGGCGCTTATTTGCTGTGAACTGGTGCCCTCACGTAGGTTCATACTCTAGTGAGTCACCGCTAGAAACGAACATCACCACAGAGTGGGGATGCTGTGGCTTGGTAGAGTTGTATGGATAGGGTCAATCTAGGTGAATCTCTTGTTAAGTGTATCTATTCTTGTCATATATATCGTGTGAGTATATAAAAGAGCTATACTTCGTGCCCATGATATGAGAGTCGATATCGCAGACGCTCCAGGCGATGATGACCCATGATTCCTCACTTGGTCGTTCGTCCTCGTCTAAGACATGACCGGGACGATACGCCCCATACCTATTTGGGGCTCCACACCCATCAAGTCCTTCTGGAAGTCCATGAACACTTGTCCAAACTGCTCAATCGCCTCATGCGCCCTCGGCGCACCGATGAGCACAATGTCCCGCGGGACAACCACATCCGTGACCTCGAAGCAGCCAAACGTGACCACCTTCTTGATCTGCGGGCACGAGCGAAAGATACCTGCAACGACCTCGGTGTCCACGACGGGGCAGAAGGACAGATTGATCTCGCGGAGACAAGGCCATGTTTTCTCAGGCGAGAAGATGTGCGCGAACGTCTCGTGGCTAATGTGGCGGCAGGACGAGATGTCGAGGTACTCGAGCTTGGAGCCTGAGTGCTGCATTAGAGCGTGGAAGCCGGCGGATGCGAGGCCGATGGGGTCGTCGGGGCCGTCGGGGCAGGTGTTGTCGAGGTCCCGTGTGCTGTTGACGTCGATGTAGCGGAGCGGAGGGTTCATCCAGTCAGTGAAGAGGTTCACGTAGCCGGCGTCGGAGCACTCGTTGTTCTCGCTGAAGCGCAGTTTGCTGAGGTGTTTGCATGTGTTGTGGATCATGTCGAGGACGTCGTCGGTAGGGCTGCTCTGGCTCTCTGCGTCGACGAAGTGCTCTAGACAGAGGGTACGGAGATTGGCACCGACTTTGGCGATGAGGTTGACAAGGCGGTCTCGTGGAATCTCTTTCTGGAAGCAGACTGTGAGGTGCTGGAGCTTCTCGAGACGGGCAATGGCATCGACGCTGTCGGGTCCGATTCGCTTGCAGCGTTCTAGCTTGAGGCGCTCCAAGTTGGGACAGAAAGTTGTGAGAGCTTCGACGGCTTGGTCGTCGAACGCCGCGTCGAGCCATTCGAGCTTCAGTGACTTCAGGTCGTGTCCACGGGCTATAAAGAGATCTATCCACTTGTCGTTGGATACCAGATTGGCACCGAGAAGCTGAATATCGACAAGACTCTTGGCCTTCTCAATCATGTAATCCACATTGCAATCTTTGAATTGACAGCAGTTGCGCAGTGAAAGCTTTTTGATATGCGGGACGACCGCGAAGATTTGTTCAAAGTCCTCTGTTTCGAGGTCTGCCTGAAGTTAGCCATTTTATATTTCAGCAGAATCCAGAGTCAACTCACAGGCGGCCTCTTGAATCGCTACCGTATCCATGTCGGGCTGCAAGAACAGCTTGAAGGTATTCGACTTCATCGCACGTTTCTTCGAGAAGATCTCGCTCAGTTTGTTCAAAATCGGCCCCGGCATTTCGCCAAACTCCTCAATATCGTCGGAGTGTTTCGCCAACTTCTCGATGCAAAGCTGCTGCAGCGTCTTCGATCCACGAAAAGTCAGGCCGTCCAGACGGTTGCTCTCGATCTTCCTCCTACCCTTGCGCACAGCTGGCTTGTTCGCCTTGTTGGTAGCTTTAGCCTCCTTTGCCATGTCCTTGCCGCACTTTGTACAAAGCAGTCCACCATCTGCGCCGGCCTTGCTGTACGGTGTCACCGTGAAGCGCTTGCCGCAAACCTCGCAGTTCTCAAACTGACCAGGCAGCGGCTTCGCCTTCTTGTACATGTCCATGACGTCCTCGAAATCCGAATCGTCGTCAGAGTCCTTCTTTTTCTTCTTTGAGCCCTTCTTCGCCGCCTTGCCCTTCTTTATCTTCGCGATGGTCTCTTCCTGATTGCGCTTGCGCTTACGGGTCCGCTCAGCTGCCATAGCAGAGGATTCTGCCTGCAAGTCCTCCTCATTGTTTGCGTTCGACGGTCCCTCGCCATTGTCCTCGGCTGTTCCTGCTTGGGCGGCGGTATCTCCTTCGGCTTCAGCTTGCTGATGGCGCTGGCGGTACGAGTCACGGATCTCTTGGGCGGAGATGTTGTTGGCCTTGGAGGAAGTTAGAAGAGCCCTCGAAAGCTATGATCTCTGCCAAATCTCTCACCGCCAGGAAATCGGTCAATGCAGAGTGAGGTCCACGAATGCCGGCACCCCTGCCTCGTCGTCCAGTCCTAAAGGTTGAGTTAGATACGCCCTCTGAACGGCAGGTGGCGTCGCAACCTACATGGTATAATCTATACGTAATGTATCTTGTCTGAAACTTAGTCGCCAGCGCAAACGAACGTAGATATGTGCGTAAAACGAGTGGATTCTGGGGTTGAGGGTCGCACGGAAGAATCAAGCCGAGCGGAGCGGGGACAAAGCGGGAACGCGTCCCTGATTTAGCGCGCGGTCACGTGCAGACGCGGTGGCAATTACTGCCGAACAGAGTTAGTGAGCCCTTTCACACATTAGTGTTCACAGTTGCTTTTTAATCGCTAGCGCAAAGTTCAAAGTGAGCCTTGCAAAATACCAAGGAAGAGTAAGGTAAAGCAAGATGAAGGGAACACGGAAGGATATGGAAAAGTAATGCGCGAGAGTCTAGTTCCGCATAGTACTGCCTGTACACTGACGCCGGACGAAAATAAGCTCTTGATATGTGACATGGGCAATGTCACTGCATGAAATCACTACGTGTGGAGCAACCAATGTTTTTGTCTATTGTGCTAGTAAAACCACCAAATCACACCATCCAGCTCGGGAAACGACCCTAGTCGCACATGAAGACAAACCCGAAGCAGCCATGTATCATCATGACTGAGGTTTCCAATAGATGAAATCTCTGAGTGCCCTTCCATATCCTAGACAAACTTGTCGAAGGACCGAGAAATTGATGGAGAAGAAATTCAGCACCACTAACCTTAAAGAAAGAGAACCTTAGAGCAAGAATGAGATAGAGACGGCTAGGTCACATGTTTCTCTCGCTTTCAACGATCTCCATAGCCCCTTCAGATCAGGGTATCATCGTCACTATCGTCGTCGTCGTCATAGTTGTCGACTTCTTCATCTGATGACCACTCTTCTTGCACGGGTGGTGCCACGGTCGGGCGATCCGGATCTTTCTTGGGGTCCTGTGCGAGTCAGACAATCCAAATGCAAGGCAGTGCCCAGGCTCCACTTACATAGGCGCGAATCTTCGCAAATCCGCCCTTGTTCGACATGGTAGCCGATCGCTCAGCGTAGCTGGAGGTGAAGGATCGCTGAGAGCCGGAAACGGAACGGCTCGAGTACTTCGTCGGATCGAAGCCAGTAGAGATGGCACTCGACGTGTTGTTGTAGGACTTGGTGTGCCAGGATCGGGCCTGTACCCTGTTCCAGCCATCGCTGTCACTGACTTGACTTCCTGCAATTGGTGTTATGAGCAAGCATCTCCAACGCTTTACATATTGTGGGATCACTTACCCCGATCGTACTCGGACTCAATCAAGGTGTTCACATTGGAGTTATCGGAGAGGGGCATCTTGCGGAGCTTGCTGGCGAATTCCTTTGACAGGTCGACACCGCCGTCTTTACCGTCGTCATCCTCTGGGTCCCGCCACTCTGATGCCTGTCTGAATTAGTTTGAATAAGCATCGTGCATACTAGGATGAGTCACCGTGTCAGATGCCTCAGTCGAAGTTTCGAAGACAGATGGGTAGTAGCCGTCGGCGGCATCGGCAGCAACGAACGCGTGGTTACGATCATTGTTGTCGTATACCGTGTCATCAACCGGGTCCAGATCCAGTCGCTTTTCGGTGCATTGGAAGCATTCCTGCTCATGAATGAGCACAGCTATACAAAGTTTTGAAGCATGCTTACTGCGCTGTCCACCTTCCTGCGCTGCAGCTTCGCAAATGCCTCCAAGCCCTTGGTCACTCCGCACACGCTGCACTCAATCTCGTGGATAGTCTGTCCGCTGCACCTCTGGCATTTGATCTGGTAGCGAGCATTTTGTCCATGGTGTCTAACCTCGTACCGCGCGTCGGTGAGCTGTTTGTTGGAGAAGCTTGCCTGGTTCTTGAACTTTGAGCAGCGGGCACACTTGATCCTTAAACGTCGTCAGCGTTTGCGTGGTAGGCACAACAGCCATGGATAGAATGAAGCACGTACTTGTCAGGCAACGGAACCCCCGCCAGCCTGTTCCGGAGTTAGCATTTGCACGACTGATTTCGGTAATGAGGCTGACTCACGCCCTCATCTGCTGGGGGTCATAGACATGTTGCTGCTTGCGAGGCATGATAGGCAACCTATCTGTTGGCCGCGGAACAGAAGAGAAGAGTGCGACCAGTATCGTCGGGATGGGCGACCGATGCGCTTGGCTGGCTCAGGTGGTAGTTGAAGAGAGTGGTATGAGTTCGTATTCTGGGGAACTGCAGAGCAAGGCGTGTTGACCGGATCCCTTAGCAGCTAACTTTGGTCTGAGAATCGGGTGTGGTAGGTGGGACTCGGTCGGGGTGCCTTTTGATCGAGCGAGTGTGACACGAGGGAGCGAGCGGGGTTGGAACAGAGCCTATAAATATAGACAGTCGCATGAGATACGGGAAAGAACGTGAAAGAAACTCGAGTCCGAAGATGTTGAGTGGCGGCGGTGTATCAAACGCGCCTTCCGCCTCTTGTGCAAACGCTGCCAAAGTGAGAGGCTTGAGCACATCCGATCAAAGCAGGCAGGCAGTTTGCGCAACAATCACGCACCATTTTAGGTTCCAACATTTGAAGGTTTGAAAATCTATATAGAAACCAACATGCCGTTCGAGGCAGTGAATGGAAGGCTACGCTTAGCACAGGATGCCGCTTCTATCGTGCACGGCCAATTTCAAGAGTCTACTGGGATGGATCCGACGCCTCTCTGAAATCCGATAAAAAGATGCGAGACGAGGGGACCGAGAGGAAACAATAGAAGGGGGAAAGGAAGATTGGATGGATGGGTCGTCCACGGCCGGGATGGCGATCAGCCCTGCGTCCCGGAAGCGGCACACAAGGCGGCCGGCGGTGGAAAACGTGCATGCGCTCGGGCCGCGCGAGTGGCTCAGTCAGCCTAACAGAATAGAAGAATTATTTCATTCACCGAGCCCAACTTAGCTCGCCGCTCCAGCCCTCAGCCCTCCGCTCCCAGCGTCGTGTTTCTTTTCCCACTCGGTTTCTTCCTTTTTTGCATATCACTCTCCACTCAAGTTTCACACAAGCTTCCACGCGCGCTCTGCGCAGACCGGGCTAAACGAAATTACCACCTTGTCCTATCGATAACGGCGGCCCCTCCCACAAATTCGTCTGCCCCACGAACTTTTCACACGCTCCGCAGACGTCGCAGACGAACTTCGACGCTTCAAGGCTCTCCCACGCGCGGGATATGCCCCATTCCGAGTCGCCCCTCATGGCCCCTGCGATCGTTGTGAGCAAGTCCGGCGATGCTCCTGCGCCTTCGCATGAAGACGTCGCCGCCGTCCTTACCAGCATCTTCACCGCGAAACTTTCCCACTCGTCGGTAGAAGCCGCCTATGCTCTCTCCGCACTCTTGCTGAACTCGGTCGGCTTCCGCGGCCTCAAGGGATATGGTATCCTCGACGAGATCAAGAAGGCGGCAGGCGACAAGAAGAACCCGGGTCGGCGAGAGGGCGCCATGAACGCGCTAGGTGCGCTTTTCGAGAAGCTACCACCGGCCCAGAGGCTGTCTGAGGTAGTGTTCCTTATACAAGAGGAGGCGACGGTAGCATTGGCGCTGGATGCCCTGTCGGACAAGACGGGGACAGTGAGGGAGAGCGCGCAGTACGCGCTTGATTCCCTATTCACCAACTTGAGCGCCGAGTCTAAGGTGTTCGGCCTCTTACCGGCGCTTCTCAAGTATCTAGGCAAGAGGTCCGGAAAATGGCAGGGTGCGGTGGGCGCGCTTGAACTGGTTGGGAGGATGGCAGACAAGGCAAAGATCGGAATGGAGAGCTTCGAGGTGGAGAAGGAGAAGGATGTGCTCAGAGAAGCCATGGGTAAGAAGCTGGAGAGACTAATCCCAGTAGTCGAGGGCAGCATGCATGATCTCAAGAATGAGGTAAGTGTGCCTCGCTGTTGCTGTTAGATGCATGGTATTAACAACATTCAGGTTGCGAAACAAGCGGTGAAGACCATGAGCAGCCTCACGACGCTTCTGCAGAACGACGATATTGCACCGCGGATACCTCTCCTCGTCAAATCGATTGAAGACCCTTCGACGCAGAGCCTACAAAAGGCCATCCATGCTCTCTCGCAGACCACTTTCGTTTCCATCGTGACATCCCCTGTTCTCGCCATGGTCACTCCTCTGCTTGAGCGATCACTAAATACTCCGAGCACGGCGCAAGAAGTCATCCGGCAGACGGTTGTTGTAGTGGGGAACCTGACCAAGCTCGTCCACGACCCTATCGAGGCACGCGCCTTCTTGCCAAAGCTCCAACCCGGCGTCAAGAAGGTCAAGGATGGCGCTTCTTTACCCGAGGTCCGCGAGATCGCCGCTACGGCGTTGAACACCATCGAGAAAGCTATGGCTGACCAGGACGGTGACATCGTAAGCGGTGCTGTCAGCCATATGAACCCCGAAGACGTCCAGAAGGTCATAGAGAAGCAGGTCAATGTCGTTGGGCAATTCTTGAACTTCCCTGGCGACGCGGAGACTTGGAGCTTCGCAAAGAAGTACATCTCAGAAATGGTCGCTGAAGTCATAAACCAGCGAGAGCTGGCACGGATACCCCGGCTGATCGCGCCTTACCTTGCGCCGCTGATGAACCACGGAAACGCCGAGAAGGTCGCCGAAGCTGTACACCAGTTTTATATCGAAGAAGACCACCGCAAATTCGGCCAGCCGATCCAGGAAGACGATGGAGAGGTGGAAGTCGTCAATGCGACATTCTCGCTTGGCTATGGAGGCATGCTGCTTCTCTCGCACACCAATCTTCGGCTGCTCAAAGGCCATAGATACGGTCTCTGCGGCCGCAACGGTGCTGGTAAATCTACACTTATGCGAAGTATCGCAGACGGCAAGCTTGAAGGTTTCCCACCTCAGGACCAAGTCAAGACATGCTTTGTCGAACATAATCAAGGCGAAGACGCTGAGATTAGCATCCTTGAATACATCTTGAAGGATCCACGTTTCAAGGATGAGAGCAAAGACCGTATCATTGAAGTTTTGGAGGAGGTCGGCTTTACCTCAGGTCCGGACGGCAGGCAGTCGCACAAGGTCGGCTCGCTCTCTGGTGGTTGGAAGATGAAGCTGGCCCTGGCTCGTGCTATGATTATGCGCGCGGATGTATTGCTGCTAGACGAACCTACTAACCACTTGGATGTGGCTAATATCGCATGGCTGCAAGAATATCTCAAGAAGCATACTGAGATTACCAGCTTGATCGTCTCTCACGACTCCGCATTCCTAGACGAGGTCTGCACAGACATCTACCACTATGAACAGAAGAAGCTGGTCCATTATAAAGGCAACCTCGCTGCCTTCGTCAAGGTCAAGCCCGAGGGAAAGAGCTACTACACCCTTTCAGCATCGATGGTTCAGTTCAAGTTCCCTACTCCTGGCATCCTCACAAGTGTCAAGTCCAATACTCGATCCATCCTACGGATGACAAACTGCACCTATACGTACCCGGGCGCATCCAAGCCCTCCCTGTACGACGTATCTTGCAATCTGTCGCTCTCCTCTCGTGTCGCCATCATTGGTGCAAACGGTGCCGGTAAATCGACGCTTATCAAGATTCTCACCGGTGAAACAATACCTCAAGAAGGAAAGGTCGAGAAGCACCCGAACTTGCGTATTGGCTACATCAAACAGCATGCCTTGGAGCACGTTGAAATGCACATGGAGAAAACGCCTAACCAGTACCTCCAATGGCGTTATGCCAATGGTGATGACCGAGAGGTGCTCATGAAGCAGACGCGTGTGCTCACTGCGGAAGACAAGATTCAAATGGAGAAGCCCATCGATTTGGGCGATGGCATGGGTCCGCGTAGGATTGAAGCGCTTATTGGTCGCCAAAAGTACAAGAAGAGCTTCCAGTACGAAGTCAAGTGGCTCAACATGTTGCCCAAGTTCAATACCATGATTTCCCGTGAAACTCTTCTCGATAGGGGTTTCCAGAAGCTGGTTCAAGAGTTCGATGACCATGAGTCGTCGCGTGAAGGTCTCGGCTATCGTGTTTTGGAACCGAAGGTCATCTCAAAGCACTTTGAAGACTTGGGCATGGACCCCGATATCGCGAACCACAATGAGATCTCTGGTCTCTCCGGAGGACAGAAGGTCAAGGTTGTGCTCGGTAAGTGGTCACAGCCTGATTGAAATTTGCATCACAGCTAACGTTCTTGTAGCGGGTGCCATGTGGAACAACCCTCATCTCCTCGTCCTGGACGAACCCACTAACTTTTTGGACCGCGACTCTCTCGGTGGTCTCGCCGTTGCCATCCGTGACTACAAGGGTGGTGTCATCATGATTTCCCACAACGAAGAATTCGTGGGCGCACTTTGCCCGGAGCAATGGCACGTTGCCGATGGCCGTGTCGCGCACAAGGGCCATCTCGCAGTGTCCATGGATCGTTTTGAAGACTCGCGACCTGGGTCCATCGCTTCTTCTAACGTCAGCTCGGCAGTTCCCAGCGCATCAGGCACGCCCGTTATGAGCGAAGCCGAGGGCAACAAAGACGACATGAAGTTCCGCGCGCGCAAGAAGAAGAAGATGACTAAGAAGGACAAGAAGGACCAGGAGGTGCGGAGACGGTTGAGGCACATTGACTGGTTGAACAGCCCTAAGGTATGTAACCCCCATACAAACGTGGTGGTACGAGTTCTGGGCTGGAACTAACGATACACAGGGCACACCGCACCCGCCGAACACGGATGACGAGGCCGAAGAATAGAGACAACGTGCAGTTGCGCGTACATGTGCGCTGCACAATAGACTTGCATTGGGCGGCGTTTGTGTAGACTGGTTGATTCGTGCATGGCACGATTGATTGTGTACATGGTTAGACATGCGAGATGCGATATGCACGTACAGTTATTAGTTAGTTTTTGGTCTCTGTCGGTTTCGACTTGATAAAAGCTTTTGGACAGTTCTATAGATGTTTTTTCTTATTTATTCGATTTCTTACTCTTTGCATGCACATGTTGGCTATCAACGTCGCCGCTGTTGTCGAAAAACTCTCTTCTCAAAAGTTTACCCCTACTCCATCGCACAACACGATGAAGTTCCTCCCCCCCAACTCTCGCTCTTCGCTCTCGCCATCGCCTCGCTCACCACCACCACCCTCTCCTCCGCTATGCCCTTCCCAATACAAGACCCCGTACCCCTGCCCCACCCCCATCCATCCAGCCTTCCACTCCCTCCCTCATCCTCCCTCACACGTAACATGCATAACATACATAACATACTAAGGGGTTGCAAATCAGAGCGTTCGCGTTCGTGCAATGCTGTGCCAGGGTGTTCAGTTCCTTGTGGTTGAAGAGTGGCCTGGGGAGGTGGGCGGCATTGATGATTTGATTTGATAGAGTGAAGCCATGGTTGCTATGCTACGACAAGGGGAGATTTCTGCATCGGTGGTTTGAATTGGGTAGGCGAGTATATGCCAGAAGAAGGATGAAGAACGGGCAGGATGAGATAGATAGCCAATTGTACGGATCCATCACTCATTATGATCCATTCAAAGAGACGAGCACGGCTTCAGAAGAGTGCATTCCGCCCGCTGATAACATTCATGATACTCGTTGCATTCCTACTATTACACATCGTAGCTGAACCCATGCAATCGTCCAAGTGACAAATCCTCGACTGCGTGCCTCCCTATAGCGCCGCAGGACCAGAAACACACCAGAAAGCCAGGCCATCATGTACGTCTACCGCTCATTACACATCATTGAAATGTCATATGCTCTGCAGCGGGAAAATCAACCTCACTAATACCGGGCGTGGAAGTGAACAACGTCGCTCATCGAGGCAACCAGTGCTCAACAAAAGGGTATGTGGAATTTAGAAAATGGTGCCGAAATTCTCTTCGACAGCTGGGAGTGGCTTTCGCGGACTTGTAGGTTTGCCGTTCTCATCGGTCGTCTTTTTGTGGCGGAAAGTGACTGTTGGGCAGTTAGTAACTGTGCTTGAAACATCTTGCAGATTACAAACTCACATCCAATAAACAGACCCTTGTTCATCTTTTCATCTCGGTCGGCCATGGCTTCCAGTGCTTGTTGCTTTTCATGCACCTCCTTGTATTTCGCCATGTCCGCTTCGCTACCAAAGTCATCGAAGTAACCAGCGTCGGTTTCGCTGTCCAGCTCGGGAACGAAAGGTGCCTTGTTCTCTCTCAGACGGTTCCAGTCGACCTCTGCGAAATATTGGTGTGCATGAATCTCAGAAATACCTCGAAACCGGGATGCTTTTGACGCTACAAGGCGAGTGATGAGGTCCCAAGTGCGCTTGGAAAGGAAGTACGACGGGTCCTCGTACACTGGTTTCCGAAGGACTTTCTTCCACTGCTTCAAGTTTTGCCATGTCTCCTCCACTGTTGCGCCGGCAAATGGTGGATAGCCTGCAAGCGCTTCAAACAGCATGCAGCCTAAGCTCCAATAATCAACTGTGAAATCGTACTCGTCACCCTTGAGTACCTCCGGCGCCATATAGTCTGGACTACCGACGATGCTTTTGGCGTAATTGACATCTCGTTCTCTAAGTGACCGGTAATTCTCGCGACGCTCTGCAGCGGTTCGGTCCTCCATGGGTCGCCCAAATGGAGAGACGACATTTCCGACGGACTCCAGCTTTATCCGCATAGACTCGATCTTGGCCGGCGCTAACATGCCAGCGGCCAGTCCAAAGTCCGTCAATTTCACATGCCCAGTGCTGTCAATGAGGAAGTTCTCTGGCTTCAGATCGCGATGAATGTACCCCAGTTGGTGCAGAGAGTCCACACAAGAGACCATCTCGGCGATGTAGAAACGGGCATGGCGATTATGCAAAACGCCGGTGTTGTTGAGTAGAGTCCGGAAATCGCCACCAGGAACATATTCCTATAGGGAGTCAGCAGAGCGAATACCCAGTACCGGATAGCCCAACGCACCATGGCGAGATATATGCTTTTATCGTCCTGGAACGCATAGAGCAACCGCACGAGCCATTCGCTCCTGGCCGTAGTCAGGATATCGCGCTCCGTCAGCACGTGGCGGACCTCGTCGAGTTTGAATAGCAGCTTCTTGCTCATGACCTTCAATGCGCACACTTCGCGCGTATCCTTCTTCTGTGCCAAATACACCTGTCCATAGCCACCCTGACCAACCTGCGTCAGGATCTGAAAGTCGCCCTGCCTCAGCCGCGTGCGTCTCTTGCGCAGATTGGCACGTTCGCGGCCCAAATATTGTGTAAGAGCTTCATTGTACTCGGCTTCGGGCGTTGCAGGCGGCGGGGGGTTCTGTGCTTTGAATTGGGAGAGCCGGTTTTGGCGGGTGTGGACATACGAGAGGAGGTCGTAGTAATAGTCGAGGAAGTCTAACCATGGATAAGTATCTGGTTCAGCGCACAAGGCATACATACTACTCACACAATTGCGTCACGTTTGCCAGGCGTTTCGCCGAAGGCTTCCTCGCTTTCTCCAGGTCCTCAGCCGACAGTCGCTGCGGGCCATGAAGGTAGCGCCCCGACTGCTCTGCCTCACGCGTGCGGTAAGGCTCCTGGCGCGACTGTGCTGCGTGGGTGACGTAGCTGGACTCCTTCTGCAGGCCCGGGCGGGCGCTCGGCGGCGTGTTCTCCTTGTTTGACTTGCGCGTAGGGCTGCCGGGACCAAGGGTAGTAATGTCTTGCGCCGAGTATTCAATGTCGTCGGCTGCAGGCAGATTCGTCTTGCTGGGCGAGGTGGGTGTGCCTGGCTTGGACCTGGAGGGCGAACCCAGAGCCGGGAGAAGCCTCATAGCATTCTCGAAGACCTGGGGGAGATCAAAGGCGCCGGGCGGGTGCTGATGCTTGCTCGGGCTGCCCTGCGGGGTCTGCTGGGGGCTCAAGAAAGCCTCTTGCGAGGGCGTGCCAGGGGCGTCCATGGCGCTGGAGCGAGTGTGGAGCGGCGGTGGAGGGATGGGCAGCTGGAACGTCGGCCTGTCCTCAGCCATGATGCGCGACGGGGTGGGAAAGAGCACCTGCGGGCAGCTGCCGTCGTGGATCAGCGCAACCGTAGAAGCGACAATGCAAGAATCGGGCTGCGGCCGAAGGGCGAAGGGAGCAAGCCGTGGCCAGTTGGGTCGACAAGGGCAGAAAGCGCGTGGGTGCGCTGCGCTGGCGAGGTGCAGTGGCCCTTGTTGATGATGTGCAGATGCAGCTTTGGCGGGGTGTTTATTTGGGCCAAGAGACAACAGTGAACACGGCAACCAATGGCATTCCCCGCGCATCCCTGTCCCCGTCGTCACTACGAGTGCCAGTACACTACCACTACCTTGCTTGTATCTTGGTACTTGGTGCCTTCTACCTTGAACATAGCTCCACCGACGACGACACCGCAGCATTTGCGTATCAAATATATGCCTCAATTGCTACCAGCTGCTATCTTGTACAAAAAATCCGCACTCTCTACACATGCCGTCGTAACATGGAGCGCCGAATCATACGAGCCTGCCCAATGTAAAGTCTGGTAATCATGCGCTCGAACGCCAATGGAGACCCAGAATGCAACACTGCACCATTAATGCCATGAGGATCCAAAAACCGAGCCGACCCGTAAGACGGACAGATAGAGGCCCTTTTAGCCCCCTTTAGCAATTCCAAGTAGAAACACATCTTCCCGCTCGCCATGTCTGTTGGCAAGCTACGCAACAGACCGCGCTTCCCGCCCTATAGCACGAGCAAGAGACGTGCCAGGAGCCTACCAATCAAGACTCACTGGCCCGAGCTGGCTACGGGTGGCCAAAATCCCCTTCGAGATGTCTCATGTCCAAGCTGTCGCGAAAGCGCTCGTCCCTCTGCATCCTCTCCAAGATCTGACGGTTTTGCAGAAGCGGCAGCATACCCTCCCATGGTCGCGTCGGTTCCACGAGGAGCTTTCGACACACCGGACAGGTAACCTTGTTCTTGAACGTCTTGCACGTTTCGAACTACACCACGTCAGTGAGTGCGCGAATCGGTTGAGGAGTGGCGACAAAGTTACTTACCCATTTGTTGATGCAATACTCTCCAAAGAAGTGCTTGCAGGGTAATTGGATGGCCACTTCATCTTCTTCACTAGGCTGAACGTACGTTGTCGAGTAGTCTTTATCACAGATATCGCACACGGTAGAGGTGTCATTTGGTAGCTCGCTAGGTAGAAAGTGTCGCAGTTTGTCCTTGAGCGCTTGCATTTGTGCAGCAGAGGGGACATTGGGATCATAGTGGGCTAACATGCGGGCGCGTAAACCTGGGGGCATTCCTACACGTTGCCGACGGGCACGAGACATGGGTGAACGAGTATCGTTCGACTCGGACGAGCTATTCACCCGGGACAGGTCAGTCGAGTATCGGTCGAAGCTGCGTCGATTCGGGGTCCTTGGCGACAAACTGCGATCTTGACGAGAAACAGGCATACCGACAAGACGAGGTAGGGGACGCCGTTCCGGCATGCCTTGTTCCATGGATTCTTGCTGATTGTGGACTGGAATGGCAGCTCTCCGGTTAGGTGACATGGAATCGTGGGGAAGCTCAGCAGTCCTAGAATCCGCCCGCCTTGAACCATGGTTGTCATTCATCGACGGCGCCGCATCCACACCGAACTGGCCCAGAGTTGGAGGATTCGCAGCTTGAACTTGTGACAGAGGATGGTGAGTGAGCCCTGACGGGGCATGAACCCATGGAGGATGAGCGAGCGGGCCATAAGCCGGCCAGTCGAAATCGAGCATGCCCCCCGAATCGTTCGCATTCCGATCCTGTTCGAACCCTGTTCCATACCAGCTCGCATCGAAGTAGTAGTTTGGCATCGGTCCAGGCGTCATCGGTCCAGACTGACTATGGTGGAACATGCCGCCAGAGGGGGGCAGAAGCCCGGCTGGCGGTACATCAAAATTCCACCGCTGGTGTTGACTGTGCTGCGAATATGCAGAACGCTGACCGCTCGGCTCCGGTAGCTGCTGCGATCGGAACTGAGGCGCATTGTTCACGGGGCTGAACAGCGGAGTGCGGAAACTACCGGTGGGATTGGTAGGGTGCTGCGGATACATGGACACATCTGTCTCTTGCTCTTGGTGTTGCGGAGCAGGCCCTCCCGGAAACGTGTTTCGGCCGTAGTGTGATTCAGCCATACAGCCTTGGTCTGAAGGGCAAGGCGCACGTAGGCCTCGCTCCGTCGATGTTGGTTGATGGAGACTTTCTGGCGGACGGGGATTCTTGTCGGAGACGTCAGCAATGGCTCTTTCTGGCTATGCTGAAGAGCAGACACGGGGCCTGGAGCTGAATAGTTGGGGATCGCGGGCGGAGGCAGTAGGCAGGTAGGAGTACCCGTCTGGCCAGCTTATCTAGCGACCGACTGAGAGGCGGGCGGTGTGTCCCGGGCCCGTGAGCGGAGAGTGATTCACGGCGGCTCGCAGGCGGACAGCCGGTGCGTGGGGCGGGCAGACGGTGAAAGAGAGCAAGACAGGCCGGGCTGGCCGCAATCACGCATGGAAGGAGGGGCAGGAGCTGCTATTATGCGGAGGTTGCAAGCAAGGCTGCAAGAGGCCGTCAGCTGGTCTGAGGGCAAGTGACTTACTGAGACGGAAGACGTGGGACAGCGCCAGTCGTTGCATGCTGGATTAAACCCGTCTCGCAGTGCGCCGAGGCGGGCGTCCCGTCATCCACGGCGCAGTCCACCTGGGGGGGAGTGTTCGTGTCGCGCGTTTGCACCGCGCCCACTGTTTAGGAAAAGGCAGGCGGGCGCCGGAGAGCATGCAGCGCAGCGCAGCGTGCAGACGATGAAGCCGGCCAGCCTTGGAACAGCGTCGCCGGCGCCTGTCTCTACATCTCTAGTCGCTCGCCGCAGCTCGCCCAGCCAGCATGAGGAGCTCCCACGGTCGCGCAAGGCGGAGAGCTCACTGGCAGAGACAGAGGGCCCGGCACCGTGCGTGTGCAACGGCGACATGTCGACGGGCCGAATTTATCATTGGGAGGGCGGTGCGCGCTGCTCCGAGGACGCTGCATGCACGCAGGCGGGACAGGACAGGGACAGGTGTTGCGAGGATGGAGGGGATGTGGTACCGCGAGAATCCACGTTGCAAATTCTCCATCGGCCTCGCGCATCGCGCTCCTCAAAACGTCCAGGGCTCCAGGGCAGGGCCCGGGCTCCAGGGCTCAGTGCGCCGACCGTGACCGCCCGGGGCCGTCCGATTTCTTCCGCGGCGACACCCCCGAGCTCGCAGCGCAGCGCGTCGACAGAGCTCCCGTCTGCAACAATTGCGGCATTGACCAGCCTTGCCCATCGCCCCAGCATCCAGCTCCGTCGCCGTCACTGCTGCCATGTTCCGCGCTGCGCTGAAGCCCCGCACAGCCGAGGCCGGCCTCCGGTTGCTGGCACATGCCAAAAGCAGCCGCAGCCCTGTCCCGAAAGCTCTCTCCACAGCCCCGCGCTCAGCTCAGTTGCAACCCACGACACCACACGCCCCGCAGCGCCGCCAGTTCTCGACAACGCGCACCATGGCCTCGACGCGCACCGAGAGCGATGCCTTTGGCGAGATCCAGGTGCCCGCCGACAAGTACTGGGGCGCGCAGACGGAGCGGTCCCTGGAGAACTTCAGGATAAACCAGCCGCAGGACCGCATGCCGCCGCCCATTGTCAAGGCCTTTGGGCTTCTCAAGGGTGCCGCGGCCACGGTAAACATGAAATTCGGGCTGGGTACGTCGCAGCACACACATACGTAGCACGCTCCCGCTCCCGCTCACGCTGAGCAGACCCAAAGATCGGAGAGGCCATCCAGCAGGCCGCCGCCGAAGTCGCCGACCTGAAGCTCATCGATCACTTCCCGCTCGTCGTCTGGCAGACTGGCTCCGGCACGCAGTCGAACATGAACGCGAACGAAGTCATCTCCAACCGCGCCATCGAGATCCTCGGCGGCCAGATGGGCAGCAAGACGCCAGTCCACCCCAACGACCACGTCAACATGTCTGCTTCCTCCAACGACACTTTCCCGACCGTCATGCACATCGCCGCCGTCCTGGATATTGAGGAGTCACTGCTTCCCGCGCTAGCAAGCCTCCGCGACGCCCTGAAGAAGAAGAGCGACATGTTTGAGAAGATTATAAAGATCGGCAGGACACACTTGCAGGACGCTACACCCTTGACGCTGGGACAGGAGTTCTCTGGCTATGTGCAACAGCTGGACTTTGGCATTGAGCGCGTCAGGTCGTCCCTGCCGCGCCTCAAGATGCTCGCTCAGGGTGGCACTGCAGTGGGAACCGGAATCAATACATTCAAGGGCTTTGCAGAGGACATTGCTACCGAGGTTAGCAGAATGACCGGCCACGACTTCGTTACTGCACCCAACAAGTTCGAGGCTCTTGCAGCGCATGATGCCGTCGTAGAAGCTCACGGACAACTCAACACGCTTGCTGTGTCGCTGTTCAAGATTGCTCAAGATATCCGCTTCCTCGGTTCGGGCCCCCGCTGCGGCCTTGGTGAGTTGAAACTCCCAGAGAACGAGCCTGGCTCTTCGATTATGCCGGGTAAGGTCAACCCGACCCAATGCGAATCACTCACCATGGTGTGCGCCCAGGTCTTTGGAAACCACGCTGCTACCACCTTTGCTGGATCCCAGGGTAACTTCGAGTTGAACGTCTTTAAGCCTGTTATGATCCGCAATTTACTCCACAGCTCGCGTCTCCTGGCCGACAGTATGAGGAGCTTTGAGAAGAACCTGGTCGAGGGTCTGGAAGCTGATGAGAAGCGCATCGGCTCCTTGCTGAACGAGAGGTAAGTATGGGTTGCACGTATACTGGAATTTACTAACGCACAAGTAGTTTGATGTTGGTGACCTGCCTCAACCCTGTCATTGGTGAGTCTGCTGTATTCGTTTCTTCGAAACCCTTATTGATAGATTCCAGGTTACGATGCTGCCTCCAAAACCGCCAAGAACGCGCACAGGAAGGGTATCACTCTCAAGGAGAGTGCTCTAGAGTTGAAAACAATCAGCGAAGCTGATTTTGACAAGCACGTCCGGCCAGAACTCATGATCGCACCCAAGGACAAGAATTAGAGCTTTGCGCGAGATTTAATCTAGCGAGGGTGATAAGGGTAAGCCTCTGGGTGTGGAGAAGTTCACATGGACATCTCGTGCCGATTTTTGGACTCAGACTAAACTACGCAAGGCGAAGTTTGTCTCTTAGTAAAATAATGTGTATCGTAGAATAGCCTGTAAATATGACCAGGATCTCGGGATCATTTTATACACGTGACTTGACCGAAGTCCCTACATGTATCAACTGAAAACTAGACGGATGAAAGTCATGGGCATGATCTGGCTTTTGTAGTGACGTCTGGAATGGACGCGTAGTAATTCGTGCTACAGCCAAGCCGTCAACGCGCTGTCACGTGATCGCTCTTCTAAGGTTGGTCCCTGCATGTGGAGCCGATCTGCCAAGGTGGTGTCAACCGCGCCGCGCTCCGACGACTTCAACACATTCGCGACCACCCAACCTTCCTATGCCATTACCACGATGCCAGGTCTCTTGAATGGCAGGAAGCGATCCTCTGTCGCTTTAAATGACGAGGACGAGCTCTCAGACGCTTCGCATGGTTCAGCAACAAGTAAACGCGCCCGTCACGCCCGCGACGCGTCCGATGGCCCCGCGCCCACCGGCGCACAGCAGAGATTAAACAGCGACCATTATACCGGCGGAGATGGCGAGGATGCGCACCAGCCCGGCTCTTTGGTGCGGGTGAAGCTCACAAACTTTGTTACTTACACGGCCGCCGAGTTTCACCTAGGTCCCAGCCTCAACATGATCATAGGCCCCAATGGTACAGGAAAAAGTACCCTAGTCTGTGCCATCTGTCTGGGCCTTGGATGGTCGCCTCAAGTAAGACCTTTCATATGTATCTTCAACTCGTACTAACTCCCGCAGCATCTCGGCAGAGCCAAGGATATTGGCGAGTACGTCAAGCACGGCAGCGCTGAGGCTGTGATCGAAATCGAGCTCGCTGCCTCCGAAAAGCAGAAGTCGAACCCTGTCATTTGCCGAATGATCAAGAAAGCGGGTAGCAAGTCGGTGTTCTTCATCGATGGACGCCTCGAATCGCAAAAGACAGTCATAAAGTTAGCGCGATCCTTCTCGATCCAGATCGACAACCTATGCCAATTCCTACCTCAAGATCGCGTGGTGGAGTTCGCACGAATGGATCCCGTTTCGTTGCTCAGGGAAACCCAGCGTGCCGCCGCACCAGACCGCATGCTGCATTGGCACGATGCCCTTAAGGATCTTCGGAGACAGGAAAAGAAATTGGAAGTTGAGCATCGGAATCAACAACATCATCTGACTAGCCTGCAGGCTAAGCAGAATGCCACACGGGAGGATGTCGAGCGGTACAATCAGCGCCAGGAGCTCGTTACCAAATCCAATGCGCTCGAAAAGTGCCGACCAATCATCAGTAAACGTATCCAATCGAGTAAACGTATCCTCGAGGCGGAACTGCACCAATCAAAAAGAGTAATGTCGACAAGCTCGCGTCTAAAATCGACACCGACCAGCAGTCTTTAAATTCGTTCACGACCAGCATTGATGCAGAGAAACAAGCAGAAAGGCAGCGAAAACAGGACATGAACCGGATCGAAAATGAAATCACCAGACTGAACGGTCAACTGGAAAACAACAGGATGGTGTACGACCAAACCGCATTTGAGTCAAAGAAATCGGAGATTCGCACCAGGAAGTCTGCGGCTGCGCAAAGACACGCGGAAATCCTACACGAGATCAAGAGCATCCGCCTCGACAGCATCCGAGAAAGCCAGCTTCTTCAACAGAAGAAGAACGAAAAGGCTCAACTTCAGACGCAAAACGGCCAACAAGCGAATCTTTTGGCGAAACTGTCGAAAGATTCATATGACGCTTGGCGTTGGCTTGAACAGAATATGAGCAGCCTAGGTTTGAAGGATCAGGTCTACGGTCCTCCTATCCTGGTATGTTCAGTACCAAATCCGACATTTGCGGATGCTGTCGAGAGTCAAATCCGGGCAGGAGATTTAACAGCGATTACTTGCACAAACGCAGATGATGCGCAACTGATTCAAAACAAGCTTTTGGGTGCGAAAAGCAATGGAGGTCTAGGCCTGCATCATATCACTATACGCACAGTCTCGCATCCACGGTCTTGGTACCGATCTCCAATGACACCAGAAGAGCTCGAGCGTCTCGGGTTTGAGGGGTTCCTAAGCGACTTCATCCAGGGGCCAGACCCGGTGCTAGCTATGCTCTGCGAGCTCACCAAAATCCACCAAACAGCTTACACCCCCAAACGGATCTCAAACGAGCTTTTTAGTACTCTGCAGAACCGTGATCAGCTTTCAAGATGGGTCGGAGAAACAGAGGTGTATCGAATTGTGAGACGTCGTGAGTACGGGGCTTTGTCTGTCACTGTCAATCCCCTGAAACAAGCACAATATTTTACAGATCAGCCGATCAACACAGCGGACATGCAGCGCCTTGATGCAGATATTATGAATCTAGAACGCGACTTGACCGTTCGCAAAGAGCAGCATGTCGCACAAAATGCAGAGCTGGACAAGGCGAAGGAGCAGCTGAACAAAGCTAACACGGACTTGGTATGATTCTTATATCAGGTTGTAACCCGATGACTCTAACCGTCACCAGGAAGAGGTCCAAGCCGGCCAAGACCGAGCGAAGAAGGCACATGCGGAGTGGCAGGGGCTTCCGCGAAAGATTGGTAAGGTCTTCTATCACATATCTCAAAACACAATGGCTAACATTAAATAGATTCGAAGAAAAAGGAGTGGGAAACGCTCAAAAATCTGAGTCAAGAAACACACGAACGCATTGCGGAAATTCAAGATAGATACGAAGATGATTCGCTCAAAGTTGCTGCACTCATCCTCGAATATGCCGTGAGTTCGTTTCATGCTCGAGAAACGAGCTTGTCCGCTCACCTTGCTTGCAGAAAGCCGTAACACAGTTGCGCACATTACACGAGTCTTCCATAGAGGCCGAGATACGTTTGGTTGAGGCTAAGTCTGAAGTGCTCGGCTTCAAGAATGACAACCAGGATATCCTTAAAGCTCTCGCACATATGGAGTCTTCCATCAAAACGTTGGGGCACACCTTCGAAACGAAGAAAGCGGAATACAAAAAGCTGAAAAAACAGGCGGAACGCCTGGATAGTGGCCTCACAGAGTCAGAGAAAGAGATCATGGAGGAATTCAAGGCCCTGGATTCTTTCGACGAACTTGATCGCGCGATCGCGGACGTTGAGAACCGCCTTGCTGTGATGGCCGAGGGAGACCCGCACGCCATTAAGGCTTACGAAAAGCGAGAACAGGAAATTATCAATTGCCAGCGAAAGCTCGAAGAAGATGAGGAAACGCTGGAACAGACTCGAACCGAGATCAAGAAAATCCGGGAGGAATGGGAACCTGAACTGGACCGCCTTGTAGCCAGAATCAGTGAAGAATTCTCGCACAACTTCCAGAAGATTGGTTGCGCAGGACAAGTCAGCGTATACAAAGACGAGGACTTTGAGAAATGGGCAATCCAAATACAAGTCCGCTTTCGGTAAGTAAAGTAACATAATTATTTTGTGTTTTAGCTAACGCTTTGGCAAGCGAGAATGAAGCACTCTCTGTTCTCAACTCGACGCGTCAGTCCGGCGGTGAACGCGCTGTCTCAACTGGTTTCTACCTCATAGCCCTCCAGGATCTTGCACGGTCGCCCTTCCGTGTCGTTGACGAGATCAACCAGGGTATGGACCCACGCAACGAACGCATGGTTTACGAGCGAATAGTGGACATTGCGTGCCGTGAGCGTTCGAGTCAATACTTTCTCGTCACACCGAAGCTGCTCAACGGTTTGAACTACGATCCCAAAATGAGGGTTCATTGTATTGCGAGCGGTGAGCATATGCCGGATCAGCATACGGATCTAAACTTCCAAAGCTTGGCAAAGAGAGCGCTCACAGTGAGGCAACGCATCACAGCTGCTGTTTAGCTTGGGGCCTACAAGGCGCACCCAATTCGGTTTCGGGAGTGACACATCGGTCTTGTACTAGAGGTGAAGGGCGACCACAGGCGCATTGCGGCATCATAGTGTCAGGCTCTTGGATTAGCACTGGCACCGAGCCTGTACCTCAACCACCCGTCACACCGACGTTCGATTGATGACCACGAAGATTTTACGATCAGGTGCTAGCGTAGCATTTGCATGAATCTATATTTGGTTCTCCAACCCGTTCCGTTGTGCTTGCAATAGTGTGCCGATCGTGTCTCCCGGCGCTCACGGCAACTACGCCTTCAATTCGATACCGCTGATAGAGTTGGCAGTATATCACACGTCAAAACAATAATGCCCTGCTCCCCAGACAGTTGTGATCCTCTTTGCATGGTAGTTTCTTTTGTACCTACGCGTAAAGCGTGGTTGGCTGCTATTATTTAATTCCTTGTACATTGTCCAGGTGCTTGGTTCCGTGAGCCTCGGTACGGCGTATTGCAGTTCGCGGCACTCGGTAGGTTTTAGCGTTGTCGTCGTGCAGGTGCCTCGGTTGAGTGAATTGAGTTCGATTTGTTAGGGACATGGCTCCAATGCATGATGTGCTATGTTAGCATGTTCTAGGGTCCCATGTGAGAATTGTCGTATCGTGTATTGCCTCGTAGCATGAAACGACTGGCAGCGGTCCTCAGAGTTTGGGGTATTACTATTACCGCGGTGATGCCACAAAAATGGTGGTTTGCTGGTATGGTTTGTTGTCTGTTAGGTTTGGGGCTTGGGGTTATGGCAGTTGGTGGGGCTAAAAAAGGGAGAAATGTACGGGGATGGGTGCTTCACAGGACGAGGCGTTTGTGAAAACGGTTCAAGGATGAGAACATGGGAATATAGTATCGAATCGAAGGTAGCTGCTAACTAACACTAGGATATCTCTCTGCGTATCAATCTGCCCACGTTTATTTCTCTCGTAGCTATCATACGCAGTGCCAAGTGTTTGTTCTTTGAACTCGGTCAGCCAGACGAAAGTCTTACTTGATAATGCATCGCTCAAAGCAATGCACAGAATATTTTTGTGATGAGAAAGTGGTTACTTGTTCAGTCCGTTAGACTTTTGCTCGCACAGTATATACATAAGTATCCTTCGTCTCCATACTTTTGTCCTCTGCGTAACCCCCGATCTAGGCATCTAACTAGACATTGCTATCGGAGTCAGAACCCGACTCCACAGGCTCCAGCTTGCCTTGAAGCAGAAGCTTTTCCTCAGCTTCAAAAGCGTCCAGTTCCGCGGCTCGACACCGACACAAAAAAGACCCTTGGCAGCAACCATACTTGCGACACCGTATATCGCAGGGCCCGGGGCGGGCTTCCAACGCAGACTCATCTGAAGCTTCACGACGCTCCGCTGCCGCAGACGTCGAGGGGATATTGTCCAGACCGAACATCGCGGCAGCAGGATCCGCGCTGCCCTTGCAATTGCAGAACTCGTTGCCCTCGGTGTCGCGCCAGCAGCAGTGATGGAATGGACAGTTGCGGCAGCGGGCGCCGGGGATGGCGCCTTCGAATGGAGCAACCGGGCTGCGCTTGTTCATGTCCTCCAAGGGGAGGGAGGCCAGACCGCCCGAACCACCGCAAGGGCACACCCCTCCGATGCAGCACTTGTACCTGATGCAGAGCGCGTCGCATGTTGCCATGGAGGCGGTATCGGCATCGCGGGCATTTGGTGAGTTGTTGTCGGTATTCTGTGAGAGGTCAGTTAGAGGCTGTCGAGCATGGGTGATGAAGTGACGTACGATGGTCGGCAGAGCGGCTGCGAAGGCGACAAGCGCCCCAAGCGCAATGGTGAAGAGCTTCATAGCTTCACGGCGAACTGTAGCTGTGTAGTCGTCGAGAAGGGTGTTTGGGTGTTGTCTGGAAGTGGTATGGAGCGGTTGAAGTGGTTGAAGTTGAAGAGAGTCGAAGTAGATGTGGAGAGAAAGAAGTCAGGTCAACAGAAGTTGGACTTTATATCCTCTCAACCTCGAGATCAAGTGAGAGGCCGCAGAGCCTCAGACGCGGCGAGAGATATCAGCAGGAGAGAAGCGAGGCTGCCTCTGTGACGGAAGAGATGAGCCAGCCCTCAAGGTGCTCAGAGTGAGAGGATATTGTAGGCAGTCTTTCGGCTGCAATATTTCCATCACAAAGTGAGAAACTATATCGTGGAAAATCACTCGACTATGTCATTGGACTTCTCATTGTCCAGTCGAGTGGAGCCTGTCCAGTCATATTGATGCTCTTCGGTGCTGTACCTCTTCTCCTAGTAAGAAGAGCTTGTTGTTGATGTGGATTCGGATGTTGATATTGTTGATGCTGCTGATCCAACTGATAATGATGATACTGCGGACTCAACTGAGCTTGTTGATTCATCTGCTGTTGCTGCTTGAACTGCTGTTGCTGATTGAACTGATGTTGTTGCTTGAACTGCTGTTGCTGATTCAACTGTTGCAGGTTCGACTGTTGCAGGTTCGACTGCTGCAGATTCGACTGCTGCTGATTCGACTACTGCTGATTCGACTGCTGCTGATTCAACTGCTGCTGATTCAACTGCTGCTGATTCAACTGCTGCTGATTCAACTGCTGCTGATTCAACTGCTGCTGATTCAACTGCTGCTGATTAACCCGTTGTACATGATTCAGTTGTTGCGACTGTTGTGGTTGTTGGTTCAATGGACGTGGTTGGTTTTGCACCGTATGTGGAGATGTGGGCGTCAGGAGCACCGAGCGGTTTAATACGTGCTCCAAGTATCGGAGCCTATCGTCCATCTATACATGCATGTGTCAGTATGCCGTGTACTCGAGTGGGGAAAGGCAATGCTGACCTGGCTCAATGCGTTCATGTGCATTTTACGACCATCTTCTATTGAGTCTTTTCTCGCAGCTTCTTCACGAGTCTTCCACTCGTCCAGCATTTTAACCATTTTGTGCACTTCGGCACGGCAGAGCTGCGTTAAGATTTGGGCGCCAACCTTCGGAAGCTCGTCTTTGGTGACCATATTCCTCTGTATGCTTTGTTGCGCAATTTTTAGGTCACTGATATGGCTGGTGTTAAGATCCAGTTGTTCTTCAAACCTGGCGTTCCGGCTCGTTCTCAAAGACATAAATTCTGGGTGATGTCCTGCGTCACGGGTCTGCTTATCCTTTTCGATGGCGGCGACACGTGTCTCCAGGGCTTGGTTTACTGTTTCCAAGGCGTCCAGTTTGTGTCCTTGACTCTTGTGCTCTCGGCGCAGAACATCGCGGTCTTGTATGGTAGCAGCAAGCTTTTCTTCCAAATCCATGTAATTCGTTTTCATGGTCGCGAGTTCGCGCTCGCACTTTTGTGTCTTCTCTTTTCCTTCTCTCGACTCCTTCTCCAACGTGGTGACCTTTTTAAAAAGATTGTCTATCAGGTTCTTGAGTTTGGCCGCCTTCTCATCGCTCGTAGCGGAGGGGCCGTTCTTTTTCAGGTCTTCGTTCATACACTCCAAATTTTTGGACTGGGTTTTCTGAGTCGACTCCCAACTGTTTAACTTGGTTTCTAAGCTTGTCTGCGCCTGCTCAAGACTCGAAGCTTTGGTTTCCAGAGTATCAAGTCTCGGTTTGACATCCGCGATGATGCCTTCGTGAGTTCCCAATTCACCGGCATGCTTCGTGAGTTGGATGTCGTGGTAATTTACTTCATCTTTTATCTGTGTTAGTTGCGTTTTTTGGTCCTGGTACCCATTCGAAACATCAGTGATGCAATCGTGGAGAGGCTTCAGCTCTGATGTTGTGATGTATGGGTCCGTTGCTTGCTTGTGGGCAGGGTCAAGCTTTCGCTTCTTTGCGGTCCCAGATTCGTTCTGCCGCCTCGATGATGCAGCGTTGTCGAATATAACACCGGGAGTGTTTGGTGTATACAGTGGGCGTGGTCGTTTGCGAGATTCCGACATGGCATCCTTTGTTCTTTGTACAGGCTTGGCCGAACAATTCGACTTTGTGTCAGAGCTAGGCCGTCTGACTTGAGATGATGGCGATGAGAAGCCATTCCGTGCTTTAGCGGGGGCGCTGGACGGTTGTGAAGTCCGTGACGGCGTATCAAGAGAGCCACGTTTGACAATTTGGCTCCCCATGGCTATCTGCGGACCAGAGCTGGAGACGATATATATGCCAATTGGTATGATGTTTGAATTGTCGATGAAACGGATGTATCGTAACCCGCCGAGGCACAAGTTCGATGGCGACTAGCAGTTGCTAACGTTCAAGGCACGGCAGCCTATGCTCCTGAGTGAATTGCTGGACGGGTCAAAAGTGAGAGATGTAGGTAAGAGTGAGAGTGTCAGGAAGTTTTCTAAAGCAGCCGGGTGAGTTTAAAGAGGAACAAAGAAGTGGGGAAAGTGGCGAACGAGGCAAATCCGTTTTCGAGAAGCAAGAAGCACTGTGTTTGAAAAAGTCTGTACGACACTATTGCATGTGGCGGTGTGGTGAAAGCTCGCACAATCAAAGGCACGCATGCGGCGGCCCACAGTGTTGTGGCCAATCAAATGCGTGATGGTCGCGTTGCACAAACGAAAAACGAGAATTCAGATTCTCATATCGCGGAGAGTGCAGCTCCAACAGGCCGCGACCACCAATAGTACATGGGCCTGATGCAGAACTTGGGCGCAAGATAACGTCTGTGTGAGACACGGCAGCAATGGTGTGAGTGCTAAAGGGGCAGCGAAGTCGGCAACAAAAAAAACAGACATCTGGACCCCGGTGGTTGCATTTGTAATAAAAGAACAATCGTTTGTCCACGGGCAACTGCGTGATCAAAGCAGCGGGAAGAAAAGGAGAGAAATGAGCTTTTGGTCAGTTTCGTGCGCTTTGACTGCTTGCTCAAGCCCGCCTTCGTATTCACACCTTGGGCATCCATTGATCAGTGAGCTTATTAGAACATGGTGCAAGCAGCTTGATAATATACCTTGTTAGCAACCCAATTGTAGTGGTTTGACGCAGCCACAATCACGGATATTACAAGGCACAGCAGTTGTCTAGGATGTTGCTAGAGGGGCAGGCGGGGAAGCTGGTGGCGATTACCGTGTCCGTGCGCGTAATGCCCGGATTCGCGTAATGCCCGCGCAACACCAGAAGCGCTCTATCAGCGATCAGGCAATAGAATCACCCACAATCAATATTATCACGAGATTTTCTAGAGTAGCACTATATCGATGCTTGCGATCAATTTGCACTATCTATATCTATTAGGAAGCTTGACGTTGCGGCCGCGGCGTGTAGATCTGGTTGGGGCAGCAGATGCGCCCTCTGAGGCCTCCCTATTATCTTGAGCATTAATAACACGTTTCTGACGCTTTCTGCTCTATAGAGCTGGCTGAGAGGCCTTTCTCTTACCCTTTTAGGATAGTTGTAGAGCTTTTTTAGCGTTGCGGGCAGACTTCTGGGCAGCGCGCTGAGCTGCCTTTTCAGCCCTCTCTTTCTCCTTTGCCTCCCTAGCTACCTCTTGCGCAACACGCTTCTCCTGCTGGATTTTCTCCTTATATAGCTTAGCTGCCTTCTTTAGCTCTGCTGTCTTTGCTTTTTGAAGCTGCTGCTGCTTATCCTCCTGCTCCTTGATTGATTGACGAACACGTGCCTCCCTTACTTTCCTTGGTGACTATAAGATAGCCCTACTATGATAATTCTGGCGCTGTTGAAGGTCTAGAGCTTTGCTCTTCTTCTTACGCTTCTTCTTGATAGATAGCGCCTGCCTAAGCCTATCGTTGTTATGCTTAAGCAGCTCATTTTTAACAGATAGGTGGTGGAGTGATTGACGAAGCTTTTGTGTATCCTTGCTACTTTGATCACTCACTGCAGAGCGTACAAGCCTATCCATCTTTCTCCAATCATAATCACTAAGCCCTGATGAGGAGCTATTGCCTGATTCTTGATCCTGGGTGAACCTATTAAGGATAGGATCAGGATTAGGTGGCGATATACCTGTGGCTCTAAAAGAGCTCAGGATAGTTGATTCCTTAAAGGAGACCTTCCACGCGTTCCAGAATAGGGGGAAGAAGTCGCCTTTGGTGATAGAAACTAGGCCCTGGCTTCTATGGAGATATCTTGATAGCTCTGCTGAGTAGGCTGTTGATAGAGGCTTAAACATCGCAACGTTGAGAGGCTGAAGCGTATGAGTTGAATGAGGAGGCAGGATAGCAAGGAGGATCCTATGCTGATCACAGTAGTTGATAAAGTCTATAGTGATGTGGGATCTATGGCCATCTATGATTAAGAGTTGATATGATTGGCGGGTCTTCTCTTTTGTGCAGCGATTAAATACCTGTTTAAGCTAGGCAAGCCCAATATTGTTGTTCGTCCAGCTAGAGGGTGATGAGGTGATAAAGACTTCTTGTTCTCCTGCCTTAATATCCTCTACCTAGCTTGATTGGATGCCCTTGTTTGCAGCCTTATAGATGAGGCTTAGCGGTAGAGCTGATCTATTAGCGCAGATACATGCTAGGAGCGTAATCTATGCGCGATTGCCATCCTGGAGCGATGCCCTAACTTCCTTCTTCTCCCACATTTGTCTGCTGAATATCCGTTTTGATCTACCCACGATACTGATCAGGAAGCCTTTTTCGTCCATATTGTAGATATAACGAGGATCTATCTAATACTAATTGATCTTGCTGTGTAGGAGGTTGAAATAGAGGCGATATTTATTCTCTGAATTAGCTTTGTGGCGATTGCTGTCTATGCTGACTGTCTATTGCGAGATAAGCTGAATGCTGTGTTGGTTGATAAAGCGGGTAACCTAGCTCTCGCTGACTGGCTCCTTTGCTATAGTAGAGGCGAAGTTCTGTATCATCTCTGTAGTGGGAGGTATATATCTCTCTGTAAGTCCTTTGATATATTGTACGAGCTCCTGCTCTTGCTGTAGGTTGAGTTTCAGCTGGTTGATATTCTTGACCTGCCTGGGGCGCGTTACCCCTCGATGCCTTCGACCCAACGTAGATCGTTCAAGCCCATGCCTAGCAGCAACTTCTGTATATGAAAAATCTTCTCCTGGTTCTCGCGATTCTATCTCATCAATCGCAGCCTGATATGGATCCATAATGGTGGAGTTATCGCGTGCTGAAGTTAGGGTGTTTTGGTGTTGCGCGGGCATTACGCGAATCCGGGCATTACGCGCACGGACACGGTAGTGGTTGGTTGGAATGCCATCTGGAAGCAAACACGGCTCGACCTGTCTTGTCACGGCAGAACTGGTACATATGCACAGCGGCTATCTGCTGCGCGGTTCCAATATGCGCTTTTTTAAAAGAGAGAATCGAGTTGTCGATTTTGGTGCGCTGCGCTACGGCTCCGCTTCCGTGTGCCGGCGACTCTACTCAAGACACCCCCACGCCTTCGTGAACTGTCTTGTCACCTTTGTGCAGTGTGCATTAATGTGCATCAACCACTTTTCGATCACTGCCGTTCCTTTCGGTAATCATAGCCAATGATCTGGGTAACACGACATGTCGTGGGATAAGCAAGCACTTGAGACCTGTTAAATTTGGGGTGTCACAGCACATGAATCCCATTCGCTGTGGATACACAACAGCAAAAGGAAAGAAAAGAAAGCGCTAGAGCGGTGGACAGCACTGGTGGTGGAGAGACAGTCATTACGTGACTGAATAGACAACTGCACAGCAGTCTCAAGTGGCGTTCCAACGATTCCTATCTAACGCCGACGAACAGGTTTTGCAAAAGAAGCAACGCCTCCAAGTTTGCTTTAGTAACGATAGCCGCGCGTGTTGTTGAGACCTGTCGCGCGTTACGGGTGAAAGTGCGAATAACGGCTGAGACTATCTGTTCGGACTTTAATGTTGCTGTCGTCCCCGGGCACGATAGGTCCAGCTGAGAGTCGGTGTCTGGACTTGGAAGGCCGACGGCCGAAGGTTGGAGGCGAAGGAGAAGAAGAATACAGATTCTATTGCTTCAGCGCGCTGCTTTTTTTTTTTTTTGGCTGTACAGTGTCCGTGCGCGTACCGTGCCTTGGCAGCCTGTGCGCAACCCCAACGTGATCGCGATGTCAATAATATAAGGCTGTAGAGCTCTATACAAAAGCAATTATCGCGAGATTTTCTAGAGTTAGGTTCTTATAGAGCTATAGATAATTGCTAGCTAGTCAAATTATAGATATTTGCTTAGTATTCTAATTATTTAGCCACTACGCGATACTAGCGTTAATAGCGCAAATGCCGCCACATTAACGCGTACAGGCACTAGCGTAGATTTTTTCTTCTTAATAGGTAGAACAGTAGACTTTAAAGCCTTTTTTTTCCCCTTTTTAGCTAATTTAATGCGATTTTAAAGTTGTTAATTAGCCCTACAAGCCTATTAATTAAGGCGTCGCTTAGCAGCCTGCTTAGCTCTCTCCTTAGCGCGCGCATCTCTAGTTACTGCCTACACAACGCGCTTCTCCTATTATAAATAAGCTTTAAGCTATTTATTAGCTATATAAATCTCTTACTACTAAGCTTTTTAAAGTTGTAACTATTGTTTTTTAGTCTCCTATTAGCTAAGAGACTCACGCGCCCTCTATACGTAGGCAGGTAACTAAAAAACTACTCCTTTATACCGCTTATTAGGTTGCTCTAAGGGCAAAGTCTTGCCTTTTATTTAACGCTATTTCTAGTTTATAAGAGCTTTTTAGAGACTCTTATTTTTATACTCTAGAAGCTACTTTTGTATAGAGATTAAGTGTATTATCTAGCTTAGCTTACGCGACTTCTTAGTTGCGATATTCTTAATAGTAGAGCGCAATAGTCGCTCTATTTTATGCTAATCTAACGCGCTAAGTATTAAGGTAGAGCTTACTAGTAATTTTAGCTCTAGTAGAGTCTCTTTGTTAAACCTTTTAAGAATAGGCGTAGGATCTGGTAGCAAGATACCTATACACTTAAAAGCTTTAGTAATTAATTATAGTGTAACTAATATTGTCTAGGCCTTCTAAAATAGTATAAAGAAGTCTCTTTTAGTGATTATTAATAGTCCTTAGCTCCTATAGAGATACGCAGAGAGCTTATTAGAGTAGGTAGTAGAGAGAGACTTAAACACGCAGATGTTAAGAGGCTGCAGCGTATAAGTCGCATGAGGGGGAAATATCGCAAGGAGGATCTTATTCTAATTGTAGTAGTTAATAAAATCTATAGTAATATAAAATCTATACCTATTAAGAACTAGAAGTTACTACTACTATTAAGCCTTCTCCTTTATATAGCGATTAAACACCTATTTAAGCTATTAAAGCCCTATCTTATTATTTAACTATTTAGAGGTTAATAAGATAATAAAGACTCTATAAGAATCAACGATAATTTTTTTAATCTAGCTTAATTATAAAGTCGCAGTGTTAGATTAATAGATTAGCACTAGATTAATAGTAAATCTGTTAGCGCATATATATGCGATGAGCAAGATTTACTCATAGCTGCCATTCTATATAGATTGCCTTGCTTAGCGACTCTTATATAGAGGCCTATCGAAGATTCTTTTTAAGCGGCTAGTAATACTAAAAAGGAAGCCTTTCTTGTCTATATTATACATATGCTAAGGCTCTACGCTATACTTTATAATTTTCTTATATAGAAGCTTAAAGTAGAGCCTATATTTTGCCTCTAAATTAGCTTTGTGGCGATTACTATTAAGCCTAGTTATTTATTATAAGACTAAGTTATCTCTGTGTTACTATACAAAGCAATTAACCTATAATATAGAGACAGCCTTTTTAGCTATAGTAGAGGCAAAGCTTTGTAGTATCTGCTATGTAGGTAGAAGGCTATGTTTAGTAAGGCTTTTAATATATTGTATAAGTTTAGATTCTTATTATTAGTTAAGGTTTTGCTAGTTAATATAGGTAGCTGCGCGGAGTACGCATATTGCTTTATGCCTTCTAATTAATATAGATCGTACAACGTTAAATCTCTTTGCAATTTAATTATATAAGAAAGTTTTCCCTAGTTTTTACGATTCGATTACTGCAATCGCAGCGTTAATTAGGTCTATATTAGTGGAGATATTATGCGTTAAAGTAAGACGCGATTATGTTAGAGTTATGTATAGCGCGACGCTGCGTACAGGCTGCTAAGGCACGGTAATGCGCATGTTCGCGTAATGCGCACCCTAACAAAAATCCTCCCTACTTTTAACACTATATAACTTTACTAATATAGCACTAATTAATAACGCGCTTATAGAGATAGAAGCGCTATAGCCTAGCGAAGAATTCTTATATAAGAAAATAGCTAGTAAGTATAGTGTGTGGCGCTCTACCTTAACACAAAGACATAAGGCTAGAATATAGTTATGCGTAGATAAGGCAATTAACTAATAAAAGCTTACTCTATAATAAGAGGTAGAGCTTATTAAATATATAGAAGGATTTACAGCGTATTACATACTACCTATAAGAGAGATAATATAAAATTTCGCGTTAATAATAGCTAAGAAGCTAGTAAGTAAGAGCTAGATTACGCGCTTTATTAACTAATATAGTATTTATCTTATCTCTTAATAGGTAGCTAGTATAGACAGTAATCGCTACTAAGCTAACTTAGAAGATAAATATAGCCTGTATTTTAATTTCCTAAGTAATAAAATTAAAGAATATAATATTAAGCCTTGTTACACATATATTATAAATAAAAAGGGCTTTCCTATTAGTGTTATTAGCAGATTAAAACGCGTGTTTAGTAGGCAAATATAGGAGAATAAAAAGGTTATAGCGTCTCTTTAAGATAGCTCTTATAACTAGATTATTCTTCTAGCGTGTGTGTGTGCTAATAGATTAGCCTTACTACTAAGTCTTATTTATTAGGCTACTAATAATAGTATATAATTAAGCTAGGTTAAGAATATTAAGATAGAAGAATACTTAGTATATATTTCCTTATTACCTTTAGGCTAAACAAATAACAATATTAGCCTTGCCTGGCTTAAGTAGGTGTTTAATCGCTACACTAAGGCAAAAGCTTAATAGTCTTATTAGTTACTTATTCTTAATAGCTATAGATCTTATATTACTATAGATTTTATTAACTACTATAATAAAAATAGGATTCTTTTAGTAATACTTCTCCTTATTTAACGCATACGCTTTAGCTACTTAATATAGTGCTCTTTAAGCCTCTTTTATTAGTATACTTAGCTAAGCTTACAATCTACCTCTAAAAGAGCTAAGGCCTAGTCCTAATTAAGAAAGACGACTTCTTTTCTCTATTCTAGAAGGCTTAGATAAGCTTCTTTAAAGAAGAGATAATCCTTAAGTCTTTTAAGACCACTAATATATTACCTTTTAATCTAAAGGTTATACTTAAAAGATTTACCTAAACTACCTAAGATAAGTAGAAATTATAAGAGAGCTCTATATTAGTACTTAGTAAATCTAACTAGCGTAAACTAAATCGCCTTATATAAGCTATAGTAGAGGATTAGGGTAGTAAGGACGCGTAGAAGCTTAGCTGCTTACTCTACTATATCTTAGTTTAAAATAAGCTACTTTGCTATAAAATCTATAGGCTTAAGGAGTTACTAAGAGTTAAGAAGACATATAAGAAAAAGAGTAAGGCTCTTAACCTTTAGTAATATTAAGAGTACTATAGGGGGGCAGTCCTCTAGTTACTAAAGAAGATTAGGGAGGCTTATATACGTTAGTCTGTAAAGAAATAAAAAGAGAAGGAGCAGAAGTTTTAAAAAGCTAAGATAGTAGAGTTAAGGAAGGCAGCTAAGCTATATAAGGAGAAAATTTCAGAGGAGAAGCAGGTGGCGCAAGAGGAGGCTAAGAAGATAAGGGATAGGAAAAAGGCTAAGAAGGCTGCAGAGCGCGCTCGCTAGAAAGAGGCTTATAATGCAACAAAAGCTCTACAATCTATCTAAAAAAGTAAAAGAAAGGCCTCGCAGCTATCTATATAGAGTAATAAGCGTTAGAAACGTGTAGTTAATGCTATAGCTACTTAGGAGGCTTTAGGTGCCGCATTAGCAGCTCCACCTAAAACTACGCAGCATAGCTATAACATTAAGCTTCTAAGTAAATATAAGTAGCACAGGTTAATCGCAAGCATTAATATAGTACTTTACTAAAATATCTTGTGATATTAGCTACTGTATGTAGCTCTACAGCCTCGTTTTTTGTAGAGCTATTATGGTGTTGGGGTGCGCATTACGCGAACATGCGCATTAACTTACGCGCACGGACACTGTACCCCTTCTGCACTCTCTAAAGGCGTTTTCCCGTGTACCCCAAAGTGCGCGAAGTTTCGTCTCTAAATATTGCTTCAGGCAACGACCAAACACGCATTACTTCAATGAAGTCGCGATTCATGGGGTACACATAGACTAGTCACCACTGCAAGACTGGATTAAGATTGCAACAACAGTGTGTCTGATAATGGAGCGGTTATGTTCAGGGCGACAGTCACGCGGCCTGTCTCTGTTGACTCACGACCCACTATAAACGAGTATATATGAACAGTGGGCTACTCGGACACCATAAGGATAACCACTGGGAGTCTAGGACCATGGACCAGTCTCGGAGAAGTTGAAGTCCTCTGATGAAGCTCATCTTAATCTTACAGTTATGAACCACGAACAAATACCAAAGAGACCCTGAACAAACACTCACACGACAAATTGGACATGGGTCCCGATGGAACGGACCGAAGCCATGCTACCGGTCTTCTAAACGAGCAATCCTCCTCTTCGCACGAGTTTGCATTCCGAATACCAATGTACCAGATACGAAGAACGCAGCGCTTGCGCAGGAGATGCAACGAAGGAACGGAACACGCCTCAAGAAGAATTGGGGATGTCGATCCAACGATGAGTCTACCCACTCGAAGCTGTAGTAACAAAAGCAAAGTGTCAGACCAGGTCGACGGAGAAGAGTGAGCAAGGATTTAGTAGGATTTGACAGTATTGTCGCTCATCTTGCATGATCCTTTGTGACCTGTCAGACTGTGGCCGGAACGCTGACGTGCTCCCAATTCGATAGATCTTGTCGCGGAGTTTTCCATTTGTGGGTATATTGCACAGGTACCGTCAGCATGCTTTATTGCTCATTATAGCTTCACCTGGGGCGTTGAAGGTAAGCTGAATGCAGTCCGCGGTAGTATGCCCAAGCTACACCAGCTCACAGAAACGTTTCGGCAAACCCACAGAGCTTCCCGAACAACGCATCTCTTTCCCATCGCATCCAGCTCCGGTAACGGCCCACTCGATACGAGATCCGAGGCACAACAAGTGACACCGAGCAACAGACCACTTCGGGTCCATCCTTCCACGATCCTTGTGACGTCCTTGCATACTACTAACTAGGTAGACGCCCTCCAGGCCGCATGCGTACACATAGACTACACGACATCAGACATCTGTAGACGCCATCCGATGACGCTAGGAGGCTACCCGGTTACGTTCAAGGTAGCATCTTCGCCGGAATATCATCGGCAAACAGATGGCCATCTATCCCCGACACTTGCAGGTGGGGAAGAGCGAGAGTAATGGAGAGAGTGTTTCGGCCGCTTTCCGGGAGGATCCGAGACGGCGAGGTACGGATACGAAAGCCTCGTTCCGCATGATACACGAGGAGGAGTACCGTACGCCTCTACCGATCTTGCACCGACCAGGGAATCCGGGCATGATGGGAAGCCTGGAGGGAGGGATTCTTCAAGCCCAGAACTGTCATGTCGCAAGAATGTTATCCAAGACGACGATGACAATATTTTCGCACCACTGATGTATCTGCGATCCGTAGCGCAGAGTCGCAGATTGCCAGAACAACATTAGCTCTCCATCGGCGCGTCCGAAACCCCGAAGAAGAAACGGCCTCAACTGAGCGTTGACAATCCCAGCATCCGACATCGTGTATGTACGACGGCAGGTCTTCCCCTGAGATCTGAGCGCCCATGTCGCGTGGCAGCGGCATTGCACTTGGGCAAATCAAGAAGGAGCCGAGTATCAAGATGCCCGGGACTGGTCTACACAGGGCGAATTACTGGGCCACGGAGACGGATCCGTCCGTCCGGGTGCGGGACGCTGCACGGTACATAATCTGTGAGTAAGTACCTTAGGTAAATACTGTAAATAAATAAGGCGTAACATTTCCCAACCTTTCCCTTGAGATCGTTGACTTTACCTAGGGTATCCCTCTCAATCAAAGACTCGGCCTTGCTTCATTTTTCAGCACTTCCCCTACATACCTTCTTCATACTGACTCATTCGAGCTTCGAACAAGCTCTCACGAGTAATTTTGTAAATTTACCCACCTGGGTTTGGGAACATTGCACTGTTCCGCATGGCGTATATCCGCTAGTGGATGTAGGCTCTCGGTCCGAATCCGCACATACATGCACCCTTGCCAGATCGCGCCTGACACGCAACGTACGCTAGTTAGCTCATGATGAACAGTGATGGGGGATGAGTACGATGAGCGATCGCTGAGCGAATGAGTGAGTAATAGGTGAGCGAGTAAAAAATGAGTTAACTGGGTAACGCTCATTTTACTTATAAGTAAAATAATAGAATTTAATAAAAATTATATTTTTATAATCTAGAGAAAACACTAAAAATTTTATATATTAGGACTTTAGTAATAACTATTATAGTTAGCTTATAATTTAGCTTTAAAGCTAGTAAGTTTAAAAAAATAATATAATATATAATAATATAAAATATAAAAACCTTAATAGTATATTATATACTATATTTTTTATAATTACCTTTTTCACGCTCTTTTTAATTACTAAGCAGAGGTCTCTGCTTTTTTGTCATGTTATTTGAGATAAAAGCCTTTCTCGTCCTACCCCTAGGTAGATAAAATTAACGCCACATTCTAATAGTTTATTATAAGCTTCTAAAATAGCTGCAGCTAAAAAAGAATTAAATTATTCTATATTACTAAGAGTATAACGTTCTAAATTTTATATAACTTTAGTTATATAAGGTATAGTATAACATATTCTATTAGTAGCCCGGACAGATTAGTCCGCCAGATAGTTTTTCTTAGCAACTTCGAGGTCCCTTATAACTTATTATAGAACACTACCAACGTTACTTTATAGTAACTTATAATAATCTACTATAACTTATAATATACTAATTTACTATTTAATTTACTTTTTATGTTATGCAGCCTCTTTACGCGGCTATAGCAGCCGCGCAAAGCTAAGGAGTATTTCTTAGCAGTATAAACTTATAACAAGACTCCCTATAATATATAATATATTATCTACTATACTATATATAGGTAATATATAGTATACTTATTATAATTTATAGTAAAGTATACTATATCTTACGTAGTACTTTATCTAATTTTTAGTTACTAAGTGCATACTATTATAAAATAAAGTTAACCTGTTATTTTTAGCCTTATAGTAACCTATAATAAAATTACTCTAATTTACTATTAACACTATCTAAAAATAAGCTACTAAGGATAATATCTAACTCCTTCTCTATCTCTTTATCTATCTAATAGATCCTTGCGTTATGCCTAGACTCTTTGCACCTTCTATAGCGGCGTTATATTAAGGAACCTACCTCTTCCTTACTACTACCTCGCGCCCTTTTTAATAACTTTACTCTAATAGAAGGGCTTTCTACTCCTAAATCTACTCTCTAAGTAAAGCCTAGCGTTCTACCTTTCTAAATGCGCTTTCTTTTACGTGTTTTTTACTTTATTAGAATCTTAATTTACTCCTTAAGTTTCTTAATATAGGTCTTTTAAAGTACACTATAGTAAAGCATAAGTTTAGTACCTTTTATAAGCTATAAGTAGCTTAATTTAATATTAAGTAAAAACTAAATAAAAGAGTTGCGTATAAGCTTTAACTAGAATCTAAACTTAAGGGTATTACTTAGGGTTCTGGCTTGCTATAGTGTATCTAGTAGGGTACCCTAAGGTGGAGTATAAATACGCATATTAAGGCGATCTACTACTACTAATATATTTAAAGGAATAAGCCTAAAGGCCTTAAAAGCTTTTTTATAGTTTTCTAGTGTAAACACATTAAAAAACGTATTGCGAAAGGCTAGTAGAAAGCCCTTTTTATTAATATAAAAGACGCGTTAGCGCGCTAAGTCCTATACGCACTAGAAGTACTTTAGCTTTAGTAGCACAAAATAGACTATATTAAGCGGCTAGAGGATATAAGATAAGTGCGCTAGTATATAAAGTATTAGAATCTTTTATTCTAGACAATAATCCTTAAAATCCTAGGAGTAGTAGCTCTTATAGCTATCTAGAATAAGTAACCTCTATAACTCTACTATACGCGGTCTTGTATACGCGTTAAAGTACTTTAACTACATAACTCTAAGCTTATTATTAGTCTAGCTAGTCTTAGAGACTAAGAGCTTCTAATTACAGGGGATACTAGTCTCTTTATACTACGCTAAGATATAGACTTGCCCTTTATAGATAATAAATGGCAGAGTAGTATACCTAGTAGCGCAAATACTCTAAATTACTATAACCTACTTACAGTTATCTAGCTAAATAAGCGTAGGTTAAGAACGTCTTTCTAAACTAGTTATAACCTTTATTAAGCTAATAACCCCTATCTAGAAGCCTATCTTATTAAAGTTATAAATATCTTTATCCTATACTCTATACTTAGCTTTTGTGTCCTTTACTAGCTAAAACCACGCGTTTATAATCTCTAGGTCTTCCTATTATATTCTTTATTAGTCCTTCGCTTAATTAAAAGCTATTTTAAGCTTAGGTATACGCTTTACAAAGTACTAAGCCTAGTATTATCCTATAGGGTCTCTATACTACGCAGCTAGCAGTTTGTTAGCTATATTTTCTACCTTATCTAGCTAGAGTACAAATCCTCGCAAATCTAGGTTGAGGATATACTATATAAGCGTCTACTCTTTAGTTGCGATAAGCTTTGCCATACCTAATTATATATCTACTTAGGCGGTAATTCTGTTAATTTAATTACTTAGTATAGACTTTAGAATATTATATACTATAGCAGTGCGTCGTAGGCTTAAAATTTACTTATTCTAATAGGCGTAAAGGGCAAGCTTAATTCTACCTTCTTAATTAGATAATAACGCGTTGTGTTATTAAGACATTATAATTTATAGTAAAGCGTTGTGGTCTTAGCAAAAATTATCCGGGCTACTAATAGAATATGTTAATAAATAGTATAATAATTACTAGCTTGTAGTTTTATAGTAGGCCTTTTAAAAGTTTTTAAAATATCTCTAATAAAAATTAAATAATTCTATTCTTTGTTACTAATATAACAAGTATCTATATTAATATTTTTCTTTTTAGAATTAGTAGATTCACTTAGTTTCTTCAATAATATATTTATTTCTTCTCTAAAATTAATAAATCTATTAAGCATATTATACGTAGAAAGCCACCTAGTACTATTATCTTAAATTAAAATTTCTATACTATTTTTATTAGGATTTCTCTCTTTTACTATATATTTAAAGTTATTTTATAAAAGGTGATTATATCTAATAGCATTAATAATACTTTTTATAGTATTAGGCAATATATTAATAGTTATATAGAAACTTCCTAAATTAGGATTTCTATTTCTTAAATTATTTATAGTATTATTAGAAGTAAAAAAGTATAAAATAAAAAGGTATTCCTAGTTATATTTAAAATATGTGCTATATATTTAGTATCTATTATATCTATATTATTTTTTTAATTAAAACTTATTATTTCTACTAAGCTATTAATAGGGAGGCATTATTACTAGTAATGGATAATAATTTTTCTTATTTTATACTCTTTTAAAATAGTATTTAAAAAATTATATAAAATAGGGCTAGTATAGGCCTCTACACTATTTAAAGTCTTAGATCTTAATAAAAAGTTTTCTAGTTTAAAATTATTATTATAATAATGTATAGTAATAGCTAAAAAGTCTATATTATTACTAAAATTCTCAGTGTCTAACATAATAGAAAATCTACTATTATTATTATTTAATAAAAGTTTAGTATACTTAGCTTTCTCTTTATATAATATATCTATATTCTCTTTTAAAGTACGTCTACTAATAGTAGATAAATTATCTTCTAAATATTTCAATAAATTATTAAAACTATTACTTTCTACTAAACTAAAAGATAAATTATTACTAATTATAAAGTGTAATAAAAATCTTCTATAGTCTTTGCTACTAAATAATACAAAACTAGGTCTTTTATTTAAAAGATTAGTACTAGTAGATAAATTACTAGAAAAACTACTTTCTTCTAAATTAGAACTAGTTTCTCTACTATTTCCTATACTATTATTTAATACTTAGGAAGAGAAACATCGCAGACCTTTTAGTATACGGTACAATTATTTAATAATAATCTAGGATGTTTCTTTTTGTAGTGTCTTTTAAAATTACTAGTATTAATAGGCTAACTAGATTTAGTATTATAAATATAATTATTACAATTTATTAAAATTCTTTTACTATCTCCTTCTTTAATAGGTACTAACTCTCTAGTAAATAGTCTATTCTTAAATAACTTATTACTATCTTCTAAAGAAGGTAAAGTAAAATTAGGAGAATTAATAGATACGTTTTTACTAATATTATCCATATTAATTATTATATAACAATAGATAAGTTATTAAAGTATATAAATAAAAGTAAATTAGTTTTAAAGCTAAACGTATAAAGAATAACTATAAAAGGTAACTTATAAAAAGTAACTTATAAAAAGTAACTTATAAAAAGTAACTTATAAAAAGTAACTTATAAAAAGTAACTTATAAAAAGTAACTTATAAAAAGTAACTTATAAAAAATAACTTATAAAAAGTAACTTATAAAGTATAACTTATAAAAGGTAACTTATAAAGTATAACTATAAAAAGTAACTTATAAAGTATAACTTATAAAAAGTAACTTATAAAGTATAATTTATAAAAAATAACTTATAAAGAATAACTTATAAAGTAAAGCTAAAGAATAACTTCTAAAATATAACTTATAAAAACTACCTTATAAAATAGTTATAGTAGTAGAAAGTTTATGATATAAAGTAGTAAATATAACGCTTTAAATATATAAAGTAAAAGATATAAAAGTATTATAAAAAGCAACTTATAATAGATAGTAAAAGAAAGAGAAGTACTCTTTATATATTCTTCTTCTTATATTACTAATCTATATTAATAATATAAAGTTTCTAGAATAGTCTATAGTATTCTAGAGAATTCTATTAGTAATTAGATATTACTAATTCTTAGTAATAGACTTATAATTACTAATAGAATCTTCTAGAACTAAGTAGAAACTTTAAGAAACTTCTAGAACTTTCTTAATTACTAAACTATATTAGTAATAATAAATTCCTAAAATAGTCTATTAGATTCTAGAAAGGTCTATTAGTAATAAGCTTATAATTACTAATAGAATTATCTAGAACTAAGTAGTAACTTTAAGAAACTTCTAGAACTTTCTTAATTACTAATCTATATTATTAATTATAAATTTCTAGAATAGTCTATTTAAATCTAAAAGTTCTATTAGTAATTAAATATTACTAAGTATTAGTAATAAGCTTATAATTACTAATAGAATCTTCTAGAACTAGCTAGAAGGTTCTAGAGTTTTTAGATTATTAATCTATATTAATAATATACTATATTTATAATCTATTCTAGTATATTTTTAAAACTTCTATATTAGTAATAGAAGTTTAGATTTATAAGCTTAGAATATTCTAGAATAAGTAGTATATCTATATAAGAACTTTTTCTTCTCTTATTCTTTTCTTAACTTTTAAGTTAATAACTACTTTATTTATTATAACTACTATTATTACTCCTACTACTATTACTACTATTATTATTAAGTCTTTATTAAAATGCCTACTTTATCTAAGCCTTACTCTATTAGTATTACTATTAATAATAGTACTATAGTAAAGTCTACTAAGTTAGACTCTACTATTAAGACTATGGTTTTTTTGCGACTAAGAGGTTTCTAATAAAAATATTACAATAATAGTAGTTATTCCTCCTGCTGTTGTTAACACAGAAAAGCGTTTTAAGATAGTGTTAATAAAAAGAGGTTTTATTAAGGTAATAATTAATAACTATAAGAGCTTAAATACTAAAAATGGCTCTATTATAATAAAGTATCTTAATACTCTAAGGATTATTTATTAATTAAACAAGACTTAAGTATTATAATAATACTGGATATAATTCTACTCTAGGTAAGTTTATATTTTCTTCTCCTTTTTTAAACTTTATTACTAACTATTAATAGGTCTATTAAGAAATAGTAAAATAGATCTAGAGTACTTATTTATTATAGAGGATTTCGTCGCATTGTTTATTTAGTGTCGATTACTCTTTTTAACCCCATTTTTTTGATTTGAGCCTGCGTAGGTTAGGATAGAAAGGCCGCTCTAGTCTAGCGCCTAAAAATATAGTCTACTAGTCTCCGCTAATATAATAATAGTTTATAAGAATAGTTTATAAACTATGCACTTACTCTACTATTTATAAGTACTCTAACACTATTAATTTACTTAAAGCGTGTATAGCAAACTAAGCTCTATTACTACTATTATTAACTACCTTCGGTATAAGGGGCCGATTTGCACGTGCTAACGAATAGTTCCTAATTTATCTCGCTGCTTTACCTTTTTTAATGCGTTTTTAGTACACCTATAGCTTTTCTTTATAGCGTTGTACTGTATACTAAAAGATCTGTAATGTTTCTCTTCCTAATTACTATTATTAGCAACTGCGCTGTATTTGCGCGCCGCTTATACAACACACTTATATATTACGCTTATCTAACGCTATAATAACTATGAGAATCTAACGTATCTACGCAATACTCTCCTCCCCTAGTAACTTATTAATAAATATCTTCTTCTTTTTCCTCTTAATTCTACCTTCTATTACTGCCTTTCTAACTAGCAGCAATGCAAAAAACTATAGTAAGAACTTTACTTTACGCCTCTAGTTACTAATCTATTACTAGCCTAACTAGTATACTAGAACTACCTTATATAGAGTAAAGTATACCTTTTACTTTCTATTAATAATCTTCTAGATAGAATAGTACTTTAGTATAGACCTAGTGTTTTTAGACAGATAAATTAGAGCGTACTTTTAGGCAGTATTAGTATTAGTAGCAGTATTAGCACTAAGGCCTAGAAAAATAGTAGGTAATAGAATAATAGTAGTAGAAGTCTTAAGATTAACTTTAATATAAAGATAGAGCGTTAGTATACCTATAGTGTATAAATTTCTAGTATATATCTTATAAGTAGCATAAACCTACTATTATAGCTATTACTTCTAGTAATATTTTTAGAAATAATAATAAAAGAAATAATAGTTGTAGCGTTATACAAGTTATAGCGCTAGCGCTATTATTTTATCTTTCCTTTCTAACTCTAAACTAGTATAGTAATATAGCCTTACCTATAGTTTTGTATATAGATTTTTTTTAGTTAAAGTAAGCGTGCTAAGCTTACTTAGTAAGCTTATAACGCGCTAACTCTTTTTATTAACACTATCTTAAAACGCTTTTCTATATATATAATAGTAGAAGAAATATCTACTATTATTGTAATATTTTTATTAGAAACCTCTTAGTCGCAAAAAAAAAAACTATAGAGGATTTATTTTACTTATGGGAGCCTCCGCGCCAAGACTCGCTTAGCGAGTTTAAACGCGCTTTTTTTGTAAGTACCTTTTTACGCTCTTTTTAATTACTAAGTAGAGGGCTCTACTTTGTTTGTTATGTTATTTGGAATAAAAGCCTTTGTTATTCTACCCCTAGGTAGATAATTTAACAACACATAGAAGATAATAATAAAGACTTAGAACTTTATAATACGTTTAAAAGTCTTAATACTTATCTTATCTATAGAAGTATTCTTTTTAAAGACTATAGTAAGTAACTTCTATAATTATTTATATTTTATACTTATTAAATAGGTACTCTATAGCTAGCTATATAGACATTAATATCTAATACTCTATACTAGTAAGTGTAGAGGGTGTATAGGATAATTATATAAGGAAAGAAAATAACATAATAGAACTAACTTAGTATTAATTACTTGTCTCTAGAGAGAGTGCGAATAGAAAGGAGAAGATCCTACGACGCATAGACATTATATAATCCCCACATAATACTATTGTGCAGTAATATTAAAACCTTAATACCTTTAAGTGCCCTTGCCTATATAGTATATAGACACTAGCAACTTTTTATTTTAAGGTTGCTATTAGTAGTTCTCTCTTCCTCTGCACAAACTATCTACTTGCTAATATTTACTCTATCTATTTATTATTTCCCTATTTGTATATTTTCTACTTTAGCTAGTTTACTCTAGTTAATAAAAAGATTCTATTAAGTAACTATTTGTTATACTTTGCTGCTATTTGTTAAAGGCGCGATTAGGCTTATTAGTAGTAGAGTAGCAGTCTAGCTAATAGCGGTTAAGGGTAAGATTGTGTAGTTAATAATAAGATTATAGCGATAATATATTATTTATATAGAGTTCTTTTTACTTAGTTTATTCCTTATATAATAGGTAGACCTATTTATTTTATTTATTTAGGTAGCAATATTAGGCAATTATATAATATTAGATAAGGAGAAGATAAACACTAGTAAGGGGTAGGAATTGCAACTCTAAATAGAAGGGAAAGGCATATAAGGTGGGCTTTTCTCCCTTTATTCTTCTCTTTTTTATTCTCTACTTTAAATATCTTTCTATATATATCCCTCTTTTCTAGCTCTTTTTTCTTTTTCTTTATTAAGCTAATCCCCTATTTTATATAGTGCTAAACTGTGTCTCTTATTATATAATATCTTGTCTTTATATAGTCCTAACTTACTATAGATAATAGCACTTGTACTAGCTAGCAACTAAGTTAGCTTTTTTAGCTTTAATCTTATTATATATAATCTTCTAAATAGAAAAATGCGTATTATTATTTTTACTAGTTCTTATACAAACTATATATTCTTCTAGAATATTTCTATTACTATAAGTTTTCCTATTCCTTATAGGTTTGCTTTTAGATAGATGCTAACTTTTAAAATAGGCTTAGGAACTTAATATTGCGCATATGCCTTTATATAATATTAATATTATTCTTCTAGCTAGTATAGACCTATATCTATAGGCTGCTAAGGTTATTTAGCACAAAGGATATTTCTATACGCTATTAGTTTAGTTGCGCAGTTGCCTTAGGGGCACTTTATACGCCTACTACTATAGTAGTATAACTAGGCCTAGGTTCTTTACTAAGTGCCGCACGCTAGTAGGCTTTTAGGTAAAATTGTGTAGTTCTTATATATAGTAAAGCTATAGTGCTAGGTACAATTATTGCATAGGATAGGGCTAAGGTAATAGGGTAGACAATACTAAATATTGCCTATTAATACTAAAATAAAAAAACTCTTCTCTAAATAAATGTGTATTATGTCTCCTCTCTTTTTATACAACTTGTAGATAGAAAAATATATACTTTTAAGTAATATATATATGCAAAAGAATTAAATAAATATATTGCGCAAAAGAATAAGTAAATAATAAGAAAATAGTCCTATATAAAGGCTAAGAAGAGCTTATATAGGCGGGCTTAAGGCAATTTACTAATACTTTAATAGTAATTATTAAGGTGTTACTAGAGATTAAGAACTCTAGAGTCTAGTTTAGCGCCTTCTTTATATGGGTATTAATAGGGTTGTTCTTCTTATTAATTTATCTAATCTTAGAAATCTTATAGTGCTTATATAATTTATAGAGTAATATAATATTAATTATAAGGCGCTTCTTATTTATAGTTTCTAGTTATATAAAGTAGTTATAGAGAGACTTTAAATCGATATAGATAACTATAGGAATTAGTAGTAGACTAAGCGTGTGTATAATATTCTAAAGAGTTATACTAATAGTAATAGTATTATTAAAGCCTCCTACTATACTATATAGCTCGCTAGTAAAAATACTTCTTATTACTCTCTTATACTTAGTTAAATTCTAGTGTATAATATTTGCTAGGATATTAAAGTTGTTACTATTATCTATATAATACTTATTGCCTAAAGCGATTAGGAATTCTAGCTATAAGCTTAGGTCATTATTATTAGCAAATAAGCTATTAGTAAAGATAAATAGCTTTGTGTAATAGAGATCTAATAGTATAAAGATAAGACCACACTTACTATTAATCTGCTATTAGATTTGTGCGTTTAATGCCTTAATATATTTATATAAGAGTAATATAGTCTAAGCAGTAATAGATAAATTAAATGCAGCTTCTAGTTAGTATATAAATATAATATAGGCGCCTCTTATACGCTGCTCTATATACCTCCAAGTAGTATTCTTATTTTTAGGATTAATTGTGCAAAGGCCCTTTACTTAACTTTTTTATATAAAAACTATAGTATTATACACAAGCTAAATTCTTTTACTATTAAACTTAATAAGTTAGTTTTTAGTAAGAATAGTCTTATTTTTTATATAGAAGGCTACTTTCTTTAGCTTTTTTCTTCTCTTTGTGCGAAGTTCTTATTAATAATACTAAAGATATTATCTATCTAAAGGCTAGTAATTCTAAAGATATGTTTTTCTTTATTAGTAATAAGTAAATATAGATTGTATAATAAAGTCTTTATACTAAGTTTCTCTTTATAGTAGTTATAGTAGGTCTTAAACTAGTAAAGACCTAATTTAGCTACACCATAAAGTAGTTATATAATAACGTACTTTGCACTCGAGTTAATTATTCTATTAAGTTAATTACTTTGCCAAGACCCTACTAAAACGTACTATTAGCAATAGTACAACGCGATGCCTTAACTATATAACAAACCACTAGCGTTAAAAGAAGCGCGTATACAGCTTATAATCTAGGCTATTAAATAAGACGCGACACTCTCTTAGCGACGCGCTGCAGTCCTCTATAATATCTCTTAAAGTACACTTAGTAACTAACGTGCTAGAAAGACGTTTAGACGCGACTACACACCTAACAAAATAAGACTTACTATAAGAGAGGAGCAGGTAATTATACAGTATATACTTAACCTAGATGCGCGAGAATTTCCGCCCTGGCTTAATGCTATAAAAGATATGGCCGATTCTTTACTGGCTGCACGCCACTACGAGCTAGTTGGCTAGAGGTGGCCTTATAACTTTGTTAAGCGCTAGCTAAAGCTTTAAGTTAAGTTTAATTAAAAGTACGACTATAAGAAAGCCCTCTAGGAGGATCCTAAGGTGATATAAGACTAGTTCTGGCTTGTGAAGAATATAAAGACCAAGTATAGTATCCTAAATAAGGACATCTATAATTTTGACGAGTCTGGCTTTATAATAGGCATAATATTCACTAGAGCGGTAGTTATAGGCTCTAAGCGTTAAGGATAGCTAAAGTAGGTACAGCAGGGCAATAGGGAGTAGACAATAGTTATCTAAGGCATTAACGTAATAGGGTGGTGGATTCTACTCTTTATTATCTTTGAGGGTAAGCACCACCTCTTTGCCTAGTATAAGAAGAAGGATCTACCTTATAATTGGGTTATTACAGTCTCTAAGAACAGCTAGATAATAAATAAGCTTAGTTTGTAATAGCTAAAGCACTTTAATAAGTATACAAAGAGGCGTACTACTAGTAGAGCACATTTGCTTATTATTAATAGCTACGAAAGTTATAACTCGCTTAAATTTTAGGATTACTATAAAAAGAATAATATTATTACTCTCTGTATGCCTCTATATTTATCGCACCTCTTACAGCCACTTAATATAGGTTGTTTTGCGCTATTAAAGAAGGCGTATAGACGCTAAGCTAAGAATCTAATGCGCAACCACATTACGCACATTACTAAAATTAAGTTTCTACCTTACTTTATTACTACTTTTAAGGCTTTAATTACTAAAAGTAATATTAAAGGAGGCTTTTAAGATGCTGGCCTAGTGCCCCACAACCTAGAAGTTATAATATCGCAGCTTAACGTCTGCCTACGTACCTCTACTTTATACTATTCGCGATAGTATATAGAAGTCGCAAACTCCGCAAAATAGTACAGAACTTAGGTTGCAATCGACGCTAGTTAAGTAGAGGATTTAAAGGCATATAGATAGTTCCCTAACTTATATAGTTAAGGCGGTGGAAAAGCTCGTCAAAGGCGCTAAGCTAATAGGGCATTCTTTGGTGTTAATAACCAAACGCAACGCCGAACTTTAAGCTGCTAATAAGGCTGCCACGCAACATAAATTATATAAAAGAAAGCGAGTACAGCGTAAAGGAGTCCTTATAGCTAAAGAGGGCCAGCTGCTGACCACTCTAAAGGAGTTTGGGGCGCGTAGTAATGGGCAAAAGGCAAAGAAGAGGGTGCGCGCTAATAGAGGCGAATCTGCTTAATAGCGCTGTGGACGCTGCGGCAAGCCCAGGCATAATAAAACAACCTGTAGGTAGCCTATAGAAGTAGATTCTAAATAGATTGGCCTATTTAGACTATTAAAAATAGTTTGTGTTGACTCTATACTATCGTGAATAGTATAGAACTTAGTGGGGTCTTGGCAAAGTGATTAACTTAATAAAATAATCGACTCGAGTGCAAAGTACATTATAAAAAATTATATTTTATAGAAAGTTTATGCGTAGTTCTTTAAATAGTCTAGTATAAAGTGTGTGGTTTAGTTTGTTAGTAGACTAAATATAGGCCTAGGTAATATCTTGCAGTTTAAAATATATTCTATATATTGCCTAAAGGCTTACTTCTAACGCAAGGAGTAGGCGCTAGCTTATCCTTTAAATAGTAGATAATTAGATAAGGATTTTATTCTTCTCCTTATTAGAGTGGCTAGTAAACACAAGGTAGAATTTCTTAAATAGTTAAGTAGTCTTGCCCTTAACTTCTTATATAAGGCGGAAGTTAAAGATTTTGCCCTTATACTTAAATAGGTTAAAGAGAAGAATCTTAAATATACTATTAGTAATTAGAGTATTTATCTCTATATAGTCTAACTCTTTAAAAGGTACTCTAGGTATTATAATTATATCTTTTATATAGAGCTTTAGAGATAGTTCTTAATTGCTTATCTCCTTTTAAGAAAGGAATATAATATCCTTTTTAGGCGGCCTCTTTTCCTCTTCTCTAGAGGATCCCTTTATATAGAGGCAATATTATCTACTTTATATAATAGTAGGAGAGTGTAATCTTCTTTATAATAGTATAGCTTAACTTATATATAGTAAAACTTTACTAGACTATATTCTAAGTTAAAGATTATATTTCTATTCTTAATACCCTTAATTTTATATAGGCTTATTTATCCCCTTTTTTTCTCTAGACTATAATCTTAGATCTAAGTAGGAGCTTAAGAACTTTATACACTGCTAATAGACTATTATAGGTATTTAGCGTATAATTAATATTAGTTTTATTCTTTTCCTTCTATAATATCTTTATTGTCTTTTATATAGTATTTGTATGTATAATAATATTAGGTAATAGAAAAAAATCTATACTAATTCTAGGATATGCGCTAAAGACTAGCAGTGTAGGTATAAAGCTATTTAGGCCTATAGTATTATTAATAGCTTTAATAGCTATTTATAGGATATTCTCTTTATTTATATAATTTTCTAGTTTAGCCTTAAGAATACTAAAGACTTTATAAAGAGGTATATACAAACGCTTAACCTTTTCTATTATCTAATATGCTTCTATAGGTATCTACCTATAGGTTGCGCTAATAATCTTTGCGTAGTTCCTAAACTTATCTAATATAAAGTTTGTACCTAGGTTATATATAATATAGTTAGGTAGACCTTAGTAGATATTAATTTAGTATCTATAGAGGGCTTCCCATGCATCTTATGCAAATATTAATTTTAAGAAGATTATAGCTTAAAATAATATGTCTATATCTATAATATATAGTGCGTCTCTAATTCTAATATATATAATATTAATAATAATCTTATAGTTAAAGTAGGTGTTATCCTTAATAGTAAACTTAAAGTAACACGAGGCTTATTTATACAGTTAATAGTAGTAGTAAAACTTCTAAATTTTGTTTAGTATAGTAGTATCTACTTTATAGCTAGTATTAGTAAGCATCTTCTAAAGTCTTTTTATATAGGGATGTCTAAATTATTAATAAAGGATATAGAGTTCTTATTTAGTAAAGAAAGACATAGTTTCTTTTTTACTAATATTAAAGAAAGGGTGTCTCTATTTGTGTATAATAGGTATAGTTATATAATTCTTTTATATAATAATATTTAGAATATTATTAAAGTAGGCATCTAGCTTATTAGTATTTACTAGTAATAGCAGGAATAGTGTTAGGGTGTTTAGGATATAGTAGGTAACTATTTCTATTAAATTTGTAATTTGTATAGTTCCTAGAGATTTTTATAGGTTCTAACCTCTAAAGCTAATATTAGTGTTGCTAGATATCTAATTAATCTTTATATAGGGATTCTCTTATATGCATATCTCTAGCTATACTTTGCTAATAGTAGAAATCATTGCTATATCTATATCCTATAGTTTACTTTAATATATTATATAGTATTAATTTTTAAGAATAACCTATTTTGTATACTTCTTTAGCTTTATTTTATAGATATATTCGCTAGTTGTGTAGTAAAGATAGGTAGTAGTAGTTAGGTAGGACACTTAATTATTGCTATTTTTATTATCTTTACTCTACTCCTCTGCTTTATACAAAGCAGATTTCTTATTATTATACTCTTCTATATTCTAAATATAGGACTAAATAGTTTTGTACAAAGGCGTTTTTTTATTATACTCTTTATAGAAGATAATATACTACCTTATTATATAGGTACGCTTATCGCGCAGATAGTTAAAAGACTAATAACCTTCCTTATAGTATATAAAACACTTCTTTAGTCTTATATAAATGTTATTTAGTTAGAATCTAAATTCTAATAATAATAGTATAAATTGTCTATAAAATCCTTATTTATAAGGGCCTAGTAATCTCTCTCTTTATATAGAAAAGTTATATTTGCGATTAGTATAGTACGTATTAGCCTCTTATAGGTACTAATTAGATTAGTAATTAATTACAACTTAGATTAACGTATAGAGATTAGCAAATAGGGCTTTATAGGTAGGCTTAAAGGTAAATATAGCCTACTTTAGCTCTAGGTATCTATAGTATGCTTATATAATAGTAGTATAGAGAGGAATTTTCCTAGTAAAGTTTGCACCTACTACTCTTTATATAAGGGTAAGCCTATTAATTATTACGTTTAGGACTTTATACAGACTCTTATTAGGGTTCTTATACTAGTATTATATAAAAGTTATTATAGTCTAGTCTGTTTAATACTAGTTATAGTTAATAGTAATATTAAAGTAACTATTAAGTGCTTTATATCAGCACTTCTATAATTGTTTAGAGCAGATAGTATAAAGATATTACTATGCTGTATAGCTAGTAAGGATATCTAGAAAGATATCTAAGTATTAATCCTTAGTAATATCTAGGCGTCTGTATAGATCTATAAAGATTCTAGTCTTATCTACTAAAATATTATATAGAGCTCTAGTATAGTTATTATTCTTATTCTATACCTTGTAAAATTAGATTATCTTATTAGCTAGAATTTTCTAAAAGGTAGGTTGTGCTTAGACAAAAGCTTGTATAGGTTAGATTATAGTATAGGCTTAGTCTATATAGATCAGTATAGCGCCTATAATTTATATTTAACTAGTAGTAGTTCTATTCTATATAGCGTTTAATAATCGCAAGTAGGTAGGTAGAATAGTAGTTAGGTACTATATGCAAAGAGTAGTAGATTATTTAGTTATTTATATAAATAAGATTGTCCTTAGTACTTATATAAAGGTTCTCTTAAGATATTTATAAGGACCTATAGCTATATAGGTGCCTATAGTAGTAGTAGCTTACTCTGTTTAGGTTTGTGCAATAGCCTAACTAGCTTAGATATCTTTAAGATTAGTCTTAGTGTTTATGTATAAGGAGTTAAGTAAGCTAGCGAAGATAGTAGTGTATAAGTAATATCTGCCTTACTTCAGGCTACTTTGTACAGTTTGCTAGCACTTATAGCTCTAGCGTCTATTCTTAGTGTAATACCCTTTTCTTCTAGGACTATAATAAGCTCTTTTCTAAACGTATAGTTTAACTTTAAAAAATAGTGTTCTTCCTATCCTTTAAAGTCTTTCTAGAATAAGTTTAAGAAAGCTATTCCTTTTTAGTATAATATATAATAATTAGCAATAGTATATACTGCGTATAATTACATTTCTAATAAAGAGAGATTATCTGCTAGGTTAATTTTATTCTTCTAGTACTTAGGTCTTATTCCTTGCGTAGTGTTGCCTCTAATATTTCTATCCCTTTAGTATACTTATTATATAGTCTAGTATATTTAGGCATATTAGTGTTATCTTATAAGGCGAAGGTAGTAAAGGCGGGGGCTTTATATAAAGTAGTGGTAGGGGTAGTTATTACGTAACTAGTTTATTTAATAGATTTGTTATATAAAGAGTTACGCTTTACTAAGATTTATTATTATCTAACTATATATTTATATAGTTACTAGTAGTGTGCTTAGTGCACTATCTTCTCTTAAATTTTATATAGTAGTAATATCTACTTACTAACTTAATAAAAGAGTTAATCTGCTATCCCTATAGATAAGGATAGGTTTTATACGTCTTCTATAATTGCTTCTTTTGTTTTGTATAGTAGTAATAGCTACTTACTAACTTTATAAAGATTTAATCTACTATTCTATTGTGTATAGAGAATAGGGTATAATAAAACAAATTATATAGCTAATAATAATTTATATAATTTGTCTTTACTCTTACTAATTTGTAGTTAAGGATTAGTTAACTACTAATTAGTATTAAAGAGGCTCTATAGCTAGCTATATATATATTAATATCTAATACTCTATATTGGCAAGTGTAGAGGGTATATAGGATAATTATATAAGAAAAGGAAATAATATAATAGAACTAACTTAGTATTAATTGCTTGTCTCTAGAGAGTGTGCAAATAGAAAGGAGAAGATCCTACGGCGCACAGGCATTATGTGATCCCTACGTAATGCCATTGTGCGGCAATATTAAAACCTTAATACCCTTAGGTGCCCTTGCCTATATAGTGTACAGACATTATACTTTATACTTTATACTTTATACTTTATACTTTATACTTTATACTTTATACTTTATACTTTATACTTTATACTTTATACTTTATACTTTATACTTTATACTCTATATTTTATACTTTATACTTTATATTTTATATTATTATATATTATATTATATATTATATATTATATATCTTTTTAACTTACTAGCTTTAAAGCTAAATTATACGTTAACTATAATAGTTATTACTAAAGTTTAAATATATAAAAATTTTAGTTTTTTTCTAAATTATAAAAATATAATTTTTATTAAATTCTATTAACGTATTCCATCACTAAGCTAGTCAATCTACTAAGCTAGTTAAAAAAGCTTGGTAACACCTATTACCCTCTTAATATAATGTCTTAACAATTAAACGCATAATTCTCTAATAAAAAAGGTAGAATTTAGCTTATACTTTTACTTATAATAATTACTAATTTAAAGGCCTCTAACGCACTGCTAAGACGTTTATTATACCTTCTTTATTATTAACTAGCTAATATAATAAAATTATATATTATCTAGAAAGTTATAATATCTACTATAAACTTACTATAACTAAAAAGTAGATAATTGTCTAATATATTCTTAACCTTAATTTGTAAGAATTTGCGCCCTAGCTATAAAAAATAATAGATATAGCTAATAAAGTACTAAGTATGTATAGTAGTAAGCTAGTTAGTAAGCACTAGACTAAGAAATTTATAATATATTTAGATAAGCTTAAGATAGTGTTTAATTAAGTAAAGGATAGGTAGAGAATATTGTAAGAAGATCTAAAGATAATTAGTATATAGTTTAAGCTAGTAGAGGATACTAAAGCCTAGTATAGCATTTATAATAATAATATATATAGCTTTAATAAGACTAGCTTCTAAGTAGTTATTATTAGCTTAATAAGAGTTATTATAGGTGTAGAGAGGCATATATAACTTAACCTTATCTAGCTATACAATTATAAGTAGGTTATAGTTATTTAAAGTATCTGCGCTGCTAAGTATACAACTCTACTATTTATTATCTATAAGAGACGCGTCTATATATTTGCGTAGTATAAGAAGGTAGATATATTATATAATTAAAAGCTTTTAGTCTTTAAGAATAGCTAGACTAATAATATACTTAGTCTAGAGTAGCTAAAGTATTTTAACGCGTATATAAAGGCGTATTAAGTAAAAGTATATAGACTACTTATTTTAGATAGCTATAAAAGCTACCTTAACTGAATCACTTGAGCGCGTGCGTGTGCTGGAGACGAGTCAGTATCCACGAAGGTTGATTCCGAGCCCTGGACACTGGTATGGAATCCCTAACTGGTCACAATCACGTAAATCTCACATGTACACATCTTTCTTCCATTTTGCGTTTAGGTAGATACCCGATAACGTGACGCATGCTTGCTTCCGAGACGGTTGGGCTAACGAACCCACGCAGCAAATAACCAGGTAGCGAGACCTGTCGCCAAACTCTATCTCCATACCGGTAGTAGTCCCAGATACTCAGTTCCCACCTCTCGTTCCACCCATCCCTACTAGCCCGTGCTCCTTTTCTAAAAGTAGACAATGAAAACACGCTCCAAAAAGCGATTCTAGGAAACTAAGAAAACTAGCAACGGCCGGACTGCGGCCCCTAGTCCTAGCCAGCACGACTGACATGCCCACCGTCCCACCCACTCCAAAAAAAAAAACAGCCAGAACGGTGGTTCCGGTCCAACGGTCACCGGAATCTAGGGGTTTGGCGCGCGTAACATGTTAATTGCGCTTTGCGCGCTTCTCTTATTAATTGCCTTATCGTAAGGACGTCGGCTGTAGGCATGCGATGCGAACGGCGGTTCGCAGCCTCGCTAGGTGCCTTAGGGGACCCTTTGGTCGCTTGGTGGAGGACATGACGCCGACGTACGGAGATTGATTGATTGATAGCGAGGAGACGAGTAAGCGTGGGTACGTACTTGGTTTTTTTTTTTTTTTTTTTTACTTTCTTCTTTCCAAGACGGAGAAATTCGAAGGAAGGGTGGGGTGGTGGGTTTGATGAGAATGGAGTAAGATAGTTGGACAAAGCTGTGGCGCGAAGGATAAGAAATGTCCGCGTACAATAGATACGTCTCATACGAGCTGCGCAAGATTGTTGTTATGCGCAGGGAGTGGGGAGATGCAAGATGAATGGGTGAGGCTTCGGTCGCTTTTCGCAGCACACCATTCATCATCTGTTTTTCTTTTCTCATGCATTCTGATTCACCAATTCGGGCCTCAATCGAATCGTCCAGCTTCCGACGCGACGCAGGGTCTCATCGTGCTCCTTGCATACCTACTGCACACTGCACAAGATTCAGGCGCCTTCCCAGTGCCAGTGCTCCGCACCCGCCCCGCATGATACCCATACCTATCCACCAATGCCAAACCGTCCTGCACCGTGCCACAACCTCGAAAAAAAAAAAGGTCATCTCCACATACGCAGCACCCAGCAGACTCCTCACTTCCCACCATCATGCAGACCCAACTCCCATTCCTTCTTGCCATGAATACATAATAACGATTGCAAGGTATAGTCCAAAGTTTGTTATGCGGGGAAACCATCCTGTAATACCCAAGCGAAATAAATGGCGTCCTTGTCAGTCTCATCTCGTCGGTACCGACAAAGGGAACGCTAAGATCGCGACGCCGAAACAGCACTGGTGTCACCGAAGCGTGTCGGCCGAGACCGGGCGAGGCGAGTACGCTACCGGAACGTCCTCCGAGTTTGCTGGTTGATGCCTCAGGAATCTCGTCGCCTCGAGACCCGCTGTAGAGTCGCAGATTTGGTCCAATTCGGAAACATTCATGCCAAACGCTAGCTTTCGTTTCCATAATCATCTATCTTACAAGCGCAGCTTGGAAAGCTTCCATCGCTGTCTGATCTCCACTATGCCATCCCTATTTTACTCTTACATGTGAACCCCAAGTGACAACAAACGGTGTCCGACATGCGTCTCACGCCTTCGTGCGGTAATGAGCGGCGGAGAAAATACAGAGCAATTTGCGCTGGATACTGCGCAAATGCCGCGCCCGTCTCAAACGTCCACCCCACCGTGCAAGAGTCGTGCTTCAAACGTACTTCCCATTCATCCCAAAACGTTCCAGTTTTTTCCTAGCCCGTGATATCCATTCCTCATCCAACCGTACTCCGACCAGTTACTCAGAAATTACGTATCGAACCAAGAACCCAAAACCAATGTGAAATATGAATATGAACCGAAGTAGCATGAACAGAGAAATTTCGCCGAAGCGTTTCATGGGAATGCGAAAAGTAATTGCCTATTCAGGGAATTTGAGACCGAAACATGGGCCGACGAATGGTGCGGTGCCGAGCATTACGGTCCTGAGTAGAACTGCGACATCCCATTGTGATTGTACGTCATCGGGGGCGCGCCTTCCTCTTGAACCTGGCCTAAATGTCCCGGTTCGGCAAACCATTGTCCACCAATTGGACGGCTTTGTAGAGGTCGATCGTGTCCTGGCGTTGGATTGCCTGCGTATGGGGTCCATGGCGGAGGATAGCTATATGGATTACCAGACACGATGGGTGCTGAAAGTGGCGCTGCGGTCTTAGGTCCTAGTGTGGCAGAGTGGATGGTTGCAGAACTAGTGTCGATGGTAGTCGGGTACGGATAAGACGGTGTACGTCCATATTCCTGCGGCTGGACCCCGAGAGCCTGGGTCTGATAATGTTGTGGAAGACCTTCGATATTGCCGTAGGACATGGATCTACAAGGTGGTTGGAAGTTTTGGGTCCCCCAAGTTGGATTCTCCGCATGATTTCCGTAGGACATGGTCGAACTAGTGCTCATGGTCGCGGGTGTACGCACCCCAGAGAGGTTCGACTCGCTTCCATAGGCCGAGTTTGCCGTTGTGGGAGACGGCCGCCAGTATCCAGTGGTGGAGGATGGACTCTCCGAGACGGCTGAGGAGGGCAAGAAGCCAGTACTCGGAGGCCATTGTGTATCGATGGGATGTGGATAGCCATATGCAGGCTGCTGCACCGGCACTGTAAGAGTTAGCCACGTTGCTAGACCACGGAGATTCCATGCTTACTCCCACTGGTCGGCGTGCCTAGGTGAGGGTCAGGGTCGGATTCACCGGAGACTTCATATCTGGAAGCAGTGTTGGTGGATATAGCTCCAGGAAATGGAGGACGAAAGTCGTCCACTTTGACGCCGGATATCGAAGCGGAGTGTCGCGGGGACGATGTATTCGAAGACGTGGGCGCGCCGGAGCTCGCTTCTTTTGGTGGGCCTACTTGATGCCTGGGGGTTTCGGGAGCCTGGTCCACGGGGTAGAAGTTACATTCCTTCTTCAAGCGAATGCAGTTTGCGCAGCGGCCAGTGGGTTCGTCGACTGAAACGAGGCATCTAATCTTTCTTCTTCGACAGTGTCCTGTGTACCGAGGTCAGTGACTCTCCACGGGCGCAGTGTTCCCCCATGTTGCTTACCACAGGCGACCGATGTCCTATGGTAACCCAGTTTACTACGGCGCTTGTCACCCGTCGGCGATAGCTCACTGGTTGCTCCCAGGGCGAGGTTGCGCATGTGTGGCGTTGAGGAGGAGCGTCTGATAATGGCAACTTTGTCTTTGGAGGCGCGCCTCTTCCTGTTGAGGTGATGTTGCGGCAAAGTGTCGGCAGCTTGGTCGGCATGTGCGTAGTATTCAGGACGATCCTCGGCGACTTGGGAGGTTGTGGTTTTTGGAACTGGAAAGGCGGCGGCAGGGGATTGGGTCAAAGGATTGTAGGACATTGCGGTGTTGACGGGCTGCAAAAGCAAGGCGTGGTGCAACTTGGCTGCAACTTTGTTCGCACGGCGCTCCACTCCGACTGCCATATGAGGCGCAGAGTGGTTTCGCGCCCAGAGCGTTGAGCTACAAGGTGCAACAAAGCAGTGAAGGTACTAGCAATGTCAGCATAAGGTGCGGAGATGGGGCAGCGATCCCCGGCATGGGAGAAAGTGGCACACTTGGCCACGTTGTCAAGCGCGGGAGGGTTCTCAAACGTTGGAGCTCGCACCACCGGGCCTTGTCTGCAGTGGGGAGGTACTGACGAGGTCTACGGACGAGGCACTGGTGAATTGTATGTAGGGTTCCTCCCCATTCACGCTGGGCGCACGCACACAGGGACAGCACCCACCACGCTATGGCGGGCGCGGGGGCTCATTCGCAGTCGAGGGGGCTCGCAGGCAAAAGCAATACGCAGCAATGGATACGCAGCAGACGGAGGCGCGGGAGACGCAGAGGAAATAGTGAAATGGTGCGCGATGCTGTTTGGCTGCGCGTCTTGGGTGAGGATTAATAAACACACACGCTATTTCCACAACGGGCCACCTACGCGGGCGCAGGCCAGAGCAGGCCAGAGCAGGCATTCACCACGAGATTGAGGCCTCTCGTCAGGCTCCATGGACGGCGGCGACGGGGGGTCGGTGAGCTTGGCCTCTGTGGCTCTGGCAGGCGGAGTGTGCGCACCCTGCGCGGTTGGAGGCGCCGGTGGAGCCAACTGATGTGCGGGAGGGATGGGCCTGCTCTTCTTCTGCCTCTGCCCCCGTGGGCTGCGTGGAGGGCCGGCGTCTGGCACGCTGCTATATGGAGTGGGCGGATGCGCTGCCAGTCAGCGTGAAGGTGCTGGTGCTGGTGCTGCTGCGCTGCTGCGCTGCTGCGGTGCTGCGGTGCTGCGGTGCTGCGAACCATGGCGGCATGGATGGATGGTGCCATCGTCAGGCGCGGCAGGGGTCCGAGCAGCGACAGACGCCGTCATCTGCGAAGCACACGCATCCTACAGCAGACGCAGTCCTTCTCCACCGGCCTCATCTCGCTACCGGGCCCACCCACTGCAACCTGCCATGCCATTCTCGACCGGACGCCGCGTGCCATCGCCCGGAGCCACTGACCAGTGACCACAGACCCGGCGGCGCGGCCAAGGAGCTTGCATGCATGCCCTTCACCCAGACGCCTCCTTGCACGTGGTGGCCGCGGGGAACCATTGACCGCTCCGTCGCCTTGCCCAGATGCATCCTCGGCCTTCTCGCTACAGTGCACATCTCCTCCTCGCTACCGTACCCATCTCCTCCTTCTCGCTGCAGTACGCATCTCCTCCTTCTCGCGATACTGTACATTGGCCCCCGCGACCGTCGCGCTGCTCCGCGCTGCTCCGCGCCCACGCGCCTTTGCTTTTTCTCCGCTGCCGAATCGTGCAGCCATCCCGCGCAGCGCGTGCCCTGCCTCGACTTCGCGCCCGCTGTCGTCGAGCATCGCGCCTAGCACCGGCCCACCATGTCCCTGCAGAGCATGCGGAGCTGCTAACTGCACCTGGGCTCGGTACTGCCGTCCAAGGCTTCGGGTCTCCGCCGCGCTGCCTCAGGACACCACTTTCCAGAACTGAGCCTCTTCTTGTCCATCGTCTTCTGCCTACATGCCACAACGTGCGCCTCCGATCGATCCGCATCTCACATGGCTGGCGACGCGCAGTGCCATCTGAACGAGCTCGTGGCCTCAACGCCCACCCCTCCGCCAGCGCTGATTGGCGTCCTCGCTCCACCCCCAACTGCCGCTGGCGCTACCCACCTTGGATACACTCGCTTTCTACAGAGATACACCTCTTGTGGCACAGCGACCTCTGTATCGTCATAGGACGCGAATGCGGCCTACTGACGACACCTTCCCGAAGCGGCTATTAATGCCTGCACTGGTGCGTCTGCAACTCGACCGACCATGCATAGCTGCATCGATATCACAATCAGCTGTTGGCTTGTTGCATTGACAGACGCCTTGGTACCCTCTGTTTGGTCCCGTTTATGAAAACTTCGGTGTCAGCATGAGAAAACACGTTGATACCAGCATGCTCCTCGTGCACTACCTTCCCAACGCACCATTTCCTATATTCCGAACTGGCCTTGTGGAGTCGACGCTTGGCTAACCATCTGGACTATCCGTACCACCGACTGTGCCACGACAACGTTGCTTTCGACTACGTAACAGTTCTCGTGCCAAACGAACCTGCGCCGCTCGCTTCCGAAGGCTTGCCGGTTGCATGGCCATACAACCTAAATTAAATTCTGCACACGTCCAAATCGAGATGTTTCAGAACTTCGCATCCGGTTGCCCTGCTCGCCGACAACTCAAACCTTCTGAAATTGTATTCTCTTGGGCATAATTCATGTGAGATTGCATCATCGATTCGCCCGCCAAAGTCGCTCCACTGTTCGATGCACATCTTCCAAGGTTCTGTACGCTTCACGTGCTTTATGCATGCACGATAATAACATGCGCATAATCGGAATCCTCCGCCGCCTATACAAGGCAAATATCACAACTTTATTTTGTCTTCTCGCGGGCAAGTCCGGCGCCTCCAACGACGCGTAGCATTAACCACACATGGGTATTTACGGCAGTCACATCCAACCCAATGAGGTGCCCATGATCACGACAGCCATATTTGCTTATGTATCATATTAATAGTGCCGCTCCCGCAGCTAACCCCTGCTCCTAGTAACAGTTATACCTAGGTACACCAGTTATTCTACTAATCTCCTCTAATTACTTTTAGTAAATTTTATTATACTATTTATGCGTTTTTATAACTACTTTTTTACGCTTTTTTTGTTTATTAAGTAAGGGGCTCTACTTTTTTTTATGTTATTTAAAATAAAAGCCTTTATTATTCTACCTCTAGGTAGTTAATTTAATGCTACATATATATAGTATATAGTAAAAAAAGCTATTTTTACTAGTAATTAAAATTATAGTAACTATTTTATATTAGCTAAATTACCTATATAACCAACTATTAAATTAGCTACTAAAGTTAAATTTTAGTTAAGTTTTAGGGTTAAGAGGAGAGCCGAGCAATCTGCAAGTGCTGCACACCAATGATGTGCCTCCGGACCCTAAGGTGCGCATGTGGAGAGCCAAGCAAGCATTGACAATTTACGCTCCCTTGACCTAGCTTGATAAATAGCTTGATCAAAAATTCAGTACACCACCGACCAGCTACACTTTCAATAGTACCATAGACAGCAGTGCAAGTCACTCGTCGTCCCAGATCGTACTGGAGTACGGCCACAGTTAGTGCACAGAAAAATCACCTGAGGCAATTAAAGATTTCAACGCGTACGTTTACATCGTAACCCCTATCTAGCGCTCCTGACATATATCTAGACTACCTTACTCTTCCCGTAACTTCCCGGCATCACAATCCCGCCCCGCGAAACATTACCAAAGAAGCATCAATTTTAATGCGCCGCAAGCCATGATCGTTCCGCAATCACATGTGATGTTGCTGGGATGTCTCATGCTAAAAGGGGTGGGGGCCCCCGGCCGGCAACAGCTGCAGATGTAAACTTTTAGAATTGCGTCTTTGGTGGCTGGTCCATGAGATGGGCGCCGTTTGCTGTGGACCTGAAGGGAGGGGGGAGGGGGTGTCCGAGGACGAAGGTTGTGAAGGACCGAGGATGGACCAATTCACTCGCTGGAAATATTTCATTCATTCATTTATTTCTATCTGGTTATAGTTGGTTTAAACCTTTTACATGGTTATCAAGATGGCTGAGTGGGCGTAAGAAACTCGCATTTGGAATACGACGTGCGAGCAGCGAAGTTAAACTTGGACTTCCATCTGGTCTCGTTCATTGGTAAATACCATGTAGCCATCTGATCCGCGTGGTGAATATGGGGTTGAGACGCGTGGCCATGTTAAGAGGCTAGTACTTCGCATCTATCTTGCTACTAGCGAGTGACATGGTATATACAGCAGTGCTGGTATTCTGTGCGACAGTTGCTATCAAAGCATGCTGGATTTCCGAACCTGGAGACGTGTTGTCATCATGGCTCATGTGTATCAATAGAGCGGTGCATAGAGTTGATGCATGCAGGCTTTTTGTCCAACGGTAACGGCTGTTCGCCATGGATTGTAACGAGCGAGATAGGCGCCTCGATTGAAGTTGTTTACGGAGACTGGGAGTGGGAGTGGGATGGGATTGGTGGTTTTGTTTTGTTTTTGGGAGGTGGGGATTTTTATCATGTGGACCATCTTTTTATAATGAGTGTGAAGCAGCAAGCCCTCGCACTAGATCGATAGTTCCCATAGAGACATCTCTTCGTGTCTTTTGGGGGCGGGATAGTCGTCTATGATGTACGCCTGCGCAGGTTGGGTAGGAGGTGTGGTTCTTGCGTTGACGTTTGCACTGCTTGGTAGATAAACAGCCTTGTGAATAGCTGGCAAGGAGCCTGGTTGTACGTCGTACGTGTAGAAGAAGACAGCGATAACTTCTTAGGGAAGTCGAAGAGAAACTCGTGGTAGCACTGGTTTGGTCTTGATTTAGTAGCTTTTTTGATGTGTTCAAAGCAAAATGGCTTCTGGTGTGTTTCTGTGTAGAGTTGAGTGCAGTGTGAATCAGATATACGCTCTAGAAACCTCTCCCCACGTATGTGTTTTGAAATCCCTGTGTACTGTGGGGACTCGAACTAGGTTAGAATCTCCAACAACGACGATCTTTAGTATGTGTTTGGGATACACCTACTTATACACCTACCATGCCGCGCAACTAATCCTTGAATTACCCATACCCATACGCTAATCTCGCACGTAGCTGTCTATCCTTCAGTAGGCATTTGATATTTAGGTAGACACAAGGTTATTCTAAATGTTAGAGATGAGCCTCCTTGGCCATATTATTAGAGACTAGCTAGATACATAGCTGGTCCGGTGCCCCATCTGAGGATCAGTCCGTTATGGGGAGTTGTGTTTGCAAAGTCCATGTCGGAGAGTATGGTAGACAGTTGAAATGATGAAGACCAAGGGCTTTGGGCCGAAGAGTCGTTATGATATCGTTCTCATATAGAGCGTGAACCTAACCCTTTTTGTCAACACCACCTTGAAACGCTTTTCTGTGTCCACAACAGCAGAAGGGATCACTGCTATTATTGTAATCTTTTTATTAGAAACCTCTTAGTCGCAAAAAAAACTATAGAGCGTGAATATTAAATAGGCAATAGTTCACGCGCTCACCTTCACCAGCACGTACTAGCGCACGATTGCATATATGCTCAATGTTCCCCACCCCATGTTGTATGTAACTACCTATGGTATAGACGCTGAAGACTGGACTTCCTAATACTTATTCGCATGTCCACAAGCAGCATACAGACATGTTCTTACTTGCCTACTTGTAGATTCAAAAATGAGCACTTCTTGCATTTACAACCCCTGGATACGCATCCCACATTAGGAATCAACGACACAGTTCTCCTCACTTAAGAACGATGCTCACAACGTAACCGACATTCGAACCGGTCAACAGAACAATCCTCAAATCGCAACCGACACATTAACCACTTTTGCAATCTAAGGAACTGACAAGGTTGATTCACTTCTTTCGTCTTAGGATGAGGAACGAGGACCTTGAAGGCGGTTATCGGATGTGCGCTTAGTTTGCTGATGCGCTCTTGGAAAAAAATTGAAATAGCTTCTCTTTTTGCTCAATAGTCATAATTCTTAAAAATACTCTTTTCGTACTGTCAGTCTCATTCCAGATGGAAAAGCGCTTTTTCCTTACTCGACATGGTTTCATACCAAGCTCCAAATAAACGTACTAAGTTTCATTGGTTAAGAAATTCTAAAAGCAGTGGTAAAATAAACTTGGTAGTAGGTACAAATGCGCAACGCAGTGACTGCCAATGTGTATCTACAGCATCGGTGGCATAGTAGGGAATCAGTGAGTGGGAATATGAGAATCTGCCCTCTTCGTAAGCCCTATAAGCTGTAAAAGATACAGTTAGCTGAACAACTAAGAAATTAAAAGTCAAAACAGTGGGTTCTAGCGACGCATAGTTTGTGGATCGAAGCCTGAAAAATTACAAAGGTAGCTATGTATAGTGTAGAAGTCGGGGTTAGACTATGTTCATTCTTGACGACGCAAGAACCTCACATAGAAGTGTTAGACTCCAAGGCTTATATCCGCTTCAAGAACCTGGATGTTATTGAATACCCGCTACAGTAAAATTTTCTGTTCATTTTGTCTCTGGTGTCGTGTGTTGTGGATGCGAGATGTGCTGGCGGACCCACAACGCCCATCATTACGGATCCACCACACAACCTTGGAAGCCTCAACTAGGTGGACCACTACTCAAGTAATGAATACCCACTTCTATTTTTGCATCAGGCTGCCCGCCCCTTGTAATAATACAAGCTACGTAGCTTAAATCCCTATCATAGACTAACGTATGCCTTCACAAGGTATATATATCGCAGGTATATTAGAGTGTAAAGGCGGGTATCATTCTTCCACTCAAAGAATGTTTATTATTTCGGCAACGCAAAATTACAACAGGGTATATTCAGCACCACCTAAAAAGAAGAAAAAATATTACGTCGTCGCCGCCGCAAGCAACACATCAATACCCGCCGCATGGCTCGCAGCATTCGCATTCCCACTCCCGCCCTGGAACCGGTCGGTAAAAACGCCTTCCTCGTTTCTCGCCGAGTTCCAAACAGCATCAGCATTCTGGTGGAAGAAATCCCGGTATTGCTGCTCGCCCTCGTTGTTGTGCAGCGTGAGGAGACCGCCGATGTAGGCGCCTTTGAAGAGGGAGCCTTGCTCGTCGAGCGGGCTGGAGAAAGGCTCGGTGAGGATATTGTTCTCTGTGAGTTTGGAGAGCGAGCCTTGTGCCAGGCGTTTTGCGTGCTGTGGGTGGTGTTAGCGCGATACGATGGAGGACTTTGTTGTAAGGAGACTTACGGTGATAAAACATCCATCCGAGAACGCTTTTGCGGTCTCGGAAAGGCCAGCAAGGACAACACCCTGGTTGTACGTGTACACGGGCTTGCCGTCGTTGGTGCAACTCAAGGCATCAATGCCGTCATTGACGAGGTTGTCACTGTTGATGACGCCGGTGCCCAAGAACCAGTACCACTCCTGCTTCGCCCAGTTCCTGTAGTTCTCCTTCTCGCCGTCGCTCACGCGGTTGGCTAGATGTCCTGCCACGGACAGGAACAGCTCGTTGGCGATAGACGCAATATTGTCCTTGTTCTTGGCCCAGTAAATACCCCCGCCACACAGCGTGTGCCATCCACCCGTCATGTCCTCGAACAAGTCTTTGGCAGTGTTTAGGTACTTTGCGTCGCCGGTCATGTCGTAGGCGGCAATCCAGCCCTGCGCCCACCAGCCCATGTCATCATAGTAGTCGTTCTCCCAGTCCGTGTAGCTGTTCTGGTTTCCGGATTTGGCGTGCGTGTTTGCAATGATATCTGCTGCGGCCTGCCTGAATGACGAGTCTTGTTGGCCAACACGTGCAACTAGCTCGAGGATGTGGCCGGACTGCCACCACAGGTCGCCGCCCTTTTGGCTTTTCCACAGTCCGGTATCCGTGTTGTAAAACTTGTCTTGAAGAGTCAGGATAGCAGTGTGCATATTGTCGGCATAGTCAGCCACCGCAGGGGCAACATAGAGCACCGGAAGAAGGATAGAGTAGTGGACCTTCATGGTGAAAATGTATTATGAGATTAAACTCGTTACTTGAGTAACTAGTGATAGTACAGCGAGGGTGGGTTTAGAAACGATCCACGCGAACGATTAAATAAATCAAAGAGCGAGAGCAAACGTCCGTTTATCAAGAACAGCACAGCCCCGACTAGGCCGGACAATTGAATCCATTTGAAATTCACGCGACAGAGGCAGCATTACGCCCGGTCATGGCGTGGAGTCGGAAATGGCTGTGTTTTACCATTCACGCCCTAGGCCGTGCATAACGCCCATAGGCAGACACTCCTATTTTACTCGCACGACATAGAAGTGATTTGCCAGATTTGGACGATGTGATTGTAGCAACTTGCATGTCGAATTATGGGAGTTGGTCAGGCGACCGGCCATGATGAGCACACGAGGACAGTGATGGAGCGCCCGCAGACCTAGGTGCCGGTCTTCAACATTGAGAAGGATAATTGAACTGAGACGTTGCGCCAGCGCGACAGTGACACTCGACGGCGTTCGGGACTCGCGTACGCGAGATTCAAAGTTTCTTGTCGCGCGAGACGCAGGAACGTCGCGGGGGCGGAAAGTTTCGAAACGTTCTTATAGCATGGCCGCCACGCTTATTGTACGGGAAAGATCCAGGAGCTGCCCTGATTCAGATCCAGTACGGCTTGGGACGTGCTTGAGCAGGGTTGCTTCGGAAAATCATTTAGCCTTTGCCGAAGAAAGCTTATATCCGAAGCGGATTAGCGCTTAGTCGTAGTTTGCCTTACACTAGTGGTGCAGTGTGTATACTAGAGGTAGAATCAGAGTTAGCCTGGCCTGGACATGGACGGAGAGACGCTTGGTGGTTGAACCTGCCTGTCTGCTTGCATAACCCTGTGATTGCTTTCGCGTGAGACTCATATGGTCCAAAATTGGTGTGCTGAGGGAGAGTGTTGCCGTCCAGTGAGCAGTGACATTGGGGCAGACAACTCTCTGGAGGCTTTGGTGGTTTTCTTTGAGGTATGCCAATGACAACACAACCTTCAGATGTGAATGTCTCCTCTGCAGATCGCGGTCGAGGTCATTCTAGGAGGTCGCGTGCTCCTGTTGCTCTCACTCTCGCACGAAAAGAAGGTTGCAAATGGGGTGCTCCGGGGACTTCACATGTCTGTGACGTCAGCGGGGTAAGGCTACTCGCTGTTCCGCCGTTGCGCGGGATCGGAATCTGGCCTTTTGCCATGGCGTCGGCCACATATGCATGAGGGATTTGCGTGATGGACCAATAGTGCGTCCCTGTGGCTGTTCTTGACAGTGTCGCCCAGTGCCTGACCCGCTCCCCGAACCGCCGCTTCCAGACCAGCGGTGGTGGCGGACCTTCACCTGCCCGTCCCCCAAAAGCCATGACGTACCGATGGCGTGGCTGCCCTACGCGTCCGTGTCTCTCACTACAGCTATATAAACAGTCCTTCGCCGCCTACAGACCTTCTCTCCATCACAACGCAATTCCAGCCCTCAATCAACGCTCAACAACCACCACCACACTTCCAACCAACCCCCCAACCAACAATCAACATGTCTGACAACATGTGAGCACTCCCATGCCCATTGCTGCCATGGTAACCCCGCTAACCAGCCCACAGGCGCAAGGGTCTCGGTGACCAGGTCCAGGAGAAGGCCACTCCCGACTCGCAGAAGTCCACTCTCGACAAGGCCTCCGAGTCTGCCTCTGGCGCCTACGACCGCGCTGGCGCTGCCGTTCAGCCTGGTGCGTTCCTTCCTTGTTGATACTCCCGACGCTTGCTGACTCCCATCGCAGAGGGCAACAAGTCCGCCACCCAGAAGGCGGGCGATGCCGCCCGTGGCGGCTCCGACGACGCCGAGGGGCAGGGCAAGGGCATGCTCGCCTCCGCGCAGGAGACCATTGGCAACACTGCCCAGTCCATCCAGGACACGATCTCCGGCAACACCAAGCAATAGACGATTTCGCTTCACGCGAGTGGTCCGGTCTTGAGTCCTCTTCCTTACGACTTCGGCACGAACAACATTGGCAGCAGAACGGTGGACCTACACCTATGGCCGGTCATGTATTCTATACCCTTTAGCCCAGGCTATGATGAATGAATAGGAAATTATAATCACGAACCTCAACCTGACTGCATGTGCCCGTGAGATGTGACGTTCCGATGCCGTGCTCGTCTGCTGAATGCGGGGTCGTTGAGCTTGCCATAGCTTCTCGACAAATGTTGCCAGCTTCTGTTCACAAGACGGCTTCGTCGAGACATGTTGCCAGCCTCTGTTCAAGATGAGTGGCATCGGGCCAGTCAAGTATCCCCTCATGATCAGTGACGAGGATCCCTCACATGCATCAACTTTAAAACGCATGCATCGTGCATATACTGGGTTGTCATAGCTCAATAATCCTCATCCTCCACTTCCTCCATCTCCACATGCCGTAGCTTGTTCTCAGCCACTCTGCTCTCAGCCTCCATGTTGTATACCTCGCCCTTTACCTCAGCCTCCATCATCTCGTACTCCGCTTCTTGTGTCGCTGCTTCAACTGCCTTTTCCGCAGCTTCTTTGGCGCCTTGTGTCTGCAGAAACCGGTCTAACTCGGGGTCTGTCGCAACTTTGCCCTCAGCGTCGCCCGTAGCGTCGCCCTCTTTGTGCATATACCCCTCTTTCTGCAGCTTGTCAAATTCCTCCGGCTCCAGCAGCCTTCCTTCGCCCTTTGCCAGTTTCATCTTCTGCGCAACAGCCGCAGGCATGAATCGCGTGGCTTCCTTCTTGAGATTTCGGACTTCTGGAGCTGCTTCGTAGACGAGCGTAGGCTTCTTCGGCTCAGGGGGCGCGTCTTCAGCGTCGAATCCTGCTCCACGCCGTCGCGGTATAGGTGGGGGTGTGTCTCGCGGCATCGGTATGCCCTTGACGTCGGCGTCCGTGTCGCTGCTCTCCTCTCCGCCAGGCCCTTTCCAGCCTCCGTCTCTTGATCGCTTGCCCAGCACGCCCCCGCGACCACCGCGACTCCCACGACCGCCCCTGTCGCCTTCATCGTCGCGCCGCTCTGGCCGGAACTGCGGCGCTTTCTCGCCGAGCGCAGCCCTCGCCTTGTTCACCGCCGCAAGATCCTTCTCGAGCTCCGCAAGTCGCTGTCGTTCGTGCGGCCGTAGCGTGCCATTCTGTGAGGCTTCTTTGAGGGCGTCGATGTCGCGCTGGATGCGGGCGGGGTTGCGGCGTGCGAGCTTCTCGGTTCGCTGCGTTTGAACTTGCGCTTTTTGCTTTCTGATTTGCTTCTGCTTTTCGGCTTTCTTTTCGGCTTGCACCGGGTTGAAGTTCTTTTCCTTTGCCATTGCAATTGCGATGAAATGTAGACGCTGGAGGGAGGAAGACGGGTGTTGGGAGTGGTGGTGATGCCCAAGTTCGGCCACACCAAGAAGAGTGCCAAGCCGTGGGGCGTGACTTCGCGTCACGATCGCTCTTCGACTTCAACACGACACGCGCGTCACAAACTCCCACTCCGGCAGGTTGACTATACTGCGAAACTAATGGGCAATTTGCGCGGCCACCATGTTTGTTCCGCGAGCTCTCCGGCTCAAGGGCGTCAACGAGACCAGAAAACCTAGGCCAGCCAAGCCGCAGGCACCACCAGCTGGGGGCGATGCTCCTTGCGAAGATGCACTCGTACATGCTGAGCAACAGACAAGCACGACATCTGCCGCCACGTCTCCAGCATCGCAGCCGGGTCACGAAAACAAGCAAGCCAGAGGCCCCAAACCCGCTAATGCGCCTGTTTCAGCCGAGTATCTTGCTCAGCTGGCCGCAGGAGTAGAACTGATATTCACCGACTATGCCCACCAGGACCGGGAGAGAGCGAACTGGCTTAAAAAGCGATACAGGAGCATTGATGCGGGAGAGAAATGTAAGTTTATTCTCCGCTAACCTTCACAATTGTCGCTGAGTATCACGGCACAGATGTCCATCTCACGGCAGTGCTCGAACATCCCAACATAGGCACATTGAAACCACTGGCGACCCAACCACTTGTTCGACAAGCATTGCAAGAGATCTCCAGCGAAACCCTAGAGTTGTCCGAAGATGGGTTCTACGTTCGCCGTCGCCCTTCCACCTACCCATCCTCGTTTGTCCCCTCGAATTCGTTCCAAGTCATCAACGAGGGACTAAGCTTCTGGGATCAGCGCACTATTTACGTCGAGCCGCACATCCGGCACATGTGCAAGACGCCCGCCAAGGTGGCCCATTGGCTCAAGGAACACGGACAGTTGAAGGCGAAATGGCTGCCCGTCCAGGCGGTCCACACGCTATACAACAGCTGTGCGTTTGTCGTTCTTAGCGGCGTTATCCTGCATGAAGACCAGTGGAAGAAGTGGAGAGCGACGGAGAGGCCGGTGGATTGGAAGATCATGACCAAGGTTGAACATGCGAAGCGCACTGCGGAGTATCTGGCACTGTTGGAAGCGAGCAAGGGCAACCCGAATCGCAGGCCCAGCAAAGCTGTCGTTATGGAAGATAGCCCGGCTACTGCGCGGACGATACCCGACCAACAGCCTATTGAAGATGGTGGACAGGGAGCACAGAAGAAGAAACGAAAGAGGAGCAAGAAATCCATGGAAACGGTGGGAGTCGATGATACTGCCATGCCTGGCGAGGGTGACGATGCTGGGGATGCAGCTCCTGAAGCTGACGGTAGTCGCACGAGCAAACGTAGAAATTGATAGTGAGCCAGCTGTCATACAGCGGGCTATGGGACCTTTCAATATGCACACACAGTGCCTGACACCCATTGGAAGGCAAGCTCAAACGACGAGGCAACAGGGCAGAAAACAAAATACACCGGGCGAAGACAATACCCAAATTCATCTACAGTGACAACTGAGACTAAGATCACAGAAATCGCAATGCCTCATGTACAATCGTTGCATACATTCCGAAGTGATCTTATGAACCTGTTCAAAAAGCTCCACTCACACCAGTGCTGAAGCCCAAGTCAAATACAAAATGAAGTTACATTCATAACTCATAACATAACATAATATGCCTCCAAAGTTTAAGCCAAATACGCTTAGAAAGCCAGTGTAGCCATAATCGTCCCACATCCCTCCATCTCTACAATCTTCACATGCCAGCCAGCCAACACTCGGCATTCCTTCCCCAACCCCGCCTTAGCGGTTCATTCCAACCCCCCTCCTCACTCCACCTCGGCACTGCAACTCGACGGTCGGGCCGCATATTATAGCTTCGCAGCAGGGGTAGGTGGTGCAGCTTATGGGCGATGACATAATCAGCGAGTGTTCATTCACATGCGAACGACTACTTGAAATTGCATTGTCGCTGATGCACAACTTAATATTTTTATTTGCTTAACAAAGCGACATGGTAAACGCCTCGCGCCCGTGGTACTGCTACACAAGAAAAAAAAGCAGAGTTAGAGCTTAGAAGCGCCTTTTGGAGGACCTACATTCGTGATCTCGTTGTAGAGCAAGCTACACAGCATTAGCAATCAATTTCCCAATCGATGGAGAAGAGCAACTTACGATGTGAGGAACTCGTCATATTGTTCGCCCGTAACTTGGGTTTCAAAATACTTTGCGGCCAAGTCGAATTTGTTGCCTTTGGGCGCCTTTTCGCGCAGTTTCTTCGTCTGCTCGCGCAGCAACTTGAGTGTATAGTCCTTGGTGACCTTCTGTCCCTCGGCAGTGGTGACCTGGTGTCTGCTCCACTGCCACAGCTGGCTCCTTGACACCTCGGCAGTTGCCGCGTCTTCCATGAGGTAGTTGATCGGCACGCATCCGAGACCCCGCAGCCATGCCTCCATGTAGCTAAGCCCGATGTCGAGGTTCTTGCGTATTCCCGCCTCGGTCACCTTGCCAGGCACGTTCATGTTCAACAAGTCATTGGCGGTGATGTTGACGTCCTCGCGGCGGACGTGCATCTGGTTGGGCGTCGGCATATGCTTGTTGAAGACCTCGCCAGCGATGACTGCAAGGGCGGGGTGCGCGACCCAGGTGCCATCGTGTCCAGCGCGCACCTCGCGGAGCTTGTCAGCTCGCACTTTCTCCATGGCGGCGTCGTTGGCGGCAGGGTCGTTCTTGATGGGGATCTGGGCGGCCATGCCACCCATGGCGTGGACTCCTCGCCTGTGGCAGGTCTTGATGAGGAGCTTGACGTACGCGTCCATGAAAGGAACAGTCATGGTCACAGAGTCACGGTCGGGAAGGACGAAGTTGGGATTCTGGCGGAAGCGCTTGATAGTGTTGAAGATGTAGTCCCAGCGACCGCAGTTGAGGCCGGAGGAGTGGTCGCGAAGTTCGTAGATGATCTGGAGACGAATCAATAGGCTGTTGTAAGACATGGGATGCAAACACGTACCTCGTCCATCTCGAAAGCAGCCGTAATGGTCTCGATCAGCGCGGTACCTCGGATGGTGCCGCGGGGCATGCCAATGTAATTCTGGGCCATGTTGAAAACGTCGTTCCAGAGTCTGGCCTCCAGATGCGACTCCATCTTGGGGAGGTAGAAGTATGGCCCAGCTCCCCGCTTGACAAGCTCGTGTGCATTGTTGAAGAAGTAGAGACCAAAGTCAAACAGTCCACCGGAAATGGGCTCGCCATCGACAGTGAAGTGCTTCTCATCCAGATGCCAGCCGCGAGCGCGTGCAATGAGCGTGGGGAGCGTGCGGTCGGTGCGGAGCTTGTACTCCTTCTCGCCTTGCTTGAAGTCGACCTGCCTTCGGATCGCATCGTAGAGGTTGAGCTGGCCGTTGATCATGTTGTCCCATGTCGGCGCGCTGGAGTCTGGCCGCAGTTAGGCCTCCGCTCTCTGTAGCTCTGGCTGCGACCACTTACCCTCAAAATCCGCCATGTACGTCCACACGTCCGAGTTCAAGGCATTGACCACCATCTTGCGGTCTGTCGGGCCTGTGATCTCCAGCCGCCTGTCCACCAGGCCGGGGGCGGGGGGCGCGCCCTTCCACGCATCGTTCTCGCGGATCGCCCTGGTCTCAGGCAGGAAGTCGAGCAGCTGGCCCTTGTCGAGCTCGGCCTGGCGTAGCACGCGCCGCTGGAGGAGCTCTTTCCGACGCTCGTTGAATGTGCGGTGGAGCAGGGCAAGGAAGACAGCGGCCTCTTTGCTGAGGATGTGGCGGTTCTTGTGGTTCAACGCGCCGAGGATGCTGACCTCGCGCAGCAGTGTTTCCTGGCTAGCCATTGTGGTGTGTGTGTCTCTCGATTGTCCCAGGCAAAGATGAGGAATGCAGTGATGTAGGCGTGCGGAGACGAGGGCGGGAGGCCGGGGACATATATCCCAGCGCGGCGACGTCACGCATGCTTCGCTGGACCGAGGATGCTTTGTCCTGGGAGCTGAGTGGAAGGCTCGCCGTCGGTCGGATGGACCCACGAGCTTGTGATGGTCGGCCGCCAAGCCGTCTCCAGATGCGGGGAGTCCACGCCACCGACCCAGCCATTCACCCTCGCGAGCTTCCCACGGCGTGCAGAAGACGCCGCAAATGGCAAGCAGATGGCAAGCAGATGGCAAGCAGATGGCAAGCTATCGTCGCGAAGCCTGCGAGGTCGCTGCACGTCGCCGGCTGGCGGTGGAAATTGACGGAAGTCGTCATGGAGCTATGGCCACCAACCCCGGATTGCTTCCGAAGCGCCCCGACCTTCTCCTCTTCGCCGGATATCCACGGCACTTGGTTCACGAGACACTATCAATCCGGCAGCACACTGGCCGCCTTGACAACATGGTCTAAAGAGCAAGAGAGAGCGAACGGGAACCTGGTCGTGCAACTTTTACAGCTTTTGATATCTTGTCGCGTACTATCCGAGCATGAATATGGTACAACAACACCCAAACACCAATATCTGACATGATACACTTCATCCGTAGTCGTTACCTCGACGCCGGTAGAACAAGGCCGCCAACACCGTATACTCCCTCAGAACCAGTCCCGCCCAACGTTCCGATTATCACCTTCGTCCATCGTCCCAATGCTCTTGAACCACGGTGCGTTTAGCTGAGCGGCAGGCCCAAGCTCCTCTTCTTCCTGCGCGCAGCCATGGCGTCGCGGCAGGCGTAGACCCAGTATTGCGCCTCGTAACCGACTTGAACAACGCTACCGGGAGCCTGCCCCTCGCATGTCGTGGGTGCTACTCCGCCCTTGGTGTTCAATCGGTAGATGTGTCTTACTGCCGTGTCGGTGTTGCTGGCGTCAAGCTTGAGCCACGGCACGTCAAGGGCCTGAGGGGCAGCCACGTTCTCCACCTTCTCCACCTGGGCATTGCCTAGGCCAATGATGTCAAATTCTGGGGTAGTAGCATCGACAAAGAAGTGCTGGCCGATGGCATTGGGGTCTTCGGCGACGGATCCAAGAGAGGCGCCTTGGGCGACGGCACAAGAGGCGTTGAAAAGGTTGGCCACAGCACCGATGGAAGCAGGCGCCATCGCTGGGTCGTTGCACGTGTAGTTCTGAGTTCCTTGTCCCAATGCAATAAGCACCAGTTGGTTGTCCGCATCGGGCGGACTGAGCGTGCTTGGGGGCTGCTGGAGCTCAGCGAGGCCGCATGTGTCGTTGAGCTGACGGCGGAGGATGTTGCCTGGGAAGCGGTATGGCGCAGGCGCAGCCAAAGTGAGAGGAAGGGCTAGAGCCGCGACGAAGAGCGAGGAGTGCATGTTGAATGATTGGCGGCGTTGAATTCCGGATGCGTAGTGGGTGGTAAGAATGGATGGATGGTATTATGTGCAGGAAAAAAAAAGAGCTACCGGAGCCCGAGAAGCAAATGAGTGAAAGAGGAACGAGAGAAGACAAGTAACGCTGGAAGCTGTTGAAGTGAGGCTGTGGGTTGGAAACTGTGTGCTCCCACGAGCCCAATATATACCCTTCTACCTCCAGCCGGTAGAAGGCTGTGGCCCCAATACCATCCGAGGGATGCAGGCTCAAACCTCGACACAATCCTTGTATGTTGATAGCGTGTGACCATGTACGGGATCAGACTGTTGGGCTCAGTTGTTGTGTCCCCAGCTAGCAGTAGGTATGTACGCAGAGAAGATGCGAGCGTGGAGCCCCCTAGGGCTGAAGAGGATAGTCTGGGCTCCTCATTGAAACGCGGGATCCTGTTGAAATATGGGATGATCCATACTCTTGGGAAACGATGCAAGGTGGCACTCTTAGCAGGTGGCTGCGGAGGTGGCACAGCATCACGAATACCCCATTGCCAGTGTCGCGAGTCGTGTCCGAACTACCGCATCTGGCGATATGCAAAGTGATATGTAAAGTGATATGCAAAGTGATATGTAAAGTGATATGTAAAGTGATATGTAATCGTGCGGTTGAAAGGTGAAACGGTACCTGCATATTCCGCGGGGAGGATCAAACACGCTTCTTACTTAGCCAATAAGCAGCCGTTCAGGAGGCAGAGGATTGCCTGACCATCCGCGAAACAGCCGCTACTCACGCCAAAATGCTCGAACCGTCAAAAGTCAAAAAGCTTCGCTCCGTTTGCAAGGACCGCGTCCATTGTGACGGCGTCGAGAGGAAATGTTTCCCCGCTTGCAGATCAACGGCGGCTGCTAGCCTCTGCCGCCTCTATGACACACGAAGAGCTTCTCGTAAAGATGACCTTGGAAACTAAGGCAACAAAGTTAAAAGCCCTTAGTGAAACAGTTAATTTTATACTAATTATAGTAGTGTAGTAGACACTTAAAGTAAATAAAATTAGCATAAGTAAAAAAAGCTAAAGACTTAATACTACTAACTATTTATAGTACTTATTTATTATTCTTAGTAGTATTTTTAAAGTTATTTGCTAAAGTAGCTTTTTTTAAAGTAAATAATTAGACGGCAAGCCTGTATTAGGAAATAGAGGCACCCTATTCGGGTAATTCGGACCTTATTTACAACTCTCGTGCTAAGCCTAAAAAAGTAATTAGCCTTAATATCTATTATAAAAGGCCCTTTCTCTACTATTATTTTCTTTCTCTTTTCTAAACCTTTTCTCTCTACTCTTATTACTTTGTCTATACGCTCCTTTTATACGCTAGCTACTCCTATTAGGCCTTAATAAATTTCTTCTAAGGTATTTTTTAATCGCTATTAATATTGCCTACCTTTTCTTATCTCTATTATTTTTCCTATACAGACTGTATTATCTAGCTTTTGTGCCCTAGATAATAGTAGGTAATAAGACTAATTCTTAGCTTATATTTGCATGCGTTTAGTAGTCTACTCTTTCTATTCTTTTCTACTCTAGCGCACTCTTATCTTTTTTACTTATAAGCTCTTTTTTTTATTTTATAAGATACTTACTTAGCTTATATTAGTAGTAGCTATAAATAAAGCTCGCTACCTATTATATAGTTATACTAGTATATATAGTCCTATTCTTCTCTTTTATTTTAGACTTGCTAATAGTATTTACTACGCTCTTTACTATTTCTATTTTAAGCAAACAAATACATAGCTCTTACACTATTATCTTAGGTTAATACGTCTATATTACGCCCCACTTCTTTAGTTAAATACGCTAAACTAATTCTTTACTTACTTACTATATTTCTACTTTTAGCTCTAGCTCTTAGTAGTAATATAGCTATTAACCTACATAATATATTAATTTAGAACGTCCTAGCGCCTACGTTAGCGCTATAGTTTTAGTAGAATACTCTGCCTTATATAACGTATATAATGTCGCTATAATATTATAATATAACTACTAAGGAACTAATGCCTAGAATCTAGTAGCTAATAACTTAGAGATAGCCTAGGGGTGCTATAAAGGGTAAATAAAGCCCTATAGGCCAATTATCTAGTAGTATAAGATATAGTTAGCGAGAATTACGCATTTATATATTATTTAGCATAGACCTATTCTATATAAGAGGGTAGTTAAAGATTAAAGAATAAGCTAACTATTAGTAGTTTTATTTAAAGTAATTTAGATCCTTAGATAGCTAAAAGACGCATATAAGCAAATTATAATAACTATTTACTAGCTAATTACCAGATAAGCTAGACTAACTCTTAATATAATAAGGCTATCTATGCTACTTAGAAGAATAATACGTAGTTCTTTTAGAGATACTAATACTAAATAGCTTCTAGTTTATTTGTTCTCCCTATAGAGAGCGCCCTTACACTACTTACTATACCTGCTATAGCTATTTTTATAATAGATACGGCATTTATAAAGACTTTTCTTTCTTAGATAGTAGTGTTAACCGCAACATATAAAGCTACATATAGTCTAGAAAAGAAGCTACTTTTTTAGAACTTCTTATAGCTAGAGAAGTTACTAAATTATTACGCTAAAATAGTCTCCTCTTATAGCACCTCTTTATTAGCCCCTTTATTTTCTATAAAAATTATTCTATACATTTCTTAAGCGCCTAAGCCTAAGCTAAAATCTAAGGCTAAACTAATAGCTATAATAAAGATAGCAAAGCATAGCTATTTAGAAGTTAGCTTTTCTAAAGATAATAGAGAGTAGTTCTATATTAATAATTTCCTAATACTAGATTTAAATATATTGCGCTTTTTTAATCTAGTAGTACCTACTCTATTTAGAGCTAAATATACTTCTAGTTCTCTAGAGTATAGTATTATCCGCCCACTAATTATTACAAGCTAATAGAACCTAACTAACATATAGGTATAAACGTAGTTAGTAGTCTTAGTACTACCTCTAAAATAGAAAAGCTAGGACATTACTAGTCTAGCTAGAAATTACTTAATAAAGAAGAGATAAACTACGCTATAAGTATTATAAAGACTAATTTAGCTCTAAATAGTTTATTTAATAAAAGTAGTCTAGGTAAGTATATAAGTAGATTACTATATAAATTTACTAATTTGTAATAGAATTTTTTTAATCTTAGAGAATAACGTAGCTAGAAAAGACTATAGTATAACATAAGTTAAGTCTAGTAATAGAGTGTTAGACTATTAAGGAAATAATTACTATATAGCTATTAGCACTAAAGAATACTATAGATAGTATAACAATTTTAACGCAACTAGTATATATGCTCTCTCTAAGAATATAGAAGGTATTTACCATAGTAAGTAGTATTCTAGTACTAGTTAAGGAGCCTATTTTAATATCTTTAAAAGAGCCATCGCTAGTAGAGGATAAACCACTCTTTAATATTAAGGTTACTAGTAGATTGCTATTAAAATGCAAATAAACACGCTATTTATCTAGTAATATAAAAATCTTCTTAGTAGAAGTGCTAGATATTATATTAGAATTAGAGCTAGAAGATCCTTATTTAGTAAAACGGCGAAGTTTATCTAAGTAATAAATAGAGAACCTTAATTATATGCTTACACCTAAGCTAACGCCTCTACTAACCCCTAGTAGCCTAGATTCCTATTATAGAGCTAGCAATAAGCCTATTCCTAGCCCTCTTAACAATGCTAGCTATGGTAAAGGCGCTAGAAGCCTAGCTATATTTCTAAATAATCTTAATAAAAAGAATAGCAATAATAGCACACGCGCTTAGGAAATAATTAAGAAGCTACTCTACTCTCTAAGACAATCTATCTCTTCTCTTAAAGGAGTAGAGGGTAAAAACAATAGGAATAATAGTAATAATAAAGCTAGGGATAGCTATAAAAACAAATAGGTTAATAATATATTTAGTAGATCTTTACTAAAAAATTCTTAACAACGTAAATATAGAGATTGTCTAATTTAAAAAAGGGGCATAGTCTATTATAGACTACTCTTAAATAACAAGGCTAGAGTATAATGCCTATAAGAATATTATAAAATATAATATTATTCTAACTCTATCTATAATCTAAGCCTAGAATAAATAGCGCGACTTAGTCTTACTCTCTACAAATATCCTCTTTAGGAACAAAGGCTAGAGGTAAAACTAATAAAAACTATAGGCCTAGCACTAATATAGCTTATTAGATAACTAATCTTATATATTATTATATACTAGAGGACTTATTAATTATAATAGCAACTATGTGTTATAGTGAGTTAAATTTATCTCTTAACTTAATAGCCCTAGATTATAAGCTCCTAGGTAGTAAAGGCAAAGTTATCTATATAATATAGCTATTACTAGATTTATAAATACTACTAGAGTACTAATATAATAATAGTACGCTAGGTGGATATATCTATAATAGCCTAATATTACTTAATACAAACTAGATAAGCAATTTCCTTAGTAATACTACTAGTTATAGCACTAATTATCTAGATAATAGTAGGAATAAAAAGTATAAGAATAGAAAAAAGAAGACCTAGATAAATATAGACCCTATACTACTAGTAGTAGCTAGCAACTTAGTAGAGACGATATGCGCTTCTATAAACAAACGCGTATATTATAGTTAGAGTTAAATAACCTATAGTTACTTACGTATAGAAAGAATATAGATATAGAGTAGAAAGATATATTTAAACTCTTTCTAGATTAGACGCTAGGCGTAGTTTAAACGCGCTAGCACATACTATATAAAAATAACCTATTACTTAGCACTTAAACTCTTACGTCTTTAGTAGACTCTAATATTATTTAGAGTATTAATTCTCTATTACTAAGAGATAGACTAAATAAAGAACAGAAAAGGTTAATATTATATAAGCATACTAGAGACGCGTTAGCACGCTTATATTCTTATAAAGAGAAACTAAGCTACTATATATTATTACTTTCACGTTTCTATAGTGGTAATAAGTATAAAGTTAAAGATATTAATTGTATATACTTTAAAGAAGATAGGTCTTTAAGTTATAACTTATTATAGGAACTAATAATAGTACTAGTAAATAGTCTTAATAGAGTGCTATTTAAACAAGCTAAGAAATTAGTTAAAAAGGAGTATAAAGTAGAGATATAAGAGAAGTAGCTTAAAAAATAAAATATAGTAGAGTAACGCCGTAGCAATTAAGGTAAAGTTTAGAAAGGAAAATAATTAGTGTCTTTAGTTATTTTATTAGATACCTACTTCTTAAATATAGGTGTGCAATACTATACTAGTAAGAGTTACTATAATAGTAGCGAATTAGATAATTTAGTAGTGTATAGGTGCCTACTCTTTTTTATATACTAACTGCTACTTACTTTCTATTATTCTCTAAGTTAAGTAATAGCTATAGGGTAGTCTTAGCGCTAAAACAAAGCTTTTCTATCTATAACTACGTATATTTTAGCTTAGAAAGTAATATATCTATATTTGTATATTCGCTTCTTAAAATACTATTCCTTTTTAGGCTTATAGAGGCGCTTACCTAGTAGACTAGTACTTTATATGCGTATCTAGTATACTTTTAGTCTTCTTTTAGGGGACTATAGGTAGGGCGCGTGCCCTATAAAGAAGAGACCCTTAATATTTTAAAGAGGGTCTATAGCCAACCTATTAAGAATTATAATTATCTTTATACCTTCCTATAAGAAAGATTAAGTGTAATTAGAGTACTAAAAGTATTACTATTAAGAATATAAGATTTTATAGGTTGCTAATATCTATAGCCTCTATTTCTTTTCTACTTAGCTAGGCTAGCCTAATTAAAGTAAATCTACATATTAGTAAAAGTATTATTCTGCTTCTTTATAAGATTTTATTCTTTATAATATTAAAATTTACTACTTATCTATAACTATCTTACACTCTACTTAATTATTATATTAAATACTAAAAAAATCTAAAATAGATGTAATAGCTAATCTATAGCTATGCTATATACTACTAGATTTACCTATATTATATTACTTTCGCTGTGTCTATAGGTGCTTTAAACTAGAATATTTAGCTAGGAGTAAGTAGTCTAGAAGGTCCTCTATTAAACTATTAGATTTCTTAAGGCCCTTATTAGAGTCTTTATTTAGGAATATTTAAGACTTCTAACTTATTATATAGGCCTCTATCTCTAACACTATAGTTATAAAGCTTAGAGCTAGACTAGCGCCTATATTATTAGTTAGTGTCTTAGCTTCTATAGAATTTGTTCTCTTATTTGCCTAGCTAATTGCCTTATCTCTCTTATCTTTACACTAGTTTCTCGCGTTTCTATATGCTTTTACGCCTTATTAGAAAGTGTTAGCATTTCTAGTTATTCTCTAAGTATTAATCTAAGTTATATAGTACTTTAGATAGCCTCTAGAAGTACGTAGTAGGGCTATATAGCTAGTGTAGATCTTAAGAGTGCTATTATAATATATAGAGGTTATAGTATATATAATATTATTATAGATAAGTTTAGCTCTTTTATATAACTAAAGACTATGTATACCTCTTACTTTTAACACACTATTATAATAAGCTTATTATTTAGCTACTATAGTTAATCTATCTAGCCCCTTTGCTACTAGGAAGAAATTTAGTACTATAGAAAGATTGTGCTGCGTTAAAGGGATAATATAGCCGCTAAGCTTATTATAGACTTCTTAACTAAGCTATTCTAGGCGGGCGCTATAGTAGATATCTAGGTTGCTAGGCTTAAGCGTACTATCTATTAGAGGGTTAAGATTAGTAAATAGTATTTCTTCTAAGCGGTATTTCGCATCCCTAATCTTGCTCTTAATAATAGGAACTACTAATTCGAACACTTATTTTTCTTTAGTAGTATATATATTCGCTTATTTAAACTCTCTAAACTATCTATTAGAAATTTATAATAGTAAAAGAGATAGTTAAGGTTCTACTAATATTTATTTAAAATTCTTCTAGTTATTTAGCTTAGTAGGTACACTACTATTAGAATATTTGTATATATTAGAATAAATTATATTATTAATAAAGTGTTATTAAAAGTTATAGTTATACACTCTAGTACTCTTTATTATATTTATAGTAGGCTTAGTGCTAGTAGTAGTTGCTAAACTTTATAGTTAACTTTAAGAACTTAACTAGCTCGAGTTTATTATATAGTCTAAAGAATATATAGATTTAGAGAACTAGAGAGTATTATTAGCTTTAATATAAGCTAGTAAGTATCTTATAATCTATATGTTTCTTAGGTCTAATAGATCTAGACTACTATATCTAGCAAATAACTTTATGTCTTTTAAAATTCTTAGCTTATTAAAGCGAAGATAGTTAGTAGCAAAGTTTAGAGTAACTAGCCAGCGGGCTTATTAATATAGTGAACAAGGTAGGCTTAGAATAGCTTAAATATTTCTTTAGTCTAGCTCTCTTAATACTTACTTAGTTAACTAGATCTTTATTAAGTTATCCTAAAATAACGCTAGTGGTTAAGATCTACTAGAATAGCTAAGTCTCTGCCTTTTTAATATAGGCTGCAACGTTTTATTAGGTTTAGGCAGCTCTAAATATTAACGTTTACGTAAACTTAGGAGCTACAGTTTAAGTATATAGAAATTATTAATTGTAAAACCTTAAACTTTATAAAATAGAGAGATAAATTAAAGGTAAGTAGAGAGCGGCGCTTATATTATGCGTAGAATACTATATCTATAATATAGAAGAAAAATAATTAGGGTTTACATTAGCTAGAATAGAGCTAGACTATACTTCTAGTTCTTAGCAGTAGTAGATAAGTTACACTAAATCTAGATTTTAGTAATAGATTACTGCGTTCCTTATAAATATAGTACTACCTAATATAATTAAGTAAAGCAACGTATACTATAGTTAGAAATTACTAGCTTTTTCTTTAGCTATATTGCTATTATATAGAGTAGCTAGCTCTAGACCTAGATATTTTAGCGGCGGTATTACGCTATTTAGTTATAGGGCGATAGCACAGAGCGCCTTATTAAAACGACGCTAATAGGCTTATAATATAAATATTAATATATATTAGTATGGGGCATTATAGGTAGTAGAATAGCTAGTCGCAAAAGTGGCTAACGTTAGATAGGCGAGTAGTAAGATACGCAGTAGCAATAGTTGCTATTAGTAAGCACGCTTATAGCTAGGCATTTAATTTGCCAGTATTTCTTTTTAAACACTAAAATTATGCAAGGTTCTTTACGCTAAATTATGCACTGTTCTCTTAGGTAACTACTATAAATAAAATTAGAAACTCGACTTAACTACTCTAAATTAAATTAGCAAAAAAGGTTAAAGTCTAAATGCAGCGTAATCTCTTAATCCCTAGTGTTCCAACTACTTAATTTTCTTTATAAGATTTTCTTTTGTTATAACATATTATTAAAGCGCCGCTAGTGCTAATAAGTGTTCGGGTTTAGTAATTATCTTATAACTACCTACTAAAGATTAAATCTATAAGTACTATAAGAATATAATAGCAGATCTATCTCTTAAGTTTTAGAAACAATAGTATAGAATTGCTAATATAGCTTATAATAAGCTTTTTTATTATTAACTAAATATATAAAGCGTATAGTGTAGAAAGACATGCGAATATAATAGAGTACACCTTTAGATAGAAAGCTATAGTAAGCCTATAGATATTACTATTATTTAACCTTAAAGTGTTACTACTAACCTCTATTAAAATTTATTTACTTAATAAATAGCTTTAACCTTAACTCTTAGATTTAGAATATAGGTAGCCTGCGAAAATCTAAATCGCTTTTAAATAGGGATTGCATTTCTTAAATACTATAACTTTTTAACTAGCTAGCGCGCTAGATTAATATTACGCTGCCCTTATTAGTGTTACTCTAGCTATAGGACAACTACTAACTATAGTAACACATAATATTACTATTTTAAATAAGTAGCTAGCTTATATTTATTACTAGTCTAGAAAGAAGAAGGTATTTAAGCTTACCTATAGCAGAAATAGACTAATAATTTATAGTGTACAGTAATAAGTAATATTATTTATAAGGGCTATATAATAACTAGAATATCTTTCTATCTTTATATTTATGTGCAATTCTCTAATAACTCCGTCTTTACTAAATATAAGTTTATTACCTTTATTATAGTAGCCCCTAATCTTTATAAAGAGTAATAAGCTAGCTATAAATTAAAGCTTATATAGAAACATCTTATAAAGTCGCCTGCTTTAATTCTAGTCACTTTCTAATATTAGTAATACAGATTTAGCCTTTATATAAACTATTCTAAGTTCTAAGCTATAGCTCCTAAATAAACATAACTATTCTATAAAATAGTATAGGGCTAGTAATATATAGTAACTACTTCGTATGCCTTAGATAAGCTATTGCGAGATAATAAGATAGATGCCTATGTCTAGAAACATATAGAAAGTTTCTTAAGTTAAATAATTAACAGCGAAATATAGCTTAGTACTCTCTTTAGCAAAGCTAAGGCATATATTAAGGTAAAGTCCCTAATATTAATTTAGTTATTTAGTCTTACCTTCTTAGAATACACTAGTTTAAGAAATATTAAGTCTATAGGCCGCATATTAGCTTCTAATAAAGGGTTAGGAACTATATATTTCTAGAGCTCTTAGAATATAGCCTATTATAGATAAAATATTCTTACTTTTTAAAACTATACCTGCCTCTTATGTTTTGCAAAATTAGCTTAACTAAATACTAGAGTAATTCTATACTATAAAGAAGATAAAATATCTTAAGGAGCTATAGAGAGTGTTATATAAAAGAAGTTGCAAATTATAAACTACTATCTTTATAGTTACCCTTATTCTTTTATATATAAGGGAGAGAGATATTTAGAAGTTACTATATTAGACGCTTCGCAATAAAGGTATATATTACCTACGTCTAAATTCTAACTAAATACTAATTAACAACCCGCGTAGAGCTATAAATAGCGATATTTAGAATAAGCTACCACTCTTATTAGGCAAAGTGTGCATGTTAGTAATATTCTCTTAGCGCATCTTTACTTTTCTAGAATAGTGCCTTATAAGTTATACAATATTAAGAAAGATATAAAGTCACCGTAAATATTAGCTAAGTAGCAATATAATTAGATAAATAAGAAAAGTATAGATAGTTCTTTATATTATTTTATATTTAGCTAGAGTAATAGAGTATTATTTGCCTAAGCAAGCTCTTAAGATTATAGTTACTAGAAATAAATAGCGCAGTTATATAGATATTAAGAGAATTTCTCTAACTTGTAAATAAATAGAAATATACACCTTATTAATTAAGCTATATATCTCTATCTATAGACTATATTACTACACTATATCTCTAATTTCTTTAATAAATTATATACATTATAAAGCGGGCTATATATTTATAAGTGCTAGAGAACTTCTATATTATTCTTATTAAAGGTATAAAGCCTTTATATTATAGAATTAGAATTATTATCTATTTTTTCTAATAATATAGAACAAAATTATAAACGCTATCTAAGCTCTACTTCTAAGTAGTTTAAGGTAAATATTACGTAATTATTACAGATCTAGTATAGAGAGTTAACTAATATTTGTTTCTCCTTTAGAGAGATATAGCTTAAGTTTAAAATTAACTACTTAAGCGACACTTTTTAGAAACCTATCTAGAAGAAATCTATGTTTTTCCTATACTTATGCTTTACTAATCTCTTAGCTTAAGAGTTAGGTAGTAAGCTAAGCTAGAAGCAGTACTAATTTTTTAATACTCTCTAGAATAAAATCTTAATAAGAAGAAGTTAGTTACTTTACTTTCTTACGCAGGAAATTGCCTACTAAGATATAGTAAAGATTAAACTCTTCTGCTAAGTAGGTGTAATTTATTCTCTTTCTAACACTAGGCCCTTCTTTAAAAGATTAGCACTAGTAGACAAAAAGATTAGAATAGTATACTAAAGATAAAGATTATAAAGAGACTTGCCTCTTTTCTTATTGCTACCTTCTAATACTTCTATAAGTAAGCATCTAATAAAAGCTTTAATTCTATTAAGGTAATAGCCTTCTTTAATTCTATAAATTCGCTTATATTAATTCTATTCTATTCTTTATAGATTACTACTTAGTGTATACACTCTAGCTTATTAATCTACTAGACTAGTACTACTATATTAGTCTTCCCTTTCTTATATTTATACTATAAATTAATTATTAAGTCCGTAAATTCTAAGTGCGAAGAATAAAGAGTACACATAAGAAATTTAAAGGCCATCTCTTTTTAAATAAACTTTTATTCTGCTTTATATTAGAAGGGAATTAGAAGAAATAGAAATTCTAATCTTGACTTATTCTGTCCGCTAGAGTAATATTCCCTACTAACGCCTCTTTTATATTATGTATTAGTGCTATATAAATAGCTTTTATCCGCGTCTATTTATTAAACTAGCTCTGTTAGCCATAGTATAAGAGATTAACTATAGAGATAGAACTCTAGTTACTATAAGACATATAATAGCTATGCGGTATATATAATTACTAATACTCTTAGAATTTAGTATATTACGTAAATCCTAACTACAGCGTAAAGTATTTTTTAAGTTTTTAACTAACTTAAGGAAGAAGAACTTAGCCACTATATCTAAAGAATTAGTGCGAATAGTAGAGTAGAATAATAAGGCGAGAAGCTATAGTAATATAGGGTTAGGCGTTTAATAATAGCCTAGACTATTATTAGTTAGTACCTCTTAGAAGTTTAGAAGTAATTCTGCTATTTTGTCTAATCTAAATAAAGACTAGCTTTAACCTTTTCTATAATCTTTATCTCTTTCTCTAAATCTTTTTCTAAGGGACTAGCTATAATAGAATAAAAATAGAATAAAACCTTGCTCTTTATAGCTCTAAAGCTGCAAATAAAAGAATAAGCAAATTAAAGTAATGTTCTTAGTAGCCTTTAGCGCATCTACTAGCTAGTGCGTAAGTTATAACTATTTAATTAAGCTAAGCAAATATCTAATACTCTATAGAAGCGGCGGCCTAGCAACTACTATTTTTACTTTTCTACTTAATATTCTAAGAATGCGCCTCTAATTAGATTACTACTATCTTTCTTCTTAGTCTAGTCTAGAACTATATTCTCCCTCTAAGCCTACTCTTACCTATCTTCTTACTATATTAGTGCGCTATCTTTGTAAGACTATATATATTATTAAATCTATCTATACTACTAAAGGTAGACGCATATTCTTTTATAGTCTAGAACTAAGCCTAGTAGGCGTAGTTTTTATAACCGCTATTAAATTTTATGTATATAGTAATTACAAATGGCTTAGAATATAAATATTAGGCTATAAGGAAGATATAGTAATTATTTATATATAGACTACTATTATAGTAGGTATAGCTATAGTAACTACTATAAATTCTATTTAGCTTATTAAAACTAGACTTTAACTTAACAAATCGCGAATAGAAATAGGCTATATTCCTACTTAGCGCTATAAGAATAGCCTCGACTATATATAATAGATAATCTAATAAGAGGGTATTAGAAAACTTTACTATAGCATAATTACGAGCTATTTAGGCATAGCTAAGATAGTGCTCTATCTAGTTCTCTATAAGCAGCTTAAAATAATCTACTATTAGGTATTAAAAGATACCCACATATAGAATAATATAGTCTAGAATAAAACTACAAACTAGATTAGCACTAGTAGAGCTATAGAGTCTACTAAACTCGCTACTATATTAGCTATATATCTTTATAAGGTGTGTTTTATCCCTTATAAAATTTTTCTAACTAATGGGTAGATAGATTATAAGAACGCGGTTATAATAAGCTCTAATAAAAGATAGACTTCTATAATACACTAGTCTCTAGCAATGTTTCTAATATATTAGAAGATATAAAGATCTAGCGAGTCTATATAGAAGCCTAATACTACACTTAGCTCGCTCTATTCTATTAGCTATTATTGTAAGAGAGCAATCGGGCTCAATTGTTAAACAGGTTAAATTGCTATAATGAGAATACTAGGTGTCGCATACTACCTGTATGGCAGCGGTCCTAAGGGCGCGCTAGTACTACCTAATTGGGATTAGCGCGCGGGGTCGGATTAACGTCGGGCCGACCGGAGGTCCGATGGGCCGATGGGCGGCAATCCCTAATAATTATTACTTTAGGAGTATATAAGTATGTGCTAAGGTCTATTAAGTTATAAGTAAATAAGTAACGTATTTTATTCTAGTGTTATATTACTAGCTTATAGTAGAAATTATAATAACTATTATATATAGTATAAATATTAGAAAGAATATTCTAGAAATTTAATTTATAAAACTATTTTAAAGCGAGTGTAGTATTTAGTAAAGAAGTAGAAAACTAACAGTTTTAATTCGCGTGTTTAGTTTTATTACACAAGCCATAATTAGCTATATTATAGTATAGATAAGCCATTACTAAGGTTGTATCTAGCAAAGTAAGAACTTAATTCTAAGTTCTATATTAATTATAATCTTTTATCTTAGTTACTTTATTACTTTTCTAGAACATCCGCATCTAAAATAAGCCTACTTAGATGTTTCTATTTTAGATTCACTATACTGCCCACATTTAACCTATTCTAGTATTATTTATAGTAGGGTTATTAATATCCTCTATTCTATAATTAGGATATAACTTAAGAGAAAATATATAATAGTATTACTTTTTATAAATGTATAGTTATAGGTTTTTATTTCTGTAGATTATTTGGATAGTGCCTAAAAGTTAGGAAGATGCTACGTTTAATACTTATATAGATAATTAGTAGGGCTAGTTATTTGCACTATAAAAGATTAAAGATTTATTATATATATTTCTATAGCCATATATAGTATTAGGGACGCTTAGAATATATAAGTAATAGTTAGTAATACTTAGTATATATATCTAATAGTTAGGACTTCTTAGAATATATATTTAATAGTAAGGTATTAGGGTATATATCTAACTAATATAACGGTTCGTGGCTGCCTTCCTGCTAGTCATTCACCATTACCTTTCCTTTCACACCCTAATAGCGCCTTTCACCTTATAGAAGGCGCCTTTCCTAGTTAGTATTAGCGTGTGGTTCGCGTGGGCCTATGCCCTACGCCGCCCACTATATAAGTAAAGGCCCCTTAGTTTTCTTTCTTATCCCCTATCTTAGTATAGTCTTAATTTAGTTATCTCTTTTAACTATACTAGCTGTCCCTAAGAGGTTTGTCCTATAAGGCCGTGTACCGCCCTTATATTATACTAAGATTAAATTTCTTTAGCTGTAGACGACGACATAATATCTACTCCTCCCTTAAGACACTGCCTATAGGCGGTTAAATTAGTAAAAGTTTTAGCTTACTAGGTTAGGCTAGAAGTGTGTTAGTTACTTTGGTGCTAGGCACTATTATTATACTACGCTAAGGTAGGTTAGGCCATCGCTTACTAGGTTAGGCTAGAAGTTTGTTAGTTACTTTGGTGCCAGGCAGTATTACTACACTACGCTAAGGTAGGTTAGGCCATCGCTTACTAGGTTAGGCTAGAAGTTGTTAGTCACTTTAGTGCTAGGTAGTATTATTATACTACGCTAAGGCCTACTTAGAGAGGTTGCTTACCTAGTTAGGCAGGGAGTTCCTAAATAAACAAACAACAATCACTAAATAACAACTACTACGCTACACCTTACAGAGCCAACTTGCCTAATAACCTCCTTTTAGCGCTATTACAGCAAGGGCACAAGGCACAGAGCTAGGTCATAGAGGTGACACAGAGGTCGAAGTTTTACACATTTTATCTCATACTTTATCTTTTACTAAATCTTTTCTTGGCTTAGACTGTGCGCTAGCTCGCACGCTATATAAGACCTGCCACCCTAGGTCTATTTGCTACACTCTCTCTGTAACCCCCACTTTGCTCTACCCCACTACTGCCCGCACTATAGCAAGCTGCCGCCCTTTAATTTAGGAGACTCCTAGAACGTTCCTAGCGTTCTCTCTACCCCCAGATAGTTCTGGGATCGATAATACAGAGGTGGACATTCGCCTGCACCCCGCTAACGATAGTCTACACAACGCTCGCCTTAAGAAGATTCCTCCACTTAACCTCACTAGCAAGCTGTCATCTGTCTAGTGCGGAAAGCAGCTAATGGCTGGTCCCTAGACAACTAGTCGCTCTGCCTCTAGCCTAACAAAGAAAAAGAGCATTATTAAACTACTAAAAAAGGTCTACCCCAAAGGAATTCTTTATAACACATAGTATAATCACTATATTGCTACACTTAAAGTGGACTAGCTAAGCGACGAATTTTTAACAGTAGACCTTAAGTGGCTTACGCACTAAGGCGAAGCTAAACTTAAAGCTGCTAGCAAGTACAACGCGTTTATAGGATAATTCTAGCTAGACTAATTAATTTAGCACGGCTTGGAAATAAGACAGTTACTTGCCACCTGTTAGCTTCGGGCTCGATATTGCTTTTCTTAAGGCCTATTTTTAGAGATAGCACTAGATTTGGTGATTAGGGCTATTATAAAGTCTAAAGAAGACCCTAAATAAAAGGTCCTTATTCGGGCTTTATGCGAGCGCGCTAATATGTTTAAATAAGCTTTTACTATACTTAAGGCAATAACACCTCATACTATAGGGTACGCAGTCTTAGAAGATTCCCACTTCTAGCCTAATATTGCCAATTACGCAGCTATTAGATAAAACTTGTTTAGCCCTAAGAAAGTTCTCCCCTCTATTAAAGATAGTTATAATCCGTAGCACCGCACTTAAGTCCCCTTAAAACCCCCTAGCCCAGGAACGCCCAATCTACTATATAGTTCACGCCGCCCTTAGGCGGCTAAGCGGAGCTCATCCCGCCCTACTGCGCCCCAACGTGCACCACAACATCCGCCCCAGCTTGCGGTGCCTACTCTGCAATAGGACGATACCTTTTACTACTCCCTAGTTCTAGGACACGTACAAACCAAGCTCGCCAACAGCGCCTAGATTAATGTGCCCTAGGGCAGACACGTTTTGGCCGCCCTATCTAGTGTGTCTAAGCTAGGACGCTTCGCGAAGCTACCTAATGTTAACAAGTACTATAGAAAAGGTTAACCTGGCCCTAGTATTAAAGATTGGCTAGAGGATATGCGCAATAAGATCTACGTAAATGCGGACTATTACTAAGGCGATAATAATAAGAAAGATTAAGATAACTTTGCAGAAGCCATCCTTAGCCGCCTTAGAGGCGCGCCTTAAGAGGCAGCGCGAAATTGGTGTTAGACAAATTAGGCCCTCTAAGAAGATTATAGACCTAAAGCACTCTTTAAATTTCTAGAAGAGACTTACTATAATCTCTTTACTTCCTAATAGGCATGTAAGAAGTTTTACAAGCTCTTCCTTTCTAATAGAATAGATGCCTAGACGTTTCTATAGACTTTTAAGAGCCTAGCTAGAAAAGGTAGACTAGATGCAAAGACCTAAAAGGACGAATTATAACTTAAATTAACTAGAAGTCTTAAGTTAATACTCTGGCGAGAGATAGAAGACCCTAATATTAACTACCTAGCAATTAAACGCCAAATAACTGCAGCCAGCTGCACTCTTTAAGATAACAACGTAATAACTCCTTTTTAGGCGCACATAAGGACTCCTTTCTAGGTATCACCCTCTAGATTACAGCCCTTATACGCGGCCCCTACCAAATTAGCACCCCACTCCAGACCCACTACTAATAATTAACCTACTATTTTCTTCTCCACCCTCTACAATTTGACTAGGGTGTAGTGTGTTTAGAACTACGCCTGTTTTAAGTGTGGCAAAGTAGGAAACAAACACTTGCGCTACTGCCCCTACACTAAGAAGACAGCTATATAAGCGAATATAGACATAGCGGACGATTTGGATTTAGACAAACTTAGTATTACCTACTACTCTAATTTGGAGGCAGGCGATTTGTTAGATAATAAGGCTTTAAATGCGCGCTACTAGACCACCCTAATCTAGTAGCTTATATAGGAGCCACTAAACTAATTAACCTAGACAAACTGTAGTTCTAATTACGAAACGCAGATACTAAGCTAAAATTGTCGCCTATAGGCGGCAAAACAGTAAGGGTTCCTAAGCTATTTAGAGGCTCCTAACTAGTCCTGCCGGTGCAAATCGTATTCTAAGGATTGGCTCTCAGGTTGCGAGCCTTAATAGACACCGGTGCTAGCGCTTATAACCTTGTCGCTTTAAGGTATATAAAGGCGGTACGAAAATAGCTTAAAGCCAAACTCCTCCGCCTAAAGACACCAATCCTCCTTAAGAACTTTGCAGAGAAGAGAAGCGCGACAGTGAACACCTATTTCACAGCCTAGCTTAATATTAACGGACGTAGCTTTACTATATAGTTTGTTTTTTATAACATAGGGGATTATAATCTTATTGTTAGTAGGAAATTTTTTAAGCAAGCTAATTGCCTAATTAACGCTTGGGACCGCCGCCTTTGTTAGAAAGATAATAAGAATCTAACCTTTGCTGGCAACCTTATCCTACTGTAGACTTTTCTCTCCACCCGACCCTTCCTACCAGGACGACGCCACTTAACGGGACGGCCTACTTAAAAAATAGGACTACACCCGCTAAAAGACTTGCTTATTAAAAGCTAACTAGAGCGTCTCTAAGAAAATTTCTGTCTAGCTTCCTAACCCCACTATCTTGGTCATCGGAACGTACTTAAAGGCTTACTAGAAACTAAGCTATAAGGACAACTTTAATAGAGATAGTAGCGTAGAGGCTGTAGAGCTGTCTTTCTTAGACAAAGAGCTATCTAACAATAAGTCGCCTATTAGTCACCCTGTCCCCGCTATCTAAGGAAGCTACTAGCAAGACTAGCCCCTAGGAATTATGCGGCAGAATCTGGGTATTACCTCTAGCCCTAGACCTAGAGACTGTAATCCTACTAGAGAAGCTAATCTAAGGATTAGATAGCTCTTGCAGGAATTAACTATTTAATTAGAACTACCCTAGCCAGAATAACCTAGGATAGCTTCCTTCTATCCTACTAAATTACTAATATAGAAGGAGAACTTACAGAAGATAAATAATAAATTGCGTTTAGTAGACCCACTAGCCCCATAGGATCCAGCCAACCTCCTAGAACTCATTTAGGCGCTAACGCGGGAACAATTGTACGCTACCGACTTTGACGTTAATATAGTAACCGCCGCAGCCTTCGCTTTAAATAGCGGCCACAAGTCCGACGCAATTATGGGTTGTACTAGCCCCTACAAGCTGGCCAAACTTATTAAGGACTGCGAGAGCAAGATGCACGACCCAAAAAACAAGTCCTAAGCTAACCTACTCGCCGAAATAGAACAAGCGCTCCCCTGGCCAGGATACGCTGGAGCGGAGCCCGCCCATTTTTCAAAATTAGATTCTAACGCCCTTCTACCTTACTAAAAGGGCGTTAATTACTATGTTAACCTTACTAAAGACCTGTCTACGCTTACTACCTCGCCTTTATATAGCATATCCTTAGAGCACCTTAAACTTCTTAAAGCCTATATTAACAACTATATTAAGCGCGGGTTTATTGTCCCTAGTAACGCCAGCTTCGCTTCGCCAGTGTTATTTACTAAAAAGCTGGGCGGAGGTTGGCGCTTTTGCATTAATTACCGCCGGCTTAATGCCATTACTAAAAAGGACGTTACAGCGATTCTACTTATTAAGGAGACACTTATACGCCTCTCTAGAGCGAGACTTTTTACTAAGCTTAACATTCGCCAAGCATTCTACTAAATCCGGCTCACCCTAGAGATTGAAGCGCTGACTACTTTTCGAACCTAGTATAGAAACTATAAGTATAGGGTCTTACCCTTTAGTCTCTATAATAGTCCTGCCACCTTTTAACAGTTTATTAATAGCGTTCTGGGCAATTATCTGGACGACTTCTATACTATATATATTAATAACATTCTTATCTTTTCTAAGGATTCCCTAGAACACAAAGAACACGTTTGCAAGGTTTTACTCTGCTTAAGAGACGCTAATCTCTAAGCTAATCTTAAGAAATGCGAATTCGCTGTAATAGAAACTAAGTTTTTAGAATATATTATTAGCACTAAAGGAATCTATAAGGACCCTACGAAGACCGCCGTAGTTTGGGAATAGAAAGAGCCTACAACACTTAAGGTATTATAAAGCTTTTTAGGCTTTTGCAACTACTATTACTCCTTTCTTCCTTACTATAGGCGGGTTGTTCGCCCCCTAATTAAGCTGCTAAAAAATAGTGCCTTCTACACCTTTAGAGACTAGGAATGTACCGCCTTTAAAGCTGCCAAGCAACTTATAGCCAGCAATATCCTAGTCTTATAGTACTCCTTATTTCGGATTACCCGCATAGAAACTAACTCTAGTAACAGCGTTAATGCGGGCTCTCTTAGTTAACTATAATCTAATAGTACCTAGCGCCTGGTTGTATGGTACTTAAAATTATTAAAGCCCGCTAAGTTAAATTATAACATTTATAATAAGGAAATGTTAGTAGTTATATGGGGCTTTTTAGAATAGAGAGCGTAACTAATTGGCCTCTAAACCACCGAGCCCTTTAATATTATTACTAATTATCGGGCCCTTAAGTACTTTAGCACTAAACGCAAGCTCTCTCCACAGCAAGCCTATTAGTCTAAGAAGCTGTCTAAATACTATTATTAAATTACGTACTAACCAGGCACCGCAAATATTATAGCTAATACGCTATCTAGGAAATAGGACAAGCTAAAGTCGTAGAAGGAGAAGGATTAAGAGGCTCGCACCTAGTTTTTTCTCCCGCAACTACTAGATACCGCCAAAGCAGCCCTTGGGGCTATTACAATTGCAGAGTAGAAGGAAGGAAAAGTCGATATAAGCCCTAAAGGAGCCCATCCTTACATACTTATTAATCGCCTACTATATACTAATTAAATATATAAGGTGCTTAAATCGCTCTAAAAAGCTGCCTGTTCTAAATTACTAGATTTTGCCCTTACCCCTTTAGGGTTGCTTCTCTATAAAGATCGCCTAGTAGTTCCCTCTATAGAGTTTCTCTAGACGCATCTAATTTAAACAATGCATACTTATTAGGTCACTGCCTATTCAGGTCTATAAAAAACTCTCTAGCTTTTACGCTAATTATATTACTAGAAGGGCATAAACGCTAATATTAATAGGTACATCTCTAATTGCAAAGACTACTAGTGGAGTAAGCCCCTACTAAACAAAAAGCCAGGCTTGTTACACCCACTTCCTATCCCTAAAAATATCTGGTAAGATGTCTTAATTAATTTTAAATTATTCTCTAAGAATAAGAAAGGGTATAACAACGCGATAGTATCTTGTTGTCGCCTGTTTAAGCGTGCCTTTTCTATACCCTGCTGCAAGATAGTCACGACTAAACAAGCCGCCAATCTCTACTATTAGTACATATTTAGAGTCTTTGGCCCCCCTTAATTAATTATCTCTAACCGCGGCCCCTAGTTTATTTCCGCTTTTCTGGCTGCTTTGTGTAAGCTTATAGGTATTAAGCAACTTCTCTCTATAGCGCGGCATCTATAAACTAATGGCCAAACTAAGATTATAAATTAGTACCTTAACTAGCGTCTGTATCCGTTTATTAACTTTTATTAAGACAACTAGTTAGATTTACTACCTAGCATAAACTAGGCCCAAGCGATACTGCCCTATAACAGCACTAGAGTTTCGCCTTTTAAGATTAAGTTCGGGTATTAGCCATACTTTCACTAGGACTAGCGCAAGCATACCCAACTAGTTACCAAATCTCTAGACAACGTTACTTTAGAAAAGGCTAAGGCGTAGGTTAAGGCCTGTGCCAAAGCCTGCGAATTTGTCTATAACACCGCCCACGCTAATATGTCTACTGCCTAGGAAATACAATTAGAGCAGGCTAATAAATATAGACAAGCTATTAATTTTAACGTTAGGGATTAGGTCTTTGTTACCCCAAAGGGATTTATTATCAAACGCCTATTAGTTAAGTTAGATTATTAAATAAAAGAACCATACCTAATTGTGGGTAAGAAAGGCCACTTATTTGTACTTAAACTCCTATAATATATAAGAGTTTATCTAGTGTTCCACGTTAATAGGCTTTAAAGGGATCTAAATAATCCCTTACTAGGTTAATTACAATCTCTGGAACCACCTATTAAGGTAGACAGAGTTCCTAAATGGCTAGTTTCTCGCATCCTTAATAGCAAAGTAGACCGCGGAACACTAAAGTACTAGGCAGCGTAGGAAGGGCATAACTCTAACCTAACCTACTACCCTGCTAACAACTTTGTCAACTCTCCCCTACTAATCGAAGCTTACTATTAAGAGTACCCTAAGTGAGCTAGTCCACTAAAACAGTTGCCTATTTGGCTAGACGCTGTCCTCTAAGACACCTTTCTAAAGCCTATTCCTAAAGATAATGTGCCTGCAAAGACAGAGTCAAAGCGCTGTATTAGGTGTGCTTAGCTAGGTGCCTATCGCTTTTTAACACCTACACGCCCTTAGGCTCGCGCGCGTAACTAAATACCTATCGCTTTTTAGTACCCTCACACCTGGACGTCCCCACTACCGCCGGCAGCCCCTGTGGCTTTAGGAGCCGCCCTGCCCTAATTAAAAACTATATAGTTAGGTTAACACGTTTTTTAAAACGCTCTTCTATAGTACTAGGGAACCTTATGCAACACAATTGCGCCAGCGCGCAATAAACTAACTAGAAAATTTTTAGCTAACTGCGTTTTTGTATAGCGTTGGAGCTAAGAATGCGCTCTATTAGCGAAACACTAAACGCTAAGATGTGGTTTCTACCGCGTTTTTTTCACTAATCTACTAATTCACCCCTAATAACTTTCCTTAATATCTCCACTAAATGGCACCCAAATTAAAAACCGAGGCCACCGCTGGAACCGTAGGGGCCTATTGCCCCTACTCTAGCCCTCTTTAGCTCTAAAATAGTGCTGGTTACGTTGAAAATCCGCCAAAACACACTATTTTTACGTATTTTTCTTCCTATTTTCAGGCCTTAAAAGGGGGGTTCTGTAACAGTTCGTGGCTGCCTCCCTACTAGTCATTTACCATTACCTTTCCTTTCACACCCTAATAGCGCCTTTCACCTTATAGAAGACGCCTTTCCTAGTTAGTATTAGCGCGTGGTTTGTGTAGGCCTATGCCCTACGCCGCCCACTATATAAGTAAGGGCCCCCTAGTTCTCTTCCTTATCCTCCATCTTAGTGTAGTCTTAATTCAGTTATCTCTTTTAACCATACTAGCTGTTCCCGAGAGGTTTGCCCTATAAGGCCGTGTACCGCCCTTACAACTAATAAGAACTATGCCTACTATACTTTACTAGACTAATTAAAAGTGTTAGAGCGTAGAATTATACCTACTACTTTAGCGCCCTTTAACTAATATATAGCACCTAAAGTAACTACGTTTCTATATTTATAACCTTAAATATTTAGAATAGGCTCTATAATATGCTATACACGCTCTTTCTAATAAGGCTAAGATATTTCTACACTAGCTTACGTGTAGAGTACTTATAAACTAGCCTATTTATATTCTATTAAGACTATAGGGTGTAGAAATCTATATAGAAAGTATATTCTATTTATAAGCATTTTTATACTAGCATCTTATATATATACTATAAACACATCTAGAATTATACTTTTATAACTTAACTTTATAAAGCCTTTTAAGTATATATTGCCTATTCTCTTACCTAAAATTAATATTCTTTATCCTTATATATTATAATAGCCTTCTATTTAAATATAACGTGGTTTACTAGCGAGTGACCCACACTAGTAAGCGTGCCACCTTTGCTAAGACCCCACCAAACCATTTTATTTATTATTAGACTGCGTCGCAACACTACTTAAAAATATATACTAAGTTAATGTATCTAATTTAGATTCTTTCTCTTTAACTCCCTGGTAGGTTTGCGTATTATATCTAGGTTGCCTACAGATGCCACAACGCTATTAAGTTAATGGCCCTATTATAGCGCGACTAGTACCTAATAACTATTTACCCTTCTTCTGTCCACTAGCGTCCTTAGGAGTGGCTAGCTAAGATTCCTCTACTACTATAAGTGATCCCTAATGCTGGATATACCTCCTTTTACGCGATTTTCGCCTTATAGTCTTCTTAATTGTCTTGCAAAGGCCTGTACTTTTATCTAACACTAGTACCTAACTATGCATTGCACTTAGAGCGCCTTTTTTAAGCTTCTTAAGCACCTGTATAGTTAAAGTTAGTAATAAATCGAAGTAATCTCTAATTCTCTTACAAACTAGTATTAATTGCGCCTTAAATTCGCGTAGGTTACTTGGTGTTTTAGACTTCTAGGTGGTAGGCTCTTTAATAGGCAGACTAGGTGTACGGATGCGGATGTTAAGGTGCTGCAACACCTTCTCTGGATTTAATAGGACTAGCCCAGTACCGCGAAAACTACCCTTAATTGTCTCTGCAGAAAAAACCTTTAAAAACGCAGTTTTAAAGGCTAGGAGAAACTTAATCTTTATAATGTGGGTTATTAGCTAACGCGCTAAGCCTAAGATCTTAGCACTATATGTCTTCTTTAGCGGGGAGAAATAGCCTACATCTAATAGCTGTAGTAGGTATAACAAATATAGCGGCATATAGAGAGTAATAATCTTATATTTCTTATAGTAATCCTAGAACTTAATTAAGTTATAGCTCTTATAGCTATTAATAACTAGCAGCTAATAGGTTCCTTTAGCGCGTCCCTTTATATGCGCGTTAAAGTGTTTTAACTACGCAATACCAAGCTTATTATTTGTCTAGCTGTTCTCGCTAACAGCGATTACCTAATCGCCAGGAATTAACGCGTCTTTGTACTAGGTGGAGATGTAACGCTTGCCAGCGTAGATAATAAAGGGAGGAATTGCCTATTTAGCAGCGCAAATACCCTAAATTACTGTAATTTACTAGCGGTCGCCTGGCTGTATTAATTTGGGTTTCGCACGCCTCTCTAATGCTGTGACCATAAGCTAAGACCCTATAACCCCTATTAGGAAGCCTAATTTATTAAAGTTGTAGGTGTCCTTATTCGTAATGCCGTACTTGACTTTAATGCCCTCTATAAGCTTAAACCACGCATTTATAACCTTAGGATCTTTCTATTATACTCTCTAGTTGTTATATAACTAAGACTAACGCGTTTTGACTTTATATCTGCGCTTAATAAACCTATCTATCTAGTTAATACTAATAAGTGGTTTTTCTCTCTGTAAACGTAGTAAATTAGCCATTATGCGGATTATAAGCTTTGTAGGAGAGAATCCACGCGTGTCTAGTTTAATTATATAATTAACAAGCGCCTGCTCCTTAAGGAGAGTAAAATTCTTTAATTTAGGTAGGTTATCGCATTGTGCAGTCATTCCGTTGCGTCTTTAATTAAGCGTTCTGCGATTAACGTTATATAGCCCTGCTGCTGCTCGCTCTATAAGATTTAGATCTTGTTTAATAGCTCTAATAGCAATAAGTAACCGAGCTTTATTAGATAGCTTAGAAGACATAGTAGGTGGTTGTATTATAATGGTATTATTAGTAATGGTGGGGTCTTGGCAAAGGTAGCGCGCTTACTAGTGTGGGTTACTCGCTAGTAAATCACATTATAACTTTCTATCTTTTTATAGTAGAGTATAGTCTAAGTAGTTAAAGTAGAGTTACGTTTTATTAGTACCTTATATTATATAAAAGCAGCTTAAAGTTTTTACTTATCTTAAAACGCTATAAAGAAAGTTATAAAGAAAGCTATAAAGATAAGAATAAGTAGTACCCCTTTTTAAATAGTATATTTATAGTTATATAAAACTATTATCGCTATTTCTTATATTAAGACTTATTTGTTATATCTAGCGATTAACTAAACCGCGTTCTAAATAATACTCTACAACTCTAAAAATAGTAGGATAGTGCTTTTTAAACTATTAATAAAGATATTGCTAAGCGCAATCCCCTACTAGGAAAGAATAGCTTCCCTAATAACTTACTATAACGTACTTTGCACTCGAGTCGATTATTCTATTAAGTTAATTACTTTGCCAAGACCCCACCAAAACGTACTATTAGTAATAGTACAACGCGATACCTTAACCACATAATAAACTACTAGCGTTAAAAGAAGCGCGTATACAGCTTGCGATCCAGGCTATTAAACAAGACGCAACACTCTCTTAGCGACGCGCTGCAGCCCTCTATAACGTCTCTTAAAGTACACTTAGCAACTAACGCGCCAGAAAGACGTTTAGACGCGACTGCGCACTCAACAAAATAAGACTTACTATAAGAGAGGAGCAGGTAATTGTGTAGCATATACTCGACCTAAACGCGCGAGGATTTCCGCCCCGGCTTAATGCCATAAAAGATATGGCCGATTCTTTATTAGCTGCACGCCACTACAAGCCAGTTGGCTAGAGATAGCCTTATAACTTTGTTAAGCGCCAGCTAAAGCTTTAAGTTAAGTTCAATCAAAAGTACAACTACAAGAGAGCCCTCTAGAAGGATCCTAAGGTAATATAAGGCTAGTTCTAGCTTGTAGAGAATATAAAGGCCAAGTATAGTATCCTAGATAAGGACACCTACAATTTCAACGAGTCTAGCTTTATAATAGGCATAATATTGACTAGAGCGGGTAGTCACAGAATCTAAGCATTAAGGATAGCCAAAGCAGGTGCAGCAGGGCAATAGGGAGTGGACAATAGTTATCCAAGGCATTAACGCAATAGGGTGGTGGATCCCACCCTTTATTATCTTTGGGGGCAAGCACCACCTCTCCGCCTAGTATAAGGAGAAGGATCTACCTTATAATTGGGTTATTGCAGTCTCTAAGAACGGCTGGACGACAAATGAGCTTAGTCTACAATAGCTAAAGTACTTTAATAAGTATACAAAGAGGCGTACTACTAGTAAAGCACGTTTACTTATTATTAATGGCCACGAAAGTTACAACTCGCTCAAATTCTAGGATTACTACAAAAAGAGTAATATTATTACTCTCTATATGCCTCCACATTCGTCGCACCTCTTACAGCCACTTAACGTGGGTTATTTTACGCTGTTAAAGAAGGCGTATGGGCGCTAAGCCAAGAATCTAATGCGCAACCACATCACGCACATCACTAAAATCGAGTTCCTACCTTACTTTATTGCTGCTTTTAAGGCTTCAATTACTAAAAGTAATATTAAAGGAGGCTTTTAAGGTGCTGGCCTAGTGCCCCACAACCCAGAAGTTGTAATATCGCAGCTTAACGTCCGCCTACGTACGCCTCCACTTTGTACTATTCGCGATAGTACATAGGAGTCGCAAACTCCGCGAAATAGTACAGAACTTAGGTCGCAATCGACGCTAGTTAAGCAGAGAATTTAAAGGCATATAGATAGTTCTCCAACTTATATAGTTAAGGCGGTGGAAAAGCTCGTCAAAGGCGCCAAGCTAATAGGGCATTCTTTGGTGTTGATAACCAAACGCAACGCCAAACTTTAAGCTACTACCATGGGTGCGGGGTCAATGCGCGCCGAGCCTTAATGCGCGCTCAACACCAAACCAGCTCAGCTAAACTTAAAGCTGCAGAGCTCCCTACAATTGCTATTATTATAAGAATTTCTAGTAATAAGGTCTATAAATCTTAATAATTAATTATAGCTATAAAAATCTACTTGGAGTTCTAATATTCCGGCCCTGGCGCGACCGAGGCTGTAGAGGCTGTAATACAGCACCTAAGGTCTCAGCAGCATCTATAGCCTTATTAATAAGCTTTTTTTCCCTTATGCTCTGCTTAGGTAGCCTTAATGCCTTTTTGCTACCTTTCTTAGCTATTTTTATACAATTCTTGTAGTATTACTAAGCCCTGCCAGCCTGCTGCTTCTAGGCTCGCTTAGCTGCCTAATCCGCCTTTGCCTTCGCTTAAGCTGCCTAAGCCTTAGCCCTTGCAACGCGCTTCTCTTAGAGTAGTCTAGCCTTTAGCTGCTAGCTAGCCCTCTAAGCCTTAGCTGCCTTAGTTTTTTAGAGTACTAGCTGCTCTACCTTAGCCTCTTTTTGCTGTAGACAATCACGTGCCTCCTGCACCTTCCTTAGGGACTAGAAAACAGCACCCCCTAAGTACTTAGTAGGCTGGTTATCCAGCAAAGGCTTGCCACGCTTCCTACGCCTCTTCTTATTGCCTAGTGCTGCTCTTAGTCCCTTATTTTCATACTGTAGTAGCTGTTTTTGTACGGCAATTAAGTGCACTGTTCGGCTTAGCTTCTTTGCCTTATTACTATTCCCTATATCTACTGCAGCCTTTAGGAGCTGGTCGATTTTCCTCTAGTTAGACGCGCTAAGTACTAAGGTTAAGCTTTCTCTTAATTCCTACTTAGGTAGGCTAGTCTTAGTAAATCTCTTAAGTATAACCTCTAGGTTGAGTAGTAATATGCCAGTAGCCTCAAAGGCCTTAATAATTAATAGCTTCCTAAACAAGCTACCCTAAGCCCTCTAGAATAGGCTAAAGAAGTCTCTTTTTGCAATTAACAATAGTCCCTAGCACCTGTGTAGAAAGACTAAGAGCTTAGCTAAGTAGGTAGTAGAGAGAGGCTTAAACATAATAATATTAAGCAGCTGTAGCGTATACGTTAAATAAGACAGAAATATAGCTAGGAGTATTCTATTCTAGTCATAGTAATTAATAAAATCCATAGTAAGGTAGGATCTATAGCTGTTAAGAATAAGTAGTTAGTAGGAGCGTCTAGCTTTCTCCTTAGTACAGCGATCGAACACCTGCTTAAGCCACGCGAGGCCTATCTTATTATTTGTCTAGCCAGAAGGCGATAAGGTAATAAAGGCTAAGTGTTCCTAAGGGTTAATTTCTTTAACCCAGCTTAATTGTAGGCTACCTAAGGCAGCCTAATAGATAAGGGCTGAATCTAGAGCCAATTTATTAGCGCATATGTAGGCTAGGAGCGAAATTCACTCACAGCTACCATCCTAAATAGCCTGCCTCACCTCCTTGCTCTCGTACAGCTGCCTACTAAAGATCCGCTTTAAGCGAGTAGTAATGCCTAGTAGGATGCCTTTTTCGTCCATATTGTACGTGTGCTGAGGCTCGATATTGTATTAGCTAATTTTCTGCTGTAGTAGGTCGAAATATAGGCTGTACTTTGTCTCTAAGTTAGCTTTGTGGCGATTGCTATCCATTCCAGCTATCCATCTTAAAACTAGATTAATGCTATATCGCTTAACAAACTAATTAACCTAGTACATACTAACGCTTGTTTTGGCTATATAGGCTGTAAAGTTCTGGATTATTTGCCGTGTAGGTGGTAGGCCTCGCTAAGTGAGTTTTTTAATATAGCGTATAAGCTCCTGCTCCTATTAAGGGCGAAGTTTTCGTTGGTTGATTCCCTCAGCTGTACGCGACTGCGTTACAGCCTGGTGTCTCTAGGTGAGCGTAGAGCGTACAACGCTATGCTCCTTCGCGATTTTTGTATAGTTAATAGAGTCTCCAGGTTCTTGCAATTGTATCGCTTCAAGCGCAGCCTCAATTGACCCCATATTGGTAGCGATAGGTGGTGTTAAAGCTTGAGGTGTTTTCGTGTTGAGCGCGCATTGAGGCTCGGCGCGCATTGACCCCGCACCCATGGTACTTATTCTAGATGGCCATAAGAGCCACCACTCCCAGGATTTCAAGGATTATTGCCTGGAACAGAAGATCCTAACACTCTGTATGCCAGCGCACTCATCTCATATCCTCCAGCCGCTTGATGTGGTCTGTTTCGCGCCACTAAAGCTAAAGTACTCCCAGCGCGTGCGGGACTTGGCGCGCCAACGCGTCTTTCATATCGACAAAGAGGGCTTCCTACTGGCCTTTCGCAACGCGTTTTTTAATATATTTACACTAGAAAACTGCAAGAAAGCCTTTAAGGCCTCTAGGCTTGTTCCTTTAGATGCGTTAGTAGTGGTAGATCGCCTTAATGTGCGTATTCACACTCCACCTCAGGGTAACCCCACCAGATACACTATGGCAAGCCAGGACCCCAAGCAATACCCTCGAGTTTGGATCCCAGTCAAAGCTCGTACGCGACTCTTTTATTCGGTCTCCACCCAATGCTAAATCGAGCTACTTATAGCTCATAAAAGGTGCTGAACTTATACTCTACCATAGTGTACTTTAAGAGACCCGCATTAAGGAACTTAAGGAGCAAATTAAGGTTCTAACGAAGCGAAAAACGCGTAAAAGAAAGCGCATTTAGAAAGGTAGGACGCTAGGCTTTGCTTAGGGAGCAGATTTGGGAGTAGAAAGCCCTTCTATTAGGGTGAAGTTGTCGAAAAGGGCGCGAGGTAGTGGTGAGGGAGAGGCAGGTCCCTTAACACAACGCCGCTGTGGGAGGTGTGGAGAGCCTGGGCACAACGCAAGGACCTGTCAGATAGATAAAGAGATAGAGGAGGAGTTAGATGTTACCCTTAGCGGCTTATTTTCAGATAGTGTTGATAGTAAATCAGAGTGATTTTATTATAGGTTACTATAAGGCCAAAAATGATGGGTTAACTTCATCTTGCAATAGTACGCACTCAGTGACTGAAAATTAGATAAAGTACTACTTAAGATATAGTATGCTTCACTGCGAATCATAATAAGTATACTATATATTGCCTACGTATAGTATGGTAGATAATATATCGTATATTATAGGGAGTCTTGTTGTAAGTTCGTACTGCCAAGAAAGACTCCTTAGCTTTGCGCGGCTGCAGCAGCCGCGCAAAGAGGCTGCACGACGTAAAAAGTAGATTAAATAGTAACTTGGTATATTGTAAGTTATAGTAGGTTATTATGAGTCACTATGAAGTAACGTTGGTGGTGTTCTATAATGAGTTATGAGGGACCTCGAAGTTGCCAAGAAAAACTGTCCGGCGGACTGATCTGTCCGGGCTACTGATAGAATATGTTAATTAAATTTTTTTAACTCTATAATTTATTTCTTTGTTAGCCTTTAGATAGTCTAAGACGTGTTTAATACTTAAGCTAGAAATTTGTTTAATCCTAAGCAAATTTAGCGACTATTAGGACTAATTCTATAAGTACGCACCCTAATATAAATTCTTAATTAAGTAATAAGCCTAGCCTGTAATATTCTGCAAGTGCAAGGTAAGCTCGCTTTCTCTTATACAATTTAATTACAGCGTCTTAGCTCTGCCCTATCTCTTTTACAAAAGCATCTAGCATTATAGATTTATTACCCTGTCCACAACAACGCATAATGTTATGTGCAAGTTGTTGTTCTATCCCATGCGCAAAGAACAGAATGTGGAGCCAAAGATTATATTCCTTTAGGCTTTTGCTAATTAGGAGATTGGCTACCCGCTTAGTCCGCGCAAATGTATTGTTAGTTGTTACAACGCTAGTAGACTAGTCATTTTAGTACGTCTTCTTAGGCAATAAGCCGTTCCCATTAGTGAAAGTATTCACAATCTTGACTAGCGAGTTAACATTAGACAATCCACGTGAAGCAAAGTATTAATGCGTGTTAATAGCTAAAGGGCGCTTGGCGGTCAGCACACGTGGCCTGCGCGGCTTAGTGGAACGTGTTAGGAGTTGAGTGGCTTGGTGCTCTGTCCAAGTCCGAGCTCGAGTTTGGCGCTCCTTAGGATGCTTCATTCCCCAACTTGAATTGACAGGTTGTCTTCGCTTAATTAAACCCAAAAGTTGTTTTCTCCAACTACAGTTCGTAGGTTGGCATTGTTTAGAGAGGAGTTGCTTATAAGCCTCTGTTCCTCGCCCAAAAAATCTAACAAAGGCAGATCTCGCTCTCTTAACAGAGGTTAGCAAACGTCATAACGTACTCCACAACCGAGCGACTCACCCAACCGAGCGACTCACTTTTGCCAAGACCCCACCAAAACATGTACTATTCACGACAGTACAGAGTCAATACGAACTATTATCAATAGTCTAAATAGGCCAATCTATTCAGAATCTACTTCTGCAGGTTATTTACACGTTGTTCTATTGTGCCCAGGCTCGCCGCAGCGTCCACAGCGCCGTTGAGTTGGCTCGCCTCCATCAACGCGCGCCCTCTTCTTTGCCTTCTTGCCATCACTGCGCGCCGCAAAGTCCTTTAGAGTAGCCAGCCGCTGGCCCTCTTTAGCTGTAAGAGCTCCTTCTTGCTGCAATCGCTTTCTTTTGTGCGATTTACGTCGCGTGGCGGCCTTATTAGCAGCTTAAAGTTTGGCGTTGCGTTTAGTTATCAACACTAAAGAATGCCCCATTAGCTCGGCGCCTTTGACGAGCTTTTCCACCGCCTCAACTATATAAGTTGGGGAACTATCCACATGCCTTTGAATCCTCTGCTTAACCAGCATTGATTGTGACCCAAGTTCTGTACTATTTCGCGGAGTTTGCGACTCCCATGTACTATCGCGAATAGTACATTCTGGAGGCGTACGCAGGCGGACGTCAAGCTGCGATAGTACAGCCTCTGGGTCGTGGGGCACTAGGCCAGCACCTCGAAAGCCTCCTTTGATATTACTTTCAGTAATTAAAGCCTTAAAAGCAGCAATAAAGCAAGGTAGGAACTCGATTTTAGTGATGTGCGTGATGTGGTTGCGCATCAGATTCTCGGCTTGGCGCCCATACGCCTTCTTTAACGGCGCAAAACAACCCACGTTAAGTGGCTGCAAGAGGTGCGACGAATGTGGAGGCATACAGAGAGTAATAATATTACTCTTTTTGCAGTAATCCTGGAATTCGAGCGAGTTGTGACTTTCGTGGCCATTAATAATGAGCAAACGTGCTCCACTAATAGTACGCCTCTTTGTATGCTCATTAAAGTGCTTTAGCCATTGCAGACTAAGCTTATTTGTCGTCTAGCCGTTCTCAGAGACTGCAATAACCCAATTATGAGGTAGATCCTTCTCCTTATACCAGGCGGAGAGGTGGTGCTTGCCCCCAAAGATAATGAAGGGTGGGATCCACCACCCTATTGCGTTGATGCCTTGGATGACTGTTGTCCACTCCCTATTGCCCTGCTGCACCTGCTTTAGCCGTCCTCGACGCTTAGAGCCTGTGACTACCGCTCTAGTCGATATTATGCCCATCATAAAGCCAGACTTGTCGAAATTGTAGGTGTCCTTATCTAGGATACCATACTTAGCCTTTATGTTCTCTATAAGCCGGAACTAGCCTCGTATTACCTTAGGATCCTCCTGGAGGGCTCTCTTATAGTCGTACTTTCGATTAAACTTGACTTTAAGCTCTAGCTGGCGCTTAACAAAGTTTGGAGCCCAGTTATGGCCCACAGGGTCGCGATGCCGCTTAGCTAGCAAAGAATTGGCCATATCCTCCACGGCAGCAAGCCGTGGCGGGAATCCTCGCGAGTCTAGGTCGAGTATATGCTGTATAATCGCCTTCTCCTCTCTTACAGTGAGCTTTATTGTGTTGGGTGGGCAGTCGCGTTGGAAGGCGATTCCAGCGCGTCGTTAGCTAAGGGTCTTTTGAGGGATGTTATAGATGGCGGCAGCGCGTCTTTGCGAAAGTGACGCGTCTTATTTAATAGCCTGGATCGCAAGCTGTATACGAGCTTTGTTTGACGCTAGTAGTTCGTTGTGTTGTTGAGGCATCGCGTTGTACTATTGATGGTAGCACGTTTTGGTGGGGTCTTGGCAAAAGTGAGTCGCTCGGTTGGGTGAGTCGCTCGGTTGTGGAGTACGTTACTGCCTATCGCTAGAGTAACCTACCTTATAGTTAACAATTTCATCTGGTAAGTATTTCTCTAGTAGCTGTATTAACTACTCCATATCCTCGTCGAACGCAGTGGTCCCCCCCATAAAAGAAGTTGACAGTCTCCGCGAGAAGGCTTTGATTTAAGTGATAAATTATCACTTAAATCGAAGCGAACCCCTATTAACGCCAAGTAGGATCTCGCGCGTGCGCATCTCTGGACTAGGCAGAATTAGGAATCGTGCATCTACCATTTGCGCTATGCCACCATAGGAAGTTTATGTATATGTGGGCTAGCAAGGTAGTCCCCTTAAGGCATGGCTATCAAATATGACTATCTTACCACAGGAGAGGTCATTCTACCTCCGAAGTCTTCTTCTGTTCATGCGATGGGGTTAGAACATGTAGCCGCGGCCTGTGGAACCCCATGCCAGCGGACAACTAGGGCTTTCGGCAGAAACCTAGATCAGTTTTCCTTGTTAACTGCAATAGGAAGGGCAAATGAACGGTCAAAGAACATTCAGTATTGAACCGCTTGCTGCTTTCTGGAAGTGAATAATTAGCGCATGCCGGTTGCAAGCGAACGGGATCAAGATGGATCTGCCGTAACTTATGCGCATCGGACGGACCTGCCACCCAAGCATAACGCACTACCTTCTCACAGAAGTCGGAAAAACGGCACAAGCAAGTAGCCGTGATTCTCTGATATATATGCACGCTCCCCAACGAGGCTGAGACGTCCCTCGGCTCTCGTCACTTACCTTTCACCTTACCGCCCCTCTGGCCCTTCACTGGTTGCCTTCTTGCGTGTTTGCCTGCAAACCACGCCCTGCGTTCATTCACTGGTTGCCTTGTAGCTCCGCCGCACGACGATGCGTGACCTATCACCTGCAGCGCTCATCTGTGCGGTGCTCTCCGGTCTGTTCGGTCTTGCTCAGGTATTCCGTCTCTGGGATTCAAAGCCATCTCTGCGGGAGTCATGCGCTGGTGTAACGCGGCGAAACTTCCTGCTGGCCTTCTACTTTACCGTTTATTTCGTCGCTATTCCTGTCTTTTTCTTTGAAGTTACGTCCAGCCTTGCACCTTAGTCACTATTTGAGCTGTTATTGCTGAATGGATTCTGCGTTAAAGTTCGTGCCACCCTATTTAGAAAGGTAAATACTAATAAGAATTCAGGCCGTCTTTCTTTAGAGAAACTTTTCAATACTAGAAGATATCTGTGGATCCCTCATACTCTGTATACTTGTTATTCTTATTGCTGCGGCCGCTGGCTTACTTTAAGGCGTGGGCTTTACAATCTTGTTTTCTAATACCGGTATTAGGAGATATCTCGCTTTCGCCAGTGCACGCCTCTTATATGTATCTGCAGCGGCTTTCTTTATCTTCCCTTTAAAGTATAAAATCGCAAGACATTAGAAGCCTATATTGTTTGCACTTACCTACACCTTTGCAGCCATTGGTGGCTTTTGCTTTATACCTATTAATAATAGAGACATCTTTCTCCTAGTAAGTCTGTTGTACCTACTAAAGTTTCTGGGCTGATCTGGATAGGTAAACTGTATTCTAGAATGTGTCGTGAACTTTGTTCTTCTTGCGTCCGCCCAAATTAAGTTGTATAAGGAGGACGGGCATCTCGCTGTAAGCTTAAGGCTGAGAAACGACAACCTAAAGACCGAGGACACCGCAGGCAACATATAGAGAAGGTGAGTTATAGGCAGTCCTTACTGCTCTAGAAGCTAACTGATATAGTAGTACGCTGCGAATCAAAGCTGCGGAGACTGTCTCTGTTTATGTTGAACGATACGGCTTGCCTACACCTTCACCTAGTCCTGTACCTGCCGAGCTGTTTATATCTCGTTTGGAATCCACGGCTTTACGCCTGGATTCTAAGACTTTTAAGGCATCGCGTTGTTTTATCCTAGATATTACAGTATTGGAGACATGTGTAGTACATGCACGAGTGCTAGCTTAATAGGCAACCTAATATAGCAAACTACTTTGACTAATAAAGATAGATTGGAAGAATTTTTCTAACTATTAGGGATTGCAATTAGAGGAATATATTGGCAAAATGGTGTACGATATCGCTAAACGTCTCTTGTTGGGCGAATCTAGAGCTGGGATAGTCCTTCTTGCCAAATAGGATCTTTGTGATGTTGGACTCTTCCTAGAAGATTGTAATAGTCTGTTGGATAGATTTAGCCTTTATATCTTAAGATAGGTGGTACTTGCGGACATCCCATAGATGTCTAGTTGTAAAGGCTGTCACCATAATTAGCTGCCTCCCTTTACCATTTTTCTTTTATTTGTTCTATTCCTTGGATTCCAAATCTTTCGATATGTAACAGTAGACTATATTATTATGTTCACCTGCGGACATTAGTACTTTTCTTAATTGCATGCTAGAACTGAGTATGCCTGTATAACTTTGTCTTTCTAACACGTTGCACACTAAATTCTGTTACACTTTGTGCACACGAGGTTGGATTAAAAAATCTAGATAGTTTGCATCTGAATCTTTCATAAATTAAATTACTGCTGCTGCTTTTAGGGAAAGTTAGAGTGCCAGAGGAGTGCGCTGTGCCTCTACAGACTGGAACCCTATTGCCACCGCAGCTTTTTATCGCTCATAACATTTCTTTATGGCCTCAACCTCGCTTTATATCTATCCCGCGCACTCATGAACTGTTTCGATTATTACCAATGGGTAACCCGTATGGGTATGAAATGAATTCGGACTGTCTTATCCATGCTAACGACATAGATCAACCTGGACCCTACCAGAATCGAAGGATTTTCTTCTGAGAGTTATCACGAAGCGCAATCTCAAGCGGCAATCTGGACGATCTAGAGAAGATTGCGAACAACACTTAAATGCCATTACCAAATCTTAGCTAGCAAGCCCCAATGTTGGAAAAAGCCTTCAGGGCCAAGTCAAGGTGCACTTAGTCCTTACAACTCCCTAGTGTTATAACAAAAGTGTTTAATTGGATGTGGTGAGCGGCGTGTTTAAGCTCAACAGGAAATCGCTCTTAGACAGTGTTGAGGCTGTGGTTAAAGATTACTACCGCCTCCCAGGCGTTGTGGAGCCGCCCTCGGGCTCCTCGGAAAGGGACGAGCATATCGACCCATCACGCATAGCTTATCTCAGCGAGTTCCACCTCTTCTCATCAACCATAACAATCACAAGATAGTTCTGGTAGTCAAATATCTGTTCTGTGGCAACTGGATAGTCAGGCGTAGAGCCATTATATAACGTGCTCATGCCGAATTCCTTAGTGTCCCTGCAGTCGTCTAATTTCCAACCCCATCCCCGCCCCTGTTTAGGTCCGTGCGAGATCGAACTTGTGAGAATCGAGCGTGTGCGATAATATATTATGCACTGCTTCCGCCTCCCAGGTTTCGCACCTTATTAATCTGTTCCGCTTTTGACTTCGAATGTTCACTGGTTGTCTTCTTCACGTCATGTACCCGTGTTGCAGCAAGTACGAATAGACCTTCGGCGCTCGGACCTTGCTCTCGTTCGCCTCGTTCTTTCTCCCCACGCCTTCGCACCGACGAATGACGGGCTGACCAAGGCTGGCCTGCCTCGCCAATCATGGATATCAACCGGCTCATCGAGCCTCAAGGCCCGGAGTTCACGGCGAGCACGAAGAGGCCCGCCTCAGTGTTAGCACCAACCAGAGCGACGATAACAGCTCGTGACGCGTATGCTGGCAATTTGCCTGCTTGTACAAATGCATCGCCGGCGTATGTATCCTCTTCAACAAGCTATACCATGGGTGCGGGGTCAATGCGCGCCGAGCCTCAATGCGCGCTCAACACCAAACCAGCTCAGCTAAACTTGAAGCTGCAGAGCTCCCTACAATTGCTATTATTATAAGAATTTCTGGTGATAAGGTCTATGAATCTTAATAATTAATTATAGCTATAAAAATCTACTCGGAGTTCTAATATTCCGGCCCCGGCGCGACCGAGGCTGTAGAGGCTGTGATGCAGCACCTGAGGCCTCAGCAGCATCTATAGCCTTATTAATAAGCTTTTTTTCCCTTATGCCCTGCTTAGGTAGCCTTAATGCCTTTTTGCTACCTTTCTTAGCTATTTTTATATAATTCTTATAGTGTTGCTGAGCCCTGCGAGCCTGCTGCTTCTAGGCTCGCTTAGCTGCCTGATCCGCCTTTGCCTTTGCTTGAGCTGCCTAAGCCTCAGCCCTTGCAACGCGCTTCTCTTAGAGTAGTCTAGCCTTTAGCTACTAGCTAGCCCTCTAAGCCTTAGCTGCCTTAGTTTTTTAGAGTACTAGCTACTCTACCTTAGCCTCTTTTTGCTGTAGACGATCACGTGCCTCCTGCACCTTCCTTAGGGACTAGAAAACAGCACCCCCTAAGTACTCAGTAGGCTGGTTATCCAGCAAAGGCTTGCCACGCTTCCTACGCCTCTTCTTATTGCCTAGTGCTGCTCTTAGTCCCTCATTTTTATGCTGTAGTAGCTGTTTTTGTACGGCAATTAAGTGCACTGTTCGGCTTAGCTTCTTTGCCTTATTACTATTCCCTATATCTACTGCAGCCTTTAGGAGCCGATCGATTTTCCTCCAGTTAGACGCGCTGAGTACTGAGGTTGAGCTTTCTCTTAATTCCCGCTTGGGTAGGCTAGTCTTAGTGAATCTCTTAAGTATAACCTTTGGGTTGAGTGGTGATATGCCAGTAGCCTTAAAGGCCTTAATAATTAATAGCTTCCTGAACGAGCTACCCTAAGCCCTCTAGAATAGGCTAAAGAAGTCTCTTTTTGCGATTAACGATAGTCCCTGGCACCTGTGTAGGAAGGCTGAGAGCTTAGCTAAGTAGGTAGTAGAGAGAGGCTTAAACATAATAATATTAAGCAGCTGTAGCGTATACGTTAAATAAGGCAGAAATATAGCTAGGAGTATTCTATTCTAGTCATAGTAATTAATAAAATCCATAGTAAGGTAGGATCTATAGCCGTCAAGAATAAGTAGTCAGTAGGAGCGTCCAGCTTTCTCCTTAGTACAGCGATCGAACACCTGCTTAAGCCACGCGAGGCCTATCTTGTTATTTGTCTAGCTAGAAGGCGATAAGGTGATAAAGGCTGAGTGTTCCTAAGGGTTGATTTCTTCAACCCAGCTTGATTGTAGGCTACCTAAGGCAGCCTAATAGATAAGGGCTGGATCTAGAGCCGATCCGTCGGCGCATATGCAGGCTAGGAGCGAAATCCACTTACGACTACCATCCTGAATAGCCTGCCTCACCTCCTTGCTCTCGTACAGCTGCCTACTAAAGATCCGCTTTAAGCGAGTAGTAATGCCTAGTAGGATGCCTTTTTCGTCCATATTGTACGTGTGCTAAGGCTCGATATCGTATTAGCTAATTTTCTGCTGTAGTAGGTTAAAATATAGGCTGTACTTTGTCTCTAAGTTGGCTTTATAGCGATTGCTGTCCATTCCAGCTATCTATCTTAAAACTAGATTAATGCTGTGTCGCTTAACAAACTAATTAACCTAGTACATGCTAACGCTTATTTTAGCTATACAGGCTGCAAAGTTCTAGATTATTTACCGTGTAGGTGGTAGGCCTCGCTAAGTGAGTTTTTTAATATAGCGTATAAGCTCCTGCTCCTGTTAAGGGCGAAGTTTTCGTCGGTTGATTCCCTCAGCTGTACGCGACTGCGTTACAGCCTGGTGTCTCTAGGTGAGCGTAGAGCGTACAACGCTATGCTCCTTCGCGATTTTTGTATAGTTAATAGAGTCTCTAGGTTCTTACAATTGTATCGCTTTAAGCGCAGCCTCAATTGACCCTATATTAGTAGCGATAGGTGGTGTTGAAGCTTGAGGTGTTTTCGTGTTGAGCGCGCATTGAGGCTCGGCGCGCATTGACCCCGCACCCATGGTAACGTGTCCGTGCGCGTGATGCGCGGGCAACACCAAAAACGCTCTATTGAAAACGAGGCTATAGAACCACCTACGATTAATATTATTACAAGATTTTCTTGCAGGGTAGTAAGTTAATAGCTGCAATTTATTTGCACTATTTAAATCTATCTAGAAGCTTAACGTTGCGGCCGCGGCGTGTAGATTTAGTTGGGACAGCAGATGCGCCCTCTAAGGCCTCCCCAACATCTGCAGCATTAATAAGACGTTTCTAACGCTTTCTGCTCTATAGAGATGGCTAAGAGGCCTTTCTTTTACCCTTTTGGGATATTTGTAGAGCCTTTTCTGCGTTGTAGGCAGACTTCTGGGCAGCGCGCTAAGCTGCCTTTTCAGCTCTCTCTTTCTCTTTTGCCTCCTTAGCTGCCTCTCGCGCAACACGCTTCTCCTGCTAGATCTTCTCTTTATATAACTTAGCTGCCTTCTTTAGCTCTGCTGTCTCTGCTTTTTGAAGCTGCTGCTGCTTCTCCTCCTGCTCCTTGATAGATTAACGAACACGTGCCTCCCTTAGCTTCCTTGGTGACCAGAAGACTGCTCCACCATGATACTCCTGACGCTGTTGGAGATCTAGAGTCTTGCCCTTCTTTCTGCGCTTCTCCTTAATAGATAGTGCCTGCTTAATCCTATCCATCTCATGCTTGAGTAGCTTATTTTGGACAGATAGGTGGTGGAGCGATTGACGAAGCTTCTGTGTATCTCTACTACTCTGATCCTTGACCGCAGAGCGTATAAGCCTATCCACCTTTCTCTAATCATAATCGCTAAGTGATGATAGAGAGCTTTCTCTTAAATCTTGAGATTTAGTGAATCTATTAAGGATTATATTCGGATTAGGTGGTGATATGCCTGTTGCCCTAAAAGAGCTAAGGATTTTTAATTCCTTAAAGGAAGCCTTCCACGCATTCCAGAATAGGGGGAAGAAGTCGCCTTTAGTGATAGAAGCTAGGCCCTGACTTCTATAGAGGTGTGTTGACAGTTCTGTTAAGTAGGCTGTTAATAGAGGCTTGAATATCGCAACGTTAAGTGGCTAAAGCGTATGAGTTAAATAAGGAGGCAGGACGGCAAGCAGGATCTTATTCCAATCACAGTAGTCAATAAAGTCTATAGTGATATGGGAGCCGTGGCCATCTAGGATTAGGAGTTAATATAATTGTTAGGTCTTCTCTCTTGTACAGCGATTAAACACCTGTTTAAGCCAGGCAAGCCTAATATTATTGTTCGTCCAGCCAGAGGATAATAAGGTAATAAAGACTTCATAATCTCCTGCCTTAATATCCTCTACCCAGCTTGATTGGATGCCCTTGTTAGCAGCCTTATAGATAAGGCTTGGTGGCAGAGCTGATCTATCAGCGTAGATACATGCCAGGAGCGTGATCCACGCGCAATTGCCATTCTGGAGTAATGCCCTAACCTCCTTCTTCTCCCACATTCGTCTGCTGAATATCCTCTTTGATCTACCAACAATACTAATTAGGAAGCCTTTCTTATCTATATTATAGGTATAACGAGGATCTATCTAATCTTAATCAATCTTGCTGTGTAGAAGGTGGAAATAGAGGCGATATTTATCCACTAAATCAGCTTTGTGGCGATTGCTGTCCATGCCAACTATCCATTGTGAGATAAGATAAATGCTGTGTTGGTTGATAAAGCGGGTAACCCAGCTCTCGCTAACTGGCTCTTTCGCTATTGCAGAGGCAAAGTTCTGTATTATCTCTCTAGTAGGAGGTGTATGTCTCTCTGTGAGTCTTTTGATATATCGTACAAGCTCCTGCTCTTGCTACGGGGTGAGCTTTTGCTGGCTAGAGTTCTTGACTTGTGTAGGGCGCGTTATCCCTTGATGCCTTCGGATCAATGTAGACCGTACAACACCATATTTAGCAGCAGTTTTTGTGTACGAGAAAGTTTCGCCTGGCTCTATTGATTCAATATCATCAATCGCCGCTTAAATTGGATCCATATTAATGGAGTTGTCGCGTATTGAAAGTAGGGCGTTTTGGTGTTGCCCGCGCATCACGCGAATCCGCGCATCACGCGCACGGACACGTTAACGTAGCGCTTGTATATTTGTTACTAACTTTAGGCTAACAACCCTAGTTCTAACTGTTCTAAAAGGCATTACTAGTAAACACTATAATTTATAAAGGGTCTCTTAGCTCTAGTAGGTTATCTCTAGCCTATAAGCTAAAGTAGACTGCCTCTCTAACTCCACTTATAGGGAAGCCTCTAGCTAAGAATCCTAGGTAGAGTGTTAAGTAAGATAATCTACTTATTAAGTTATATAGTTATAGCGCAATATAAAAAGATATTATTAAATAGTTAGAATAGATCTCTACTAGGTGCTATTTATAGTATTAAAACTTTTAGAGAAATATAGTCTTAGTAAAGACTAGATAAGAAAGCTTCTAGAAGTTTATAAAATATATATACAAAACTATTCTATTATTACGCTACTTTAATAGTTATTACTATATCTATTTATTTGTTAATAAGTTACTTTAGTTAGAGAAAGAAAATATAGTAGTAAGTAGTATTAGTAATATAGTTACTATAGCGTATATATAAGTTAATATAGGTAAATATTAAAATAGGCAAAGATAATTCTATTCTTTAACTAGCACTATTACTACTAGGCCTAATTAACTTATTAGCGCTATATAAAGGGTAGTCCCTTTTACTATAAGCTAAAGTAGAAGTAGCTAATAGAAGTAAAATAAACGTACGTAATATTCATAATACTAATTAGAATACTAAATAGAAGCGGGCATATAAAATATATAATTTTATCCCCTTTATAATATAGGATTCTTTTATATTATAAACTATAATAAATATTAGTATTATAAACTTTAACCTAATTATAGACCTAATATTACCTAGTTTATTAAAGTCTCTAAGATGCTAATAAGACAGTGTAACTTTATAGCGTAAAAGAGAGAATATTACTACTTAGCTATCTAATACTTTTATTTTTAATCTAGTTAGAAACTAGTGAATAACTATTAAATAGAAAAATCTAAGTACTAGTAAGTTTAAAGCAGAAATATATAAACCCTATAATTATAATATACACTAATTTTACTAGATAAAGCTACTAAAGCAATTCTTAAGAAATAGAATAAAGACTAGAAAATGCACTTACGTAGTAATAGAACGGTTTAACTTAGCGATTACATTACTAATAGCCTAGGTTATTAGCAACCCTTTTGCGATATTTAGAATATTACTTATATAAGTAGTATAATTAGTTAGCTTCTACTTAATATCCTAGATATAGCTTTATATCTTAAGAAATTTCTAGAGTCTATACTTAAGTAGGCCTAATCTATAGTAGTATTTCTACTACAATATAAATAAGACTCTAAAATATTACTTAGGCTTAAGCTTATCTCGTTTTTAAATATACACGTTTACATCTAATAAAGAACTAATAGTAACTATAAAGTAGTCTTTAAAGCTAATAGTATTCTAAAGGTATTTATACGCAATCTATTAGAAAGATATATTCTTTTATTAGAATTTATAAATACACTTAGAAGTGTTAGCGTAGATATTAAAGAGCTTTAAAGCGGCTTATTAAGGATAAAAAAGTAGGTTATTAATAAATATACTAAGCTAGTACTTTATAAATTACTAAAGAATAAGACTATATATAACCTATAATTCTTATCTCTTAAATCTAAGAAAGTAAGAGACTAAGAAGAGGAAATAGTAGAGAATATAAAATAAGGATAACAATTTTTCTAGTTAGTAAAAGTTATAAGGCGTAACGTACGCAAGTAGCTATATAGTTCTATATTATTTTATTATTTATTTTTATCTAACTCTTCTTTACTTAGAGCTTAAATTTAAATAGGTTTAGTATTACCTTTTTATATTCCTTCTTTAGCGCCTCTATAATTAAGTTTAACTTCTTAGTAGATATAGTATATAGCGGCGCCTTTAAGTAAAAAAAGATTAAGCTAAATATTATTACTATTAGTAAAGGCCTTAGTGGCAGATATATTTCCATATTTATAATACTAGTTAATAGCAAGATCTATAAAGTAGTCTAGAGTTTTAATTATAGGCAAATATTCTAGACACAACTAGTAGCCTATACTAGCGCACTCTAAGTCTAATAGATTGTTAAGAAATAGTAGCTTATAGAGTAGTGCGCTAAAAAGAGCGATAAATCAGCGAAGTTACTAAATAAAGCCTTTTGCAAAGCCAAATATATAGAGAAGAAATAGAGTTATAGGCTTTTTTAGTCTCTAGAGTTTATAGTAAATCTATAGACCAAAGTATTCTTTTTTAAAAACACCGCGTTTAGGTTTATAGGTACCTAATAAAGCGATAATATTAATTACTTAATATAGTAACTAATTAGCCGGCGCTTATATATATTGCACCCTAATTGCGAATATAACTTATATAACTAGGCAGACTTCCTATTACCTCGCTTTTATATAAAAGTGCTAATTACATCCTTTATATAGATCATAACTTAAATTTTATATCGCTTAGTATTATTAAGCAGATTAGTAGCCTCTAACTAGCGATATCTCAATATCCTCGCAAAATAATAAGGTTAATATAAACTTTCTTTTTGTAAACTTTTTATATAAACTATTTAACCCCCTTTACTTAATTATAGAGAATGCTATTCTTTGCCTTATAATATCTTCTAAAACTACTAATAACCTACGTACTAGATTAAGCTAGATAGGTTCTAATATAGCCTCTTTTTCTAAATATGTCTAGGACAAATATCTCTAAGCGTTACGCTGCTACCTAAGGGTGGCCTATGCGTTATCTCTATTCTGCGCGTCGCGCCTATCCTTAATTAGCAATTACACTAATTAGATTAGTTAAACTATAGCCTCTAACTAGCTATTATATAAACTACGCTATAAAATAAAATAAATTCTAAGTTACTATATTTTACACTATTTAAACGCCTTACCTTATTTATTATATAATACTAGTCTTATATTTTTATTTAACTTTCTTTATATCTTTTAATACTAAGCCTTAAACACTCTACGCTACGCGAGACTAATATTATACTATACATTATTAATTAGAGTCTATAGGGATAGAGAAAACCTAAATTACCGCTTATACTAGGGTTTTCTAATTTTTAGCGAAGGGAACTAGGTTGGAAACTTACTACACATATAGTTACTATCTTTTTAAGGGTTGATTTATTAGTTCGAAACTCGAAGCGGTGTTCTACTAGAAAGTTAGACTTATAAAGAGAGAGTACTCTTAAGTTATATTAAGTTTATAAAGTATAATTAGTTTATAAAGATTATATTAAATAAGCCAGCACTATAAAATAACAAAGTAAGTTAAGTACACAGTTGCTAATAACTAAACGTAATTCTAATTGCTCTAGAATTAGTGTTAAGACTAGACGCTAAAGTGCGTAATAGCACTTAAAGCCAAGAAGTTACTTCTTGCTAGTACTTCGAATTAGGTTTAAGGACTTGTTAGAAAGTCCTCTAAGAACGTTACTACAGTAATAGATAAAAGATAGACTATAGCTAGAAGATAGAGATTAGTGCAATTAAGAAAATATAGATTTAATTAAATATTATAGCCCACTATATAATATAAGCTCTTACTTAAGCTCTAATAGTAAGGCGTAAGTACTATCTAGTATCTTTAGAATTATACAATTAATTATAGAAGACTATATAGTATTCTAAGTGTGGAACGTTACTTTAAAGTATTTATATTCTAGTATACTAAACTCCAAAACTTTTATATCTATAATAGTAACTATATTTAGTTAATTGTTAACAAGTATATTGTCTAGAGTAAGATCTCTATAGCAGAATATAGCGAATTTATTACTAAGGCGCTAAATTCTTTCTATTAGATACGCGTTATTAGCATTAAATAGTCTATTAGGCCTAGAGTTCTAAAGTGCGTTAATAAGCCTATTGCAGTATTCTATACATAATCTAAAAGGGCCGTATTCCTAGTGTAGTATATTTGTTATAGGCAGGTGTTAAAAAAAGATATCGTAATATAGTTTAAAGCCTATAGATCCAAAAAAGTCGCCACATAGATCTATCTAGCTTCTAACAAATCCTAACAGTTGTTCGGTCACCCTTTGCATCTATACCTTGTCTATAATATACAAGATGTTATAGAGTGGTCTTCCTATAACTCTAGATATGAAAATATTACTAAAGCCATCCTTTTCGTAAGCCCTAAACACTTGCGGAACAGGCACATAAGTTAATAAGGCAACAAATTGCAATACTTCTGCCTCTAAGACCTTCACGTTGGGCCCTCTTTTAAGTATCCAGTCAGAATCTTGTAGGTGCTATATAGATTTGTCAACCTTGTGCACGGCGATGTTTTTGGCTCTTATTATATCAACGACAGTAGTGAGGTCGGTATCCAAAACAACCGGCATAGGAAGCTTTTCGGCAAAGAGGGCGTCTCTGACAGGGCCATTGTTAGCACAAAGAGAGATGTAATAGAAAGAAAGACAGGCTTACTGTGGAGGAGGCGGAGGGGGAGAGGGAGGACTAATTAAGGCCATGACAAAGGGGAGCTTGCAAGAACGAATGCTGGTATGTTATGGTGTTGCGGCAATCGAGCAACGCGCCGCTCAGAAGAATGACGGATAGCAAGAGCGGCCTAGGAGGCAGGATGGAGACGACGCGCAGGCCACCCTTAGGCGGCTGCGTGACGCTCGGAGGAGGCTCGCTTAAATTTCCTCTAGATCTGTGGCGGTGCTGTGGCTTCGCCTTGGTTATGGACGGCGCAGGAAAAACGTTGCAGCTGTACGCCAAGGATGGAGCCGCTTCCGCTAGTAAGTGTAAATGCAACAGATCTTGGTCAGCACCACAACATTCAACACGATCTGTCTGGCGGCCGATTCTTTGACCATCGCCAGCGACCAACATCACCAGCGACAAGCGCAGTCAGCAATCTTCAACGCTGACATCGGCCGGCGATTGCTATCTTTAGCAATAGCGTGACCGTCGCTAGCGGTCATATCACTAGCGACCCACGAAGTAGCCATCGCTGGAGATGTAGGTCGCTGGAGCTGGGATGGTCGCCGGTCGCTAGAGATGTGGGTCGGTGGAAATCTCTAGCGATCCTTTGCGAGGAAATCTCTAGCGATTTTTAATCTTTAGCAATTAAACTACGTAGTCGCTGATGGTCGCCAGCGGGCTGACATCGCTGGCGATAGCTATCTTTAGCGGTTAACCGCCCCAACATCGCCAAAGATAGTCACCGCTAGCGACGTCAGTCACTACTGTATGATCTTTAGCGATCCGTGTCTCTAGCGACGGACGCCTTGTGTTGCCGTATACGGGTAGCGTAGTTCGGTTAGCGCCCCCTCGGCTCGTTTCAGACTGATTCCTGCTCCTCGCCAGCGCCAAGCTCGGAGCGTCAGACCTTCTCGCCAACTAACCGCTTTCTCCATTCGACTTCGCGCCAACACTCCTGCATTCATCCTTCAATCCAGTCATCATATATCCAGCGCCGCACTGTGCGTTACGCTTCTCTCTCAATACTAATGGCCCCGCAGCCCAATTCTGTATAAGCGTTTAAGTGAAAGATGGCTAGAACGCGCGACAAGCTGACCGCGTGGCGCAGACCATGCCAAGCCAGAAATTTTTCAGAGCCGGAGTCATTACCATCGGCAAAAACGATTCACTAAATCTCCGATTATAGTACGCAAACGCGCGCTCTGTGAGGATTCTGGTACAAGCTTGTACAGGAGACGCCGTTACCACCAGGGACAGCAGCAGGCGCTAAGGCAGCATGGATAGCTAAGACGCCTTACACTACTACTTAGGTTGAGCAGCAGCCTAAGCTTATACGTAATTGTCTGCAGCGACAGTCTTAGAGTCCTATAAGCCAAGCTATTGTGTAGCTTGTTAAAGGCCGCCAGCTTGCAATAAACTTAGCAACGATCTTAGCAGAGGATAATAGAAGGCTACAAGCAGCTAACTATCGCCATAGACAAAGGCAGGACAGGCGCAGATAGTATATTGCCTCTGGAGGGGCTCTATAGGCTGAGGAGGGTTAAAGGCTGGCTGCAGAGGCTGGAAGGGTGCTCTAGCAGGAGGACCGTGCAGGACGATTACGAGCACCACCTACATGCAGTAACTGCCACGAGCAAGGCCATAGAAGGATTTAGTGTACCCAGAGATTGTAGCTATTATATAAATCTATCTATATTAAATTTAACTGTTGCGTTAATAAGCTATCGTGCAAAAAGCCGCGTTAGTTTTAGTAGGGTGCGTAGGTTACTAGTGGGATATGTTATCCTATCCTTAGCAATTAGAGCGAGATCTATTATTACATAAGTAGTAGTTACAAGGTAACCGCTACTTAACGTGTTCTACTAATTATTTAGCCACACTAAAACTCTTTTATTACACTTTATCTACCTCTTTACTTAGCTTATCTACTATAATCGCTTAATGTGAGCTACTTTAACCCTTTTAAAAGCGCATATAGCAAAGTAGTAAAGGAAAAAATAAGGCTTTACATAAACTATATTATAAAAAATAAGTTTCTAAAGGCCTAATATCTAGTATATATAGTAGTTATAACGTTAAAAAATATTTAGAGTAGTTTCTAGAAAATAGGGCTTATTCTATACAACTCTAAATATATTCTTTAAGGCTTAAATCCTATTATACAAATACCTAGTTTCTAGCTTATAGAGGGCTTAGAGTAGAAGTTAAAAATACCTTAAACGCTATCTAAAATTAAACGCTAGGCAAGCTATATTAAAGAGTAACGTAGGCTTTATATAAATATATTCTATTTGCTAATAGATTACGCGTTTAGGTAGTTACTAAAGGGCTTTAAGAAGGCGGTATATAAGAAGGCAATTTTTAAAGTTAAAGTTAACGAGCTTTAAGCTAAAAATGCTTATTAAAAATAAAAATAAGTATAGCACTATAGGACTATTATATAGAAAGGTATTTTATTTATTTAGAATAGCTAGAATATTATATAGACCTGTGGGTTAGTAAAGTAAATCTATATTAAAGGTATACTACCTAAGTTATATACGCCTTACACATAACTATAAAAGCGTATACTACTCTAGTATAGTATATACTCTTTAACTAAGCATAATACCTATATGTGCCCTAGGTATTAAATAACGAAATAGATACTATTATAGCTTTTATTATATATATTATAGGTAGTAAAAGTAAGTATTATATATAATACGCGATGGGGCTAATCTACTCGCTTGCCTAGTCCGCTTACTTATCTGCTCGCTTGCCTAATCTACTTACTTGCCTAATTTACTCGCTTACTAAACACGTTAACTACTTATATAAGTATTACTAGATGCTAGGCAGAATAGAACTTATAGCGATTTCTTAGACACTAAGAATAGAGGATAGAGGAGTACTAACTAGTTATAACTTTAGAATAAGTAGGCGCGTATCTATACGCGCTAGTAACGTAATTATAGTATTATACTAAAAAAAACACCCTTAACTATTCTAACTATCTAAAACTACTATAATCTATCTAGCTAGATAGGTATTCTCTAAAGAACGGTCTTTATACAATATCCTAAAAGTCTTTTATTATTAAATAAGATATTGCAAAGCGTGTTTAGGCTTATCTATTTAAAGTAATAATACTAAGTAGATTTTATATTAAAAAGAATATTAGTATAGATGTTATTTACTACTATAGCTATCTATTATATAAACTCTTCTCTTTTTAAGTGTAATATATCTAGAAACGTAAGAAAGTTATACTTAGTAAATCTTTTAATTCTACTAGACATTAGTAAATAAAGAGGTATACTATATAATATATACTATAAATTTATTAGGGCTGTATTGCTGCTAGTAGATAATAGGGCAAGAACACTAATTAAGAATTTTTGTGCTAAAAAAGCCTAGTTGTGTCTATAGCGAAGTTAGTTCTTAAGTTTTATTTATAGCTTTATTAGAGAATTTCTATTACTATATACTTTATAGTAAAGATTCTATAGCGCTAAGAATTGCTAAGAATTCTAGTTTCTAAATTTTTTCTATACTACTATTATGTGTGCCTATGCGCTATACGGTCTTAAGCTTATACTCTTAAACTAGGGATTTGCAGCGCTTGGCTAGATATAGGAGGTAGTAGTGGCGAATAATAGAGTGGCTGCTTAAGACGTCTTTTACCTTATCTAAAGCTTTTATTACCTTGTTAATTATTTTCCCTTTAGGAAAAAAATAGCTACTATTGTTAGTTTAGCATAGATAGCATACCTATTATAGCTAACTAATAGCTTTAGAACTTACTATAGTAAAGAATAGTTTCTATAGCGCTCTATAGAGTGTTAAACTTTTAGCTAGATATACGATACTTAAAGTGCGTTCGAGGTTATCTAAGGAAGTAAAGTTAGGCAGCTTAGCAGCAAATTATAGTATTATAAAGCCAGTAAGAATTCTATAATAAAGATACTAAGTATATAAGATGCTAAGATATATAGGCGTTTATTTTAAAAGTATTTTAACTATGTAATTATTTTTAGTATTGTTATAATAGAAACTACTACTAGTATTCTACCACAGCGAGGGTTTTGTTACGCTAGGATGGATATTACTATAGATATGTTCCTATAGAAACGCTTCCTTTACTGGCTTAAAGCGATAAGTCTAATTAGAGAGACGAACAAATGTATTTTCTTGCTAAAAACACTTTCTACGCTAGTTAAGGTAAGGCTTCTACTTTTTTCTAATACTATATTACACTAATATATAATATAGGCATTAAATAGTGCTCTTTCTATATTTCTCTAAGACGCTCGATAATTTACTCTTTGGTTCTAATATATACTCTAAGATGCTTCTTTATAAATATATTCCTTAGCTCTTATATTTACCCTAGAAGTAAGTATGGTACGGAAAGCTTTTGTAAACAAAATACTAAAGTGGATTAAGTTATTATCTCTTCGTATTAGCGTATAATATATAGGCTCTGTTTGTTTTTAAGGGGTTAATAATGGTATTTCTGTAAAATTTTGTTAAAGTATAGTATATACAAAGTTACAGCTTTAAGCTCCTTATAAAAAAAATATAAACTAAGAAATAAAACTAATAAAGATTAGTATTAAAATACCTCTTAGCTAGCTAGCCTAATAACTAATAGACAAATGCTTTAGAAATCTAGTTTTGCTTTCTTACGTTTCTAGATTTAGAACCTTTAAAAATACATAGGACTATTATAGTTATTAGTTAAACTAGGGACCTATTTTAGAACTTTTCTATAATATAATATTATAATGCCTAGTCGCTTAGATAGGTACTTTTCTTTTTATAAAACAAACTAATAGAAGATTCCGCTTAATAGAAGAGCTATTTCTAGTTCTACTTAGCTAATATTATTACTCTCTATATAGACGCGGCTAAGTAGATTTCTAACTTCTAGCGCTAATTATTAAACGTACCTAGAGTTTAATAAAAACAAATAGAGTACTTTATAATAATAATATAGTTTAGACTAAATAGACTTAAAAGAAAGGTAGCGCAATATATTATAGTATATAAGCTAGATACTACGTAGGAGTATTAAGATTAACCTTTTTACTTTAATATAATAGATAAAACGATATAATTAGAGCGACTAAGACTGCCTATAAACTAATTAATTAATTAATTAATTAATTAATTAGCTTCCTTAGATTTCTCTTCTCAGACAGGCGTTCTAGTTAGATCTGTTGCCCCGAACAGACGTCCTAGTTAGATTTGTCGCCCTAAATAGACGTCCCTATATTTATTATTCTAGATATGCGTCCTAGTTAGATTTATCGCTCTAGATAGACGTCCTAGTTAGATTTGTCGCCCTAAATAGGCGTCCCTATATTTATATCCTAAGAGAATTGTCCTAGTTAGACTTATTGCCCTAGATAGACGTCCTAGTCTTTGTCGTCCTAGATAGGCATCCTAGTTAGTCTTGCCTCCCTAGAAAGGCGTTTTTATAAGTTTATTATTAGTAGTTACAAGTAGACAGAATGCCTATACTCGCGTATCTAATACCTATTATATAGGAGATTTAAGCTTAGGAAACTTTTCTTAGAGATCTAAGCTCTTATAAGATTTTTTAATACGTATTAAGTTATATACAATTTGCGGACTATAGTTAGTTTGAAACTAATTTACTATAACCTTAGTTAGAAGTTATTACAGTTATTCTAATCTTTATATATTTATTTAGCCTATCTAACTTCTTCTTAAGTAAGTTACCTATACACTTCTATAGGCTAGTAAGCTTCTAAATATATATTACCTTTCTTTGCCTCTTTTAAACCTTTTATTTAAGCTCTAGGATAGTTATACATAACTAGAAATATATTTGCTTATTTATATTAAATCTACTTACTAATTTGTCTAATAGTTTAAGTAGTGTAGAGTATCTCTTTATAAAAATAGTAAGCTTGCTCTACTTATTGCAATAGTGTTTTAGATTAATAAGACTTTTAGTCTTAGTTATAATATTATAGTTTCCATTTTAGGTACCTAAATACTAAAGCTACTAAACTCTATTTTATTAAAAGAGACAACTTTTAGAACCTAATAGAAATAGATAATAACCTACTATCCTAGTTAGAACCTTTAATTAAAACCTCCCTATACGTTCTATATAATTATTATCGCGTATATTTCTTAAGTAATTCTAAATACTAAGCTTATAGTTTCTAGGCCTATGGCTGTGCTAGCAGCAAGGCAAACTCTATATTAGTCTAGAACTAGTAAGCTAAAGATTTCTAATATAATAAGTAATAGATGCTAATAAGAAATAGGTAGTAAGTGAGAAGAAACTACTAGCGGCTAGCGCGTATACCCGAATAATCTCTGTTATAGCCTAGTGTAAAATTCCGGCCTAAGAATAGAAGCAGTTCTAAATTTAGAACTTAGAATAGAGCAAAAGAGGGGGTGCTAAATCTAGAAACTAGTACACTAAGAATAAAAGCAGTCCTATATCTATAAACCTATACACCTAGATATAAGGCTATCTTATAATTCTAGTAGAGGTAACTAGACTTATATTAGCCCTAAAAGCGACTAAGAATATTAAATAATAAGCAAATAAAGATAAAAATTATTAATCCTTTTAGTATCCATTTCTACTAAGGGAGGCTTAATAACGGATAGGGGCATAAATAGTCTATTTAAGCTAGCCACCTACTTATACTCGCTCACTTTATAATTAGCGAGCTAAAAATCTAAGAAAGCTAAGGCATTGTTTACCTCCCACTCAGCAGTTTGCTGGCAGTTTTTGTATGCACGTGCTAATAGGCGTTTTTAGCTGTTCTATATATAGTAAACTGCCGGAGGCGTGGTGTTTACCTCCGTCTGGCAGTTAGTGGCGTTAATTAGCGCACTCCGAACCTTAAAATTAACAGGCTCCTAATCTAGCACTGTTTTTGTTGCAATCCACCTCAAAAATGGCCAGAACCCGCAAGAGGACTCAAAAGGCCCAGGAATCCGATCTCCAGAAGACCCCTCCGCGTGGTAGTTCGCGCCCAGCACGCCCAGAGGCATCGTCTCCTCTTAAAAAGAGGCCTAGGACCACAAAGGGCAAGAAAGAGGCCCAGCCAATTAACCCACCCACTCCAGACGACAGTGTTGATGTGTCTGGAGGTAACAGTGGGCCTGCTAAACCTGCGGAACCTGCGGAGTATAGTGGTGACAACCCAGAAGATCCTATTCCCGTTATTAATGACGAGGAAGATCTGTTAGTTATTATAGTACCTTCGCCACTCCCAGTTAGGCCTGCTATTAACTCTGGAGCCACTTAGAAGGTGCCTGTGAACCTAGCCAATCCTATTCTACGCTCTTCCGCCACACCAAACTCTTTTAGCACGCTGGCTCCTTCTTTTAAGGTATAAGACTCTGCTACTCCAGCTCTAGGTGTAGCGCTAGGCGGCAAGCCGCCACGTGTGAAATGGACTAAGACAATGGAAGAGGTGTTGCTTTAGGCTCTTGAAGAGATTGTCAAATGTGGGAAAACGGCTGATAGCTTTAAAGCAGAGCACTGGAATGAGGTAGCAGATAAGGTTCGCAGGGTATATATAGGCAGGGCGGCGGTGATCAGCAAGAACTGTAAATTAAAGTATGAGATATTTCGAAAGTCCTGGAGTTTGTGGCAAGATCACCTGGGTTCTGGATTATCTGGATAGGAGGATAACGAGGAGGGCTTACCTTAATTAAGCAAGGAGGTTATGGATAGCTACTTTAGCAAGCATCCTAAGTTTAAGGCGTTTCGATTCGAACCCCCTCTGGGCTATAAATACCTTGTTAATATTATCAGAGATTGTGTTGCAACAGGCGAGTTTGCGATTAACGCGGAGGCAGAGGGTAGTGACAACTAGGCATTAGAGCTTCCATTTAATAACGTCGATGATGAAGAGGAGAGCGGGGAAAGCGAGGATAACGAGAGCTAGCCTTTAATCGAGCGTTCTTAATTGGTAGCCACATCACGATCGTTGTCTGTTGTAGCTACTTCGTCGTTAACCTCCAATAGGTCTCTTACAGCCGCACAACACAGGAAGCTGGAGAAGAAGTGTTAGAAGGAGCAAGCCAAAGGTGGAATGCGTAAGCATATGGCAGAGAAGAAGGCTAAGAAGGGAGGGGAGGGTCGTGTGCGTGAAAAGGGTGAGAAGAAGTCCGATCTGTTAGCGCGATCTCTAAGTGAGTTTGATGGGCAATTGGCTAAGGTTCTGGAGGGTTTTATAAAGAAGCTGGACAAGAATATAAAGAACCTGATCTAGCAGGCTGTTGAACTATTTGAGAGGCAGTTAGCTAGAGAGTTTGAGGCGGAGGTGTACTAGGTTATCTCTCTACTTTAAGATGAGGCGAAGGCAAGCGCCATGCTCGCGATAAAGCCGGAACGCCGAGCTGGATGGATTAAATATGAGCTAGGGCAATTGTTCTCCTAGAATGTCTCTAGCCTATAATCTAAGCGCCTGTCTATGTTCCTAATAGGATTCCCACATACATTCGGCCAATTCCGTGCGAAATTCGTTGTTGGTAAGCCTCGATCGCCACCCATCCTCTATTTTAGTGTCACCCTGGCATATTAACCTATCCGCCTCCGCCTTATTCGCCTCCGTAGCGACATTAATACCCTGCTGGCTGTTAAGCTAGTTATGAAGGGCTACACAAGTATATACAATAAACACCTAAGTCCGAATGCTAAAGCCTAATTGGGCCCCCTAGAGGATCTTAAACCGTCTCTTTAACACGCCAAAGGCCCTCTCTATAGCCATCCTTAACGATGAATGCTGTAAGTTAAACAGCTCTTAAGGCATTTTTGGATTCCTACTATTGACATCCCACTCGCTGATGTGATAACGCGTTTTTTGATAGGGAACAAGCAGCAGCCTATCTATTAAAGAGTAGCCACCATCCGCTAGAAAATAGGTATTTAGAGCCAGGGCCTTAAATCCTTTAAAGCAGGCATTCTGGAAAACATGGGCATTATGTGCGGAGCCCTCCCATCCAATAAGAACAAACCAGAAGTTGAGGTCGAAGTCCACACAGGCGAAAACATTCTGTGAGTAATAACCCTTCCTACACCGCTATGCTGACTTAATAAGAAACTTCTCGCCAGGCTTAACAGCGTTCCTACTAATAGAGATAGGTATATGGGTCCTATCCACAGCTCCGCGGCATTCGTTAAAGAACGGCGAGTAGGTTTTTAATGTTGAAATCCGCAAGGGTACCTTATCCTCTGGGGGCCGCACCACCTTAGGATAGAGGTTATTGCGCAGGATAGTAAGTACCTCGTGGAAAGCGCGATGTAGAGTCCTTGTGCTGTGCTGGAATTGTTCGCGCAGGTAGCGATATGACTGATCTTTGCTGACAACCGCCATAAAGATGCCCAGCTTCTCGTTAGCATCCACCTCCCCTGAAGCCGTCAATCCCTTGTCGATCAGCAGCTCTAGGAGGGCCTCGAATTGCTCCTTATACAAGCCAGTGATGTTGTAGATCCTATCCTAGTGGCCTTCGCGCATAGCCTTTACCCACTCCGATCTATGGCCATATTCTATCCTATCCACACGCAGGCCGGTGGGCCTATAGAGCACCTTATTGAGAAACAATCGCATGGCGCGCGATCGAGATTGCCGCTGTAGGTCTACAGCGATTGCTGCTAGTATAATAGGGAGGGTTCTGCGCAAACGAATACGTGGGGAGCTGCGAATGCGAGCTATGGGGTAATAATAACAGCAAGAGTATGGAGTGACGTTATAGCGATGTTTGGCAGCCTCTGCTAGCAGTTTTTTCTGCACCTCTGGGGCACCAGTAGAAACTGCTAGCAGTTTTGCTGTTTTAGGCAGGTTGTTGTCCGTGCGAAGCCACTAAACGCTACCAATACGCCACCCTGGCAGAATTTTCTGCTAGATTGGCTCCGGAGGTAAACACTAGGCCGCCAGCAGCTTCTTAGAAACTGCCAGGGGCACGGAAGGTAAACACTAGACCCTTAGCAGCTTCTTAGAAACTGCTGGCAAACTGCTAAGCGGGAGGTAAACACTGCCTAAATTAATTAGTTCTACTACACAGAAGAGTACTATATTAAAGCTGCTTACGTTAGAGTCCTATTATTAAAGTAGTTTATAGTTAAACTAATATTAAATTTTTTAGACGCTAGCTACTATCCCCTTTTATAGCGGTCTAAGCGCCACTTTTTAATATAATCTTTAGTATTCTTAAAGGTGCTAATTAGCGTCTATATTTTCCTAGTATTAATTATAGCATTTATTATCTAGTGCTCTAAGAGAAGATTGTTGCGTAGTAATCTTAGCATCTCTACTTTTACTATTTTAATATAGTTAGTGCAAGGAGAAAATACTAATAAGTATATTCTTAATATAGGAATAGTAATTAGCTTTAGCTAAGAAATAGTAGAAGGTCTACTATAAGTTATCTAGAATTTATAAATGGCTAGTGTAGAGTAGAAGGCTATATTCTAAAGCGTCTAAGTGTAGTTATCCTAGTGTATTGTTATTATTAAGAGTAAGTAGTAAGAGGCTAGGCTAGGCTTAGAGTTAACTCTCTAGAAAAGTTCTCTCCTGCTATTTTTATTGCTATTCTTACTACTGTCCTCGCTGTTATTCCTACTATTATTTCTGCTATTATCCTTTCTATTATTTGTCTATTTACTAATATTCTCTTTTTTAATTGTATAATTATCTAAACTATATTTACTCTTGTTCTTAATAGCTTTCTTACTCCCCTTAATATTCTAGACAATAAGACTAAATAGCAATATAACTCTTAAAGTTAACAACTTAATAATAAACCTAGTAAAAATAAGAGCACTAGACTAATATGCTAAATATGAGTTTAAGATAGTTATTATAACACTTGCTTTGCTTTTTATCTAGATAGTAAGTAAAAATTAGAGATAGTAATTAGAAGTAGAGTGGGGTGTAAGCTAATACGTAAGAACGTACTATAATATACTCTATAGCCTATTATTAGTAATAAAATAGTCTAAGTAAGTGCCGCATATATATATGCATAGGCCAAGGCGTTAAATCTAGGTACACGTAGACTAAATTAATCTACCACGTAGTAAACAATACCTATAGCTATCTTATTGCTTGGCTTTAATTGCTAGCACTAAGCCTATGCCTACTACTAATATCTAGAGTATGTAATAAAAAGTTTATTAATTAAAAAGGTATAACCAAGGGCGAGAAGGTAGTCTTTATTACCTTTCTTAGTAACATAACATTTGTAATTAACTCTATCTCCTCTTTTAACTAATTAAGAAACTAAGTAGTAAGCGTAGCTATTATTCTTAGTCTGTTGGATTCCTACTTAAAGAGTAAAGGCGGAAGAATTTAATAGATTTGTAATTGTAGGATCCTATTCTTTATAGCTATTAAGCTAATACGTAAAGAAAAAGAAAGAGAAAGGCGTAAGAATAGTAATAACTACTATACTAAGAATAAAATAGAGTAAGTTAAGACTTCTATATATATAATGTAATAGAAGAAATGTAAAATAAGAGGCGTGCCTCTAATATATAGAAAGCTAGAAATATAATATAGCTAGTAGCTAGCAAAGGCTAGAATAGCTGCAATTAAAGAAAATATTAGAAATAGATATAACTAAAGTATGTAAAAATCTAGATAAAACACATATTTCTTTTTCTAAAGCTTTATAAACATACGCTTATTTTTTTAAGATTTTTCTATTTTATATATAATATTTTAAACCTCTATATAATACGTCTATATTTTTTCGAATAATATAGTTATAAAGCCCTTTAGAGTATACGTCACTTTTATATTATTCTATACTAGATAACTCGCTTATTTAGAAAATTTAGTTACATTCGTATAAATAAGGGTAGAATAGTCTAGAGTCTTAACATTAAGAATTTTATAGAGTATAGTTAGACAAGTTAATTCGTATTACTTAGACTTAACTAGACTTAATACGTTCGGATCTATACTAGTAATTAATTCCTAATAGTAAAATAATTAGATCTTAAAAGCTTATAAATAAGAGTACACACCAGGATAGAGATAATAAATATAGTTCTTTATAGAAGTATAATTAGAAGGAGAAATAAAGTAAGAGCGAGGATAAGAAAAATAAAGTTAGAGCGTTAATAACGTGCAGCTACCTATAAAGAATATATAGAAAGGCAACTAATAAAGAATAAAAGGTTAGAGGCAAACCTAGAGCATAGAATATAAGGGAACTAGTAAAGAACTAAAAGGTAATAGACTAATAAACATTTTAGCCTTATTAGAAGAGCGTGTATATATATTACAAAAATTAGCTATCTTTATCCTTCTAAAGCCTTTCTTTTATTAGTTATAACTAAATAATAATCTAACTACAATAGTAGTTTCTATAGGCGGCTTTCTAGAATATCTAAATAGACGCTACTAGGTAGAGATTTATATTCGCTTAGAAGAGTATTAGTAACTTAAGAAGTAATTAGTAAGAGTAAAGGGGCAGAACTTCTATACGTAAGAACTGTAACTAATAATTAGTCCACTTTTAGTTTAGGCTAATTAGCCTAAAAATTAACTCTAATTATTAGTTATAGTTACACATAGCCCTATATTCTATACTTAGGGTTGTAAGCGCGTATAGACCTTCTAGAGGTCTTTGTTACTAGGGATAGGAGATCCTAACTTAGACGAAAGCTCTTAGTAATACTGCTCCTTTTACTCTTACTACTTTTAGCTTTTTAGTATAAATCTCTCTATAGCTATTATTATTATTTATAACGCGACTAATAAAGACTTATTCTAAGTGCCTAATCTTAATAAACTTTATTCTAAAATTAAGAGTTTTTCTTGCCTACTACAAAACTCTCTCACTAACACAATAAAGAAATAACTTAAAAGCTTAAATAGTTTTACTAGGACGCTATAAAGATAGTTAGAAAACCCCCTTACTATAATTATTATATTGTTAATATTCGGTTTACTAGTAGTAAATAAGGATAACTAGATCTTTAATATAAGCTTTAGCGTATCTTAGAAGAGCTTAGTTTAGTTTCTAATTATAATAAATCTTATCAAACTTAACTTACTATAATAATAGAAAATAGAACAAAGTGGCATACTAACTTAATTTAAAAGTACGTTAAAAATTTTTTATATAGTCTAATTAGAGGACTACACGCTATACTACTATAAATAGACTAAGGTTTCTTACTTTTAAAAAGAGTATTATACTAGACTAGCAATATAGTCTTTTAGTTCTCTTTATAATTTTATATTAATTTTTAGATATAATAAAGTACTCTAATCTTAATAATAAGTTAGTATTACCCACACTATCTAAAGTACGTATAGTGGCTTCTAATCTATTATCCTTTATATAGGATACTATAACTATTTACAAAGGCTTAGTTGCTAAAGCTTTAAAATAATAGTGTTTAGGGTTAAATAGAGTGGCTAGGGCGAAAGATAGTAAATTTAGGATCCTTTCTTTAGTTCCTTTACTAACGCCTTAGGCTATGCGGCTCTAATTATCGCTTTAGTTCCTAATGCCACATTCTGCCCTAATCTATAATGCTAAGGTAAGTTCTTACTCTTAGGCGGCTCTAAATATACTTATTAATAGTTCTTCAATTTAGATGCACCTATTTTATAAAGATAATCTATAAATTAAACTATAAGATAAGAGGCTTAATAATAAAACACAGAGTCTTTTAGTAGTGTAGATAGTATAAATATATCTAATCTATTCTTTTAGAGTAATAGAGATAATAGTGCATACTAGTATATAGTAGATTAGTAGTTAGTTAAAACTCTAAATTTACACTAAGAGTAGGGTCTAAATATAAAGATTAGTTACTTATAGATAATATGTCTATTAGTAAATTAAAACGGCTTAGTTATAGCACTAGGCTAGTTAAATATAGATGTTATCGCTTTACTACACACTTTATTTATACCTCTAGGATTATTAAACCTATAGTGCTCTAGGGCAGCGCATCTACATTTAATACTATATCTAAATTTAGGGGCCATAATAGAAAGTTTATAAAACTAACCTATATATTACTAAAACTAATCTCTACTAAATTCTCTTTAAGATAATACACATAATAGCTTTACTCGCTAACTATTTAACTATACTAGCGTAAGCTAGTCTACTCTCTTATAACTTATATTCGAATCTAGCAATAGTAGTATTTACTTTTCTTCTTTCTTAAAATTTATATTCTATGTTTAGAGTAATAGTATTTCTTTTTCTTCTTTTTAGAGCTTATATTCCAATCTTAGAGTAATAGTATTTCCTTTTCTATTTTTATACTATTAGAACCTATATTATAAAGCTAACCCTATGGCTAATAAATACTATATAGTTAGCGGCGTAGAAGATAGCACATTTAGAGGTAATCTTTTTATAATATTAATTAGGTAAATGCTTAAGTTTAGTAATATACGCGTTAGGGTTTATAATTCTAATTAGTATAATAGCTTAATTAGTGTCGCCTCTAATATATACTCCTAGTGGCCTAGTAGGTTAGTAAATAATAAATATAGATAACTAGTACTTACTTAGATATATATACCGAATTTTATATAGTAATATATATTTAGGAAATATTTAAGTATAACACGCTCCCTTATATTTTTTAACATATTTACCTATTCATCTATTTTATATTTCTCTAGAGAAAGTGGCCCATATCCTAATATTTCTATAGTATATTTCGCTTGCAGCTTCTAAGCCTCTAAGTTAGTATCTCTATCTATTTAAGTCTGCTCTAGATACGAGGACATAGATATAGCTATTATAGAGTTTTCTAGTTTCTAATTATATTCTACGAATTAAGCTTTTATATAAGTAGCATAGTTAGTATATATAATCTTAGTAAATATAATAGTACTTACTTTAGAATAGTTTGCAAGACTTACTTATATATACTATTTATAGTCTCTATTCTCTTAAGATATCTTAGTAGTAGAAGAATAAGGCAGCCTCTCTAGAAAATAAAATATCCAATTCTTTTAATAGAGTCTAATAGGCGAGATACCTTCTATAATACGTAGTAAACTACGCACTAAGCTTAAGTAATATATTATAAAATAATACGTTCTTTCTAAGGTGCAGTATATAGCAATCCTAATATTACTACTACTTTTACCTCATTTTTCTTACTCTCTTATACTTAGAAAGCGCGCTTACTCTAAATCTTCTAGCGTGCTTTTACTCTATCTAAAGTGTAGTTACGCGCCTATAGCTAGTATAACTAGCGTATAAGAAAATCGCATATAGCGTTTTTACTTTACTAAATATACATTATTGCTATTACTATTATTTCTCTAATATCTCTTAAAAGTGTGCCTTATTAATTAATTCTATACTTAAGAAAATTTTATAAATTATTATTACTAAAAGTAAACGCGATTTTCTTGGAATATTTTACTACTAGCTAAGCTTCTCTAGCTTTACTAAGTATATAGTATTAGTATTTTACTATATTTGTATAATAGTATTAGCGGCGGCTAGTTAATTACTAGGCATTAGGATTAATACTAAGCGATCCGCGTATGACTAATATAGGCATACCTAATTTTCTTTCTTAGTTATAAAAGCGAAGGAAGTAACATAGAGTCTAAATAGAAGTAATAAAATAACTACCACTTAAAGTGCCTAATTTTAGGCCTATATAGGGCCTTAAGTAAATTGTGCTTAGAGATATTACTTTATAAATCTTTTATTACTATACTAGCACAGATTATATTAGTCTAGTGCTCGCTTTATATATATACAATTTAATACTATAAAAATTCTAAGAAAGGCCTATACTACTTTCCTTTCTCTATAGTTAATTAAATATAAAGGAATTTTACTTATATAAAATATAAATGGCATAAGTATATTATTTACTTTTAGGCCTATAGAGAAGTATATCTTAACTTAAAGCTTTTAAGTAGTATCTATCCTAGTTAGTGCAAAGTTACCAGTAACTATAACCTCTACTTATAGCCTAGAAATAAATAATAACATAACTCTTTTAGGTCTATTACTATAAAAGGTTGCGAATATTCTATCCTTATCTACACATATTCTACCTACTACTAAAAACTCTTTAAAATAATTGCTAAGCTACTATTATTAGTCTTAAGCATTATCTATATACTGTAGGCAATATGCAATATTATAAGCGCTATAAATATTTCATAGATTTTTCGTCTTGATTATAATAATAATATTATTATTTGCCCTATTATTAAGTATTTATCTCCTTCTTATTAATGCCTTGTCCTAGTTACTAAATAATAAGAGAAATAGTATGGGTCTATAAGTCTATAAGAGATAATTATTAAATGCCTCTCTGTTTAGTATGCGCGTGGGGCACTTTATAACTATATAAAAGTTATTAAAACTATAATTATAGTGTTAGAAGGACTACTAGTCATAATATTCAATATAGAATAAAAAGCGAAGTAGATATAACTCTAGATATGGGTTAAAATAGTTTATTCTTAGATATAGAGGGGTTACTATAAATATAAGCTATAGAATTTTTAGAGGCAACTAGGTAATTATCTTACTTATTAATTAGAGTAGAGTATAATAGTATGTATATTACTAAGAGCGATTATATAGTTAGAGCTAATACTAGGTAGTAAGAATAGTCTTACTTATAGCTTAGCATAAGATGCTAGTGTTTAGCCATTCCCTAGGCTAATAAGGAGCGCTAATATTATTCTGGGCCAGCCTTCTTAGAAGCCTAGGGTCTTTTTGCTAAAATACTTTAAAGGCTATTTAGTAGTAGTATAATAAGGGGTACGTTTAATATATACGTAAAAAAACCTAGTTGCTATATTAGAGAGGCAGATTTTCTACTCTATTATATAGGCCTTATTTATAAAAAGATCTCTAGACTAAATAACTAAACTCTATTATAATATAATAAGAACTAGTTTTAGCTATATAACCTCTTTGCACTATGTCCTATATATTTTAGCCTATAAATAAGAGCACGTCACAAGTATGCCTATAATAAAAAGCTTTACATATTAAGAGACTACACAACTATATAATATTAGCAAAAGAAAGAGAAATAATATATGCTAATTAATAAGGGAGTACTATATAGTTTATTGCATATATAATATTATCCAGCGCTTTCGCTTATACAAGGGGCGGTTTAATACTTATACGTAATAAAGTAGCCTTTTATAGTAGTGGAGGTAATATAATATTCGTTCTTTTCTATTATTATTAGTAGCTATCTTTATATTATTGTGGTGTTTAAGCTATAAGTTATTAATCTTATACTATGCTTAATAGCCTAGTGTATAAGACGTTAATAAACGTGTCTAATAGAGTTAGTTAATATACTAGAGTCTATAGCTTATTATATTAATTTTGCCCTTGCTAGAGTAGATAGGTAAGCTATAGGATGTAGGCACGTAGCGCCTAACACTATAAAAGTATATACGTATCTAATAATAATTGTAAGTAGCATTATAGAGAAATTGCGTGTTTTTTATAGGTAGGGTATTTTAGCGTAGTGTATAGAAACTATATACGCTAGCTTATTAAATCTTTATTATAATATGTTCCCAACCCTCTAGTGTTTCTTACTTAAGACTACTATAGTGGATAGTCACTTCTTTATTAGCTCCTTGCGCAGAAAAGATAATAGATCGCTAATAAATTACGTAGCTTAGCCCTAAATCTAATATAGCGTCTTTAATTTTCTTAGTAAGACTCTAGCAATGTCTATACCTTCTTTACCTCCCTTACTCCTCTTACCTTTAATATCTCCTTTGTATTATAAGATTAATTATAGGTTATTACGTTAGTAAAAGGGTAAGTAGGTTTAGCGGCTATATAGAATTATTTCGTAGATTCTATAGGGGGGTATTAGCACTAAAGAGACTAGTCTCGTAGTTAGGCCTTTAAGATAGCGCTTTGCTAGGGGTGGGTGTATTCTAATATTTATATATTAGAGTTAAATTAATATATTAGAAGACCTTATTTAGAATTTACTCTATAACTAGCTATTAAGGTTGCAAAGATGCCTAAGTAAAAGATACTCTCTAGAGACTTCTATCGCTCCTTACCTTTCTATATAGGCCTAAGCCTATTATTAGCTAGCACTAAATATGTCGCTTGCAACTTTAATTAGATTTTTAATAAAAAGACTATCTTTTAGATCCTTGCTAATACTACTAGTTACAGCTATATATAGTTATATAAATATGAATCTCTAATAAGTTCTTATATAATCTCTTATCTATTAATCTAAAGATATTGCCTCTTATAGTCTTTATAAGGTAGCCCCTTACATATTAGCTCTAGGGCGTAAAAAAGAGAAAAAAGATAGTAAAGAAATTTAAGAAAGGTAAGAGCCAAGGAAAGCGAAGTAGTAGTAGAGAAAATAGGAGATAATAGGAGTAGTAAGATTTTAGGCAGTAACGCGCAAAGTATAAAAATGCGTAGGAAGATATTAGAAGTAAAGGAAAGTAAAAAAAGACAAGCTCTAAGTGTAATAAAAAGGGAAGGTTCTTATAGTAAAAGAGATATAATAAAGTAGGGCAAGTTAGCCACTTAACATGGATGGCAAGCGAGCGGCGCAGGCAAGCGAGCGGCGCACCCCATCAACTTTTCGCACCTTTGAAGTCGCGCAGCTCAACCACAATATAATATACTATATAGATTTTGATACAATAGATTAAGCAGTATTTAAAGTATCTTTTTTGCACGTACGTGAGTTATGCCCAAGCTCTCTGCACCTTGTGCAGCGCGCCAGAGCCTGGCGGCTCAGGCCTGATCGCTCTCCACTTTGACGCTGTTCATGCTCTATCTACTAGTCAGCCGCCTTTTGAGCAAGTATATTCTCTCCCTCTCCCTTTGTTAAGGTCCCCTGCTTCTGTATCCGCTTCTTTTTGCGCTGTCTACGCTTAGTTGCTGCCTTATTGGCTCTCTCAAGGCTAGTAATCCGATCGCGCATAAGCTTAGCTGAGAGCATCATTACTTCAGCACCCTTCTTAAGTTGATTAATCGCCTGAATAATAGAGGCAGGCGAGGAGCTCTTGTGCCGTTGAACGCGCTCACAGATTAGAGTTGATTGAGCCTCAAGCTCACGTATGTTGCTCGGCGTTTTGGCTTCCCAGAGAGCCTCTGGCAGAGCAGCTGGTGAAGGCGTACGAAGCTGCACATCCAGCTTTGACAGAACAGCTTTAGGCTGGAGAGGAACAAGGCCTGCGCCTCGAAAGGCTGAACAGATATTGGCTGATGTAAATGATTGCTTAAAGGCTGTCTTAAAGGCTGGCAGGAATTCAAGCTTTGTGATGTGGTTGATGTAGTTACGGATTAGAGCCTCAACCTCTTGGCTGTACGCGCGCTTTAATGGCGAGAAGCAGCCCATATTAAGTGGCTGTAGCAGATGCGAGGAGTGAGGCGGCATGCAGAGCGTGTAGATGTTGTTCTCCTTGTAGAGCTGTTGAAATTCAAGAGAGTGGTGGCTCGCATAGCCATCAAGGATAAGCAGCCTACGCGTGCCAACAATCCGGGTCTCTGTATGCTTAATAAAGTGCTTTAGCCACTCAACTCCAAGCTCGTTCGTCGTCCAGCCGTTGTCGCTAAGAGATATAGCCCAATCGCGCGGGATATCCTCCTCGTACCAAGCAGATAGGTGGTGCTGGCCAGCAAAGATAATAAACGGTGGGATAGCCCAGCCAGCAGCGTTGATTGCTTAGACAAGTGTCACCTACTCGCGGTTCCTAGGCTGGACAGCCTTTGGCCGGCCTCTCCTCTCTAACCCTGTAACAACGAGCTAAGTCGTAATCTTGCCCATCATAAAGCCAGCCTCATTAAAATTGTAGACGTCCTTATCGCAGATGCCGTACCTAGCCTTAGTCTGCTCTACAAGCTTGAACCAGGCGCTAATTAGGATAGGATCCTCACAGAGAGCTCTCTGTCTATCGTAGGCTCGGTTAAAACACGTCTTAAGAGAGTCTGTACGCCTAACAAAGTTGGCTGGCCACTTCTGTCCAACCTGGCCTGCGCCGCGCGCAGCTAGCAGCTTATCTGCCATATCGCGAATTGCTAAGTAGGTAGGCGAAAATCCACGTAGGTCCAGATTAAGTATATAACGAATTATCACCTCCTCTTCTAGCTGGGTGAGCTTCTTTGAGTTGGGCTGGCAATCGCGTCGCGTAGGTCTCCTAGCGCGTCGGCGGCGGAGCGTTGTTTCGGGTACATTGTAGACTGCTGCAGCAGCTTAGTTGCTTTAGATCTGGCTGGTATTGATTGAAAAGATGGCAAGCTGAACATCTGCTTCCTTTGAAGCCATTTAAGTGTTGTGGCGTGGAGTTGTTGTAGGACGCGTTTAGAGCGGGTGCGAAAGTTGATGGGGTGCGCCGCTCGCTTGCCTGCGCCGCTCGCTTGCCATCCATGTTACTAAAAATACGCGCTAACAATCTCTTGTCTAAAACTTATCGCGCACATACGCTCTATTTTACTTTCCTACCTATTTAAAAGATATAGCACTGCGTATTAGACAAGTACTTTAAGAGGGAAAAGAAAAGTATAAGCTACTAGAGTAGTTAAAAGGTTCTAGCGTCTTTAAAGCCTAGGTACTATCTAACCCTTTAATCTAAGAAGAATAGTATAGCTCTTTCTACTTAAGTGCTATAAGAATTAATAGCTTACTATTACTTAAGAGCTATAATTAAATCTGCTACTACTAATAATAAAAGAATATGCTTTAAAGCGAGAATACTACAATTATAGAATTTTTAAAATTGCCTTATACCTATATATCTAAACTCTACACAATATAGTATAGTTAAAGAAAAATTAACATAACTTAGAATGCCTAGTATTAAATAAATAGACCTAGATTTGCAATCTATCTAGGCTAACCAATTCTAAAGTAATCTAAGGTTGCTAAAAGTAGTGTCTAAAGTAATTTTATTAGCTCTTAGACTTTTTAAAAAGCTTAGTATTATTTATATAGATAAATTATTTGTTTTCTATTTATACTTTTACTACTAAATAACTAGATATTAATATAAATAACATTTATATCTCTAATATTAATAGGCTTTTACTAATTGTTAAGCTAGGAGATCTAGAGAATTATAGGTATCCTTTTTACCTCTAGTTAATAGTGCTTATATTTATAGTAATTACTAAGAGTTCTACAAAACAATATAGTTAAAGCCTGCCATATTAGGCGCCTAAGCTCTAGCGAGGCTTAGAGTATTAATATTTCTCTAATATATAGTTACTTAGTGTTATAGTTAGTGCTTATATCTATCTCTTTAAGTAAAAGCTAAGTTAGAAGTTAGTATGTTAAGTATTACTACGCCTCCTCTTTAGTCCTAGTAATAAGATAATTAAAGGGTTTATAAAAGCGTAGTGTATTATAAAAATTATCTATCTTCTTAGTCTACTAAATTAACCTATTAATTACTAGCCCTATAAAAAGAAGTTTAAGCTAGCAAAACAATTAGTAGTTATAGATAATCCCTATAATAGCATAAGGATTATTAAAGAAGGCACTTTGCGAAAGAAACTATAGCAGCTCCTAAAGCCCTTAGTATTACCAAAGCTACTAAATTTTATTAAGTCTTTACTAATTATTAATTATAGTAAGAGATCCATAGCTTTAGAAGTACTTTAACATCCCTATTTATAATCTTTTATATAAAGAATATATTGGCTCTTAGAAAGCCTTAGTACTAGCGAAAAATCTGCAAAAAGTAGGTAGGAGCATATTTATTTTTATTATTAAAGTATAAGTACTAGGTAGAGTAATAATCTCTTCTTTTCTAAGTAATATAAAGTTTTTATATTGTATTAATACTGCGGCTATAGTTTACTATTAGGCGGCACCTATATTACAAAGCACACTAGCTAGAATAGAGAAAGTAATATTATGCAAAATTAAGCAGACGTCTATAAACTAAATAAAAATATCTATAGGTGCGTAGCTCCCATACTTAAACTACACTCTATAGGAAGTTAGTTAACTTATATTATACTAATAGCAACTAAAAGGGAGCGAGTCTACCTATTACTTACTTTTATTAGAAGTTAAACTACACTCTATAGGACTTAAGTAGAATATAAAACTATCTTTATTAGTAAGTTAGTCTTTACTTTTAATTAGTTATATATATAATTATAATAGAGCTTATACTAGATACCTAAGATGCTAATAATAGTTTATTATTCTCTAGAGCTAATTTTACCTTATTTATAGTATTAGAAAGAATAGTTAAGTTAATTATATTAACTACGCGCTTATAGCCTATATATTAAACTTTAGAGGCTATATAAATCAGAATTTGCTTATCTGTAACTAAGGCATATTTTATAATGTAAGATATTATTACTCTCTAGAGGTAAGAATAGAGTTAAGATTTATTAGAGAACTTTAGTTTTAGTCTATATGCACCTTTTAGCAGCTACTTATAAGTGTATTAAGAGAAATAATTTTTATTCTCTAGAAAGCTTTGCACTTAGGTGTTAGAACTATACTATAGAATAATACTACTTATAAACTTAACGCATAAGATATTAACTTCTAGAATACTATTATAGTAAGCCTGTCTCTATATATAATATATTAGACTATAGACGCATTAGAATAATATCACGTCTACTAATATCTAGCTTATATATAGATAAAGTTATTGTGTAAACTAATTAAATTTTTAAACTTACTATTTAGGTAGATAACCTTATAGAATTAAATTAGCGCTATATAGCTCTTCTTATATTAGGTTACGCTTTATCTACTAAGGACAACTGCTAACTCACTGCTTCTATTTTTAGATAGTAGCGTCTAAGGGTGGAATAATAGGCCCAATAAGCCAATAAGTTATTTTTCGCATTTGCAGATTAGATAATATAAAATCTAAGTAGAGAACGTGAGGGCTTTATTAAAAAGCTTTAAATATACAAAGGTAAAGTTTCTCTAAGCTAAGGCGCTATACCTAATAGAGAGGTTTATTAGGTAGACACATTATAAGTTATACCTCTAATTCTATTAATATTAATTAGGACAGTGTCGCACTTTATAGTAATAAGAATATTTAATAGTTTTAAATTTATATAACTTATAATAGAATTATTTATAGTTTTTAGGCGATTATATAGGTCTTTAAAGCCTAGAAATAGTATATAGAAAATAAAGAGTGTAAAGTCGGCTTTATAATTAAGAAGGTAGGGTTTACTAGAGATATTAAATATAGAGAAAAGAAATTTAGCAGTAATAACTTAGAAGTATCTACTTAGAAATTAGCTAGCCAGGCGTCTAGCAAATTACTCTAGATACAATAAGCTAGTCTAAGCCAAGTAACTCTAGAAGGAAAAAGAAGTAACAACTTATATTACTATTAATATAGGGCTTAGCTATTAGTTATTTAGCCCTTTGTGTGCGTAAAATAGCAGAAATAGAAATTAAAGACAATAAACCTTTTTTAGCTAGGGATTAAAATGGGCTTAAAATAGGAACCAAAAATTAAAAAATAGGAATTAAGAATAATAAAATTTAACTGTTTTTTAGCTAGTCCTTAAAACTAATAAGGGGCTTAAAAAGAACCTAAAAAGCGCGCTATATTTTAAAACGCAAACTATAGTACTATAGGACCAAAATAGAAACTATAAAACTAAAATAGAACTAGTTTAGAAACTAGGTAGCCGTAATTAGGTATCTTAGTTCGAAATTTACATCGCGTAGTAAGGCTATTCTATACTCTATATATTTGTAAACTAGCTAGTCTAATCTCTACTACTATAGTTATATTATCTTAATAGTATTTATACATACTAGTACACGCTAAGTTAAGGCAAGCTATAAATAATAATTACTAGAAGCTATTAAAAACCCTCTATAAGAAATTAACTAAGCTATACCTAGAATATAATACTTATATATACTTTCTAGCCTATTATAATAGTTGGTTTTATAGCTTTATATTAATAGATAGGATAGGGCAGTCTTAGTTACCTCTAGCCTAAGAAACTCTAGTAGGCTGTTCTCTATTTATACTTACTAGAGCTAATTGTCTACTAGAATAAATTATACTCACCGCTAGTAATTAAGTCGCTAGCTTATTTCCGGCGCGCTTAATAAGGAAGAGTATTGCTTTATAAGCTAACTTTATATAATTTAACTAGACTGGCATAGCCCTAGGCACGTAAGGAGAATAGATTACGTTAGACTAAGACGGGCCTAATAACTAAGAAGTGTGGGTGCTAAGTTTCCTCTTAATATTACTATAATATAATAAATATTACTAGTCTACACGCTTACTCTCTTCTACTCTTCTCTTATATATAGGATTTTTTAAAGTTATTTGCTAATATTACTAGTTATAAGTAATATAAGCTCTTGTATAAATTTTTTATTCCTCTTAGCCTACTCTTAAAAGACCTTCCCCTACTTTACCTTCTCTTTTTCTAGCGCTTTAACTCTTACTTCTAGATTCTATATTTATTTTATGGCTATAAGTAGGGCTAAGCATTTCTCCTATATATATATAAGTAATCTACTTAGTTTGTTAAGTCTTTTATAGTATAGCTTATTATTCTAATAATCTTTCTCTTTACACTATAATACACCTTATCTAAATTTTTCTTAAAGCGCACTTACTTCTTTTTAGAATAACCTATATATAGACCGCTTTATAATATAGAGTATAGCTAAGATAGTACACTACTATAGAAATCTGCCCCTATAACTAACTACTATAATAATAGATAAGCTAGTAGAAGTATATATAGTAGTAATTACTAATCTAACTTTGTATAGTCTTTCTATCTTTCTCTCTAACTTTCTTTCTATCTTTCTTACTATCTTTCTCTCTATTTTTCTTTCTATATACTTTGTATAACGTGTTGTCCTTAAATAGTAGTAAGAAAATTAGTTAGACTTTATAAAAAGGTTATAGCAAATAATTAGATAGAAATATAGCATACATAAAGTAGGGTAATAAAGCGAATAAAATAGAGTAATAATAAGTCCTTATCCTCTACTATAGTAGCTAAGAAAGTAAGGCACACTATACTCCCTTATAGACGCAGTGTTTACCATATATCTTTTTATTTATATATTTTCCTACGCCTTTTAGACCCTTCTAGGTTAGTGGCGAGTGTAACAAGAATATAGGCAGCTAAATAGAGACGTAACAACGCCTTCTCTACCTACTTTATCTTACTATTATAAGAAATAGGCATATAATAGTATTACTAGCGCTAGGTACGCCTTTAGCTAGTAAGGAGAGATTTATACAAAGTGCTAAATAGTAAAGTAATAAGTTATAGTTAAAGCCCCCTAGATTCTAAAGTGGCCCTAATTATAGGCCTTTATAGGTTATATAGGCACTTAAGATATATACGCCTTTAGTTATATGTATATTAGCGCTACTAGAATTAAGGCTTAGATGTCTTATCTACACTAGAGAGCGTATTAGCGGAACTATATACTTAGGCCCTATTACTCCCTAAGAGTAGGTTAAGAGATATAGTGCTTAGTACCTTAATAGATCTATACTCTAATATATAATAGAATTCTTAAGGGCTTAGAGATATTTATAAAGTCTTGTTATATAGCGCGGCTTATAGTAAGGCACTAAATAGAAAAGGTAATATTAGAAGTTTAGTAAATAAAAAGTAGTCTTTATATTTAATACTTCCTAAATTATTACTTCTCTATTATAGCCCTTATCCTTTATATTAGCTTTTTTCTTTACTTTATTAGTAGACTTCTGCTAAGCGTTATACTCTTATTCTAGAATACCTTCTAGCTTAGGAAGAATAGGCACGCGCGCGTTTAGGGAAAAACCTTAACTCTCCTCTTTAGTATCTATTAAGCTGGCTTATTAATAGCTAGCATAGTTGCTATTATAATTGCCTTTACTATAGACACTAAGCCTTATTAGCTTAAACTAGTTATTCTATTTGCCCTTTAGCTATTTGTTAGCACAAATATAAGTATACTTTCTACTACTAATTAGTTTATAAACTTATACTATATGTAGCTCTCCTAGACACTTTATAGTATCTAAAATTTGCATAGGGTAATATAGCTAGTCTATAGTAGTATTATATAGACGGCACCTAGTATAACCTTTTTTAGATAGTATAAGACCTTTCCTCTCTTCTTATCTATTCTTCTAATTATAAATAGAAATAATATAGTATATAAGTATATACTACTCTTTTATATTACTATAGCGTCTATTATATTATACGCATAATAATATAAGGCTCTATAAACCTATAGGGCCTCTAGACACCCTATTTCTAAATATATATATACGCTACTATAATTTATTGTAGCTAATATAGTAGCAGTATTCTTTTAGATTCTTAGAACAATTATTCTATATAGTCTAGCGCTTACTAACGTATAAATCTATAAGATTTACTAGGCTATTATTCTAGTATATCTTAACTCCTAAAATAACCTACTCTTACCTAAATAGGCTTATATCCTTACCTAAGTAGTAGCGTTAATGGCTATTTGTGCATATAGACTTAAGCGTTACTTATTTTATAATTAGAAGGAAGTGTAAGGGATCACTTAAGGCATCAAAGGTTGAAATCAAGAAGTTGATTTTACTAAGATATCGAGGTGGCGTATAAAGACTGTTAACAGCTGCCTTATATACCCACACGTAGCCGAGGCGCTAATGCCTAATCGGGTAAGATTCCGGGGCTCGGCGGAACCTTCCGCCGGGCGCGCCGCACCTCAGGAATCTCTAATAGGAAGCTATATATCTATCTAGTCTAACTAGCCTACAATCTATTATAAGCTTATAAGAAAGAATAACTCTATCTAGCTAACTATAAATTAACGCGACGTAATAGGTTATCCTAGTGTGGGCCTTTTATAAAAAGGGCTAGTAGTTACTATTAAATCTAATATACTTCTATATTCTATTTATAGCTTTTTTATAACCTTATACTAGATTTTAAAAGCGCTAATTAGAAGTAGAATAGCCTACTTCCTTATGGCTTAGTAGTACTCGCTACTATTATAGCACCTCTAAGCGCTAATAGTGTAGACGCCACTATAAAATAGCGTCTAAGCATATTCTTTATACTACGCTACGATGCCCCTTTCTATGCTATATTCTACGAACGGTTAACAGCCATATCTTTTTCTAAGAATAGCTTCTCACACCTTTACTACTTTAAGTAAAAGTATTAGGTTAGAGGTATTAAGCTTATAGGAAATAGCGCCCTATCTTTATAGGAAGCTAGTTAGCCTATTAGTGTTTTAATTATATAAAGTAGACTAGAACCTATTATCTTCTTTAGGTGTATATTATAGCTATGCCTTCTCTTCTAGCGGCAATATAGTTTCTAATAAGTTTAGAAATACCTCTAGCCTTACTTTCTAGCTATGTTTTATTTACCTTGCAGTAATAGAGTTCCTAATAGATTAGAATAGTATGGCGGCTTAATATTATATAACTATTGCCGCTATAATATACACACTACTACTAATAGAGAAGGCGGTTTAGAACCTTAGATATATAGGCAAGACGTTGCGTATAGTTGCTTATATTATAATTTTTATGCATAATAAGATAAAGTGAGCTAGTTATTGCAGATATGCTTACTATAGTTAGCAAAGGCACAATACTAAATATAGGTCCTAAAGCTTCTTCTATAGTACCTTTTCGCTTAGAGTTAGTCGCTATAAAATAGCATAAATCCAAAATATTTTAAAAACAATTAGTTAAGCATTAAGGTAAGTATAGATAGGGCGAGATTAAACTTTAGTATTATAGGCAGGGAAGCTAGAAGGGGCAGAGAAATTCTAAAAAGAAGGTAAATAGGGGGCTTTAGGTCGTCTCTACTAATACTCTTATATCTCCTAGGCAGATTATTGCCGCAAATTATAGTAGAAATAGATAAGAAGAAATAGATATACATTATAATAGGACCTTCTAAGCTAGTTAATTAGAATAAACTTGCCGCTCTTCATACGCAACCCACTACCTGCGAATTACTACTAAGGTAGTCTTAGAATTCTAGTATCGAGATATAGGCCAGCATTTTTAGCGGTAAGAGATAATATATATAAGACCTTTATAAGCCTATTCTGCTTTAAGTTTATACTACTATATATACTCCTACCTTTGGCTTTATAAGCTATTCTTCTATCCACTATTAAGGGTTCTATATTCCTAACTCTAACAACGCTATACTATAAGTAGGCTAATAAGATAGACTAGGTATATTAGTAGAGTTTATTTATAACACTTTGTATAGATGCTAAAGAAAGGTCTAGGCTATAGATATATTAAGCTCTAACTCTCTTCTAGACGCTAAAGAAGACAATAATTTAAGCTTTAGAGAGATATTACCTAAAGATAGCACTATAGAGACATAAGCAGCAAATGCCCTATACATAATAAGGGTTGTTAATATAAGATAAGCTAATAAACATACTAGCTAGACTATAGCGCCATACCTTTTAGAGTATTCTATAGCGTTTACTACTTTATAGATAGAAGTAAAAGAGTCTACGCTATTAGAAGTAAGCTATATAGAAGCTAGTTATACTATAACTTTAACTTTAGCGTATAAAATATCCAAACTAAGTTATACAAAAGCCATAATTATCTTAACCTCTAAGAAAGAGTATAAATTAAGAGATAATAATTAACTATAGATAGTAGAGAAGTCTCTTTAGCTTATAAAGTCCCCTTACTAAGTTGTACCTATAACTAAGCTAGAATAACTAATAAACGCTTAGAAAACTAGCACCTAGACTATAATACGTAATCTTAGTCTCTATATTAATAGTCTACCTATTAAAGACAATAAATTAATAGCTAGTAATTATAATAGTTATATTGTCTTCGCAGGTTTAAGCAAGTACTATATAGATATAGAAATAATCTTAGTATTATATATAGCTTTACGCCACTAAAAAGTAAGTTATAGCAGATAAAGTATAATATAGGAAAGTTTAGGTACCTTATTTGCCTCTATTAGGTAGAAATATTACTAATAGATAGATTAGACCTGCCTATATTAATCTATAGCAAGGAACTCTCTAAATTAATTATAATTAATAATAATAAAGGCGAACTTAATATAATTAATAGTTCTAATAACAAAATAGATATAGATAATAATTTCTAAGAATATAAAAGTATCGCTTTAGAAGTTTAAAAAAATCTTTCTTTAGCTTAAAAAAGAATACCGTAAGTTAAGAGGATTTAAATTAGAAACTTTTAATATATTTCTCTTAAGTGTTACTATAAAGTAGCAGGCTACTAAATAGCACAACCTTATCTTAGAGGTATATTAGTAATATTATATTATTAGTGCACTCTTTTATCCTAGCTATCTTAGATTATGTTACGCTAAATAATTGCGTATAGAATAGAATTAGAACTTATCTCTTAGCTAATATAGCTAAGATATATTAGATTATAATATTTTAGATAGAATTTCTTCTTTTTATTAAGCTAGACAAAATACCTACTATATATAATTACTATTTTAATAAAACTCTTAAGAAACTATAGGCATTCCTCTATTTTAATTTAATATAAAACACTTATCTATATTCTAGCCACTAGTAGTGCCTTTGCTTACGTTTACAAGATTGCGTAATTACGTACTACTAACTTAGCGAGGGGGTTTACCTAAATAATATTGTTTAAGAGCATTTATAAAGTAATAAAGATTATACTATTCTTAAAATTTATAATATTCTTAGCTTATATTATAAAGTTTCATAGAAGCGCTTTATAGATTATATGCGTATATAGGTTATTAACACTCTACTAGTTATGGGCTTAAAGATACTATTAACACTTTTTTAGTAAAGTTTATAATAAACATAACCTATAAAGTATTAGAGAATGTTATTGAGAAAGATACTATTATAAAATATTATTAGAATAATCTAGAGAAAAGAATTATACAACTTTAGAAAGGTAAAACAATTGTTAAATAAAAGTGTTATTTTGTATTCTTAGATTAGAGAGCTATAGTCTTAATTTCACATAGCTTAATATTATATTAGGTAGTTTTCTTTCTTTTTAAAACTACTTTCTTATTCTAGATTTAAAAATTATAAAAGAAATTCTACTTTATAACTAGTAATAGTAGTGTAGTTTTATTTATATAGCTGTAGCCTCTATTTAAGATCTTTAGGCATATTATTATTTACCTAGCGATTACGTACTACCTACGCAACTATCTAGTGTGGGCAATTACGCGCCCTTAGGTAATTTTACCCTCTCTTTCTCACTAGTGACTTCTACTAAGTTAACCCTCTAGCGCTAAATAGACGCCACTCTATAACGCGCTATTTTTTACTCGCCTATTACGTAAAGTGCGTAACTATGTCTATAACTATTTCTAGCGTAATAGACTACACACTCTTTAGTAGTATAGCCACTATTAGGATTCTATTATTACTTATCTTTTCTATAACCCCGTAGTATATATACACTCTATGCCTCTGCGTGTAAGACTACCTAGCGCTTAAGGAAGGCTACTGTAAGGGTTCGGGCCCGCGATAGTTGGGATGAAAGTAAGTTGATTCCTAGTACATGAAATACTGCTATACCAAGTAGGTAGGCAGAAGGGCAGCACCTTATGGGTGCTACCGTGCTAGTGACTGGATTGGGCCTAGCGCCGGATCAACGTTATTCCGGGTTCCGAGCCAGGTGCCGCTATGGATCCATGATAGCTACAGCTAGAAGACAGACTAGTTTAATAATAAAATAGAGCTAATTACTAAATATATAGCTCGTACTATACACTAGTAACTATTAATATAACTACCTAGTAGGCTAAAGATATTATTTTAGTCTTAGTTAAGTAGATAGGTTAAACTAGTAATATATGCGCTTTGCCTAGATATAAGCTCTAATACGCTAGTGCTTTTTATAAATAGGATTACGCTATATAGTGGCTATAAGCGTAGCTAGTAAGCTTACGCTCTAGTAGGCAGATATATTTAAGATGTGCATTATGAGGAGTAATAGGTTTATTATAAAATATTAATATTTTTATGTAAATATAGTAATAGTGGGTGTTTAATTACTCTAAACTAGACTATAGGCTATTCTTAAGAGTAATATCTATTAAAAGTTTCTTAAGACTCGCGTAATTATTTATAACTATCTTACTAAGCTTCTACTTAAGCTATTATATAATACTATTATTATTCTTTTTTATATAATATATAGTAGCGCACTTTTACTATACTAGGTAACTAATCTAGAAAGCGTTTATATATTTTCTTCTACTCTATCTTCTACTTATCTATTTAGGGGTAATATAGTAGCTATGGCTAGAATAATATTACTTATTATAATACTCTTATTCTCTAGCTCTATTACCTAGAAGTTTATAATAGACTATGCCTCTTTCTCTTAGGTAGATAATTGCTATATTTAATATTAGAAAGGTAATATCTTACTCTATTTATTCTAGTAGAAGTAATAAAATAACTTTAAAGCTCTAGTTATTTTCGCTATACCTTAATAAGGTGGAAAGTTCTAGCACTTTTACTTAGCGGCATATCCTATAATTAAAACTAAATAAGGCGTATAGTCTAGATATAGTAAAGCGTAACTTAATTTAGTTTCTATAAATATTTTTATTTAAATAAACATTTTACTTAAAAAAATATTTTATTTATAGAAGTATTTTATTTATATAAATATTTTATTTATAAAAAGTTTTAGAAAGAAGTTTATATAAGAAAGACGTTTATATAAAAAGACGTTAATATAAAAGAGAAGTTTATATAAAAAGAAGTTTATATAAAAGAGAAGTTTATATAAGAGAGAAGTTTATATAAAAAAGAAGTTTATATAAGAGAAAAGTTTATATAAGAGAAAAGTTTATATAAGAGAAAAGTTTATATAAGAGAAAAGTTAAACGTCTAGTTTCTATAAATATCTAGTTTATAAAATCTCTAGTCTATATAAATACTAAAAGAAGGTAATTAGGACGATACTACGCGCGCGCTTAGATGGCATCTTTTAAGGTGTAGCTAGTAGTCTACGTAGTGGCGAGTAGGGCTATAGCGCTCTCTAAGTAGCTAATTTGCTACTAGAATTAGTTATTCTAGTCCTATAAATCTTGCTATAAGTATACTAGTAGTACATAGGTGGCTATTTTAATTGCCTTTACTTATAGTTACTAGCGATTATAGCTTTATTATTATAAGTAGTATTACTAGAATCTAATTATTATTTTATAAAATATTAGCCAATTATATTAATTACGAAGAGACTAATATTTAGCGCTAAACTACGTATAGAAGGTAAGGCTTAGCAAAACTATATCGTAGCTATATATAGAGATAATGCTATAATTACTAGTAACTATACTTACTACTAATTCTATATAGTTAACTATAAAGCTAATACTATTCTAAGACGTGTATATAGTCTAATAATAAGAGCTTTTTATTATTTTTCTTTTAATAGCTTTTTTATTTCTCTTTGTAGCTAGCCTATTTTTTTAGATATTTTTTTCTATAACTAGCCTATTCTTTTAGCCAGCCTATTCTTTTAGCCAGCCTATTCTTTTAGCCAGCCTATTCTTTTAGCCAGCCTATTCTTTTAGCCAGCCTATTCTTTTGGCTAGCCTATTTTTTTAGCTAGCCTATTTCTATAGCTACTATAATCTTAACTTAATACTATTATTATAGCACTACTAAGCATACTATTCGACTTAATATAGTAGCGTAGTATTATTTAGAGTAGTTTATTTATCTTAAGTAGTTTATTCTAAGGCGAAATTTTGTGGACTAGAACTTTATTAAAGTCTTTCTTAACTAAAAAAACTAATAAATATATAATATAAACTAGTAGTCTTATTTATATAAATAATATATAATATTAACTTAAAGCTATAAAATATAATAAAAAGACGCTTTTAAAAGCAAGTCTTATTAATAAAAGTAAGTAATACTAATAGAAAGCTTAGTACTAATAGCTTTAACTATCTTAAAATCTTACTAAATAAAGAAAAAGTATACTTAGAGTACTAACTCTAAGATATTGCTAAATTATAATAAAATTCCTATTTTCTAAGGTAATTGCACTAAAATCGTAAAGCTCTTGGCTTTTTTGCGTTGAGCTTAGTAGACCTACCGAGCACAAGCTCGGTAGCCTAGTCAAGGGCCAAGTAGGTAGCGGTTTGCTAATTCGCCTTCTGCAGTCCGTGCATCTCAGGCTTACCGCGCCACATTATAGGGAACCAAGAGTAGCTCGCAGCACTTTTACTGTATCTTAAATGCCATCTTAGAGGGGCAAGGTGATCATTAGGTGTCTATACTCATCTAGTGTCCGCAAACGTTACAAGTAGCGCAATTCACTAATGCATTAAATAAAGTATTCTACCACGAAATTTTGTAATATTGGCTATGGTTGGCGGCTCTAAAGCCTTATTTCTAGCTTGGGGTGAAATGGTGTTCCCGCGCATTACGCGCACGGACATGGTAAAGATTTTGGTAGGTTTCTATGGCTTAGGCAGCCAAATGCTCAACCATTGTGACTCCTCCCACTACGCTGTCTTCGGGAACACTGCGGCCTTGCTGTCGCTACTTAACTTAGCCACTTATATGGATGCACTGTGAGCATCCGGAAAGCTGTATAATATAAGCAAACCGAGCTTTTGTAAAATTTGTGAATACTCACAGTAGATACGCTAAAGCCAACGCATCCAGCCCAGTGGGCTTGGGAGACTGTAGATTGTTGGTATTGTTTCAATCAGATGATTATATGACTAACTTTGACCATTCTTAATGTTGTAGTACTGTTGAATACAGTAGGAGGCCGCAGTAGGGATTAGGGCGAGACAGGCTGTGAATTCGTTAAATAGGGTTCCCCTATGGGCCTACCCACAATGCTGACATACAGATAGCACTTGACCTGTCGCAGTTCAGGCGCAAGGTTCCCTTCGTGGGAGCTTGTCCTTCGATGTGTTAGCTCTAGCGCTACAGATTCATTACATAGAATTTCTGCTTACTTTTAGAGACTTCGCTCTTGCTACCTTCCACAGGCACATTGTAATCGATCTGAAAACTTTCACCCGAATCGATGGGCACCAAAGTGGCAAACCCATCGTTAAGCGCATCGAAGAGAGTATAGTCGCTGTCCTTTGGTACTGAAGCATTCGGGGTACCATCGGGATCCTGAGGCGTGGCAAGTACAGAGACCGCCTGCAGAGCAGTCGCAAGGACAACGAGCTTTGGAAGTTGCATGATTGTTTGGTGGTCGTTTTGGTGGTTGTTTGGTATAGTTATACTTGATGAGAAGATTGTTGGTGGTAGAAATCGTAGGATGGTGGCAGCAAGGAGAATTTATATGATGTGAGATGCCTTCTGTCACTACGAATTAGCCCGAGAATGGAGACCAAAGCGGGAAGTTCCACTGGTATATTAAAATACATGGATGATAGGGCATATTCCCTGTCCCAAAATCATAAGCTAGGATACGAAGAAGGTCCTTTTCATCAAAATGTACAGTCTATGCGTATGTTCGGGAGACTCTATGACCAAACAGAAACAAGTTTCTTCGTATAGATTGAAACCCATATTTCCGTACACGCGTCCTGCGGTTCTAAAAAAAAAAAAAAAACCCTTGTCCGGTCCGAATAATCTGCACTATTAGTATTGACTTACGTATAGGAAAAGTGCCGGTATATTAAACAAAACTTGAGCCTCTTGCTAACTAGCAACAAGTCGCACCGAAAACTACTCGTACCTGACTCCGACGGAGCCGTAACGTGCTAAACTATTGGCTACATAAGAGTATCTTGCCTAAGCTTAATAATGTTTTATGTACTCAATCCTTGCACAGTACCTCTGTTTTTTCTGTCCTATGTGCCGACATAGAGTAACGTCGGCCCTATAGGTGTAGATTATGGCCGAGCTTCTTTTACGGACTTGGGTTAGAATAGAGTTATTTTTACAAGATTGACACTTGATAGAATAAAATCGAACGACATGATGGAGTTAATTAGTAGGTTGGTGGCAGGGCAAGCGTCAGCACCGTCAGTTCCTGTTTAGGGAGGCGGAGCCTCTTGCCTGTGGCTACATCATGTAATACGAATATATCCCAATCGGCTAACAGGATCAGTCTTATCTGAGTGGCAGCTGATCTTCAAGGCAGTTTATGAAATAGCTTGTTTCTGTTGAGTTAGTTGTAGAGTCCATGCGTATATAGAGGGGAACCCTACCAACTAACAGAAATGAGACCTTCCCGTATAGAAAATCCCGCAATAGAAACTTTAGGCCCGACTTCTTTACTGTGGTTGTGGTCGTTGATTAGCAGCGCGGACAAGGGAACGTGCCACACAACGAACCCAAGGAGCCAGCTTACACTTCCGCTGCTTAGCTCGTGGAAGTAGACGGATGTGTTAGCATTTTAGCTATTAACAGAGCTGACGCGACCCCTACAACTCCTTACCAACATGGGCTAATATTTACCGGTCGAGCCGAAATCGAATTACGGCCCGAAATCAAATTAATGTTCTATACCGTAGTGCCTAGTTAATAGCGCCTAGCCCTAAGGAGCCAGCTTACACTTCCGCTGCTTAGCTCGTGGAAGTAGACGGATGTGTTGGCATTTTAGCGCGACCCCTACAACTCCTTACCAACATGGGCTAATATTTACCGGTCGAGCCAAAATCAAATTACGGCCCGAAATCAAATAAATAGGCTGTAGACGCTCGTATTGACTTGTGCCAGAGGTATATAAGCCCTAGCTAAGCAGCCTCTTTCTCTCATCTGCTTATCACTCGACTTCATTCTCAGATCAAGCAATATCCTCCACGAACCACTACATTAAGCAACATCTTCATCATGCTTTCAACCTCTATCTTCTCCGCTGTCATGCTCGCTTTGAGCGCAGTATCGTAAGTGCGACCTGTGAAGCATCTTCACCTTTAGGGTATTCCAAGACACTACTAACTTCGTGAGCAGTGTCTCAGCTGCCAGGCATGATGCCCTTGTCTGTTGCGAGAAAAAGGATAAAAAGTGGCGTTATAATGCGGAACTTACACACACTGTTTGCATCAGCAAGTACCCTAATGATGTGGGTAATTGTAATTCTATTTAGAAGATCAGCCTTTTAATACTGCCTAGGCCGAGTTCCGTAACGGGAGATGCTACGGCGCCAACACCGAGCTAGATGGCGATGACTTCTGGAATAGCTGCAAGGATGTTGGCAGTTTTAAATGGATTGACACGACCGGCACAACACACAAAGGGGTTTCTTCCGGCAATCTTGGGTCCGGTACCCGCATCTCATGTTAATTCATGGACGGGGTATCCTATATCAGGATTTGATGATAGAAGAATACCCTTCTTTATCATCATATCTAGAGGTTATGGCACCCATACATATTTACCTTCGCTACACTCGTTTATCAAGTTTAAATTGGTTGTTTAGTTGTTATGTATTTTAAGTCACTCGTTATAGTAAAAAACCCTTCAGGTAGCACCGTAGTTGTTGTTGGACTTTTCATCTTAAACGGATTATTAAGCTCAAGTTACCCCTTAGTTCGCTAACCTACTACCTAAACTTTTCCCCTTACCCTAACGTCCCCCCCCCCTACGTGGAGGAAAACCCCCTGTGCCGACATGGAAACACCACAACAACATTTTATTATCTTACCCCCGGGTTTTCTTAGCCATGGTCGAGACATGAGCATTGTTCGCACGTTCTTCCCCAGGTTATTGGCTTGCAACCTAAAATTACGACACCTTAATCATGCTGTTGATCATTCCTTGTATCCATTCACAACTATCTTTACTTTTTACCCCTGCTGCACTGCGATAGGATTTATATTACTTCTCTTCGGAGATTTTCGGATGTTGTACCAATGGAAATTCATAGTCAAAACCTATTGTGGGCCATTCAATTCGCTGTGGCATGGAGGTAAAAGGTTTCTCCGTGGGGGGAAGCATAATGGCTTCTTAGCGCAGAATCTTTATCGAGCTTACTCAGTATTTTATTTCGGCTTAGCTGATCAACGCTATGCTCACTTGATCCAGATCAATGCGCTTGCTCGAAAACGTATGTGCTTAACTATTTTTGGTAACAAAGCGCTGCAGCCTACGTGTCCCTTCCTAGCTTGTGCTTGTCCCCTTCCATCACCATCGTATCACAGCCCCCCCATCGTAGACATGGACCGAGCCAGCCAGGTACTGGCAGAAGGTTTCCCCGTAGATTTACCCCAGACATGGGCTGCCCGGTCGGAATAGGCCGGTGTACCTCTCACCACGCTCTATTGTCGCGCTCACGGACGGCCCTGCGAGAAAGGAAAAAGCCCAACAGCAGCAATACCTCACCCCAGCGGAAGAGAAAGCGCTGGTTGCATTCTTATTGCTAATGTCTAACCTTGGATATCCAGTCCGTATAAAGTATATACCTTCGCTAGCCCTTACCCTCGCCCGACAGCGGTCACCCACGGCAAAGCCCCCGGGCAAGAACTGGCCTCGAGCCTTCGAGAAACGCCATCCCGAACTCAAAGCAAGGACGGTCAAGGCAATAGACTGGAAGCGTCATGGGAACAATACATACCCGAAGATTGTAGAGTGGTTTGAGGTGATTAGAAGCGTCATCCAGGATCCGGCTATTCTGCCTGAGAACGTTTATAACATGGATGAGACAGGAGTCATGCTAAGCATGCTTGGCTCGGTGAAAGTCCTCGTAGCTAAGGATGATTTGCGCAAACATCGAGGAGCAGGCGTGAAGCGAACCATGGTAACTGCTATTGAGTGTATAAGTAGCGATGGTAGCTCGCTGCTCCCACTTATCATCTGGCCAGCTTCAACCCACCGAAGCAACTGGACAACGTATCCAACGCCTGGCTGGCATTATGCGCACTCGGAGAATGGGTACAACGACTCTAAAATCAGCTTAGAGTGGCTTACTCGTGTGTTCGATCCTCAGACTAGAGAACGGGCGAACGGAAGACCGCGAGTACTAATCTGCGATGGCTTCGAGACCCATGAAACGCTTGAGATCTTAGAGATCTGCTTTAAAGCCAACATTCGCCTATGTCGTCTCCCCTCTCATACTTCTTACAAGCTCCAGCCCTGCGACGTTGGAGTGCACGACTCTCGATATATTTCATCAGCTCAAAAGTCCCCTTCTAATACATCCGCGCTACTGGTGCCCTCCAGGGCACTGGTGCCTTTGCTGGCTCAGCCACCCTTACTGACTCTGTCACGTCGCTCTTCCGCGTAGCTTTTGCCTTCCGCACTGGTACCGACGGACCCGCCTCTACCTCCTGTCCTTGCCCTGAGTTGGGTTCTGACTCCGGGCACTTGCGCTTACGACCGCGCTTTCCCTTATCCGCAGTAGCTTTGGCATTCTCCTTCTGAGCACGCTTCTTCCTCGCCTCCTCAAGGTCTTCGTAGCTCATTACCTTCGCTTTCCCCAAGACAACAGACCTGGTCGATCGGCGGACCTTAGCTTCTTTATTCAACTTCAACAAGAACTGGTTCTGGTCTTCAAGGAGAACCTGTTTGGCGAAAGATACCTGAGCGGCATTTGCCAGTTTCTGTACGTGTCTCTGCAGGCGATGTTTGCTTGATTTGTTGGGAAGTGCATGAGCATCTCGCTGGATTAATGTATGTAAAGATATTAGACCCTCTGTTGTCACTGGCGTTATGGGCGTATTCAACACTTCAACTTGCGGACAGGAACCCTCATTCGAAATACTCAGCACAGGAAGAGGCGTCGGGATACTCCAGAGTACCCTCTCTGGATTGAATGGGAACAGTTCCGTGGCTGCCCACAATGAGGTGATGTTCCTTTTAGAGAACGCCTTTTCTCTTGCAGGCTTGTAAAGAGAGGTGAAATGCTCCTTGCCGACGTTGTCTAGACCTCCTCAAAGCAGTCATTCAACCTTGTTGCGATAGGCTGCTTTCAGAGGCGCAAAGAGCTTTATGTACTTAGAATTATCGTAATAATCGATCAGACAAGCGGCTTGCATGGACGCGCTTAACTAGCGATTATTGCTAATAGACTTAGACAGCCATAGCTAGTTAGCTATAGATTTCCTAAGAAGATAACAAATATATATTATAATAAGCTAATTATGTAGCTGCCTTATACTAACTTTATTTAGAAATCGCCTTATTAAAAGTACTACTAATCGTGGCAATAGTATATAAGTCTGCTTACTATAACGCTACTATATACCTAATAATATTTATTTAAATATACTAAGGCTTTAAAGAGTAACTAGATAACTTATCTTAATTTAATTAAGAATTATAGACTTATTAGACATAATTTAAGTAGCGTATACTACAATGCTTTATAAGAAGCGAATATATAAATCTAGTAAGAAGATAGAAATACGCACGTAATTTATAGTATACGAAGTGTTTTCTATATATAATAATAGCTCCTATATATAACTAATACTAAGTTCTAAATTATTCTATTATTTATATAGAGTTATGGCTACTTAAAGCTAAGGTATCTCGCTTAATTTTCTATAGGGCGGGTTTTTCCCAACTATAGGATAGACGTTAGTTAAGACATCACTTAAAGATTTTCCCTTAAAAGAGCTGCTTATTAAATATATTAGCTCTAATAACGTAAACCTAGATAGTAAAAAGCTTTGCTAAACCTAGGTGCTACTATGCCTCTTATGTATAGGCAGTACAGATTGCAATTCTATAGAGTAGTAAGCTAGTACCTAGGAGCTAATATTTTAAATACGCCGTGTTAGTGTTACGTTTATATACTATTTATATTTGTACCCTATAGTAGTATCTGCCTTCTTATAGATTTGTAATAAGAATTACCATAGCGCTAGTATTGCTATTAACTAATTTATTAACGCCCTTAGATATTAGTTTAGTTTACTACCCTAGTTAATCTGCGTATCTTTAGAGTAAGCTCAATTTTATAGGCTTAGAAGTAATAGCTACTAGAAAGAGATTCTACTATAATTATTAAGAGGTAGGTTTAAGTTAAATATAGTTATTTTAAGAGTTTCTTTAGCCTTATAGCCATACGATATTTCTACTAGCTATATTTTATTTTACAGTAGCACTAATTAGGCTTTTATATAATTAGTCGTGCAAAATTAGATATAAGCTATTCCTAATTAAAAATAATCTAAAAATAAAAAGAGCTTGCGCCTAGCTTTATAGCATATCTACTAGAGCTATCTTAGTGCTACTATCTCTCTAGTACTGCTACCTCTATATTTATAATAGTAGTAGCACTATAGAGATAGTAGCACTAAAGAGGTAGTAGTACTAAAGAGATGGCAGTACTACTAGTAGTGCCTCTACCTAGATAAATAGGCTTTCTTATTTCTAACTAATATTAAAAGAAAGAAATTACAGTATTTTATATTAATAGTTATCTACTTCTTCTATATAGACTTATATAGAAAGAATTTAAAGTATATTAAAAGAAAAAGAAGCTTAAGATTATTTATATATAGTGTTTTTTATATTACTAAAGGAGTTACTAAGAGTAATATTTAAGGAAGACTTAACGTTACATAAGATATACTTACTAACGCTAGTAAGAAAGCGACATCCTAAAATAGAATTAGTAATAGTAGGTGTAGAGCAAAATTTCTATACCTACTACTACTAAACTATAGAGTGCTTAAAGAGTAGTATATTATAATACACTCTATTATACTTATACTTTATAATTCTACTCTATTCTTAAAAACTAATCTAGTCTTTAGCTTACTATATCTAACCCCTTTTAGCTAGTATAATTACTAATAAGCTAATAGGCTTTAACAAATTTTTTTCTATTAGAGGGGGTTTTCCTTCTACTTAGGGCGGCTATACAAAGTACTAGCTAACTAGATAAGTTTTTATTAAGATTTTTATATCTAGGGGTCCTCTTATTTACTACTTTTTCTAGTAATTATAGTACTTATATATAAGCTTTTTAAAGTGTGCCCCTTTTTACTATCTTTATTCTATATTATCTAGACTGCCTAGGCTATATCTACTATAAATCGCCTAAGGTCTTTAAGACTAGTTAGCTTACTTTAAGATAGCCCTTTCGCTCTATTATTCTGTCTTACTAGTTTTAGTAAAAGAAATCTCTGCACCTCTAAAACCCCCTTAATTTCGTGTAAATCGCGCTTTAAGTTATAGTGAGTTCTAGTTATTTATTGCCTTCGTTTATTATTAAAGACTTTGCCTTTAAACTTCTTCGCTTAGGTTATATAGTAATGCTCTTTAATAAATACTCTAAGAGACGTGTCTAGCCTCTAATCTACTAGCATAGTTGTTTATATATGCTTAATTAATTAAAGTCTAACTTAGAGAACTAATATTAGACTAACTATATAATTTCTAATTATCTAATTATATAACTACGTTCTAATAGTTTATATTTAGCAGAAGTAAAAGAAGAGATTAGGCACTTATATAACTTAGAAGGACTATAAATAGTACTATAACTCTAATCTAAGGGGCCTATTAGGATTCTAGAGAATTTTATAGACTTCTAGCTAATAAAATACATTTCTATTATACTATTACGTAAGGTTAACTAAAGTAGAATAATATTTATTTTAATAGGTACTATAATATCTATATAAAGCCCTCTAGAAACTCTAATAACTACTAATACTCTCTAAATATATTACTTTACTTTTTTGCATTCTGTGTGTATTTAGTAATAGTAGTTAAAACTGCCTCGCTAAGCCACAGCGAGAAAGATAGCCCTTTTTTAATTAAGTAACTAACTAGAGGGCCTAGTGTGCAACTAAGATTAACGCCTTAGAAGTATATATTAATTATATATATTATAAGAACCGCTATTATTTTCTTAGTAAATATATTGCTATTACTATATACTTAGTAAGCTTACTTTCTATTTAGGACAATTACCTATATTTAAGCTGCAAAGCTAGGGTAATAAGCTATTAGAATATCTAACCTAAGATAAGTAATTACTATACACTATTGTTTTCTAATTTGTTTATACTTATGTAGGCTAGCTTAGCGTCTTTACTATGCGTGCGAATTAATTTAATCTTTTTTAGAGCAATATATATCCTTAAGAATTTTATCTATTATAATACTAGCTATATTTCTACCACGTAAATATTAACTTAATAAGTCTAGATTACTTAGCAAACTAATGCGTAATTACTTAAAGTAGTAATAGAGAATAATTCTTGCTATTTATAGCCTAAAAGAATCTAATATAGAATTCTACTTAAATACTTTAGTATAGTAGAAACTATTAACTTAAAGAGCTTTTTATTGCTATTTTGCCACTAGTTAGGTTTATTAATAAAGGGCGATTCTAAAGGCCATTTTAACTCTAGCTAAGATAGAAGTATTTAATAAAGCTCCTAGCATCCTTTTATAGAAATAAGTTACTAAGTTTTATAATCTCTATTATAGTCTCGTCTTTAAGGGAATCTTAAGCATAGTTGCTAAATACTAACACTAAGATAGTAAATACTCTAAAGAATAGTGTGCTACTTTATAAAAGATATAGCGTATAATATTAGAAAGTAGATATATTTAAAGTAGTAGTATAGAAAAGATTATAGAATAAAATATTCTTAATTAGAGACTATAAAGTAGAAAGAGAGAGAAGCGAACATATAGTATAAGGGTAAAAGGGATAAAAGGACCTAGATATACTATCTTTAATAGAGCAAAACGGGGGCCTATTTTGTGCTAGACTATTTAGCTTACGCTAAAATATACTGCATAGAGCCCTATGTATTTAGATTACCTAGACTAGAATTAGGTAGTTAATACGCTATATTACTATACAATCCATATAAGAAATCTAATAATAAACTAAAATACTATTGTTTCTAACCCTTTATAGTACTTTAAAAAAGTCTAGAGTCTTTTCTAAATTATTAAATATTTAGAGTTTTAGATTATTAAAGTTAGTAGCGTATATATCGTCTAGTGTTATATAATATAGTGGTGGCGGATTATAAAATATTATTTATAGACTAGCTAGAATAGCCAAGCGCAAAATTTACTTCGCGCTGTCCCTACTAATAATGCCTTATTGTCTAATTTACGGTTATGATTATACTTATATAATATACTAATAGCGCTATTAGAGTTAATATTATTACGCTAACTGTTTACATTTTTACTAGAAGTTAAAATATATTATATAATTACTATTAGTTACTATATATATAGTATTAATCTAAGTGCGAATTTAATTATATAGCTGCGCGCGAAACATAATAGAATTTAATAGAAGTAGAAGAGTAATATTATATTATGTATACTTTCTTAGGCTAGCGCGAAGTAGAAGATACTAGTAAGGCAGAAGACATTTTTCTTCTTATGCCTATTAGGAACTAGTACTATTCTAGAGATAAATATAGATTGGCTTAGATTAAGCTAGATTATTAACTTTAATAACTTAGTTTAGCTAATTATTTTTAAGATTCTTTCTATTATAATTAATTTTATTATTATAATAGGATATATTACCTAGCTATTTAATATATACTTAACTGTAGTTATTATTATTATCTTAGTAATCTATCTCTTATTTAGAATTGCTTTTAACCCTTAGATACTATAGCAATAAAGAATCTTAACTAAAAATAACTATAGTAAGAGTAAGATAGCGTATAAAGCTATATTAAACTGGCTTACTATTACCTACTTTGCGTTATAGTACTAGGGTTTAGTCTTTTAATACTTTATATAGCTACCTTTATTAACTACTATATAAAATCTATAGAGTTTAAGATTATACAAAGAGTTATATACTATAAATAGAGAAAAATATAAGCTTGCCACTAAAGTAATATTAAGAATAGCAATAAGAAAATGCTAGAAAATATAGAATAAATTAGTTAATACTATACTAGCGTTATAATAAAGGGATAGCAGTCTTAATTTATATAACGCGCAATAAGATAATACTATAGACCTTATACGTATATTGCTGCTAGTGCATCTTATGCGTAACGTTAATCTAGTAGAGGCCGCACCTAAGAAAATCTCTATTCTATATATTTGCTAGGTGTTTTCTTATAAAATGTATACTAAGATTATCTAGAGTATAAAACAAGTGTGTGCGCTTAGCTATTAGTAATTTCTTATTACCTAGACATATAAAATATATCCTTAGCCTCTTCTTCTTATATACTAACATCTTGGCTACTTTTAACTCTTTCTTATTAATCTTATACTATAACTCCTCTTCTCTAGTAACTAGTAGTATAATATAACTATTTAATTGCTTTAGTTAACAAAGGTGTATTCTACTCTCTTTAATTCTATAGTAATTTATAATAGCACAAATAGCCCTATTACGCTAGCTAACTTTCTCTTATAGGGATATTTCTAGTTAGGTTAGAATAGTATTAACTAATGCCTTCTAGGCTAGGAGTATAGCGTTATAAGATATTACTACTACTATAATATCTTTAGCTTTAATGCTAGTAAGCTATTACTTAATATTATATATAGGTTGCTTATACTTCTAGCGCTCTTTAATTTTCTAGAGAAGAGCATGCTATAATTGTTATCTTCTTTAGTTAATCTGGCAGTTAAGCGCTTAGTAGCATAGATATCTTATTCTAAGGCTATATTTAAGTTGCTTCTACTACGCTAGCAGCGAGCGAATAATAAGATAATTATTTACTAATACTAATTACTTTAGTATAAGGCTTCTTAGCCTTTAGAAATTAATTAATTAACTTATTATATAAGCTACTTATATTAACACATTTTAGGATTATATACCTTATATAACTACTTATGTATTTACTATAACATATTATAATAAGTAGTATTTTAAGAATATCTATATATTAGTATATCTTATTATTAGGTTTTACATAGCCTTGCTAATATTATCTATATATACGTTAGTTCTAGATCTGCTAGAACTAGTAACTAAGACTAATATTACTATTCTTATTAAATGCCTTACCTCTAGTGTAGCGTAGTAAATAGGGCTAGATAACCTATATAAACTCTATAATTTTCCTAAGAATTTTAATCTAAGGCTGTAATATAGAGTCTAAGAGACGTTTATTCTTAGAGATAATTTAGCCTTCTAGGGTCCTCTCCGCTATACAAAAGATAGGAATATTATCTAGCTTTTAATTAAGATATAATAGGAGCTTATTACGCTCTAGCGAAATAGAGAGCCTACTTAGCTCTTTTAGACCTATTAGATTATATGTAGCAAACGTCCTATTATAGAAGAATATCCTAAGTAGAAATATATAGAGACTAAAGGTAAGAGTCTTATTATAAATAACTTTAGAAATAGAGAAAGTATTTCTAACTAGATTATTAGTATCTTTATAAGATAAACAGATCTTAGAAAAAAAAATTATATATCTTTAATTCTAAGGAACTCCTTTATAAATTTAAAGGTTAGCTTAAGTAATACCTAATAAGGCCTATTCTCTAGATTCTAGAGTAGCGTAACCTAGACATGCTAATAGCAAAGGCTAAGAAGAGCTTTTAGCTAATTTGCTATAAAACCGCTAAGTTATAGATAGACTTAGATTTGTATCTAATAGTGTCTATAGAAATATTACTTTTTAGTTATTATAAGATTTATTTTTAGAACTTAAGTAAGGTCCTCTATATATATATAGGCCTTGTCTTAGTCTATTGTTTTTAAGCTATACTATTTAGCTAGCTTTTATAATACCTATAATACAGCTTAGACATACTATAGAGTAAAGAGATATATAATAAAAGGTGGAATAGACTTTATATATACTCTAGTTTATTTTTCTATTTAGCTTAAGACTTATTACTCTCTTATATACAAGGTAGTATACTTTTTAGTATATTTTAAAAAAGCTAGCAAACTTAATACTCTAGTATTTCTAATCTTTCTTTTCTCAACACTAATTAAGTAGCTAGTTAAAGAAGGTGTATAGGGTATAGATAGATATAGTTATATAGGAGTAGAGGTCTATTCTTTCTAGATAGGTCTAGTATCTATCTTATATTACTATTATATTTTTTAGTCTAAAGAGTTAGAGTATATAACTTACTACTTTTATTAGTCTTTAATATAATCTAGTAAATAGGTACTACTCTTCTTATAGTTCTTTTTAGTATACTCTCTTTTATTAAACGTTTTTAGCATACTAGTGTAGTGCTAAGGCGGATAATTTTTATTAATAAAGAGCTATGCTTAGTCCTTTATCTCTTTACCTTATTTACTATTCTTATTATTATATATTTTGTTATCTATAAGGTCTGTATCTAATATAATACTACTATTAGTATTAGACTTAGTATATTTACTCTTATTAGAGAAATTATTAATAGGTAGACAGCCTCGCAGGTTGCGTTAGTATGGGAGCAGAGGGTGTATAAGCGTATTAGATAATAGGTAGGGCGATTAGTTAAGTATATAAGCGAGAGAAGCGGCGGTTCTTACTAGTAGTTTTATAAAGGGTAAGGAAACCGCTTTAAGTATACCGCTAATAGGATAGTCTTAGCTTAGGTTAGTATATTACTAGTAATAAGAATAGTAAGTAGTATTAAGAGCTGTACTCTACCCTTGTGTTTTTAGTAGTAGGGGTGCCGTAACCTACTACTTAGGCAAGAGCCTAGATAAGAGTGCTATAGTAATAGCGATAAGGTATCTATATAAGAAAAAGAAGAGCGTATAGTATTTTAAAATATAGAATATAATATAATCTAAATGCTATTAGATTATAAAAGCGTGCTAAAAGCTCTACTCTTTAAAGTTAGGGTAGTAGCGTAACTACGCTAGCTAAAGTGAGTAATCTAGAGAGTACGTGCGCCTAAGCTATCTAGCGTATAAGTAGAAAGATTTAGTAGCAAGTTAGCGTTAGAAAATAGTAGCACTAGTACTTTAAATTAGTAGCTAAAATGCTATTAGATTGTTTAAGGTAGTAAATTTAAATAAAATATAATTTTTATTAAAGTAAAAGTATTAAAAAGTATAATTTAGCTTTAGTAAATATATATAAGTTATAAAAAAGCTAAAGGTAAACGCTTATATGCTAAAAAAAAGTTTTACTATACTTTATATATATTATAGATTTTAAACTATAATATAGTTAGAATAAAAAATAAGGTTAGTAAAGTTAGTAAGTAAATACCTATATAATATTATTACTTTTATCTTTTTATTCTATTTTTAAAAACTAGGTATCTATACTTATATTTCTTAGTAGTATATAAGGTAAAAAGATAGTTAATAAAAAAATAGCTTAAAATAGGTAAGCTTTAAAAAGGCTAAGGTTATAAAAACTACTTAGCTAATAGTAACCTATAGTTAATGTAAGTTGTAAGTTAGTAGTTATAGCTATTAGCCTCAGGCGAAGTCCGATGTATCGTGAAACGACGAGGACAGGTCGCAGTGATGCCGCCATCTCCCTAGGCAGGTAAGGAGGTTGGCTGCGTGTATTGTGTTGCGTGGAGAGGACTCCCGGGCTGCGTGTACCCGACTAGCGTAGGTAGGATGCGCATATCATTATCGTCTCCAAAATAAAGGGGAGAGACCCTGCATCCTCACGAGTTGGCGCACGTCTCAGAGGGACGGTGGGTTGGAGTGGCATTGTTGCGAGAGACGGAAAGACGGAAAGACCCGTAGTCCAGGAGGATGAAAGCGGCTCGAGTGGTGACTCAGCAGCGGCTTTGCTGTATGATTGGTTGACACACAGCAGACCAAGCTCCGCCTCAACGTACGCGTGCTCCTCGACGACGACTTTGTCTGTGTGATGTTAATCAGGCTACAGCGTCGTCCAGCGACAATGTTCCCAGCAGTCCCTTGTCCACACTCCCCAGGCCATCATGAAGGACAAGCTGGACCTCCAGGATCTCGTCCGCGGCGCCAATGTTAATCCCGTTTCTGCTCGCCAGCCTTGTCTGCCGGCCCCAACCCAACCTGCTTTCATCGCAAGTGCGGAGGATCACGCATGGGCTCGCCAACTATTAGTCGAACAGAGGATACGCGATCCAGACTACCGAGACCCCAGCAAGCAACTGAAGCGCATTTTCAAAAGCTCGAAAGAGAAGGATAAACTGCATGACACGAATCAATGGGACTTCTCGCACGACGAACTTGACCGGGCGCTGTCGGCAGTTATCGACAAGTCTGCCGCAAGCCCTGGCCTCGTCCAAGCGTTCCTTAATCTTGGAGCCAAAGTCAACTTCGTTGAAACCACGGCTAAAAAGAACAAAGCGAACAAGAAACCCAACGGCAATGCTACCAACCGAAGACGGAGCACGGTCCTGCAGAGGGCGGCGACCGTACGACGAGCCGACTCCGTCAGTTTGTTGGCAGCTTCTGGCGCCGATCAAACCACTCTGGACGAAGGACTGAGGGCTGCACTTGCTGCCAACAATCATGCCTGTGTCCTAGAACTCCTTCGTCATGGCGCGGACCTCAACAAGTGTCCCAATGCATTAGCAGATGCTGTTTGGTCGAATGATCAGAATTTCATCCGCCTCCTGCTAAGAGCCCCAAAGGCGCTTCGACCGGATATCGTCTCTTCATGTCTGCCAGCAGCGGTCCAGCAAAAGTCTGAACCGGCTACGTCGTTGCTGATCGGCCATGGCGCTGACCCAAACTTCAACGACGCCAGCGCCCTCAACATGGCCATCTCACAGTCCGAATATCGGTTAGCTGTCGCACTTGTAGCTGGACCAATCCCTCTCAAGGCAACATCGCTTCAAAGCGCTTTTGAAACAGTCATGAAGATGTCGACTACCCAAGACTTGTATGACTTTCTGCAACTCCTCTTTTGCTGCGGACTGTCTCCAAATAACCCTGCATTGGGCGGAATGCTTGTAAACGCATGCCAGCGCAACGATACGCCCATGGCAGAGATGTTGATCACCTACGGTGTGCCTACAAATCTGAACGGAGCAGAGTGTTTGAAGAGTGCCATTTATAGGTCCAATTGGCAATTGACACATGTCATATTAGGCACTCCGATCTCGCCTGCTCAAGCATCCGCGGCACTGGCTGTCGTGCCATACGAGGCGTCAAAATCAGACAGACTACATGTAATCAGTGCTTTGGTGAAGAAAGGAGCCAACGGACAAGCCCTGGAACGATGGCTTGTTCGCGCGGTAGAAGACGGTGATTCTCCGTTGATAGATCTACTTCTGAACGCCGGTGCACCGCTTGGTACAGGAAACAATCAAGCTATTCAGGCTGCAGTAGCAAGGAAGGATATGCGAAGCCTACGGTCACTGCTTGCTTCTCCCCAATCACCCCAGTCTCTCGCCAAGGTGTTTCCTCTGATTCGATCTGGATATACCGCACCTGAACGATTAGCAACTGTGCGACTCCTTCTTGAGCAAGGTGCTCGTGGCCCTGAGGTAGACCAAGCTCTTGTTGATGCAGTGGCTGACACTTCCAGCTCAAGAGACGTCGGGCTGATTACGGAACTGGTTCGTCATGGGGCAGATGTCAACTACGATGATGGTAAAGCGCTCAAGCTTGTGGTTTCCCAAGCCGACTTGCCGATTTTGCACCTGCTTTGCGGAGCGAACGCGTCTGTCAAGGTGAAGTCCGCAGCTATGCCGTTTGTTTTCGATACAAATGGAGGCAGGCGACCCACAACCTTCCCCATGCTCGAACTTCTTCTGGCGAACGGCATCGAAGAAGGCCCAGCTACCCGCACCCTCGAACAAGCTACAAAAGGTGGCCCCGACAATCTTGATATCGTGGAACGGCTGATTGCTGCTGATGCGAGGCTACTTGGACCTGCATTTCAATGTGCTACCTCAATGGAGAGTGCGTCTCAGAAAGAACCGATGCTCAAGCGTTTGCTAGCAAAGGGTCTTTCCCAGAAAATTGTCGACCAAGCACTTACTGCGGAGACCCGCCAAGCTACTACTACACACGAGACAAGAATCTTGCGCTTGCTGTTGGAACATGGAGCATCCATTAATCACAACGACGGCGAAGCGTTCGTACTGTCGGTCGCGTCAGGAAATAGCATGCTTGTTGAAGTGTTACTCAGTGGAAGGGAAAGTCCTTCTCAGAGTAGTATCACGATGGCTTTTCGTTCACTTTTCGATAAAACCACCACTGGGCATCGACCTCAGAATAAGACCAATAGCGGTCGTTTTGAAATAGCACGCGAGCTTCTATCCCGTGGAGTGGAACAGAGTGCTATCGACCTAGCATTACGAGTTGTGCTGGACCCTGCAGGTGGAAACGACGAAATCGAGCCAATGGTGAATCTTTTGTTAGACCATCACGCCGACGTCAATGGTGCCAACTGCATATGTTTTGTGTTTGCAGCAAGGCGGCACAGCCAACCGATCTTTCAGAAGCTTCTGACACACCGACCAGACTTCTCTGCAATGATGCCTTCGCTCATCGACTCCGGCATAGCCGAAGAACTTCTGCTGCAGTTGCTTGATTCTGCTTTTAGTCATGGTTGTGCCTCTGACGATGTGGATCTGAGCCACCCTTCACCGTTGATATTGGCAATCCAAAAATATCCCAGGAGCGAAGCTGTCACGAAAATTCTCTTGATTCACGGCTGCAATCCTGAAGCCTGTGTATCTGGCATAGTCGACTCAACGGTAGGAGAAGAGTCTCTGACGACTTTGACATGGGCTTTGTCGCAGTCACAAAAACTTGTTTCAAGCACCATCATAGCGGCACTACTGCAAGCAGGCGCATCACCTACACGAGTCACTCCTCTATCGGAGATTGCACCTATCTCTCTCGCTGCAAGGGAGGGCCGTTCAGATGTTGTGAGCACACTGTTGGAGCATGGCGCGGACGCGTCCATAAGGGACCACCGGGATAGATCTGCCCTCTTCTATGCGAGTAGTTCTTCCGTCACCAGCGTCGTGGAGACACTTGCACCACATGCGCTCAAGAACGATGGTAGTCTTCATGAAGCTGCGAGATGTTTGCAGCTTGACGCCGCCTCGCTGCTCGTCAAGAATGGCCACAACCCTAACTTTCCATCTCGACTCCACGCAGGCAGAAATGCCCTCGGAGAGCTTTGCTTGAACGCCGAGTTGACAAACAGCAGCCAACGCTCAAAAGCCAGCCAGTTGCTTCGGCTTTTCCTGGACTATGGAGCGAACGCCAAATTCAAAGCCCGAAACGAGAGGTCCGTCGTCCTTCTCGCTCTCGATAACCCTTTCAACCCATCAATAATGACCGAAGCGCTCCTTGAGACAGAAGTCTGGGAAGACCTCAATGACGAGAAGCACATGTTTTGCGACGACAAAGGGCTTTGGTACTCACCTCTCTCCTACGTCGAGCTCATACCTTCGCCCTCCCGCGCTGCCCAAAAACACCACCTCCTCGAGCTCCTCCGCGACAAAGGCTGCGAGCCAAAATACTACTCCAAGACGGAGGATCAGCCCCCCGGCGCAATCGGCATGCCGGCTCCCATCGCACGCCTAGTCGACCGCCAGAAAGAGCACCAGCTTTCGCTCAAGCTCGCCAAAGAAGCGGCCGAGCACGCGCGCATGCTTGAAGAAACTACACACCTAGACTTACTCCGCCGCAAAAGAGAGCAACAAGACGCCGAGCTAGCAGCCGCTTCAGCAGCCGCAGCGCACACGCAATCCCTCGAGCAGCGTAAACACTCGTTCGACATGCAACGCGTGCGCGAGGCGGAGCACATGAAGCGCGCGGAGAAAGTAGCATGGCACAATCTCCTCACGCAGCAGGAAAACGAGGCTGCGGCGCAGCGAGCACAGATTGAGGAGCGGAAGGCGAATGCGACGTATACGACCGAGAAGAGGCTGATTGAGGCTCGGAAGGCCGAGGTGGAGCATAGGGCGGGGGTGGAGAGGAGGGCGCTGAAGGAGAAGGAGGACCATATGGAGAAGAATGTAGCTAAACAGATGCAGATTCAGGAGAGGGTGGACGAGAGTGCGAGGTTGCATGCTACGTTGAGGCAGGATCGGAAGGCTATTGAGTGGGGGAGTGTGGATTGAGTTGGTTAGAGGGAAAAGGCGTTCTGTATTTTGGATAAGATGGGTTTTCTCGGAGGCTTGTTGTGGTATGGGGGCTTCATATATGGGAAATTAATGACAGATCACGATTTACGACAGTTGTTACGGTTAATGGGCGACGGAAAATATGGACACTTACGATAACAAAGAGCAAGATAGTTTTAAGGGTAGTCTACTGTGAAACCTGCGTTAGTATTACAACATCCCGAGGCAACACATTATGCCAACAACCCGAACTGCCCAAGTATTCATCACCCACTATGAACGGTGGATATACCTACCTACGCCCTTGCACGCGCAGCGCACAAACACAAGCGTATATCAGAACCCCCAATCACCAACCATACCATTACCATTACATTAAGCCTTATTCCAACCCCATAGAGCACGCCACTCCCCCATTCACATGCCCCAAGCCTGAGGTCCATCGATGCCACTGTCCATCTCACCTCCAATCTCCCAACCCCAAGCCACATTATCATCCTTCCATTACCCCCTCCCCTCCCCTCCATCAAACCCCCCAACACTCGACCCCCCTAACCGCGCCCTCCCATCCCCCCTCCACCGGCCCTAAATCCGCACACCCCTCCTCCCCAACCCTCACCACCTCCCCGCCACTAAAATCGCGACAAATGGAATTCCTATCCATCCCCCTTGTCAGCACAGCGAACACGCCTCGCAACTCCCCCCCACAGCGACACAGCCGCACAACAGAGGAAAAAAAAGCCTGGGGGAGGGAGGATGTAGAATGTCCCACGTACTTGTAAAAATTACACACGAATCCCTCCGCAGGTTTCACAGATGCGATGGTGGCAGTGTTGTTGAGCGCGATGCAAGCGCCTGTGTTGAGCGGGTAGAGCGTCGTGCTGCAGGGGGCGTGGAAGTTGGCGTGGGTGCAGAGGGTTATCTTGGGGGACTGAGTGTTAGATGGATAGATTGATTGATGTGATGGTTTATGGGTATTGCTACTACCTAGGCTAGGGGTTGGGATATGTGGTTTGGTTTGGTTTGTGTTATATTGATTTTTGCAAGGGGAGAGAAGGGAGAACTCACGCTCGCTGTGTCTGTGTCGACGCCCGGGGTAGGACGCGTCATGTATCCTCCCGTGGGTGTCGCGGACGCATTGGTGTATGCGGGGGGGGGGGGTGGGACGGCGAGGATGGGGGTTGTGCTGGCGAGGAGGGAGAGGGAGAGGATGGAATAGAGGATCCAGATCGACATGTTGGATTTCGCGTTTTCTTTCCACCTTTTACTAACTTCCTAGTACTACCGTAAACAGAAACAAAATGTGAAAAGCACGCGAACTAGGCAGCAGATATATAGCCTTTCCTCCCACAGAAACATTCATCAGTCGGGCGGAGGTTGGTTAGGAATGAGATAAACAGCCACGTCCCATCTTTATACGGGCGGGTACGCAATGTTAAGCAATTTGATGGCAAGCAATGCAAGGCGTACCCAGCAGCACATTACAAGTCATCCTCGCGTTGCTGTATAGTGTTAATTGCGGATTATTTTTTTTATTCGTTTTCGTTAGGCTATTCTCACTAAGAGGGACGTTAGCTAAGCTAGCGCATATAAGCTCGGCTATATAGCTATTGATCACATAGGGTTCCTGATCACCCCACCGAAACGCGCACCCTGAATAAAACACGCGATATCTCTCAACAACGCTCTTATAATTGCCATTGAGTACACATAGATTCAAGCGCTACAGCTGCTATAGCTACTGCAGCCCTTTCTAAAGCGCTTAATATAGTATATTTACGTTGCTAAGCTGCTAAAGCCTCAGCTGCGCGCATACACTCCATAATAGTCTCTACCTCTGCAAAGCGTTGATTTGGGTCTATCTGAACGCGCTTTCGTGGCCGGTGAGAGCTAGTAGTCTGTAGATGATACTCAAGGCGTCTTTTCTCTGATTCTAGCCCTGCAGCTCTAGCATTCGCAGCTGCTAGCGCCTTACCTACTTTTTGTAGGAGGAGCTGGGTCCTACAACCTAGGTTTTCGAGGCTCTGGACGTCGCGCTGCGCCAAGTAGAGATCCCGAGGGCCTTGAGGGGTAGAGAGGAAGCTCTAAGGCTGCTGCTAAGGTTGCTGCTGAGGCGTAGGCGTTGTAGGCCTCTGAGAGACCTGCGACGAGCTAAGCACGTGATTAAGTTGAATGGGCAGATACCAGCAGCCTGCCAACCAGCTCGAATCACACGCTCTGTGAAGCCTTCCTCCCTAGCTTGATAGTAGCAGGCAATAAAGCGCTCCTTCTTGACAGGCGCGGCGTCGTCGAGCGATGCGAGCTCCTGGATCTGGCGTCGGTAACTAGACTTAATTACCAAGAAAGGAGCGAGATCTAGAGGCTGTAGGACGTGAGAGGAGTGCGCAGGTAGGTATAGGAGCTCAATTCGATGCTGTTTACAGAGCCAGAGGAACTCAATATCAATATGGCTGCCATGGCCGTCAAGAATAAGCAGGCGGTACTGGCCGTCAGCTGGCGCCGTCTCAGGGATGAATATGCGCTGCAGCCACTCAACACCTATCGCATTTGACGTCCATCCATTCTCGGAGGTTGTATAGAGCCAGTCGGGTATTGATTTGGCTGGGAACCAGGTAGTCTGCAGGTTCTGGCCCTTAAAGATAACTACGCAGCGCAGCTTCCGCCCTGTTGCCGATACGCACTCAATTATTAAGACCCACTCGCAATTCTCTGGCAACTTAACGTAAGCCTTCTTCTTTAATGCCCTAGCAAGGACTCTGGTGTTAGTACATACACCTAGCGCAATGCCAGTCTCATCCATATTGTACGTATTCTCCGTCTGTATATTGAGTCGCTGTCGAGTCTGCTCATAGAGCTCTAGGAACGCGCGGAGCTGTTCTGGCGTAGCTGCCTCAGCTCTCTGGGCGTTAAGCTTCCGGCCTACTACTGAGGCGACGCGTGGCTGGCGCTTAATGAAGTGTGAGAGCCAGAGCTTGCCAACAGGCTGATTGTCGCCGTTCATGCGCAGAATTCGATTCGCCATCTCTCGCGCGCGAGCGTGTGGAGGAGGATAGCCGCGTGCGTCTTCTTCAAGGATCCATTCAACAAGGAAATCCTCTTGTAGAGGAGTCAATCGCTGCTGGTGTTGATGGCTGAGCGCGCTCGTTGTTGCGCCACGGAGTCGCGTTGATAGCGTAGATTGAGGGATATTGTACGCCTTTGCAGCTGCGCGTTGGCTAGAATAAAGACCTGCGTTGAAATCGCTGATAGCTGATTGTATAGCTAGCTCACGGGCGTCCATTTTGATGAGCGTTGTTGAGAGATATCGCGTGTTTTGTTCAGGGTGCGCGTTTCGGTGGGGTGATCAGGAACCCTATGTGATCAATAACTATATAGCCGAGCTTAGTCGCCGCCCACATAGGGTTGCCGCCCACCCCGCCAAAACGCGACACCTGCACAAAACCCGCGATATCTCAGCAACGCTGATTACAATTGCCATTGACTACACATAGATTCAAGCGCTGTAGCGGCTGTAGCTATAGCAGCTGTTTCTAAAGTGCTTGATACAGTAAATATACGTGGTTTAGCTGCTAAAGCCTCAGCTGCGCACATAGCCTCCCTGATACTCTCTACTTCTGCAAAGCGTTGATTCGGGTCTACTCGAACGCGCTTACGCTGACGCTGAGAGGTAGATATCTCTAGCTGCTGCTCAAGTCGTCTTTTCTCTGCTTCTAGGCCTGCAGCTCTAGCATTTGCAGCTGCTAGAGCCTTACCTGCTTTCTGTAGGAGTAGCCGGGTCGTACGACCTAGATTCTCGACGCTCTGGACGCTGTGCTGCGCTATATAGAGATCGCGAGGGCCCTGAGGAGTAGAGAGGAAGCTCTGGAGCTGCTGCTGAGGCTGCTGCTGACGAGTAGGCGTAGTAGGCCTCCGAGAGACCTGCGACGAGCTGAGCACGTGATTGATGTTGAATGGGCAGATGCCAGATGCCTGCCAGCCAGCTCGAATCACACGCTCTGTGAAGCCTTCCTCCCTAGCTTGGTGATAGCAGGTGATAAAGCGCTCCTTCTTAACAGGCGCAGCGTCGTCAAGTAATGCGAGCTCCTAGATCTAACGCCTGTAGCTGGACTTGATCACAGAGAAAGGAGCAAGATCTAGAGGCTGTAGGACGTGTGAGGTGTGCGCAGGTAGATATAGGAGCTGTATACGATGCAGCCTGCAGAGCCACAGGAAGTCTATATCGATATAGCTGCCGTGACCGTCGAGGATAAGAAGGCGGTACTGGCTATCACCTACAGCCGTCTCAGGTATAAATATACGCTATAGCCACTCAACACCTATCGCTTTCAACATCTATCCGTTCTTAGAGGTTGTATAGAGCCAGCTAGGCACAGATTTGGCTAGGAACTAGGTAGTCTGTAGGCTCTGGCCTTTGAAGATGACTGCGCAGCGTAGTTTCTGCCCTGTTGCCGATACGCACTCGATTATAGAGACCCACTCGCAATTCTCTGGAGACCGAATATAAGCCTTCTTCTTCTAACTACTAGAGAGTACTCTAGTGTTTGTACATACTCCTAGAGCCACGCCAGTCTCATTTATATTATAGGTATTCTCCGCCTGTATATTAAGCCACCGTCAAGTCTGCTCATAGAGCTCTAGGAACGCGCGTAGCTGCTCTGGTGTTGCTGCATCAGCTCTCTGAGCCTCTAGCTTTCTGCCGACTACAGAGGCAACGCGTGGCTGGCGCCTGAGGAAGTGTGAGAGCCAGAGCTTGCCAACAGGCTGGTTGTCGCCATTCATACGCAGAATTCGATTCGCCATTTCTCGAGCGCAAGCGTGCGAGGGAGGGCAGGCGCGTGCGTCTTCTTCGAGGATCCAGTCTACTAGGAAGTCCTCCTGCGCAGGAGTTAATCTCTGCTGGTGTTAATGGCAAATCGCGCTGTTTGTCGCGCCACCTAGTCGGCCTCAGAGGGTAGATCAAGGGATGTTATATGCCTTCGCTACAGCGCGTAGGCTTGGATAAAGGCCAGCGTTAAAATCGCTAATAGCTGATTGTATAGCTTCTTCGCGGGGGTCCATATTGATGAGCGTTGTGGAGAGATATCGCGTGTTTTGTGCAGGTGTCGCGTTTTGGCGGGGTGGGCGGCAACCCTATGTGGGCGGCGACTATATGCGCTAGCTTAGCTATAGTAATTGTATATTATATACGCATCAGGAAAGTTTTTCTGCTCAACTATGCGAATTGTGTGCAGACGTGCGCAGACTTGCGCATTTGTGCGCATTTTTACACAAGCAATTTACTAGCACAAAAATACTTAGAGATGCATAGATATACCCTGCCTTGGCAGTCAATGCGCGCGCGCGCGCGCGCGCCGCCAACTATATATGAGGCTGTAGAGACTCATACAATAGTTATTATCACTAGATTTTTTAGTGTTGAGGTCTCCTAGGCCTGCAAATAATTGCTAGCTACTTAGATTATAAGTATCGAGTTGGTGTTTTGATTGTTCGGCCCCTGCGCGAGGAGCGAGTTGGTAGGGCAGGCGTAGCTCTATCAACTCTCTCAGGTGCGCGCACTGGTTTTTTCTTCTTGATAGGCCTAGAGGTAGAGGCTGAGGCCTTTTGATTACCCTTTTTGGACAATTTGATACAATTTTGGAGTTGTCTTTGCGCCCTACGAGCTTGTTGATTGAGGCGTCGCTGAGCAGCCTGATCAGCTTTCTCCCTCGCGCGCGCCTCTCTAGCTTCTGCGCGCGCAACACGCTTCTCCTGTAGTAATCGAGCTTTGAGTTGTTGATTAGCTATCCGGATCTCCTTTTGCTCGTTTTTCTGGTATAGTAATTGTTGTTTGTGGGTCTCTTGTTGAGTAAGAGACTCACGTGCCCTCTGTACTCGAGCGGGCGACCAGAAAACAGCTCCGCCATGCCACTCATCAGGTTGCTCAAAGGGCAGAGTCTTGCCCTTTGTTTGGCGCCTTTTTTGGTTGATTAGCGCCTCTCGAAGGCCCTAGTTTTCATGCTCTAGGAGTTGCTTTTGTACAGAGATTGTATGTATAGTTTGGCTGAGCTTGCGCGACGCCTCGGTGGCGATATCCTTGACAGTAGAGCGTAATAGTCGCTCAATTCTACGCCAGTCTGACGCGCTAAGTATTGACGTAGAGCTCTCTCGTGATTCTCGCTCTGGTGGAGTCTCTTGACTGAACCTCTTAAGGATAGTTGACGAATCTAGTGGCCAGATCCCTATACATTCAAAAGCTCTCATGATCAATTGCGGCGTAGCAGTAGTGATCCAGGACTTCCAGAAAAGGGTGAAGAAATCTCTCTTTGCGACTGTTGATAGTCCTTAGCTCCTATAGAGATATTCTAACAACTCTTATAAGTAAGTAGCTAAGAGAGACTTGAACACACAGACGTCGAGAGGCTGTAACGTATAGGTTGAATAAGGAGGAAATATCGCAAGGAGAATCCTGTTCTGGTCACAGTAGTCGATAAAATCCATAGTAAGGTGAGACCCGTGGCCGTCAACTATTAGTAGTCGATATGATCGTCCAGCTTTTGGTTTCGTACACCGATCAAACACCTGTTTGAGCCATGCGATGCCGATTTGATTGTTTGACCAGCCAGAGGTTAATAAGGTGATGAAGACTCTATAAGAGTTACTGTCGATTTCTTCAACCCAGCTTGATTGTAGGGTCTCAGCGTCGGACCTATAGACTAGGGCTGGATCAACAGTAGAGCCGTCAGCGCAAATACATGCGAGTGTTGAAATCCGCTCGCAAGAGCCGTCTTGTAGTGCCTGCCTCACTTGTCGACTCATGTATAGAGGCCTGTTGAACACCCTTTTCGAACGGCCGGTGATACCGAGGAGAAAGCCTTTCTCATCCATATTGTACGTATGCTGAGGTTCTACACCGTACTTTGCAATCTTCTCATGCAGAAGCTCAAAGTAGAGCCTGTATTTTGCCTCTGAATCAGCGTTGTGGCGATTCCTATCAAGCCCAGTTGACCACCTTATTATTAAGTCCTCTTGGTGGCGCTTGATAAATCGATCAGCCCACGCCATTGAGACATCCTTCTTAATAATACAGGACGCAAAATTCCGTATCATTTGACGTGTAGGAGGTAGGCCACGCTCAGTAAGGCGTTCAATATATCGTAGGAGCTCCCTCTCTTGGTGTTGGTTGAGATTTCGTCGATTCTTGTCGGTAACTTCGCGCGCGCGCGATACGCGTTGGTGCCTTCGCGTTAACGTAGACCGTACAACACCAAATCTTTTCGCCATTTCTGTATACGTAAAATTTTCTCCTGGTCCTAGCGATTCAATTGCTGTAATCGCAGCCTCGATGGGATCCATATTGGTGGAGTTATGGTGTGGCAAAGTTGGTGTGTTGCATCTCTCCAGCGCGCGTTGACTGATTGCGCGCATTGACTGCCAAGGCAGGGTACGCAGACTTGCGCAGATATGCACAAATAGCCTAAATAAGTAATTTTTTTAAAGCTTTATAACTTGTTTACTAGTAAAGCTATAATTTTAATTTTTTAATAGATTTATAGAGAAAATACTAGTCTTTAATTATTTAAAATAAAACTACTATTTTTATTAAGTAATTAGTTAGTAATTAATAAAAAACTCTTTATTTTACTTGTTATTATATATATTACGTAATATTATTATATAAAAATATAGTACTAATAAATTTTTATATAAATTTTTAAAAAAGTTATAATAATAATCAAGTAGTTAAAAAGTTATTAAAGTTTAAACTTTTTAAAATAGTGTTCTTTGCCAAGCCACTAATTTTCGCCTAATCTAATTCTTTTTAATAAATATAAAACTATAATTTTTCTATTTTTAAACCTATAAAATCTAAAATTTAGAATTAGATAGAAGTTCTATATAATACGCTAGTAATTAGTACTATTATATTAACTAGTAATTACTATCTAGTAAGAGACTTTAACTTTATACTTTAAAATTTTTTTAAAAGCTTACTAAGTAGCTTACTAAGCTTTTTTTAAAAAATTCTAGCTAATTAAAGAGCTTTATTTAGTAATTAATTAATATTATTTTAATAGTATAGATGCCCTATATACCCTAGGTGTCCTAGATACTCTAGATATACTAGTAGTATAGGTGTCCGTACACCGTACGGGCAAGGGCACCTGAGGGTGTTGAGGTTTCAATATTGCCGCACGATGGCATCACGTGGGGATCACGTGATGCCCGTGCTCCGCGGCCCGTGCGCCGCAAGATCTTCTCCTTTCCATCCGTCTCTAGAGACAAGCCAATACCAAGTCGTTCTGTTATCGCCCCGTACACCCTCCACGCTTTCCTTTCCTCGTACGATGAATTCGATGTCTATACAGCTAGCTGTAGAGTACCCATTCAACAATAGGTATATATTTTTATACAATCTTACACATATATATACTAAGAAAAAAGTAGTATCTTTTTTTTATTACCTTTTTCACGCTCTTTTTAATTACTAAGCAGGGGGCTCTGCTTTTTTTATTATATTATATAAGATAAAAGTCTTTGTCGTGCTACCCCTAGGTAGTTAATTTAACGCCACACATACAAAGTAGTATTATTAGTATACTCTAAGTATATTTAGTGTGTAGGTATATATAAATATACTTAGAGTTACTTAGATACTTTAGAAACTTATACTTACTTAAAACTTTTTTAATACGCTTAGTTATTAATTATATAATATTAGTTTAGTATACTATACCTATATATATATTAGTAATTACTTTATACTTATATATTATAAGTATATATAATATATTAACTTACTTATAAGTAGTAATACTTATTATATTAAAAAATTTTATAAGTGTGTATGCGTGTCTATAGTATCTAGGTAGTTTTATATATACCTATACACTAAAAGCGCTCTAAGTGTACTTATAATAATATTTTTTAGTCTATATATATAAAATTATATAAGAATGTGCACTTATACTACTAGTATACCTAGGGCACCTAGAGTATATAGGGCACTTATAGCACCTAGGGCACTTAGAGTATATAAGATACTTATAGCACCTAGAATATATAGGGCACTTATAGCACCTATACTATTAAAATAATATTAATTAATTAGTAAATAAAGCTCTTTGATTAGCTAGAATTTAAAAAAGCTTAGTAAGCTACTTAGTAAGCTTTTAAACAAAGATTTTTAAAGTATAAAGTTAAAGTCTCTTACTAGATAGTAATTACTAGTTAATATAATAATACTAATTACTAGCGTATTACATAAAACTTCTACCTAATTCTAAATTCTAGGTTTTATAGGTTTAAAAATAGAAATAATATAATTTTATAATTATTTAAAAGAATTAGATTAGGCGAAAATTAGTGGCTTAGTAAAGAACACTATTTAAGAAAGTTTAAACTTTAATAACTTTTTAACTACTTCATTATTATTATAACTTTTTAAAAAATTTATATAATAATTTATTAGTACTATATTATTATATAATAATATTATGCAATATATATAATACCTAGTAAAACAAAGACTTTGTTTATTTATTACTAACTAATTATATAATTAAAATAGTATTTTTAAATTAAATAATTAAAGACTAGTAGTTTCTCTATAAATCTATTAAAAAATTAAAATTATAGCTTTACTTGTAAACAAGTTATAAAGCTTTAAAAATTACTTATTTAGACTATTTATATATATTTGCGTAAGTCTATATATATTTATATATCTCTAAGCATTTTTATGCTAGTAAATTACTTATATAAAAATATATATAAATATATAAGTCTATACACATTTGCGCATAATTTATATAGTTAGTTAGCTTACTAAATATCTTTTTAAACTTTTTTTTTAGTTTAAGGTTAAAGTAGATTAAGATAAAAGGTTATTATATACTATATACGGTACCTAATTCTAATTAAAGACTAACCTTAAATACTACCCAACAACACAATAATAGTTTAAACTTACTTATACCCCCTAATATCTATAAGCTTCTAGTCCTAACGTAAGATTCACTTACACTATATATAGTCTACCTAGATTATTACTATTAGTATTATTAACTATCTGCGCTTACATACTACTTATATAGCGTACTTGCTTAAATAAGCCAATATAGCTATAATAGTTAAGAGAATCTCGCGAATCTATATAACACTCTTATTACACTAAAGATTATTAATAAACACCTTATCCTTTACCTTTTACCTCCCTTCTTAGATTCTGTTACTAATAAGAAGCAATTTTATCTACGAGGATAGAAATATAGTCTTCTTAGTTTTTATAAACTAGATAAGCTGCCAACCTAGCTAGTATATAAGGATTGCCTTATAGATAATTAGATATACTAGGCTCCTATAGACAATTATCTTATAAATAGAACAGAACTCTAGTGTTATTACCTTAGTAGTAGTGGCGCAAATCTTTAGCATATACTTTTTAGCAATACTAAGTACTTTAGAAACAATATTAATACCTAAATAGATAGTAGAGCGTAGAGAGATAGTAATAGAAGGAGATTTATTAAGGACAATCTTAATATAGTAATAGAGCGATAGTGTATCTAGTACGTATTACCCTTATACTACTTATAAGAAATACTACGCACCTATTAATATATTAACTAGTATTATTTGCAATAATTAGGATAGCAAAGGATAGAAATAAATAACTATAGTATGACTACGCTAAAGTCTTATTTCTTCTCTACTAAAGTTCTAAGTGGCCTCTTTATAAAAATTTTGCTTATAGGAGTAGTACCGCGCCAAGACTACTAAGCTCGCTTAGTAATTCAAACGCGCTTTTTTTATAACTATATCTTTTTTACGCTCTTTTTAATTACTAAGTAGAGGGCTCTGCTTTTTTTATTATATTATTTAAAATAAAAGCCTATATTGTTCTACCCCTAGGTAGTTAATTTAACAACACACACATTCGTATAGTTAAGTAGAAAAACTTTTCTAATATACTACTATAGCTCTCTATAAGTCCGCACTATAGGTTTAACTACTTCTTAGTAACACTTATCTATTATATTCTCTACTTTACTATTCCTACTATATTAAATTTATATACGCTTAAGGAGTTAATACGCCTTATCTTTATGTCTATAGAACCTTAGCTAAAGAGTATATATATTAATAAAGTAGTAATACTATAATATATTAAAACGCTAAGAGGTATACTTAAAAAGATAAGTATATAATACCTAAGAGGCCTACTAAATCTACGCTAAGTATAAATAGATTTCTAAATTATCTAGCTCTAAAAGGTTAGCCTATAGCTACTATATAAGTAGTTATATAATAGTAATAGTCTAGTATATATAGTATACATAGTAGAGCTCTAAGACTTTTACCTACTAAAGAAGCACTTTTAGAATAACGTACTTTGCACTCGAGTCGATCATTCCATCAAGTCAATCACTTTGCCAAGACCCCACTAAGTTCTATACTATTCACAATAGTACAGAGTCAACACGAACTATTTTCAATAGTCTAAATAGGCCAATCTATTCAGAATCTACTTCTACAGGCTGCCTACAGGTTGTTTTGTTATGCCCGGGCTTGCCGCAGCGTCCACAGCGCCATTAAGCAGATTCGCCTCTATCAGCGCGCACCCTCTTCTTCGCCTTTTGCCCATCACTGCGCGCCCCAAACTCCTTTAGAGTGGCCAGCCGCTGGCCCTCTTTAGCTGTGAGGACTCCTTCACGCTGTACTCGCTTTCTTTTATGCAATTTACATCGCGTAGCGGCCTTATTAGTAGCTTAAAGTTCGGCGTTGCGTTTGGTCATTAACACCAAAGAATGCCCTACCGAGTCCGTGCACTCAATGCACGCCGTCAGTCAATGCACGCGATCGCGATTTCGTCCCAACTTCGCACCCCCCACAACTCAACGCCACCATGACTATAGAAGAAGCCCTTGCAGAGCTGGATGCTCTTGACCCTAGCGAAAATTTCTCCTACACAGAAATAGCCAAAAAGCATAGTGTTGCTCGCTCGACGTTGTCGCGCAAGCACCGAGGTGTCAGCGGGTCGCGTACGGAGGCAGGTTTAGCACGTCGCAATCTTCAACCAGAACAGGAGGCAGAGCTTGTAAAGTATATAGAGGGGTTGACAGAGCGAAAGCTACCTCCTACAAGAGAGATGGTGCAGAATTACGCGTCTGATATCGCTGGACACCCTGTCTCCGAGAGCTGGGTTACTCGCTTCCTCCACCGACACCAGGATGAGCTTACATCCCAATGGAGCACTTCAATGGATCGGCAACGCCACGCTGCCGACTCTGGTGATAAGTACAAGGTGTACTTCGAACAACTGGGCAGCAAAATCGACTTCTACGAAGTAGCGCCTGAGCATACATACAATATGGATGAGAAAGGCTTTATGATTGGAGCCGTTGGCAGACAGAAGAGGATCTTCAGCAAGAGGCTATTTAAGAAGAAGCAGTTTAAGCAGATGCTGCAGGATGGCAATCGCGAGTGGATAAGCTTGTTGGCGTGCGTTTGCGCGGATGGTACAGCGTTGCCGCCAGCTCTTATATATGCGGCTGACTCTAAGAACATATAAGACACCTGGGTGGAGGATGTGAAGGTGGGAGAACATATGGCCTTCTTCGGAGTATCAGGCAGCGGCTGGTCGAATAATGGGCTTGGGCTTGCGTGGCTCTAGCAGGTGTTTGAGCGCTTCACAGCAGCTAAAGCTCGAAGAAAGTACCGCCTATTGCTTGTGGATGGCCATAGCAGCCACCTAATAGAAGAGTTTCTAGAGTACTGCCACAGGCAAAAGATACTGTTAGGTATCTATCCACCTCACAGCACCCACACGCTGCAGCCACTCGATGTAGTAATGTTTAAGCCTCTTAGCACAGCATACTTAAAGAAGCTGGCAACACGCCTTTACAAGCATCAGGGCTTAGTGCCTGTAACTAAGGCCGACTTCTTTAGCTTGTTTTAGGATGCCTGGATAAGCAGCTTTACTACAAAGAATATCTTTAGCTCCTTTTAGGCAACAGGTGTACATCCCTTCAACCCCAACGTTATACTCGATCGCTTTACCACCAATAACTTGGACACCTCCAGCAACGCGTCAGAAGAAGCTCCCACATATAGCAGTGAGGCCTGGCAAAAGTTGAACACAGTCGTAAAACGTGCGTTAAGTAGTGCCTCAGAGAAGGACGCATCTATTATCTGGCAATCGCTCCACCACATGGCTATCCAAAACACCCTTTTGCAGAGCGAAAATAAGGGCCTGCTTAACGCTCTCACTATTAAGAAAAGAAGAGAGATAAAAGGCAAGTCTCTAGACCTGCTGCAACACTATGAGTACTGGGGGCCTTCTATGATGTGGACTCCTCGGTCATTCAGGGAGGCCAAGACCCGGATGAGGCTTACAAGGGAGGAGCAGGGTTGTCAACAACCAAACATGCCTCAATATTTTGTTTGAATTTTGTTTGAATTGACAACGTCAACCAAACAAAAAGCTGCTGCTGCAATTTTGATAGGTCAAACAAACAAAAGAGGCAATTGCAGTCAAAAAATTTGAAGTTTGTTTGAATCGCTTAGCATACTGTAATGATAAGGTACCTAGAGTTAGTGATATATTCTTAGTGTTGATGTAACAATAACTTTCCCAACGCTGCAATTATATAGGTATTCCTATAGTAAACAGAGCAAAAAACGGAGCTTCTTAAGTGGATTGTACCTGCGTAAAAAAGCCCGCATAACGGATGTGTGCTTCCACTGGCCGCCAGCAACTGATATACATGAATTGCTATTCGGCTTTAGCACCTCCTATCCTCTGTTCCTCCTCTTTCTTTACGTAGGTAATAAGCTGTTAAAACAATAAATATATATATAATAATCTAAATAAGCTAATATTATAGTGTTGAGGTATTGTAGCAAAGTGAGTTTGCGCTGTTGCAGCGAAGCCTAAGTTATGTTTATATATTCTGAACCTAGTTACTACTCTTAAAAAATCGTTTGCTATAACCACGCAATAAATCTTGTCTTCTATAAGTTAAACTATTAAATCAATGTTGCTAAATTAATTCCTGTCGCCTGTTTTACTATATCTCTATTGTTGCGGGCTGCAGAGCGTCGCGCAGTACGCCTTGGCATGAAGTGGTAATGTTGGCTAGCCGACCGCGTACTTTCCGCGTACCTTGCGCGTCAACGCTTACACACCCACTATACTTTGGCTTACTTGCCTGCGCCTACAGCTTACTTTTTCGCGCCTTTGCTTACCTTCACGCTTACCATGCCCCCAAAACGAAGCCGCGAGCCTGCTGAGGCATCCGAACCTATGCCCAAACGTTCCCAACGTGCGCCGAAACCCAGCCAGCGCCTTATGGATAGCCAGCGGCCGCTTACTCCTCCGCTAACCCAGCCGTCTATTGAGGTAGTTGACGAGCCGGAGCCGCCTATTGAGGTGCTTGAAAGTACTCTAGAGCCGCGCTCAATAGAGCCACCAACCGAGCTAGAGGAGCGCGCCCGGAGGCCATCACCACGGCCTATACTACAAGCCTTACAGGCCGATGAGCCAGCTTGGGAGTTGCTGTTAGTGGCTAATAAGCCGCCTATAGCTACTAAGCCGCCGCGCGCGTTTAGTAATGCTGCCACAGAGGCTTCAGTGGAGGAGGACGCTGCGCCTAGTGTTGACTTCACCAACTACGAAGGCCTTGACTTGAAGCGCCTGCTGGGCTTCAATGTGCCTCTATCCACACCCACAGGCAACATCAGCTGGGTCTTTAGGCACGGCTATCGCCTTCGAAAGCTTAGTACTAACCCTAAGAAGATCTACTTCTAATGCAAGCACTGTCACATCAACAGAAAGAAGGGCGGCCTACACCAGACCACTCTGTCAACTACAGCCGCCAACAACCATTTGAAGCAAGACCTTCCCGGCCATCGGCTCACCAAACAAGGCACTATCGTACACAAGAGGCCGCTCGAACCTGGCCAGAAGTCGCTGCGATGGGCGGAAGAAAACGGGGTCACATTAAGCCAAGATGCAACGCAGGAGCTGGGTAACTTCGACGTACAAGGCTTCAGGCAAGCTGCAGTGTTATGGCTCGTCAACAACAACAGGCCATTACGCGAGTTTGAGACTGAGTCCTTCCGCGCGATGATCAGGTTCGCCAACCCAGAGGCAGAGGCGGCGCTATGGAGGTCTCACAACAGCGTTTCGAGGTTCGTGATGAGGCTTTACAGCTGGCTACAACCTCAAGTCAAGCGCGCCTTGTCTGAGGCCTCTAGCAAAATACACATAAGCTTTGACGGCTGGACTACTAAGGGGGAAGCGCGGCTTCTTTGCAATTTGTGCGCACTACGCTGACTCTCAAGGCAATATAGTTGACCTTCCCATCGCCTTGCCGCAGCTGGTTGGTGCGCACACAGGCTCAGCGATCGCGGAAGCTGTCGTACGAATCCTACGCTACTTTGAGATTTCTAGCAGCAATTTGGGCTATTTCGTGCTTGACAACGCCTACAACAACGATACTGCAGTTAATAAACTCGGCACAATGTACGGCTTTATCGCCAACGATCGACGCCTCCGCTGCGCTTGCCACATACTCAACCTCGTTGGGCAAACTATTATGTTTGGCACTAACTCCGACGCCTTTAATAACGAGCCTGAACACTACAACAAAGAGGAGTTTTATATGAAGCAATAGCGGAAAGATGGTCCGCTTGGCGTGTTTCTTGATATTGTTAACTACATTAACACGCCAAAACAATGGGGTATATTTGAGGATTGTCAGAACAGCGAAGCAGTTGAGATGCCTGCTGGCGCTACAGCAAGACGCCGTGAGCCTTTCAAGCCTGGAGTTACGCGTTGGAACAGCTATCATAACTGCTTTAAGCGCGGTGTTGAGCTACAACACGCCATCAACAGCTACTCCTCCTACCACATACAAGAGACTAAGCACGCTAACGAGCTTGCCAAAAGCAACAACACTAAGCCGCCTATTATGCCGCAGTGGATGCGATCAGGCGGGCTTGCAGCTGCAGACTGGGCGGTAATTACCAAGTACATTGAGGTGCTTGAGCCGCTGAAGTCCGCAACTAATCGCTTACAAGGTCGCGGCAAAGCTGGCACTTACGGCGCGTTATACGAGGTTATCCCTATGTTTGAGTCTCTTATTGCTAACCTAGATGCCCGCCTTAGACTGTTTGAAAGCGTCAATTACCTGCCAGACAAGGCGCCAGAAGATCACGTCGCTATCAACGTACGTGCTGCGCTCAAGAAGGCAAGCAAGTACCTTAATAAACTCCTCAAAATCCCCGTCTACTACACTGCCACGGCACTCCACCCACGCTTCAAGAACTACTTTAAACGCTTCTGGCGTGAGAAGCCCGCACAGTTACAAGCTACGCACGCGAGCTTCGAGCAGCTTTGGGCTCGTTACAAGCCCGCCCTAGCGACAGCAACAACAATAACAACTGCGCCTAAACACGCGATGAGCAGCTTTGACGACGCGATCGATTCGGTACTTGACAACAGCGACGAGATAATAGGGGTGGCGGATAAGTACGAGAGCTGGCTTAGAGAGCCAACATGGACATCAGAACAGTACAAAACTGGCTGTACAGCTGTCCAATACTGGTACCAGCTCAAGCCGAGGTATCCCAATTTGTCACGATTGGCGCTGGACGTGTTAACTATCCCTGCCTCCAGCGCTGACTGTGAGCGAGTCTTCTCGGGTACTGGCGACGTACTTGAGCCACAGAGACGCAAAATGGGCAGCCAACTATTGGCTGCTTTAATTTGTACTCAACGATGGATTCGAGCAGGTTTTAAACCTCCAAGCGCAAAGGTGGTGGCAACGTACGATGACAATAAGCTCAACGAACAGTTTAGCATACATGAGTGGGAGGAGCCGCCGCCTATAACACCACCAGAGTCTCTTTCACAGTCCTCTTAAAGTACTCAAAATCAAACAAACAATCAAATAAAAAGCGCCTCTATAGCTCCATCAAATCAAACAAACAAACTACAACACCAAGAAAGTCGTCAAACAAACAAATTCAGAGCCACAAATTTTGTTTGTTTTGTTTATTGACAAGTCTGGGGAGGAGAGAGAGGCAGAGGAGAAGGAAAAAGCCAACATAAAGGAGCTTGCTAAGGCTAATAAGCTATACAACGAAAAGATTGCGCAGGAGAAGCGTAAGAAGTGGAAGAAGGAGAAGGAAGAGCGTGACTGGTTAGCTACTGTAAAGGCTAAGGAAGTCGCTGAGTGCAAGGCAGAGAGAGAGCGCCAAAAGCAAGCTCGCGACTCTCAAAAAGCTGTACAAAAGCCCTCTATAAGCAAGCGCAAGGCGTCACAGAAAGCAGCACCAAGAAAGAAGCAGAAACGTAGTGCTAGGGATGATGTAGGTGGTGCCTCGCGCACAGCGCGTACCCCAACACCTCCACACCAAACCAACACTCGCGGCCGCAAAATCCTTCGGCCAAGAAAGTATTGGTGAGACAGTTTATCGCATAGGGCTATAGAGTACTCCACCAAGTTATTTTGTGATAATAGCTATGTTGTGTGGCTCTACAGCTTCAAGTTTGTGTAGCCCGTTTTGGTGATGCGCGTGCATTGACTGACGGCGTGCATTGAGTGCACGGACTCGGGTAACGTGTCCGTGCGCGTAACGCCCGGATTCGCGTAACGCCCCGCCCAACACCATCTCCGGCATCCCAAAGATGAGGTTGTAGAGCCACCCACAATAGCTATTATTATAAGATTTTGAAGTGGAGTAGTAAACAGAGGCATGCGATTAATTTGTACTATTTAAATTTCCTTGGAAGCTTGACGTTGCGGCCGCGCCGCGTAGTCTTAAGTGGAACTGCTAATGCAGCACCTGCGGCCTCCTTAGCAGCTATAGTACTAACCACATGTTTCTAACGCTTTCTACTCTGTAGAAATGGCTGCGCGGCCTTTCTCTTAGCCTTTTAGGAAGATTGTAGAGCTTTTGCAGCGTTGGCTGCCTCCTTCTAGCGAGTGCGCTCTGCTGCCTTCTTAGCCCTCTCCTTCTCCCTCACCTTTTTAGCCTCCTCTCGCGCAGCACGCTTTTCCTGCTGGATCTTCTCCTTATATAACTTAGCTGCCTTCTTCAGCTCTGCTGTCTCTGCTTTTTAAAACTGCTGCTCCTTCTCCTCCTGTTCCTTAACTAATTAACGAACATATGCCTCCCTCACCTTCCTTGGTAACCAGAAGACTGCTCCACCATAGTACTCCTTACGCTGTTGAAGATCTAGAGCTTTGCCCTTCTTTTCACGCTTTTTCTTGATAGATAGCGCCTGCTTAACCCTATCTAACTCATAGTGGAGTAGCTCATTTTGAACAGATAGATAGTAGAGCGATTAACGAAGCTTCTGTGTATCTTTACTACTCTAATCCTTTACTACAGAGCGCATAAGCCTATCCATCTTTCTCTAGTTATAATCGCTGAGTCCTGATAAGGAGCTATCTCCTAATTCCTGATCCTGGGCGAACCTTTCAAGGATAGGATCAGGATTAGGAGGTGATATGCCTGTTGCTTTGAAAGAGCTGAGGATAGTTAATTCCTTAAAGGAGGCGTTCCACGCATTCCAGAATAGTGGGAAGAAGTTAGCCTTTTTAATAGAAACTAGGCCTTAGCTTATGTAAAGGTATCTTAATAGTTCTTCTAAGTAGGCAGTTAAGAAAGGCTTAAACATAGCAACATTAAGTGGCTAAAGCGTATAAGTTGAATAGGGAGGCAGGATAGCAAGGAGGATCCTGTTCTAATCACAGTAGTTGATAAAGTCCATAGTGATGTAGGAGCCGTGGCCATCTAGGATTAGGAGTTAATATAATTGTTAAGTCTTCTCTTTTGTGCAGCGATCAAACACCTGCTTAAGCCAGGCAAGTCCAATACTGTTATTCGTCCAGCCAGAGGATAATAAGGTGATAAAGACTTCATATTCTCCTGCCTTAATATCATCTACCCAGGCTAATTAGATGCCCTTGTTAGCAGCCTCATAGATGAGGCTTGGTGGCAGAGCTGATCCATCAGCGCAGATACATGCCAGGAGCGTGATCCACGCGCGATTGCCATCCTGGAGTGATGCCCTAACCTCCTTCTTCTCCCACATTCGCCTGCTGAATACCCTTTTTAATCTGCTAACCAGACCAATTAGGAAGCCTTTCTTATCCATATTGTAGGTATGACAAGGATCTATCTAATATTAATCAATCTTGCTGTGTAGGAGCTGAAAATAGAGGCGATATTTATCCTCTAAATCAGCCTTGTGGCGATTACTGTCCATGCCAACTGCCTATTGTAAGATAAGATGAATGCTGTGCCGGTTGATAAAGCGAGTAACCCAGCTCTCGCTAACTGCCTCTTTAGCTATTATAAAGGCGAAATTTCGTATTATCTCTCTTATAGGGGGCATGTGTCTCTCTGTGAGTCCTTTGATATATTGTATAAGCTCCTGCTCTTGTTGTGAGTTGAGCTTCTGCTGGTTGATTGCCTTGGCTTTCCGAGGTGCCTGAGAGCCTTGGTGTCTTCGGCTGAGCGTAGAGCGATCAATACCGTGTTTAGCTGCTATTTTCGTATATGAAAAATTGTCTCCTGGTTCTAGCGATTCGATTTCTTCAATCGCAGCCTGGATCGGGTCCATATTGGTGGAGTTATCGCGTGTTGAAGTTGGGGCTGATTTCGGTGGGCGGGGCGTTACGCGAATCCGGGCGTTACGCGCACGGACACGTTATTAGCTTGGCGCCTTTAACGAGCTTTTCCACCGCCTTAACCATATAAGTTAGGGAACTATCTACATGCCTTTGAATCCTCTACTTAACCAGCGTCGATTGCGACCTAAGTTCTGTACTATTTCGCGGAGTTTGCGACTCCTATATACTATCGCGAATAGTACAAAGTGGAGGCGTACGCAGGCGGATGTTAAGCTGCGATATCACAACTTCTGGGTCGTGGGGCACTAGGCCAGCACCTTAAAAGCCTCCTTTAATATTACTTTCAGTAATTAAAGCCTTAAAAGCAGCAATAAAGCAAGGTAGAAACTTAATTTTAGTAATGTGCGTGATGTGGTTATGCATCAGATTCTCGGCTTAGCGCCCATACGCCTTCTTTAACGGCGCAAAACAACCCACGTTAAGTGGCTGCAAGAGGTGCGACAAATGTGGAGGCATATAGAGAGTAATAATATTACTCTTTTTACAGTAATCCTAGAATTCGAGCGAGTTATAACTTTTGTAGCCATTAATAATAAGCAAACATGCTCCACTAGTAGTACGCCTCTTTGTATACTTATTAAAGTGCTTTAGCCATTATAGACTAAGCTTATTTATTATCTAGCCGTTCTTAGAGACTGCAATAACCTAATTATAAGGTAAATCCTTCTCCTTATACTAGGCAAAGAGGTGGTGCTTGCCCCCAAAGATAATAAAGAGTGGGATCCACCACCCTATTACGTTAATGCCTTAGATAACTATTGTCCACTTCCTATTGCCCTACTGCACCTACTTTAGCTATCCTTAACACTTAGAGCCTATAACTACTACTCTAGTTAATATTATGCCTATTATAAAGCTAGACTCGTCGAAATTGTAGGTGTCCTTATTTAGGATACTATACTTGGCCTTTATGTTTTCCACAAGCTGGAACCAGCCTTGTATTACCTTAGGATCCTCCTAGAGGGCTCTCTTGTAGTCGTACTTTCAATTAAACTTGACTTAAAGCTTTGGCTAGCGCTTAACAAAGTTATAAGGACACCTCTAGCCAACTGGCTTATAGTGGCGTGCAGCCAGTAAAGAATCGGCCATATCTTTTATAGCATTAAGCCGAGGCGGAAATTCTCGCGCGTCTAGGTTGAGTATATGCTGCATAATCACCTGCTCCTCTCTTATAGTAAGTCTTATTTTGTTAGGTACGCAGTTGCGTCTAAACGTCTTTCTAGCGCGTTAGTTGCTAAGTGTACTTTAAGAGACGTTATAGAGGGCTGTAGCGCGTTACTAAGAGAGTGTTGCGTCTTGTTTAATAGCCTAGATTATAAGCTATATACGCGCTTCTTTTAACGCTAGTAGTTTGTTATATGGTTGAGGCATTGCGTTGTACTATTGCTAATAGTACGTTTTGGTAGGGTCTTGGCAAAGTGATTGACTTGATAGAATAATCGACTCGAGTGCAAAGTATGTTAATTATAACTATCTTACTATATATTACTATATATTGTTAACTACTATTAAAAAGAATAATAATAAAAAGTATACGCACTAGTACCTCTACCTACTTACTACTTATAACACTATATAGATATGCTAGTAGCAATAATAATAATAATAATAAAATAATAATGCGAACTAAGTCCTTTAAAAGAATAGGTAATAAAAGGGATAAAAGGAGCGTGCGTATAGCGATGTAACGTAGAGTAACCTAAGAGTAATTGCTGGTACCTATAAAGAGATATAAACAATAAACTATTGCATTACTGCATAATATCTATAGTCGAAATTTCTGTCAAAGGATTGCGGATTATGACGGGTTGTGATTAGCCTTGTTGCCAGTTACACGCATCAGTGCACGGTGTCACGCGACAGATGCTGTGCGCGTTGGCTAGCGCGACAGGTCGATTGGGGGCGGGCCCTGGGGAGCGCTGGATCGACCAAGACACGATGCCGATTTGTGCTTGGATGGAGTTCTATGGGGCTGAAGAGGTGTCGATGCTGATGGCAGATGGCCATGGCTGTGCTGGAAGCCTCGATATCGCCATATGTTGTCGAGTCCCGTCGTGGTACGACAGGACGTCCGTCATACCGCTTATCACCGTGATAGCGTGTTCTGTTTACATCCGACGTGAAACAGCACGATAAAGATGAGGCGGGGGACCAGGACATCCCTTGCTGGTTCCATAGTCTACTGTCACAAAGCTGCAAGCACCGCAATTCGAAATGCGCAATGGTATCTCGGTGGCCGAGGCCAAACGTAAACAATAACACGGGAAACGCCGTGCGCTATGGATGTCCAAAGACCAACTGACCCTACCCTACTTTTGCGGATTGTGCCAACCCCTGCCATGTTCACTGCTGTGACGCTTCACTCGTTTCTCCACCCGTGTTCTTTGTTAGCACAGCCGGGGCCGGTGCAGCTGGTGTAGGGGCAGGCCGAGCAGCCGCAGCATGTAGCCTCTGATCCAATGCCTTCAGGGCCAGGGCCCGTCTTCGCTCTGCCTCTGCGCGCGTCGTGCCACCCTTCCCCCCGCGACTGTGGGGGTTCATGATGCTGGGCAAGCCGCCTTCCACACGTGCACTAGCCTGCTCGTTGCTGGCATCGACGTCTTCGTCGGAAAAGGGCGTGCATACTTTCAGCGACACCATGGAGTTGTAGATTTGGTCGGCGACGGTGGCCAGGGGCGTCTGAATGGGCTCGGGGAAGAAGTGCGCAAAGGCAAATGTGTCGGAGGCGTCCCCTTTAATGACGGAGCCGTCGCCGGTAGCGGCAGAGGACAGCGAGGGGCTGATGCGGAAGAAGCGAAGGTAGACCCAGGCCGTGAAGAAGCCGAACCAGGCCAGAAACATGGCCGTCTCGGTGCCGAGGGCAATGCCGGATATGGTGTTGGCGAGCAGGAAGATGGCGGGGAAGTGCTTGACGCGCATGCGGACGAGGCCCTTTGCAATGGCGACCGTGTGCTCGGGCACGAGCTGCTTGAAGGAGACCAGGAAGCCGGCCTGGATGGCGATGCCGCCGGAGATGGTGGTGGTGCTAGGTCGCTTGTTAGTAGCGTGGACGCGGGCATGGCTGGCTGCATGTACTCACAGCGTCCTCTCGTTCCTGGACAGCAGGTAGCCGGCCACGTAGAGCAGGAAGCTCAGCAGGTTCGGGATCATGGCCACGAAGAGAATGAACTTGGTGAACTCGGTCGAGCCCCAGGCGCGCTCCAGGTAGCGGCCGCCGTAGAAGAGGGCCAGACCGGTGGTCAACAGGCCCAGCACGTTCTGCTCGACGAGCGTGGCCAGCAGGAAGACCCAGGGGTAGACGACGGAGACGCCGGGCACGATGGCGAGGTAGGGCACGCCATTGCCCACGGCCGTCAGCGGCTTCGCAGCGCGTTCGGTCCAGCTGGCGACGGGGCGCAGGGCCAAGTTGAGCAGGGTGAAGAGCACGAGGGCGGCGAGCAGGCCGCGGGTCAGGGGCGGGAGCGTGAGCCGGGCCATGGCGGGGTGGGTGCAGACACGGGCGAGTGAATGTTGCGTGTGGTCGGTGGTCACGGAGGAGGAGCGGGAATAGATCCGTGGCGCGGGCGTGGCTGTCCTGCGGCCTGGGCCTGTGCGGCGGGCGGGCCTTTCTTTTCGTCGTCCACCCACAGCCGCACCAGATGGATGGATGCACTCCCACACTCCCCCTCTCCCCCTCTCGCCGACGACACCCGCACCGCGCCGCACCCGCAACCCCCCCACGACGCGCGCGACCACGCCCCCAGGATGCGCAATGACGGCCGAGGCGCTCTCATCCAACGTGGTGAACTACCTCGTGTGGCGCTACCTCCAGGAAGCCGGCTACGGTAATGCCGCCCTGCACCTCTCGCGCTGCTGGATCCGCGACCCCCAGACGCTGCCCTTTGCCCGCGACGTGCAGCCGCACGCCCTCGTCAACCTCGTGCAGGACGGCCTGTGGTTCGACAAGCTGCAGGCCGAGGCCGCCAACGTGCGTACCCCGTCCCTCCACATATCCACATATATGCACATGTCCATATGTTCTGGCCCATCCACGACGCGCGCGCGCCACGGCACTGACAGCAGCAGGGCGAGCAGCGCTACCGCTTTGGCCGCGACCATGGCCACCCCTACCCGGCCCGCAACGGCGCCTTCCTGACGCTGGACCAGGGCATTCCCGCCCACGAGCTGGCCGACGAGGTCAATGGCGCCGTGCAGGAGCCGCCCAAGAAGGGCGTGAAGCGCAAGAAGGGCGGCAAGCCAAACGGCATCGCCGAGCCGCGTGCCGACGAGCAGCTCAATGGCGATGCCATGGCCCTGGACATGGAGCCCAATGGCGCGACCCACGCCCACGCCCACGCCGCCCACAGCGCCCACAGCGTGCGCGCCGAGTCCGAGCCCGCCGCTTCCGAGGCCGATTCCCCCACCGTGGCCGACATCCCCATCTCGACCCTCAGCATTGGCCAGAGCACCGACGTGCAGACCGAAGTCGTTGCTGATCTCGCCCCCAACACCACCTTCATCCAGGGCCTCAGCGATCCAGACAAGGTCGTCGAGCACACCTCGTGGGGGCCGCCGGAATCCCCCGTACTACTCACCGCTGGCAAGTCGCTCCTCAATATCCAGGTGATTTCCAAGCATGGCCACCAAGACACTGCGTCCGCCGTCAGTACCGTGGGCCTCAAGCTGCCCACGAACAACTATTCCATCACCGCACTGTGCTGGATATCAAGCACCGAGGTCACCGTGTCCGCCCGCGAGGAGATCGTAAACGAGACGGGCGAGAAGATGATGATCGATAAGCTCATCAAGATGACAGACGGAGGAAGTGACTATCAAGTCATCTCGTCCACCGCGGGGCTCGTCAATACGCTGAAATGGAACAAGGAGAAAGAGCTGCTCCTGTCCATCTCGACCGACGGGGAACGCGGCTCTATCAAAATATGGAAAAATCACCACGACTCCATACCGGCATGGGCCGAGTTCACAGAAACCGCCATCTTTGACGCTCTCTGGATCAGCGATTCCGTCTTCGTCGTCTGCGGCATAGAACTATTCAGGGTTTACGAGATAGACGAAACGTTGAAAATCCAGCGAACATTCGACACCAGGCTTACATGGGAAACCTTAAAATACGAGCCTACCTCCGGTATCATCGCCGCGCTCGGCATCGATGCACAAACCAATCTGCTAGCCGTGGTCCATCCGAATAGTCCCAATGATTTACAAACACACCAATACCCGGACGAATATCCCACAGACCTCGACTTCCGGAAAAGCGCTGACACCGCTCTCTTTGGTGACACGTCAACCGGGACGGCGTCAGTGTCTCCTGTGCTTCTGACGACGTGTTCCATGTCGGGAGTAGTGCGTGTGTGGGATGCCAATGCGCCCTTTAACTGTCTTAAGAAACTACCGACAACCGAAGACCGACAAGCTTTCAAAATTGCCTTCTCTCCTGACGGCGCCTTGTTAGCTGCGGCAGGTCCCGACGCTGTTACCGTGTGGGATGTCGAAAAGAGAGAAGTTCCTATTGGGAGCTGGCACGCCCAACAGTGGAGCAGAGACAAGTGGAATCCCGGCGTAGATGGAGAATTCAGCTTAGGATGGGACCCAGACGGCTCAAGGCTATCCGTCGCGCTCGGTAACCAGGTAGGGAAGAAGGCACTCTGCAACGACGTGGCTGACCGTATTAGATCGCCATCATCCCGGTAACCCGGTAGAGTTGGCTCGAGAAAGCTGAAGCGACAAATTAGGCATCATACAGGGCTTTGTTGACTCCATGTCCACATGGAGCATCTATCCATCGACCAGGGAAAACATACCGGAAGTGGTATTTCGCCTGAATGAGGTGCCGGGAAATTCCCAACGGCGTGTCTGCTCCAGAGTAAGGCCTGCTCGGAACCATTCCGTCAAGTGGGGAAATTGATCACGTGTAGCATGCTGCGGGGCGCGATGGCGGCGTCCGGGGATGCTCAATGTGGGGAGATGGCACTCCGATAGGCTAGCGCGCAGAGGAAGCATCTTTTCCCCGCCTCCGGCAGGCGGACTACGCTACATCTGCGAGATTCCTTCGGCATTTCGACAGCAAAAGTGTAGCCGGGCATCGTAAGAGAGGGAAGTCTAAGCGCCATCTGGGTCTGCATTTAACCCAAAATACCCATTGCCGGCCTGCTATCGGCGTTTTTGCTCTTATCATATTGTACATCTAGTGTATTGATCCTACCCGCAGGGCAACCGCTACTTCGACGTCATCTTCACTTGTTGTCCGTTCTCGCTCCGTTTCTCTTCTTTCTTCGTCATGTCCGCCTTACCTACTCTTCCTGAAAACACACCCTTAGTCGCTGCCAACGACCCCGATGGCACTCATACGCCTTTCAAGCTGCTCGACCAGACGATCGAGAACTTTAGACCATTGAAAGTCATTGTGATTGGCGCTGGGTATTCGGGCATATATCATGGCATTCGGATACCGGAGCGGCTTCGCAATGTGGAGTTAGTGATTTACGAGAAGAATGCCGGTGTAGGTGGGACGTGGTATGAGAATAGGTAAGCGGTTACATTGTTTCCGGCTTTTTTGCCCTGGAAATGATGGGACGAACTGACCGCATGTTTAGATATCTGGGTTGCGCTTGCGATATTCCGTGTAAGTGCGTTTTGTCTTGATACAGCAGATTGTCCTGTCTCTGTACAGTAATCCCCCATCTGACTTGAATATTCAGCACACTCCTATCAATACACTTTCGAACCAAACCATAAATGGTCATCGCTATATGCCCCCGCACGCGAGATTCAAGCCTATCTAGAGCGAGTCGCGAAAAAGTATTCTGCGGACCGTTTTATCGAACTGTCGCACGAGGTCATTGAATGCCGATGGGATGACGATATCGCGAAATGGAATGTCAGAGTGAAGAATCTTGGCACGGGGGAGATCACAAACGACCAGTCGGATGTGTTGATTAGTGCGCGGGGGAATTTGAACAATCCTTTCTGGCCGGATATTGAGGGGTTGGGGGAGTTCAAAGGCGAGCTGATGCACTCTGCGAAGTGGAACGAGGAGTATGATAGAGGTTCGTGGTATATCTCACAAGTCTAAACTGACACGGTGTAGATACGACTTTGCGAACAAGCGCATTGGCGTGATCGGCTCCGGTTCCTCCTCCATCCAAATCGTTCCCTCCCTCCAACGCATCCCGGGAACGCACGTTATCACATATGTCAGAAGTAAAACCTGGATCTCACCCTCTTTCGGTCAGCGCATGTGGGACAAGTACGGATTCGAGGGCTTCTCCATCCCTCCAGAACTTCAACAACGTTTTGTTGAAGATCCGGAATATTATGCGAAATTCAGGCTTGCGGTGGAAGAAGACGGCAATGGCATACATGCTTTCACCATAAGAGGCACATCACTGCAACTAGGTGCGAAACAAATGTTCGAAGAGCATATGAAGAAGCGTCTAGAAAGCGCACCGCATATTCTCGATGCCTTGCTTCCCTCATTTTCGCCAGGATGCAGGAGGTTAACCCCCGGGCCTGGGTATCTCGAAGCACTCACCGAACCGAACGTCGAGTTCGTTACATCTCCAATTACCAAAATCTCCGAGCACGCAGTCCATACCGCCGACGGCACAAGAAACGAGATCGATGCCCTCGTCTGCGCAACCGGCTTCTACACCAACACGTCGCCCCCCTTCCCAATCACTGGCCTCAACAACCTCACACTCGCCCAGAAATGGAAACACCGCCCTAGCAACTATCTCAGCCACAGCATCTCCTCGTTCCCCAACCTGTTCTGCATGCTGGGCGCCAACTCGGCCATCGGGTCCGGTAGCTTGACCACCATGATCGAAAACGTGGGCGACTACATCATCAAAGCGATCCGCAAGCTGCAGAAGGAGGATATCGCGAGCATGGTGGTGAAACAGGAGAGGGAGGAGGACTTTGCTGAGTACGTGGACGAGTATTTCAAGAGGACGGTGTTCAGCGAGGAGTGCAACAGTTGGTACAAGAACAAGAGCGATGGGAAGGTCGTGGGGCTCTGGCCGGGGAGTACGCTGCACTGTATTGAAGCCATGCGGAGTCCTAGGTGGGAGGACTTTGACTATGTCTATCGCGATGAGCTCCCGGTTCCGGGGCAAGTACGTGAGGAAGAAAGTGGGAGTGGCAAGAGGAAGAGGATGGATAGCGTGGAGGGTGAGGGTGCACAGGGAGTGAAGAGGAAGAGGGCGAATCGACTGAAGTGGTTGGGGAATGGATGGAGTGTTAATGAGGTTGAGGGGAAGGATTTGGCGTGGTATTTGTATGAGGGGTCTTTGAATAGGCCAGTGGAGGGGAGGCCGGAGGAGAATGAGACGTATAGGATTCGCGCGTTTTCGTATTGAGCTTGTTACTTGGCGGATCTTGCTACACTATTAGAAATCGATTCCGCGTTCATCTACGTGATCGATCCTTTCTGTTATCTCTCGCCACTCACTTTGCTAAGCTGATCAATCGTTTCCATTGTCTCTCACGTCTCACCACTCACTTCGCTCCGCCTTTACTTTGCGCTGCTTTCCTCTGCAGGTATCTCGGGTACACGGCGCAGGTTTGACAAAAGACTCTCACTCTACTGTCCTATTTCTGCTCCCCTCATTTTGCTCTCTATATATACTTGCTCTTCATCCCCATCCTTCTACTCCCCGTCACCAACCAAAAGCTCATCAATCCTCATTTGCTCGTCTTCGGCGTCAACAAGAAATGGCTACTGGAACCGACGAGGACGAAGAGGTCTGTATCAAAGCGGATGAATGGACTGGTCTTGGTATTCTAACCATTGTTCCAGTATTCCTGGGTCGTTGATGACACCAACAAACAATTTCTCATCGGGTACCACGATGCAGAACAGAAGAAGGGGCTTTGGGTGGGCCTCGACTATATGGCCAGTTCAAAGTCGAGGGTGAAGGTGCATCTATACGACATATGGAGCAAGCAGCCATTAGCGTTAAAGATGATGAAGGAAGCGACTTTGGTGGCCGGCTTCGAACATGACGGGCATCGCCTGAAACCCTTCGATGTCGACAAGCTACGCGATGCGATCCTTTGCGTCTTTGAAGGTCTCTTTCCCGGCGAAATAGCCCGTAGTATCGCTGCCGGCGTAGAATCTCGTGGCAAGACCAAGCCGGATAGAGGCCCAAAGGCTCTAAACACGTCACAGCCGGATGTCGCCTCCATAGCTCCAACAGACTCGGATACAACTACAGCGAACGCACCACCGCCGCCAGCAACCGCACCGCCGAAGACAGCTTCCGCGACCACCGCCATCAAACGCAAAGCACAGTCAACGGGTCTGCCGGACAGGTATGCCAATACCGTAACAGACGAGCACAGCTTGCCGCCCAGGGACAACATGTCGCAGCAGCAGCAGTCGCCCTTTAAGGGTTCTCCGCCTCACCGCATCTTGACGCCGATGAACCAGATGCCGCCGCCGCCGCCGCCGCCCTCTGAGAATCCTTCACCTTACCAGCTGTTTTCCTATGGGGATTCTCGAGCTCACCGCATGTTGACGCCGATGAATCGGATGCCGCAGCAGTATGAGCAGCAGCAGCCGCCGGGACCGGGATACTATGCACATCCGCAGTCGCAGTGGCCGCAGTCGTCGTATCAAGAGAATCAACTGCAACTCCAAAACCAATCGAGCTCGCGGCTAGACGGTGGATATGGAAATGGGTACGAGCAGAGCGTGGAGCATCCTAAGACAGGCGTGATGCATGCTAAGGATGACGAACAGGTGAGTTTGTTGAAAACTAATAATCAATTAGAAGATCATTTCGCTAACTACGAAAGATGGATGTTGATGGCGGTGAGGACGAGGAACCCATGGACGAGGAGGACATAAAAAGAGCCCTGACTGCGATCGAACATGCTCGCAGAGCGAAGAACACTGCCGATAGATTAGTCCTCAAACGGGCTCAGATAAACCTCCTCCGTGGTTGCCACCAAAGCCTGACGACATCGTCTAAGGGCACAAGCTTGCCTGATCATCTCGAAAATATCCACGCCGCTCTCGTCGGCCTCCAAGATCGACATCAGAAGTCGTTGGCGGCGATGAGAAACGTTGAGCTAGTCGTCCCTGAGGCCGCAGACAAAGACAAGAAGAGCGGGGCAGAGAAATCAGAAGGTGTCGGCGGTGATGAGAAACGTTGAGCTAGTCGTCCCTGAGGCCGCAGACAAAGACAAGAGGAGCGGGGCAGAGGGACGAGAAATTCAAATCCACTTGAAGGAATCAGGGTTTCCAGGCAGCATGCTGAGGGTAATAGGGCAGTAGAATTGATATGAGAGGCTCATCTCAATTCTGGACAGAGAAGCACAGTGCCCTGCGTGGAAGAGAGGCGCCTGAACCATAGATTACAATTCAATTCGTCAACTTCAAACTGTATATTAAGAGACACTGAATAAACTACCTAATAGATCTGCCATAGACGTTCACTTTCGACGGCATATCTTCTGCATTCGTAACCCCGTTTGAAGATTTGCCTTGAACACTCCTTTCTTCTTGTTGTCGAGCTGCCTACTGTCCTCTGGTGGGAGTGGACAAGAGGAGCGATCGTTACCGACATCTGAAGGTAAGCAGACGATTCCATTCCAACGATGTTGGCCAACATCAACCGACCACCATGTGAGGGATACTGGTTGAATCATGATAAACCTTGAGCGGAATCGACCAGATAAGTCATCCTTGAAAGTGCGCCAAATTGGACGCCGATAAGTTGCCTAATAGATATCCCTCTAGTTCTTACAGTGTTGCAGTTTGTCTATGCTCTAGCAATTAGTTTGCTAGCTTTTATAACAGCTTTAGCTTAATTCTTTAATTCTAATTCTTATAATCTGCTTTACGCCCTTTTTGATTACTAAGCAGGGGGCTCTGCTTTTTTTTGTCATGTTATTTGAGATGAAAGCCTTTGTTGTTCTACCCCTAGGTAGTTATTTTAACAACACATAATCTGCTTTAATATAATTAATTTTTTTTTTTAAATTTTGTTAAAGCCGCGCAGCTAGTAGATGTGATAGTTTGTGTGGACGTTGGCATCTAGAGCCGGGGGTATGTAGGGCTGTCCGGCGTGTCGGTCTTGACTTCCATCGCCAGTGCTGCCTGGGAGAAAATGACTCTGGCTCGGGTTCGGGGGCTGGGCGCTGTTGTGGTCGTGGTTGGGGTTCCTGGGCCTGGACCTACTTCGCTTGGATGGAAGAGAACCTCCGAACGGCGCGAGATGGCATTGAATGGGGAATGGGAAACTTGCTGCTGAGAAAATGAAGAGCTGATAGTAACCACCTGGGATAAGTAGGACAAAAGAATAAGTACCATGTGTTACCCCAGGATGCGCATTACCATAGTCGATTTTGAAACTCTAAGTACTATGTGTTACACCAGGATGACCATTACCATAGTTAACAACACTTTAACTTTTGTTTACTAACTTAGTAGTAGAATAAAAATATAAGTACTCTATATTACCCTAGAATGCGCAATACTAAGGTTAATTTAAAAACTCAAAGTACTATGTGTGACCCCAGGATACGCAATACCAACGTAATTTTTTTTCATTCATATCTGTTTATAGTCAATCTAACCTTTTAATACCAAGGTCGTTAATTCTTAAAAATTTCATTTAATAGCTTAATATCAGGACAGAAGTATTATTTCCGTGTTACCCCAGGATGCGCATTACCAAGGCCAATTTAAAAACCCAAAGTACCATGTGTTACCCCAGGCAGGATAAGTACACAAACTGAGTCGGCTGGAGCTCCCCGCCAGCCAGCGCGTTATTAAACACGTGCGGGACTCTGTCTTGTCCCTCTCGCAGGCGATCCCCTTCTTTAAACACGGGTTCCTAAGCAGACCTTAACAGCACAGTAGGAGGATAATAGATTCTTAGTTGTTTGGAGGCGCTAGGGAGAATAGGGTCCAAAATCTCTGACAGCGACTGACAACTGCTAGGATATCCAGCCGCGCGGCTGAAAATGCGGCTTCTTCCGTTGTCTCTAGCGCCGCCCTGCCGGCCTCGAAGAAGTCAACGCCGCCAATTTCGCTGTCATTGAAAGCCCTCTCCAAACCCGCACGGAGGCTTTCGACTGAACCGGGATAGGCAGTGTTAAAAATGGCCTGTTGGAACTCGAGTGAGTGGATAATCAAACCCCAACAGGGGATTTCCCACAGCAGACTTTTGCTCTCATGATAGCGGCGAGTGGAGCAGTTTAGCGTAACCGATCGTCCATCCCGAACGCAGATTCCTAGCCACGATAAACAGTTTTTTGCCAAGTCAACCGTGGGGCGGGTATCGCCCTGAAATGTTTCCCGTGTGAACAAAGAACATAATTGTTCCAGAACTTCGACTGGGGTACGAAGCATGCCAACAACGCGCACTATGTTGTATGCGTGAAGGAGCAGTCCAAAATAATCGCTCATATGCAGCAGTGCCAGCATACAGCTGAGTTATGCGACCGACCGCCATCCAGGGTGTCTGCATGGAAACTCGACGTTCCGGGGCTCTCATTGCTTTGCTCAGGTCGAAAAGATGGCGAGTGTGTGCGCTAGTGGTCTCGTTTCCAAATGCCCTTCTTCGACCTCTTAGCTCTGGATCCAGTCCTTTCGATCGCTTTGCGTCGCGAAACACCGGTTCTAGAAACTCAAATACCCTCTTTCCATGTCGAGAAGCTCCCATATCTGCTTGGCTATCCGTCGTCCATAGTTGCCATGTGGTGTCTACCAGCAGCGAGACTGCGACAACCGCCTGGTCGAGCACCGCCACGAAGGTAGTGGCTCTGTCATCGGTCTCGTTCAGCATTGCATCGACGAAGAAGTGTACCAAGCTCACTTCCTTTACTGTGGAAGCCGAAGCCGGGTCCTTGTTGGTTTCATAAACTTCACGTAGTATTTGTCGGAGTAGTGCCATGTGGGTCTTCGAGTTCGGGAGCTTTGCCACGTATCGATCCAGCGTAATTGTTTCGGGTTTCGGGACCTGTTTCGATTTTGCCTGATGGCGGAGCTGGAGGAGGGCGTCCTTGGCTAGAGCCATGCCCATGGGCAGTATGTGCAGTAAATCGGATGATGGTACGCTTCCGAGAATGTCGAACATGACGTCGTCGACGCTATCTCGAACACCGCACTTGCGATGCACCTCGGCTCTCACTCACTGCAGGGCTCTCGCAATGGCAGCCGCAGCTATGGAGGTCAGTCGACCCGCTAAGAGTGGCGAGACAGTCTTGTCTCCTACGCCTCGCCAGTGCTTCTGCACCACCGCTCTTATGTGGGCAGGGTTGTCAACAACCAAACATGCCTCAATATTTTGTTTGAATTTTGTTTGAATTGACAACGTCAACCAAACAAAAAGCTGCTGCTGCAATTTTGATAGGTCAAACAAACAAAAGAGGCAATTGCAGTCAAAAAATTTGAAGTTTGTTTGAATCGCTTAGCATACTGTAATGATAAGGTACCCTAGAGTTAGTGATATATTCTTAGTGTTGATGTAACAATAACTTTCCCAACGCTGCAATTATATAGGTATTCCTATAGTAAACAGAGCAAAAAACGGAGCTTCTTAAGTGGATTGTACCTGCGTAAAAAAGCCCGCATAACGGATGTGTGCTTCCACTGGCCGCCAGCAACTGATATACATGAATTGCTATTCGGCTTTAGCACCTCCTATCCTCTGTTCCTCCTCTTTCTTTACGTAGGTAATAAGCTGTTAAAACAATAAATATATATATAATAATCTAAATAAGCTAATATTATAGTGTTGAGGTATTGTAGCAAAGTGAGTTTGCGCTGTTGCAGCGAAGCCTAAGTTATGTTTATATATTCTGAACCTAGTTACTACTCTTAAAAAATCGTTTGCTATAACCACGCAATAAATCTTGTCTTCTATAAGTTAAACTATTAAATCAATGTTGCTAAATTAATTCCTGTCGCCTGTTTTACTATATCTCTATTGTTGCGGGCTGCAGAGCGTCGCGCAGTACGCCTTGGCATGAAGTGGTAATGTTGGCTAGCCGACCGCGTACTTTCCGCGTACCTTGCGCGTCAACGCTTACACACCCACTATACTTTGGCTTACTTGCCTGCGCCTACAGCTTACTTTTTCGCGCCTTTGCTTACCTTCACGCTTACTATGCCCCCAAAACGAAGCCGCGAGCCTGCTGAGGCATCCGAACCTATGCCCAAACGTTCCCAACGTGCGCCGAAACCCAGCCAGCGCCTTATGGATAGCCAGCGGCCGCTTACTCCTCCGCCAACCCAGCCGTCTATTGAGGTAGTTAACGAGCCGGAGCCGCCTATTGAGGTGCTTGAAAGTACTCTAGAGCCGCGCTCAATAGAGCCACCAACCGAGCTAGAGGAGCGCGCCCGGAGGCCATCACCACGGCCTATACTACAAGCCTTACAGGCCGATGAGCCAGCTTAGGAGTTGCTGTTAGTGGCTAATAAGCCGCCTATAGCTACTAAGCCGCCGCGCGCGTTTAGTAATGCTGCCACAGAGGCTTCAGTGGAGGAGGACGCTGCGCCTAGTGTTGACTTCACCAACTACAAAGGCCTTAACTTGAAGCGCCTACTAGGCTTCAATGTGCCTCTATCCACACCCACAGGCAACATCAGCTAGGTCTTTAGGCACGGCTATCGCCTTCGAAAGCTTAGTACTAACCCTGAGAAGATCTACTTCCAATGCAAGCACTGTCACATCAACAGAAAGAAGGGCGGCCTACACCAGACCACTCTGTCAACTACAGCCGCCAACAACCATTTGAAGCAAGACCTTCCCGGCCATCGGCTCACCAAACAAGGCACTATCGTACACAAGAGGCCGCTCGAACCTGGCCAGAAGTCGCTGCGATGGGCGGAAGAAAACGGGGTCACATTAAGCCAAGATGCAACGCAGGAGCTGGGTAACTTCGACGTACAAGGCTTCAGGCAAGCTGCAGTGTTATGGCTCGTCAACAACAACAGGCCATTACGCGAGTTTGAGACTGAGTCCTTCCGCGCGATGATCAGGTTCGCCAACCCAGAGGCAGAGGCGGCGCTATGGAGGTCTCACAACAGCGTTTCGAGGTTCGTGATGAGGCTTTACAGCTGGCTACAACCTCAAGTCAAGCGCGCCTTGTCTGAGGCCTCTAGCAAAATACACATAAGCTTTGACGGCTGGACTACTAAGGGGAAGCGCGGCTTCTTTGCAATTTGTGCGCACTACGCTGACTCTCAAGGCAATATAGTTGACCTTCCCATCGCCTTGCCGCAGCTGGTTGGTGCGCACACAGGCTCAGCGATCGCGGAAGCTGTCGTACGAATCCTACGCTACTTTGAGATTTCTAGCAGCAATTTGGGCTATTTCGTGCTTGACAACGCCTACAACAACGATACTGCAGTTAATAAACTCGGCACAATGTACGGCTTTATCGCCAACGATCGACGCCTCCGCTGCGCTTGCCACATACTCAACCTCGTTGGGCAAACTATTATGTTTGGCACTAACTCCGACGCCTTTAATAACGAGCCTGAACACTACAACAAAGAGGAGTTTTATATGAAGCAATAGCGGAAAGATGGTCCGCTTGGCGTGTTTCTTGATATTGTTAACTACATTAACACGCCAAAACAATGGGGTATATTTGAGGATTGTCAGAACAGCGAAGCAGTTGAGATGCCTGCTGGCGCTACAGCAAGACGCCGTGAGCCTTTCAAGCCTGGAGTTACGCGTTGGAACAGCTATCATAACTGCTTTAAGCGCGGTGTTGAGCTACAACACGCCATCAACAGCTACTCCTCCTACCACATACAAGAGACTAAGCACGCTAACGAGCTTGCCAAAAGCAACAACACTAAGCCGCCTATTATGCCGCAGTGGATGCGATCAGGCGGGCTTGCAGCTGCAGACTGGGCGGTAATTACCAAGTACATTGAGGTGCTTGAGCCGCTGAAGTCCGCAACTAATCGCTTACAAGGTCGCGGCAAAGCTGGCACTTACGGCGCGTTATACGAGGTTATCCCTATGTTTGAGTCTCTTATTGCTAACCTAGATGCCCGCCTTAGACTGTTTGAAAGCGTCAATTACCTGCCAGACAAGGCGCCAGAAGATCACGTCGCTATCAACGTACGTGCTGCGCTCAAGAAGGCAAGCAAGTACCTTAATAAACTCCTCAAAATCCCCGTCTACTACACTGCCACGGCACTCCACCCACGCTTCAAGAACTACTTTAAACGCTTCTGGCGTGAGAAGCCCGCACAGTTACAAGCTACGCACGCGAGCTTCGAGCAGCTTTGGGCTCGTTACAAGCCCGCCCTAGCGACAGCAACAACAATAACAACTGCGCCTAAACACGCGATGAGCAGCTTTGACGACGCGATCGATTCGGTACTTGACAACAGCGACGAGATAATAGGGGTGGCGGATAAGTACGAGAGCTGGCTTAGAGAGCCAACATGGACATCAGAACAGTACAAAACTGGCTGTACAGCTGTCCAATACTGGTACCAGCTCAAGCCGAGGTATCCCAATTTGTCACGATTGGCGCTGGACGTGTTAACTATCCCTGCCTCCAGCGCTGACTGTGAGCGAGTCTTCTCGGGTACTGGCGACGTACTTGAGCCACAGAGACGCAAAATGGGCAGCCAACTATTGGCTGCTTTAATTTGTACTCAACGATGGATTCGAGCAGGTTTTAAACCTCCAAGCGCAAAGGTGGTGGCAACGTACGATGACAATAAGCTCAACGAACAGTTTAGCATACATGAGTGGGAGGAGCCGCCGCCTATAACACCACCAGAGTCTCTTTCACAGTCCTCTTAAAGTACTCAAAATCAAACAAACAATCAAATAAAAAGCGCCTCTATAGCTCCATCAAATCAAACAAACAAACTACAACACCAAGAAAGTCGTCAAACAAACAAATTCAGAGCCACAAATTTTGTTTGTTTTGTTTATTGACAAGTCTGTATGTGGGCGATTTCTAAGAGCGGACCTTCAATCTCACTCAAAACCTCCAGCGGATCATCCCGTACTCGCTTTATCCTCGGGCCATCCTGCTTGGCGTCCTCGATTGCAGTGTCCTCAACAGTCGAATGGTCCGGGACGGGTTCCGATACCTGCAGGTTTGTCAGGGCCTCGTAGAACGAGTGTTGTGTGCGATGTGCCTCTTCTTCCTCTTTCCCTGGCATATTCTGACGGGCCGGACAGATGCATCTGTATATCTATGTCCATCTGAGCTTGGTTAGAGCCACTCGACCAATGAGACGGTAGACTAGAACACACACCTTTCGTTGAAGATTCTGTGGGTATCCGTGCTCGCGACATCCTCTGGCCGACCGTTCTGCACGAACCATTCGGTTACAAGCTTCCTGTCGCGGATCGAATGTTCAAAGTCCATAGCACTTTGCATTAGGATATGTGTCTCTTTATCGACCAGTCAAGTCCCTGCCTGCTCGAGGACGCCGAGAGTTACATATGGAAACCCGTCACAGTCTGTTGGCGGTTCGATCCGATTTTTGCGCAGCAGCCAGTCCGCTACTTTATCAGTGAGAGCTTTTCCTCGCTTGCGCTCCTCTTCTGGAAAGTGGTGGTGGTGGCGGCATCACGAATATATGCAAGGGCGTGAGCTCGGATCCGGAGCTGAGCCGGTGGTTCTGACGAGGCAGCGTGCGGTTGGGAGATGCCAGTATATGAGAAGTGAGCTGTGTGCAGATCCGGTGGTCCTCGATAATCGTTAGCGTGAAGTGAGAGCGGAGTGCGGGTGACGTGCAGGCGAAGTGCTGGCAAACGAAATCCAGGCAAAGGTTAAGATTATGAGCGAGTTCGACGGTATCGTCCGATCCAACTATCTTCAAATCAATGCACCATTATCGTCATATACCCTCTTGGTGAGAATAGCCTAATGAAAACGAATAAAAAAAATTATCGTCATATGCACCGTCGGTAGTGTGAACGGGGTCGAGGGCGAGGATGTATCCAGTCCCAAGACGAGAGAACGGGTGTGGATTTCAATATTGCTTAGCTCTTCATGTGTGTACCATCTCGTATAGTTGCATATGTGGTTGACCTGCTATCGTCAGATGGGCATCCGCCGTCTATTACCTGATTCTTTGGACGCCACTGCCAGCGTCAATGTACCTTTACCGTCCAGCCACCCACCGTTGCCGCCAGGCAAAAGCATATTCAACACCTAGTTGGATGATAGTATTCTTCGTTTACTATATCAGGAGTAGAATCATCGCAAACCTTTCGGTACACGGTACAACGCTGTGATGGAAAGCAGTTCGTTTACTATATAGATAGCGCTGCGCTGGTCTCGAATTCAATGAAACACGACGGGATCCGAAGAGAAGAACCCCCTGGGGTTATCTCTTCTGTGACGACCGGTGCAGCTCCATCCATATCCATGTCCTTGACCGCATCGTCCAGCTCCCTATCCTTGCATGTATGCTCATTGTCACAAGCAGGCGGTACCGGGGCAGATGGTATGGTATAGTATCTATGATCTATCTAGCTATCTCGTGTGGGATCGGCCTAAGGGCTCGCCGGGGCGCCAAGCCCTGGTTCCTGCCACATTGAGTATCCGACCTCGCGGAGGGGGTGTTGGTCCGCATCCTGCGCATGCACTGCAGTGTGCTGGGCAAGCCGCTCGCAGTGTAGGTAGTCGTACCCACAATGCGCTGGTCCGAGGGTCTGGTTGCCCCTTTAGGGGTAAGGTATCTGCAATAGCTAGCCAGTGAACGAGCCATAGTTACTTTATCGGCCCATTGCGCCCGCTGCGAGTCTACACGCACCGCAAAGGCCGCATCCTCGCCGTTGCAGTATCCACGCAGACGCTCAAGGAGACGGGTGCATAGTTATTAGGCAGCCAGGCGCCCGTCCGTCCTTGTCCACCAAATACTGCATGTAGATTGCGGGCTGCACGGCCTGCAGTCTCTCGCCAGCAGACGGAATCTGACTCTTCCAGACATGATCCAGGACCTTCTTGGGATCAGGATCCGTCCGGTATTGCCACGGGAGGTCTCTTTGAATGAGCGCGTGGAGGATGCGCGTGTCCATGGGGAAGAGTATCGGCTGGCACACATGCTTCAGATGGATAGATGCGGTTGGACGCCCGGAGCGCATGCGATCCCCGAAACTCTTCTTGCAGCAGTTTGTCAATGAGCTCGATAGTAGGAGAAAAGTACAAGTACCGTGTGTTACCCCAGGATGAGTGATACCAAGGTTAATTTCGAACCTCTAAGTACTGCGTGTTACCCCAGGATAAGTAATACTAAGGTCGATGTGGATGAGTAAACTTCAATTGCGATGCTATAGTTAAAAATGAATGCCACCCAGGGGTATAGTGCTAAGAATGATCAACGCCACGCTATGCCGCTTATGCCGCTATGCCGCAGAGAAAACACACAAAAGCAAGCCGAAACGCCGAAACACAGAAGAAGCATAAGCCGTGAGCACATGAACTCATAACTTAAGTTGAAAACAAAAACAAAAACAAAAACAAAAAAACCAAGACCAACAAAAACTCAAAACAAACCCAAACTAGACTCAAAACCCGAACCTAAACCAAATCTCAAACGCAAACGCAAACCCAAAAGTAACTCAACGCCTTATCCCTTAACAAAAAAAGAATTCCAAACCATCCCAACGCCGATTTTTTCTTGAATTTCTCAAGCGAAAGCATCACTGAACCCTTCCAACGCTTCCGTCATCTCATGGGAAAATTCCTCTGCAACTGGCGACAGATCCACAAAGCTCAGGTCTTCCATATGTGCGACCGACGCCTCCGTAGCGGCCTGGATCGGAGCAAGAGTAAACGGAGGAGGGCGACGAGCCGAATATTGAATAGGAGCGAGTGTAAGAGGACTGACAGCGCGACCCGAGACAAACCTGGTGAGCCCGCGCCGTCGAGGTACAGGGGTAGATTTCGCGTCCGGCGTCCAGCTGTCGCTCATGAACTCGCTGTTATCGAGAACAGATGGCCGAGGAGTCTCCGGGGCTCCCAGAAGGTCTGGGTTGAGCGTCATGTGCAGCATGTCACCGGCTCGTGCTTGCTTATGGCGCGAGTCTGCTCTGACATGAACCGCCTGGTCTTGACGCATCTTCGCGAAGACTGCCTGGAGATTGTGTCCCCACATATCCGAGTTCTCGCGCTGGCGCAGCCAATGATTTTCGTTCCTCAAAGCTTCGACAAAGGTAACAAATGCGCCGGATGTGTTGGTTCGAGACTGCGTATCCTCGGGTCGTTCGGGACGCCTCTGAGGTGTGGGTGGTATAAAGACAGGATCCTCGAAGAACTCGGGGTTTTTCTGCTCCTGGGAAAGGCGCGAGATTTCGAGTTCTTTGGCTTCGGTTTCACGCTGGTACTTGTCACGCTCGGCCTTGGCTTTGTTGAGCTCTTGCTGCAATTGCTCAATGGTCCCAGCCTTCACAGCCGCTTCCTGGTTCCTGGCCTTGAGATGTTCAATCTCCAATTCCTTGGTGTCGATGGTCTCTTCACGCTCGCGAATCTGCAGCAGACTACTCTGCAATTCGGTGGTCATGACTTGTAGCCTCTTCTCTGCGTCGACAGCCTGCTTCTTCTTTGCTTCAATTTGCTGGGCTTTGACAACCCATGGTGCAGACTGAGCCTGAATCTCGGCGCAATTCATGAGCACAGAAGCATGCTCATGCCATTGCACAGCGCTGGTAGCGACACTCTGTAGACACTCATGCAGACCGGCGGGCAAATCTTCGCTGAAAAAGAATTGGACTTGCGTTAGCATGAACTCCGCATTGAATTGTTCGGGAAGCTCAGCAAGCTTGCCCATGACGATACGTATGAATCCTTCCGCGCTCTCTTGCACACGATTGGCGAAACGGTCAAGCGAGTCCCTATACTCGACTAGACGTTCAACTCCGTCTGGCAGAGCAGGGTAGAGACCGTCATTCTGAAGCGTGGCCAAAATCTTCCCGAGCCTGGTGACAACACCGAGAGCCTCAGTTGCCGTCTGTCCAGGTTCAAAATATGCGTCAAGGGCCGTCTGGATGCTCGTGTATCCTTCTTCGTCGGGAAGCTCAATGCGATTCATAAATGTCTTGATGGCTTCGAAGTACGAACGAATGCGTTCGAGGCTGGTTCGGATGATAGCGACATGCAATATGATGTCGCTGTCGGGGCGAGAATTGAACAAGTAACGATGGACTCTATATATGGCCCCCATGACATTGCAGGAGCCGCGAGTGGAATCCGAAGACTCCTTCAGATTAAGCGCATCCTTCTTCAAAGAGCTCATGCACGCCTCCACAGTTCGTAGCACGCTCTCGAACTCGTCGTAGAGAGCAATTGCGTTGTCGAATTCCTCCAGCGTACAAGACGCCATAGTTGTCCAGAATTGTTCGGCGTATGTGTGAATGTAATCTAGCTGCCCGGCAACGTCGTGACGAGCGAGGACATCCACCACTTGCTCTGGGCCCTGTGCGATGCCGAATTGGTCGATGGTGGTTGTTCTGAGTAGCGAGCTGGTCAAGGCAGCTTTGAAGCTGATTTCTTTGGCTCTGAAATAGGCCCGGATGGAAGGACTCTTGAAGTCTGCGTAGGAAGATTCTGAAAGATAGAGCTTGATCATATCAAGTTCTTCTTGTGCTTCCTTTGCCGTCAATTGTTGCAGCGATGAATCGATTACGCGAATGGTGTCGTTGACGCTGGCATTTCGAAGACGACGATGTAGCTCCATGACCTCATTGAAGCGACCAGTAACGTCCTTGACCTCATCTTCCGTCATAACTTTCTCTGCTTCCAGCTCCTGAAGCCTGGATTGTAGTTCCAACGAGACCTCGCGGTGCTTAGAGAGAACGACTTGGAGTTCCTCGTTGTCCTCTTTGATTTCGTCGCGCTCACGGGTGACCTCAGCAAGCTGGGAATCCCTAGTCCCAAGCTCTGCTTGTAGCTCGTCCGCGTGCTCCGCATAGTCATTGATAGTCTCTTCGCTGACCTCGATGATGGTCGAGAGCTCCCTACGTTCAAGTTGAAGGCGCGATATCGAATCTTCCAATGCATGCTTCTGCTCGATGAGCTCCTCCTGAATGTCCTCCCATTCGTTGCTTGCATCCACCTGCTCCTGCAAGTCTGTCATCATGGACTCGTATTTGACGATCTTGTCGTTTGCCGCAGCAAGATCGGTTTCGACGGCTTCTGTATGAGCGACCTGGGTCTCAAGCTCCCGTACACGCATTTCCAGCTCCTTGATTTGCTCCCTAGTCATATCTCGGAGTCTTACGATGCCTTCGCGGTAGCGGTCCCTTTCACCTTGTGCCTGCCGAAGCATCGCCGCCTGCTTCTGGTCTTCGGGCATGTCATCTGTGATGAACGATGCCTCTTCCTGGTTGATCTCCAATTCCAGCCGGAGCTCCTCATTGATAGCCCTCTCGTTCTCCAATTCGGCTTCGAGTTGTTCCTTCTGCTCTTCGGCCATCTCTCTGTCGATGGTAGCGAGCTCAACCATTGAGTCGCGTTCTTGTATGGCTTTCGCCTGTTCTTCATTTTCGGCTTTGAGTTGTTTAACTTCCGCTCGGGCATCGCCGATGTCGCTGTGGTACTGCTGGCACTTGGCCTGGAGTTTCGTGAGGATATTTTTGACCTTTTCATTCTCGGTCCGCAGCTGCTGAAGCTCTTCTTCGAGCGCCGAGGTGTCTGCCTGCTGCTTCTGCAGTCGTCGGTATTCGGCTTCTGGTATCTGGCGGGTCCGCTCTGCGGCTGCCCTGTTGTTTGAAGTGGAGGCGGCTGAAGTGGCGGATGGGGCGGATGGGGCTGCCAGGCGTGCCTCAGCAGATGCTGTAGAGGAGATACTCGGTTTGCGGGTGGGGCGGAGAGTGGTAGAGGGTTGTGTCGCGCTTGCAGTTGATAGGCGTTTGGATTGTGTGGTGGAAAGGGCAGTCGCTCTGGATGTGGCGGAGCCGAAGCGCGGTGGCTGGGCGGTGGCGGGAGGAGGCTGGGAAGTCGCCTTCGTAGCAGTGGAGAGCCTGGACTGTCCCGCTGAGCTCTTCGGAGCACCGATCGTTGACAGTCTGGAGGGCTGCGACGCGCTCTTTGAGATGGCGACGCTGGACGGGCGAGGTCTGGTGCTGGAGGCTGCGGGCTTGGTTGCTGCTGCTGCCTTGGGTGCGGCGGGACGCGTAGCTGCCTTCGGGGCGGGTTGGGCGATAATCTTCGAGATGTTGACAGGCCTCGTAAACAGGCCGTGGAGCGGGGCGCATTGGAAGAAGCGCTCGCCTCTTACAGAGCCGTCATTCTTTCCCGTGGGTCCAGGCAGCTCGAGGCCGACAAAGTCGCCTTCCTGGCCGGTGATTGCAACCTCACCAATGTAGCGGATGATGCCACGGTGGGTGGCTCTGCCCTGCTCAAGCTTGGCTTCGACCGTCTGGCCGAGTTTGAGATCCATTGTGGAAAGTGGGATGTGTGCATGCGTTGGTGGGGGCAGATTGAGAAGAAGTCGCGGCTACGCGAAGAATTGGGGTGTCGTTGAGGAGAGAAGCAGGGACCGGACGTCGGGCCTGCTAAACCAACGCGTCCAGCGCGCCAAGGCCCAGCAGATCAACACGCCCGTGGCCTTGACATGTGAGGACGCCAGCACCATGCGCCCACGCTCTATAGAGCAATTGAAAGCTGCAACCTGGAGGCATGCCATTGCTGTATCGGCCTATGTAGAGGGAAGCCTCGTAGATACGTAGGCCCCCAAGATAGACATCAATGGCGCGACATTGCTTCTTCTTCTTCTTCCATCCCAACAGTGCATTCATACAGCATTTGACCCCAAGAATCCCACATAATGTACACCCGCGTACTTGCCCACCCATACCTGAGCTGGCTCCTTCCCAAACACCTATGCGCCCCAATGACAATCCGCAACCCCGCGTCTACTGCGACGTCGCTTCCAACTCTTTGATCCTCTCCTGAATATCCGGCACCGCGCGAAGCTGCATCTCAATCTCATCCTTCTCACTACCACGTATCAGTACGACTTCAAAGCGTGCCAGCGAAAAGGCAGGGGGCAAGGGGCACACTCACTCCTCCAACTCCAGCCTCCTCTCGGGATCCAACCCCGTAAACACAAATCCCCCCTGCCCATCAAACTGTAAGATCTTGACATGATACTTCCACAAACTGCGCCTATGGCTAACAGTCATAAGCGTGGTGCCCAGCCTATGCATCCTCAGTAAGAACCTCCCACGTCGTCCGTGTTAGAGAGCAACTCACCGTTTCGCCTCCTCGTACATGACCCGCTCGATCTCCAACGTAACACTACTCGTACATTCGTCCAGAATAGCGTACTTCGGTCTATGATAGAACAACCTCGCCATCGCAACCCTCTGCTGCAACCCCCCGCTCAACACATCCGTCCACTCCTGCTCAGCATCCCACCCGCCGGGCCTATCCACCACGTTCCCGATTTCCACGGTCTCCAGAATTGCCAGCAGATCTGCGTCCGTGATACCCTTATCGCGCATCTCACGCAGACTATCAGGATATATGATCTGCTGGCGCAGCGTCCCGTGCGACAGATACGGCCGCTGCGGAATGTAAAAGATGGCTTCGAACGGAGGTTTTCGCACAACACCACCGTAGACGGGCCACAGACCACCGAGTATACGGAATAGGGAGGATTTTCCGCAGCCATTGGGGCCGACGATGAGGAGGTGGTCGCCGGGTTTAACGGAGAAGCTGAGTTTGCGTACAAGAACGTCGCCGTTGGGGGACACAATGGGAACGTCTTCGAACATGATATCGTCGCCCTCTGTTACAGTACCGCGGCCGCGTAGTACTGCTGCGTTCTCTTCTATGTCAGCAGACGATACGAGTTTCTTTTCGAAGTGGCCGGCCTGGATGTCGTCGATGACGTCGAGAAGAGTGGATACGCGAGAGGTATAGCCGGCCAATTCGCTGATTTCCTTGTAGGAGAACATTATGCGACCAAAGGCATCGGAGGACATGAGAAGCATGCGCCGGTTGGTGACGAAACCTGAAATTGCTTGTCAGCCATATTCCTCCGGTAGGAAGCCAACAGATATACTCACTCTCAGTGCGATCTCCCATGCTGCCAGTCCCCGCCCCAGGCACCTTGAAGAAGACCGGAACAGAGCACAGCAACAAGCCCAATGCTCCCCAGAAGTACTTGATAACAAAGTCCTCCATGACACCATGATAAAATCTTCTCCTCAGTATCCGATTTACATGCTTGATCAGCGTAAAGTATCCTTTGTCCAACGTATCCTTCTCCGCCTCATGCCCATGATACAGCGCGACCTCTTCGCTATAATCGATCAGCCGGGAGTGTTGAAAGCGGAACTCGCCTTCTAGACGCGCCTCGTCGGCGACATATTTGCCGAAAGGCGGGGTCAGGGCGCGCATGACATTTGCAGAGAGTTGTACGAGAAGTGACATGAAGAAGAGACCTTCGCCACCAACGCTGCGCGAGAGGGAGTAGTTGTAAACGACCATGTCGAGCACAGGTTTTGCGAGATTGGAATACAGTTCTGCTAAGCTGTTTGCAAACTTGGCGACATCGACGGTGATGAGCTGGTCGGCATTTTTGATCCGGTCGTCGAGGGCCGAAAGAGTGTAGAAGGTCATATGCGACAGGTACTTGTTGTGGACGTAGTTGGTGAGGCGTGTGCGGTACTGTAACGACAGCTTGCACTGGTGGTATGAAAGCTGTCCTGGTTAGCCGTCACTCTTGTCCGCTCATCGCTCCTGCCTATGCATACCATGGAATTCGTGAAGGTTGCTGGGATGGCAACCGTCATCCACCACACCAACCCCCACAAGAAATCCTTCCCCTTTCCCCTCACTAGGCTACTGACCAGCCGTCCATCCAGCTCAGCCACATACAAACTGATCATGGTCCGCAGCACCAGAAACACACTGTGGCTGATCAACAACCGGAACTCCTTGCTCCGCCATCCCGGTATGCATATCCTCAGCAGCCTGAGCAGGTTCTTGAAGAACTCGCGATTGAGCTCGACCTTCTTGCGGCCCGTCGCCTCGCCTTCGGTCTGCGATGTCGATGTCGTGCGGATCGATCTGGCGCGCAGCGCCGCCGCTTTCTGCTCGGCGATGGCCAGCCGGATGCGGTTCACGAGCGCGACGAAGAGCGTGAGGTATACGGCGCGCGAGATGTTCGTCCGATGCTGCAGGTACAGCTTGGTGAAGTCGTTGACCAGCGCCTTGACCGACGACGTGGAGAGGCGAGTTCGCGCGTCGGCGAACTTGGAGAGGACGGCCATGGTTACCGTGGAGCCGGCATTCGCGATGTTGTCGCCGTGTCTTCTTGTCCGATCGCGATGTTGCACCTATACGGACGGTGGGAGGCTGAGACGAGGCAGCTTAGCTGTTGAAAGCTTGCATAGCATTCGGCGACGATATACACTCGCAGTGACCATGTCGCACGCGGCTCGCGGCATGTGAGAGCCTCGGCTCGGTTTCGGAGGGAGGCCACTAGGGCAGGAATAGGCTAAAACCGCCTTTGAAAGATCTTCCACGCAAACATGTGAAGGTCTCTACTGCACGAAAATCACTACCACGCTCGCATATAGCGGATTGCTAGCCCGTGGCTCTTTAAAGCACCAGCGCATTCAAACACAAAGTCACTCCAAATACCCAATTGAGCGTCCAGGAAATTTCATGTTAGCAAGTACTTCCCATTACCCTTCATGATGGGTCATGGTTATATCTGCCATCTCCCATTACAAGATTACACCTCCACGCCCACCACCAACAAGCCCAATCCCCGTCATACTTAATCAAACCGTTTCTCCTGCACCATGGGTTCCTCGTACGGCTGGCCGCTCTCTGCGCTAGCCGCATGGGTGATGTCCTGCGACATGTCAATGGTCTCCATGGGGGCCACGGGCTTGGACCCGAGGTGTTCCTTTTCCCTGGGGATGACAAAGTTGAACCACGAGGGCATGATGAAGCTCAGGATGATGACGGGTACGACGGCGTGCATCATGCTGAAGCCGTAGATCATGATGGGGTCGATCATGTGGGGATTAACCTCGGGGTCGTCCAAGTTGGTTTTGGTGAACTTGGGGTAGGCGAAGGAGAGCACGATGGCTAGGATGGGTCCGGAGATGAACTGCGTGCGTGGGTTAGAGACGTTGTCTTGGGGAATGGAGAGGGTTTTCGGGGATACATACCTTCATGATGACGGACCAGAAGGAGGGGATGTTCCAGTTCTTGCCGACGCCGATAACCACGTTGAGATCCCTGGTAAGCTGGTTTCCTGGGTAGAAGGTGACCCACCAGAAGCGGCTGGTAAAGTTGTTGTTGCCCCAGAAGCGCGGCGCGGGAATACTTGGCGTCTTGCATAAGAACACCGAGATTGCGCAAGAGAGGAAGAAGATGGCAAACCCAATTCCTGCTCCAATCCCTGGTGTTGTAGCGTATGCAATTCCGATACCGAGTGCCTGGGAAAGGACGAAGCCGATGGTAAAGACGAGGTAGCCGAGCCAGCCCACTTGATTGGCGACATCTCGGCAACGATACAGCGATGTTGCTGCAAAGCACTCGCACCAGACGGTAAAGAAGAGAGCAACGTCATTGACGTACGTGTCGACCGCATCCAAAGCCTGGAGACCGAATTCAGTGCAGTAGATCAAAGAGATGAGCGCTGATGCAATCGTAACACCAGTGCAGACTGCCCAGCGGGGAATGCGTTTGCCCCAATCAGTGTCCAGGATCAGCGTCGTCATAACCTCGAGGAGGGAGAACGCCGAGGTGAGACCCAGCAGAATAAGGGTAAAGAAGAAGATCACTGAAAAGAAAGGGGCAGCAGGCATCTGTGCGAGAGCCTCTGGATAAGTCATGAAGCCGGTGACGAAGGTCCCCAATGAGCCGTCGCTGGCAGGATCAAGACCAAGGAATCCTACCACTCCGAACACAGAGAATGCAGCGATGATCTCCACGGCGGAGTTGCTGAAACCGATGATCAAAGCATCTTGCACTGCGTTCGAATGCTGCGAACAGTATGACGCCCTGAAAGCCGTTAGCGATTTCCTTTGACCGTTCCGAAAACTGTGCTGTTCAATTCGTAGGGGGGTTGAGCAGTGGGGTTGAAGAGCTGGGTGCCTTGCGACGCACGCGAGTGCACCCATATGATGGGACTTCTAACAATCCCGTGCAAGTCACCGCGAGCTGAAGATACCCAGAAAAGGAAAAAAAAGGGAGGAATTGGCCTACCATGAGGTGAAGTAACCAAAACCCACGCCTATGGAGAAGAAAATTTGTCCAAAAGCGGCCTGCCAGATCGTAGGGCTTTCGAGTGCGCTCGTTCTCCATGTTGCTACCTTGGTTAGTACTTGAAATCTCACAGAGTAGAGATAGACTCACCGAAATAAAGCTTAATGCCCTCTCCAGCATTAGGAAGTGAAGTTCCTCGGCCGATAAGGATAATGACCAAAACGAGGGGCAAGCCCATAGTCACATAAATGACACGACCAGTAAGACCAATACCTCGGAAAACGCAGAGCCAGGTGACGAACCAGATGAATATCGTCCAGCCTACAGTTTCTCCGACCATGCCGGTGCCCACATACTGGGTGTATGAGGCGACACTGCACATGTCAGTCATTCGCAACCGTTCATGAAAGCGAGGGGTAAACTTACCTTCCATCAGGATTGAAGCTGCCTTGCGAGGCTGGCGCCACATTTTCAATGATGACGGTTTCAAAGTATTCGCCGAGATCCTGGCCTGCCCATGGCAAAGGGCTCTGGAACGAACGCGAGAAGTACTTCATGATCCAAGCCAAGAGCGGGACGTAGTATGTGACGACAGCGTACTGAAATTCGGACCGAGTCAGCTTGATTCCATATTTCAGTGTGCACCAGATTTACTTACGCCATTGAACACGACCGCTAGACCGATGCCTTTGGCGCGCTTGTTGACGCTGTGCCATGCCAACACAGGACCGCCGCGGTAGACCGTACCGAGCGCGATCTCGAGGACTAGCAGTGGAAGAGCGACGAAGAAGAGGGCGATGAAGTACGGAATGAAGAACTGAAGGCCGTAGTTGTTGAAAACAACGGAGGGAAATCGAAGTAGGTTACCCAGACCGACGGCTCCGCCCATAGCGCCTATGGTGAAGGGTTGAAGTCAGCGCATGTCTCGCGCATGGTTGTACATGAAGATACGTACAGAGTACGAATTGGATTCTGTTTCCAAACATGTCGCGGCCATCTTCAGCCTTCTTGGCGTCAGGCGCGAGCTTCTTCCCGATCCGCCGAACGAAGTCCATCTTGACGGCTAGGAAGCAGGCAGACAAGGGTGGGTGTTCGTAAGAGAATTAAGTTGAACAGCCTCGAGTGCGGGGCAAGGCCTTATGCACTGAGGTCTGGCGAGGGAAACTTGTGAGAACCCGGACAGTGAGCGTTTGTGCAACACCCTCGGTATATAACGAAATCAGCACCACCTATCTGTATCCGTCATCTCCAACTCTGGTCCCTTTCCAAGCATCGCCCAGCCCAACCACTCACGCACCTTCCTTGTATATATCCACCCTAGTGTTGTGGCTAGCTTTCCAAGGTTCCCCGTAACCTGCAGCCCAATGTTGGTTGGCTGCGTGATCCTAGCGACGCGCTGGGCGACATCGAATTCGTATCAACCAAAGCGGACATGGTGCTGGAGTAGGACTGGTGCACGTCAGCCACGAGGCCTAGTGCTAACGTTGGGAGCCTTGGACCTTCTGGAGCCATGAGGGAATGCTCTTGGTCCCACTTTAAAGCGTACACGCGGGGAGCGCGATGTGCAGCGACAGTCTGGGCTCTAGACCTTCTGAGAAGGGCGGACTTCACTGACCACTGTGACCAGCGATGTGGTAATAGCGGACCATGTCTCCGCGACAATTGAGCGTCCGCTTTCTCGGCACACGACTTGGCGCCTTGGAAAGCCCAGCGACTCGGTTGCGGGGACTCGGTGTGACCTTTTACCGCATTCTCCCAGGTGGTCAGAAAACAAAGAGGATGACGGTGTTGGCGATGAAGATAACGGCGCCTCGTCCTTGGCCCGGCGTGTGGTGGGTCGGTTATCAACGGCGTGACCGTACCGGCGACGACCTTTACAAGCAGAGCAACGAATCCAAGAATTTCGATAACCCGATTGCGGGCTATTGGGGAACCGGTGTGTCTGTGCTCTTGTCCCTACTGCGTACTACCTCGTGCCCCCTCTTTTGCCGCCTAGCCCTCGGAGGTGGTGCCCAAATAGATGAAGGTGGTCATGCGCGACCCGTGGATGTGTATGCCAAGGCTCTTTGTTGTCATGGCTGTGGCTGTAGAGACAGTGTGCGAAACGGCGATTTCGAGGTCCTGGTAATTACGAGAACGCCAAACGGGGGAGCTGGCCATGGGACGTTGCGTCGTGTTATATACCATGAAGGGAATCACTCGAAGGGCGTGCCCAGGTGCGGGCCTAAGCGCATAGGTGGGGAATTAGCGTCGATGCTCGGATGGGCAACAGTCCAGATCGGGCCAAAACAGTGGAGTGGAACCACATAGCAAGGATAGCGAACATCTGTTACACTACATCTCGCAACTCAGAGGTGACCAAATCAAGAGGCAAGCAATACGGGGAGTAAGTAGATGCTATGCCTCCTCCAGACTTCAGATTCGAACAGGTCGCTAACATAGAATAGAAACAATACGACAAGGCAAGTCAAAGATCCGCGACCCAATTCAAGTCAGAAGTCGAGGCCTTCGAAGAAGCGCATGCCTCTGTTATACAAGATTTGCATTCAAATAACTCCTGTGACTGTTGCATCAGAAATGAACGAACGAACGAGAGAACACTATTCTCCATAAACCTTTGACGGAAATTTTGATCATAGATATTGTGCAGTAATGCAATGGTTTATTGTTTGTATCTAACGCGTCACATGTACTTATAGCATATAAGTATAGAGTAGTTACTAATATAGTGCACTAAACTAATATTATATAATTAATAACTAAGCGTATACGCTTACTATAACTAGCTAATATTTCTTTTAGTAAGAATAGCCTAGTAAAAACAAATAAAAAAATTCTCTATAAACTAAAATATTATTTAAAGAGCTTCCTCCTAGGCAGAAGTACAAACTGCCTCTACTTATTAGTTTTTAAGTAGCCCTACTATAAGGGCGGTACACGGCCTTATAGGGCAAACCTCTTAGGGACAGCTAGTATAGTTAAAAGAGATAACTAAATTAAGACTATACTAAGATAGGAGATAAAGAAGAGACCTAAAAGGCCCTTACTTATATAGTAGGCAGCGTAGAGCATAAGCCTACGCTAACTATACGCTAACACTAACTAGAAAAGGCGCCTTTTATAAGGTAAAAGGCGCTATTAAGGTATAAAAAAAAGTAATAGTAAATAACTAGTAGAGAGATAGATATAAACTATTATATAACCCTCCTTTTAAGGCCTAAAAATAGAAAGGAAAGTATATAAATATAAGGTGTTTTAGCGGATTTTTAATATAACTAGTACTATTTTAGGGCTAAAGAGGGCTAGAATAGGGGCAATAGGCCCTTATAGTTCTAGTAGCAGTCTTAGTTTTTAATTTAGGTGCTATTTAGTAGAGATATTAAGAAAAGTAGTTAGGGGTAAATTAGTACTAAGTTAGAAACTATATTTTAGTGTTTAGCATTTTCCTAATAGAGCATATTCTTAGCTCTAATACTATATAAAAATATAGTTAGCTAAAAATTTTCTAGTTAGTTTATTATACACTAGCGTAATTATATTATATAAGGTTTTTTAGTACTATAAAAAAGTGTTTTAAAAATATATTAACCTAACTATATAGTTTGTAATTAGGGTAGAGTAGCTTTTAAAGCTATAGAGGCTACTAGTAATAGTAGGAATATCTAGAAGTAAAGGGGCTATTAGGGAGTAAAATTACTAAAAAGTAATAGATATCTAGTTATACGCGTAAGCCTAAGAGTGTATAGATATTAAAAAGTAATAGGCACCTAGCTAAGGACGCCTAATATAGCGCTTTAATCTTATCTTTATAGGTATATTATCTTTAGGAATAGACTTTAGAAGGGTATTTTAAAGGGTAGTGTTTAGCTAAATAGGCAACTATTTTAGTAAACTAGCTTACTTAGAATACTCTTAATAGTAAGCTTTAATTAATAAAGAAGAGTTAATAAAGTTATTAGTAGAGTAGTAGGTTAGATTAGAGTTATGCTTTTTTTATACTGCCTAGTACTTTAGTATTCTATAGTCTACTTTGCTATTAAGGATATAAGAAACTAGCTACTTAGAAACTTTATTTACCTTAATAGGTAGTTTTAGAGATTATAATTAACTTAGTAAGAAATTATTTAGATTTCTTTAAAGCCTATTAGTGTAAAACACTAGGTAAACTTTTATATATTATAGAAGTTTAAGTATAAATAAGTAGCCTTTCTTACCCATAATTAGATATAGTCCTTTTATTTAATAAGTTAACTTAACTAATAGGCGTTTAGTAATAAATCCCTTTAGAGTAATAAAGACCTAGTCCCTAATATTAAAATTAATAGCTTATTTATATTTGTTAGCCTACTCTAACTATATTTTTTAGGTAGTAGATATATTAGCACAGGTAGTATTATAGATAAATTTATAGGCTTTAGTACAGACCTTAACCTATACTTTAGCCTTTTCTAAAGTAATATTATCTAAAGATTTAGTAACTAGTTAGGTACACTTGTACTAGTTCTAGTAAAAGTATAGCTAATACCTAAACTTAATTTTAAAAGACAAAACTTTAGTGCTATTATAGAGTAGTATTACTTAGGCCTAGTTTATACTAGGCAGCAAATCTAACTAGTTATTTTAATAAAAGTTAATAAATAGATATAGATACTAGTTAAGATACTAATTATAATTTTAGTTTAGCTATTAGTTTATAAATGCTACGCTATAGAAAGAAGTTACTTATTACTTATAAGCTTATAAAAAGTAGCTAAGAAAGTAAAAATAAACTAAGGGCTGTAGTTAGAAATAATTAATTAAGAGAGGCTAAAGACTCTAAATATATACTAATAGTAGAAATTAGTAGTTTATTTAGTAGTAACTATCTTATAATAGGGCATAGAAAAGACATGCTTAGATAGGTAGTAATACGATACTATTGCATTATTATACTCTTTCTTATCCTTAGGAAATAATTTAAAATTAATTAAGATATCTTACTAAACATTTTTAGGGATAAGAAGTAGGTGTAATAAGCCTAACTTTTTATCTAGTAGGGGCTTACTCTACTAGTAGTCTTTATAATTAAAAATATACCTATTAATATTAGTGTTTATACCCTTCTAGAGGTCGGCTTGCCAAACACCTTTTTTAACCTTTTTTTTAGTTTGAGGTTAAAGTAGATTAAGATAGTAGTTCGAACGCGCTTTTTTTGTAATAACATTACCTTTTTTACGCTCTTTTTAATTACTAAGCAGGGGGCTCTGCTTTTTTTGTTATGTTATTTAAGATAAAAGCCTTTATTATTCTACCTATTAGGGAGCTTAGGAGACTAATAATCGAAAAAGTTAATATTAATAGAATCTACGTATGGGTGCTAGCCAAAGGTGCTGGCTAAGCTTATAAGGCGCGCGAGGCGCGCTAAGAACGCGCTAGTACCTAATCGGGACTAGCGCTGGGGAAACCTTAGTAGTTAGCGTAAGGTAACTCTGACCTAATTCTATAACACTATTTTTTTCTCTAATTAGCTTCGTCCTTAAAGCTCTATTTTAAATTTAACCTACTAGTTCTAAATAGATAACTAATATACAATTCTTTAGTTATAATTATCTATACTATATTCTTCTAAGAGATAGGTTGTTTCTAAGCATGTTGCGCACGTAATAAGTAGTTAGTAGCTAGCTATAGAGCACGTTTACTGTAATTAACTATTAAGAGTAGCTTACTTAGTAAGCTGGGCGCCTTTTCTATGCTAGTAATAATAACAATAGAGACCTTTATACTAAGTAATAATTATAATATACTTTACACTTAAGTTAATTATTCTATTAAGTCGATTACTTTGCCAAGACCCCACTAAGTTCTGTACTATTTACAATAGTATAGAGTTAACACGAACTATTTTTAATAGTCTAAATAGGCTAATCTATTTAGAATCTACTTCTATAGGCTGCCTATAGGTTGTTTTGTTATGCCTAGACTTGCCGCAGCGTCTACAGCGCTATTAAGTAGATTTGCCTCCATTAGCGCGCACCCTCTTCTTTGCCTTTTGCCTATTACTGCGCGCCCTAAACTCCTTTAGAGTGGCTAGCCGCTAGTCCTCTTTAGCTATAAGGACTTCTTTATACTGTACTCGCTTTCTTTTATATAATTTATATTGCGTGGCGGCCTTATTAGTAGCTTAAAGTTTAGTGTTGCGTTTAGTTATTAACACTAAAGAATGCCCTATTAGCTTGGCGCTCTTAATAAGCTTTTTTACTACCTTAACTATATAAGTTAGGGAACTATCTATATGCCTTTAAATTCTCTACTTAACTAGCGTTAATTGCAATCTAAGTTCTATACTATTTCGTAGAGTTTGTAACTTCTATATACTATTGCAAATAGTATAAAGTGAAGGCGTATGTAGGCAGACGTTAAGCTGCGATATTACAACTTCTGAGTTGTGGGGCACTAGGCCAGCACCTCGAAAGCCTCCTTTAATATTACTTTTAGTAATTAAAGCCTTAAAAGCAGCAATAAAGCAAGGTAGAAACTTAATTTTAGTGATGTGCGTAATATAGTTACGCATTAGATTCTTGGCTTAGCGTCTATACGCCTTCTTTAATAGCGTAAAATAACCCACGTTAAGTGGCTGTAAGAGGTACGATAAATATAAAGGCATATAGAAAGTAATAATATTACTCTTTTTATAGTAATTCTAGAATTTAAGCGAGTTGTAACTTTTATAGCTATTAATAATAAGCAAACATACTCTACTAGTAGTACGCCTCTTTATATACTTATTAAAGTGCTTTAGTTATTATAGACTAAGCTTATTTGTTATCTAGCTATTCTTAGAGACTATAATAACCTAATTATAAGGTAGATCCTTCTCCTTATACTAGGCAGAGCGGTGGTGCTTGCCCCTAAAGATAATAAAGGGTGGGATTTACCACCCTATTGTGTTAATGCCTTAGATAACTATTATCCACTTCCTATTGCCCTATTGCACCTGCTTTGGCCATCCTTAACGCTTAGAGCCTATAACTACTACTCTAGTTAATATTATGCCTATTATAAAGCTAGACTTGTTAAAATTATAGGTGTCCTTATCTAGAATACTATACTTGGCCTTTATATTCTCTATAAGCTAGAACCAGCCTTATATTATCTTAGAATCCTCCTAGAGAGCTCTCTTATAGTTGTACTTTTGATTAAACTTAACTTAAAGCTTTAGCTAGCGCTTAACAAAGTCATAAGGCTACCTCTAACCAACTAGCTTGTAGTGGCGTATAGCCAGTAAAGAATTGGCCATATCTTTTATGGCATCAAGCCAGGGCGGAAATCCTTACGCGTCTAGGTCGAGTATATACTGCACAATTACCTGCTTCTCTCTTATAGTAAGTCTTATTTTATTAGATGCGCAGTCGCGTCTAAATATCTTTCTAGCGCGTTAGTTGCTAAGTGTACTTTAAGAGACGTTATAGAGGGCTATAGCGCATCGCTAAGAGAGTGTCGCATCTTATTTAATAGCCTAGATTATAAGCTATATATGCGCTTCTTTTAACGCTAGTGGTTTATTGTGTGGTTAAGGCATCGCGTTGTACTATTGCTAATAGTACGTTTTAGTAGAGTCTTGGCAAAGTAATTAACTTAATAGAATAATTAACTTAAGTATAAAGTACGTTAGTAGTAAACGCAACTCTTACCATAATTTACTATAAATTACTATAAGTCTAATCTATCTCTTATCTAATCTACTAAACTGCCATTTGCTCCTTCGCTCTCTCTGGAAATATTATTATAGGTAGTTATAGTACGTTAGGATAATAGCAATAAAAGTCTATTAGTAACTCTTAACAACTAGTAACGTTATAATAAGACGCCTAATCTAGCTTATTATAGCTCTTTTATTTAACTAGGTAGTGTAAAAGGCCTTTATAGCTATTAGTAAGGTTTTTATATTACTAGTCTACTTTATAGTCTAATATATCCTCTATATTATAGATAGGGAGACCCTCCTCTATAGCCACTAGTCCTTATAGATTCTAGCGTTAATCTAGTAGGAAATCTATCGCTTAGGGGTGTAGTAACTAGAAATAGAACTAAGAATAGATATTTTTTAAATCATTATAAGTAGTAAGGTCTAACTTAAACACTTTACTATTAAAGTCCTTAACAATCTTAAAAGGCCCTAGATTCTTATAGGATAGTTTACAACTATTCTTATGCGTATAGATATTACGCGCGTCTAGTATAACCTAGTTATCTACTTTAAACTCTAGTGTAAATATTCTCTTATTATTAGCGTACTCCTCTATCTTAGCCTGCGCTTACACTAAGCTGTGCTATAAGTAAATCTTTAAGTTCTTAATTCTTACTAGTAAGTAATTAGCGGCCCAGGCGTCACAGGCAGCTTTCTATCTAGGCGGTAGTCGACTAGTAGACTCTAACCCAGACTAGGGTAGGTAGCCCTTTATGGCCTTAAATAGTGTTGTGCCTATAGTAGTGCTTTTACTATTATTTGCTTTAAACTTTACTATTAGTAGTATCTTTGCCTAGTTATATTAGTTATAATAAATAAATAACTATAAATATTGCTTTAATGCCTAATTTGCTATTTCTATCTAACTATCTATTTTAGAATAGGTAGTAGTAGATAGTAAGGGCTTTGTCTCTTTATAGTTATAAAGACAGCGCTAGAAATATAACGTAAATTGCGATTTGCGATCTAATACTATTTTAGCTAAGTAACCTTTCTTACGCTATATATACTTAATAAAAGCCTATATATAGGTGTCTATATCTAAGAATATAAGTGGCACGAATTTTTTCTTCTTAGACAATTAGTCTACTATAACTATAATGTAATAAGAGTCGCGACTATAATAGTGTGACTTTAGTAGGGGCGAGATAAAGTTAACTAATACACTAGTCTAGTAGAAGTCTAGGATAGATAGTGGATAAAGCAGCCTATGCTTGCCTTTCTACTTTAACTTCGATCTAGAGTAGGTTAAGTAGTTCTTTATATATTCAGTAATAGTGTCCATACTATTAGGCTAGTAGTATTAGTGTAATAGCTTATAAAATGTCTTGTGCTTATTACTATGTCCTCTAGGCATAGTGTTATAATAAAGCTTAATAATAGACGTACAAAGTTTATTATTAAAAGGGACAAACAATTTGTCGCATACGTATATAAAGCCATTATTAATTTTAACGTCTTGGAGTTCTAGGCAGATACCTTTTTTATAGTATATATTATATGGCAACTAATAAGCACTATCTACCTTAGCTTTAACTATTCTCTATATAACTTTATTTATTATAGTAGTGTTATGTACTTACTATATAATGTCTACACTAGCGTTAAGACTATCTTAAGCAAAGGCTTTATTCTAACTATTAGACGCAAAGACCTTCTTGCTAAGCGTATATATTATATAAGTAAGGTCTGCAACCTCTATTACTAGGAATTCTATAAGGATCTAGACTAGGTATATAGCGTGCTGCGATCTGCTGTTATAACCTAAATAGGCCTTAATAACTTTCTTTAATAAGATGGTTTGTTATTAGTGCTAAATGCAATTATTGTCTACACCCTCTAGTACGTTACCTAGTTATTAGGTAATAGTATTAGGCTTGGTCCCTTGTCTGCCAGGCTAGTACTTAATAATAAAGTTAAATTCTGCTAAGAACTTAGCCTAATAAGCTTATCTATAGTTAAGTTGCTTTATTATTATAAAGTACTCTAAGGCTTTGTAATTAGAAATGATCTCTATAGGGTCTATAGTACTAGCCAATTCAGATCTCTATTCTTTAAAGGCGCGAATAATCGCTATTAATTCCTTGTTATAGATAGAATAGTTAATCTTCGCGGGCTTTATCTTTATTAAAAAGAAGGCGACAGGCTATAATATACTATTAGGTTAATACTGCAATAGTATACTAGTAGTAATCTAGTTAGACGCGTCTATCTTAATAATTAAGCGTAACTCTAGGTTAAAATGCGCAAGTATTAGCGCGTTAACAAAGGCTCTCTCAAGGGCTTTAAAAGCTGTTTTGGTAGTTTTAGTAAGGTTAATTTTGCCTACCATCCTCTTTATTAGCTTAATTACTAAGTGGGCTAGTATTAAGAAATAGTGTATAAATTGCTAATAGAAGTTGGCGAATCTAATAAAGGCTTATATGTCCTTTATAGTCTAGGAATTAATCCACTCTAATATAGTGTTAATTTTTTCTAGATCTATTGCTAGTCCTTCTATTAATAGGATTATTCCTAAATACTTAACCTTCTTAACTAAGAACTCGCACTTATAAACGTTTAAGAATAGACTAGCATCTTTAAGTGCGTTAAGGACTATAAAGTAATGTTCCTTATAGTCCTCTTTATTTTCGCTATATATAAGGACGTTGTCTAAGTAAGCTAAGTAATAGTCGTCTAAATATTCTCTAAGGACGTAATTAATATACTATTAAAAGGTACCTAGTGCATTATATAACCTAAAGGGCATAATAACGTATTTAAATAATCCAAACCGTGTTAGAAACGCTATTTTATATTAATTATCCTCCTTAGTAAGGATCTTATTAAACGTAGCAATAACATTAAATTTTAAGAAGATCCTTACCTTGTTAAGTTATGCCAAAGTCTCTTTAATTTTAGGCAGCGTATTATAATTCTTAATTATAATCTTATTAAGTTTATAGTAATTAATGCGGATTTATAAACTTCTTTTAGGCTTTCTTACTACTAGTAGTAGAGTAGTGTAGGGTAAATTGCTTTCTTAAATATAACTCTTATAAAGCTCCTCTTATATATAAGCTTTAATAGCTTCTATTTCCTCTTAAGATAACTTAAAAGCGCGCTAAAACGTTAGCTCAGCGCCTTCTTTGAGCGGTATCTTATAATCCAAGCCCTTATAGGGCGGAGGCATGTCCTTAGCTAACTTGAGATCCCATAGATTAATAATTAAGTAGTAGGCCTTTAGAATTAATTTATTTAACTTCTTTACTAAGGGTAGTGTCTTGCCTAGTTTGTTATAAAACTTCTTAAAGTTCTTATATAAGGCGGCAGCGACGTCTGCAAAGAAGGCCATTACCGCTAAATATTTATCTAACTTCTTAGAGTGCTCTTTATATTTGTCCTAATTTTTAGAATAGATCTAGGTAATAGAGTTAGGGTTACGTTACGCGAACGCCATTACCGCTTTAGTGGAGATTAGCGCGATCTCTATATTATTTTTTATCTTTACTATAGGTTAGATTATCTTAGCGTAACTCTTACTATAATAATTACAAGTAACCTTAACTAATAGGTTACTATATAAATAGTTGTGGTGGTAATAATTAGACTTAAATATTATAGATTATTCTAACTACTTTATAGTGGAGTTGTGGGTCTTAAGCCATAGTTAACTAATAATAAGATCGAAACTAATAATGTCTATAACCTAGAATTAGTCCTTGCTGCTATAGCCTCTAATATTAATTCTCATCTTAGCCATATCGCTTATAAAGCTAACAATCTTTCTATTTGCTAACTTAAGCAATATAGGGCTCTTAGTAAAGACTATTATTAGTTTGTGCTGTTACCCAAAGGCTGCGCTTACTACTTACCTAGTATATTTACTATTAGAGAGTAGCGTGGCTTTAATAGAAGCCTTCTAGGGCAGAATAATGTTATATCTTACCTTTATTTATAAGCTATATAGTAGTTAATCTAGAGGCTTAGGTTCTAGTAGACAGTCTATTGCATTAACTATAGTAAACGCAACTATCTCTTCTAGTCTATAAGTGTTCTTATATAACTTACTTAATAACGTAAGCGATAACTATACGCTTAGTTAACTTACTAGCGTGTTAGAGCGGCACCTCTTAAGGGTGGCAGTAACCTCCTTATGCGCTAGTAAGGGTTTCTAAAGGTAACTATCTACAGGAACTACTCTTTTTCTAAGCGTATGTTAGTTAGGCTCGCAAGTTTAAGATTAATAAGGTCCGTAGTATTAAAGAGCTTATAGTAGAAAGGTAACTTTGTCTAGCTCTTATAAGGAGTATTTGCGTCCTTAGGGTTACATCCTAGCTTTAGATAGTGGGCGCACTATCCCTTCTTAACAATAAAACGAAATTTGTTAGCAGCTTGCTAGTACTTATCTTTGCCATATTTCTTATTAATGTTAGTTTCTTCGCCACCGCTGTTGCCATAAGAGCGGTTGTTAGAGTTCTTCGAGCTGTCCTTGTTTTTGTCTTTGCTAGTAGCCTTATTGTCTCTATCTCTACTACTAAAGGCGGCGGCCATGCTTATCTTAACCACTTAAAGACAATTTATAAAGTTAGCCCAATTTTTATTGCCTTAGGCGCTATAGAAAGCGGGGCCTTAGAACCGTGAATTAAGGTTTATTAGAGCTTAAAACTTCTTAGATATTAGATCTAGTTTGGCGCAAAACGCGATGTTATTAAGTTAGCTTAACTACTAACCCAAAGTCTCCTTATTACCTTGTTTAACTATGCCATTCGCTAGCTTAGATATAGCGTTGCCTTATTTATTAATAATACTAAATAACTCCTCTAAGTTGTTGTATAACTGCTGGCACGTCTCGTACTTATTGTCTAAGTTTAGTAGCAACTAATTCTTAATGGCTTAATAAGCTATCTTGTCTATATACTTATAGAGATATTTAATCTTTGTCTATTTATTAGTAAACTAGTTACAGGAGTAATTAAACTTAGCTTTTGCTAATATAATTTATTTCTCTAGGTTCTTTATATCTTTACTACTAAATATCTTAATATTAGAGTATTAAGGGTTGGAGCGATACGTTATAGTACTAGCCTTGCTAACTATAGAGGTAGAAGTATCCTAGTAAGTGTATTAAGGGTCGCGTTTACCTTTACTATTAGAACTGCTACTATTACTACTATTATTACCTCTATTATTAGAGATATTAAGGTTAGTGGCCTACTACTTGCAGGGCTTTGTCTTCTTCTTACACTAGTCCTTTTAACCTACTTACGCAAGGAGCTTTTAGTTAAGAGCCTTAGTAGTGTTGGCGCGCTAGGTAGCCTTATTACGTTATTAACGCATAGTGTTATGATTCTTATAGAGGTGCGCGACTATAGCTCTAGTCTTATCTAACTAGGCATTCTTATCTTATAACTTGTGGCTAAGTTTATAGACAGTCTAGCTTTCTATCTTAAGTAATTATTATAACTTGTTAAGCGCAGCTTTAGACAGACTTAATTATTCTACTACTATTATTAGGTCTAATTATAATAATAAATCTTACTATAGGTACTTAATAATAGTATTAAACTATTTCTATAAATAAAGTGGGGCCTTAGTAGCAAGGTTCTTAATTATAGCAACCTTATAAATAAGAGTGTCTTTACAAGGTACTCTATTACTATAAGTATTATAGAATAGGATAAGTACCTCTTTAATAGTGTCCTTACCTTTCTTATCTATAATTACCCACATAACATTATCTATAACCTTCTTATAGTGCGCCTATAAGATATGACAAGTAGTGGCAAAGTTGTACTTATTATCTACTATAGTCTATTTCTGCAACTCTCGCACGCAAGGGTAGAGTTGCTAGTTATCTTATTTTTCCGCTTCTTCTAACTTATAACCTTCCTCTATAGAGGCCAGCTTTAACTTGCCGCTACTATAAGGCAGGCCGCCTAAAGTAAAGAATACCTTTATTAGGTTTAGTAGTGAGCTTATTAGCGTGCGCGAAATATAGCGGCGACTAAGAAATCTACTGCTAGGGGATTTAAAAGGTGTACGTATAGACTTTACTAGTGCTATATAGAAAGTATTATTAAGGTCGCTATTATTCTTCTTATTATTACTATTAAATAAGTAATTATATATAGGTTAAGTGCTGTTATTTGCAATAGTTAATATAGATGCTTACTACTAACTAGGGTTCTAAGTTATAAAGACTTTCGTAGCCTTAGGCTTACTAGTATCCTTATAGCTAGAATCTTCCCTACTAAACTATGCTATTATTCTAGATCTATATATTAATTAATAAGTAAAGTGGGTCTTACGCACTAATCTCCGTAGGCTTACTAGCTTACCTAGTCTCCTATGCTAAGGAGACTTTAAAGATTAATATGTAGATTATGTTAGAGAGCTTAGGTAACTAATAATTAAAAAAGTTAATATTGATAGAATCTATATATAAGTGCTAGCCAAAGGTGCTGGCTAAGCTTATAAGGCGCGCGAGACGCGCTAAGAACACGCTAGTACCTAATCGGGACTAGTGCTAGGGAAACCTCGGTAGTCGGTGTAAGGTAACTCTAACCTAGTTCTATAACATATCCCTAGATAGTTAATTTAACAATACATACCCTTCTAATAATATAACTAATATAAAAGCTAAAGAGTTTTTATAAATCTAGATAGGTAGTAACTTAATAAATATATATTATTTAAATTAGATATATCTGGAGCTACTCTATAAAAAGAACTACTAAGTAGTCTTTATAGAGAAGCAACCCTAAAGGAGTAAAGGCAAACCTTAGTAATTCTAAATAGGTAGCTTCTTAAAGTAATTTAAGCACCTTATATATTTAATTAGTATATAGTAGGCAATTAATAAGTATATAAGGAGAGTCTCCTTTAAGGCTTATATTAATTTTTTTTCTTTTACTCTATAATTATAACAGCTATAAGGGCTGCTTCAGTAGTATCTAGTAGTTACAAAAGAAAAACCTAGGTATAAGCCTTTTAATTCTTTTTCTTTTTCTTTTATAACTTTAGCTTATTCTATTTTCTAGATAGTATAGTCGCTATAATATTTATAGTGCCTAGTTAGGATGTAATTTAATAATAGTATTTAGATAACTTTTTAAACTAATAGGCTTACTATAAAGAAAGCTTATATTTAGTGCTAAAGTATTTAAGGGCCTAATAATTAATAATAATATTAAAGAGCTTAGTAGTTTAGAGGCTAATTAGTTACGCTCTCTATTCTAAAAGGCCCTATATAACTACTAATATTTCCTTATTATAAATATTATAATTTAACTTAGTAGACTTTAATAATTTAGAGTACTATACAACTAGACGCTAGGTACTATTAGATTGCAGTTAACTAAAAAAGCCTATATTAATGCTATTACTAGAGTTAGTTTTTATATAAGTAATCTAAAATAGAAAGTACTATAAGACTAGAACGTCGCTAGCTATAAGTTACTTAGCGACTTTAAAGACGGCATATTCTTAGTCTTTAAAGATATAAATAGCACTATTTTTTAGCAGCTTAATTAGGGGGCAAATAACCCACTTATAGTAAAAAAGAAAAAGTAGTAGTAGTAGTTATAAAAGCCTAAAAAGCTCTATAATATCTTAAGTATTATAGGGTCTTTTTATTCCTAACCTATAGCAGTCTTTATAGGGTCCTTATAGATTTCTTTAGTACTAATAATATATTTCTTTCTTTGGTACCTAGTACATCTCATAATCGACTACCACCGGCAGGAGGGGCCGATTTGCACGTGCTAACGAATAGTTCCTAGCCTAACCTATTTGTCTCTAAGCTGCTTTACCTTTTTTAATGCGTTTTTAGCACACTTATAGCTTTCCCTTACAGCGTTGTACTGTATACCAAAAGGTCTGCGATATTTCTCTTTCTAAACTATATTTCTTTAAACTTAGTTTCTATTATAGTAAATTTATATTTCTTAAAATTAGCTTAGAGATTAGTATTTCTTAAGTAAAGTAGAACCTTGTAAATATATTCTTTATATTCTAAAGAATTCTTAGAAATGATAAGGATAATATTAATATATATAGTATAGAAGTTATTTAGATAATTGTCTAGAATGCTATTAATAAACTATTAAAAGGTAGTAGGACTATTATAGAGACTAAAGAGTAAGACCTTTTACTTATAATTTTTATACTAGGTTTAAAAAGTAGTTAGCGCTTTAATATCCAGAATAAGCTAGATTTAGTAGAGTACTTAGTAAATATTAAGCTTAGTAAAAAGTCTTACTTTAGAGAGGCGCATAAGTGTCTCCTTAAGAAGTAGAATTACTATAATATTCTTTTTAGTAATAGTATTAAGCTAGTAGTAATTAACGCAAAAGTCCTAATTTTTACCTAGCTTTTTAGTGAATAATACTAGAAAAGCAAAGCTAGTAGTACTAGGGATAATAAACCTATTCTTAATATAGTTATTAATATAAGCTTTAAGAAGTTTAAAGTGTCCTAAAGATATACTATATAAAGGCAAGGTAGTAAGTATAGATAGATCTTTAGTAAGATTAATATAGTAATTAACACCCTTTTAGTAAGGCAAAAGGGTGTTAGAATCTAATTTTAAAAAATAGGCAGGCTCTGCTCTAGTGTATCCTAGCTATGGGACCGCTTATTCTATTTTAGCGAGTAGGTTAGCTTAGAACTTATTTTCTAGGCTATATATCTTAGTTCTTAATAAGTTTAGCTAGCTTATAAAAGCTAGTATAACTAATAATTATATTAGACTTATAGCCACTATTTAAAGTAAAGGCTGCGGTGCTTACTATATTAATATTAAAGCTAGTAATATATAATTATTCCTATATTAGCGCCTAAATAAGTTCTAAGAGGTTAGCTAAATTCTATAGGGCTAGTAGGTCTACTAAATATAATTTATTATTTATTTTCTATAAGTTCTTCTTCTTTATTAGTAATTTAGTAGGGCAGAAGGAAGCTAACCTAAATTATTTTAGCTAGGATAGTTCTAATTAAATAGTTAATATCTATAAGAGCTATCTAATCTATAAATTAGCTTCTTTAATAGGATTACAGTCTCTAGGTCTAGGGCTAGAAGTAATACTTAGATCCTACTGTACAATTTCTAGGGGCTAGTCTTACTAGTAGCTTTCTTAGGTAGTAGAGATAGAGTAACTAATAGGCAATTTGTTATCTAATAGTTCTTTATTTAAAAAAGACAGCTCTTTAGTCTCTATACTACTATCTTTATTAAAGTTATTCTTATAGCATAGTTTCTAGTAAGTCTTTAAGTACATTCTAATAACTAACATAGTGGGGTTAGAAAGCTAGATAGAGATTTTCTTAGAGATGCTCTAGTTAGTTTTTAATAAGTAAGTCTTTTAGTAGGTATAATTTTACTTTTTAAGTAGGCTATCCTATTAAGTAGCGTTGTTCTAGTAAGAAGGGTTAGGTAAAAAAAAGTCTATAATAGGACAAAGGTGCTAATAAAGGTGAGACTCTTATTATCTTTCTAATAAAGGCAGCAGTCCTAAGTATTAGCTAGGCAGTTAGCTTGCTTAAAAGATTTCCTACTAATAGTAAGATTATAGTTCCCTCTATTATAGAAAATTAACTATATAGTAAAGCTATATTTATTAATATTAAGCTAGGCTATAAAATAGGTGTCTACTTTTGCGCTTCTTTTTTCTACAAAGTTCTTAAAAGGGATTAGTGTCTTTAGGCAAAGAAGTTTAGCTTTAAGCTATTTTTATACTGCCTTTATATACCTTAAAGTAATAAGATTATAAGCGCTAGCACTAGTGTCTATTAAGGCTTATAAACTAAGAGCTATTTCTTAAAATATAATTTAAACTAGTATAACTAGCTAGGGGCCTTTAAATAGCTTAGGAATCTTTACTATATTGTCACCTATAGACAGCAATTTTAGTTTAGTATCTGCGTTTTATAATTAAAAAGTTTAGTGGCCCCTATATAAGCTACTAGGTTAGAGTAGTCTAGTAGCTTATATTTAAAGCCTTATTGTCTAACAAATTACCTGCCACTAAATTAGAGTAGTAGGCGATACTAAGTTTGTTTAAAATAACATTATCTACTACTTATATAGTTGCTTATATAGCTGTATTTTAGAAATAGTTATAGTAGCTTAAGTACTTATTTTTATTTTACTATACTAAAAATAAGCATTATACTTAATACACTATATTCTATTATAGTTATAAAGAGATAAGAAGAGAATAGCGAGTCTAAAGTAGAGTGCTTATTTTTTTAGTTACTATATATAAGGGCTTTAATCTAGAGGATAGTACTTTATAAAGGTCGGTATATGCGCCTAAAATAGATTTATTATATTATTATCTTAGAAAGTGTAGCTAGTTGCAGATATTTAGCATTTAATTCCTAAGTAGTTAATATTAAAATATTTTATTTCTCTTTAAAGTATTAACTTAAGACTCTTAGTTAAGTTAAGTTATAATTTATCCTTCTAGGTTTTTATATTTAATTTACTTTTCCTAGCTAGACTTTTAAAAGCCTATAGAAATATCTAGGCGTCTATTCTATTAGAGAGGAAAAGCTTATAGAACCTTTTACGTACCTATTAGGAAGTACAAAAATTATAGTAAGTCTCTTTTAAAATTTAAAGAGTAAGTTAGATTTACAATCTTCCTAGAGGGCCTAGTTTATTTAATACTAATTTTGCGTAGCCTCTTAAGGCGCGCTTTTAAGGCAGCTAAATATAGCTTTTATGAAATTATCTTAATTTTCTATATAGTTATTACCTTAGTAGTAGTCTATATTAACATAACTCTTATTACGTATATTCTCTAGCTAATCTTTATTACTAAAGCTAAATTAACCTTTTCTATAATACTTAATAATATTAGGTAGCTTTATAGAGCGTCCTAGCTTAAATATACTAAAGAGGGTAATAAAAGCGTATCTACTTTAGAGTATATCTATCTAATTATTATTAGTAAGCTTAGTTTATATATATTCTAGAACTAGGAAGTAGTAAAGAGTAATATCTAAATGCGAAGTAGGCACTATAAACTAGAGCAGATATTAGGGCGCTTACTAGGGTGCTAGGCAGGGCGTATATTAGAGTGCAACTAGATAGAATAAGTTTTACTTAGCTATATAAGAGCAGCATAAACTATATAGTAGATTAGGCATTTCTAGGCTAGGGGCTTTTAAAGAGACTTAAGTGCGGTGCTATTAACTAGAATTATTTTTAATAAATAAGAAAGCTTTATTAGGGATAAATAAGTTATCTTTAATAGCTATATAATTAGCACTATTAGACTAGAATTAGAATCTATCCTCTATTATATATATTATAGTATAAGGTCACTATGTCTTAAGTATAGTAAAAGCTTATTTAAATATATTAGTACGCTTACATAAAGCCTAAATAATACTCTTCTATATAGACTTATTTTTAGACTTTATAATAGCCCTAGCTACTAAATTTAGTGCTATCTTTAAAAGTAGACCTTAAGAAAAGTAATATTAAGCCTAAAGCTAATAGGTAGTAAGTAATTGTTTTATTTATAGGCTATACTAGAATAATAAGTCTAGTTTAAATTGCGCTAAAAACGCGCTAAACTTTTTAATAACTTTAAGTTTAGCTTTGCCTTAGTATATAAGCTACTTAAAGTCTACTAGTAAAAATTTATTACCTAGCTAATCTGCTTTAAGTGTAGCAATATTTTAATTATGCTTAGGAGTCTTATAAGAAATTCTATTAGGGTAGACCTTTTTTAGTAGTTTAATAATACTCTTCTTTTTTATAAGGCTAGGGGCAAAGCAACTAGTTATTTTAGAAGTAGCTATAGGCTACTTTCTATACTTAATAAATAACATAATGCTAGTAGAGTTAAGTAGAAAAATCCTATAATAAATATTATATAAACTATTATTAGTAGAGTGCGTACAATTATCCCCTATTATATTATCTATTATAGAGTTATATTAAATAGACTTAGAGAACGCTCTAAAGGCTAAAGAGATCTTTTAGATAAAGGGCGGCAGCTTGCTATAGTGTAGATAGTAATAGGGTTAAGTAAAGTAGGGTTATAAAAAGAGTGTAGTAAATAGACCTAGAGTAGTACGTTTTATATAGTGTGCAAGCCAGCGTATAGTCTAAGCTAAGAAAAAAATTAGATAAAAGATAAAGTATAAAATATAATATATAAACCTTTAACTTTTATATTATTACTATAGCCTAACTCTAATTTCTCTAGCTTTATGCCTTATACTATTACTATAATAGCGCTAGAAGGTAGTTATTAGATAAGTTAGATCTATAAGATGTGGCATAGTAGTTACTATTTATTATTTATTAATTATTAATTATTTTTAGAATATTAGGATTTTAAGGGTAGTCTTTCTTAATAGATCTTAGCGTAGTGTAATAACTATCTAGTATAACTAGTAACTAATAACGTTTCTACCCTTATATATTAAGTAGAGGAGTGACTTAGAAGTAGCCTCTTTTAATAGACCTTAGGGTAGTAAAACACAAACTTCCTAGCGCTAGAAATTCTTCCTAGTAATTAGTAAAGTTTCTACCCTTATATAATAAGTAAAGAAGGAACTTAGAAGTAGCCTCTCTTAATAGACCTTAGAGTAGTAGAATATAAACCTCCTAGCGCTAGAAATTCTTCTTAGTAACTAATAAAGTTCCTACCCTTATATAATAAGTAAAGAAGAGACTTAGAAGCAGCCTTTTTTTTTAATAAACTTTAGAATAGCACAATATAAATTCCCTAGCGTTAGAAATCCTTCCTAGTAACTAATAAAGTAAAACTTTTACTAATTTAATTGCCTATAGATAGTCTCTTAAGAGAGAAGTAGATATTATATTACTATCCACAGTTATAGAAAATATTAATTTTAGTATAATATAAAGACGGTACACAGTCTTATAGGGCAAACCTCTTAGAGACAGCTAGTATAGTTAAAAGAGATAACTAAATTAAGACTATACTAAGATAGAGAATAAGAAAAGGACCTAAAGGGTCCTTACTTATATAGTAGGCAGTATAGGGCATAGGCCTACGCTAACTACACGCTAACACTAACTAGAAAAGGCGCCTTCTATAAGGTAAAAGGCGCTATTAGGATGTAAAAGGAAAGGTAATAGTGAATAACTAGCAGGGAGGCAGGCACGAACTATTACACGTACTACGTTTAATTACTGCGCTTTATTATTATATTACTATCGTCTATATAATATAATATTATATAATATTATATCTGCTTCTTTTATTATATTGTTTAAGAGAGAAGCCCTTATTATTCTACTTCTAGATAGTTAATTAATAATATATATAATATTATAAAGAAGTGCTAACCCTTAGGACTAAAGTATTAAAGATCTTCGTTGTGTAAAGATTCTAACCAAGGTCGAGTCCGCACTATACACTAAGAGGAGTAAAATAGGAGGTACTAAAATCTAGTACCTAGCATATAGTAGTAGTAATAAAATATACATAAAATAATAATAATTTATTATTAACTTTCTTTATAGTAGCATTATTAACGATAGTTAATAGATAGTCTGCTATCTAGCATAACTAAGTTATATATTATCTCTTAACTAGTAGACTATTAGAGAGCCGCAGTGAACCGCGGAGTCGCAACATTATAAAGATTATAGAAAAGATAATTATAAAAAAAACACTTACTATTAAAGGAAAACGAGCTAGAATCTTAGATTTAGTAAGCAAAGTAGATAAGCTTACTATATAAGAAAAGAGGCTAAAGGGCTAAACTATATATACGCTTATAAAAAAGGAGTAGGGCTAAAATAATACTATTTATATAATTATAAGCGCGTAATTGCACCTAGTTAGAGCTTTATTTTTATAACACACCCCTTAGGTAGGCTGTGTAAATAGTGCGCCTACTTATATAATAAGGCTTAAAATAATCCTACCTCTAATTAGTTTATAAGTTAAGTATCTAACTAAGCAACTAATTACTTATAATAGTATAGTATAAGCGTTTGCTACTATATAAGCCTATAATAGGCTTCTATTAATAATAAAACCTTGTTTATCTGTTCTCTATCTTCTCTCTTAGTTCTCCTAGTTAGTTTCTCTATAGGAGTAAGTTAATTGACCTACTCCTATTTTCTACTTAATAATTATTAACTATTAACTAGAACTCGCGTAATATATTAATGTGTAAGTCTATAAAATCCTAAGTAAAACTTTATTAATAGAAGCTTAAGCGCAAGGCTAAAGAATTAGAAAAATAAATTACTAAACTTCTTTTTTTAATGCGCCGTTCTAGTTGCCTATTAAATTAGACCCCTAGTAAGAGCTTTACTAATCCTCTAAGTATATATATAATAACTAAGAAGAAGGTGTTATAATAATAACGCGCTTAAACTGCAACGCCTAAGTAATCTAAGCCTATTAAGGAGCTTTCCTAATTATGCAAGAAAACTCTAAAGTTAAAAGATAATAATCAAGTTGCCCTTATAGCTAAGTTTTTAAGTAAAGTTAAGTTTATAATTAATCCTAAAACTCTTATAAATAAGAAGAGTAAGAAAGACATGCGCAGTTTAGCTTTTACTTAAATATGTAGCCCTAAGTGTAGATATTTATACATTAAATACTTTAGATCTAGTTTCTTTAGTAGCTTAAATAGTAGGTATTTTAAGAATTTATTAAGTAAACGCTTAAATACTTATTATTATTAGTACGAGTCTAGCTATATATATAAGTCTTAATATAAAATTCTAATTCTTTTTAGTAATTCTGTTTTTACTAATACTCTCTAGACCTAAAAAGCTTTAAAAAAGAAGCTCGCTAGTTTATTTAGCGTTAGGCGAATAATAATTTAGTATATAATTCTATACACTTTTTTAATTATTTATTAATTTAGGTAGTACTAATATTCTTACCCTAATTTTATAAAGTGTCTTAAAGATTGCTTAAAGATATACCTAAGTAAGAAGAAGATAAAGAAGAGTAGTACTTTATCTTCTAATCTTCTCTTAGGTAAGGGTAGTAAGCACTAGTCTTCTTTAAGAGATTATAGCGCTATTATAGTCGGCTTGCCAAATACCTTTTTTAACCTTTTTTTTAGTTTAAGGTTAAAGTAGGTTAAGATAGAAGGTTATTATATACTATATACAGCACCTAATTCTAATTAAAACTAACCTTAAATATCTAATAACGCGATAATAGTTTAAACTTTAAACTTACTTATACCTTGCCTACTCCTTATAAGGTTCTAACTTATACAACATTTACTTATAGCATATATAGTATACCTAGCTTATTACTACTACTATTATTAGTTATCTACGCTTACGCACTAGATAAGCTAACTTAATAGTAATAATAGCTAGAAAGATCTTATAAATCTATATGATACTCTTACTACACTAGAGCTTATTAATAAAAATCTTATTCTTCTTCTTTTACATCCCTTGCTAATAGATTCTAGTACTAATAAGAAGTAATTATATCTACTAGAGTAGGAATATAGCGCTGCTATTCTTTATAAACTAAACTAGCTGCTAGCCTAATTAGTATATAAAGATAGCCTTATAAATAGTTAAGTATACCTATCCCTTGCGCTAAATAAGTATCTTATAGATAGAATAAAACTCTAGCATAGCTATATTAGTAGTAGTGGCGCGAAACTATAGCGTATACTCTTTAGTAATAGTAAGTACTTCTTTAGGAATAATATTAATGCCTAGATAGATAGTAGAGCGTAGAGTAGGAGCTTTATCTAGAATAACCTTAATAATATAGCAATAGAGTAATAAACGTGTATCTAGTACGTATTATTCTTATTCCACTTATAAGCATAGTAGTACGTACCTATTAATATATTAACGTATATTATTTGCAATAATTAGAATAGTAAAGAAAGAATAAATAACTATAGTGTTACTGCGCTAAAGTTTTATCCTTTTCCTAAAGTTCTAAGTAGCCTCTTTGTAAAAACTTTATATATAGAAGCTATGCGCACTAAGACTACTAAGCTTACTTAGTAGTTTAAACGCGCTTTTTTTATAATCTTTTTAATTACTAAGTAGAGGGCTCTACTTTTTTTATTATATTATTTAAGATAAAAGCTTTTGTTATTCTACCTCTAGGTAGATAATTTAACAATACACACATAGCACTATTACACTAGTTAAAAATACGTCTATAGGTTAGATTAATCTTACTTAAATAAGTCTATTTAATTAAGCTCTTTTATCTAGACTAGTAAATAGGTTCGGGATACCTAGCTTAGGTATAGAGTTAGGTTAGAGTCGTATAGACCCTAGGTATAGGTTAGATTAGATTACACAGACTCTAGGTATAGGTTAGATTAGGTTATATAGACTTCTAGATATAAATTAGATTAGGGTACCTATTAGAGTTACGTAACTTATATTATATAAAATTAATAGTAATAGAATTAGTAACTTTTGTTACTCTCTAAAGATATATATAAAAAGAGATCTAAGTAAAAGTATAATTAATACTATTTTAATATAAATATATATATTTATTATATCTTATTATTACTAATACTATAGTAGCGCTAAGGTCTTAAATACTTTTATAGTAACTACCTCTAGTAGAAAGGAGTTAGTAGCTTGCTATCTAAAATCTTAGAATCTTATATAGTTTTAGTAGTCTTTTTATTAGCTAGTAGCTTATATAAATTATTCCCCTTATCTAATAGCGCTATATCTCCTAAATTGTTCTCCCTATATTAGAATTTAATAACTTTATAGATTACTTATTAGCTATTAGAAACTTAACTATTATAATCTTTTAAATTGTTTAAGTAGCAAGATTATACTTTTAATCCCTAATTATATTTCTACTAGTATTAAAGATACACTTAATACCTATCTATAAAATCTACACTACTAGGATATTTTTATAACCTATATAAGTTAAAGATAAAATATTTAATAAACTTTCTACTATGCTAGTATATTAAACCTATTACCCTTTTTAACTATAGGAGTACTTAGGTATATTTCTCCTTCTATCTAAGTTAGGCCTAAGTTATAATTAATATCTAGCGTAGCTAAACTTTAGCTAGAAGTAGAGAGGCTACTAGACTATAAACTAGGTAGTAAAGAAGGCTTTTAAAACTATTTACTATCTTGCAACTATCTTAGGTTAGTATTTAAGACTAGAGTAGGATTCCTAGTGTTAGGGAGCTTAGGTAACTAATAATTAAAAAAGTTAATATTAATAGAATCTACGTATGGGTGCCAGCCAAAGGTGCTGGCTAAGCTTATAAGGCGCGCGAGGCGCGCTAAGAACGCGCTAGTACCTAATCGGGACTAGCGCTAGGGAAACCTTAGTAGTCGGCGTAAGGTAACTCCGACCTAGTTCCATAACACTATTCTCTTCTCTAATAAGCTTTGTTCTTAAAGCTCTATTTTAAATTTAATCCGCTAGTTCTAAATAGGCAACTAATATATAATTCTCTAGTTACAATTATCTATGCTATATTCTTCTAAGAGATAGGTTATTTCTAAGCGTGTTACGCACGCGATAAGTAGTTAGTAGCTAGTTGTAAAATAAGTTTGCTATAATTAATTATTAAGAGTAGCTTACTTAGTAAGCTAGGCGCCTTTTTTATACTAGTAATAATAATAATAGAGATCTTTGTACTAAGTAATAATTATAGTAATAAATATAACTCTTACTATAATTTACTATAAATTACTATGAGTCTAATTTATTTCTTATCTAATTTACTAAACTGCCATTTGCTTCTTCGCTCTCTTTAGAAACACTATTATAGGTAGTTATGGGGCGTTAGGACGATAGTAATAGAAGTTCGTTAGTAACTCTTAATAACTAGTAACGTTGTAATAAGGCGCCTAATTTAGCTTATTATAGCTTTTCTATTTAACTAGATAGTACAAAAGGTCTTTCCGGCTGTTAGTAAAATTCTTACACCGCTAGTTTACCTTATAGTCTAATATATCCTCTATATTATAGACAGAGAGACTCTTCTCTATAGCTATTAGCCCTTATAGATTCTGGCATTAACCTAGTAGGGAATTTATCGCTTAGAAGTATAGCAACTAGAAATAGAACTAAGGATAGATGTCCTTTAAATTATCGTGGGTAATAAGGTCCAACTTAAACACTTTACTATTAAAGTCCTTAACAATCTTAAAAGGCCCTAGATTCTTATAGAATAGTTTATAACTATTCTTATACGTATAAATATTATACGCGTCTAGTATAATCTAGTTATTTACTTTAAACTCTAGTGTAGGTATTCTCTTATTATTAGTGTACTTCTCTATCTTAGCTTATGCCTACACTAAGCTATGCTGTAAGTAAACCTTTAAGTCTTTAATCCTTACTAGTAAGTAATTAGCAGCCCGGGCGTCACGGGCAGCTTTCTATCTGGACGGTAGTCAACCGGCGGGCTCTAACCCAGACTAGGGTAGGTAGCCCTTCGTGGCCTCGAACAGCGTTATGCCCATAGTAGTGCTCCTACTGCTATTTACTTTAAACTCTACTATTAGTAGTATCTTTACCTAGTTATATTAGTTATAATAAACAAATAACTATAAATATTACTTTAATGCCTAATTCGCTATTTCTATCTAACTATCTATTTTAGGATAGGTAGTAGTAGACAGCAAGGGCTTTATCTCTATGCGATCGCAAAGACGGCGCCAGAAATATAATATAAATTATAATTCGCGGTCTAACACTATTTTAGCTAGGTAACCTTTCTTATACTATATATACTTAATAAAAGCCTATATATAGGTCTCTACATCTAAGAATATAAGCGACACAAATTTTTTCTTTTTAGATAATTAGTTAACTATAACTATAATGTGATAATAGTCGCAACTATAATAGTGTGACTTTAGCAGGGGCGAGATAAAGTTAACTAATACACTAGTCTAGTAGGAGTCTAGAATAGGCAGTGGGTAAAGCAGCCTATACTTACCTTCTCGCTTTAACTTTAACCTAGAGTAGGTTAAGCAGTTCTTTATATATTTAGTAATAGTGTCTATACTATTAGGCTAGTAGTAATAGTGTAATAGCTTATAAAATGTCTCATACTTACCACTATATCCTCTAGGCATAGTGTTATAATAAAGCTTAATAATAGACATACAAAGTTCGTTATTAAAAGAAACAAACAATTTGTCACGTATATACACAAAGCCATTATTAATTTTAATATCTTAGAGTTTTAGGCAGATACCTTTCTTATAGTATATATTATATAGCAACTAATAAGCACTATCTATCTTGGCTTTAACTATCCTCTATATAACTTTATCTATTACAGTAGCGTCGTATGCTTACTATATAATATCTACACTAGCGTTAAGACTATCTTAAGCGGAGGCTTTATCCTAACTATTAGACGTAATAACCTTCTCGCTAAGCGTATACATTATATAAGCGAGGTCTGCAACCTCTATTACTAGAAATTCTATAAGAATCTAGGCTAGGTATATAGCGTGCTGCGATCCGCTGTTATAATCCAAATGGGCCTTATTAACTTTCTCTAATAAAATAGTTTATTATTAGTGCTAAATGCGATTATTGTCCACACTCTTTAGTACGTTACCTAGTTATTAGGTAATAGTATTAGGCTTAGTCCCTTGTCTGCTAGGCCAGTACTTAATAACAAAGTTAAATTCTGCTAAGAACTTAGCCTAACAAGCTTATTTGCGATTAAGTTACTTTGTTATTATAAAGTACTCTAAGGCTTTGTAATTAGAAAAGACCTCTATAGGGTCTATAGTACTAGCTAATTTAGGTCTCTATTCTTTAAAGGCGCGAATAATTATTATTAACTCCTTATTATAGATAGAATAGTTAATCTTCGCGGGCTTTATCTTTATTAAAAAGAAGGCGACAGGCTGCAACATACTATTGGGTTAATACTGCGATACGATGCTAGCGACAACCTAGTCAGACGCGTTCGTCTTAATAATTAAGCGTAACTTCGAGTTAAAATGCGTAAGCATTAGCGTGTTAATAAAGGCTCTCTTAAGGGCTTTAAAAGCTATTTTGGCGGTTTTAGTAAGATTAATTTTATCTACCACCTCCTTTATTAGCTTAATTAATAGGTAGGCTAGTATTAAGAAACAGTGTATAAATTGCTAATAGAAGTTAGCGAATCTAATAAAGGCTTATATGTCCTTTATAGTCTAGGAATTAATTTACTCTAATATAGTGTTAATTCTTTCTAGATCTATTGCTAGTCCTTCTATTAATAGAATTATTTCTAGGTACTTAACCTTCTTAACTAAGAACTCGCACTTATAAACGTCTAAGAATAGATTAGTATCTTTAAGTGCGTTAAGAACTATAAAGCAATACCTCTTATAGTCCTCTTTATTTTCGCTATATACAAGGACGTTGTCTAAGTAAGCTAAGTAATAGTTATCTAAATATTCTCTAAGGACGTAATTAATATACTATTAAAAGGTACCTAGTGTATTATATAACCTAAAGGGCATAATAATATATTTAAATAATCTAAAGTATGTTAGGAACGCCGTTTTGTATTAATTGCCCTTCTTAATAAGGATCTTGTTAAACGCAGCAATAATATTAAATTTTAAGAACATTCTTACCTTGTTAAGTTATGCCAAAGTCTCTTTAATTTTAGGCGGCATATTGCGATTTTTAATTATAATCTTATTAAGTTTGCGATAATTAATATAGACCCGCAAACCTTCTCTAGGCTTCCTTACTACTAGCAGCAGAGTAGTATAGAGTAAATTGCTTTCTTAAATATAATCCTTATAAAGCTCCTCTTATATATAAGCTTTAATAGCTTCTATTTCCTCTTAAGATAATCTAAAAGCGCGCTAGAATGTTAGCTCTACGCCTTCTTTAAGTGGTATCTTATAATCTAAGCCCTTATAGGGCGGAGGCATATTCTTAGCTAACTTGGGATCCTATAGGTTAATAATTAAGTAATAGGCCTTTGGGATTAATTTCTTTAACTTCTTTACTAAGGGTAGTGTCTTGCCTAGTTTGTTATAAAACTTCTTAAAGTTCTTATATAAGGCGGCAGCGATATTTATAAAGAAGGCCATCGCCACTAAGTATTTATTTAACTTCTTAGAGTGCTCTTTATATTTGTCCTAATTCTTAGAACAGATTTAGGCGATAGAGTTGGGGTTACGTTACGCGAACGCTATTGCCACTTTAGCAGAGATTAGCGCAATTTCTATATTATTCTTTATCTTTACTATAGGTTAGGTTGTCTTAGCATAACTCTTACTATAATAATTATAAGTAATCTTAACTAATAGATTACTGTGTAAATAGTTATAGTGACAGTAATTAGACTTAAATATTATGGATTGTTCTAACTACTTTATAGTAGAGTTGTGAGTCTTAAGCCATAGTTAACTAATAATAAGATTAAAACTAATAATGTCTATGACCTAGTACTAGTCCTTGCTGCTGTGGCCTCTAATATCGATTCTTACCTTGGCCATATTGCTTATAGAGCCAACAATCTTTCTATCCGCTAACTTAAGTAATATAGGGCTCTTAGTAGGAACTATTATTAGTTTGTGCTGTTACGCAAAGGCTGCGCTTACTACTTATCTAGTATATCTACTATTAGGGAGTAGCGTGGCTTTAATAGAAGCCTTCTAGGGCAGAATAATATTATATCTTACCTTTATTTGTAAGCTATATAGTAGTTAATCTAGAGGCTTAGGTTCTAGTAGACAGTCTATTGCATTAACTATAGTAAACGCAACTATGTCTTCTAGTCTATAAGTGTTCTTATATAACTTACTTAATAATGCAAGCGACAACTATACGCTTAGTTAACTTACTAGCGTGTTAGAGCGGCATCTCTTAAGGGTGGCAGCAACCTCCTTATGCGCTAGTAAGGGTTCCTAAAGGCAATTGTCTATAGAAACTACTCTTTTCCTAAGCCCGCGTTAGTTAGGTTTACAAGTTTAAGATTAATAAGGTCCGCGGCATTAAGAAGCTTATAGTAGAAAGGTAACTTTGTCTAGCTCTTATAAGGAGTATTTGCGTCCTTAGGGTTATGTCCTAGCTTTAGACAGCGGGCGCACTATCCCTTCTTAACAATAAAATAGAATTTGTTGGCGGCTTACTAGTACTTATCTTTACTATATTTCTTATTAATATTAGCTTCTTCGCCACTGCTATTGCTATAAGAGCAGTTATTAGAGTTCTTCTAGCTGTCCTTATCTTTGTCTTTACTAGTGGCCTTATTATCTCTATCTCTACTACTAAAGGCGGCGGCCATACTTGTCTTAACCACTTAAAGACGATTTATAAAGTCAGCCCAATTCTTATTACCTTAGGTGCTATAGGAAGCGGGGCCTTAAAACCGCGAATTAAGGTTTATTAGAGCTTGGAACTTCTTAGACATTAGATCTAGTTTAGCGCAGAACGCGACGTTATTGAATTGGCTTAACCACTAACCCAAAGTCTTCTTATTACCTTATTTAACTATACTGTTAGCCAGCTTAGACATTGCGTTGCCTTGTTTATTAATAATACTAAATAACTCCTCTAAGTTATTGTATAACTACTGGCACGTCTTATACTTATTATCTAAGTTTGGCAATAACTAATTCTTAATAGCTTAATAAGCTATCTTGTCTATATGCTTATAGAAATATTTAATCTTTGTCTATTTATTAGTAAACTAGTTAAAGAAGCAATTAAACTTAGTTTTCGCTAACGTAATCTATTTCTCTAGGTCCTCTATATCTTTATTACTAAACGTCTTAATATTAGGGTATTAAAGGTTAGAGCGACGCGTTATAGTACTAGTCTTGCTAACTATAAAGGTGGAAGTGCCCTAGCGAGCATGTTAAAGGTTGCATTTACCTTTACTATTAGAACTACTGCTATTGCTACTATTATTACCTCTGTTATTAGAGATATTAAGATTAGTGGCCCGCTGCTTACAGGGCTTTGTCTTTTTTTATACTAGTCCTTTTAACCTACTTATATAAGAAGCTTCTAGTTAAGGGCCTTAGTAGTGTTAGCGCGCTAAGTGGCCTTATTATATTGTTAGCGCGCGGTATTACAGTCCTTATAGAGGCGCGCGACTATAGCTCTAGCCTTATCTAACTAGGCATCCTTATCTTATAACTTATAGCTAAGTTTGCGGACAGCCTAGCTTTCCATCTTAAGCGATTATTGTAACTTGTTAAGCGCAGCTTTAGATAGACTTAATTGTTCCGCCGCTATCGCTAGGTCTAATTATAATAATAGGTCTCGCTATAAGTACTTAATAATAGTGTTAAACTATTTCTATAAATAAAGTAGAATCTTAGTAGTAAGATTCTTAATTATAGCAATCTTATAAATAAGGGTATTCTTATAAGGTACTCTATTACTATGGGTGTTATAGAATAGAACAAGTACCTCTTTAATAGTATTCTTATCTTTTTTATCTATAACTACTTATATAATATTATTTATAATCTTCTTATAGATTCTTATCAAGATATAGCGGGCAGTGGCGAAGTTGTACTTATCGTCTACTATAGTTTATTCCTATAACTCCTACACGTAAGGGCGGGGTTACTAGTTATCTTATTTCTTTACTTCTTCTAACTTATAACCTTCCTCTATAAAGGCTAACTTCGACTTGCTACTACTATAAGGCAGACCGCCCAAAGCGAAGGATATCTTTATTAGGTTTAGTAGTAAGCTTATTAGTGTACGTAAGGTATAGCGGCCACTAAGAGATCTACTACTAAGAGATCTAAAAAATCCGCGCATAGACTTCGCTAGTGCTGCGTAGAAAGTATTGTTAAGATCGCTATTATCCTTTTTATTATTACTATTAAATAAGTAATTGCGCGTAGGTTAAGTGCCGTTATTCGCAATAGTTAATATAGACACTTGCTACTAACTAGGGTCCTAAGTTGCAGAGACTTCTACGGCCTTAGGCTTACTAGCATTCTTGTAGCTAGAATCTTCTCTACTAAGCTATACTATTATTCTAAATCTATATATTAATTAAATAAGTAAGGTGGGTCTTACGAACTAATCTCTGTAGGCTTACTAACTTACCTAGTCTCCTATGCTAAGGAGACTCTAAAGGTTAATACGTAGATTGTATTAGGGAGCTTAGATAACTAATAATTAAAAAAGTTAATATTAATAGAATCTATATATGTGTGCCAGCCAAAGATGCTAGCTAAGCTTATAAGGCGCGCGAGGCGTGCTAAGAATACGCTAGTACCTAATCGGGACTAGCGCCAGGAAAACCTCGGTAGTCGGCATAAGGTAACTCCGACCTGGTTCTATAACACCTAGCTATTAAGCTATTATAGTAATTAAGGTACTTTAGAAACTATTAGTAGTATATATACTTATTCTAGATTTTCTATATCTTATTCTATATAACTATTAGTATATAACTATAATAAATAGCTATATTTATAATATCTTATATACTATAAGCTTTTGCAAAGAATCTAATATTATTATATAATTAGATAAGAAACCTTTCTTCCTATCTATCTTTAAGTAATACTTGCGCAACTTCTTTTATCCTATCTTAGTTATAGCCTATATAGCTTCTAGCTATCTAATATTATTTAACTATTTAATAAGCTTATTATTTATCTTATCTAGGAAATTAAAGAGCTAGTTATATATAAGCTAGATATATAGGATCTAGGGTTTCTAGTTCTTACTTAGAAAGGTTATAGCCTCCTTAAACTTTTAGAGTATAGAGATAATTAACTTAAGATATAACTATTCTAGGGCTAATAGTTAAAGTTTCTTAAGATCTTTAAAGTCTGCCTTTATAGTATTATTATAGGTAAAAGTATTTAATCTTCTAATTATCTTTATTATAATCTTCTTCTCTAGATATATATTAATATTTGCCTAAAGCTTTAGTGCGCGCTTATACATATTTTTATTATTATTATTAGGCTATTCTTACTAAGAGTGATCTTAGCTGGCTATATTATATACGCTTAGTTATTAATTACATAGTATTATTTTAGTGCATTATATCTATATTAAATATCTTTATTATGTAGAGATTCTAACTAAGATTAAGTCCGCACTATATATAGAGAGAAGTAAAATAGAAGGCACTAAAACCTAGTACCTAGTATATAGTAGTAGTAACAAAATATATATAAAATAACAATAATTTTTTATTAACTTTCTTTATAGCAGTATTATTAATAGTAGTTAATAAATAGTCTACTATCTAGCATAACTAAGTTATATATTATCTCTTAACTAGTAAACTATTAGAGAGCTATAGTAAACTATAGAGTTATAACTATAAAAGTAGTATAGGCAATAGAATAGTAAAACTATAGTTTGCTATACGCATAGTATATAAGTCTTTTATAATATTAGCAATGCCTAGTATACTAAATCTTTATCTTTAATATATAACTACTACTATTATTTTTTAAATCTAGCTTTTTATCTATTATATCTAGCAACGTAACACTATTCTAGCGTCCTAAGTATACTACTTCTACCTAGGGCAATATAGCTATAGTAGAGTTCTAAGAGTATATAGAGGATTAGCTAGGCAAAGTTAAGAATAATTTCTAGAAATTTAGCAATCTTATATAGTAAGTAGGGTTATTAAAGAGGCCTTTTAATCTTAGTATCTTTAACAATACCTAGACCTACCTATTTGGGCCCTATTAGCTAGTTTTATAACTCTATATTCTAGTGTACAAAGCACTCCTCTAGTACCAAATAAGAGAGGATTAGGTTAGGCCTTTATACTATAATAATAAGGTAATATAGAAATTTTACTAGAGAAGCTTAAAGATAAGGACTAGTAAAGTTATAGTATAGGGTAGCTACTAGATAAAAAGTAATAGTTTCTTAGGAACTATAAAAGTGTAAAAGCGTAGTAGTAGCATAAGAAGCTTATTAAGATAGTAGTAATTATCTAGGCTACTATTAAGATAGGGGACTATAAGCGATAAGAGTAAAGGTAAGCGGCGGCGGCGGGAGCATAGGGGCGATGGGCAGCGACGGCGAGGTTCTAGGTAGCGGTATACGGCCTAATCGCTAGTTGCGAGGGGAGATCTACTATTAAAGAGTAATAAAATAGTTAGATTAGTTGCTATTGTAATTATTATTGTTATTATTGCAATAAAAATATTATTAAAGAAATTATTAATTATATAACATAGTAGTTAGTTAAATAGCCAGCCGCACTATACCTATATATATATTAGTAACTACTCTATACTTATAAGCTATAAGTATATATAACGCGTTACTATAAATAGAACTATTAACTATTAACTAGCTCTCTATAAGTCTATACTATAGGTTTAAATACCTAGTAACACTTACTTATTATATTCTCTACCTTCTCTCTTTACTATATTAGAATTACTTTAGAAGTTAACGCGCCCTACCTTTACGCCTACTAGGGCAATTAAGCTAAAGGGTGTACGTATTATTAAAGTAGTAGTACTATAATATACTAAAACGCTAAAAGGCATATTTAAAAAGATAGGTATATAGCATCTAAAAGGCCTACTAGATCTATACTAGGTATAGATAGATCTCTATATTATCTAGCTTAAGAAGGTTAGCCTATAGTTACTATATAAGTAATTATATAATAGTAATAGTCTAGCGTATATAGCCTATATAGTAGAGCTTTAAAACTTTTGCCTACTAAAGAAGTACCTTTAGAATAACTATAACTATAATCTTACTATATATTACTATGCGTGGTTAGCTACTATTAAAGAGAATAATAAAAAGAGGTACACGTACTAGTACCTCTATTTTATTACCATTTACATCACTATATAGATATGCTAATAATAATAATAATAATAATAAAATAACGCAAACTAAGTTCTTTAAAAGAATAGGTAATAAAAGAGACAAAAGAAGTGTGCGTATGGCGACGCTACGCGATGCAGAGTAACCTAAGAGCAATTACTTTTAGATTATAGATAATTGCTTCTTTAGTAGTATATCGCTTTATATAATAAGATATTGCTTAAATCGCTATAGTAACTAGTTAATTATAATATAAATAGCATAGGGCTATGTGCTAGTTAGTCTATAATAACTTTTTATAATAACTTTCTATAATAACTTTCTATAATAACTTTCTATAATAACTTTCTATAATAACTTTCTATAATAACTTTCTATAATAACTTTCTATAATAATAGCTAATATACTTTATAAAGAAAATATAGGATAGATATTTATGCCTAGATTGTGTTTATATATTGTCACTATAGCGTCTCTTTAAAGTTAAAATTAATAGGAGCTAATAACTTAAAGTAATATATAATATCTTAAACTGCAAAGTTAATAATATAAGTAAGATATAGAATTATGTTCTCTTTTTAGTTCTAGGTAATATTCTCCTCTAATAGTTTGTGCTAAACGCTCTAAGCTAAGGTGCTATTATTACTAGCATTATTATATATAATTACTAGAAGCTTCTACATAATTTCTATATCCTTAAGGACCTATAGTACCTCTAATACTATTAATACTTTAGTATAGCTACAATGTATTAGTATAAAGTTTAGCAGCTTCTCTTTAAGCTGCTAAGTATTATTATTATAGTAACTATTAATAGCTAGAAATCTAAGATAATTATCTGTACACTATAGATTAAGTAAAATAGAAAGTCTAGTTACCCTACTAATATTACTAAGGATAGCTACCTTAGCAGTGTTAAATTTATTTAGGAATATTTAGTAGAATCTATATTAGCTAGTTATTACAGCGTTAGGCCTAAGGAAATAAAGAAGGCGTTAAAATGATAGTTGCTCTACTATTTAGAAGGACTAGATATTACTAATTACTACTTATATAAGTTTAGTTTTAAATGCCTATAGAGAGTATATAGGATATAAAATAGCTATTTACTTTTCTTTATACCAAGGAGTAAAAGTCCTTTTATAAATAGGCTTATTCTACTATATATATATATTTAGGACCTTTTATAATTAATAACGTATTTAGTACTAATTAGCTAGGTACTAGTAAAGTTAACACTTAGATATTATAGTGTATAGCTGTAGTTAAGAAAGAATATATATAAATAACTAGAGGAGTACTCTACGCCTTCCTAGAATATAGTCTAGATAATACCTATATAAAGGTAAGAGTTCTAATATAAGTTATAGGTTTATTTATCTTCAGCCTATTAAGTATTAGACTACTACGCGTCCTATATAGCAAATATCTTTTTCCTATCTTTAACTCTTAAAAGTTTAAATGGAAATATTAGATAAGATAAATTATTCTACTTCCTAACCTATTAGCCTATAGGGCTAGAATTCTATATTTAAGAAAAGCATCTAATAGTAAAGCATCTAGTTTATTAATATAGGGCTATATATTAATTTCGAAAGTAAGTATAATATTTAATATAGCACTTAAGGATAATAGTATAATAACAAGATTTAATAACTAGTTAAATAGTTATTTAAGAGGATAGTAGTTTAAGAAGAAAATAAAATAAACTAAATTCTATAATATTAACTATAGTAGTATTTAACTAATATTAAGATTAGCTAAAAATAGTGTATAGCGTATACTGTGTTAATAATAAGTTAGTTTTAAATCTAAACTAGTATATAGCCCTTTGTTATAAAGTTAATTTTAGGTAGCAATTAGCTTATTACTATAGTATTATAGATAGTATTCTTAGTAACTAGTATATAATTATTAGCTATAATAATTAGCTATAGTAAAACTATAACTTTAGCTTATTTTATTCTATACGCTAATTATTATTTAAAATCTCCTTAGCACCTAGGCCCCCCTTATTGTCTAAAATCTTCTTAGCACCTAAGCCCCCCTTATTGTCTAAAACCTTCTTAGCACCTAAGCCCCCCTTATTATCTAAACTCCTCTTAGTATCGAAGCCCCTAAAGTCTAAGAAACTCTTAAAGTCTATATCCTTATTTATAATATTAGAGTTGTACCTATTTAGCAGCTTTTAGAAATAAGCCTTAAGGTCCTTTTTATTATTCTTAATTTCTTTTTACACTTTTTATTATTATTTCTCTTAATATATATATTGTTACTATTAAGTATACTATTCTTACTATAGTTAATAAGGTTAGTAGAAGGACTAGACTTGTAGCAACTAACAATTATTAGTAAAGATATATAATAAATAAGTATAATAAACTTATAACTATTTCTTATTAGTAACTATTACAAGCTCTTTAGTAGTTAGATCTATATTGTCCATACTATTATATAAGTCCTTTTACTCTTTCTTATTAGTCTTACTCTTAAAGCTATTAGCCTTAAGCTTTTTTAGGCCTGCCTTATATATATTACGTAAGAGCTTCTTATGTATACTACTATAACTAAAGATTTATAGAAGAGAAATATTACAGACCTTCTAGTATATAGTACAACGCTATAAGAGAAAGCTGTAGATGTGCTAAAAATGTATTAAAAAAGGTAAAGCTTAAAGACAGGTTGGGCTAGGAATAGCACGTACAAATCGACCCCTTATACTAATAAGGTAGTCGATTATAGTATACTATAGTCTATAGATACTAAAGTTCAAGTTAAAAATAATAATATAACGTAGCTGCCTGCGCATAAAGTATAAAAATTCACAACTAAATTAAGTGTTTATCTACTCTTACACACAGAGTATATTATTATGTAAGACCTAAAGGTCACTATCCGCTAAAGTACTAATAGCCTTTTCTTAACCAAATAATGCGCTTTCTATAAAGTAGGCGGTTACGCGCCTATACATATACAATAAGAAGAATAATAATAAGAAGAATAATAATAAGAAGGATAACAATAAGAAGGATAATAATAAGAAGAATAACACTAACTAAAACATCTAGAGTTAGTATTGCAAAAGTTAAACGTCTTCTAATATTACTAATAGTATAGCCACATAATATAAGTTATATAGCAAATAGATTACTATAGCTAGTCTATCTTATTGCGGTATTAGTAAATACCTAGGTGCTTTAGGGGCTATAGATTTTAACCTATAGCTCTCTCTCTACTATTTTAGCAGTCTAGTCCTTAGCCATATTATAAATAACCTAAACTAGAGCTATTTTAAAAAGTAATAGACTAGATTTACTAAAGGTTGTTAGAGATATATAAATCATAAGACGCTACTATTTAGTCTAGAGGTTCTAGAGAGTTATTATACTAACAAATTCTACTAGGAATAGGTAATAGAAATATAGCAGATATATAAATACGCGCTTATACTATAGGACTTCTATAGATAATAGGTAGAGTAAGGTTAATACTAGAAGTATTAGAGTGCTATTTAGTATTAGAAGTGGGCAGCGCGCGCAATTTGTTATATATTACGGTAGTAGTAGCATGTATATTTAGGGGTTCTAAGTAGTTAATTGTCTAGTAACGCTGCAAAAGGTTAAAAGGTAGGTGTTAATTATCTAGTAACACAGTAGGTAAGTAGGTGAGTAGAATATTATTATTATAGAGTTAGTTAACTTAGAAGCTAGAGGAAGATATTAGAAAAACTTTAACGCGCTTTAGTCCTAGGGCTTAGCGCTCATATATAACGTTATATTATATAATATTATGTAAGCGCCATAATGCAATAAAAAAACGCAGTAATTAAACATAGTAAGGCCACTTAAAAACTAAATAAGTGAAGGTAGTTTATACTCTTGCCTAGGAGAAATAGCTAAAGATTAATTTACCTATGCAACTTTATAGTATAAAAGGACCTTCTCCTTACTAGTAATAATTGTACGCTTAGCTAAGACTACTTAGTAGGTCCTTAAATTAACTTTATTCTTAACTTTATTCTACTTCTTATATATAGCTATTAGTTTTGCCTCTAACTAGTTGCCTACTTCTTATTAATTAACTAATATATAATAATAGGATATAATAATATATTACTTTTTAATTATTAAAGTAGAACTATATAAGCTTTTCTTTTTTATATAAACTATTAATACTTTTGCGCTTTAAAGAGTAGTTAGTAGTCTTTATTATTATAAAGCTTCTTTTTAAGCTAATATTATATAGCTTAATTAGCTAATCTAGTAAAGTCTAGTGTCTTTTCTTCTTTACTATAGATTGTATTGCAAAACCTCTATATAATAGTATAGGTGCTATTACTAAGTGCACCTTTAAATAGCACTTTATAGTTAGTAGGACCACCTTTCTAAGAGCTACCGTATCTATAATATAAAAGAATAGTGCTAATCTTTTTATTTCTAAATATAAAGCCCTATTTATATTAGTATATAGTATAATAAAAGGCTATAATTACTAGGTACCTTAGTAAGATCCTCCTACTAATTACGCTTAAAATTTGCTAGAATCTATAGGCTACTACTTAGAAGGTCCTTTAGCATATTAGGAGACTCTTTTTTAATAAACGCTATAGTATAGAGTGTAATAATAGCATATAATAATTATAGTTAATATTATAAGAATAATAAAAATATTATTATTATAGAAAGTAGCTATAGGAGCCTATACGTATAAGTAAGACGCTAATAATACTAGTATATTTTCTTTACTTACCTTACTACCTACTTAGCTACTCTACCTTACTACACTTCTAGCTACTTTTTTTAATACTCTATAGCCTTAACTACTATATAACCTTAATTTCTAAGATAATAGTACGCACGGACTATCTAGATACTCTAAACTAGTTACTAAAACTATGCAAAAGCGTCTTATAAAATACTACCTACTACACTAAAAAGAAAGCACTACGAGAAGCTACGTAGTATATTATTATTATAGCTATTTATTATATATATATTCTAATAATATATAGCTATTATACTTAGAGAAATTAAAAAGTACTAAAAGAGTATTTAGTCCTTATTAGAAAAATACTATTCTACTACTTTATTAAAGAAATAGCGCAAAATAATAATAAGAAAGATTTGCGCTTCTAGTCTACTATGCTAGCTACTCTCTAAGAGGTAATAGAGGCTTTTATAGTTAGAATATTTAAAAGTATTTCTTTATAACACTCTACTCCTACTATAACATAAATACTAATACTTCTAAATACTAATACTTCTAAATACTAATACTTCTAAATACTAATACGTCTAAATACTAATACTTCTAAATACTAATACTTCTAAATACTAATATTAACGCTATTCATATAAAATAAATTACTATATAGGCTAAGAATATATAGCTAGCAAATAGGTACTATAAGAAGTATATAGATACTAGGTAAATAGTAAAACACTTAGTTAGATTTAGAATAGCTAGGCGCTTAGTTAAGTTTAATATATATATTTAACACTAAAGCTGTACTTTTACTATAATAAGTAAATATAACAATTACTACTATAATAGTAAGGGCCTTTTTATAGTAATTTACTATAAAAATTATATATAACTAATAAAAATATAATTAATTAGACTTAATATAATCCAGTCTATGCAACCCTAACCTAACCTATAGCCTATACAATCCTAACCTAATCTATACCTATTACTAGCGCAAAATCTATAGGTAGAGGTTAGGTTAGAGTTAGAGTCTTACGTAAGGGAACCTAACTCCAATCTAATCTATACCTATTTGCCAGCCTATTATGCGTTAATCTTAGCGCTCTTATTAAGTAGCAGCTTTATAATCGCCTTATAGCCTTTAAGTAAAGCTACCTAGAGTGTATTGCTATATAGTCCACTTTACACATTAATATTAGCGCTCTTATTAACTAGCAGCTTTATAATTATCTTATAGCCTTCTTCTAAAGTCGCCTAGAGTGTGTTACTATAGTATCTACCTTGCGCGTTAATTTTAGCGCGCTTATTAAGTAGTAGCTTTATAATTACCTTTTAGCCTTTAAGTAAAGCCGCCTAGAGTGTATTATTATATAGTCTACTCTATATATTAATATTAGCGCCCTTATTAACTAGTAGTTTTATAATTGCCTTATAGCCTCTATATAAAACTACCTAAAGTGTATTACTATAGTCTCTATCCTATATAGTAATATTAGCGCTCTTATTAAGTAGCAGCTTTATAATCGCCTTTTAGCCTCTAAATAAAGCTGCCTAGAGTGCGTTACTATAGTCTTTATTAATATTATCTTTTTAATATCGTTATTATTAATATTGTCTTTATTATCTTTCTTTTTATTATCTTTATCTTTATTCTCCTTATATACATTCTGCTTATTTATATTAGCACTCTTATTAAGTAGCAGCTTTGTAATTACCTTGTAGCCTTTAAGTAAAGCCGCCTAGAGTGCATTACTAAAGTATCCACTATACGTAGTAATTTTAGCGCCTTTATTAAGTAGTAGCTTTATAATTACCTTATTACCTCTAGATAAAGCCGCTTAGAGTGTATTGCTGTAGAATTTATCCTATGTGTTAATCTTAGTATCCTTATTAACTAGTAGCTTTAAAATTACCTTATAACCTTTAAGTAATACTGCCTAAAGTGTATTACTATATTCTTTACTCTATATATTAATATTAGCATCCTTATTAACTAGCAGCTTTATAATTATCTTATAGTCTTTAAGTAAGACCGTCTAAAGTACGTTACTATAGAATCTATCCTACGCGTTAATATTAGCGCCGTTCTTAAGTAATAGCTTTGCTATTCTATAATATCTGTTTTTTACTATAAGATATAATAAAGTCTAGCTATAGCTATCTTTTTTTCTAATATAGTTACTCTCTCTTATCCTTAATTTAGGAGTATAGCCTCTAGTGTAACTAATAATCCAAATTGCGCTATAAGATATAATCCTATACTATACTCAGGATATTACTGGCTATAGCCCCTATACTTATATATTAGAGCTAATAATACCTATATAGTGCTTAAGACTAAGAAGCTATTAGAAAGAAATAAGTAGGCTAACGCATATAAATTGCCTTCTACTATTATTATATACTCTTCCTAATACTTAGTAGTATAGTTTAGAAACGTACTTTTCTAAAGCCTCTTTTTAAACTCTTTATTAGAGAAGCAGCTACCTATTTTAAATAGATTAAATAATAGATAGGTAAGGCATATTAAGGTAATATATAGTAAAGCGCCTAAATACTATATAATTCTAATATACTTAAAGTACTCTTACGTAGTATAGTATATTAGATAAATAATAGCGCTTTTCTAATTAACTATAATAGGACTAGTATACATAGATAGCAAGTTCTTAATATCTAGTATATTTTCTAGATTAAGCTCTACTTTATTAAGCTCTACTACTAGAGTATAGTATAACTTAGCTATAGTAAGTAGCCTCCTTACGTATATAATCTATAATAGGACTTTCTTAGCTAGTTTATAGTAGCTAACTAACTAGCTCTTAATTCTTTATAGAGCGTCTTAGTATGTATTATTAAGCGCGGCTAAGCCTTTTAAGAGGTTAGCTAGTGTCGCCTTAACTTTTTTTACTATTATCTTATTTAATAGAGAATTAATATATAAGTAAGTAAGAAGAAACCTAAAAACTTATAAGTCTGTATTATATTACAGACTAGACAAATAACTAATATACTATCTACTCATTTTAGAATTTTCTCTTCTACTATTTTCTATAGTGTAGGGTTACACTAAATATACTTAGGTAGTTAGTAAGTCTAGGCAGCTACAAATCGTCATACGTCTTTATTACTAGTCTAAATATTAAATCTTACTACTTTTTAAAATTTAACTTTAATCTCTAGTATAAACTATAAAATTACTATAAGGCAAATATCTTGCCCTACTTGCAACTCTTAGAGTTTAGTTAGAAACTAGTAATAAGGGCTATTACTATTGTAACACTTATCTAGAGTATTAACTATAATATAAATAATTAAGTACTTTGCAAGTACTTCTTAGAGGATGCTAATAATTTTCTTAAGTAATAGCTTTATTCCTTAGTTAGTATGCTACTTATATAACTACTCTATAGACTCTACTACTAATAGTTAACTCTATACTAGCTGCTTAACAATAGCTGCTAGTGTACTAAAGATATTCTACTTTTTTTATACTTTATAGTTATAGTATATATACGCAACTCTAATTAAGCTGCTTTATATTAACTTTAGTAGGTAGTTAATTATAATAGTGGCTACTATAGTTTTACTAGCGCTAGGAATTCCTAGGCAAAAAAGAGTGCCCTTTAGCTTACTAAGCTACCTTCCTAACTTAGATGCGTTAAAAACTACTAGCCTATCCTCTCCTATCTATAATATATAATATCTAATTACTAAGTAGGGTAATTAGTAGGCAAGATCTATTCTACTATCTTACTATACTTTGTATTTATTTAATTTTACTAAATCTTATCTACTTTAGACTAAATAGTAGATATATATATCTAGATAAAGTTAGTATTATCTTTAATAGCTTAAGATAGTTTACTTATATATATAAGTAATATTATCTTATAGTGTGCCTATAAAAGCTTATAAGTAGCCTATTTATATTATAATTTCTACTAGCGTTTTTAAGCGCTCTATTTAATCTAATATACTAGTAATCTTCTCCTTTTTAGACTTTTATATAAGCATCTTGCCTACTTTTTTTAGTCTATCTCTATCTATTATTTTAGCCTATAGTACTTCTAGCGCCTATTTAAACTAGTTAAGTAGTTTGTTCTTAATATTAAGGGCTTAAATAGTAGTGTACTATAGTGCATTAGCGCTTTCCTTCTTAAGATAGAACTTTAAGTTAAGAAGGAGGCTATATATATTTAAGGCCTTAATAGCGTACTTTGCACAAACTTTTAAAGCATCTTTAATATTATTTAGGTACCTAAGGACTATAGCTAAGAGCTAGAGAACTATAATAATACTAGCTATAACGCTAAGCAGATCTATATCTAAATAAAATTAACTAACAAAGTAAATATAAATAGAAGAGCTTCTGAAGAGGAGCGTAGCATCGTATAGGCAGTAAAGATGTAAGCGCCCAGGCTGAGGGGTTGCTGCAGCAAGGCTGAACAAGGCTGTGCTTTCGTTTAGTGATGAGCGCAGATGACACGGACGTCTAACGTACTTCTGTTGCCTGCTACGCCAAGTCGGTATCATGTGATTTGTAGAGGAAGGATGACTAACGTAGAAACAAAGCCTACATAAGAGCCGTGAACTTAGGCTTCTCTAGAAACTCTTCCCTCTTTGCCGTATCTTTAAGAAAATCTTTATCCTATGAGCTCAAGGAGAACGAATATGAATCGTAGCTCTCTAAGCTAAGAAGCGGCTTGATGGATGCATTGCAAAACGCTCTCTGTCCACCTTCTGTTGGCGATACGAGCAAGACCAGAACCAAGAAGAGATGCGTGCTCTTGTCCTGTACGTCGCCAAATGCTTCACGAGCAGTATCGTTTCGCCACTTTGATGATTTTTTTGCGACCTGACGTTCGGCCCAGAGAATCTTAAGTCGATGCCGCAAGATCTTTCGATCCTGAGTCTCCAAGCCATTATTCCTCAACCGCTCGGCCGTATTAGCGATACGGGTTGAGAATACTTCGAAATCTATAAAGTAGAAACGTTATCAAGCTCGATCGGAGGTGATGGGAACGAGGATGAGACCCAAATGAGATGAGACCCAAATGAGATAAGAAAATGAGATGAGAAGAAAATGAGACGAGATAAGACGAATGAGGCCTGCGCTACGTGTTAACTTATGATTGGCTGCCTACGAGTATGGCTGCCTTTCAAGCGTAGCCGCAGCCGCATTCGGTGTCCCCCGCGCCAAAATTTGGCTCTTGTTACGATATGGACAAGCGCCAGTCTGGTAACGCCAAGCAGCTACGTCGGCCGCTCATTGTCTGTATTGAATGGCGGTAAGTCGCATAAAATCGGTGCGTGAGCGATGCTCCGATGCCCAGCTCTGCAGGGCGGGATGGCTTCGGGTGACGGTGGCTCTACTGCAACCTTCGGCCCGTGCGAATAGGATGGGTTGCAGCCCGTGTGCAGGCTAATGCCACCGGAATACATTCGAGGGTTATCTGAAAGATAAATAGAACACGATTTCCTACTCATCGTTAGAAGCATCTCAAGTCTTTGCTTGCCATACTGCCCTCACAACCTGAATCAAGAGAGCTTATTCCTGCTCTTCTACGTAAGCGACCTTCTTTTGTGAAGTCCCTTTCGTCTACTAACATTTTAAGCTCTGAAGATCATTCAACATGGCGGCAACAATCGCTAGCGGACCCATCGACTACGAGACTTGCCTGCAAGTTCAACAACGTATCTGGTGCAGAGAAATGCGAGAAGTGCGGAGCAGGTCTTACAGGAGGTACCCAGAAGCACCAAACGGTACAGGAGCCATTACAAGTATGATTACCATAGTGCTAAATTCTACTATTTTAGCCTTGATCGAGAATGATACAGGTAACGGAAGATCGTATGAATTGGGTATGAATTGAATCATTTTCCAATTGCCTTTCTCCACGCTTGATATTGTTCCATATCCGACGAAAGCCCTTCATGTTCCAGAGTGCTTGCCAACAGAACTGCCCAAGCCCGCTTTTCTGCTCCGCGAAGAAAGAAACCAGCAGAGACGAGTGGCTTCGTGCCTAGCCAGAACGTCGGATAGAATGCAGCAGACTCCCAGTCAATGATTCCAACAATGCTCCCATCCTCTGTCACTATAATATTTGATAGTCCAAGGTCTGCATAGTAGAAATTGAATAAGTCTCTATGGCCCTCGAAGTCTAGAGAGTCTAAGAGATAAGACTGTAGTTGATTGGAGGGATAGGGACCCAAAGTCTGGGGCTTCCACGAAGGTTCTAAGTCTAGAGGGAGGGCAGTTAAGAAGGGTTCTAGAACACCCTTTCCATTTACAGTTATTAGCATTTTTAATGTTAATAAAGCTAGTGTACTACAAAATTGCGTAATTGTGTCTGTAATTTGCATGCGTTAATTAGCAGACAGTAATCCCTATGCCTAATCTAGTGTCTGTCCTTCTAAGGCTTTTAAAACTAAAAAGGAACAGTTCCAGCTAACATCTACCTAGGAGAAGACTATCTTAGGTGTGGGAATCGAAGATATACTGTTAACAAATTGGATAGTGTCGCTCTCTAGTTGCATACTATCCCACCAGGCTTTAACTTTTACAAATATGCCTCTGATATTCTAAACTACGGTTAAGGTGCCTACATAGTAAAAGCGATTGCTCTTTAAATTACCTAATACAATTAAGTCCTATTTATCTACAGAGGATTTGCGAACATAATAGGTATTTCTATTAGCTTTCTAACTTACTATAGTGTTGTTAGGTACAGAGTTGGCAACAATTAAGTCGACTTAATAACTTAACTTAATTAACTTAATTGTATTAAGTTAATTAAGTTAATTAGGGAGGCGAAATTTAGCAAGTTAATTAAGCAAATCCTACCAACTTAATTAACTTAATTAATAGACTTGAATCCCTAGAATCTTAGAGGTTTATTATAGAATACTAGATCCTTAGAGTATAAGGCAACTCGGAGTTAACGGACTTTACCTAAGATAGTTGCCTATCTAGGCTTAGCGCCGTATTTCTGAGTTTTCTTATCTCCTACCACCTATCTAACTTACCTACTTACCTACCACCTCTCTCGCTCTACCAATGCTCTCCTTTATTAATATGGCGTCGTCTAATTGCCTAGAAGGTATGAATAGTAACCTCTCTTAAGTTTTTAGCCAGCGGCTTAAAAGCACGGCGTTATAAACCCCTCCTAAAGATAGTGCCACTAATGTAGCCACTAACGCGCTGTTAGAGCTTAACGCCGAAAGCTCTATGGGCACCCTATTCGCTACTAATATAGAGAACGACGATGATAATTATAAGGAAATTAAATAGGTATGCCTACTAGATTATTATAAGCCAGCTTATAGTACAAAGCGCAGTTAAAAGAGCTAGGTTTAGTGGCATAGATATTGCCTCTAGCACTATAAGCAACAATGCCTATACTAGCTCTACCGCTATTACCACTATTATAAACACTCTACTAGATTTTATTACGCTAATTAATTAACTACGTTAATTAGGCGCCATCTTAGTAAGCGTAAAGCTAGCCATAGCATTAAGAAAAATAGCCTAAAAGCTACCTTCCGCATTATAACTCCCTTCTAGCAATCCTCTCTACTTGCTCATATATATTACAAAGACCTTAGCGTACTATAGGGTGTTGCCAACCTTATTATAGAGAGCTTCTTGCGTACAAGTTTCCTATAATTAGTGCTTAATTAGGTGGTAGCTAATAATTAGGCGCTCTCTGTAATTAAGGGCGCCGCTTTTCGAGCTATGTTATAGCAGGCTAACCCGCTAGCTAAGGCAGAGCTATAAAGATCCTATAATACCCTATAAGCTTATATAATCGCGAAGTACAAGTTGTATATACCTACTATTGTCGATTACCTATACAATGCGCGATTAGCTATATATATCTTCTTTAACAATTAGACGTTAATAGACGGCAAGTAGGCGTTAATAGGTATCTACGTTTACTACCTTAATTGCAATGGCAAGCCTTATAATTACGTACTAGGCCTACCCTTATTAATAGGCTAGTATATAGGCGTTAATATTGTCGCTATTATTAATGCCATACTTAAGAGCTTTAGGATCTCTGCCTACAACTTAGGTTACTTTATTCTTAATAACGCCACTAATAACAACTCCGTAATTAACGCCCTAGCTATTAAATATAACTTTAATACCCGCTATTAACGGCTATACTACGCCTACTATATAATTAATCTTGCCGCCTAGTAAATTATATTTGGCAAAGATTATAAGGCGTTTAAGAACGTAGAGGAGTATCTTAATAAGAAGGAGGTGTTTCTTAACAAGTGGCGTAAGGTTAGCCCTCTAGGCGTCTTAATTAATGTTATCGCCTCTATTTATACTCCGCAGGCTTAATAGCTTCTTAAGTAGTGCTAGATAATTAGCAACACTTAATTAGAGGCAAATTATAAAGTTAAAACGCTAGAGATTGTTAAGCTAGTAAAGACAAAGTGGAACTCCTATTATAACTGTTTTGCGCGCGCGCTTAAGCTCTATATGCCTCTTAACAAGTATATTAATTACAAGCTTATTAAATATTGTCGCTAGGGCACCTATTAACGCTCCTAACTGCCTAATCTTAAGAAGCGTTAGTTTATTAAAGAAGACAGCCTCTTTACTAAGGATTAGGCGATAATTACAGAGTACTAAAAAGTCCTATAGCCCTTTAAAGAGGCCACCATCTATATAGAGGGCAGGGGCGTAGCTGGCATATTAGGAGCCATCTAGGAGGTGCTTCCTACGCTTAATTAGCTTGCTACCACCCTTAACAAGATGCTGTTTTAATACAACAATATTAACTTTACTAATATTAACGCCCTAGAGGATTATATATAAGCTACCTATAATATAGCTTATATAAAGATCCTTAAGTATATACGTAAGCTAAAGGATACTCTAGCATACTACGCTGCCTACTATTTTCACCCACGCACAAAAAGTTATATAAATAAAGTATGGGCTATGCCTCTTAATTACAGTAAGAAGGCTTATACAGGACCTTACACATATAAAGGCTGGCTAGATAATTGCTATATTAGCTTTTAACGCTTGTGGGCAGAGTTTAAAGAGGCCGCCTCTCCTGTTAGTACTCTAGAGTCTTTGGCAAAGAAGGCACGTACTAGGCTAGCTAGTAGTTAGTTTAATTTTATAAAAGCTACCCTATAAGATAATAACACCTATCTAGTCTATTGTCGCGATAAGTTTAAGCGCTAGATAATTAAGTTACCTATGCTAGAGAAGTCTCTGTTTGCGCGCGACCCAATTCTATACTGGCTAGGGAAGGCTAACAAGTACCCTATCTTATCGCGCTTCGCCCTTACAATCCTTAGCATCCCTATAGCGGCCACTAACTATAAGAGGACCTTCTTAGAGCTAGGCGATTTGCTAGAGACAAGGCGTCTTTATATAAAGGCAAATCTTCTCTTTACTCTACAAAGCCTATGTAGCTAGAAGCGCCTTAGCTTAAAGCCTACAATAGCAGCAAAAAGTCTATGTAACAAAGCTATCTCTCCTAAAGAGCTGGAGACAATATATAAGATATATAATAGTTAATTTACTACGCCTAAATTATACGTATAGTTATTAATTAAGTTAAATAAGTTAATAAGTCGAGCCTTATTTTTACTATTAAGTTAATTAAGTTAAGTAAAAGCCACCAGATCCGTTAATTAATTAATTAATTCACCTCGACTTAATTAACTTAATTGTTGCCAACTCTAGTTAGGTACGTTAATAACTGTAAGGCCTCCTTATTACTTAGGTGGCCAAATAGGGACTTATGTCTCCTTTGGACCTAGCGGAGGTTTAGATAAAAACTTCCTCACTTTAAATAAGAGTGGGTAGCAATTCGTCTTATCACTACTTACCTTCTAATATTATCCTATTCTGCCTTATTAACTATTAGGCGTTCTAGTGGCGCCCTTATATTTAAATCGCTCCCTTATAGGCAGTAGTAGAATTCTTGCTGCTATAATAGCAACACATAGACCTAGTAGACGCCTTGCTTTTACGAGCTAGAAGCTAGGCGGCCTATTTAGAAATACTTAGTAGTAAGCTAGTACTATTAGGTAGGCAGAAAAACAAGTAGAAGAACTTAGGGAGGCTACGTAATAAGAAATTAATAATGGTCCTAAGGGTTTGCAAGCCCCTTAGAAGGAGCTAAATATAATAGAAGCTAATAGAAGGGCGGCTTATCTTATAGAACTATGGGACTAGGCGCACAAAAAATAGAAATAATAGGAAATATAACGTATTAAAGATATATAATAACGTTATAAAGCTAGTAACATAGTAGCTTTTAATAAGCTTACTAGTACCCTACGCGTGGCCACTATGGCCTTATCGTCCCTAGTAGCCGCTAAATAGAGTACTTTGCTATAACTATCTCTACTACACGTCTATAACTGCAAGAATTGTCGCGATTATAACTAATAGAAGCGAGATTATAAGTTTTATTTCTTGTAAGCGCCTTCTTACTTTATTATAGAAGATTATAAGGTTACCTTTAGTAGGCAGTACCTATCTAAAGACCTTTAAAGCTAGTTCGAGTTGTATTATAACTAATAATAATAGATAGACTCTAAATAGGCTCCTACCTAGTAGACATTAACAGAACAAATACTTAATACCCTAGGTACTCTATTAGAACGCCGACAGACAGCATTTAAGGCAATAAAGAACTGTCGCCAGAGGGCAAATTAAACCCTAACAGACTTACTTAATTATCTTTTCCCTTTATAGGATAAGGTTAAAGAGCAGAATAAGCATTATAGGGTGGCTAAGTTTATAGCTTCTATAGATAATAAGCTACGTAAGGAAGTTCTATATTACCTATCTTCTTAGAGGGAAACCCTTATAGAGGTGGAAGAGATTGCCAATTGCCTTTACTAATAGGAAGGACGGTCTGCTAAGAGTAAAGGCAAGTCTAAGAACTTATTAAAGAGGCCTAAGTTAATAACGCCCCTCGCTAAGTTAGCTAGGCCAGCTAAATGCGGCAGAAAGGAGCGTAAGGACTATAAACAGTCTACCTTAACATAGAAGGAAAAGAATAAAGATAATCTAAAGGTTACTTACTAGAACTATGGCAAGAGAGGCCACATCTCCCCTAATTATAAGAAGGAGAGAAATCCAGACCTACCTTTCTGTCCTAAGGACGCATTAGAGTCCGCGAGAAAAGGCAAGAGCTAGCGGGACTAGACTCTATCCTATTAGCCGCAATTGTTAAGTATAAGGAGAATAAGCAGCTTAGAAAGCTCCATAATGTGCTTTACCTAAAGAGGCCAACTGCAATAATAGTGTAGGCTATAGTAGGGGATTTAGGCTTAGTTAAGACACTAGTTAATAGTGGCGCTAAACTTAATATAATCTCTCCTCGCTTTGCAAAGAAGAGAAATCTAATAGTAATATTCTTACTAGACTTTATAGTAGAGGCGGTAAATAGTGTAAATATTACTATATATAGATTTGTAGTTACCAAAGTGCACCTAGTAGATACTAGAGGTTGTAGAGAGACCCACTAGGTCCTATTTATAGTAGTAGATCTAAGGAAGTATAAGATATACTTAGGATTACTGTGGATTGCTGCATATAATCCAAAACTTAACTTTTGCATAGGTTAATTATTGTTCTAAGAAAAGTTAGGGTAGAATGCGCCTAACTATGCTAAAGTGGCCCTCGAAGACGCGAAATAGTTTAGTTTAATAATATTAGACTTAACTGCGAAATTATACGCGTATTATATTAGCTATATAGGCAATAGAACGTCTATAATCTTAGTAGAGGCTATAATGCCGCAGATATACTAAGAGTTCGCTAATATAGCAAACAGTAATTAATTAGAGGTGCTTGCGGAATACTCCGCGACCGACCTAAGTATTAATTTTCTCCCTAGGGAATAACTACCCCATTAGCCCCTCTATAACTTATCTAAGAGTAAGCTAAGTGTCTTGCGCAAGTATATTGTAGATTACTTACGAAGAGGCTGAATATAATATTTAAGATTACTAGCTAGAGTACTAATCCTATTTGTAAAGAAGAAAGATAGTATATTAAGGCTATGCGTAGATTATTGCGGCCTTAATAAGATTACTATTAAGAATTGTTATGCGTTACCCTTAATTACTAAGTCCTTAGAAAGATTAGCAAAAGCAAAGTTCTTTACTAAGCTTAATATCTAAGAGGCATATTATAGAATAAGAATTAAGAAAGGCGATAAATAAAAGACAGCTTTTCGTACAAAGTACGGACACTTTAAGTACTTAGTAATACTGTTTAGTTTGACTAATACTCTGGCACAATTCCAGGAGCACATTAATAAAGTCCTAGTAGGACTAATTAATATAACGTGTATTGTCTATTTGAACAATATACTTATCTTCTTTAATATAGAAGAGGAATATAAATAACATATAAAAGAAGTTCTCTAAAGGCTATATAAGGCCAAACTGTATATTAAACTTAGCAAGTGCTAGTTTTATTAGGAAGAGATAGAGTACCTAGGCTATATTATTAGCCAAAAGGGAGTTAGGATGTATAAAGACTATATAAAAACAATTACAAAGTGGCCACTTCCTAAGATAGTGCACAATGTTAGGGTGTTTATTAGTTTTATAAATTATTACTAGATATTTATTAAAGGGTTTTTAAGAGTGGCTCTACCTCTTACTAAACTTACTTAGAAGGAGTCTAGTGCTGCCTAGGGTAGGCAAGCTTAAAGAAGGAAGGAAAGCCAACCCTTACACCTAGATGCGTAGGCAAGAGTAACTTTTAAAGAGTTAAAGGCCGTATTTATAGTAGTGCCCATATTAGTGCACTTTAAGTCTAATAGAGAGGTAAGACTTAAGGTAGATAGCTTAGGTAGCGCGATATCTAGCATATTAAGCCAGAATATGCCCAAATCCAATAGAACCCCGTAATAGCGACCTATTAGTTTCTTTTTATAGAAGCTAGATAGCACATAACCTTAATATAATACACATGATAAGAAATTGCTAGCTATTAATAGAAGTATTAAATATTAGCGATACTACCTATTAAGTATTCTATTCATTATCCTTATAGATTATAATAACTTGCGATGGTTTATAAACACAAAGAAATTAAACTACTAGTAGGTTAGGATCTATAAGAGGCTAGCAGAGTACGATTTTATTATTATTCACTGGCCAGAGAAGGAAAACCTAGTAGATAGACTATTAAGACGCCCTGACTATATAAGCGAGGCGCAACACCTAGTAGAGAAGGGAAATAGGGCTTATATAGAGCCTTTGGAAATATTATTAAGTAGGGATACTTTTAATAAACTAACTACCTAATTAATTAGTGCGATTATAAGATCCTAATAAGCGGCACCCTAGGAACAAAGGCAGCTAAGAAGGCGTAAACCTAGGAGAGTAATTGCGGAAGAGCTAATATTGTTAACAGAGGTTAGCTCTAAATCCGACTTAGAGATTAAAGATAAATTTAAGGCTCTAGGAGAACCTTAGTCCTAATAGTTAGGCGAGGAGTCGCCAGAAGAAGGCGTAATAGAGTAGAATAGAATTAAAGTGCTTACAATAAGTGCGGAGAAGGTAAAGGCTCTCTAGACATGCTATAATAGCCCTATGGCTGGGCATTTTAGAGCGAAAAAGATATTAGAAAAGTTACGAAGGCATTTCTAATAGAAAGGAATGTGACGCGAAGTTAAGGACTACTATTAAGATTGTTTAAAGTGTAGAATGTCTATTACGCCTTAACACTAACTATATAGTCTTTTAAATTTCTTATCTGTGCTAAATAGCCCTTAGAAGGACGTTACCTTGGATTTTATTATAAACTTACCCCCTAGCTAAACACTTAGCCAAGTCTATAATACTATTCTAGTGATAGTGGACTACCTAATAAAGATGGCTTATTATATATCTACTAGGGCAGATTGGGACGTAAAGGACTTGGCGAAAGCCTAGCTTTAGGATATTATTAGGTTATACGGCACTTCTAAGACGATCTTATTAGATAGAGGTCTAATAATAAACTCTTACTATTAGGACTCTTTTTGTTATTACCTTAACACTATAAGAGTGTTATTATTAGCCTATTACTCGCAAATAGACGGGCAAACTAAAAGGCAAAATTAGACGCTTAAGCAGTATCTTTAGTGTTTTTGCTGTCTAGAATAGGATGACTAGGCAAGATAGTTACTAATTACGGAATTTACGTATAATAATAGCGTAAACGTAGTAACTAGAGTAACTTCTTTTTGCGCATACTATAGAGCGGATCCTTATACGCCAAAATGGCCCAGAATGCCGCTTAGCGATGGAGAATTACTACTAGGCATATTAATTGTAGTAAGAGTTATTGTACTGCAGGCTTAATGTAGAATAAAGATCGCAGCGGCGAATAAGTACTAGAAGAAGTACGCTAATAAGAAGAGGAAGCACCTTAGTCTTAAACTAGGGGATTAAGTGTTTATATCTACTAGACATCTAAACTCCGCTCGACCTAAGCGTAAACTTAATTGGAAGTTTATTAGACTAGGCACAGTTAAGTACCCTATAGGGAAAGGAGCCTATAGAGTTAACTTCCTAGAATTAAACGCATACCTAGTCTTCTATATATTATTATTAGAGCCATATAAACAAAGAAAAGCTATTAAGTCTTAAGCAGATTCTATTGTAGACACCCTACGCACGTTTGGCAATAATGTGTACTATGTAGAGAAAGTGCTAGAGAGTAGGCAGTTATTAGTTAGAATCTAGGAATACCTTATTAAATAAAAAGATTACTTAGAAGAAGAAAACTTATAAAAGCCAGGCACTAATCTAAGTGCCAACACTATTAAAGAATTCTAGAAAAAGAAGAATATTCTAGAACGCCGATAAAGAGGCTCTTGTTCGGGTTAAACAACTGCAGAAGGGAGATAAAAGAACCTTCTTAGAAAATTTTAATAGGGAATTTTAATTTCTTTCTTCTATAGACAAGAGATTAAACTTAGGTTGACTATATAGTTAGAGAATTACTGCGGAAAGTACACTTGCTACCTTTACCTAATTTTTCCTATAGAGGATTTTTTACTATAATTATAGAGGTGTTTAATAGCGTAAGATATTACAAAGGCAATATTAACTTAGAAAGATTATAGTATCTCTAGGGGTTAGTTAAAAAGAACTATAAAGGACTATAAGAGTATATTACACTTTACTTAGATCTAAAAGAAGAGAATATTCTAAGATTCTGGGTTTGAGATATTTTAGGGCGTCGCCGCCCGCTAGAAGGCGCTATTTAAGTCCTAACGGACTCCTATATTATAGGGAGCCGTCACTCCCAGGAACACTAAGGCATAATGGCCCCAGAGGTCCCCCTTATATACACACATTGGCCTAAGGCCCCTAAAGGGGCCAAAAGCACTACTAAGAAGCTGAAAAGACACTATTCGCGACTATGGCCGCGAGTAGGACTCTTACTATTACTCTAAAACTTCTAACAACGCGTTAGTCTATATTTATTCTATAACCGCGTTAGTATATAATATAATGGGACAAAAGGCAAAATTATAGATCTTGTCTTACTTTGGGATCCCACTCTTATAGGTTACGCGGTTAATAGCCTTCTTATAATAATATTGCTTAGTCTTACGCTCTATATTAGTATAAGCGCGCTTCTTAGTAAAGCAATAGGTTAATTAATAGACATTATTACTATTATAGACACAGAGATTCTGTGCGTAGGGCTTAAACAAGCTAAGAAGTAATTAGTTAATAGAAAGCGCTATAAGAATAATTACACCCACTTAATGCGGTTTATAAGCCTCTTAGCAGTCTCGCGAACGCGTTTTTTATTCTTATTAGAATTACTACTATAAAGAAGAGCCTAAGTAGCCATAAGACTATTAAGCTTAGTATTAAAGTTAATAGGACACTATATTATCTTAGTTAGCGGCATAATAGCGCCTAATATAGGCATATATTATTATAAGGTAGTGTTTGTTTTAAATTAAGCAATTACCACATCTAGACAGCTAAACACTATTAATTTAGATTAATAGGACGAGTTTAGTATCTAGAAAGTAGTATGTGTAGAGTAGATCTTCCTTATAGATAACGTGTTTATAAGCAAGCTGCAAATATAAGCGAGCTATAAACCCTACTAACTTTCTATAACACGTTACCTATTAACTATAATAGCTTAACTAACACTTATTTAATTGCCCTATAACAAAGCAAATATCTCCCTAGCTATCTTAGCTATTAATTAGAATTAGATCCAGAGTGTTAATCACCCTATAGCGACGTTTAACATTTCTAAAAGCACGCTTCGTAGCTAATACGCTAAAACTACTATATAACGTAATTATAAGCCTAAATTAAAGAAGCTTACTAAGCTAGAAGAGAAGGTTATTATTAAGCATATATTTAACCTAGATTCGCGAGGCTTTCTGCCTACTCTAGGTGCTATACAAGATATAGCGAATAAGCTACTCGCTAAGCGTAGCGTAGGCTATATTAGCTAGTAGTAGCCTAGAAACTTTGTTAAGGAAATAGACAGCCTTATAACGCGATTTAATCGAGCCTACAATTAATAGCAAGCTCTCTACGATGACCTAATAGCTATATAGGCCTAGTTTGAGCTAGTAGCACGTATAAAGGCCACCTACAGTATTTGCAATAAGGACACCTTTAACTTTAATAAGACTAGCTTTCTAATAGGCAAGATATTCTTCTAGCTAGTTATTATAGGCTTAGAGAGACATAATTAGCCAAAAGCGATTTAGCTAGACAATTGTGAGTGGGTAACAACAATCCACAGAATTAACGCTACTAGGTAGGCAATCCTACTCTTTGTTATCTTCGCTAATAAGTACTACCTCTTAGCCTAGTATAAGGGCCATAATATACTAAATAACTAGACTATTAGTCTTAGCGATAATAGGTAGACTATAAATAAGCTTAGTGTTGCCTAGCTATAGCACTTTATTAAGTATATAGTAGAGCGTAGAGTAGGCGCGCGTTAGCTTCTAATACTTAACAGCCATAAGAGCCACAACTTACTCGAATTCTAGAAAATCTATAGGAAGAATAAAATCTATACCCTATGTATGCCACTATATTTATTACATCTTCTACAGCTACTTAATATAGACTACTTTTTACTATTAAAGCGGGCGTATAAGCGCTAGGTTAAGGGCCTAATACGCAACTATAGTAATTATATTACTAAGCTTAAGTTTCTACTAGCCTTTCGCGCCGCCTATAACTAGTTAATTACAAAGGAGAATATCTACGCAAGCTTTCGAGGCTCTAGGCCAGTCTCACATAATCTAGAGGCAGTGCTCTTAAAGCTTAATATTAAGCTTCGTACACCATCGCCAGCGCTAGTGCTAGCAGCCCTACTAGAGGTCCTATAGAAGTCTGTAGCACTAAGCAACGCACGCAAGCTAGGCGCTTAGTCAACTCTAGTTTATAAGCAGATTTAAAGGCATTAGAGATTCTCTTCTACCTTAGTTATCTAGTTGCTTAATTAGCTTATAAGAGGCGCTAAAAAAATAGCGTATTTAATAGTGCTTATGCGTAAGAAGATAACTACTCTATAAAGAGTAAATAAGGCAGCTATAACATATAAATAACGCATAAAAAAGCGGATCTAAAAGTAAGACACTCTATTAAAGGCAAAGAGAGAGGATATTATTACTTAAAAGGCTGTTAAGCAGTAACTAGAGGGAGAAACATAGTAAGATAAGGCGTAGTTAGTTATAAGCTAATAGGCTTCTGCGCGCTGTAGGCGCTATAGGGAGCCTGGGCACAACTCGTGCACGTATAAGAAGGCTTCTATAGATACTACTTAATTTTGAATAGCTATTATATTAATAAAATATTAATACGTTGTAAATTTATATGCTGCGAAAGGCTTAGAGACTTAGTGGGGTTTATAGCTCGCTTATATTCGCAGCTCGCTTATAAACATATTAAGTTTAACGTAACAAACGTACAAATTAGTACTAGTGGGTTAGTTATAAGCTAACTCCGCCTACTATATAATAAGCGTCTTCTTAAGGGCCATTTTACTATAGAAAGAGATATTAGAATATATTAGAATAATAAGAGTAGGATAGTATATACTAAATTAACTAGTAAAGGTGCAAGGAGTAAAAGTAGTGCGAGGGTAGGCAAAAACCAAAACAACTACGCTAAGCCTCGCTTAATGGCACCTTTAGCTCCTAAACTAGTTAGGTATCCTAGAGCACCTTAATAGCGTAATAGCGCCTAACATAATAATAATAATTATTATATAGTTATAAGACTGGCGATTGTTTACTTTTTAAGCAAAGATAATAGGATATTGCACATTTTAATCTTCTAGAGCAATCTAGGTTGAGTTAATCCTAGAAGGGAGATACTATAAGGCCTCCTTATTGCTTAGATAGTTAAATAGGGACTTATGTCTCCTTTGGGCCTAGCGGAGGTTTAGATAAAAACCCTCTTACTTTAGATAAGAGTGGGTAGCAATTTGTCTTATTACCACTTACCTCCTAATATTATCCTATTCTGCCTTATTAACTATTAGGCGTCCTAGTAGCGCCCTTATAATAATAAGCTTATAGATATAAAAGGAACTAAGGAACTAGTAGTTTTATCTTATATAGATAACTAAGTCTTTAAATGGAGGATTTATAGGACTAGAAATATTAGCTTACTCTTAGATAGTAAATACGTTCTATTACTAAAATATATTAGACGGTAGATAATATAGAAGCTAGTGCTGTTATTAATAAACTAAGCGCTTCTATTAATATATTTTTAGAATTTCTTAATTCTCTCCTTATTAATGTCTAATAATAATAAGGTGTGCCTAATTTTAATAATAAAGAGTGGAGTAGAGTAGAAAAGCAACATTTAATATAGCGGAGGATAAAGGCACTCCTAGCGCTATAGGGTGTAAACTAGATTGTAGTGTTTATAGAGAAGCGTGTGGCGCTTATTTTTAAGATCTCTCTAAGCGCAGCGCGCCCCTTTATTTAAGTCTTAAGAAGGATAAGGCGGGTGAAGGGACTAGATTAAGGTTAGGTCTGCTTAGATAAGGGCCGCTACGTTTAAGGCTTTTGTAGGTAGTATAAAGGAATTTATAAATTGGGCTATTAGTATTACGTACTACTATTAGCCTATAGTATATATGTTAATGGCGCGCTTAGAAGACAAGAACATAGACTTTGCATATTAGCTATTACGCTAGTTTTAGAAGCTTAGCGCTAGTTAATAATTTAGCAGTGCCACGTAATTAATAATTGCGCTAACCGTGATTAATTAATTGATTTTATTTCCGCCCGGCTCTAAGCCTAAAAGGGCACTAGTTCGCTAAGCTCCCAAACTGAATCCTAGGGTGCGCTAAGATATGTACGCTGCCCATTATAGTCTGTGAAGGCCACATTGCTGCGATTATTGATTGGCAATATTCAGGATGGTATCCTGAGCATTAGGACTACTGTAAGACCCGTTCTTTCTTATCAGGAACAGATAAGCTTTATATCTGTTGCAATAGGATCTTTAAGAAGCAGTACTATGCCGAGTATTTCATGGACAAGTGGTTTACCCGAGAAGTGAGGCATGGCGGATTCTATAGTGGTAACATTTTGGCAGTTTCGACGACAGCAGAGACAATGCGACATTATCAACTATCCTTGAGCGCTTGTGCATTGGGAGTTTCCATAAAAGGCCTTGTAACTGCTGCCATTTACTTCTGAACCGCTGTGTTCTTCTCTGCTTCGCTTATCAGGCGTGCAGTCACTACTGCATCCAGCCCTTCTTGAACCCAATTCTGACAATTCTATGTCCTGCTTACTTTAATGTCAACACCCTTAAGTTGCCATTAAGTGTGGCGACGCCAAGTCGTTCCGGGTATGATCCCAGTTCCGCCTGGATCATATCTCGGTGGGATCCACGATCGGCCGGAACAAGATCCATTGCGGAAACTAGATTTAGCCCTTAACTAGCGGGAAATGCTTGGCTTAGGAGTGAATCAAGTTGGTGTTACAACAAGAAGGGGACGAGATGATGGGTGAGCGCATTGTTGTACGAGCTAGGCGGAGCGCCATTGTCGAGGAAGCAAATGTTATAGAACACAGCTAGGTTTTGCACCCCAATACGTGACGCTTTCCGACAAGTGTATGCGGGTAACTCTGGCTTTAGTCTTGCAGATTCTCCATTACCAGTGAAATGTGCATTCAAAAGATGTGTCAACACTTGGATATTGTTATGCTTACTCTGACGAGCTTTTCGCCGAAGTATCCTCATAGTCTGAATCACCTTCTGCTACACGCTTCGCCGCTCTCTCCTCTTGCTCGACATATCTTGCTTCATCGCCGGAAGCAATCTCTTCTTGCGGCGTCTCTGATCGCTTCCTCTTCTTGACTCCTACAGGCAATAGATCCTTGCTAAGCGATCCCTTCTGGCGCACCTTTACCTCCGCTGCATTGAGAAATTCGCAAAGCTGCTGAGCGGATACGATCAATTCTCGATCGAGGTTTCCCATCTCTTCCTGCACTAGTCCATTATGGGCAAAATCGCTAAGGTGCAGCTGCAAGCCGGGATGATCGGTAGCGATTCCTTGCTCGTCACGAAATGTCTAACGCCGTCAGGTATCATAATAAAAAGCGTCCTTCAATAAGATAGAATACCTCATCGGCTGCCTCTTGAACTACTCGTAGTTCATCTCCATCAGCAGTATGGACCAGATGGGTTCGCCACGTCGACAACGTCGCCCTACGTGACTCTTTCTTGCCGTATTCGATATCGAGGCCGACAACAACGCGTACGTTTGCGTCCGAATCAAGAAGATAGTCTTCAGCTAGCCGGCCTAGCCTCTTCTTCTTCTGCGAGTACGCAACTTCGACGATAACCCCAGGATATTGCGCATCATCATGCCAAAAAGACGCGTCTGGCTCGTATTTCGACTTCCTGCTAGTTGGACCGTCTTCTACTGGAAATTCAATCTCGGTTGATCGGGCAGGCCGTACTTTCTGCGCGAAGCGGGCGTCTCCACCCGACCCGCTGCGCATCGCTTTCAGTTGGCTTCGAATCGCGTCTTCCACCCTGTCAAGGAACAGCTCGTGTACCCCGGTCGGCATCCGAACGACGAGGCGGTGCGTTTCGCTGTTGTAATCATACCTGCTCCAGTCTTGTCGTCAGCTGTCGTGCCCACCGTGTCTGGAGTATACCCACCGTATCTTGTCTTTGACGTATCCCGACAGGTCCCCGTCCCGCCTCAGTTGACGCTCTATCTCATCGTACTCTCCTGCCGAAAGCTGAAACTCGGTCCACGGGTCTTGCTTGATATGCTTTCCAGCCTGGATCTCTTTGAAAAGCGTGATAACCCGATGGACTTGCGCGAACGGCTTCTCGTCGGTCGGCGGCGGCGTCAAAGGATGGGTTGCGAAACTCAAAGGTGGTGTTATGTGTGAGTCATCTGTTATAGGGGTATGCGACGGAAACATAGCCGTATGTTGCGAAGTTGCACGATGGCTGTCGCGCAAACGGTCGCAGTTAGGATGATGGGCGTGTTGGTTGACTCAGCAACAGCGCCAAGCATTCGTTGCTGCCGAGGCGAAGTATCGACACGCTTAACCCAAAGACCAATCGCCACTCTAGATTCGCCTATTCCAAAGACCTCACAACAACTAACGCAACATCCTCTGCTCCAGCCTACGCATACGAACAAGAATCGTCGATCGTCGCTGCGGAAGGACAACAAGGAAAAATGGCCCCGGGCTGACGCCTTGTCGGACGGTGTCCCTGCGGCGCTAGAACTGGTTGCGATGCGATTTTGGGCTATGCCTGGCCATGGGGACCTATTTTGGGTCTCACAGTGGATCCACGTTTTGGTCCCCGCGGTGGACCAGGTTCCGAGCAAGGTTCCAGATTTCAACCTCCCCAGATCTAATCAGATCGTGGCCTATGCTTTCCATCGGAGGCAGCGGCAGCCATCTAGTCGCGATATAGCAATATGAGATGCGACGGCCCTCTAGCACGACATTCACAACGCAAAACGCAGTCACCGATGAGCTTCCCGGCCAGCCCATCACCAACCGACAATGTTTGCGACGTTCCGCATCAACAAGCCTCCCAGCCAAACGCTATCACCTCTCACGCGAATCAAGTCCCAGCAGAGACAGCCTTTCTACCTCTCCACGCTTCACGTATCCACCTTCACCGATCCTACCCGCCGCAAACACCCTACAGCACTCGTTACAGCCCCACAGTATCGCAACACCGTGCCGAAGCCCGCCAACATCCTCTCTGTCCGACATCGAAGCGCTCACCCCCGCAGTCTACGCGACATTCTCGAATTTCCTCCGCCCTTCCGCCGCCCACACGCACGCCGAAACGCATAGCACTACACATTTGTACGAGGAGAGTAACACCAGGGCAGGGCACTGGCGGACAAGGCCAACCAGCGGACGGCTTATCGTGACAAGTACCGCGAATTGGCCGGGGAACCCGGTTCTGAGTCTGCTGCGTCTTCATGTCTCGCCGTGTTGGGCTGTTTGACTTGGTGTCCGGCACTGCTACGGCTCGCTCTTTTAAGGCAGTGAAGAAATCATTGCTAGGTGATGGATTGAGATTTACAGGCGACGTTGCTACTCGTACACAGGTTAGGGTATCGCAACAGTTAATATTATTCTTTTAGTATTTATTCTAGGCGGTATATTAGGTACAATGGGCTCCAATGAGGCCCTTGATCGCACCCGTCACTGAGAAGGTTCACACGTCGAAGTCCGGGGGGTATGGGCTCAAATGAAGCCCTTGGTCGCGCCGCCGGCAAAAGAAGACCTAAAAGAGCGCAGTTGTCGCACCGCTTATATATCCGAGGTTGAAGTTGGCATCCTGGAGACTTTGATAAACTAGGTGACATTGGGTCCGTGATCAGGTTGAGGTTCATGATGCCGACGTTTGTTGCAGTTTGCGACATAGAAGAACCCTGTGTCATGGAGGGGGCAAATTGTGCGATTTGCACGCCCGCTCCTGTTTGGTGTTCTGATTGGTATCGAGAACATCACGCACGTTCGTCCTGCTCCTATTGGCTGCTCCTGCTTCGGCTTGTGGTCGGAGGGACTGCCCTTCGTGTGGCGCTAACGAGCCGATCGGGCCCGGTGGTGATGGTGCTGGTTGAAGGACGGGATTGTCTTCGCCTGTTTTGATATTCACCCACGTTGACTCACATGTGCGCCATGGCAACTGCATTACTGATGCCACTTGCTGCCACATTTTCTCCCTCTGACTAAAGCAACTTGTTATCAAACAAACAGATACGGTAATAACCATTAAAGTGGCGTGATGACAGGATGGTTTTGTACATACGTTTCGTAAACTTCTAGAAGCTTCCTTGTCTGGTCTTCGTCAAGGCCGCGTTTCTCCAAAAAGTTTTGGTGCCGCAAACGGCACCCAGCAGAGGTCCGTCCCATCTGTTCAGCGATATCTTTCCATGTTGCGCGGTCGTGGTCGACACTCCACCTAGGATCCTTGGCTGGAGGCCTTCCCACAAGTGGCGTTGGAGAGGCAGTCCACTTCAGCTTATGGGCTGGAGATGACCCACTAGAGCCGGGAGACCCTTCATGAATTACAGTGTTTACTGGTAATGCCTTTTGGAACGGTCGGAACTGGGGTCGTTGGCCTGAAGTTGGTAACGAACGTATAAGCGCTACGTCATAGCTCGTTGAAGAGGATACACACACCGGCGATGCATTTGTACGAGCAGGCAAATTGCCAGCATACGCGTCACGAGCTGCGGCCACAGAGAACCAATAACATAAGCGAAGCTAGCAACCTAGAAGGCACTAGCTATATAGATGCTTTTGTCTATAAGAGACTTCACTCTAATCTTTGCTATTAAATAGGCTAATAAATAGACTATCTACGCTTAGCCTTGCGCAGTTGCGCCTAATAAAGTAGATATAGTAAGTTAGTCTATAACTAGGCCTAAACTACTACTTTTCTAGAGGAGTAGGTAACTATTAGAAGGGTCTATAAGATCTAAGTATTTATAATACGCAAAGTGCGCTATTTTAGATCTATAAATATCTCTTAATACCTTATTAGTAGTAGGATACTTTAAGAATTTTAATAGTGAAGGCCTACTTAATTATCTCTATAATAGCCTCTTCTTTATAAACTACTCTACTTAGCGCGCTCTAACCTAGTATAGTTAGTATTATAATAATTAGAGTAGAAGTGTCTTTACTATTAAGCTTTCCTACTACTAGTAAATATTCTTTAGTATTCCTAAAAGTCTTAATTATTAGAGTATATAAAAGAATTATCTAGTTTAAGTAGCTTTTAGCTTCTATAATATAGTTATTTTAATACGAAAATATATAGCGTAAAATAGAAGAGGGCTAGTAGCACTAGTTCTAATTTACTAAACCTATTAGATTTTATCTAATTTAGGTAATAGATTATAGTATGCTAGCTTCTAAAGTATAGGCTTAATATAGCTTAACTAGAACTATAATAAAAATTTAATACTATACTCTAGCTATATATTACTTTTAATATTCTACTAGAAAGCTTTATTATTAGTTACCTTATTCCTTTTAAGAGCCTTCTAAAAGTCTTAGGAGCCTATAAGGTAAGCTTAGTTAGAGCTATAGCTTTAGAACTAGATAGTAGAATAAGAATTATATTAGAGCTAATATCTATAGTATTAATAATAATAATTAGGTCCTTACTAGCATAAGCTATAAGCTCTTTTATAAATAGTAGCTAAAGAAAGTACTTAAATCTATATTTCTTATAGATTTAGTATTTGCAATCTTCTAGCTAGCGTAAGACTTTTTATTATTTTCTAGATAGCTCCTTTTAGATTGCTAGCTTATTACTATTAGCCTTCTAAAATACTTTTAAGCAAAGCTACTTATACTTCTTAGCTAGGTTTAAATAAGCCTTTTTTAGCTTAGATAGATTGCTCTAACTATTAATTAGATATCTAAGAATTAGTCCGCGTCTAAATTCGAGCCTGCAAAGCGCTTTGGCAACATCCTCTTTCCAAAACTATAATACGCTGCTAGCGTTTTTGCAGCTATTATGCCATCTAATAATAGGTACGAATATAAATTCTTGCCTTCCCTACTACGTTAGGCAGACTCTAACTAGATATTAGGCGACGCTAATTGCAACAAGACGAGTAATAAGGATAGTAGCCTAACTAGCTTACGTCTAGTAGATAGTAGTAGGCCTAAGGTACGCTAGTCTATATTAAAATAAAATTAATATTAACTAATTACCTTTAACCTAATTCCTATTAGCGAAATAAGCTAAATCTTTCTACCTTACTAAAGAATTTACACCTATCCTTCTTACCTAAGAATTTCTTAGTCGCACCTATATACCTACGCACTTTTATATCTCTATACTCTTAACCTATATATTTCTACTATACCTTACTTACTAAAAATAATTTAGTTATATTAACTGCGTAAGAATTTTTAGTTATGCTACTATTCTTAGTACACTACTACTATCCTTTCTTTCTAGTAGTAATTTAGGTATTAGTTTATTAAGATTAGCAAAGATAGTTAGACTAATAATAACTAAGGTCTAGATAGTATTCTTAAACAATTAGTAAGGCTTTAAGCGTAGGCCACTATCTAGAAAATATTAGTATTAGCTACTTAAATATTAACTAATTATTAGAAAGAGAAATATCGTAGACCTTTTAGTATATAGTATAACACTATAAGGAAAAGCTATAGGTATGTTAAAAATATATTAAAAAAGGTAAAGTAGCTTAAAAATAAATAGGTTAGGCTAGAGACTATTTGTTAGCACGTGCAAATCTGTTCCTTCTGCCAGAGGTAGTTAATTATAAAATATACTAGGTACTAAAGTAATAATATAACGCGCGGTTATTTATATATTAAATAATTATTTTAGTAAAGGCGCCCTTCTAAATTAGTTAGTAATAAGAGTAAAGCCTATTATTAAGTTTATGTATAAGGGACTATTTTGTAATAAGAAAAGGAGTAAGCGTCTATAAAAGATTAAATATAATGCCTTAAAGTTTTATAGATTAGCATATATTATTTAATAGCTACTTAACCTATCTAAATTATAGTTTAAATACCTTCTTAAATATATTATAGAATTTATTTATAGCTAAAAGCTTGTATAGCATTTATATTATAGCGATATTAATAGAGTTCTTAATCTTAAAATAGCCGCTAAAGATAAGTAACGTGGTTTACTAGTGAGTAACCCACACTAGTAAGCGCGCCACCTTTGCCAAGGTCCCACCATCACTAATAATACCATTATAATACAACCACCTACTATGTCTTCTAAGCCATCTAATAAAGCTTGATTACTTATTACTATTAAAGCTATTAAACAAGACCCAAATCTTATAGAGCGAGCAGCAGCAGGGCTATATAACATTAATCGCAGAACGCTTAATTAAAGACGCAACAGAACAACTGCACGACGCGATAACCTACCTAAATTAAAGAATTTTACTCTCCTTAAGGAGCAGGCGCTTGTTAATTGTATAATCGAGCTAGACACGCGTGAATTTCCTCCTACAAAGCTTATAATCCGCATAATGGCTAATTCACTATGTTTATAGAGAGGAAAGCCACCTATTAGTATTAACTAGACAGACAGGTTTATTAAGCGCAGACGTGAAGTTAAAACGCGTTAGTCTTAGTTATATAATAACTAGAGGGTACAATAGAAAGATCCTAAGATTATAAAGGCGTAGTTTAAGCTTGTAGAGGGCATTAAAGTTAAGTACGGCATTACAGATAAGAACACCTACAACTTTAATAAATTAGGCTTTCTAATAGAAGTTATAGAGTCTTAGCTTGTGGTTACAGTATTAGAGAGGCGTGCGAAACCCAAATTAATATAGCCAGGCGATCGCTAGTAGATTACAGTAATCTAGGGTATCTGCGCTACTAGAAAGGCAATCCCTCCCTTTATTATCTACGCTGGCAAGCGTCACATCTCTACCTAGTACGAAGACCCGTTAATTCCTGGCGATTAGGTAATCGCTATTAGCAAGAACAGCTAGGCAAACAACAAGCTTGGTATCGCGTAGTTAAAACACTTTAACGCGCATACAAAGGGACGCGCTAAAGGAACCTATTAGCTACTAGTTATTAATAGCTATAAGAGCTATAACTTAATTAAGTTTTAGAATTACTATAAGAAACATAAGATTATTACTCTCTATATGCCGCCACATTTGTTACACCTACTACAGCTATTAGATATAGGCTATTTCTCCCCGCTAAAGAAGGCATATAGTGTTGAGATCTTAGGCTTAGCGCGTTAGCTAATAACCCACATTACAAAGATTAAGTTCCTCCTAGCCTTTAAAACCGCGTTTTTAAAGGTTTTCTCTACAGAGATAATTAAGAGTAGTTTTTGCGGTGCTGGGCTAGTCCTATTAAATCTAGAGGAGGTATTGCAGCACCTTAATATCCGTATCTGTACACCTAGTCTGCCTATTAAAGAGCCTACCACCTAGGAGTCTAAAACACTAAGTAACCTACGCGAATTTAAGGCGCAATTAACACTAGTTCGCAAGAGAATTAGAGATTACTTTAATTTATTACTAACTTTAACTATGCAGATGCTTAAGAAGCTTAAAAAAGGCGCTCTAAGTGCAATGCATAGTTAGGTACTAGTGTTAGATAAAATTGCAGGCCTTTGCAAGATAATTAAGAAGACTATAAAATAAAAATTACGTAAAAGGAGGTATATCCAGAATTAGGGATCACTTATAGTAGCAGAGAGATCTTAGCTAGCCACTTCTAAGGACGCTAGTAGACAGAAGAAGGGTAAATAGTTGTTAGGTACTAGTCGCGCTGCAACAGGGCCATTAACTCAACAGCGTTATAGTATCTATAGGCAACCTGGACACAATACGCAAACCTACTAGGGAGTTAAAGAGGAAGAATCTAAATTAGGTGTATTAACTTAGTATATATTTTCAAGTAGTGTTGCGACGCAGTCTAATAATAAATAAAATGGTTTGGTGGGGTCTTGGCAAAAGTGGCGCGCTTACTAGTGTGGGTCACTCGCTGGTGAACCACGTTAGCTATTTTAGAACTTTCTAATAGGTAGGTTTACTAAGGCTAAAATACTACGTTTACGTAACTAACAAAGCTAGCAAATATTAATTTAAGGCTACTTAAAAGGCCTAGTATAGTAGATAAAAATTATTCTGCTACTTTAAATAAGCTAGAGGCTAAGCTAACTCTGCTAGTAGTATAGAATTTCTATAGGCAAATGCCGCCTTCTAAGAGACTACCTAAAAGGCAGAGAGAGGAGTTTATAGATACTGCTTTAGGCTTAATTAAGTTAAATTTTATAGTCTTAACTAAGCTAGTTAAATAGAATTCTCTATTTTAGATATTACATAAGTGTGAGTTTAATACCTTTCGCTCTACAGTTAATATTACTTTGCTTTTAATATTTATTCTTTAAATAGGATTACTTACTAGCAATATATTTAAATTAACTATTAAAGATATTAAAAAAGTTACCTAAACAGACTAAGTTAGTAGCAATATATTTTTAACGTGGCCGCTTTGCTTACAGATAGCACTATTTATTATAGTTTTAGTCTTTAATAGTCTAGCACTATAGTATAACTCTAAACTTAACTATTTGCTAAATATATTATAAAATTGCTTCTTTTTTATAATATATTTATATTAGAAAAAATTTAAGCGCGCGTGCACACCTGTGGCACCTAGGCAGCTCTACATACGCCTGCGCACTAAAAGCGCGCTAAGTGCACCTATAATACTACTTTTTTTTAGCGTGCGTATGCGTAAGGTTGCGTAAGAATGTGCACCTATGCCGCCAGTGCACCTAGGGCACCTATGGCACCTATGCTATTAAAATAATGCTAATTAATTAGCAAATAAAGCTCTTTAATTAGCTAGAATTTAAAAAAAGCTTAGTAAGCTACTTAGTAAGCTTTTAAAAAAAGATTTCTTAAAGTATAAAGTTAAAGTCTCTTACTAGATAGTAATTACTAGTTAATATAATAGTACTAATTACTAGCGTATTATATAGAATTTCTACCTAATACTAAATTCTAGGTTTTGTAGGTTTAAAAATAGAAAAAATATAGTTTTATAATTATTTAAAAGAATTAGATTAGGCGAAAATTAGTGGCTTAGCAAAGAACACTATTTTAAAAAGTATAAAATTTAATAACTTTTCAACTACTTTATTTTTATTAAAACCTTTTTACAATTTTATATACTATACTATTAGTACTATATATTTATATAATAATATTACGTAATATATATAATAACAAGCAAAATAAAGAGTTTTTTATTAATTACTGACTAATTACGTAATAGAAATGGTATTTTTAAATTTAATAATTAAAGACTAGTATTGTCTCTATAAATCTATAAAAAAATTTAAATTGTAGCTTTACTAGTAAAAAGGTTATAAAGCTTTTAAAAAATTACTTAGTTAGACTATTTGTGCACATTTGCGCAAGTCTGCGCATATTTACACATCTCTAAGCATTTTTATGCTAGCAAATTGCCTGTATAAAAATGCGCATAGTTAAGTAGCCTCTCTAAAAAAATTTCCTAATATAAATTTAAGTGTACTAGTATAGAAAAATACCTACTTAAGATTCTAATAGATTAAAACTAACTTTGTATCTTTTCTACCACTACTAAGATATTTAAAATCTTAATTATTTCCCTTTTTATAGATTCTAAATACTCTAGTACCTTTAGTATTAACTAATACTAAGATTGTTTAGGTAAGAGCTTCTTTAACAAGTTAAGTTAGAGGTCTCTCTTTCTATTCTAATAACTTATAGCTACTAGATTCTATTTATAGAGTAATTAGTGTATATATTCTCTATTACTACTTTCTATTACGAACTCTTTTTTTATAAAATCTTAAAATCCTATTCTTATCTTTTTCTAGTACTATAATTCTTTTAACTTTTATTACTATTAATTCTACTTAGATAGAGGATAGTTTATTTTAGATTATAAGTTATAATTTATATAAGTGTGTTGCGTATAGGTATTTGCTTAAGAAGTAGTTGTAAAAAAGAATATTTAATAAATTTAGAGAGAAATGTTAAGATTAGGATATCTGCAGATATTATTTTTACTAGAACGCTTAGGCCTCTTACGTGCTAGGCTAAATACAAAGTGTTGCTATCTAAGTATAATTATCTAACCTATTATTATTATAAAGTAAACTACTGCTACTATAGTGCAATTGTATTAAACACGTAATAATTTTACTAAATACGTAATAATTTTATTAGATACGTAATAATTATAAATAATTACATATAACTATAAAACAATTATAATCTATTACTAGTCTACTTTTAACCTCTTTACTATAAATACTATTATATTACAGCTAGTTAATAGTTATATTTATAATAAAATAACTAAGGTAGAAGACTATTATAAACCTTCTTATTCTAATTTAGATAACTATAAGTTCTCTATAAATTATATAATACACTCTAGCTTTTATAGAAAACTTATTAACTTTTACTAGTAAAGTAGCGGCTAAAATTTAAAGTAGTAATCTAAAGGCAGATATAAGGTGTCCTTTAATATGTAAGATTTATAATAGAGAAATAAAATATATCTAGAAGAATAAATAATTTAGCTACTTAGTCCTAATAAAACTAGGAGCTACTTATACTACTTAACACTAAGTTTTATACTATTATTAGTCTATATATGCCTTTAAATTTTATAATAGTCTTTAGCCACTTTATCTAGCCAGATATATTATTATAGAGAGTAGTTATAGCCCTAGGGCCCTATTGTAGATAAGTAATTAGACAAGTAGAGAGAGGTACTAGATTGTAGCTTTGCCTATACTATATTAGTAAGTATTAGACGCAGCTTTGCAAACAATAGAAAGCGTAGCTAAGAAATTCTTATCTAGAGTTATTAGCTTTTATAACTCTTAGTAGGGTAGATGCGGCTAATAAGAGGTATTACTTAAGGTGCAACTTAGAAAAACTTACCTAAGTAAGCGCAACTACCTTTTCTTAGCTAAGGTTTAGAGATTAAGCAATTTTTAATAAATTAGCTAATTATATTACTATAATCTAGTCCTTATAAAGAACTAGTCTTAATTCTATTATCACTTTTCTCCTAGTTATTCACTTTTTTAAAGTGTAGAACGTATATATATATATATATATAAGTTAGACCACTATAACTAGGTTTTTATATTTATAGTTCTCATTCTTAGGTTAGTCTTAAAATTACGGCTCTAGTTATTAGACGGCTCCTTATAGGATATTTAGTCTAACTAAGTAATAAAAAGATAAGAAAACATCTAAACACTCTAATAGCTTAGTAAACTAGAAGTTGAATAAGAGCTTATTAAAGAAATTACGCCTGCGGATTAGAGAGTTAGAGACTAAATTACTTTGCCGTATTTAGGTTTAAATATAGCTTGCAGAAGAAATAATCTCTAATAATTACGTCTTAGGTCTAATTATCCCGCCCTAACAAGAGGAATAGATAATAAACTACAGGGAATGCGTTAACTATGCATTTCTACTTAGAAAGACATATTGCGCATCTGTAGGGGTTAGAATAACTTAGCTAACAGTAACTATTAAGGTTATGCATTAATACAATATAGGATTTATTAGGCGTTATATTAGTTATATTAGTAGAGCGCGGCGAAGCGAGTACAGCTGCAGGCTAAGGCGAGGGTTGCAGACAAGAATAGTTTATACTCTAAGCTAAATCTACGCTAAAAGTAAATTTTGTCTATAAGCCTCTTTACACCAATATGCATCTTCGTAATAAGGGTAATACACTTCTACAGCTAGACTTAGAAGTACTAGAGGAGCGTAGATAGGAGTAGTATATAAGAATATATAATTAAGATTAACACGTATAACTTAGAGTCTACTTAGATTAACTTTATATAAATATACTAGTTAATAATAAATATCTATAGTATAGTTATCTCTTTTACAAGCCTCCTATATATATCTTTATAATAAGGGCAATACTACTATAACTATACTTAACTATACTAGGTGAGAATAGATAAAGGGAGTAAGAATGTATTAAGTGTAGGTAAAGGGCATAAAAAGATATATATAAAGGTTTGCGTTTACTATTAAAGTAATTTCTATATTTTCTCTTATTTAAATCGCTCCCTTATTATTATATCTATTCTAGAGAGTATTACTACCTATTACTCTTCTTTATAATTACGTTAAGCTTATCTTTGCTTATATGTCTAGGAATATTTTACTATTCCTAACCTTAACTAGACTTATTTATTTCTATTTTTCTTTAGTAGTATAACTATTACTATCTAGTAAAGCACTCTCTACTATGCTAAGGTAGCCTAAAGCTTTTACCTACTTATTCTCTTACCTAAAAATTATCTTTATATATTATAATAGCCTTTTGGGGCCGGCCGATTTACACATACTAACGAATAGTGTCCCTAAATAATTGCCAAACTAGTCTTATTGCTTTATCCTAATTTATAGCGTTTTTTAGCACACCTATAGCTTTTTCTTATAGCGTTATACCGTGTACGCAATATATGCGAAGTATTCTTTATAATAATAGCCTTTTATTTAGATATATACTAACTTTCTATCTTTTTATAGTAGAGTATAGTCTAAGTAGTTAAGATTAACAGTACCTTATATTATATAAAGGCAGCTTAAAGCTTTTAATTATCTTAGAACGCTGTATATAAAGCTACAAAGATAAGAATAACTAGTACCTATTCCTATATAGTATATTGACACTTATATAGAACTATCTTTGCACTATAACTTATCTATTATATTTAATAATTAATTAAGCTCTAAGACTCTACAAAACACTCCGTAACCTTTAGAGTAGGGTAGTGCTTCCTAAATAGTTAATAGATAAGTTAATAATAGCAATTCTAGTGCTAGAGAAAATACTTTACATAATACTTTAGGAAATGCGTAGAATAATATAACTTATCTAAGCAATTCTCTACCTAACGGAATACCTAAAGAAAAAAGGCAAATAGGGTTTAACGCTTTTAACAACTCTAAGAGTTGTTAAACTTACAGTTAAAGACTTATAGCGGCTACTTAATTATAAAAGTATATAGGACTATTATTATTCTAGTTAAACTAGGCGCTAACTCTCAGCATATTATTACTAGAGGAATAAGGTTGTGTAATATGCCGCCTAGCGTAATAATAAAACTTATTATTACTATTTACCTAAACACTTTCTCTCTGCACTATATTATTTTTATTTTTTTACTAGTTTTCTTTTCTTCTATAATACTTTATCTCTATATAACTAGCTGTGCAATTCCTCTTTTTAGTTTAGAACTATCTTTTGTCTACCTGCCTCTAATACTCTATTACGCCTTTATACCTTTAACACTATATCTAGATAAACTTATTACTATTATAGTATTAGAGGGTAGGTCTCTATTTCTAGTAAAGAAAAATAAAATAATATTATTTTTGTATAACTAGTTAGTAGAGTGCTCCTAGGTAGTAAAAGAGGTCTTAAGCAAGATATATACTAGAGGACTTTATCTCTATAGATATATTTCTAATAGATATTTAAGAGAAAGGAAATTATAGCTATAGTTAAGGCTATAAGAGTAGAGGCAACTATAAAGGGTCTAAAGAAATAGCTAATAGTATTTTACTATATCTCTAGCTATATCTCTACTAGGGAAGATAAAATTATTATTCTTATATTAATTACTCCACCTAAAGTGCTTAAGGAGGCAGAATTACAAACTTAGAAATGTATAAAGCATAGAAAAAAAGAGATAAATTTAGTACTAGGTATAATAATAATCTTTTCTAATATTTGCTATAAGATACCTAATAATATTAATCTCCTCTATATATATTGTGAGCTGTTATTGCTAAGTAGGGCTAGGCAGCTAGGAGAAAGTAGAGAATATGAATAACCTTAGAGTTCTAGGCTAAATTGCGCCTTAAAGTTTAGTGTATTCTAATCTAAGTTCTCTACTATACTTAGATAGCTACTTAGGTAGGTATGCTTATTGCGAGCTTCGTAGGAAGTTTTCTATAGTTTATTATAGTAGTTAGGATAACTATAGAATTTAGTGCAGACACTATTATAACTTTTAGCTAAGTTAATACTTACTCTAAATAGACTATTTAGGGCTAATTCTGCTATTTAGTATTCTCTCTAGCTTGTCCTAGACTTATCTACTATAAAAGATCCCTACTGCCTAGTTTAGACAAGTTCTTAAAAGGGTGGAGTTAGTAGCTACTAGGCCTAAGAATTTACTTTAACACTTATCTAGAACATATTAGTGTTAGAAAATATAGCTAGTCTAAAAATACTCTTATATATTACTACTACCTCTTCTAAGTCTTATATAGTATTATCTTGCCCTTTAACACTACTAGTCTCTAAAAAATAATAAATTATATTTAAGTTTTCTACTAATTCTAAAGTACTCTACTATATATTCCTAGCAGCGCACTTTTCTAGAGAATCTAATCTTATAATATCTTTGCCTTAGTCTAAATTAATACTAATATAGTTATCTTTATTATACTATAACGCATTCTCTATTATAGCAAAAGTAGATTCTATATCCATTAGGGACCTAGTTAGGCGATTATTTGTTACTAGTAGCAATATCTTCTATTGCTTCTATAGTTGCTTAGCATTCGCTCTATTATATCCTAAAATTTTACACGCTAAAAGTAGGCTATAGATAATTTAGCAAAGAATATTTTTAGTATTTTAGTTACTTACTAAATAGTAGGCTTCTAGTATACTATAGCTTCTAAAACTATATATATAATATAAACTACATTACTAGATAGTATATATTTCTATTCCTTTAGTACGGTAAATATATAAGCTAAGGTATTAGAGTAATTAATATGGGCGTAGTAATATAGCTAATAAGGTACACTTTTTATTAAAGTAAGTAAGCTATAATTAGATATAATTAAAGAAGGCATATATAGAAATAGCATAAATATTGTTACTTAAGTTTAGGTCTAACTAGCCTTAATAAGACCCTTTATTAAGTCCTTATTTACCTATACTACGTCGTCCTAAATACGCTTTATATACGTATTACCGCTAGTAATCCATATCTTTTCCCTTATTATTTTACTAATAATTTTCTAGTTAATAAGACCTATACTATTTAGTACGTAGAAATATAAGAAAATATAAAGCAAGTATATTTAAGTGTTTACTAGTAACATAGAAGACTACTAGAGAAGATCTATAGCTTATTTAATATAGTGTTTTACTCTACTAATAATTGTTGCACCTTCCTACCTTAGTTAAACAAGTTGCCTAATTCGCTTATAAGTAGATCTTAATAGCGGTGGGCTTTTAATACCTAATTTACTCGCTTTATTATTGTATTCTTATGTAAAGGAAGCCTCTAATAAAAACAAGTTAGTAGTAGCTTTCTAGTTAGGACTTTATTTCTTCTTTAACAGACCATAATTAACAGAGCGCCTTTTTATTCTATCACTGCTAAATAGGTTATATAAAATAGTCTAAAAGCTATCTAGTGTTAAAGAAGCTTATTCCTAAGGCTAGCTTGGGGCGGATAGTTTATAGGTAAGGGAGAGTAGCTTTTAAGTAGCTAATTCGCGTATTATAGTTAAAATTATATAGTACTCTAGGTAATAATTTTTATAAACCTTAATAATAGCTTTTAGTTAATTAATATTATCTAAAGCGGCTATATTCTATTAAATAATACTAATGAGTTAAGTAGTAAAAAGACTAAACTAGGAGACAATCTCTGTTACATAGAGTAGCTATAATAGAGGAGGCTTAGCATCTCTATATATAGCAGCCTATAGATTATATAATCCACTATCTATTATACTAAATACTTATAATATCTAAGGGGTACGCTGACTATTTTAGTTAAAAGAGTTCTTTTGGCTAAAGTGGTTAGTATTGCGTTACCTCTTCCCACCTAACTATATTATAATCTAGGGCACCTATAAATATAGCGCTAGTGTGCCTTATATAGCTCTAACAACTAATTACTTATAACTTAGAAATAGCGCTAATAATATTTAATTTGCTAATTATTTGCACTATTTATACTACTGCCCTTAACTCCTGCTTAGTAACTATTCGAATTTCCCTACCTATTAGTAGGAGTAAAGCTATCTTAAAAGCAAAGTGCTTATGCTAAATTAACTTTTTTAGCTACTAATCCCTAAGATATATTATACACATCCTCCCTTATAAGGTTAAAATATCTTTTAGTTCTTTACTAGTTACCTTCCTATATAACTAGTCTTATATCTATTTAGTCCTTATTAGCTTTGCTTTCTTACTATCTAGCCTTTAGAATATAAGTATCTACCCTTAATATAGGGCAGAATTACTAAGGTCCTATTAATCTAGTATATAGCCCTAAAAATACAGCTTTTTAACTCTAACTATCTTCTTAGAAAGTAAGCTGTGTTTTATATATTTAATAGCGGGGACTAGAAATATATATTAAGGCATAGATTTAGAATAAGTCTGGCACTTCTTAGTAATATACCTACTCTATTTAAGAGCTAGTATAGCTAGACTTCTAGCGGCTTTATAGGACTATTAATAGACTTAAGAAAATATCTAAAGGACTTTACGCCATAGTTAAGGCTATGTGAAATAGAGTAGAGCATATGTTCCTAGGAGTCTAAGTTACTAGGATTTATTCTAGGCGCTATAAAAGTACACTATATTGCCACTCCTTTTAACTACGTAAGGAGTAGTTAGAAATTTCTTTAGTAGATATTACCTTATATAGGGTAGCTACCTAGAGTGTTTTAGTACTAAGGAGACTTTTAAGAGTTATAGCAAGCTATAAGTACTAGACTATCTTTCTTACTTTGCACGCTAATAAGCATTGAAAAATATAGAAATTCTACCCTAACTACTATGCCTACTTTTAGTTATACTTATAGACAAGCTTAAAGAATAAGATAGCTATTTTTACTAGCTTAGAGCTTAATAAGATTTACGTCTAAATGTATAAAGACTTTATTTCTTGTAATCCAACCTTCTATATATCTTTAATATATATTTTTCTTTGTTTATTAAGGCGGCTACTCTTACATATACTTATTTATTATATTTCTATATTATTTAGTACTAAATATTAGATAATGTCCTCCGCTATAACTATAGAGATTAGTGCTTTTTAGAATTAGGCACTAATATAGAATACCTATATAATATCTTTCTTCTAATATAGTCTATACTAGATCTATATATAGTTATTACACGTGTACCTAAATAGATCGCAATAGCCGTAGTAAGTTATATATCTAGAACGCTGTAATAATCTTTTGTATATAGTATATTAATAAGATAAGAATATAGCGCCTTTAATTATAAGTTTATAGTAAACTATTCTATACTGGATATTATCTATATAAGTAGAGTACGTATATATAGGATCTTTATCCCTAGCCTTTAGTGTAAGGACTAAATATAATATATAGAAGCTTTTCTATTTATTATTACTAATAGTATGTATTTTTTTTGTCCTTTAAATAACCTTAGAGAACGCTAATTAGAGGCAGTTCTAACCACTCCCTAATAGTAAAACTATTTAGATAGACTATTAGCTATTATACTAACTCTATCGCTAACAGTATCTAGACGCGTAGCTATCTAGTAAGGTGAATATATTAAGTAATCTAGACTACTATAGGCCCACTTATTAAATAGAAAAAGTGCTATTCCTCTTTTTATAGCGTAGCTCTATTAAGGGTAGTAAGAAGAAGCAATATTCCTAGCTAAGCTTCTTAACTATAGCTCTTATTAGTAGTCTCTCTTATTACTTTGTAAGTAACTTAACCCTATAAGATTAGTATATAACTAAATTAGTGTATACTTAAAGTAGACCTTTAAGGCGCTATATTCTTTAGTAAAGTTAAAACGTAAACTAGAAATAGAAAGGTTTAATAGAGCGCGTGGCAGCATTATATAAGATATATTCTAATATATTAATTAATTATACTAGGTGTAGAAAAGCATCTAATTATGTGTATTCTTAGTATAACTATTCTTAATTATACTTACTAGCGTATCTATATCTATATCTAATAAGTAACGCAAAATTATAACTAAAGGCTACTTAACACTACTACCTTCTTAGAATATTATCCTTTTAGAAGTGGTCTATAAATCGCAATATTAAGCTAGGTAGAAATAGTAAAATACCTAGTTAGTGTTATAATAGTGTAAAGCTAATTATATTAGAAGTGCGCTAATAGAAAAAGTAGCTTAATTAGACGTACTATTTTATGTTATATTTTATACGTCTACTCTACAAATCGTCTAATATAGTTTTTAGTTGCCTTTTCTACACGTCTTTATTACCTGCCCACATTCTAGATAGCTACTATACAATATGCTTCTAGCTTATTTACTACCGCGCATTATAATCGCAGAATATAATACAGATTACTAAAATTATAGAAATTACTATTAGTTATAGCCTAAATAAGCGCGCTAATAGCGTAGTAGAAAGTAATATTTAACTAAATCTTTTATAAGGTTAGCATCTAACTCTTTATAGACAGTTTTCTCTCTAATATCTATAAGAAGATAAAGACTCATAAGCAAGGCTCTTATAAATAATTAAGCGGTAATAATATAGAATAAGTGCCTAAACTTACTAGGATATAAAAGCTTACGTATAAGAATACTATAAAATATAATAACTAGTAGATAAGTATAGAAGTAGAAGATTATTAGGCAAATATATAGAAAGTAGAATTACGCTAGTAGTGTTAGGTGTTAGTTAAATACAGACATCTAGTTAAGGAAGCGACTATCCTATAGAAGTGGCAAGACGTTCTGCCTATTATACAATAGGCAGATAAGAATAAGTTTAAGAAATCTCTTTATTATATAAGAAACTATATAGAATATTACTAAATAGTAGAAGAATATTATAAAGGTTAGTGCTAGAGTCTAGACAACTTAGTACTTAGATAGTGCCTCTATACTAATTATTAACTTATAAGAGACAGCTATAGCAAAGAAGCTAGTACACTATAGGTAACTATTAAAGATCTTCGTCGTGTAAAGATTCTAACTAAGGTCGAGTCCGTACTATACACAGAGAGAAGTAAAATAGGAGACACTAAAATCTAGTACCTAGCACACAGTAGTAGTAACAAAATATACATAAAATAACAATGATTCGTCGTCGACTTTCTTTACTATAGGTAACTATAATAATTAGCTAGATCTGTAGGTATTAACTCTAAATATAGAAGTTTACTTTCTATAGAGTTCTATCTAGTAGAAATTATCTAGAGAATAATTTTAACATTTTAAGCATTATTAAACCTAGGAATAAGTTCTATAAGATTCTTATTAGGTTATATACGCTCTATAAACTAGAAGGGTAGTATATAATAGACGCCTTATACTACCTACTAAAGCTAAGTAAGAAACTAGTAAATATATAAAGATTTATTTAAGTAAAAGATATAGTTATAAAGAATTTTGAGAACTATAGTATACTTTATAAATTAATAGTTAAGCCTATATATAAAGAAGCTTCTAACTATTAGGAGTTTAAGAGTAAAAGTAATAAATACCAAAAGGATTGTGTGTTTACTAGAATGCTTAAACTTTATACTATTTTTAAATCTACTAAATTAAGTACCTTCTAGTAACTTCTATCCTACTTACTATCTTCTTCCCTAGATATAGAAGGAAAGTAAGCTAGAATCTCTAATTTAGTGAGTATATTAGATAAGATTACTATATAAGAAAGAAAGCTAAAGGGCTAGACTATATATACGCTCATAGAAAAGAAGCAGAACTAAAATAGTACTACTTATATAATTATAGGCACGTAATTACACCTAGTTAGAGCCTTATTTCTATAATACATCTGCTTATATAATAAGAATAATTCTACCTCTAATTAGTTTATAAATTAAGTACCTAGCTAAGCAACTAATTAGTTGTAATAGTATAATTTAAATATTTATAGTTATATAAGCCTATAATAGCCTTTTATTAATAATAAAACTCTAATTATCTACTTTCTATCTTTTTACTTAGTTTCTCTAGTTAAGTTTTCCATAGGAGTAAGTTAATTGTCCCTATCTTCCATTTCTTACTTTAATAATTATAGACTGCTAACTAGTATACTTAAAACATACTAATTAATATATCTATAAAGTTTTAAATAAAGCTAATTTAAGAGAAATATAGGAAGAAGGCTACAGAAATGCAAAATTAGTTTAATTAACTTATAACGCGCTGTTCTAATCGCCTATTAAATAAGACTCCTAGTAAGATTACTTCTAATCCTCTAAAAAAGAGAATATATAAGAGGAAGGCAAAAACTTAAACGTGCAATTAATCTTAATTATTTATGCGTTCTAAGCCTATTAAGGACCTTTCCTAATCTTGTAAGAAGTCTCCGCAATTAAAGGATACTAATTAGAATCCCTATAAAGCTGCACTTTTAAGCAGCTCTAAGTCTAAGAACAAGCCTAAAACTCCTAACAATAAAAAGATTAAAAAGAACAAGCTTAGTTTAGCCTCCAATTAATTATATAGCCCTCAGCGTAGGTATTTATATATTATATGCCTTAGATTTTATCTTTCTAGTAGCTTAAATAGTAGATATTTTAAGAATATATTAACTAAATGCTTAAATATCTAATATTATTATTGTGCGTCTAAATATATATGTAAGGTATTATATAAGAACGTAATTATTTTTAGTAATCCTTCTTTATTACTATTTTTAACGGCTAAGAAACCTAAAAGTAAAGCTTATAAATTTATTTAGTATTAGGTAAATAATAATTTAGTATATAATTATATATATACAGTTAATTATTTATTAATCTTTAGAGTATTAATCTTTTAAATTAATCTTGTAAAGAGTTTTAGTAAACGCCTAAAGATATATTTAACGTATTTATAAGCGAGCTGCGAATATAAGTAGGCTACAAACTCTACTAAGTCTTTAAGCCTTTTACAGCATATAAATTTACAACGTATTAATATTCTGTTAATATAATAGCTATTCTAAATTAAGTAGTATCTATAGAAGCCTTCTTACACGTGTGCGAGTTGTGCCCAGACTCCCTATAGTGCCTGTAGCGCGCAGAAGCCTACCAGCTCGCAAGTAACTACGCCTTGACTTGCCATATTTCTCCCTCTAGTTGCTGCTTAATAGCCTTTTAAGCAATAATATCCTCTCTCTCTGCCTTTAATAGAGTGCCTTACTTTTAAATCCGCTTCTTTTTACGCTATTTACGCGTTGTAGCTACCTTATTTATCCTTTATAGAGTAGCTATCTCCTTGCGCATAAGCACTATTAAATGCACTATTCTCTTAGCGCCTCTTATAAGCCAATTAAGGAACTAGATAACTAAGGTAGGAGAGGATTCCTAATGCCTTTAAATCCGCTTACAAACTAGAGTTAACTAAGCGCCTAGCTCGCGTACGTTGCTTAGTGTTGCAGACTCCTATAGGGTCTCTAGTAGGGCTGCTAGCGCTAGCGCTGGCAACGGTGTACGAAGCTTAATATTAAGCTTTAAGAGCACTTCCTCTAGATTGTGTAGGACTAGCCCAGAGCCTTAAAAGCTTACACAGATATTCTCCTTTATAATTAACTAGTTGTAGGCGACGCGAAAGGCTAGTAGAAACTTAAGCTTTGTAATATAGTTAATATAGTTGCGTATTAGGCCCTTAATCTGGCACTCATACGCCCGCTTTAATAGCGAAAAGTAGTCTACATTAAGTGGCTATAGGAGGTATAATAAATATAGTGGCATGTATAGAGTATAAATCTTATTCTCCCTATAAATCTCCTAGAATTTAAGTAAGTTGTGGCTCTTATAGCTATTAAGTATTAGAAGCTAACGTGCGCCTACTCTACGCTCTACTATATGCTTAATAAAGTGCTATAGCTAGGCAACACTAAGCTTATTTGTAGTCTACCTATTATCGCTAAGACTAATAGTCTAGTTATCTAGTATATTATCGCCCTTATACTAGGCCGAGAGGTAGTACTTGCTAGTAAAGATAACAAAGGGTAGGATTGCCTACCTAATAGCGTTAATTCCGTAGATTGTTGTCACCCACTTACAATTGCCTGGCTAGATCGCTTTTGGCTAACCATATCTCTCTAAGCCTATAATAACTAGCTAGGAGGATATCTTACCTATTAGAAAGCTAGTCTTGTTAAAGTTAAAGGTGTTCTTATTGCAGATACCGTAGGTGGCCTTTATATGTACTACTAGCTTAAACTAGGCCTATATAGCTGTTACGTCCTCGCAAAGAGCTCGCTATTAATTATAGGCTTAATTAAATCGCGTTGTAAGGCTGTCTATTCTCTTAACAAAGTTTCTAGGTCACTACTAGCTAATATAGCCTACGTTACGCTTAGCGAGCAGCTTATTTGCTATATCTTGTATAGCACCTAGAGTAGGCGCACAGTCTTACGAATCTAGGTTAAGTATATGCTTAATAATAACCTCCTCTTCTAGCTTAGTAAGCTTCTTTAATTTAGGCTCACAATTGCATCGCGTAGTAGTTCTAGCGTATTAGCTGCAAAGCGTGCTTTTAGAAACGTTAAACGTTGCTGCAGCGCAATTAACGCTCTAGATCTAATTCTAATTAATAGCTAAGATAGCTAGGGAGACATCTGCTTTGTTATAGAGCAATTAAATAAGTGTTAGTTAAGCTATTATGGTTAATAGGTAACGCGTTATAAAAAGTTAGTTGGGTTTGCAGCTCGCTTATATTCGCAGCTCGCTCGTAAACACGTTAAGTAAAAAGAAAATAAACAAAGATAGTGCTTTATCTCCTACTCTGCTCTTAAATAAAGGTAATAATTACTAGTCTTTTTTAGAGGATTATAGCACTCTTATATAGGCTAAGAATATCTCTATAGGTCTAATTAATCTTACTTAATTAAGTCCTACTAATTAAGCGCTTCTAATCTACAATACAAATTATCCTACGTTAGTGCTTAATTATAGTCTGTCTAGTTAGAGTCCTTAGTATAGTACTACTTAGTCTAGTCTAGCTATGCAGTAAGGTTATATAATTACAAATTAACTAATTGACTAATCTTCTAATTAGTCTAGCCCTAAGAGTATAATTAATAAGTAACTATCTACTTAGGTCCCTATTAGTAAAAATCTATATTACTTACAGACCTTCTTAGTAAAGAATTAGATTATTTATAAAGCTAGAAACTTCTTAAAGCGTAATATAAATACTTCTATTGTAATTAAGCTTTGCGCTGCCTTAAATAGCGCTTAATTTATCTTACTTAGCTATATATAGTGTGCCTCCTTAGAGGAGCTTACTATATATATTTTAGACTTAACTAGTTAGTCTAGTGTATTAGCTACTTAGCTTAAGTGAGGGTTAGGGACATCCTTAAGATAAAAAATTATTAATCTAACTGAGTCTATTACTATTTTGTTAGAAAAGATTACTACTAGTTAAAAGGATTAAGATTATTTAGTTACTTCTAATTATAGTTCCTTGCCTAGCTGCTTCTTAGATATTAATCCTAAATGACGGATACTACTGCATCTACTAATAGTCTTTAAGGATAATTTAAGTATTATACTTTATCTAATAATTAGCAATAATTTTAGACTTAATTTCCTACTCTAAAGCTATAGAATCTAGTAGGGCTATTTAGATTGCATAGTATAAATTGTTAGAATTATAGAAGTTAATACCCTTTATTACTTAGTTATTAATTCCGTAGCTCTTTTAATTGCTTTAGAACTGCTAGCTTCGCTTATTAGAGTAGTAGATATAGCCCTTAAGCTGCTTATAAGTCCCCTTATTCCTACTATAGAAATCTTTCTAACATAGTACTAATTATTTAAACACTCTAGCTACTAGCTCTAATCTAGCTAATAATCTATTTATAAATGCTACACTATCTATTAAGTAGCCCTAATTATAGCCTATACATACTAACTCTAATAATAACGCTTATATAGATCTACTAAAAGAATCTTCTCCCTATATAATAATAGAGAAGCTATTAAATCTAAAGAGTGCTTCCTACTAAAGCTAGACTAATCTAGGCTAGTATAGCCCTAAGCATTATAAGGCCACTTATAATATCTTAGCAACTTACTAAACTACTATAATAAGAAACTAGTATACACTCCTTAATAAGTTATTTAATCTTCTTTTAAAAAAGTAATTAGTTAGATTTTCTTAGATTATATATAATAGGCATTAGTCTATATTTATCTAGTCTTATATTAGAATTTTATTTACCTAGGCCTACTAAAATAAGTAGTAGCTATATAGAGCTTAAATTCATAATTAGTTTATAACTTATACTCTCTTTATAATAAGTTTACTTATATTCTTATAATTTAGAATCTTTTTAAAGTAAGTAAACTGCTACTAAGTAAGTGCTTTTATAAGTCTGTCTGCTAGCATACTACTTATTTTTAGGTAGGTAATCTTAAATAATCCCTTTGCATATTCTTAACATAGCTATATATTCTAGATATTAGTATAGTACAGATAAGTATTAATGCCTTATTCTTTCTAATGACTAGTCTAATTATTTATTAATTATTATAAAAATATTTTACATATATCCTAAATTAAGCTTAAGTTCCTTAAAGAACTACTTTAGTGCTATTACTTCTTTACTTACATACTTAAGTGTAAGTAGCTTAGCTCTAGTAGTAGAAATTATAACTATACTCTAATAAGTAGCTTTCTAGAGTATTACTCTACTATAGAGCATAACTATATATCTATAAAACAATCTCTAAATTTCTAAATTATTTATAAATTAAGCATTGCTCTATTATATTAGCTATACTAAATAGATTGCTAGCGTGTTCTCTAAAGATATATAATTACTTAGTTAACTATAGCAAAATATTATTTGCTTAAATTTATTAGAAAGTGCAAAAGCTTTAAAATAGCAAATATAATATTAGGCCTAAGCATTATTACTATGTATAGTATTAATCTAATATATTTCTAGTAGCTCTTAATTTTCTACTTAGTTGCTTCTCCTATATTTTTTATAAGCTCTTCTAATAGAAGAGGTGTTATAGAAAAGCTTTTACTATCTTTAAGATTAAACTTCTTCATAATCTTATTAATGTAAGTATTATAAATAAGCGTAATTATTCTATTTTTACAATCTTAGATTACTTAAACGCCTTAAAACTATTTAACTAGTCTATAGTTTTTAATCTTATATTTTAATTTAATTTAGCTATAGAGTTTCTATACCTCTACTTTATAAGCTTTATTAAAGTTTAGAAGTATAATATTAATATAGAAGAGTACTAAGGTTTCGCAATATTTGCTTATAAATAAATAAAATTCTTCTTTTAAGGTAGTAAGTCCTATAGATCTTAGCAATCCTAAGAACTCTTTATACTAAAGCAGTGGTAAGTCTCCTAATCTATATAGAGCTTAATTAAGGAACACGTACTTGCTATATTACTTAAACCTATTTAGAAGCTTATAGATAGCTAGATTATTAGCTATAATATAAGTGTTTAAGAACACTTCTACTATACTATATTAAATAATCTCTAGATTATATTCTGCAATAATCGCTATTATAGTTCTAAATAACTATACTATAAGCGTTACTATGCAGGTTAACTATAATAAGTTCTTATTCTAGAGATTATCTCTTATAATAATTTAAGCCTTACACTTTAGAAAGTACCTATTTTAGTTAAACTTATAAGTCTAAACCCACTTTAATAGTAGCAGTTATCTAACAGCTTATACTTAATTAATTACTATTTAGGTTCCTTTCTTCTTAAGTGTAGCAATCTTAATATAGGAAGCTTGCTTAAAAAGTTTTCTAAGTAGATAATTAGTAAGGTGTTTCTATAAGGTAAGTAGCTTTAGTAGCTTATCTTTATATAATTAGATAGGAGGTAATGTCTTTAGTATCTTTTTAAACACTACTATAGCAACTACTAAATTTATTATAGTATACTTTTAGTACTTATTATAGGCTTCCTATACACCTAGAATATGTATATATATATAGAAAATTATTTTAAAGATCTTTTATTATACGTCTAGCAATTAGTGTATATATAGCTAATCTACTTTTTAGCTAATTAGTAGTATTATTATATTAATTATAATTTCTTTATTTTTAAAGAGGCAAATAGTCCTAAATACGCGTGTCTATATTGTTACCTTAAAGTCTTTTACTTAATCTTATAGATGCTTAATCTTACCTTTCTCTTTAGCTTATTAGCAGGTTAATTACTTTCTTTAGTGCAGTTAAGCTTCTAGGGCTAGATTAAGAGGTAACTATAGAGCTCTTAGGCTTTATACTTTAGAGAGAATGCTCTTTAGAATCTAATAGGATAGCTTATTTAGATTAGTGTATATTCTAGTAGCTATTAGTCTCTCTATAATTTGTTAATTAATTATATCCTAAATTGTCTAGCTTTAGCGTCTATTTAAAGATTATAAGCCCTATATACTCGCTTTAAACTATATAAATTCTTAGCTGCTTACTAGCTAAGCTCACTACCTATATATTAGTTCTATTAGCTACTTAATTACTAGCCTAGCTAGCTATACTCTTAGATTACTAGATAGAAGCACTATTCTCTATTTACTTAGTACTTACTTACTTATTTAGTATAGTAAGAAGATTAAGAACATCTATAAACTTTTCTTCTAGATTATTAATCTCCCTCTTATATAGGACTTTAATAATCTTTACTACTTCTTTATACGGTATATCTTTATTAGCCTTACCCTTATATAATAATATCTTATTAAATATAACGTTACGCGTAGTAATTACCTAATTAAGCACTAGAATCTATATTCTATAGTGGTTTAATACTCTATAACTAATAAAGTATCTAATATAGTCTCTAGGATTTACTTTAAATCTTTGTTTATTCTACCCTACTACTTAATTCCATTTTAGAGAATATGCTTAGCAGCTATAGGCATAAGTTCTACTCTAGTTAGGATAAAGATTAGCTATTTATACTTATATTTAAGGAGGCTTATACTAATAGAAATACTACCTAAACTAATTTTTAAGCACTTTATCTAGTGCTTAAAAAGTATATAGAGCTATTAGGCTTTAGCTATAGAGGTAAGTAGCTGCACTTATAATCTTACGCTATATTTTAGGCAGAAAATTTGCGCTTTCCCTTATTTTTATAGCCTTAGGAATAATCTCTTACCTTTCTTACTTAGATGCTCTATTTAGTTTATGCGTATAGAATAAGATATAGCTATTCTTAATTTCTTATTTGTCTATATAGTCCTTATGGGCTAATTGTCTCCTCTAAGAAAGAGTAGCGGTATTATTATCCTAATAGATTATAATAATTCTAAGCTTGTATTTATATTATAGCTATTAGTTAAACTTAGTTATTACTTCTATAATCTTTAGTAGAGATTTTAATATAAAATTATTATTATAAATCTTCTTACTAAATTCTTCATTAATAATTAAGCTCTATAGCTCTCTAAGACATTCTCCTAGAAAGTTAAATAGATTCTAAAAATTGCAGTAGAATAGTCTTAAAGATTATTTCCTTAGATATCTAAAGATTACTCTTATTATATGCTTTATAGAATAGTGGCACCTCTTTTTATTAACACTACCTTAAAATGCTTTTCTGTGTTACTAACAGTAGGAGAGATAACTGCTATTATTGTAATAATTTTATTAGAAACCCCTTAGTCGTAATAAAAAAACCAAACCATAGAATAGTGCTAATAGTCCTTTCTTAGTGCTAGCAAATTATATAAAGTAGCTTATAATAATATAGATACTACTTATAGAATACTACCTTTACTAGCCTACTTAACACTATATATATAGATTCTAAAACTAATTTTAAAAATACTAGAGTTAGTTAAACTCTTATATTAACCTAAATAAAGTAAGCTACTACTACTCTAGACACATATATAGCTATAGGTCCTTATAAATATCTTACAAAAACCTTTTTAAAAGTATTAAGAATAATTTTATTTATATAAATAACTAAATAAACTATAACACTTTATATATAGTATTAAACTACTATTTTATCTACTTATTTATAACTATTAAATACTATATAAAATAGAGCTACTACTAGTTTAATATATATTATAGGCACTATATTAATCTATTCAATCTAAGCCTATACTATAATCTAACCTATGTAATAGTACTTGTTAGCCTCTCTGCTAAGTAAGCCCTATTACCTCTCTTTTATATCCTATTTCCCCCTATTTGCGTCTTTCCTAATTAGTGTTAGTATGGTAGTTAGTGTGGGCCTATGCACTACGCCGTCTTCTATATAAGAAAGGGCCCCCTACGTCTCTTTCTTATTCACTATCTTAGAATAGTATTAATTTAACTAGCTTTTTTAACTATTCTAGCTATCCCTAATAGGTTAGCCCTATAAGGCTGTGTACCGCCCTTATATTATTCTAAAACTAACCTTTTTATTTAGCTGTAGATAGCAATATAATATCTACTCCTCCCTTACAATGCTACTTATAGGCAGTTAAATTAGTAGAAGTTTTATCTTATTAGTTACTAGTTATACTAGGCAGTTATTACACTACGCTAAGGTCTATAAGGCTACTATTATAACTTTTGTACCTACTATAAGTGGGTAAGAGTATATTAGTTTATTAGTTACTAGGAAGAATTCCTAGCGCTAGAAAGTTTATATTACACTATCCTAAGATCTATTAAAAGAGGCTGCTCCTAAGTCTCTTCTTTGCTTAATGCATAAGAATGGAAACTTTATTAGTTACTAGAAAGAATTCTTAGCCCTAGGAAGTTTGTGTTTTACTACCCTAAGGTTTATTAAGAGAGACTACTTTTAAGTTCCTCCTCTACTTAATATATAAGAATAGGAACTTTATTAGTTATCTCTATAAGAGACTAGTTTAATAGATTGCGCTACTATAGTTTATTAAAAGACATTGCTCTAAGTTATAGAAGTAGTAGTACTACTTTACACTAGTAGAATTAAGACACTACTAAGGCCTATTTAGAGAGGCTAGAATTCTAAGTCTACTAGCTACTAGTTATAGCGCAAGTAGTAGAAAATCCTATTAGTTAGCTCTATAAGACTTTATACACTAATTTAATAGGTTATACATAACTTTACTAAAAGACATTCCTTTAGTCTATTAAGAGGCTGGCCTAAACATTCCTAAATAATAATAAATAATAACTATATTATCTCTAAAGACTAATTTGCCTATAATACCTAACTAGCATTACACTGCAAGACCTAAAAGCACTAAGTAAGAGGAATTAGAATTAGGCTCTAGAGACGCTGCAGCGATATTTATAAAAAATTTATATAAGTAATACTTTTACTCTTTCTATAAGGCGCTTTACTTTGCTTACTAAGCGCACTATCTTATATTTATAAGATATTTAGACCTACTAAATGTAGGTACTTTACTGCACCTAACTATTAATCTCTTAGATATTTTATTTTATTTTCTCTTATTTTTTTTAGAATGGACGCCCCTTATAAACTGCTTAGCTACTTAAAAAACCTAGATACTAGGTTGCCCTAGCGCTAACCTTACTAAGTAGCTTTATTTAGTCTGCCCTAATTCTTTGCTACTTTACCTTACTGAGTTGTCTTATATACTCTACTCTATTTTTTTACTACTTTAGACCTTAGTTAAGCTTATATTTAAACTAGAATAGTACTAGTTATAGGAACCTACTTTTTTTACTGCAATTATCTTAGCTCTTACCTACTACCTACTAAGTATTTAGCTAGGCAACTAATTACTAGGCTATTAATATTGTCTAGCTACCTTTTAGTTTAGCTTATTAATAAATTATAGTTAAATATCTCTATTATAACTCTATTTCTGTCTTAAACTTACTAATAGTTAGCCTCTAAATCTAATAACTCTATACTATTATCCCTTAAAGGTGCTAAAATTAACGTATATTAAGTAACGTTCACTACTTTTTCTAATAATAAAGACTCTAAAGTAGAGCTTAAGCCTAATTACTTTAGCTAACTGCTCCCTACTACTCTTTCTTAGCTATCGCTAGAATAGCTAGACAAGCTAGAAGGCGCCTAACCTAGTAAAGACTATAGCATTTATACTAAAAAAGGGGCGCTTAATAAGAATAATTTTTATAAACTTAGTATTACTTACTATAATAATAGCCTAGAAGATAATAACACTGCCTATTATAGTAGTAGATTAGAAGACAAAGAGCCTGCCTATTATAATAACCTTCCTAATAATAACTCTAAATTTACTAATCTAATTAACTCTAAGTCTAACTTTCTATAGGAAGAATACTTAGGCAACAAATTTAATAGTAAACTACCTAATAAAATCTTCTAGAATGCTAATAATTAGGAGCTGCCCCCTAACTATTAGCCCTTACTCTAATCTACTAGTTACCTAACGTATTCTACTTCTAGGAATACCCTAAGCTACTAAAATAGATAGCCTAGTTTACTACTAGTTAAGTGGCTCCTTAGCTAGCCTACTATATATAGGCACCTATTACTTTTAGCACTTTTACTTTTAGCTATTTTCTTTCTAGCTAGCTTACTACTAATTTAGTAGCTTTCTAACTATTACGCGTGCAGGACACTTGTTAGCACCTCTACCCTACTATGCTAATAGCCTCTATAGCTTTATAAGCTACTCTACCCTAATTAAAAACTATATTTTTTTAAAAAATGCTTTTTTATAGTACTAGGAAATCTTATATAATATAATTACGCTAGCGCGTAATACACTAACTAGAAAATTTTAGCTAACTATATTGTTATATAGTGTTAGAGCTAAGGATATACTCTATTAGTAAAATACTAAATTCTAAGATATAGTTTCTACTGTAATTTTCTACTAATCTACTAATTTACTTTTAATAACTTTCTTTACTATCTCTACTAAATAGTACCTAAATTAAAAACTAAGGCTACTACTAGAACTGTAGAGGCCTATTACCCCTATTCTAGCCCTTTTTAGCCTAAAAATACTGCTAGTTACGTTAAAAATCTGCTAAAACACCCTATTTTTAGGTCTTAAAAGGGGGGATATATAATAGTACTTACTAGTCTCCCTGCTAAGCACGCCTTATTACCTCTTTTTTTATACCCTATTTCCTCCTATTTACGCCTTTCCTAATTAGTGTTAGTGTAGTGGTTAGCGTAGGCCTATACTCTATGCCACCCTCTATATAAGAAAGGGTCCCCTACGTTTCTTTCTTATTTACTATCTTAGAATAGTATTAATTTAACTAGCTCTTTTAACTATTCTAGCTATCTTTAATAGGTTAGTCCTATAAGGCTGTGTACCGCCCTTATAACCTATATAAGCTTTTGCCTAAGTATAACTTACCTTTTTAGAGAGTTCTAGCTAATAAGATAATTTATTTCTAAAAGGTAAAAATTAAAAGAAATAACTATATAGAAGCTTTATATAATATTTTAGTCGGCTTACTAAATACCTTTTTTAACCTTTTTTTAGTTAAAGATTAAAGTAGATTAAAATAGAAGGTTATTATATACTACTATGTACAGCACCTAATTCTAATTAAAGACTAACCTTAAATACTACCTAATAACGCAATAATAGTTTAAACTCACTTGCACTCTATCTATACCTTATAAGCTCCTAACCTATATAAGATTTACTTATACTATATATAGCATACCTAGCTTATTACTACTACTATTATTAGTTATCTAAACTTACACTACTACGCGGTATACTTACTTAAATAAGCTAACTTAATAGTAATAATAGTAATAATAGCTAGAAGGATCTTATAGATCTATATAACACTTTTATTATACTAGAGCTTATTAATAAACACCTTATTATCCTCTTCTATTCTTTACTAGATAATTCAATTGCTAATAAGGAGTAATTACGTCTATTAGTGCGGGAATACAATTGTTCTATTCTTGGCAAACTAGACTACCTGCTAACCTAACTAGTAGATAAGAATGGCCTTATAAATAGTTAAATATACCTATCCCTTCTTATGCTAGATAAGCATCTTATAAATATAATACAACTCTAGCGTAGTTATTATCTAGGTAATACTTATATAGAACTCTAGCGGATACTTTTTAGTGTTGGCAAGTACCTTCGTATTAGTAAGTACCTTAGCATTAGTAGGACCGCTATCAACTAAGTAAATAGTAGGACGTAGAAAGATAGTAGAAGATTTATTAAGAACAATCTTAATATAGTAATAGAGTAATAGTATATCTAGTATGTGTTACTCTTACCCTACTACTTATAAGAAACAAACCTATTAATATATTAACTTGTGTTATTCATAATAATCTAGATAGCGGTTTATAACTTAGGATAGTAAAAAAAGAATAGATAACTATAGTATTGCCCCACTAAAGTTTTATCCCTTTTCTAAAGTTCTAAGTAGCCTCTTTGTGAAAATTTTGCTTATGGGAGCCTTGCGCTAAAACCGCTAAGCTTGCTTAGCAGTTTAAACGCGCTTTTTTTATTATTACTTTTTTATGCCTTTTTTAATTGCTAAGCAGGGGGCTCTGCTTTTTTTATCATGTTATTTGAGATAAAAGCCTTTGTCGTCCTACCCCGAGGTAGATAAAATAACGTCACATATAATATTTTAGTAAATAAAATTAGAATCTTTACAAATTTATATAGACGCCTAGATATTACTAAGAATTAATACTTACATAGTTTTCTAGATATTCTTGCTAGCTATATAGCATAATATTAGCTTTATACTATCTACTTTAAATAATTATAGAAGTGCTTATATAAAGGACTTAATAGTTACTTTAATACTATTACTAACTATAACTAGTACTAAATAAACTAAACTATAATAACCTTTACATAATACTAATATAAGAACTTTAATAAAAGTTTATAGTAAAGATCTTCGTCGTGTAAAAATTCTAACTAAGGTTAAGTCCGCACTATACATAGAGAGGAGTAAAACAGAAGGCACTAAAACCTAGCACCTAGCACACAGTGGTAGTAACAAAATATACACAAAATAACCATAGTTTTATTATTAGCTTTCTGCATAATAGTATTAGCGACGGAAGTTAATAATAAAAGTTTATATAAAGTCCTAAAGATAATAATTAATAGGCTTACTTTTATATAGAGAGCATTAGGTATAAACTTTACTAAGGAAAATTCTTTATATACTACTATTATATAAGCATACTATAATTACTATTAAGCCTCCTTATAAGGCGCTATTTACTAATCTTTATGTATTAATTTAAGTTATAATTAATTACTAATTTAATAAGTACCTATGAAAGGCTAATATATACTATACTAATTATAAATATAACTTTTTTAATATAAAGAGAAAGATTACTAGGCCCTTATAAATAAGAATCTTATAAATAATTTGTACCATTATTATTATAATATAGACCTTAATTAAATCATACTTATATAAGGCCAAAGAAGTGTTTTATATACTATAAGAAAAATTATTAGTTTTTAAACTATTTACGCAAAGAACGTACCAATGTAATAAGATAGTATAATACCTTCTAAAAAAATATAATAATAAAACGCATTTATATAAAGCTGCTCCGTCGGCTTACTAAATATCTTTTTTAACCTTTGTTTTTTTAGTTTAAGGTTAAAGTAGGTTAAGATAGAAGGTTATTATATACTATATACAGTACTTAATTCTAAATAAAGACTAACCTTAAATACTACCTAATAACGCAACAATAGTTTAAACTTACTTGTACTATATTTACACCTTATAAGCTCCTAACCTATATAAGATTTACTTACGCTATATATAGCATACCTAGCTTATTACTACTACTATTATTAGTTATCTACGCTCGCATGCCGCTTACGCAGCATACTCGCTTAGATAAGCCAACTTAATAGCAACAATAGTAATAATAGCTAAAAGAATTTTATAGATCTATATAACACTTTTATTATACTAAAGCTTATTAATAAATACTATATTCTTTACTTTTTACCTCCCCTCTTAGATTTAGTTACTAATAAGAAGTAATTATATCTACTAGAGCAGAAATTTAAGCTTATAGTCCTTCGCAAACTAGATAAGCTGCCAACCTAACTAGTACACTAGGACTGCCTTATAGATAGTTAAGTATACCCGCCCCTCGTGCTAAATAAGTATCTAAATAGAACAGAACTCTAGCGTAGTTACTTTAATAGCAGTAGCGCGCATCTTTAGTGTATACTTTTTAGCAATAGTAAGTACTTCTTTAGAAACAACATTAATGTCTAGATAGATAGTAGGGCGTGGAGAGACAGTAATAGGAGGAGATTTGTTAAGGATAACCTTAATATAGCAATAGAGCAATAGTGTATCTAATATATATTACTCTTATCCTACTACTATAAGCATAGTAGTATATACCTATTAACATATTAACTTATATTTTTTATAATAATTAAAATAGCAGTTTGTAACTTAAGATAGCAAAGAAAAAATAACTTATAGTATAGCCACGCTAAAGTCTTATCCCTCTTCTACTAAAGTTCTAAGTAGCCTCTTTGTAAAAATTTGGCTCATAGAAGCAGCCTCGCGCCAAGACCGCCAAGCTCGCTTAGCAGTTTAAACGCGCTTTTTTTATAATTATATCTTTTTTACACTCTTTTTAATTACTAAGCAGAGGGCTCTGCTTTTTTTATTATATTATTTAAGATGAAAGCCTTTGTCGTTCTACCGCTAGGTAGTTAATTTAACAATACATAAAGCTGCTTAATTAGATATTTAAGAAATTAAAAGCTATTAAAGGAAAACGAGCTAAAATGTCAGATTTAGTAAGCGAAGTAGATAAGCTTACTATATAAAAAAAGAGGCTAAAGGGCTAAACTATATATACACTTATAAAAAGAAGTAAGGCTAAAATAGTACTACTTATATAATTATAGACACATAATTACACCTAGTTAGAGCCTTATTTCTATAATATACCTCCTAGGTAGGCTGCGTAAGTAGCATCCCCACTTATATAATAAGGCTTAAAACAATCCTACCTCTAATTAGCTTGCAAATTAAGTACCTAACTAGGCAACTAATTGCTTGCAATAGCGCAATGTCTTAAGTGTTTATAATTATATAAGCCTATAATAGGTCTTTATTAATAATAAACTCTACTTATTTACTCTCTATCTTCTCTCTTAGTTTCTTTAGTTAGTTTTTCTATAGGCGTAAGTTAATTATTCCTACCTTATATTTTTTTACTTAATAATTATTAACTACTAATTAGAACGCGCGTAATATATTAATTTGCAAGTTTATAAAATTTTAAATAAAACTTAGTTAATAGAAACTTAAGCGCAAGACTAAAGAATTGCAAGAATAGATTACTTAACTTCTCTCTCTAATACGCCACTCTGGTTGCCTATTAAATTAGGCTCTTAGTAAGGACTCTACTAATCCTCTAAGCACACATATAATAACGAAAAAGAAGGCGTTAAAATAGAAATACGTTTAAACTATAATACCTAAGTAGTTTAAGCCTATTAAGAAGCCCCCTTAATTCTGTGAAAAAGCTCTAAAGTTAAAAAATAATAATTAAGTTACCCTTATAGCTAAATCTTTAAGCAAACCTAAGTTTATAATTAATCCTAAAACTCCTATAAATAAGAAGAGTAAGAAAGATAAGCTTAGTTTAGCTTTTACTTAAATTTATAGCCTTAAGTGTAGGGATCTATATAATAGGTGCCTTAAATCTAGTTTTTAGTAGCTTAGATAGTAGGTATTTTAAAAATATATTAAGTAAATACTTAAATACGCACTACTATTATTACGTATTTCGTTATATATATAAGCATTTATATAGACTCTTAATTCTTTTTAGTATTTCTTTATTGCTAATATTCTTTAAATCTAAGAAGTCTAAAAAGAAAGCGCGCTAGTTTATTTAGCGTTAAACAAATAATAATTTAGTATATAATTATATATACATCTCTTCTAGATAGAAGTATAAACTGCCTCTACTTATTAGTTTTTAAGTGGCCTCACTGCGTTTAATTATTGTGTTTTTTATTGCCTTACTAGTACCCACATAATATCACATAATATTATATACATGCTAAGCCCTAGAACTAGAGTGCGTTAAAGTTTTTCTAATATCTCCCCTAGCTTCTAAGACAATCTATAATAATAACATCCTACCTACCTATCTACCTACTATATTACTAAATAATTAACACTTACCTTTTAACCTTTTATCGCGTTACTAGATAATTAACTACTTAGAATCTCTAGACGGACGCTCTACTACTATAATATACAATAAATTACGCGCGCGCCTACTCCTAACACTAAATAGCACCCTAACACTTTACTACTCTTACTTTACCTATTACTTATATAAATCCTATAGAATAAGCGTGTACCTATATATGCCTCATACTTCTAATAACTATTTATTATATATTCCTTTCTCCTAGCAAAACTATAGGTAGTCTAGAATTTACCTGACTTTTTGCTTCTAAATCTAACTAAATATTGCCTCTTACTTTCTAAAAGCACTCTAGTAACGCCTATTACTAATATAGCTAAGCACTAGATATCTAAACTAGTAGAGAGAGAGCTATAAGTTAAAATCTATAGTCTCTAGAGCACCTAGGTATTGCCTAACGTAATAAGACAAACTAGTTGCGGTAATCTATTTGCCGCACAACTTATACTATTCTATTATATATTTAAAGAAGATAGTAGGCGTCTAACCTTTATAATACCTATTCTATATATATCTATTATTAGCGCCTAGATTGTACTCCTTATTATTATACTTTTTATTATTATTATTATTATTATTCTACTTAATCTACTTATTATATATATATATAGGCGAGTAGCCACCCGCCCTATAAAAAGCGCGTTGTTTAGTTAAGGAAAGGCTATTAATTAATATATTATAACCTTAAGGTCTTGCGGAACAATTAGTTATATATATATGTAAGAATAAATAGATAAAAATACTCTCTAGTTACAGATTTTATATACTTTGTATACAGGTAGCTATATTATATTATTATCTTTAACTTTAGTATCTGTAGACTATAGAATTAACTACCTTAGTAGTATAAGGGGCCAATTTGCACGTGCTAATAAATAGTTCCTAGTCTAACCTATTTATCTCTAAGCTGCTTTACCTTTTTTAATGCGTTTTTAGCACACCTATAGCTTTCCCTTATATTGTTATACTGTATACCAAAAGGTCTATAATATTTCTCTTTTCGAATTATATACACTTTTCTAATTATTTATTAATTTATAAAGTACTAATATATTCTGTTAGTAGCCCGGACAGATTAGTCCGCCGGACAATTTTTGCCAAGACTACAACACTTTACTATAAATTATAATATCTTAATAACACGACGCGTTATTATCTAATTAAGAAGGCAGAATTAAGCTTGCCCTTTACACCTATTAGAATAAGCAAATTTTAAGCCTACAACGCGCTGCTGCAGTATATAATATTCTAAAGTCTACACTAAGCAATTAAATTAATAGAATTACTGCCTAAGCAAATACATAATTAGGCATGGCAAAGCTTACTACGACTAAAGAGTAGACGCTTATATAGTATATTCTTAATCTAGATTCGCGAGGATTTGCACTCCAGCTAGGTGAGGTAGAAGATATGGCTAACAAACTGCTAGCTGCGCGGCATAGAGACCCTATAGGATAATACTAGGCTTAGCGCTTTGTAAAGCGCGTATCTGAGATTAAAATGGCTTTTAATTGAGCGAAGGACTAATAGAGGATATAATAGAAAGACCTAGAGGTTATAAACGCGTAGTTTTAGCTAGTGGAGAACACAAAAGCCAAGTATAGAGTGTAGGATAAAGATATCTATCACTTTAATAAGATAGGCTTCTAGATAGGAGTTATTAGCTTAATAATAGTTGTAACTAGTTTAGAAAAACATTCTTAACCTACGCTTGTTTAGCTAGGCAATTGCGAGTGGGTTATAGTAATTTAGAGTATTTGCGCTGCTAGGTATACTTCTCTACCCTTTATTATTTATAAAGGGCAAGTCTACATCTTAGCGTAGTATAAGAAGACTAGTATCCCCCGCGATTAAAAGCTCTTAGTCTCTAAGACTGGCTAGACTAATAGTGAGCTTAAAGTCGCGTAGTTAAAGCACTTTAACGCGTATATAAGGCCGCGCATAGTAGGGTTATAGAGGTTACTTATTCTAGATAGCTATAAGAGCTACCACTCCTAGAATTTTAAGGATTATTGCCTAGAATAGAAGATTCTAACACTCTATATACTAGCGCACTTATCTTATATCCTCTAGCCGCTTAATATGGTCTGTTTCGCGCCACTAAAGCTGAAGTACTCCTAGTGCGTGCGGGACTTAGCGCGCTAACACGTCTTTTATATTAACAAAGAGGGCTTCGTACTAGCCTTTTATAATATGTTTTTTAATATGTTTATACTAGAAAACTATAAAAAAGCCTTTAAGGCCTCTAGCCTTATTCCTTTAGATGTGTTAGTAGTAGTAAATCGCCTTAATGTGCGTATTCACACTCTATCTTAGGGTACCCCACCAGATACACTATGGCAAGCCAGGATCCTAAGTAATACCCTTGAGTTTAGATCCTAGTTAAAGCTCGTACGCGACTCTTTTATTTAGTCTCTACGCAATACTAAATTAAGCTACTTATAGCTTATAAAAGGTGCTAAACTTATGCTCTACTATAGTGTACTTTAAGAGACCTATATTAAGGAACTTAAGAAGCAAATTAAGGTTCTAACAAAGCGAAAAACGCGTAAAAGAAAGCGCATTTAGAAAGGTAGGACGCTAGGCTTTGCTTAGGGAGCAGGTTTGGGAGTAGAAAGCCCTTCTATTAGGGTAAAGTTGTCGAAAAGGGCGCGAGGCAGTGGTGAGGGAGAGGTAGGTCCCTTAACACAACGCCGCTATAGGAGGTGCAGAGAGCCTGGGCACAACGCAAGGACCTATTAGATAGATAAAGAGATAGAGAAGAAGTTAGATATTACTCTCAGCGGCTTATTTTTAGATAGTGTTAATAGTAAATTGGAGTGATTTTATTATAGGTTACTATAAGGCCAAAAATAATGGGTTAACTTTATTTTATAATAGTACGCACTTAGTAACTAAAAATTAGATAAAGTACTACTTAAGATATAGTATGCTTTACTATAAATCATAATAAGTATACTATATATTGTCTATGTATAGTATAGTAGATAATATATTGTATATTATAGGGAGTCTTATTGTAAGTTCGTACTACTAAGAAAGACTTCTTAGCTTTATGCGGCTGCAGTAGCCGCGCAAAGAGGCTACACAATATAAAAAGTAAATTAAATAGTAACTTAGTATATTATAAGTTATAGTAGATTATTATAAGTTACTATAAAGTAACGTTGGTAGTGTTCTATAATAAGTTATAAGGGACCTCGAAGTTGCCAAGAAAAACTATCCGGCGGACTAATCTGTCCGGGCTACTAATAGAATATGTTAATCTTCTTATCCTAATCTTTTTTTATAAACAAAGCTGCATCTCATAACTATACTATAGTATTCTAATCTTATAAAGTGTCTTAAGAATTACTTAAAGATATATTTAAGTAAAAAGAAGATAAAGGAGAGTAGTGCTTTGTCTCTTAATCTCCTCTTAAGTAAGAATAGTAAGCACTAGTCTCCTATAGGAGATTGCAGCGCTATTACACTAGTAAAGGATACTCCTATAGGTTAGATTAATCTTACTTATTTAAGTCTATCTAATTAAGCGCTTCTATCCTATAATATAAATTATCCTGTGTTAATACTTAATAACACTTCTTATTAGCATATTAGTGTTTCTATAGCTATAATTAACGCGTAGTAATCTACTTAGGTTACTAGCGTTTATAATCTATTATACTTACCTACTTCTACTTTATATAAGATTACTTAGTCTTACTTAGTAAAGAAATAGGTTACTTAAATAACTAATAACTTCTTAAAGCGTAAGTCTAATACTTTAGCTATAATTAATTATTGCACTCTCCTAAGCAAAGCTTAATCTATTTTAATTAAAGCTATACAATTATTACTCTTAAAGAATATTATGTAGCATTAAATTAACTACCTAGGGGTAGCATAACAAAGGCTTTTATCTTAAATAACATAATAAAAAAAGTAGAGCCCCTAACTTGGTAATTAAAAAGAGCATAAAAAAGGTAATTATAAAAAAGCGCGTTTAAACTACCAAGCAAGCTTAGTAGTCTTAGAGTAGGGCTACTCCTATAAGTAAAATCTTTATAAAGAGGCCACTTAGAACTTTAGGGAAGATAAGACTTTAGCGTAGCTACACTATAAGCTATCTTTCTTCTACTATTCTAAGTTGTAAACTACTATCCTAAGTTACAAACTACTATATAGATTATTATAAATAACACAAGTTAATATATTAATAGGTATGTTTCTTATAAGTAGTAGGATAAGAGTAATATATACTAGATACACTATCGCTCTATTCTCGCATAGTAGTAAGAGTGTTGCATAGATCCGCAAGATTCTCCTAACTATTATTACTATTATTACTATTAAGTTAGCTTATCTAGCGCGCGAGCGTAGATAACTAATAATAATAGTAGTAATAAGCTAGCTATACTATATACGCTATAAGTACATCTTGTATTAGGACTAGGAGCTTATTAGTATTAGGAGGTGTAAGTGAGTTTAAACTATAATTGCATTGCTATATATTTAAGATTAGTCTTTAATTAGAATTAGGTGCTATATATAGTAGTATATAATAACCTTCTATATTAACCTACTTTAACCTTAAACAAAAAAAATAGGTTAAAAAAGGTATTTTGCAAGCCGACAATACCTATTATAAATAAGCGTAATTATTCTATTTTTATAATTTTAGATTACTTAAACACCTAGAAATTATTTAACTAGTCTATAGTTCGTAATCTTATATTTTATTTTAACCTAACTCTAGAGCTTTTATACCTTTACTTTATAAGCTTTATTACAGTTTAAAAGTATATTATCTATATAGAAAAGTACTAAAGCTCTATGATCTTTGCTTATAAATAGATAAGATTCTTCTTTTACTATAGTAAGTCCTATAAATTGTAATAATCCTAAGAACTCCTTATACTAGAGTAGTAGTAAGTCTCTTAATATATATAGAGCTTAATTAAGCGATACGCACTTGCTATATTACTTAAACCTATCTAGAAGCTTATAGATAACTAGGTTATTAGCTATAATATAAGTATTTAAAAACGCTTCTTCTATAATATATTTAATAATTTCTAGATTATTTTTACTGCAATTGCTATTATAGTTCTAAATAACTATAGTATAAGTACTACTGCGTAGGTTAACTATAGCCAGTTCTTATTCTAGAGATTATCTCTTACAATAATTTAAGCCTTATACTTTAGAAAGTACTTATTCTAATTAAACTTATAAGTCTAAACCTACTTTAATAAAAGTAGTTGTCTAGTAGCTTATACTAAATAGATTACTATCTAGATTCCTTTCTTTTTAAGTGTACTAATCTTAATATAAGAGGCTTGCTTAAAGAGCTTTCTAAGTAGATATTTAGTAAGGTGTTTTTATAAAGTACGTAGCTTTAGGAGCTTATCATTATATAAATAAGTAGAAGATAATAATATTAGGATTTTGTAAGTATTGCTATAGCAACTATAGAGTTTATTATAGTATACTTTTAGTGCTTATACTAGACTTTCTATACTCCTAGAATATATATAAATAGAAAGTTATCTTAAAGACTTTTTATTATATAACTAGCAATTAGTGCATATATACCTAACCTACCCCCTAGCTATTTAGTAGTATTATTATACTAATTATAATCTTCTTATTATTAAAGAGATAGATAGTCCTAAATATGTATATTTGTATTAATATCTTAAAGTCTTCTACTTAATTTTATAGGTACTTAATTTTATCTTTGCCTTTAACTTATTAGTACATTATCTACTTCCTTTAGCGTAGTTAAGCTCCTAGAGCTAAATTAAAAGGCAGCTATAGAGCTCTTAGTTTTAGTAACTTTGTACACATTAGAGAGAACACTCTTTAAAATCTAATAGGCTAGCTTGCCTGGATTAGTATATACTCTAGTAGCTATTAGTCTCCCTATAATTTTTTAACTTATTATACTCTAGATTGCCTAGCTTAAACATCTATTTAGGGGTTATAAACTTTATATACTTACTTTAAACTATATAAATTCTTACCTACTTACTAGCTAAGCTTACTACCTATATATTAGTCCTATTAGCTACTTAATTACTAGCCTAGCTAGCTAAGATCTTAGATTCCTATATAGGAGTACTATTCTCTACTTACTTAGTACTTGCTTACTTATTTAGTATAGTAAGAAGATTAAGAATATTTACTAACTCTTCTTCTAGATTATTAATCTCCCCTTATATAGAACTTTAATAATCTTTACTACCTTTTTATAAAATATGCCTTAATTAGCTTTGCCCTTATAAAATAATATTTTATTAAATATAATATTGCGCGTAGTAATTACCTATTTAAGCACTAGAATCTATATTCTATAGAGATTTAATACTCTATAAGCAACTAAATATCTAATATAGCCCCTAGAATTTACTATAAATCTTTACCTATTCTACTCTACTACGCAATCCTTTTTTAAAGAATATGCTTAATAGCTATAGGTATAAATTCTACTCTAATTAAGATAAAGATTAGCTATCTATACTTACACTTAAGTAGGCTAATACTAATAGAAATACTACCTAAACTAATTTTTAAACACTTCATTTAGTGCTTAAAAGGTATATAGAGCTAATAGGCTTTTACTATAGAGGTAAGCAGCTGTAGGTATAATTTTAGGCTATGTTTTAGGCGGCAGATTTGTGCTTTCCCTTATTTTATACCTTTAGTAATAATTTCTTACCCTATTTACTCTAGTGCTCTATTTAGTTCATGAGTATATACTAAGGTATAGCTAATCTTAATTTCTTATTTATTTATATAGTTTTTATAGACTAACTATCTCCTTTAGGGAAGAGTAGTAGTATTGTTATCCTAATAAATTACACTAATTCTAATTTTATACTTATTTTCTACCTATTAATAAAGCTTAGTTATTACTTATATAATCTTTAGTAGAAATTGTAATATAAAGTTATTATTATAGATCCTTCTCCTAAATTCTTTCTTAATAAATAAGCTCTATAGCTCTTTAAGCTATCCTACTAGGAAGTTAAATAGATCCTATATAATATAGTAAAATAGTCTTAGATATTGTTCCTTTAGGCGTCTTAATATTACTTTTATTATATATATTATAAAGTAGTACTAATAGTCCTTTTTTTAAGTGCTCAGAATATACATATTTTGCACATTCTAAACTAAAGCTTAAAGTGCTTACTAGCCTAAGTAACCTCATTAAAGGTGCTGAAGTTTCTTAGTGTCTATTCATAGACAATTATAGTATAATTATTTAATTACTATAGCTAAAGAATAGTAGGAAGGAGACTTATATTTAATAAAAGTATAATTATAGATACTACTTAGTTTTAGTAAGATAATATTCTAAGTAAAAGTTTCTATACGCAATAATCTATCTAAATCTAGCTAGTAGATCTCTACCTTCCTTAGGCAATCTTTACAGATAATATTAATATAAAATTCTTTAATAATTATAATATCCTTAAGTAAAACTTTCTTTATACGTGTACTACACTTACTAGTAAGTATACTCTTTATAAGTTAATCTTCTATTTTTAAATTTAGGAGGGTTTAAGTCCTAGCTTTAATATTCTAGGGTAAGTTTACTTTCTTAAATAAGCTAGGTATTAAAAGTAAATAATTATTAGTAAGGTACACTACTCCTTCTCTATTAATAATAGTGCTTTATATAAGTAGGTAATTGCTAGAATATATTATTAAGTACACCCCTAAGGTTTCCTATAGCTACTCTTTAAAAACTAATAGATTAATTAAAGTATAAGCTATTAACCCTAAGTATGTTTTTTTTTGCGACTAAGGGGTTTCTAATAAAAATATTATAATAACAACCCTAAGTATATAGAAGCGTTTAAGCTTCTTACTATAGGTATGGTCTTTTATTCTTCTATTTTAATTCTACTATGTGGCGTTGTTTTATCTACCTAGGGGTAGGACGATAAAGGCTTTTATCTCAAATAACATAACAAAAAAAGCAGAGCCTCCTACTTAGTAATCAAAAAAGGCGTAAAAGGGGAATATAAAAAGAATCCTACTCTAAAGCTCCTTCTATTATAAAGATACTAAATAATTATTAATACCCTTATATTCTTTCTTAGTAAGGGTAATTAGTAGCACTCCTTTAGGGCATTTACTAGTAATAGCAGTTTAAAGGCGTTAGTAGTCTAGAGAGTCCTATATATACTTTTTTCTATAAGAATACTTATTTATGTTATGCTTATAAGCCTTCTTATTTAAGCTACTACTACCTTACTTTTTTAATTATTATTTTAACTAGTAATTATTACAAATACGCCTAATAACTTACTATTAGTTAATTAAAGCTAGTACTCCTAAATAAGCATAGAATAGACCTTCCTAATATTAGTAAGATTTATTACCTTAATACTGGGCAAGGTATCTTATATAAGATACTAGTTGATAGATTAGTCCTATTCTAGTATAAGCTTAACTACTAGCACGTTTAAGAAGTTAAATATAGTAAGCTTACCTTTTATATTAGAAAGTTTAAAACTCTTAGCCTTATTAAAAAGAAGCTACTGCTCCTTATACTGAGTTTTAAGTATCTACCTTCTATACTTAGCTTTTTTAAGGTGTGTTTAATATTAGGTGCGTACTAGCTTCTTTATACTTATTTCTATTAAAGCTAGATCTTTCTAAAGTATTTTAATAAGCGCTTATAGGAAGGTTTTCTTCTTATTATTTAGTATAATTATAGCTAGTGCTAGTAGATCTTAGGACACTATAGTATAAGCCTATAAGCCTAGATTTTAGATCTTTATTGCATTAATTTACTAGTTTTATGCTTCTACTTAATATTTTATAACCTAAATACTATAAACCTTAATTTAATTATTATATATAGCGTTGCTTATACTTGCTATTTTTAGAAGTATAGACTAAGTTAGTTAGACTAGATCTTAATTAAGAATCTCTTTAGTGTTAGGATTAATAAGGTACTGGATCCCTTTAAACTAAGCATAAAATTAGACCTAGATAAACTAGAAAGACTAGCTCGCTTAGTTAGTACATAGCACCTCTATAGTAGGAATTATAGTGTCTATTATCTTAATTATAGGTAAGATTTAAGTGTAGAAAAGAATTAGAAAGAATTAGTAAAGAGTAATTAAAGTGTATAAATTAGGATTCTAATATATAAGCGCATAGAGAGAACTAGTGTATAATTATAAAGCGCTAGACTTATAACTATTAAAGGAAAACTAGCTAGAATCTTAGATTTAGTAAGCGAAGTAGATACGCTTACTGTATATAAAAAGAGGCTAAAGGGCCAAACTATATATACGCTTACAAAAAAGGAGCAGGGCTAAAATAGTACTACTCACATAATTATCGGCACTTAATCGCACCTAGTTAGAGCCTTCTTTTTATAATATTAAGTTATGTGACGTTAATTAAATCTATCTAGGAGTAGGACAACAAAGGCTTTTATTTTAAATAATATAATAAAAAAAGCAGAGCCCTCTACTTAGTAATTAAAAAGAGTATAAAAAAGGTAATTATAAAAAAGCACGTTGAAACTCGCTAAGCGAGTTTTAGCACAGAGGCTCCTATAAGCAAAATTTTCACAAAGAGGCTACTTATAACTTTAGTAGGGAAGGAATAAAACTTTAGCGCCGCTACACTATAGTTATTCTCTCTCTTTCTCTACTATTCTAATTATTACAAATAACACAAGTTAATATATTAATAGGTATATATTATTTCTTATAAGTAGGATAAGGGTAATATATACTAGACACACTATTACTCTATTACTATAATAAGGTTATTCTTAATAAATCTTCTACTATGTCTTTATGCCTACGCCCTACTATCTATCTAGGCATTAATATTTTTTTAAAGAAGTACTTACTATTACTAAAAAGTATATACTAAAGATTTACGCTATTTGTCCGTATACTATATAGGGAAGGGCACCTAAGGGTGTTAAGGTTTTAATATTACCACATAATACAGTAGGGTAACACAAAAAAAGTGCCTAGTAAAAAGATATCTTTTTAAAAGTTATATAACTAAGTGAGCTCTAATACTATGTAAATAGAAGGTATACGGGTTTAAAGAGGAAATATAGGTGGTTAAGATTAGGTACTAGTTACGTACTTACTAAGCAGGGTTCTTAAGGTATCCATCTCTAAACTTAGTGTTTCTAAAAAGTCAATTTTTAAGGCGTTATGACTTTTTTATTTAGTATGCTACTAGGCTAATGTTTTTACTAGCTATTCTAGGCCTAGTGTAGATTACGTAAGCAAAATTTCGGAGTAATTATATAACTTAATTAAGAAATTATGTAAGGTTAAAAGATTACGTGATTTTAAAAGTTAATTAAATCACGTGATTTATTACTCAGATTATAGTATAATATAATATCTTTTGTCTAGTAAATTTTCTCTTTTGTATTTCCTCGAATAGAGCCAAAATTGTCAAAATTCGAAAGTTAAGTTTCTTTACTTAAAAAAGCAAATACTTCTAATTCTACTATTGCTACTAACCTTAATAAGCCTCTACAATCTATTAAGAGTGCTATTAGACGAATTAATAAGAAAAATAAGGGAGATAACTTATTAAAAGGGGTAAAACAAAGGAGAGTAACCAAGGTTACTTCTAGGAAGAAAAGAGTTATTAATAGAGATTTAACTAAAAGCCCTAAGAAGACAAATAAGAGGCTATTAGAAGAGAATAGTTTTGGCTTTACTAAGAGGACGTTGCAGAGAGTTTTAAAGGGAAAAGACTATTCTTTTAACGTCTCTAAGAAAAAGGCCTATTTAACTAAAGAAAGAGCTAAAAGAAGAGAATTCTGGGCTAAAGAGATAGTTAAGGAGCTAGAAAATATTAACCTTGCTAAAGTTATATTTTCTGACGAGTCTACTATCCAAAGGGGGCATGGTAATAGGCAAGAATATATAAGAAAAAGGGAAAAAATCGAAAATTGGGCCTGAATAGCGCAACAACCGTACAACTAGTAAGTTATTAATTCCTTTTAAATTCTAGAATTATAGAGCCCTCCTTTCTCTATAATTGGGCTATTTTACTTTTTTTATATCTTTGTTTTGAGCTAGTACTAATTCACTGAAAGCGCGAGATATTTCTATCTCAGTCTGGGGCTGTATTTGGATAGGAGGACGTTCTAAACTAGTGTTTTTAAGGGACCCTATTAAAACTAGGACCTTTAATAACACTAGCTATATACAGGAGTGTTTAAATCCTATCTTAAAACCTTTTTTAAAAGGAGGTAAGTAAAGTATCCCTTTTTTTTCTTTTTTCTTTTTCTTTTAATATATAAAATATATATATATATTAAATTTTTATACTCTTATTCGTTATACTAATTATAACTAGGCTGGAAATTTCAACAGGATAATTCGAAGATCCACGAAATTCCACAGGTGAAAAGGTGGTTTTCTAGGAATAAAGTCTTTGTTTTTGGGCATCCATCCTATTCACCAGACTTAAATCCTATAGAAAACGTTTGGAGTCTATTAAAAGATAGGCTAGGAAAAAGAAATAGGGCTTCTTTAGGCTTTGGCACTAGTAAATCTAGTGTAGAAGCCTTTAAAAGAGCTATATAAGAGGAGTGGGATTTAATTCCACAGGAGGCTATAGACCATTGTATACTATCTTTGCCTAAGCGTTATAATGACGTTATAGAGGCTAAAGGATGGTATACTAAGTACTAGTTATATATTATTTACTAGTTCTATCTAATTGTTTAATTTTAATTAACTTTTATCTTTTTCCTTATAATTATTATTTCTATGAATAAACATATAATGACATTTAGGTTATATAGTCCTTATAGACTAAACTATAATATATATAAGTTATAGAATTTTATCCACGTAGAAAAAAAAGTTATATAGGGTCAAAGTTTTAAGAAAAAATTTCATTAACTTTACTAAGATACCTCTACTTAGCGCTGATTACTAAGGTATTACTAACCTTCTATACTAAATTTTCTAAACCGTCTCCTTAAAACGGTATACTTCTTATTTATATAGTATTAAAACCCACCTAGTTATATAACTTTTGAAAAGATATCTTTTTACTAGGCGCTTGTTTTGTGTCACCGTACTATACTATATACTAGATACTAGGTTTTAGTGCCTTCTATTTTACTCCTCTCTGTGTATAGTGCGCATTCGACCTTAGTTAGAATCTTAACCCGATAAAGATCTTTAATAATATTATATTATATAAGCGCTAATATTATAATAAAAACGCACAGTAATTAAACGCAGTAGGACTACTTAAGAACTAATAAGAGGAGGCAGTTTATACTCCTGCCCAGGAGGAATATATAATTATATTTCTAACTAAGAAGAATTATCTACTGTATTAATTTTATCCTTTTACTATATAGGTCTTATTTCCTTATATAGTGTTTTCTTTAATATTCCTATTTCTTTAATATACTAATTATATAATCTAGTATATTTATGCATATTACTATTATTTTATAAAATAGTAAAGGTAGTAGAAACTTTATACAAAGTAATAGAGGTAGTTATTATATAGCTAGTTTGCTTAATAAGTTAGTTATATAAAAAGTTACAGTTTATTAAGGTTTATTATTATCTAACTATATATTTATATAGTTACTAGTAGTATACTTAGTATACTATCTTCTTTTAAATCTTATATAGTAGTAATATCTACTTACTAACTTACTAAAAAGGTTAGTTTACTATTTTTATAAATAAGGATAGGTTTTATATATTTTATATAGGTGTAATATCTACTTACTAGCTTGATAAAGATTTAATCTATTATCCTTTTATATGTAGAGGATAGAGTATAATAAAATAAAGCATATAGCTAATAACAACTTACATACTCTATTGTTACTCTTACTATTTTATAGTTAAAAGCTAGTTAACTACTAAGTATTAAATAGGTATTTTATAGCTAGCTATATAGATAGTAATATTTACTAAATCTATATTAGTAAGTGTAGAGAGTGTATTAGATAAGCGTATAAAAATATACTATAACAAAACTAACTTTTTAGTGTTAATTACTTATATCTAAGGGAGATGTAGATGAAAAAGAGAAAATCTTATAGCATATAGGCTGCAGCGACCCTCCTAGGCAAGAGTTATAAACTGCCTCTACTTATTTAGTTTTTAAATAGCCCTACTACGTTTAATTACTGTAGTTTTTTATTGCGTTACTAGCGTCTATATAATATATAACGTTATATTATATGCGCGCTAAGCCCTATAACCTAAAGCGCGTTAAAATATTACTAACGTTTCTCCCCCTAGCTTTTAAGATAATAACTTACAATAATAATACTCCTAACTTACTTACCTACCTACTACCTTGCTAGATAATTAACTCTACCTTTTAACCTTTTACTATATTACTATATAATAGATAACCTACTATATATACGCACGCTTTACTACTACTACTACTACTACTACTACTACTACTACTACTACTACTACTACTACTACTACTACTAGTATAATATATAATAAATTACGCGCGCACTTTCTACTTCTAATACTAAATAGCACCTTAATACTTTACTAGCCTTACTCTACTTATTACCTATAAAGATTTTATAATATAAGCGTGTACCTATATTTACTCTATGCCTCTAATAACTGCTTATTATATTTTTCTTTATTCTAGTAAAACCTTAGGTATTTTAGGTTATGCTTAACCGTTTCTTCATTACTCTTACTTTATTACTCTTAAATCTAATTAAATCTTGCTTCTTATTTTCTAAAAGCGCTCTAGTAATAATAATTACTAGTATAGCTAAGCACTAGGTAGCTAATCTAGCAGAGACAAAGCTATAAGTTAAAATCTATAGTCCTTAGAGTACCTAGGTATTGCTAGACGCTATTATAAGATAAACTAGCTATAGTAATCCATTTGCTGTATAACTTATACTATACTACTATATATTCTATAAGGATAATAGGTGTCTAACCTTTATAATATCTATTCTATATATATATATATATATATATATATATATTATTGGCGTCTAGATTATACTTCTAATTATTGTATATTTTATTATTATTATTATTATTTAGCTTATTATATATATAAAGGCGCGTAATTACCTACCCTATAAAAAGCGCGTTATTAGGTTAAAGGATAGCTATACGTATTAGATTATAATCTTAAGGTCTTATATAACAATTAAAAATATTGTGTAGTAGATAGATAAACACATAATCTAGTTATAGATTGTTATACTTTGTGCGTAGGCAACTACCTTACGCTGTTATTATTAACTTTAGTATTATAGACTATAAACTACAGTATAGCTTGTAACTAACTCTATAGGAGGCTAGCTAATTTCCACATACTCTATTCCTAAATAGTTACTAAACTAGTCTTATTACTTTACTTTAATTTATAGCGTTATTTTAGCATACCTATAGCTTTCTCTTACAGCGTTATACTATGTATAAAACGTGCGCGAAGTATTCTTTATAATAGGCTGCAGCGTATAAATACTATATAATCTCTATATAATGCCTATTATATTAAAGATCTTTATTGTGTAGAGATTCTAACTAAGGTTAAGTCTGCACTATACATAGAGAGGAGTATAATAGGAGGCACTATAACCTAGTACCTAGCACATAGTAGTAGTAATAAAATATACCCAAAATAATAATAATTTTATTTGTAGTATTCTCTATAATAGTATTATTAACAGTAGTTAATAGACAGTCTACTATCTAGCATAACTAAGTTATATATTATCTCTTAACTAGTAGACTATTAAAGAGCTATAGTAGAGCGCAGAGTTATAACTATAGTTTGCTATATATATATATATTATATATGTCTGCCTTTTACAATGTCTATAATATCTAAAAATTCTTCTTCTTTAATATAAACAATATTAAGTCTTTTAAATTTAACTTTTTAATATATACGGCGAGCGAGCTTTCTAGCATCCTAAGATGAAGTTATCTAATACCTATAGTTAAATAGCTACTAGAGAATTTAAAACTAGTATAGATAACTAGCTAGGTAATATTAGCTATCTAGCCTACCTACTATAAGATATAGTTAAGGTAGGCCTGCTAGAGAACTAAATTAATTATACTATTCTAGAGGTTATAACTAATACTCTATTTAGGCTATATATTATCTTTATAGTCACATTGTTTATTTAGTGTTAATTACTCTTTTAACCCTCTTTTTTTTTATTTGAGCCTGCGTAGGTTAGGATAGAAAGGCCGCTCTAGTCCAGCGCCTAAAAATACAGTCTACTAAGTTTCCACTAACGTAATAATAGTTTATAAGAATAGTTTATAAACTGCGCACTCGCCCCTTATTATCTATAAGTACTCTAACAACTATTAAATTTACTTAAAGCGTGTATAGCAAACTAAGCTGTATTAACACTATTATTAGCGATCGCGCCGCTTATGCGTTGCACTTATTTAACGCTATAATAACTATAAGAATCTGACGCATCTATATAATACTCTTCTCTTATAGCAACTTATTAATAAATACTTTCTTTTCTCTTCCTTTAATCTTACTACTCTCTATTACTGCCTTTCTAACTAGTAGTAATATAAGGACCTATAGTAGAAACTCTATACATTAATTATTATTACGTCTATAGTTACTAATCTATTGCTAGCCTAACTAGTATACTAGGACTGTCTTGTATAGGCTAAGGTATACCTTTTTCTACTTTAACCTATTAACAATCTTCTAGATAGAGCAGTACTCTAGTATAGACCTAGCGATAGCGGCAAGCGGATAGATCTTTAATGCGTACTTTTAGGCGGCCTTAATAGCAGTATTAATATTAAAGCTTAGAAAGTTAGCAGAAAATAGAGTAGTAAAAGTCTTTTTAAGGTTAATTTTAATATAGAGATAGAGCGTTAGTGTACCTATAGTGTGTAAGCTCCTATCTAGTATATATTGCTTATAAGTAGTACACAAACCTACTAATATAACAGCTATTACTTCTAGTAATATCTTTAGGGATAATAGTAGAGGAGATAATAGTTACAGCGTTATAGCGCTAGCGCTATCTTATACCTTCCCCTACTCTAAACTAGTATAGTAATATAGCCTTATTATATTTTGTATATAGATTTTTTTGCTTAGAGTAGGCGCGCTAAGCCCGCTAAGATCGCTTGTAATGCGCTAACCCTTTTTATTAACATCTTAAAATGCTTTCCTGTGTATATAATAGTAGGAGGAATATCTGATATTATTATAATATTTTTATTAGAAACCCCTTAGTTGCAAAAAAGAAAACCTATACTATCTTTATATAACTCTAAATTCTTATGTGCAAGACTATTCTTTTATATAGAGGCCTAAGCGATAATATAGCAATATTTATAAACTAATAATAACTTCTTACTATTATATTATTAGTAAGGCTAGAGAATAAACTAAGATATAGTAGTAGGTAACTATCACAGAAAAAGAGAATATTCTTTATAAATTACTAGAGTGCGCGTGCGCAGCTATAGTAGGAGAAGCTTCTAGTCGTAGTTAAGATTTTATAGGCATATAAAGATAATAAGATGTAAAGGTAGTAGCGTAATTAGAGTAAGGATAAGTAGTGGTAAGGAGAGTATAAAGAAGATAGGCAGTGGCGAGGTCCTAGAGGGTGGTATATAGCTTACTAGTTATAAGAGAAGATCTACTATAAAAAAGTACTAAAATAGTTAGACTAGTTACTATTATAATTATTATTATTATTATTGTAGTAAAAAATATTATTAAAGAAACTATTAATTACGTAACACAGTGGTTAGTTAAATAGCTAGCCAATACCTATTATATAGTAATATTAAAACCTTAACACCCTTAAGAGTCCTCACCTATATAGTGTATAGATAAAGCTAATAATTTTGTTTATATAATAATAAATTAAAGTATACTTCTAAGTATTATCTAGAGCTTAAGGCTTCTAAAGTTTAAGATTATCCTCTTTTCTAGTTAAACTATACTTAGAATAGAACTTTATAAAAGCTTAAATGTTTATAGTATAGCTTTAAGAAAAAGAATAATATTAAAGTAAAGCTAAGAATAATACTAATAGGTCTTATAAAGACGCTTAATAGCTTAAATATATAAATTTTCTTACTTTTATAATTACTATAGCCTTTTATAAACTTATATACGTATTTGCTCTTTTTAATAACTAAGCTTACTAATAATATAATTATACATCTTAGTCTAATTAGCTTTTTAATTCTTTTATTAAAGATCTTTATTGTGCTAGGATTATAGCTATGATTAAATCTACACTATATATAGAGAGGAGTAAAAAGAAGGCACTAAAACCTAGTATCTAGTATCTAGTGGTAATAATAAAATATCTATAAAATAATAATAATTTTATTATTAACGTTGTGTATTATAGTATTCTTAATAGTAGTTAATTAATAGTCTACTAGTTACTATTATAATTATAATTAATATTATTATTAGAGCAATTTATTTTAAAGAAATTATTAATTACGTAATATAGTAATTAGTTAAACAGCCATCCTATAATTATATAATGTTATAGATTAGTTCTAGAGCAGAGTTTTATTCTTTTATATATACTTATTATTTTAAGAAAACTATATATTATAGTTTACTAATATCTAATCTAAAAGTAGCTTATAAAAAGCATTTGTGTGCCCAATTACCTTTTTACGCTCTTTTTAATTACTAAGTAGGGGGCTCTGCTTTTTTTATTATGTTATTTAAGATAATTTAACGGTACCGCTTGTTGTGGCTAAGCTCTACTCTCCTAGCAAAAGTTATATATAGGTACGCTAGTTGCGTTACTAATAAGCTATAGTTAAGCTTAATAGACTATATTTGCCTATCTATATAGCTGTTTATTAAGGGGCCTAGAGCGCTAAATAGCTAGTTCGTCTTTAGTCTTTTTATAAGCATTCTTATATCTAGTTTAGTTTTTAGTTAGTATTAGTATAGCGTTTATTTACGTAATAAGGTAGTTAAAGTAGGCATAATAGTAGTAGTAGAAGCAAAAGGTAGCTTTAGTAAAGTAGTAGTAAGAATAGAAATTGATGTTGTAGATAGGGCTAGAGTTATAGTTAGTGTTAGTAGTGTAGTTATAGCCAAATTGAGACTATATAGTAGAATTAGTATTAGTTCTACTATAAATTATACAATATATATATAGTATGTAGTAGGGAAGCTATTTTTACTAGTAACTAGAGTGTGGAGTAGGTATTTTATACTAGTAGGATTAGCTAAGTAGGAAGCTATTAAATTCGCTGTCAAAGTTAATTTTGGGTAAGTTTTGGAGGGACGAAGAGAGCCAAGCGAAAGTCTTTGTCGTTCTATCCCTAGGTAGTTAATTTAACAACACACATAAAAAGTATATTTTATAAGCACTATTCTAAATTAATACACCTTAGAAGAATTAAAACGCATTTTAACTAAAAAAGTATATTTAAAACCAAAAATAAGGCTCTTTAATATATACTTATCTAAACTATAGAGTAATAAAAGTAATAAAATAAGTAGAACTAGATATTAAAAATAATAATAGCTTTAGACCTAGTTTTAAAATTGTAAAGCTTAAAATTATAAAACTTATTAAGAAGAGAAATATTATAGACCTTTTAGTGTATAGTACGCTATAAGAGAAAGCTATAGATATTCTAAAAACACATCAAAAAAGGTAAAATAATAAAATAAGTTAGACTAAGTAGGAAATATTTGTTAGCACATGCAAACTAGCCCTTTATACTAATAATAAAGTAGTTAATTATAAGATATACTAAGTACTAAAGTTAATAATAATATAATACGTAGCTACTATCTATATAGTATTAAACATCTTCGTTGTATAGAGATTTTAACTAAGGTTAAGTCCGCACTATATATAGAGAGGAGTAAAATAGAAGGCACTAAAACCTAGTACCTAGCACACAGTAGTAGTAATAAAATATACATAAAATAATAATAATTTTATTATTAACTTTCTTTATAATAGTATTATTAATAGTAGTTAATAGATAGTCTACTATCTAGTATAACTAAGTTATATATTATTTCTTAACTAGTACACTATTAGAGAGCTATAGTAGACTGCAAAGTTATAACTACAAAAGTAGTATAGGGAATAGAATACTTAACTATAGTTTAGTTATTATATTTATATCCTAGTAGTAGCGTAATTACAATTTGCTATATATATAGCATATAAAGTCTGCCTACTTTTATAATATTAGTAATACCTAGTACACTAAATTTTTATTTTTAACATACAACTACTACTACCATCTTCTAAATCTAGCTCTTTATTTTATTATATTTAGCAATGCAATAATATTCTAGTAGGCTAACTATACTACTTCTTCTATATAGGGTAGTATAGCTATAGTAGAGTTTTAAGAGTATATAGAGAATTAGCTAGGTAAAGTTAAAAATAATTTCTAAAGATTTAGTAATTATATATAGTAAGTAGGGGTATTAAAGAGGCCTTTTAATTTTAATATCTTTAATAATACTTAGGCCTAGCTATTTAAGCCCTATTAGCTAGTTTTATAACTCTGAATTCTAAAGTGCAAAGCCCTCCTTTAGTATCTAGATAGAGAGTTAGATTAGGCGTTTATACTATAATAATAAAACAAAGCAAAGACGTTACTAAAAAAGCTTAAAAATAAAGACTAGTAAAGTAAAGGTATAGAATAGCTACTAGATAATAAATAGTAGTTCTTTAGAGACTATAGAAATTTAAAAGCGCAGCTATAGCGTAAGAAGCTTATAGATATAGTAGCAATTATCTAAAGTGCTATTAAGATAGGAGACTGCAACTAAGTAATAAGGGTAAGGGTAAGTAGTAGTGGCAAAAGCATAGGGGAGATAGGCAGCAGCAAGGTCCTAGGGAGGCAGAATATAGCCTAATCGCTAGTTGCAAGGAGAGATCTACTATAGAAGAAAGGTAATAAAATAGTTAGGTTAGTTGCTATTATTATTGTTATTATTATTGTTATAGTAAAAGATATTATTAAAGAAATTATTAATTACGTAATATAGTGGTTAGTTAAATAGCTAGCCTAGAATTATATAACATTACGAATTAACCCTAGGGGAGAACTATCTATATAGTATAAAATATATAACTAGATAAAAATTGCCTATTTATACTATTGTTCTATTCTTATAAATATTTAATTACTAGTCAAGACCTTAAGATTAGTTGCTATATCTATTCCTCGCCCTAAAAACGCTATTACTACTATATATATATAATATTACGCTCCTACTTAGGAGATGCAAATTATAATAATGCACCTAGATATAATAGCTAAATACTATTCAATAGTAAAAACTATATAGTCTATACTAAGGACCTATTAATAGCTACTATAGAAGTAGATTACTATATTAAGAATAATATAGATCTTAGTAAATAAAAGCCTAGAATTAGTGGTATAAGCGTTATAATCTATGTTACTTTATATTAGTTTAGATATTAGATGCTTATAATTATTAACATAAAGATTAAAAAATATAAATATTTTTATATAGTAAGAGTTTAGATTAGTAGCTATATACTACTACGTAGCTTATAGTAATTACTACCTAAAGTTAAATTTTTAACTAACAGCTACTTACTTTAAAGATAGTAGTTATACTATTAAAACAATATTAGTAAGTAAAATAGAAAATAAAATAATATGTTAGAATTTCGCTATTATAATAAAAGATAAATAGATAAATAACTATAAGCTATCTAAGATAACTAAAATAGTGGTTGTAACAATAAATTGCAATTAAAGCCAAAGTTAACTTTAAGTAATGCATAAAAAGTTTACTAAAAGATAATTATAAAAAATCTAATATTTTATATGTTAAATTACTTAAGACTAAAAATATAATATAATATAAAGCTAACCTAATAAAGATTATAAAATACGCTATTACATTATAAATAAGCTCGTAATTAATTTTGCCAAATTAATAACCTTTTATAACTTATCGCAATTAAGCGCCTTAATAATATTGAGCAATTGCTAAAAGATTAAAAATAATATACTAAATAAAGTAGTATGATATATATTAAACTACTTATTACTAAAAACATAATAAAATATATATAGACTTATTTTATAATATAAAACATATTAGTATATAATAAACTAAGAAGTAATAAATTATTCCAAAATAAGATATTTGTTATTAAGGTTACAACTAAGCAATAGTAAAATAAAGTTAAAATAATAACTTGTATATAAACCACTAGAAGATAATAGTAGCGGGGAATTCTTTCTTACGCTATACATGCTTAATAAAAGCTTAGATAATAACTTTAATATTAAGCGACAGTAACGTAATGCACTTGTGCTATTTAGATAGGCGGTTAACTACTACTATAATATAACAATAGGTAACTTCGCCACGTATATATACTAGCAATAGTATAATAAAGTTAATAGAGATGTCTATCTAGAATCGCTTAGGTATAGGTAGTAGGCGTAGTAGACCCTACTTTTGTTTTTTAAAAGACTTAGACTAGTAATAAGTAATATAATTGCGAGTATAATAAGCGACGAAGTCTATTATGCCTGGCTAGTAGTAGTGCTAGCTAAGCTTATAATACGTACCGCGTTTACTAGTGGAAGGGTTATAGTAGGATTATATTACGTCTATACGCATAGCGTCGCTCAATAGAATAAAAATCTAATTATAGTAGTAGACTAAACTATTAGTTATAAAGTAATTCTAAAGCTTAACTTTAACGCTGTAATTATAAATTACCATAGTAGGTGGATATTGCAGACTATTTTATTTTGCATTAATAATCTATTATAGAATAGTATTCTTAGTAGTAGCTTTTTTTAAGCGGTTAACCAAACTAATATAACTCTATATAGAGGGATCCTTATCTAAGTTATTTACCTATTCTGGCGGCTAACCCTCGCAACTCTTTAAAGGTTCACTTTTAACTGTCCTATTTATAGCAATCTTCTTACTTAATTAGTATAGTATTGCAGTAAGAGCTACTACTAATTTCTCTAGGCCTATAATTATATAGACTAAGTATATAGCGTGTAACACGCCTTTAGTAGATTATTTAGTAAGTAGTGTAACTATTATTAGAATAGGTTTGTACGTAACTACTGGCAGGGTAGGTTTAATATAGTTAGGTGTAAGTATTGTCTATAACTAGTGCTAAAGATGGTTGTTATAGACATTACGCGGCAAGTCGCCTGGGTAGTAGGTAAGTAAATGTAGTTTGCTACTTTATTTGCCTAGGCAATAAGTAATTTTAAAGTTAAACTTAGACAAACACTTAGCCTAATATACTTACTATTAGTTAAGCTATTTTGTAATTATAAACTACTCCAATGCCCTATAATCTAAGATAACATTTATAAGCAAGCTATTAGATAACTCTAGTTGCTACTTTTTAAAAGCCTTAATAATAGTTAGAAGCTCCTTATTATAGATAACGTAACTATACTCTACTAGAATTATCTTAGTAAATATAAAGGCGATAGGATAAAGGGCCCTATTATCTTGTACCTATAAGAGTATGGTGGCCATAATAAAGTTAGAGGCGTTACTTTCTACCTAGGTCTTAAGTTCTAGATTAAAATAGGCCAAGATAGGAGTTACTATAAACGCGTACTTAAGTTGCTTAAAAGATATAGTAGCGGGTTTACCTAAATCTAGTAGAAACTCTACTAAGGCTTTCTTATATATTAAGTTAGTAAATGTATAAGCTAACCCAAAGTAACTAATAGTAAACTATTAATAAAAGTTCGCGAAGCTAAGAAATAATTACACCTTGTGTATATTTGTGAAAAGTTGCCATTTTATTATAATGTAGATCTTAGCAAAATCTATCTTAATACTATTAATAGTAAGGATTAGGCTAAGGTATTTAACTTTCGTAACAGCAAATTAATACTTGTTAATATTAGGATATAAGCTAGTCTCTTATAAATAATAATAGACCTTTTATATATAGTCTTTGTATTTTGCTAATATCTAACTAAAAATAAGGATAATATTAATATATATTGAATAAAACTTGTTAAGGTACTTACGTAGCGTCTTATTAATATAAGACTAGAATATAGCTAGTGCGTTGCAGAGACTAAAAGGCATAACTAGGTATTTAAATAAACTATATTACGTTGCGAAGGTGGTCTTATGCTTATTACTCTCACTAATTTGCACTTTATAGAAAGTGGCAATAATATTAAGTATACTAAAATACTATACGCCAAATAATTAAGTAAGGGTCTCGCGTATATTAGGTAGTAAGTTATTAGTAGTTAACGCAGATCTATAGTCTGCTATTAGACTTCTAATAACTAGTATAGGTGCTGCGAAGTTAGAGATACAACAATATACCTCCCTAGTACTTAGCTTTTTATTAACGTAAGCCTTTACTATAAGAGCTTCTTTTTTACTTATACTATAGAGTTAGGAGGCTGGATGCTTTGCCCTATGTTCTAGGTTAATTTTATAGTCTATCCTAGGCTAATAAAGTAGTAGTTACTTTGCTAGTACTATAAACGCCTACTACTTATTATAGATTTATATAGGTAGTGCTTTAATAATTTTCTCCCTTATCTTATCTAGTTAATTTATTTTTTGATAAAACTTGTTAAAGTCCTTTTAGGTTAAGGCGGCAAGATTTACGCAGAATAGTTGCGCAAACATAGCCTTAATATTGTCTAAATCTATTACCTCTTCTAGCTCCTCTAGTTGCTATATATACTTAGGGTAGAGCCATATTATATAGTAGTCTAAGCAAAGAGCTATAAGTAAAGCAGCGTATCTAGAGATAATTGTAATGTTTAGTCTAGCATACCTAGGGTTTAGTTCTATAGATTTAGGCAACTATTATTAATAACCCTTACTAGAAATAATAACTAGTAATCTCTTTATATAGTAGTTGCTTATATATAAAGGTTTGTTAAATATTATTATTTTTATTCCTAGTTAATATTTAGGTTGTGCACGCTTAGCTAGGACATACTAAAGATAATATTAAACTCTATTATATTTATAACATAAGCTAACTCTTTACTAAAATAATTTCTATAATAAATAGGTAGTATAGTGGCCTTTGTGAACACTTGTTTTATAACGCTGTTTTCCAAGCGTAATTGTACTAGGTAATTAAGTGTTACTATCCTTAGGCCTCTTTTTAATACGTAGTTATAACTTACATAGGTATTAGTAGTACCTAAGTTAGTAAGACTATTAACTATAAACTTCGCGCTATAAGGGCCTTACACTTAATACTTAAAGACAAACTAGGCTCTATAGACTAGCTACTTTCCTTTCTTAATAGAGTTTGTGCGAAGTTTAACAACCTACTAGGGCTAGAACAACTAATATATTAGTTAGAGCTCTAGCTTCTTAATTTTGGGTAACAGTTTTAGTAATAACTCTATAGGTCCCTGCTAACAACTTTTAGTAGGGACCTTTAGTTTTCTAAATAATTATTTTTAGTTATAGTAGTAGGTGTGGGTAACAAAGGCATAATATTAACTACTGCGAGTCCTACATTAATAAGGAACTTAATCTTATTTGCTAGTCGCTGTAGCTTGCCTTTATATGTAGCGTTATCGTCCTTATATTAGTAATCCTTTTTACTATACTTAATATATTAACTTTTGTCTATTAATAGCATAACCTAAGCGTTAGTACAACCTAAAATATTATTTATTATACTGCTGTTTTTACTGCAACCTTCTCTACTATAGCCTTTATAACTGTTAGTATTAGTATTATTAGCCTTAGACATTAGACCCTGCAACTTTAGAATAGTGGCTTAGTGGCAGATGTTTTTAATAAATAATAACTATGTGTCTAAGTTTAACTATCGCTTCTCCGCCTCTAGTTGCGATAGTTTTAAGAAACAGATTGCAGTAATATGTTTTTGCTAGTCTAGAATATTAATTAGTGCTATAGCGATTTTAAAACAGAAGAGCCAGCTCTTAAAGCTCTTATAGTCGTTAATTCTTAACTAATTGCCCTGTATGGCTACGTATGCTTTACTTATAGGGTCTGCAGCTATGTAAGTATAGTCTAGCATATTAAAAATATCCTTTGCTAACTAAAAAGCACTTAGTTTATTAAAATTCATGCAATACTCTAGGCGCTAATACACTATATTAAGAGTATAATTAAAAATAAACTCTATTTTAGTATACTTAGTTATAAAGGCATAGTTATACACGCTTAGATAGGAGCAAACAAAGCTCTTCTATAGCTTATAGTTCATACAATTATTAGATCTCTTAAACTTAATAGGCTTATAAAGGCAATAACTAGGGGCCTAACTAATGCCTATTAATACTAAGGTTAATTATCTACTAGGGGTATTAGTGTAGGTAGTGTAGATAGTAGGGATATTAGTTGCGTGTTAAGCCATACCTGCTTATAATACGGTGTATACCTAAGTGCAGCGCTGTTAGATAATTTTAAGATCTTTAGTATTTAGATCTTATTATATATACGCTAGTATGTTAGGTAGAGCAAATATTATAGCCTTTAGTTAATCTTTTAGATTTGCAACCTTTTGCTTCTATTCTTTTATATAGGTCTAGTATAGTTTTTTAAGCTCTTTAAGCTAGTTAACCTAGACAAGTGCCTTAGTTACTTAAGTATTACGCTAACCTAGGCAGTGACGTTTAGCCTATAGGTTATGCTTTGCTTCTAGTAAGGAAAGCTGTGCACATTTTGCAAGCTTAGAAACGTAGTTAAGATAATTTTTTAACTCTACTCTATAATACTGCCCTTAATAAACCTTATCCTCTAACTTAGTAGCGCTATTAGTATGTCTTATAAAGTAACTAAATAGTGAGCCTAGCTATCTATAATTTAATGTGACTTCCCGCAGCGATTTACTATTGCGTATATTTACTACTATTTCTTACTCTGGCTTAGCGCCTTTAGTAGGTGTATAGAAGACTTTAAAGTAAAGTAGTAGTGTATTATAGTGGGGTGCAAAAAAAAAGTCACTTAGAAAGTTACCTTTTTAAAAGTCTTATAACGTATTTAATAAAATAGCTACAAAAATACTAAATAGCTTATTGTAAAGAAAAGATTAAGGAGGTCTTAGCTATTAATAGAGTATTAGCTAACTAAGCATAAGTCTTAGCATATATAATCTTAAACCTAAAGCTTTTTTAACTCTATCTTTAGAGCTCTATAACTTTATAATTAATGTTTAGTTTTATTTTAAATTTTACCTAGCCTTTCTAGGTTTAGGGTAGATAGATTATATAAGTAAATTTTTAAGCTAAGTCTTCTCTCTAACTTTTTTCTATTTTAGGTATAAAAATTTAGAATATGCTTATATAAGCACTAATTATATAATTTTTAGTAAGCTTTTAGTTTATAATAATATCTTTCTAGATTTAAATTCTTCTTTCTTAAATTCTTAAAATGGCTTCAAAATTCACCACACTCGAATCTAACGTTCTTCTTCTTTTAAAGGCTAAAACACCTACTTCTACTATTGCTACTACTTTAAATAAATCCTTAAAAAGTATAAAGAATCCTATTTATTGTATTAAAGAAAAGAAAAAGGAGAATTATAATATAAAAAGACTTAGTAAAGGTAGAGTTTCTAAGATAATTTCCAGGGGTAAAAGAGTTATTAATAGGTATTTAATTAAAAGCCCTAAGAAAGAAAATAAAAGATTATTATTAGAAAATGATCTAGCAGTAGCTAAAAGAACTTCATAGTACTTCTTAAAAGAGGAGGATTATTCTTTTAATAAGGCTACGAAAAAGTCTTTATTAAAAAAAAAGCTAATAATAGATTATTATTTGCTAAGGAAAGAGTTAAAAATATAGAAAATGTAGACTTTTCTAAAGTTATATTTTCTAATGAGTCAGCAATACAAAGGGGGCATGGTAGTAGGGGTAAATACTATCGAAAGAAAGGAAATAGTAAAGTTAGGAAAGAAATAGTTTCTACTAAAAATTCTAGTAAGTATTTTAAAATTCTACCTAACTTAGAAAATCTTCTTCTTTTTCTCTATCGTTTTATAATTTTATTTTTTTAATAACTATTATACTAATTTAATAATAGCTCGCGATATTACTATTCAAATCTGGAGAGCAATTTGGATAGGCGGTAGATCTAGATTAGAGTTTATTAAAACTCCTAATCAGTCTACTAGCTTTATTAATAAGCATTATTTAAATAAAATCCTTATACCTATAGTTAAACCTATAGTTAAAAAGAGTATGTCCTTATGTACCCTTTTTATCTCTTTTTTAATTGTTAATATAATATATATTACTCTATAATATATTTTAAATAATTTATAAGGTTTTATATATTAATACTAGTCTAGGGGGCAATGTTAACAAGATAACGCTAAAATCCATAAAACTAAATTAGTTTTGGATTTCTTTGAAAAAGAGAAAATTAATCTCTTTCACCACCTCCCCTATAGTCCCGATCTTGCCCCTATTGAAAACGTCTCGAGTCTATTAAAATAAAGACTAAATACGAGATATAATACTACTTTAGGGGTAGGTAAAAGTGAGGCCAGTATTGAGGCTTTTAAAAAGGCTATACTAGAGGAGTGGGCTTTAATTCCCCAAAAGGATATAGATAATTGTATATTATCTTTACCTGGGCGTTACCACGCTGTTATAGAGGCTAAAGGATATTATGCTAAGTATTAGTAATATATTATATATTACTTTATTACTATTTTATTAATATTTAATATTATTACTAAACTATTAAATACTAACTAATATAGATAATAAACCTATAATATAAAACCATAGAACTATTTTATAGACCTAAATCTATACTATACTAAGATAATAATTATTTCTATGAATTAATTAAAAAGTTATATTACTCTAAAGTTAGAGATTTTTCTTATCCCTATTTTACTTCTAAATTATATTCACGAATAGCTAAATAAGTATAAACTAGAACTATAACTTCATGGGCCTTAATATTCTACTTAAAACTACATTATTCTTATTATAATAGGCCTTATAATAAAGAATATATTTAAGTTTAAAAATGTAGACCTTTTTATACTAGTAGACTTAGTCTTTTTCTAGAGGTCTTTTTATATATAGTTTTATAAATACTATATATATAGTATCTGCTATTATTGTAGTATTTCTATTAGAAACCCCTTAGTCGCAAAAAAACCCATATATATATAATATAAAGAGTACTCGTAAGCTATAATAATAGTATTAGTAATATTAATCTATAATCTATAAAGTAATAGACGCTTTAGCCTAATTAAAAAAGTAAAAATTATTTACCTAATTATATAAGCTATACTATATATATAAATATAGTTTAATATATATATAGATATATATATATATATATACTCTATTATATAGTTAGAGTAATCCTATAATATTATATTAGTAATAAGTATTAGTAATCCTAATACTATAGAATCTTTAATATTAATTTCAGTGCATCTATATTAAATAGTTTATTAGAATAATAATATTTATATATAATGTAGTGCCTATACATAAGCTAAAATATACTATATATTATATTAAATATTACTTAATTACTAGTTTCTTAATATATTACTAAAATTTCTTAAATCTAAGATAATTGAAAATAATAGGAATAAATCTATACAAAAAATTTATAGGGAGATTGAGAAAAGGATATATTATACTATAGACAAGTAATAGCTAATTTTGTATCTTAGATAAAAAGTTATACTCTTCTAAAGTTAGAGTTTTTTTTTCCTCTATTTTACCCCTACATCACTTTTAATCTAGACTAAATAAGCGCTTACTAATAGCGTAGGTATAATTCCCTAAACCTTCTCTTTAAAATAATATATTTGTTATATTTTTAGCTAACCTAATAAGAAAGCTATAAGACTTTAGAAAAGGTAACTTTTTAAGTGTCTTTTTTTTATTGCACTCCACTGTAGTATTATTATTATATAAGAGTTGCAACTACGTATTCTCTATGGGTTGTTTGGTAATATTAAAAATAGACTTTTTACTAAAACTATAACAATATTCGCACAATAGTCTGTCTATTATTAATTTGGGGTATTTTACTAATCCGCTACTAGTAGTAATTTTTATAGGCTAACTATCTACTATAACGCGCTTATCCCTACTAACTACACTACTTACGCTGCTTATCTCTAGCATATTTAAGTTCTTCTTATTTAGATCTTCTGTAATATAGGGCGCAATTAGATTCTGTAAAGTAGTTCTAAAAGTTAACTATTAGGTTAGGTTCTTGTTAGTCAAGATAGCAGTCCTACTTATAGGCCATCTACTAAGAATATTTCTATGGTTCGCTATCTAGTTAGTGGTACTAGTAGTATTGTTATAAGGTTTAACTAATAGTTTAGAATTATTAAGTCTAGCCATACACTATTATAGGTGCGGTCCCTCTTATAATAAGAGCGCGATATATGTTATTGTAAGTTATGGGTTAATTAAATAGCCTATTATAGCTAACGCTCTATTATAAATATTGTTTTATAGACCTAGTATAATATAAAAGAGCAATTAGGCTTAATTATTAAATAGGTTAAATTGCTACAATAAGGATACTAGGTGCCGCATACCACCTATATAGTAGTAGCCCTAAGAGCGCTCTAGTACTACCTAATTAGGACTAGCGCGCGGGGACGGATTAACGTCGGGCCGACTGGGTCAGATTAATATTAGGCTGAGCCAATGGGCTAATGGGCGGCAAACCCTAATAGTAACTTTAAGGTCCCTTATAACTTATTATAGAACACTACTAACGTTACTTTATAGTAACTTATAATATACTAAGTTACTATTTAATTTAGTTTTTATATTATACTAAGTTACTATTTAATTTGGTTTTTATATTATATAGCCTCTTTATATGGCTATAGTAGCTGCGTAAAGCTAAGAAGTGTTTTTAGTAGTATAAACTTATAATAAAACTTTCTATAATATATAATATATAATCTACTATACTATATCTAAGCAATATATAGTATACTTATTATAATTTATAGTGAAGCATACTATATCTTAAGTAGTACTTTATCTAATTTTTAGTTACTAAGTACGTACTATTGCAAGATAAAGTTAACCTATTTTTTTAGCCTTATAGTAACCTATAATAAAATCCCTCTAATTTAATATTAACACTATCTAAAAATAAGCTACTAAAAGTAGCATCTAACTCTCTAACTCTTTATTTATTTAATAGGTTCTTATATTATATCTAGACTCTTTACATCTTCTATAGTAGTGTTGTATTAAGGAATCTACCTCTCTCTTACGACTATCTTGCGCCCTTTTTAATAACTTTACCCTAATAAAAGGGCTTTCTACTTCTAAATCTGCTCTCTAAGTAAAGTCTAGCGTCTTACCTTTCTAAATGCGCTTTCTTTTACGCATTTTTTACTTTATTAGAATCTTAATTTGCTTCTTAAGTTTCTTAATATAGATTTCTTAAAGTACACTATAATAGAGTATAACTGTAGCACCTTTTATAAGCTATAAGTAGCTTATTTTAGTATTAGGTAGAGACTAAATAAAAGAGTTGTATATAAGCTTTAACTAAGATGTAAACTTAAGAGTATTACTTAGAGTCCTAGCTTACTATAGTATATCTAGTAGAATATCCTAAGGTAGAGTGTAAATACGCATATTAAGACAATCTACTACTACTAATATATTTAAAGAAATAAGCCTAAAGGCCTTAAAGGCTTTTTGATAGTTTTTTAGTATAAATATATTAAAAAACGCATTATAAAAGGCTAGTAGAAAGCCTTTTTTATTAATATAAAAGACGCGTTAGTACGCTAAGTCCTATAAACGCTAGAAGTACTTTAGCTTTAGTAGCGCAAAATAGACTATATTAAGTAGCTAAAAAATATAAGATAAGTGCGCTACTATATAAAGTGTTAGAATCTTTTATTTAGGCAATAATTCTTAAAATTCTAGAAGTAGTAGCTCTTATAGCTATTTAGAATAAGTAATCTCTATAACCCTACTATACGCGGCCTTATATACGCATTAGAGTGCTTTAATTATGCAACTCTAAGCTTATTATTAGTCTAGCTAGTTTTAGAGACTAAGAGCTTCTAATTGCAGAGATTACTAGTCTCCTTATACTACGCTAAGATATAGACTTGCCCTTTATAGATAATAAAGAGTAGAGTAGTATATTTAGTAGCGCAAATATTCTAAATTACTATAACCTACTTATAATTGTCTAGCTAAATAAGTGTAGATTAAAAACGTCTTTTTAAACTAGTTATAACCTTTATTAAGTTAATAACTTCTATCTAAAAGCCTATCTTATTAAAGTTATAAATGTTTTTATTATATACTCTATACTTGGCTTTTATGTCCTTTACTAGCTAAAACTACGCGTTTATAATCTCTAGGTCTTTTTATTATATTCTTTACTAGTCCTTTGCTTAATTAAAAGCTATTTTAAGCTTAGGTACACGCTTTATAAAGCGCTAAGCCTAGTGTTATTTTATAGGGTCTCTATACTACGCAGCTAGTAGTTTATTAGCTATATCTTCTATTTTATTTAGTTAGGGTGCAAATTCTTGCAAATCTAGGTTAAGGATATACTATATAAGCGTCTGCTCTTTAGTTATAGTAAGCTTTACTATACCTAATTATGTATTTGCTTAGGTAGTAATTTAATTAATTTAATTGCTTAGTGTAGACTTTAGGATATTATATACTATAGTGACACGTTATAGGCTTAAAATTTGCTTATTCTAATACGCGTAAAGGGCAAGCTTAATTCTGCTTTTTTAATTAGATAATAACGCGTTGTGTTGTTCAGACATTATAATTTATAGTGAAGTGTTATAGTCTTAGCAAACACTATCTAGCAGACTAATCTGTCTGGACTACTAATAGAATATGTTATACTTAAGTAAAGTTTCTATTCTAGTTATACTAACATCATTAATCTTTGCAAATTCTAAAATACTAAGTAACGAATAAGTTTAAAATTTAAAAATTTTATTTAAAAAGATTTAAGCTGCTTTTAAAATAGTTAAATCTAAAAAGATAAATTTTTAATTCTTTGTTATTAAGCTATATAATCTTAATATCTGAGAATAACTGTTCTAGTAAAAAAAAGAAATAGTAATAATTATAATATTCTTGTATCCGCTAAGGAATAAATGGCTGGGAAAATTATATGTTAGTTATATTATATTAATATAACTAATATAACTAACATAACTAATATAACTAATATAACTAATATAACCAATATAATAATAGAGAGAAGATAAATATATATTTAGTAAAGCATAAACCGAGTTAGGAATAATTATTAAATAGTTATATTAAGTATTAATATATTATAAATAATCCTAATTTAGTAGATTTATAAAATAGAAATAGGTCTAAAGTCACGTTTTACTTTTAATTTACTATTTCTTACCTTAAAAGCGTTAAGTTAAATATAAATTATATTAATTAATAGGTAAAGTACCTTATAGTATTTCTAAAAATAATAAATAATAATATGTTTCTTAGAGTATTATTAGTATATAATAAGGAAAGTATATTATAGCTAGTAAATAGCTAGATAGTAGTAAGTATACTATAGATAGTAGATATACTAGTAGAGGTATTAAATGGGCTCTACAGCTAGCTAATTAAATAGAATGGTTACATATTTAATTAGTAAGAGAGAGGGTTGTACGGTGTACACAGCGTACGGAGGGTAGATAGAGTGAGGCAAATAGATCTAGTTGTTACTTGCTTGTTTCTAGAGAGGGTGCGAATGGAAAGGAGAAGATCCTGCGGCGCACGGGCATCACGTGATTCCCACGTGATGCCATCGTGCGGCAATATTGAAACCTCAACACCCTTAGGTGCCCTTGCCCGTACGGTGTACGGACAAGAGGTATTATTAGTAGTTACCTATAATAGTATTTTTTCTAAAATTAAAAGGTTTCTTAATTATATAACTAAACTATAAAGTGCCTATAAGTCTTAATTAAGACTAGTTATAATACTTATAAATATTAAGATAAGTATATAGTTTATACACTATTATTATAAACTATTATTATATAGGTAGAGATAGCTAGCTGTTTAACTAACCACTATGTTACGTAATTAATAATTTCTTTAATAATATTTTTCGCTGCAATGATAATAATAATAATTATTATTATTATAGTAACTAACCTAATTATTTTATTTAACTCTCTCTCTATAGTAGATCTCTTCTTACAACTGGTAATTAGGCCGTATACCGCTACCTAGGATCTTACTACTGTCGCCTATCTCCCCTATACTCTCGCCGCTGCTACTTACTCTTACTCTTATTTCTTAGTTGCAGTCCCCCACCTTAATAGTATCCTAGATAATTACTACTATATTTATAAGCTTCTCATACTATAGCTGCGCTTTTTAACTTCTATAGTTCTTAAGAAACTACTATTTATTATCTAGTAGCTATCCTATACGTTTACTTTGCTAGTCTTTATTTTTAAGCTTTTTTAGTAATACTTCTACTTTATTCTATTATTATAGTATAAACACTTAACTTAACTCTATATTTAGATAAAAAGAAGTGCTTTGCACTCTACAATTTAGAGTTATAAAACTAACTAATAAGGCCTAAATAGCTAAGGCCAGATATTATTAAAGATGTTAAGATTAAAAAGCCCCTTTAATAATCCTACTTACTATATAAATTGCTAAATCTCTAGGAATTATTCTTAACTTTACCTAGCTAATCCTCTATATACTCTTAAAACTTTACTCTAGCTATACTATCCTATATAGAAGAAGAAGTATAGTTAGGCTAGTAAAGTATTATTATATTACTAGATATAATAAATAAAGAGCTAGATTTAAAAGATAGTAGTAGTAGTTAAATATTAAAGATAAAGATTTAGTATACTAGGTGTTACTAATATTATAAAAGTAGGCAGACTTTATACGCTATATATATAGTAAACTATAGTTATACTACTACTAGATTACAAATATAATAACTAAACTATAGTTAAGTATTCTATTACCTACACTACTTTTATAGTTGTGACTTTGTAGTTTACTATAGCTCTCTAATATCTAGAATAGGAATATCGTAGACCTTTTAGTATACAGTATAATGCTATAAGAGAAAGCTATAGGTGTGCTAAAAACATATTAAAAAAGGTAAAGTAGTAAGATAGATTAGGCTAGAGACTGCTTGTTAGCACGTGCAAATCGGCCCCTTATACTAATATAATAGTCGATTATAGTGTACTGTATTATAGTCTATAGATACTAAAGTTAAAGATAATAATACGACTGCCTATATATAAAGTATGAAAATCCGCGACTAAATATAGATTATCTTTATCTATTTATCCTTATATACATAATACAACTAATTATTGCACAAGACTTTAAAGTTATAATCTAGCATAGCTATTTCTTGTCCTAATAACACTATTACTACTAGGTAGGCAGTTATATATCTATATGTGTATAATAAGAAAGATAATAATAATAATGCTAGCTAGAATTAGTATTATAAAGGTTAAACACCTAACATCGCTAACTATATAGTAGTAGAATATAAGTAGTGTGGTAAATAGATTGCCTTAGCTAGTTTATTAGAGTTCTACTACGTTAATAAGTTAGGGTCCTACCATATTAATAGGTTAGAGTCCTACTACGTTAATAAGTTAGAGTCCTACTATATTAATAAGTATATAGGAACCACAAGCATAGAATTTAACTTATCGTTTACTCTCTACTAGTTTAGTTGCCTTATACTTGGCTATATTAATAAGAGTTACTAGATATATTTCTAAAGGCAATAAAAGAGGATAGGTCAATATTATAAAAGGCTCTAAAAAGAATAAAGTAAGGCTATATAATCTAGAGAAGGTGTTGTATAAGTACTAGAGTAGGGTCTATATAGAATAGCTATAAGAAGTATTAAGCATATATAGGTACGCGCTTATACTATAGAATTTCTATAGGAGATAGGTAGAGTAATAGCTAGGTATCTAGAGGTTAATAGATTAATAGGTTATTAGCAGAGAATAGAGTGCTATTTAGTATTAGAGATAAGAAGCGCGCGCGCAATTTATTATATATCGCGATAGCAAAGTATACATTTAAAGGTTCTAAGTAGTTAATTATCTAGTAACGTAGTAAAAGATTAAAAGGTAGACGTTAATTATCTAGTAACGCAGTAGGCAGGCAGGTAGATAGGGTGTTATTATTATAGGTTGTCTTAGAAGCTAGGGGAGGTGTTAGAAAAACATTAACGCGCTCTAGGCTTAGTGCATATATAATATTACGTAACGTTATATAGGCGCTAGTAACGCAATAAAAAAACGCAATAATTAAACGTAGTAGGACCACTTAAAAACTAAATAAGTGGAGGCAGTTTATAACTCTTCCCTAGAAGAGATAGCTCTCTAATAGTTTATTAGTCAAGAGATAATATATAACTTAGTTATACTAGATAGTCGACTATTTATTAATTGCTATTAATAATGCTGATATAAAGAAACTTAATAATAAAATTATTATTATTGTATATATATTTTATTACTATTACTATGTGCTAGATACTAGGTTTTAGTGTCTTCTATTTTACTCCTCTCTATGTATAGTGCGAACTTAACCTTGGTTAGAATCTCCACATAACAAAGATGTTTAATATAAGTAAAGACTAGGAGTAGACTATATTTTTAGGCGCTATACTAGAGTAGTCTTTCTATTCTAATCTTCATAAGCTTAAAATTAAAAGAGGTGTTAAGAAGGTAATTAAGACTAAATTAATCATACAACTATAACTATATATAATATAATAGGTTATTAAAAATAGTAACTTTTTATATAATTCTTATTCTTTAGTTAACATAGCTAAGCAGCTAAAAAGTTAGTAGGCTTATAACCCATTAAAAGGTGCTAGAGATAAGGTATAGAATTAATTAAGTTGCTAACTTAAGAAGCTAGGTAGTAATATATATATATAATAGATGGCTAGTAATTATATGCCCTAAGTGTCTAAATTCTAATACTAACAATAACTGTAAGGATAGTACACGGCTTTATAGGTTAAACCTCTTAGGGACAGCTAGTATTATTAAAAGAGATAACTAAATTAAGACTATACTAAGATAGGGGATAAGGAAGAGATCTAAGAGGCCCTTACTTATATAGTAGGTAGCATAAGGCACAGGACTACACTAACTACGTGCTAATCCTAACTAAAAAGACGCCTTTTATAAGGTAAAAGGCGCTATTAGAATATAAAAGAAAAACTAATAGTAAATAATTAGTAAGGAGGCAGGTATAAACTATTATATAACTCCCCTTTTAAGGCCTAAAAATAGAAAGAAAAGTACGTAAAAATAGGGTGTTTTAGTAGATTTTTAACATAACTAGCACTATTTTAGAGCTAAAGAGGACTAGAATAGGGGCATTAGGCCCCTATAGTTCTAGTGGTAGTCTTAGTTTTTAATTTAAGTGCTATTTAGTAGAGATAATAAGAAAAGTAGTTAGGAATAAATTAGTGCTAAATTAGAAACTATACTTTAGCGTTTAGTATTTTACTAATAGAGTGTATTTTTAGCTCTAACGCTATATAAAAATATAGTTAGCTAAAAAATTTCTAGTTAGTTTGTTACGCGCTAGCGTAATTATATTATATGTTTTTTGGTAACTAAAGAGTTTCTTCTAAAAATATTATAATAATAGTAGTTATTTCTATTACATTATAGATATATAAAAGCGTTTTAAGGTATTAATAAAAGGGTTATAATTATATTATATAAGGTTTCCTAGTACTATAGAAAAGTGTTTTAAAAACTTATTAACGTAACTATATAGTTTTTAATTAGGGTAAGGTAGCTTTTAAAGCTATAAGAGTTGCTAGTAATAAGAGAGAACAGCTAGAGGGTAAAGAGCCTATTTAGAAATTTAAAAGTACTAAGAAGTAATAAGGATCTAGCTATATATATAAGCATAAAGGTGTGTAGATACGAAAAAGTAATAGATATCTAGCTAAGCACGCCTAATATAGCGCTTTAACTCTATTTTTATAGGGATATTATTTTGAGAAATAGGCACTAGAAAGGTATTTTAGAAGGCGGCGTCTAGCTATATAAGTAACTATTTTAGTAAACTAGCTTGCTTATAGTACTCTTAATAATAAGCCTTAATTAGTACAGAAGACTAGTCTTAACTAAGATCCACAGGCCCTTTATAGTTAAGTTATATAATTAAGAAACTTTTTAATTTTAGAAATAACACTGTTATGGGTAACTACTTTTTTCACGCTTTTTTTAAATTACTAAGCAGGGTGCTCTGCTTCTTTTGTTATGTTATTTGAAATAAAAGTCTTTGTCATTCTACCCCGAGGTAGATAATTTAACAACACATAGGTAACTACTAATAATATCTCTACTAGCATTTATACTGTCTATAGTATGCTTACTAATATCTAAATATCTACTAGCTACTATACGCTTCCCTTATTACACGCTTGTAATACCTTAAGAAACTTATTGCTATCTATTATCTTTAGCAACACTCTAAGGTACTTTATCTATTAATTAATATAATCTATATTTGCTTAGGTTGCTCTATTACTAGTCTTTATAAGCACTATTATAGGGGAGTATTGTGGTGGATACGGGCGTAAGGTCGTCTAAGTATAGCAGAAGTCTAGATGGTGAATCTACGCTGTGGTGGGGGACTATAAGCAAGGATTTTAGTCTAGAAATAAGCGAAAAATTAGACTCCTTAGCGAGTTCGAATCTCGCTCTCTTCCCCCTCTGGTTTTTAAACACCAAAAAACCAATCTTTCTAGATAAGAAGAAAAGTAGCCTAAATAAGCTAGTATCTCTAATAATTGAGAAATTTCTAACTATTTAAGCTAGCCTTAACTAAGTTACTAGATTAAACTTATAGGACGGGAAAGCTATTAGCAAGCACCTCTAATAATTAAGAAATCTTTAACTAGCTACTAGTCTTTATAAGTTATTAAGATTTAAACTCATAGGACGAGAAAGTTAATTAAGGCATATTACTATCTTCTAATTTCGGAAAAACTTGGTGGAAAATTTTAATTTACGCTTTAGACAGATAATAGGCCACTAGTGTTAGTTTTCTCTTAATCCCCTTTAAAGGGCTTTTTTTACTAGGGGAAAGTGCCCCTTATTTACCTATACGATTTGCCTGTGGCTGTATTTACTCTACAGAAAATTTTAGAAGTAATAGAAACGTTAGTAATTAATAAGCACTATTAATATAATATACAGCTTAATAATAGCTTATAACCTATGTTCTTTTTTATAGTAGTAGTCTAAAATAAGCAATTTTACTAGTTGCTTATTACCTATTACCCTTCTTAGCTTTAACTTTCTAGTAAATAGCGCAACTATTTCTAGGGTAGTGTAGTTAAGAAGCTTAAATATAGTGTAGGAAATATTAAAATCCACTTTGTAGTAGGGGCATATTATCTTAATTACTTTATAGTTTAGTTTTGTTTAAGTTAGTTAATTATTATAATAGGTAGATAGAGCTAAATACCTAGAGATGGTTCTCTTATACGTAGCTAGGAACTTATAGTCTATTTAAAGTTTTTAGATATTATAGAGCTAGTTAGAGTTACTATAGTTTAAACTATAGATAACTCTCTCTAGCTTACGCTAGGAGGCGGAGAGCCAAAAATACGCGCGTTATTAACTTAGTTACGTATATTTATATAGTATCTTATAGAGGTAGTACATAGAAAAAAAGGTTATAGGTAGATTTTCCTTTACTATAGTATAGTTGCGAAATGCATCTTTATTTACAAAGAAAATACTAGAGAAGAGTTAATAAAGTTATTAATAGAGTAATAGATAAGGTTAGAGTTATGTCCCTTTTATACTATCTAGTACTTTAGTATTCTATAATCTAATTTGCTATTAAGAATATAAGAAACTAGCTACTTAGAAACTTTATATATCTTAATAGGTAGTTTTAGTAGTTGTAATTAACTTAGTAAGGAATTCATTAGATCCCTTTAAAGCCTATTAGCGTAGAATACTAGATAAACCCTTATATATTATAAAAGTTTAAGTATAAAGAAGTAGCCTTTCTTGCCTATAATTAGGTATAGTTCTTTTATTTAAAAATCTAACTTAACTAATAGGTGTTTAGTAATAAATCCCTTTAGGGTAATAAAGACCTAGTCCCTAATATTAAAATTAATAGCTTATCTATATTTGTTAGCTTACTATAATTACATTTTCTAGGTAGTAGATATATTAGCATAGGTAGTATTATAGATAAAATCGCAGGCTTTAGTGTAAGCCTTAATCTATACTATAGTATTTTCTAAAATAATATTATCTAAAGATTTAGTAACTAGTTAAGTATACTTACGCTAGTCTTAGTAAAAGTATAGCTAATATCTAAACTTAATTTTAAAAGGAGAAACTCTAGTGCTATTATAACGTAGTATTACTTAGGTCTAGTCTATACTAGGCAGCAAATCTAACTAGTTGTCTTAATAAAAGTTAATAAGTAAACGCAGATGCTAGTTAAGGTACTAATTTATAATTTTAGTTTAGCTATTAGTTTATAGATACCTTACTATAAAAAGAAGATACTTAATACCTATAAGCTAGTACAAAGTAGCTAAGAAAGCGGAAATAATCTAGGGGCTATAGTTAGAGATAATTAATTAAGAGGGGCTAAAGACTCTAAATATATACTAATAGTAGAGATTAGTAGCTTATTTAGTAGTAACTGTCTTATAGTAAGGTATAAAAAAGGTATACTTAGATAGCTAGCAATAAGATACTATTATAGTATTATAGCCTTTCTTATTTTTAGGAAATAATTTAAAATTAATTAAAATATTTTACTAAATAGTTTTAAGACTAGAAAGTAGATGTAAGAAGTCTAGCTTTCTATTTCGTAAGGGCTTACTCTACTAGCAGTCTTTGTAATTAGAGATATGCCTATTAATATTAGTATTTATTCCCTTTTAGTAATAAAACTAGTGTAATAGCTAAAGAGTTTTTATAAACCTAAATAAGTAGTAATCCAAGAAGTATATAACGTTACTATATAAATTAAATATGTTTAGAAACACTCTATAGAGGAAACCACTTCTCTTATATAGTTAATCTGTAATAATACATACTTCTAGGCTAGCTATTTAACTAACTACTATATTATATAATTAATACTTTCTTTAATAATATTTTTACTATAATAATAATAATAATAATAATAATAATAATAATAATAATAATAATAATAATAATAATAATAATAATAATAATAATAATAATAATAATAATAATAATAATAATAATAATAATAATAATAATAATAATAATAATAATAATAATAATAATAATAATAATAATAATAATAATAATAATAATAATAATAATTATTATAATAATAATTATAATAGTAACTAACGTAACTAGCTTATTACTTTTCTATAGTAAATTTCTCCTTGCAACTAGCGATTAGGCTGTATACTACTCTCTAGGACCTTGCTGCTGCCACCTATCTCTCCTATACTCCTACTACCGCTGCTTACCTTTACCCTTACCCTTATTACTTGTAGTCCCTTGCCTTAATAGTAGTCTAGATACTTACTACTACCTTAATAAGGTTCTTATATTACTACTACACCTTTAGCGTTTTATATATTATAATAAACTCTTTCTCCCCTTTACTCTAGTCCTTACTCTTATAGTTCTTATTACCTTTATTTTTAGTTATATTGTTAAGCTTCTATAGTATAATTTCTATATTATGCTATTATTATATTATAAAGGCTACATCTCTTTTACTAATATCTAGGTACTAAAGAACTATCTTATACTTTAGAATTTAAAGGTATAAGGTGTAGTAAATTAGCCTAAAGATATTACTAATAAGGTACTTAGAGATAAGCTCTAGTGGCCTTTTTAATAATTCTTCTAGTTGTATAAGGTTATTAAATCTCTAGGAATTATCTTTAACTTTGTCTAGCTAATTGTCTATACCCTAACTAAATTTAATAATAACTATATTGCTATAGGTATTAGACTTAACTATACCCTAACTAAATTTAAAAGTAGTTATTATATTACTAGATATAATAGATAAAGAGTTAGATTTAAAAGATATAGTATTATATATTAAAGTAAACATTTAGTATACTAGGTATTACTAATATTATAAGAGACTTATATACTATATATATAGCAAACTATAGTTACGCTACTATTAGATTATAAGCGCAATAACTAAACTATAGTTAAGCGTCCTATTGCCTATACTACTTTTGTAGTTATAATCCTGCAGTCTACTATAACTCTATAATAGTCTATTAGTTAAGAGATAATATATAACTTAGTTATACCTAACTATCTATTAACTACTATTATTAATACTACTATATAAAAAGTTAATAGTATTATAATTATTATTTTATATATATTTTATTACTACTACTATGTGCTATATTCTAGGTTTTAGTACCTCTTATTTTACTTCTCTCTGTGTATAGTGCGTACTTAACCTTAGTTAGAATCTCCACACAATAAAGATGTTTAATAGAGAAAACTATTAGGTAGTTTTTATAAAACAGTAACCTAAAAGGGGTAAAAGCAAAACCTAGGAATTTTAAATAGACTACTTCTTTAAGCAATTTAAGCAACTTATATTAAAGATCTTTATCGTGTAGAGATTCTAACCAAGGTCGAGTCCGCACTATACACAGAGAGGAGTAAAAGAGGAGACACTAAAATCTAGTACCTAGCACACAGTGGTAGTAATAAAATATACACAAAATAACGATAATTTCGTCGTCGACTTTCTTCACGGTAGTGTTGTCGACGGCAGTCTATTAAGCAACTTATATATTTAATTAGTATATAGCAGGTAATTAATAAGTTTATAAGAATAGGCTTCTATAAGGCTTATATTAATTTTTTTCTTTCTATTTTATAATTATAATAGCTATAAGGGTTACTTTAGCAGTATCTAATAGATATAGAAGACAAAACTAGATTTAAGCCTCTTAATCCTTTTCTTTTTATATGGCGTTAATTTATCTACCTAGGAGTAGAACAATAAAAGCTTTCGTCTTAAATAACATAATAAAAAAAACAGAGCGCCCTAATTAGTAATCAAAAAGAGCGTAAAAAAGGTAATCACAAAATAAATTTCTTTTTATAACTTTAGCATATTCTATTTTCTAGATAGTATATTAGCTATAATATTTATAGTGCCTAGTTAGTATATAGTTTAATAATAGTATTTAGATAGCTTTTTAGACTAATACGCTTACTATAAAGAGAGCTTACGCTTAGTGCTAAAGTATTTAAGGGCCTAATAATTAGTAATAATATTAAAGGGCTTAGCAGTTTAGAGGCTAATTATTTATACTTTCTATTCTAAAAGGCCCTATATAATTACTAATGTTTTCTTATTATTAATATTATAATTTAACTTAGTAGGCTTTATTAATTTAGAGTACTATGCAACTAGACGCTAGATACTATTAGGTTAGAGTTAGCTAAGAGAGTCTATATTAATACTATTAGTAGAGTTAGTTTCTACATAAGTAATCTAATTCTCCCGTAGGGTTAATCCGTGATATTACGTGATCTCAGGCTAGCTATTTAACTAACTACTATGTTACGTAATTAATAATTTCTTTAATAACATTTTTACTATAATAATAATAATAATTATAATAGTAACTAACCTAACTATTTTATTAACTCTCTTTTATAGTAGATCTCCCCTTGCAACTAGCAAGCTATATTCTGCCCCCCTAGAATCTTACTACTACCTATCTCCCCTATACTCCCGCCACCGCCGCTTACTCTTACCCTTATTACTAAGTTGCAGTCCCCCACCTTAATAGCAGCCTAGATAATTGCTACTACCTTAATAAGCTTTTTATACTACTATTACTCCTCTAGTATTTTATATATTATAATAAACTCTTTCTCCTCTTTGCTCTAGTTCTTACTCTTATAGTCCTTATTATCTTTATTTTTAGTTATATTTTTAGGCCTTCATAGTATAATTTCTATATTATACTATTATTATGTTATAAAGGCTACATCTTTACTAATATTTAGGTACTAAAGGAGTGTCCCATATTCTAGAATTTAAAGGCACAAGGCGCAGCAAATTAGCGTAAAGATATTACTAATCAGGTACTTAAAAATAAGCTCTAGAGGCCCCTCTAATAATTTATTTAGTTGCATAAGGTTACTAAATCTCTAGGGATTATTCTTAACTTTGCCTAGCTAGTTATTTATACCTTAACTAAATTTAATAACAGCTATATTGCTATAGGAATTAGACTTAGATATACTATTAGGTTGCTAGAAAGTAGTTATTATATTACTAGATATAATAGATAAATAGATAAAGATTTAGTATACTAGACGTTACTAATATTGTAAAAGTAGGTAGACTTTATATACTGTGCGTATAGTAAACTATATTTGCGCTACTACTAAGTTGCGAGCGTAATAACTAAACTATAGTTAAGTATTCTATTGCCTACACTGCTTCTACAGTTGCGACTTTGTAGTCTACTATAGCTCTTTAATAGTCTACTAGTTAAGAGATAATATATAACTTAGTTATGCTAGATAGTAGACTATTAATTAACTACTATTGCTAATACTACTATATAGAAAGTTAATAACAAAAGTATTATTATTTTATGTATATTTTGTTATTACTACTATATACTAGATACTAGGTTTTGGTGCCTCTATTATACTTCTCTCTATATATAGTGCAGACTTAATCTTAGTTAGAATCTCTACATAACGAAGATCTTTAATATAGGTAATCTAAAATAGAAAGTACTAGAAAACTAGAATATTACTAGCTATAATATACTTTATAGCTTTAAAGGTAGCGCGTTTCTAGTTTCTAAAAGTATAAAAGGCACTATTTTTTAGTAGCTTAATTAGGGGGTAAACAACCTACCTATAGTAAGAAAGAAAGAAGTAGTAGTAGTTATAAAAGTCTAAAAAGATCTATAATACTTTAAGTATTATAGGGCTTTTTTATTTCTATATTATAGTAGTCTTTATAAGGTCCTTATAAATTCCTTTAGTACTAATAATATATTCAAAGAACTTAGTTTCTATTATAGCAAATTTATATTTCTTAAAATTAAATTAGCTTAGAAATTAGTGTCCCTTAAGCAGATTAGGATTTTGCAGACATATTCTTTGTATTCTAAAGGATTCTTAAAAACAATAAGGATATTATTAATATATACTATATAGAAGTTATCTAAATAATTGCCTAGAACACTATAAATAAACTATTAAAAAGTAGTAGGACTATTTTAAAGACTAAAGGGTAAGACCTTATACTTATAATTTCTATACTAGATTTAAAAGTAGTTATCGCTTTAGTCTCTATAGTAAGCTAGATTTAGTAGAATACTTAGCAAATATTAAGCTTAGTAAAGAGTTTTACTATATAGAGGCATATAAGTATCCCCTTAATAAGTAAAATTACTATAATATTCTTTTTAGTAATAGTATTAAGCTAGTAGTAATTAATATAAAAGCGCTAATTTTTACTAAGCTTTTTAGCAAATAACACTAGTAAAGCAAAGCTAGCGTTACTAGAGATAATAAACCTATGCTTAATATAGTTATTAATATAGACTTTAAAGAGTTTAAGATGCTTTAAGAATATACTATATAAAGATAAGGTAGTAAGCGTAGATAGGTCTTTAGCAAGGTTAATATAGTCATTAATACCTTTTTAATAAGGTAAGAGGCTGTTAGAATTTAATTTTAAAAAATAGGTAGGCTCTACTCTAGTGTATCCTAGCTAAGGGAGCACTTATTCTATCTTAGCAAGTAGGTTAGCTTAGTACTTATTATCTAGGCTATGCATCTCGCTCTTACAGTCCTTAATAGGTTTAGCTAGCTTATAGGGACTAGTATAACTAATACTTATATTAGACTTATAGCTAATATTTAAAGCAAAGGCTATAGCACTTACTATATTAATATTAAAACTAGTAGTATATAATTATTTCTACGCTAGCGCCTAAATAGATTTTAGAAGGTTAGCCAGATTCTATAGGTCTAGTAAGTTTACTAAACGTAAATTATTATTTATTTTCTATAAGTTCTCCTTTTATAGTTGTAATTTAGTAGAATAGAAGAGAACTAATCTAGATTATTCTAACTAGGGTACTTTTAATTAAATAGTTAATTTCTATAAAAGCTATTTAATTAATAGATTAGTTTCTTTAGTAAAATTATAGTCTCTAGGTCTAACAAATAAAATAGCAACTAGGTAATACATAATATTGTCATGTAGTTCTACTAGCGCTTCCATTTGACACTGACTTTTTTATAAAAACATGAACTATTACTATAACAAATAGAAACACAAAAAGGTAGCCGTTCTAAGTAATACCTAGATTCTACTATATATTATCTAGGGGTTAGTTTTACTAGTAGATTTCTTAGGTAGTAGAGATAAGGTAACTAGTAGGCAATTTATTATCTAATAGTTCTTTATCTAAGAAAGGTAGCTCTTTAGCCTTAACACTACTATCTCTATTAAAGTTATTCTTATAGCTTAGTTTCTAGTAAGCCTTTAAGTCTATTCTAATAACTAAGATAGTAGGGCTAGGAAGCTAGCTAGAAATTTTCTTAAAGACACTCTAGTTAGCTTTAAATAAGCAAGCCTTTTAGTAGGTATAATTCTACTTTGTAAGTAGGCTATCCCTTTAGGTAGCATTATTCTTGTAGAAAAGATTAGATAGGGAAGAAGCCTATAGTAGAATAAGATTAGTAGTAAAGGTTAGACTCTTATTATCTTCCTCATAAAGACAGTAGTCCTAAGTATTAACTAGGCAGTTAGCTTATTTAAAAAATTTCCTGCTAATAATAAGATTATAGTTCCTTATTTTATAGAAAATAAACTATATAGTAATACTATATCTATTAATTTTAAGCTAGACTATAAAAAAGCTGTTTACTTTTTAACAAAGAAAAATAAGCTAGAATCTTAGATTTAGTAAGTAAAGTGAATAGGCTTACTATATAAAAAAAGAGGCTAAAAGGCTAAACTATATATACGCTTATAAGAAAAAGAAGTAGGGCTAAAATAGTACTACTTATATAATTATAGGTATATAATTATACCTAGTTAGAGCTTTACTTTTATAACATACCCTCTAGGTAGGCTGCATAAGCAGTGCACCTACCTACGTAAGAAGGCTTAAAATAATCCTACCTCTAATTAGCTTATAGGTTAAGTACTTAATTAAGCAACTAATTACTTATAATAGCGCAATTTAAGCGTTCATAGTCATATAAGCCTATAATAGCCTTTTATTAATAATAACACTTTGTCTATCTACTCTCTATGCCCTCTCTTAGTTCTCCTAGTTAGTTTTTCTATAGAAGTAAGTTAATCGCCCCACCTCTATTTTCTACTTAATAAGTATTAACTATTAACTAAAATATATATAATATATTAATTCGCATGTTTATTAAATTTTAAGCAAAACTTTGTTAATACAAGCTTAAGTATAAGGCTAAAGAATAATAAGAATAAATTGCTTAACCTCCCTCTTTAATACGCTGCTCTAGTTGCCTATTAAATTAGGCTTCTAGTAAGGGCTCTACTAATCCTCTAAGTATATATATAAGAACTAAAAAGAAGGTAATATAATACAAATACGCTTAAACTATAACGCTTAAGTAATTTAAGCCTATTAAGAAAACTATCTAATTTTGTAAGAAAACTCTAAAGTTAAAAAATAATAATTAAGTTGCCTTTATAGCTAAACCATTAAGTAAAGCTAAGTTTATAATTAGTTCTAAAACTTCTATAAATAAAAAAGTAAGAAAGACAAGATTAGTTTAGCTTCTTAAATATATAGGCCTAAGCGTAGGTATTTATATATTAAATACTTTAGATCTAGTCTTTCTAGTAGCTTAGATAGTAGGTATTTTAAAAATGTGTTAAGTAAATGCTTAAATACTTATTATTATTATTATATATTTAGTCATATGTATAAGCCTTTATATAAATCCTAATCCTTTTTAGTAATTCTTCTATGCTAATACTCTCTAGACTTATAAAGCTCAAAGAAATACGCTAGTTTAGTTAATATTAAGTAATTAATAATTTAGTATATAATTATTTTCACTTTCTCTAATTATTTATTAATTTAAGTAGTACTAATCTTCTTACCCTAATTTTATAAAGCGTTTCAAAGATTGCTTAATAATATACTTAAGTAAAAATATATAAAGAAAAGTAGTACTTTATCTTCTAATCTCTTCTTAAGGAAGAATAGCGAGCACTAATCTCCTTTAGGAGATTATAGCACTATTATACTAGTTAAGGATACCCCTATACGTTAGATTAATCTTACTTAAATAAGTCTATCTAATTAAGCACTTTTATTCTATAATATAAATTATTCTATATTAACACTTAATTACGGTTTATAGAGTTAGGATGTTTAGTATAGTGCTACTTAGACTAGTTTAGGTGCACTATAAGGTTATATAATTACAAATCAGTTAATTAACTAACCTTTTAATTAATATATTAGTGTCCTTATAGCTATAATTAATGCGCAGCAATCTGCTTAGGTTACTAGCGTTTATAATCTATTTTATTTACTTATTTATACTCTATATAAGATTGCTTAGTCTTAGTTATTAAAGATATAGGTTACTTAAATAACTAATAACTCCTTAAAGGGTCAGTCTAATACTCTAGCTAAAATTAATTATTGCACTCTTTTAAGTAAAGCTTAATATACTTTAATTAAGGCTATATAGTTATTGCTTTTAAAGGATATTATAGTGCACGTCTTAGACTTAACTAGATAGGCTAGTATAGTAACTACTTAATTTAATTAAAAGTTAGGTACATCCTTCTAGTAGACAATTGTAGATTTAGTTAATTATATTACTTATTTACAAAGAGACATCATTACTTATTCTTAATCCTTAACGTTAATTATTTAAAAGGATTAGGGTTGTCTAATTATTTCTAATTAAGGTTTATCTTAGTTAGCTAATACTAGTACTTTTGTTAATAATCTTTAAGTACAACTTAAGTATTATGCTTCTTTTAATAATTAATAATAATTTCAAAAGCTGTATAATTTTAGAGATCTATTTAGCTAATATAGTATAAATCCTAAGGATTGTTTAACTTAGTGCGCTTTAATAGTTAGTAATTAACTGCTTAGTCCTTATAATTGCTCTAGGACTACTAGTTTTACTTACTAGGGTAGTGGATAGGGTGTTTAAACTACTTATAAGTCTCCTTGTCCCTAGTATAGAACTTTCTTTAGTAGAGTGCTAATTATTTAGGGCCTTTAGCTGCTAGCTCTGATCTAGCTAATAAGCTACTTACAGATATTGCACTATCTATTAAGTGGCCCTAATTTTAGGCTAAGAACGCTAATCTCTTTAGTATTAATAACGTTAATTTAGAGAGAGGATTATCTCCTTATATTTTACTAAAGGAACTAATAGACCTAAAGAGTGCTCCCTACTATAGCTAGACTAATTAAGAGAAATTTAGCCTACAGTGTTATAAGTCTACTTATAATATTTTATATACTTATTAAGCTATTTAGTATTTTTTTAAAGAAATAATTAGCTAAATCTACTTTAGATTATATATACTAGATAGACGTTAGTCTGCGCTGATTAAGTTTTATATTAGAATCTTATTTATATAAGTCTACTTAATAGGTAGTAGCTTTATACAGCTTAAATTTATAATTAATTTATAACTTATACTTCCTTTATAATAAGTCTACTTATATTCTTAAAATTTAAAAGCTTTTTAAAGTAAGTAAACTACTATTAAGTAAGCGCTTTTATAAGTCTATCTACTAGTACATTGCTTATTTGTAGATAAGTAACCTTAAATAATCCTTTTGCATACTCTTAATATAGCTATATATTATAGATATTAATATAGCGGAGGCAAGTATTTATGCGCTTATTTTTTCTAATAACTAGTTAAATTATTTGTTAATTATTATAGAAAATATTGTATATACATTTTAAATTAAGCTTAAGTTCCTTAAAGAACTGCTTTAGTACTATTACTTTTTTACTTATATACTTAAGTATAAGTAGCTTATTCTTAGTAGTAAAGGTTATAACTATACTCTAATAAGTAGTCTTTTAGAGTATTGCTTTACTATAGAATATAACTATATAGCTATAAGATAATTTCTAAGTTTTTAAATTATTTATATGTGTTGTTAAATTATCTACCTAGGGGTAGAACGACAAAGGCTTTCATCTCAAATAGCATGACAAAAAAAGCAGAGCCCCCTACTAAATAATTAAAAAAGAGCGTAAAAGGTATTAAATTATTTATAAATAACATATTACCGCAAATTATAAGATTAGATTTATTATATTAGCTATACTAAATACACTACTAGCGTGTTCTTTAAAGATATATAATTACTTAATTAACTATAATAAAGTATTATTTACATAAATCTATTAGAAAGTGCAAGAGCCTTAAAATAGTAAACGCAATATCAGGCCTAAGTATAATTAATATATAGCATTAAGCTGACGCATTTCTAGTAGTTCTTAATCTCTTCCTTAGTTGCTTCTCTAGTATTATTTATAAGCTCTTCTAATAGAAGAGGCGTAATAGGAAAGCTTTCACTATCTTTAAGATTAAACCTTTTATAATGTTATTAATATATATAGTATAAATAAGCGTAACTATTCTATTTCTATAATCTTAATTTACTTAAACACTTAAAAGTATTTAACTACTTTATAGTTTTTTTCTTATATTTATTTTAACCTAACTTTAGAGCTTATATACCTCTACTTTATAAGCTTTATTAAAGATTAGAAGTATATTATTAATATAAAAGAGTATGTGGTATTAATTTATCTATATAGAGGTGGGACAACAAAGGCTTTCATCTTAAATAACATAGCAAAAAAAGCAGAGCCCCTACTTAATAATTAAAACGAGTGTAGAAAAGATAATTATAAAAAAAAGATAGAAGAGTATTAAGGTTATGTAGTCTTTGCTTATAAATAAATAATATTCTTTTTTTGCTATAATAAGTCCTATAGGTCTTAGCAATTCTAAGAACTTCTTATACTAGTGTAGTATCAAGTCTCTTAATTTATATAGAGCTTAATTAAGTAATAAGCACTTGCTATATTGCTTAAACCTATTTAGAAGCTTATAAATAACTAGGTTCTTAGCTATATTATAAGTGTTTAAGAACGCTTCTACTATTATAAAGAATACTTCGCGCACGTTCTGTACACAGTATAATGCTATAAGAGAGAGCTATAGATATACTAAAAAACGCTATAAATTAGAGTTAAGTAATAAGACTAGTTTAGTAACTATTTAAAAACACTATTTATAAGTATGTGCAAATTAGCTGGCCCCTTCTAATAGAGTTAATTACGAGCTGTACTATAGTCCACAGGTACCAAAGTTAACAACGATAACATAACGCAGCTGCCTGTACACAAAGTATAAAAATTCGCCACTAAACGCTTCTACTCTATTATATTAAATAATCTCTAGATTATTTTCTACTATAATTGCTATTATAGTTCTAAATCTTACCGATGGTTTTGTATGTGGATTTTTTTAGTCAGAGTAGACGCGCCAAGCCCGCCAAACTCGCTTAGCTCGCTTATAACGCGCTAACCCCTTTTTATTAATACCTTAAAACATTTTCCTATGCATATAACAGCAGGAGAAATATCTGCTATTATTGTAATATTTTTATTAGAAACCCCTTAGTCGCAAAAGAAAACTTATAGTCCTAAATAACTATACTATAAGTATTGCTGCGTAGGTTAACTGTAGCAAGTTCCTATTCTAGAGATTACTTTTTATATTAATTTAATCCTTACACTTTAGAGAGTACTTATTTTAATTAAACTTATAGGTCTAAACCTACTTTAATAGGAGTAGTTATCTAATAGCTTATACTTTATAAATTACTATTTAGGTTTCTTTCTTATTTAGTATACTAATTTTAATATAAAAGGCTTGCGTAAAGTACTTTCTATGTAGATATTTAGTAAGGTGTTTTTATAAGGTAGGTAGCTTTAGTAGCTTATCTCTATATAAATAAGTAGAAGGCAATACTAGTAGCATTCTTTTAAGCATTACTATAGCAACTATAGAATTTATTATAGTGTACTTTTAGTGCTTATTTTAGGCTTTTTATACTCCTAAAATATATATAAATAGAAAGTTATTTTAAAGATTGTTTATTATATACCTAGCGATTAGTGCATATATGCCTAACCTATCCCCTAGATAACTAGTAGTATTATTATATTAATTATAATATTTTTATTATTAAAAAGGCAAATAGTCCTAAACGCGCGTATTTTTATTATTATCTTAGAGTCCTTTACTTAATTTTATAAGTGCTTAATCTTACGTTTACCTTTAGCTTATTAATAGTTTATCTACTTCCTTTAGCGTAGTTAAGCTTCTAAGGCTAGATTAAAAGGCAGCTATAAAGCTCTTAGTCTTTACACTGTAGAGAAAATACTTTCTAGAGTTTAATAGGCTAGCTTATCTAAACTAGTGTATGTTCTAGTAACTATTAGTCTCCTTATAATTTTTTAACTTATTATACCCTAGATTTCCTAGCTTTAATATCTTTTTAGGGATTATAAGTCTTGTATACTTACTTTAAACTATATAATTTTATAACTGCTTACTAGCTAAGCTCGCTACCTGTATATTAGCCCTATTAGCTACTTAATTACTAGCCTAGCTAGCTAAGCTCTTAGATTGCTAGATAGGAATACTATTCTCTGCTTGCTTAGTACTTACTTACTTATTTAGTATAGTAAGGAGATTAAGATTATTTACTAACTTTTTTTAACTTATTAATTTTCCCTTATATAGGACTTTAATAATCGTTACTACTTCTTTATAGGATATGCCTTAATTAGCTTTACCCTTATAGAATAATAATTTATTTAATATAATATTATATATCGTAATTACCTAATTAAGTACTAGGATCTATATCCTATAGAAACTTAATGTTCTATAACTAACTAGATATTTAATATAGCCCCTAGGATTTACTTTAAATCCTTGCTTATTATACCCTACTACTTAATCCCTTTTTAAAGAATATACTTAATAACTATAGGTATAAATTATACTTTAATTAAGATAAAGATTAGCTATTTATACTTATGCTTAAGTAGGCTTCTACTAATAGAAATACTGCCTAAACTAATTTTTAAGCACTTTGTCTAGTGCTTAAAAAGTATATAGAGCTAATAGGCTCTTTATAAAAAGTGGATAAATAGCTAAAAATATAATTGAGTTAGTAGTATTAAACTAGTTAACTAATTTTCATAAACTAGCTACCTAGTAATCTATAGACAAAATAATTTAGACTAACGAACACTTAGCTTTATATAGTTTAATTATGTCTTTAACTTTTCTGTGTGCTAGTGTTGTAAATTAATGTTTAAACTATTATTTTATACTAGTGTTTTATATGCAATAGTGTTATATATATAAGCCAGTATTTTATATACAAACTATTAGCTTCCCAAATACCTTTTTTAACCTTTTTAATAGTTTAAGGTTAAAGTAGATTAAGATAGAAGATTATTATGTATATTTGTACTGCGCCTAATTCTAATTAAAGACTAACCTTAAATATGCTAACGCACTAATAGTTTAAAACTTACTTGCACCCTATACTCTATAAGCTTCTAGCCATAACGCAAAGTTTACTTACAGTATATATAGTACATCTAGCTTATTACTACCACTATTATTAGTTATCTACGCTGGCGCGCTAAATAAGCTAACTTAACAGTAATAATAATAATAGCTAGGAGGATCTTGCAGATCTATACGATGCTCTTACTATCTTATAGCTTATTAATAAAGACTTTATTATTTATCTTTTATCTCCCTTACTAGATTCTATTACTAATAAGGAGTAATTACGTCTACTAGTGTAGGAATATAATTAGACCAAGCTATAAAAATAATAATAATACTGGCTTCTATAAGAAGCCTCGCAACTTTACTTAGCTAGAGGTCCTAACTTAGTAGAGTACTACTTAGGGTACTCTGCCTATAGACTAGGATAAGTTAGATAATAACTTGCTAAAGATAGAGCGACAACATAATAAGCGCAAAGTTATCTTTAAAAAGAGACTTCTTTAACCTAAAGATTATAATAAGGATTTTGTAGATAATAATAATAATAATAGTAAACCTTTTAATAAAAGCAACCCTTTTATTAATATATTAAATTGTCTAACTATAATATATAATTAATAAGATTGTGCTATTATACTATCTACTAATCTTCCTAAGTATATATACTTTACTAATATTACTAATACTAATAATAATGTGCTAGATTATAAACTCTACGTTAGTGTAACTAGTGTGGAGAATAGTTTAAAGCTAGATAAAGTTAAAGTGCAAGGATATGTATAGTTTGTTAACGCTGTTAACTAGAAACCTAAATTCTAGTAAGATATTATTATGTTACTATTAATAACTATGCAACAAATTACTAACAAATTAGAAGACAATTAAACTAAGCTTTAAGAGTTTAAATAACTTAAGTCTAGTTATAAAGTGTTAGAGTAATCGTTTATAACAAAGTTAGAATAAGTTAAGATATTAGAAGGTTGTATACTCTTATATAAGGACTTGCCCTAGAATATAGAATAAGATAATGTCTAGTTAAGGGCCTATTATAATTTATTAAAGAAGGACTTTATTGCCCTTAGAAAGTCTAATATCCCCGCTAATTATTATATAGCCCTATAATAATAGCTTAAGGAGCTCTAAGGTTGCCTTCTTAATAACTACGTCCTGCGCATTAATTATTAGGACTTAGAAAACTATTTTACGCAACTTATAGAGATAGAGAATATGCTTTAGTAGAAATTAAATATAGCCTATATCTATATTACTAAGCTAGAAGGATAACTACTAGTACGCGTTATACTGCGTAGTTAGTTTTATAATATCTAATAGTTTATAGATTCTAATTAGTCTATCCTATTTATTAAATAACTACTAAATATTAAAGTTTGCTATACACCTACTAATAATTTATTAATTAACTATATATGTTCTTCCATTACTTTTACTATAGACTTACAATATAACCTATATACTATAAGTTACACAAGTTACGCGTAATAATAGACCTATTATATACCTTCTTATAAAGTATTACTATTACTAAAATTTATAGCAGATCCTTAGTATATATGTTAGATCTATATACCTAAGGTAGATTACTTCTTTAGTACAGACAAAGATAAGGATAACTATAAATATTAGCGTATTATATTAATAGACAAACTTTAGATCTTTCTAAATAAATAGTTACGTATTATATACTTACGCAGCTAACTTAAGGAACGTGCCTAGACCCTAGTATACCTACACTTTAAGACTACTACAACTATTATAGATATACTTAATTATCTTAATAAAATTTACCAATTAGAGAACAAATTATTAGACGTCTAGAAAAAGATTATAGGTAATACCCTAGCTTAAGGCCCTAGAGAGACTCTTATAGAGTAGCACGCGCAATTTATAGCTGTTATTAACTTTCTTAGCATACCTAACTACTTACTAATAAATTAAGCACGCTAACTCATACACAGTTATATTATTAACGCTACTAATATATTATTTGTATCTAGAGAATCTTTTGCATTTTATATAGACTAAGTCTTATATATAGAGCGCCTTAACTATAAGTCTACTATAGGTTACTTTAGTATATTTATTATAGTACCTAATTATTTAAAAACTTATTTAATAAATACTATTTCTACTAGTTCTAATACCGTAATATGTACTATATCTTCTACTCTGCGCACAAATAAAACTACTAGGCGCAATAATTGTAGACGTATATTATAAAAATTAAATTTACTAGCTAATACCAATACTTATTTTAAATATAGAGTTGCGGGATATTAAGTAATGAATGCTACTACTAGCTATTATAATAACACAATTACTCTAGTAAAGAATATTAAGTACCTCTATATAATTGTCTCTAGCCCTATTAACTATAAAGATATTTAATATATCTATGCTATCTAGATAAATCCTAACTAACTATATAGTATCTATAGATATAATAGTTTGCGCAATAAGTTACTTAGGTATAAAATTTCTAATTTTAATAAGGATAATATATATTACGGTTAGAACTATAAGAATAATAATAAGTTATATTTTTAGTAGCTCCTAAGCGAAATTGTATAAGAGAGCGACATTACTAGTGTATATAAAGAAATTTTGCAGTAGTATAATAAATAGTAGATAAATTTAAACTAGATACTAAACTTAGCCTTAACCTATAGTGTATATAATAGATCTCTGTTATTACTATTAATATAGAACTCTAGCTAAACAAAGTTAAATAGTTATAATTTACATATCTTATTAAACTTACTGCACCTTGCAAATAGGCTAAGGCGCGTTAACTTACTAATATAGGAGCTAGCGTAAGTTTTGTTAGCCCCGCATATATTAAGTAGCACTGACTAAGATTATATAATATTAACAACCTAATTATATTATGCCTTGCTAATAGTAAGGTTATAAACAAAATTAGTTAAGCTATAAATTTAACTATATAGTATAGAACTTATACTAGCACTACTATGTATTTTATTACTAATATTAGAGCTTTTAATATTGTACTTAGTATAGACTAGATGTTTACTTATAACTTATAACTAGGGTTATATAACTAATCTATAATATTTAACGCCTACTATTGTCTAGTCTACTATCTAAAAGATGCTCTACCTAAGATAGTTTACTATAATAAACTACTAGCTAGTTTATTGCGACCTATGGCGCGAGATAATATTAGCCTTATTATAGGCAAGACAGCCTACCTAATAGTGGTATATTATCTAGAGTTAGTTACTTAGCTAAAGCCCTATAATTAGAATTAACTAGAATAACTACCTGATCCTATAAATAGTAATTGCAATGCATAAGCTTTTTGCGCGTTTATAGATCTAATAGTATACAGCTAAATAGATTATAATAAGTTTATAAGAAAGCTAGGTAATAAACTATAAATAATAGATAAGCTAAAGTAGCTTCTTCCTAATTAGCTTTGCAATAAGCTTTACAATTTTAATCTAAGAGAGGCTTATAAATTGGCCTCCTATTGCCCTAGCATTAATTATGCTATTAACCTTGTTAATAATAAGGCGCCCCAACCGCATAGTTATAGGCTTACTAGGCTAGAAAATATAGTAGTTAAGAAGTATATTAATAAAATAACTATAAAAGGATTCTTGTGGACAAGCACGTTTTAGTACATATTACCTATTCTTATTATTAAGAAACTAGGAAGGGAATTACGCGTCTGTATTAATTATTATATAATTAACACTATTATAAAATGTAATCGCAATACGTTACTATTGCTAAAAGATATACTAGCGCAAATAAATACGCCTAAGTTTATGTTTATTATAGATATTATTATAGGTTTTAATAATATATGTATTAAGAAAGGCAATAAAGAAAAAACTGCTTTTTTAACCCGCTATAGTCTATATAAGTACACTGTTATGCCCTTTAGCCTTACTAGAGCACTTAGCATATTTTAAATATATATTAATAAAACGCTACAGTAACACCTAGATAACTTCTGCACAGTATACTTAAATAATATACTTATATATAGTAAGACTAAAGAGGAATAGATTAGATATATATAGACTATTATTAATAAGCTTAGACAGGCTAGTCTATACTTAAATATTAATAAGTGTTAGTTTAAAGTTAAGAAGATTAAGTACCTTAATATTATCCTAATAACTAAAGGCATTAAGATAGATTCTAAAAAGGTATAGGCAGTTTATAACTAGCAACTACTACAGTTACATAAAAATATATAGGCCTTTCTAGGCTTCGCAAACTTTTATTAATAGTTTATTAAGAGTTTTAGCTAGATTGCCCGCCTATTAACTAACCTTATAAAAGGTGACGCGCTAAAGAACCTTTAAGTTACCAAAGCAAGCCTTTGTAATAGCACCTATCCTTTTTTATTTTAACCTAGATAATAAGACTTAGAAACTAATGCGTTTAACTTTATTATAGCTGTAGTCCTATTATAAAAGGATAATTAAGACGTACTATAGTCTATTACGTACTTATTATATAAAATAAATTCTACTAAGTGTAATTATAAGATTTATAATAAAGAGCTGCTGGCTATAGTATACGCTTTTAAGGAATAGAGATCTAAACTCTTAGGTACCTAAAATCCTATTAATATTGCTGCTAATTGCCTAGCCTTGTAATACTTTATAACTAGTAAGCATAGTAATAAGTATAATAGGCGGAATTTCTAGCTAAGTTTAACTTCTATATTTAATATTGCCCTAGTAAGCAAGGTATAAAGCCTAACACCTTAATACGTTGTTCTAGTAACTTGCTTGAGGGTAATAATAACACTTGCTAATAACACTAGGTGTAGATAGTTTTACACCTAGAGATTTTTAAAGGTAAGAGCTTCTACTACGCTATTACTATAGCCTACGCTCTACTAGATAAGAGTTACTATTTAGGTATATAACTTATAGCTATATTATATTATATTACTAAGCTTACTACAAATAATAAGGAGTCTACTATTACTACTACTAGGATAATAGAGACTAAAGAAATAGTATAGTTGCTTAAGGACATTAAAGACGCCTACGCCTCTAATAAAATAGTATAGGATACAATTGCTATAGTAAAGTCTAAGGCCCAGCGTTTGCTAGAGAAGCTTCTTAAAGAAGGACTTAGAATTAAAGTTATAGATTATTATCTAAGTAATAGGCTATTATATATTAAGAACTAACTATATATTCCTAATAATAAGGAACTTTATACGCATATACTTAAGTAGGCCTATAATAGTATTACTACTAGCTATGTTAGTTGCAAAGGTACTTATAAGCGTGTTAGTTATTCGTATTACTAGCTATACATAATATATACTATAGCCTACTATATTTACGCCTATATATTCTACTATTATAGTAAGCTACACTATAATGCTAAACATAGCTTACTATATCTACTACTAATTCTAGACCACTATTAGACTTTAATCTCTATAGACTTTATTATAGGCTTGTTACCTTATTATAATAATAGTAAAATCTATACAGCTATTGTAGTTATAGTAAATTAACTTAGCAAAAAGAAGAAGTTTATCCCTATAGTTAAAATTATAGCTAAGGCAGTTACTAAAACCTTTATTACCTATGTTTAGCGTAAGAAGGGTTTTTCTAAAGATATTATTAGCAATTATAGTTAATAATTTATATTATATTATTAGAGACGCCTCTATAAGAAATTAGGTACTAAGCTGCGCCTATTAACTAGTTAGTACTCTAAGACTAATAGTTAAACTAAAGTTGCTAACGCTACGCTAAAGAAATACTTACGTGTATATATTAATTACTAGTAAGAGAACTAGGCTTTATACCTATCTATAGTAGAGTTTATTACTAATTTATTAATTAGCGAATTAACTAGTGTTATATCTGTTATTACTACTAAGGGTTACTTACTGCATAATAGTACTAAGTCTACGTTATTATATAATATTAAGTTAGTAAGTAGAGATGCCGCCACTACTAGTAAGCGCCTACCTTTAGCACTAGCCTATATAGATTACTAATATATAGATAACTTTATTAACGTTCTTACCTAGCTTTATAATTTCTTACGCAATAACCTATAATAGGCGTAGGCTAAGTAGGCTAAGTACACTAACGCAAAGCGCACACCTACACTTTACTTTAAAGTAGGCAATAAGGTAATATTAGATGTATACAACTTAAAGACTAAGAGACCTAGCTCTTTGCTTAACTATAAGAATAGGGGACCCTTTTATATTATACGCGTTATTAATAATATAGCTTATAAGCTTATCCCACCTAAGAAGATAGGCTAGCTATATAATATTCTCTATTTGTGGCTATTATATCTATATAACAAATAACCACTTACTAGGCAAATATATAATAAGAATAATATATAGTTAGATAAACGCATAGAGGAAGAATATAAGGGAAGGACAATGCTTACTTATTATTTAAATAAGTTAAAGAAAGACCTATACGCGTCTGACTATAGTATTATAGCGTACAAAGTTATATAGAATAGATTTAACAACTCTACTTACGAGTCTTACTATAACCTGCTTAATTGCCCTTAACTTATTGCTAGTTTTTATACTAAGAACCTAAAAAAATCCACTATACTATATAACTTTAATAATCTTATTATATACTAGGATATTATTATATATCTTACTACTATCCTAATTATAGACGCCTGCCTAGATGCCTAGAGATGGATAGATATAGGTTATAAGTTGGTAACAGATAGTAGTCCCCGTAGGAACTCTTCTAGTAGTAATTCTTTTATCTCGGTTAAGCGTACTAACTTATACAATAATAGTACTAATAATAATAATACTAATAATAGTACTAATAATAATAATACTAATAATAGTAGTACTAATAATAATGCAACCCTAATAGACGTTAATAAATTAGATTAAATCTATAGTAATTTAGGAGGAATTTATAATAATTTCGTGTAAATTACTATAAGGATTATAATAATTAGAAATAGTGCGCAATAGATATATAGCTCTTAGTATATAGTTAGAAAGATCTTGACAGCAGTAGAGTTGCTGCTATAGAAGGTGGAGGGTAGTGTTACTAATCTAAGGTGCGACCCCCTCGCTTATAATATCCTTAGCTATTTCTTCTTTAAGACTAGCGTAGTTTTAAGTAAGGTCCTAAGCGAGGCTACGTATATAGCCTGCCTACGTACCCACCTTATATAGGTATTACTACTATCTTATATTTAGATTCTAATTACTATTATTATCTTATATATAGTGTAATAACTCCTATAGTATCCTCACAAATACTATATAATATACTAAGGTAAACTATAGGATATAGGTATAGTAAGAATTTCTACTATTAGTAAAGTATAGCTAGAGATATATATAAAAAGAATTTCTATATAAAGATTAATTAGATACCTAGTAATACTAATATTAGCGTTAGAGGTTAGAACCTATAAGAATCTCTTAAAACTATATAAATTATAAATCTAATAGAAACAGTTACCTACTATATTCTAGACACTCTAACACTATTCTTGCTATTATTAGTAGATACTAATAAGCTAGGTGCCTATTTTAATAATATTCTAGATATTATTATATAAAAGGACAGTATAACTATACCTATTATACGCAAATAGGGAAACTCTGTCTTTAATATTAGCAAGGAAGAAACTGTATCTTTTTTTACTAAATAAGAACTCTATTGCCTTTATTAATAATTTAGATATCTCTATATAGGAAGACCTTAAAAGATACTTACTAATACTAGCTATAAAGTAGATGCTACTATACTAAATAAAATTTAGAAGTTTTACTACTATTATTAATTATATAAATAAGCCCTACGTTGCTTTAAGTTTACTATTAAGGATTACACCTACTTTAACTATAAGATTATTATTAATATTATATATATTAGAACTAAAAACGCACTATATATTATAGTTATAGATATGTTATTTTAAGCTATAATTGTGTTAAATTAATATCTATATAAGAGGTATGGGAAGCCCTCTATAGATACTAGATTAATATCTACTAAGGTCTACCTAACTATATTATATATAACCTAGGTACAAACTTTATATTAGATGAGTTTAGAAACTACGCAAGAATTATTAGCGCAACTTATAAGTAAATACCTATAGAAGTATATTAGGTAATAGGGATGGTTAAGCGTTTATATATATCTTTCTATAGAGCCTTTAATATTCTTAAGACTAAACTAAAAAATTATATAGATAAGAAGAATATTCTCTAAATAGCTATTAAAGCTATTAATAATACTATAGGCCTAGATAGCCTTATACCTACACTACTACTCTTTAGCGCATATTCTAGAATTAATATAAATTCTCTTCTATTACCTACTATTATTATATATATAAATACTATATAAAAGGTAATAAAGATATTATAAAAGAAAAGGAATAAAACTAATATTAATTATACGCTAAATACCTATAATAGTCTATTAGTAGCGCACAAAGTCCTTAAGCTCCTACTTAAATTTAAAGTTATAGTCTAGAGAAAGAAAGGGGGATAGATAGGCCTATATAAGATTAAGGGTATTAAGGATAGAAATATAATTCTTAACCTAGGGAATAGTTTAGTAAAGTTTTACTATATGCAAGTTAAGCTATACTATTATAAAGAAAATTACACTCTTTTACTATTATATAAAGTAGATAATATTGCCTTTCTATAAAGGAATTCTTTAGAAAAGAGAAAAAGAGGCTACCTAAGAAAGAATGCTATATTTTTTTCTAAAATAAAATAAGCAATTAGAAACTATTTCTAAAGCTTTGTATAAAAGATATAATTATAACACCTAAAGCACCTTTTAAAGAGTTAGACTATACAGAGATAGACACTTTAATTACTAATAGTATATTTAAGATTTTTCTCTTTAATCTATCTAAGTATAAGGATAGAATCTTTAACCTTCACCTTATATAAGAAGTTAAGAGCAAGACTACTTAAGTATATAAGAAATTCTGTTTTATATTTACTAGCTATTTTAATAAGAAGGAGAATAGAATTCTTAACTAATTACTTACTATCTAAAATAAGTTAGCGCCTACTCCTTCTATTAGAAGCAAGGCTTTAGGTAATATATAGAATATATTTTAAACTATAAGATATTACTTAGGCCTATATTTAGTCTACTAATAAACTATACTATACGCTCTATACTAGACTACCTAAGGAACTACGCATAAACTTTCTATAAGATATAATTTTCTATATTATATAACTACTCTATAGTGTAGCTAAATTAGGTCTTTACTAGTTTAAGACCTACTATAATTACTATGAAGAGAAACTTAGTATAAAGACTTTATTATATTACCTATATCTACTTATTACTAATAAAGAAGAATACACCTTTAGGATTACTAGCCTTTAAGTAGATAATACTCTTAGTATTATTAATAAGAACTTTGCACAAAATAAAGAAAAAGAGGTAAAAAAGCAGTCTTTTATATAAAGGATAAGACTATTCTTGCTAAGAACTAACCTATTAAGTTTAATAGTAAAAGAATTTAGCTTATATAAAATACTATAGTTCTTATATAGAAAGGTTAAGTAAAGAGCCTTTGTATAATTAATTCTAAAGATAAGAATACTACTTTGAGATATATAGAGTAGCGTATAAGAGACGTCTATATTATATTTATATACTAATTAGAAGCTGTATTTAATTTGTTTATTACTACTTGGACTATATTATTCTTATACAAAGATATTAAGATATTAAATGTATAAATCTAATAGTAGATTAATAATAGTAAGCGTAGTCTTACTTTTATACTATTAGATCTATTCTTAATAAACTAGACTAGCTGCTAATCTAACTAGTAGACAAGGATAGCCTTATAAATAGTTAAGTATACCTGTTCCTCCTTGCGCTAGACAAGTATTTTATAGACAGAACAAAACTCTAGCGTAGTTATTATCTAGGTAATAGTTATATAAAACTCTAGTGTATACTTTTTAGCGTTAGCGAGTATCTTAGCGTTAGTAAGGCCGCTATTAATACCTAGATAGATAGTAGGGTGTAAAGAGACAATAATAGGAGATTTGTTAAGAACAACTTTAATATAGTAATAGAGTAATAGTGTATCTAGTATGTATTACTCTTATCCTACTTACAGAGTAGTACGTACCTATTAATATATTAACTTATATTATTTGCGATAATCTAGATAGTAGTTTGTAACTTAAAATAGTAAAGAAAGGATAAATAACTATAGCGTGGTAGCGCTAAAGCTATTTTATCTCTCTTCTAAAGTTCTAAGTGGCCTCTTTGTAAACATTTTGCTTATAGGAGTAGCCCTACGCTAAGACTACTAAGCTTGCTTAGCAGTTCGAACGCGTATTTTTGTAACCACCTTTTTACGCTTTTTTTAATTACTAAGTAGGGGGCTCTGCTACTTTTATTATATTATTTAAGATAAAAGCCTTTGTTATGCTATCTCTAGGTAGTTAATTTAATGCCACATATGCAAACTAGTGTTTTATATACAAACTAGTATTTTATATATAAACTAGTATTGTATATACAAGTTATTGTTTTAACTTTATTTTACTATTGTTTAGTTCTAACCTTAATAACAAACGTCTTATTTTAGAATAATTTATTACTTCTTAGTTTAGTATACGCTAATGTATTTTATATTATAAAATAAGTCTTTTATATGATATATTTTGTTTTTCGTAATACGTAGTTTAATATAACGTGTTTACAAGCGAGCCGCGCGTACAAGTGAGCCGCGCGCCCCACCAACTTTCTACAACGCGTCTCATACAAACTACAATGGCTCAACCATTGTCTGCTCAATTGCGCTATAAAGAAGCAAATATCTACCTAGCTCTTTCAGCTATCAATTCCAGTCAAATACGAAGTATAAAACGCGCTGCCGCAACGTTTTGCGTCCCTGAAACAACACTTCGCGGCCGACGCGCAGGAATCGCTGCGCGACGCGACTCTGAGCCCAAATCAAAGAAGCTTACCAAGCTTGAAGAGGAGGTGATTGTTGAGCATATACTTGACCTAGATTCGCGAGGCTTTGCGCCCACTCTAGGTGCTGTACGAGATATGGCGAATAAGCTGCTCACTGAGCGCAGCGCAGGCCACGTTGGCCAGCAGTGGCCTAGGAACTTTGTCAAGCGAACAGACAGCCTCACAACGCGATTTAATCGACCCTACGATCGACAGCGAGCCCTCTGCGAGGACCCAACGGTTATACAGGCCTGGTTTGAGCTAGTAGCACGTACAAAGGCCACCTACGGTATCTGCGACGAGGATACCTTCAACTTCGACAAGACTGGCTTTCTAATGGGTAAAATATCCTCCCAGCTAGTCGTTACTGGCTCAGAGAGGCGTGGCCGGCCAAAAGCGATCCAGCTAGGCAATCGTGAGTGGGTGACGGCGATCCACGGAATCAACGCTACTGGGTGGGCAATCCCGCCCTTTATCATCTTCGCTGGCCAGTACCACCTCTCTGCCTAGTACGAGGGCGACGATATACCAGGTGACTAGGCTATTGGTCTTAGCGACAATGGCTGGACTACGAACAAGCTTGGTGTTGCCTGGCTACAGCATTTTATTAAGCATACAGTAGAGCGTAGAGTGGGCGCGCGTCAGCTACTAATATATAACAGCCATAAGAGTCACAACTCGCTCGAATTCTAGGAGATCTGCAAGGAGAATAAGATCTACACTCTCTATATGCCGCCACATTCGTCACACCTTCTGCAGCCGCTTGACGTTGGCTGTTTCTCGCCGTTGAAGCGGGCGTACGGGCGCCAGGTTGAGGGCCTGATACGCGACCACATCAACCATATCACCAAGCTTGAGTTCCTACCAGCCTTCCGCGCCGCCTACAACCAGTCAATTATAAAGGAGAATATCTACGCAAGCTTTTGAGGCGCTAGGCTAGTCCCACACAATCTAGAGGTGGTGATATTAAAGCTTGATGTGAAGCTTCGTACGCCGTCGCCAGCAGCCCTACCAGAGGCCCTATGGGAGTCTGCAACACCAAGCAACGCGCGCAAGCTAGGCGCTCAGTTAACTCTAGTTCGTGAGCGGATCTAAAGGCATTAAGGATCCTCTCCTATATCAGTTATCTAGTCGCTTGATCGGCTTACAAGAGGGGCTGAGAGAATGGCGCATTCAATAGTGCTTATGCGCGATAAGATAGCTAGTCTATAGAGGGCAAATAAGGCAGCTACAACGTGTAAACAGCGCAAAAAGAAGTGGATCTAGAAGCGAGGCACCCTATTAAAGGCAGAGGGAGAGGATATTATTGCTCAGAAGGCTATTGAGCAGCAACTAGAGGGAGAAACGCGGTATAGCCAGGCGCGGTCAGGTGCGAGCCGGCAGGCTTTAGCGCGCTGCACGCGCTGCAGGGAGCCTGGGCACAACTCACGTACGTGCAAGAAAGCTTCTATAGATACTGCTTGATTTAGGATAGCTATTATATTAATAGAATTTTAATGCGTTGTTGATATACAGCCTGCAAAAGGCTGAGAGACTTGGTGAAGCGCGCGGCTCACTTGTACGCGCGGCTCGCTTGTAAACACGTTATATAATATTGCTTTGTTTAGTATATTATTTTTAATCTTTATAGCGATTACTTAAAAATGTTAGGGCGCTTAATCGCGACAAGTTAATAAAAGTTATTAATTTAGAAAAATTAATTGCGAGCTTATTTATATTACAATAGCGTAATTTATAATTTTTATTAGGTTAGTTTTATATTATATTATATTTTAGTCTTAAGTAATTTAATATATATAATATTAGATTGTTTACAATTATCTTTTAGTAAACTTTTTATATGTTACTTAAAGTTATCTTTGGCTTTAATTATAACTTATTATTAGAACAACTATTTTGGTTATTTTAGGCAGCTTATAGTTATTTATCTATTTATGTTTTATTATAATAGCGAAATTCTAATATATTATTTTATTATTTATTTTGCTTACTAATATAGTTTTAACACGTTTCTCTAAGCAATATATGCTTTATTTAGGATATTTTGCTTATTACTTATTATAGTTTTAACTTTTTTATATTATTTTATTTTATGATTTTAATATATATAGTTATAGGTATTATTATTAAGAGCTTTTAGTGAATATAAAGAAATTAGAAGTTTTTATATATAATAGTTTATTAATTTCTAATTAATTATATATTTTTATTAAATAGGTGTAGTTATTTATAGCTTCTTTTAGAGCTATATACTTAGCTTTATATAATAATAAAGTAGTTAATTTTTATAGTTTACTAGCCTAACTAATAGATCTTTTATTAAAGGCAAATATATAACTAATAGTACTTTTTTAGTTATTAGATCGCCCTCCTAGTTAGCGTCTGTATATCTAATTAAGTTAGGATTATTATTATTAAAGTATAGGCCTAAGTTTATTATTTTATTTAAATATATAAACATTCTATTAACAATAGTGTAGTGTTATTTATTAGGATTTAACATATGTCTAGCGTAATTATATACACTAAATACTATATCTAGTCTTATATAAGTTATTAGATAGATTAAACTATCTATATATTATTAATATCCGTACACTGTACGGGCAAGGACATCTAAGGGTGTTAAGATTTTAATATTGCTGCACAATGGCATCACATAGGGATTACGTAATGTCCGTGCGTCGCGGTCCGTGCGCTATAGGATCTTCTCCTTTCTATCCACACCCTCTCTAGAGACAAGTAATTAATACTAAGTTAGTTCTATTATGTTATTTCCTTTCCTCGTATAATTATTCCGTACACTCTCCACACTTGTCAATATAGAGTATTAGACATTAATATCTATATAGCTAGCTATAGAGCCTATTTAACACTAATTAGTAGTTAACTAACTCTTAACTACAAATTAGTAAAAGTAAAGACAGATTGCACAAGTTGTTATTAGCTATACAATTTATTTCGCATACCCTATCCTCTATACACAATAGGATAGCAGACTAAAAAAAACTTTATAGAATTAGTAAGTAGATATCGCTGCTATACAGAATAAAGAAAGCGATTATATAAGATGTTATTAGCTATATAATTTGTTTTGTTATATCCTATCCTCTATACGTAAGAGGATAGTAAATTAAACCTTTATAGAGTTAGTAAGTAGATATCGCTACTATATAAAATATAGGAAGGGATTATAAAAGATATACAAAACCTATCCTTATTTATAGAAATAGTAGATTAATTATTTTATTAAGTTAGTAAGTAGATATCGCTACTATACGAGATTTAAGAGGAGATAGTGCACTAAGCACACTACTAGTAACTATATAAAGACATAGTTAGATAATAATAAACTCTAATAAAGCTCGACCCTCTATATAACTAACCTATTAAACAAACTAGTTATATAATGGCTACTCCTACCACCTTGCAAGAAGCCTCTACTACCTTACACAAAGTCCCCATCGCCTTATAAGATAACACTAATATGCCTAAGTATACTAGACTATACAATTAGTATATTAAAGGAATAGAAATATTAGAGGAAACACTACGCATGAAAATAAGACCTATATATTAGAATAATAAGATTAATATAGCAAACAATCCTTCTTAGTTAGAAATGCAATTATACGCGGTATATACTATTACTAAGTATTATACGTTATACTAGAAAGAGATAGCTTTCTTAGAGTTATTCTAGGAAGACTTTAAAGAATAGGAAGAACACTATTTTTTAGAGTTAGGCTGTGCATACAAGAGAGAGCTTATAGTAGTCCTAAGAGAAAAAGGCATTAAGCTAAAAATAAATACTAGAGCTATAAATACTAGCAAGCTATACAAAGTAGCCTAAGGTAATATAGATACTACGTATACAATACTACCTTTACTAGCTTACTTAACTCCTTATACGTAAATACTAAGACTAATCTTAAAGATACCTAAGCTAGTTAGGCTATTGTATAAACCTAAACAGAGTAAGTCACTACTACTATAGGCACCTACACAGTTGTAAGTCCCTATAGACATCTTAAGAAAACCTTTGCATAAGTACTAAAGACAATCCTATTTATACAAATAACTAAATAAACTACTACACTTTACACATAGTACCTAACTACTATTTTGCCTACCTACTCGTAATTATTAAACGCTATACAGAATAGAGCCACCACTAGTTAAACGCAAATCATAGGCACTATACTAATCTACACAGACTAATCCTATACTATAATCTAACCTATACAAGCTTCTATCTAAGCATAACCTATCTTCTTAGAGAATTCTAGCTAATAAGATAATCTAATTTTAAAAGGCATAGAATAAGAATAACAACTATACTAGAGCTCTATACAATATTTTAGTAGATAAGACTAGGATCTTTATAGATTTATATAGACGCCTAGATATTGCTAAGAATTAATATCTAGACATCTTTCTAGATATTCTTACTGGCTGTGCGGCATAGTATTACCTCTATACTATCTATTCTAGACAATTATAGAAGTCTTTGTACAAAGCACTTAATAGTTACTTTAACACTACTATTAACTATAACTAGTATTAGATAGACTAGACTATAATAACTTTCGCATAATGCTAGCGCGAAAATCCTAACAAAAGTCTGCACAAAGTTCTAGAGGCAATAATTAATAGGCTCACTCTTGCACAAAGAGTATTAGGTGCGGACTTTGCTAGGGAAATTCCTCTCTATACTACTATTATATAAGCATGCCGTAGACACCTAGAGCTAAAGTAGGCTATATTCACCCCTAAGCCTACCTATAAAGCTCTATTTGCTAATCTTTATGTGTTAATCTAAGTTGTAATTAATCGCCAATCTAATTAGCACTTATAAGAGGCTACTATATACTACACTAATCGCAAATACAACTTTTCTACACAAAGAGGCAGACTACTAGTCTCTTATAGATAAGGATTTTGCGGACAATTTGTACTATTATTATTACTATTTAGATTCTAATTAAACAATATTTATATAAGACTAAAGAAGTGTTTTATATACTATAAGAAAGGTTATTAGTCTTCTAACCATTTGCGCGATAAGCGTATCCGCGCAATAAGGTAATATATTACCTTCTATAAAGAGTATAATAGTAAAACGCCTTTATACAAAACTATTTAGTCCTATATTTAGAATATAAAAGGGTATAATAATAAGGAACCTACTTTGTACAAAGAAGAGGAGCAGAGTAAAGATAATAAAAATAGTAATAATTAAGTATCCTACCTAACTACTACTGGCTATCTTTACCATACAACTAGCAAACACATCTATAAGACAAAGCTAAAGAAGTGTGTGAAAGAATTTATTCTTAAAGATTAATACTATCTAATATACTAAGATAAACTATAGAATATAAGTGTAGTAAAAAATTTACTATTAGTAAAGTATAGCTAGAGGTATATATATAAGAGAACCCCTATATAAAGATTAATTAGACACCTAGCAACACTAATATTAGCTTTAGAGGTTAAAACCTATAAGGATCTCTAGGAACTATACAAATTATAAATCTAATAGGAATAGTTACCTACTATATCCTAGACACTCTAATAGTATTTCTACTATTACTAGCAGATACTAATAAACTAGGTGTCTACTTTAATAATATTCTAGATATTGTTGTATAAAAGAACAGCACAACTATACCTATTGTACGCAAATAGGGACACCTTTTTTTAATATTAGCAAGAAAGAAACTGTGTCTTTCTTTACTAAACAAGAACTCTATTGCCTTTATTAATAATTCGGACATCTCTATATAGAAAGACTTTAGAAGATGCTTACTATTACTAGCCATAAAGTGGATGCCACTATACTAAACAAAATTTAGAAGTTTTGTCACTACTATTAATTACACAAACAAACCCCACATTGCTTTAAGTTTATTATTAAGGATAATACCTACTTTAACTATAAGATTATTATTAATAATATATATATTAGAACTAGAGACGCACTATATATTATAACTATAGACATATTATTTTAAGCTACAATCTTCTTAAAATCAATATCTACATAAGATGCGTAAGAAGCCCTCTATAGATACTAGATTAATATCTACTAAGGTCTATCTAACTATATTGTATATAACCTAGGTACAAACTTTGTATTAGATAAGTTTAGAGACTAAGCAAAGATTATTAGCGTAACCTATAGGCAGATGCCTATAGAAGTATATTAGGCAATAGGGAAGGTTAAGCATTCACACGCACCTCTCTATAGGACCTTTAATATTCTTAAGGCTAAACTAGGAGATTGTATTAATAAGAAGGATATCCTCTAGATAGCTGTTAAAGCTATTAATAATACTATAGGCCTAGATAGTCTTATACCTACACTGCTAGTCTTTAGCGCATATCCTAGGATTAATATAGATTCTCCCCTATTGCCTAATATTATTGCACGTATAAATGTTATACAAAAGGCGATAAAGATATTATAGAAGGAAAGGGACAAAACTAATATTAATTATGTGCTAAACACCTATAATAGTCTATTAGTAGCGCATAAAGTCCTTAAGCTCCTACTTAGATTTAAGGTTATAGTCTAAAGAGAGAAAGGTGAATAGACAGGCCCGTATAAGATTAATGACATTAAGAATAGAGATATAATCCTTAACCTAGGGAATAGTTTAGTAAAGTTTCGCTATATATAAGTTAAGCTGTACTATTATAAAGAAGATTACACTTTTCTACTATCGCACAAAGTAGATAATACTGTTCCTATGTAAAGAGATTCTTTAGAGAAGAGAAGGAGAGGCCGCCTAAGAAAGAATACTGCATTCCTTTCCTAAAAAGAGATAAGCAATTAGGAACTATCTCTAAAGCTCTGTGCGGAAGGTACAATTATAATACCTAGAGTACCTTTTAAAGAGTTAGACTGCATAGAGATAAATGCTCTAATCGCTAATAGCATATTTAAGATTCTTCTCTTTGACCTATCTAAGTATAAGGGCAGAATCTTTAACCTCCGCCTTATAAGAAGTTAAGGGCAAGACTACTTAACTATACAAAAAATTCCGCCTTGTGTTTGCTGGCCACTCTAATAAGAAGAAGGACAAAATTCTTATCTAATTACCTACTATTTAAAGGATAAGCTAGCGCCTACTCCTTATACTAGGAGTAAGCCTTTAGGCAATATATAGAATATATTTTAAACTATAAGACATTACCTAGGCCTATATTTAGTTTACTAATAAACTAAACCACACACTTTATACTAAACTACTTAAGGAACTGCGCACAAACTTTCTATAAGATATAATCTTTTATATTGTACAACCACTCTATAGTGTAGCTAAATTAGGTCTTTACTAGTTTAAGATCTACCATAACTACTATAAAGAGAAACTTAGCATAACAACTTCGTTGTATAACCTATGTCTACTTATCACTAATAAAGAAGAGCACACCTTTAGGATTACTAGCCTTTAGATAGATAACAGTCTTAGTATTATTAATAAGAACTTCGCACAAAGAAAAAAAAAGAGCTAAAGAAAGTAGCCTTCTATACAAAGGATAAGACTATCCTTACTAAAGACTAACCTATTAAGTTTAATAGTGGAAGAATTTAGCTTATACATAACACTATAGTTCTTACACAAAAAGAGTAAGCAAAGGGCCTTTGCATAATTAATCCTAAAGATAAGAGTGCCACTTAGAGGTATGTAGAGCAGCGTGCGAGAGGCGCCTACATCGTATCTATGTGCTAACTAGAAGCTGCATTTAATTTATCTATTGCCGCTTAGACTATATTACCCTTATATAAAGACATTAAGGCATTAAACGTACAAATCTAATAGTAGATTAATAATAGTAAGCGCAGTCTTACCTTTATACTATTAGATCTTTAACGTGCAAAGCTGTTTATCTTTACTAATGGCTTATTTGCTAATAATAAGGATCTAAGCTTACAGCTAGAATTCCTAATCGCTCTAGGCAATAAGCATTATATAGGTAATAGCAATAACTTTAAGATCCTAGTAAATATTATACACTAGAATTTAACTAAGTATAAGAGAGTAATAAGAAGCGTTCTTACTAGTAAGATATATAGTATAGTAGGAGGGTTTAACAATACTATTGCTATTAGTATAATTCTCTAGAAGATTATATGCACGCTTAGTCTACCGCTAATTCCTATAGTTGTCTATATAGATTCGAAGTCTCTCTATAACTACCTTATATAACTAGGAACCACAAATAAGAAGCGCCTTATAATTAATAATATGTTACTCCGCGAATTGTATAAGCATCGCAAGATCCCTAAGATTAGATAGATTAATAAGAAGGATAACCCTAATAATGCCTGTATAAAGAAGGCCCTAAACTAGGCTCTAGAGTTCTTAATATCTAGCAACACCTTAACAATTACTATTAAAGCATTAGTGAATCGCCTTAAGCCCACCTGCACAAGCTCTTCCTAGTCTTTATATAGTACTCTTTCTTTATTATTTATTTATTCTTTTATAGAATATATTTATTTAATTCTTTTTACACGCACACATTACTTAAAAATACGTATTTTTCTATCTATTATTCGCACAGAAAGAGAAGAGACACAGCACACAGTTATTTAGAGAGGAGTTTTTATTCTAGTACTTATAGACAATATTTAGAAGTGTCTATCCTACTATCCAGCCCTATCCTGTGCGATAATCGCACCTAGTACTATAGCTCTACCACATGTAAGAACTATATAATCTCGCCTAGAAGTTTGCCACTATACAACACTTAGTAAAGGGCCTAGGGCCAGAGTTACTGCCACAGCGGTAAGCGCACGCAGTGCCCCTAAGAACACTACGCAACTAGATAAGGAGCGCGTAAAAGTAGCCCTTACGCTAAATAAGCTTAGCAACCTATAGACGCAGGTCTATACTAGCTATAAGAATAATATTAATATTATGCGAAGGCATATATACAATACGCAACTCCTTAGCCTATTTTCTATAGTTAGTATCCATACAAAAGCAAAGAATAGAGGAACTTATATTAATAAAGATGCCCTAGATAAATGTATAGTTTGTCTAGAAACTAGTTAGAAGGATAATACGCATTCTTTCGCCTAGAAGAGCCACTACAGTAGTATTAAAGCTAGGGAGGCCTAGCTAGTTAAGACCCGCTAGTACAAGCGCTATTATCTACACTAAGTTAGCATTATATAAAGACAAGATATTATATAATAAGGGATATAATTTAGCACGATACAAAATACAGAATTAGCTTAACAAAAAGAGAAAAGAGCTAGGGAGAAGGGACATATATAGAGAGATGTTTAAAGTAGAGAATAAGAAAGAAAAGAATAAAGAGAGGAAAGCCCACCTTATATGCGTCTCCTTTCTATCTAGAGCCTTAATTCCTACCCCTTATTAGCGTTTGTCTTCTCCTTATCTAATGTTGCACAATTACTCAACATCACTACCTACATAAATAAGATAACTAGGTCTACCTATTATATAAAGAATAAACTAAGCAAAAGAACTCTATATAAACAATATATTATTACTATAATCTTATTATTAACTACGCAATCTTACACTTAACCGCTATTAGCTAGACTGCTACTCTACTACTAATAAGCCTAATCACGCCTCTAACAAATGGCAGCAAAGTACGACAAATAGTTACTTAATAGAATCTTCCTATTAACTAGAGCAAACTAGCCAGAGCAGGATGCGTACAGATAGGGGAATAATAAATAGACAGGGTGAATATTAGCAAGTAGATTATTCATATAGAGAAAGAGAGAACCACTAACAGCAACCTTAAAACAAAAAGTTGCCAGTGCCTATATACTATATATGCAAGGGCACCTAAGAGTGTTAAGTTTTTAATATTGCCGTATAATAGTATTATGTAGGGATTATATAATGCTCGTGCGCCGCGGCATGTGCGCTGCAGGATCTTCTTCTTTCTATCTATACCCTCTCTAGAGACAAGCAATTAATACTAAGTTAGTTCTATTATACTATTTCCTTTCCTTGTACAATTACCCCGTATACCCTCTACACTTGCCAATATAGAGTATTAGACATTAATGTCTATATAGCTAGCTGTAGAGCCTATTTAACAGTTAATATAAATTAATTTCTTCTAAAGAAGCTTGTTTAGTATTTTTATTTAATTCAACTCCTAGATCGCTAGGCGGATTAATTGGATTTAGATGTAGTTTATTATATTTTTAAACATATTATTAATATATTGAGTTTGTTTTAAATAAAGTTTTTTTTTCTTTTCTATTTCTAATAATTTCTATACCTAAAAAGTAACCAGCTTCTCCTAGTTCACTAGCTTCTAGTAATGTATTTAATTTAGTTTTTAATATAGTAATAGTTTCTAGATTTTAAGTAATTACTAGTATATCGTCTACATAGACAATTAGGAAGACGTTTTCTTCTAAATTAGTTATTTTATTAGTAAAAATTCTTTATTTAGCAAAGATAGAATAAAAACCTAGTTGTTGTAATTTATCTTTTAAAGTATAGATACTATGCTGTAGAAGCTTATTTTAAGCCATATAAAGATTTATTTAATTTACAGTCTTTATGACTAAATTTAGTAAAACTAATAGATTGATCTATATAGATTTTAGAATCTATAGGGGCATGTAAAAAGACGTTTTTAATATCTAGTTATTGTATTTTAAGATCTAATAAATAGGTAAAAAAATTGTCTTATAATTTTAATTCTTATTATATTAGCCAAGGTTTCTAGATAATCTAAGTCATAAATTTAACTCTAACCTTTTACTACTCATTAGGCTTTATATTTTAAGAGATAATTATTTTTATCTGTTTTAATTTTAAAACCCCAACAAGCTTTTAAAGGTTTTCTATTGTTAGGTAAATCTACTATTTCCTAAGTATTTTAATTTTCTAGTTGACTAATTTCTAGCTTTATAGCTTTTAGCCAATTATCCTTATCTTTACTATTTATAGCTTCTTTATAGCTAGTTAGTTTATTATTTTTAGTTATTAATAAGGCTAGTTTATCTATTAACTTATTTGCGTTTTCTAAAGTTATTCTTTTAGGGTTTTGCCTTGTATTATAAGTATTAGAAATAATTTTTCATTTACGAATATTAATAGTAGTATTATTAAGTAATATATCTAGACTTGATTCATGAGAGCTTATATTATTCTTATTGTTATTCTTGTTATTATCCTCGTTATTATTTCGTTTATATTTAAATCTAGATTTTCAGAATCTATAGTTTGCTCTATAGTATTGTTATTGTTATTATTACTATTTATGTTATTATCTGGGTATATATTATTATTACTATTAAATAGTATATTAACTTCTTTATTAGAGTTGTTATTAAAGTTATAAAAGTAAATTTTAAGAATTTTAACATCTCTAGTATACACTAGTTTATTATCTTTTAGATCTAATAATTTATAATTATAGTTATTATAACCTACTAGTATACCTATTTTAGCTTAAGGTACTAGTTTAGTTAATTGTTTTTTAACTAAGTAGTAACTTAGTAAGTCCCAGATTTTAATATTATTATAGTTAGGTTTCTTTTTATAAATTTTTTTAGGCTTATAAAATTTAAATTACTATATAGTGTAATATTATATATATATATATATACTGCATTTTTAACAACGTATTGCTAGTAACTAGTTGCCAAATTACTATAAAATAATCAGCTTTTAGCTGTGTCTATTATAGTTCTATTTATTGATTTAATTAAACTCTTTTATTTTAGGTGTAGGTGGCGGATTAAATTAACGAATAATACTATTTTGTTTATTAAATAGTGTAAAATTACTATTAGCAAATGTCGTGCTATTACCTATTTTAATAATTTTAATTCTTCGATTGCTTTAGTTTTTAACTTTTGTTTTAAAGTTTTTAACCGCTTTAAACGATTCTACTTTATGTGTTAATAGTTTAAATTCTAATTTTCTAGTAGCAGAGTCTAGAAAGAATATAATATAATTATAATTATTTTTAGACAGAGAGATAGGCCTATATAAATTAATTACTATTTTATCTAAGTACTTATCTACTTTAGTAGTAATATCTCTATTATTATTATTTGTTAGTTTAGCTTTTATACAGCTAGAGCAATTAATTATACAGTTAGTAGATTTAGTTATACCGAGTATTTTATATATAACGTCTAGACTTCTATGTCTAAACCGATTATAATAGAGATAAATTAAATTTTCTTTATAGTTACTTATAGTTTTATTTTTCTTAATAACCGTTTTAGCAAATAGAATGCTATCTGTTACTATATTATCTATATTTATTGTATAAAGATTGTTAATTAGAGTTGCTTCTAATATTGTTTTAGTATTCTTTTTAATTATATCTTTGTCTTTTATAAAGTTTAGTACAAAGTCTTTTTAACTAATTTCTTTACTAAAATAATATTTATATTAAATTTAAGGAAATAAGAACAGTTGTTTAGACTATCTTAGTATTGTTATATATAAAGCTCACGTTGGTAATAAATTGCGAAGTTAAAATATTATTATTTGCCTATTATATTTTCGTAGTTTTTCTAGCTAACGGATTTTCTATAAATAGATTTTTGTTGGAGATAATATGAGATAAACTACCTAAATCTAGTATTAGATTACGGCTTTTTAACTTAGTAGTTATAAATACCTTAGTAGTTTTTAATTCTTGTTTAGGATTTCTAGAACTCAATTCTAGATTTTGAGGATTTCAATGTCCTCTTTTTAAATTAGTTTGTTTTTTATTTAGGATAGTCAATAATACCTTTTTAATTGCTATTAGTTTAGATAACTTAGCCATTTTATCTAACAGCTTTCGATCAAATTAAACTGATGGAGATTTGGATTCACAATTTAATAGATTTTTATGTGTTTTTTATCGATTTTTAATTTAATATTGTGATATATTTTAACTATTTAGGTTTATTTTTAGGATATAATTACTAAGACTTATTAGGAAAGTAGGTATTTGTTTTACACTTATTATAAGATTATTTAGACTTTATAACTTTTATTAATTCTAGAATTTAGTGTATAAAACGTTAGTTTTATTACAATCTAAGTCCATCTAATAAAAACCTTTATTAATTAAATTAGAGAGAATAAATTCTCTATATAAATCTTTAAAGAACTAGCCTAAAAGAATTATGTTACTAAAGTAACAAACCCCTTATAATTAGGAGTTAATTTGTTTAACACCTAGGCTATAATAACCTGTTTAGATATTTTAATTAACTTATAGTTAATATTTATTGTTAAGTATATAATTTTATTAAGGTACTCCTCTATTAAATTAAAATCTATTAAGGTACTATTAAATAACTCCTTTAAGAGAAGGAATTTAGAATAGTAACCTTTAAGAGAATAAAGATTCCCTAAATAAATCCACATCTTATTAGCTATAGATAAGTCCTTAATATACTATAAAGAACTATCTTTAACTAATAAAGTAATAATTAATTGTGCTTTTAAATTAATATCTCTTAACACTACATTAATTTTAATATTATTATAACTCTAAATTGCAGCTATATAATTTTCTAGTATAAGAATAGAAATAGCCCTAGGCTTCCACATCTTATAGTTAGAATACCCTTAAGGATTTTTAGCTTAGAGATAGAAGAAATCGTAGAACTTATTATAAATAAGATAGATAGACTAAAAAGAGTAAAAAGAGCTTAGAAATCTGAGAAAAATAAGATATTCCTTAAAAAATTAACAAGGCTTAGCAAAATTGCCTAAAACGGTAATAAACTAGTCTAGATAGTAAAAGAACTCAGAAAATTCTAAGAAAAATACGGTATTGGTCAAAATATCGATTGTGCTAAGATAGCTTAGTAAGCTAAAGGAACTAGACTGGCTAGTATAAAAGAATTAGAATCTTAAGTGAATTCTAAGAAAAATAAGGTGTATATTAAACAAATTAAGAAAAGAATAGCTTAGTAAGCTAAAAGGTAAATAATAAATAATAGAATTATTAGAGCGCTAGGCTTATAACCTATAAAAGTAAATAAATATATAAAAGTATTTTATATATAAGTTAGTATTTTATATATAAACTAGTGTTTTATATATAAACTAGTGTTTTATAATATACTATATGGGGATTTACACTATATAGGGATTTGCACTATCTAAGTAAGTCTTACCTTCTTTAACTACGTTCTACTCGCCACCATATTATCTATTTCTTCCTTTAATACTTTAGATTAATTTTTAAACTTATTAGTTCTATTGCTATTATTAGCTTCCTCTACTAGCTGCTTTTATAGGCGGCTGCGTAGTTATTTTACAACTAGCGTCGCCTTAGTATCTTAAGCTACCCTAACACCTTTGGCGTGCTATATATGTATTTACCCTCTAATTAGACTCTCTTCCCTTTAGTCCTTTTTTTTTATAACTAGAGTATTTAATCCTTCTCTTCTAGCTACTAATAAAGTAGAACTAGCTTAGCATTCTGTGTTTCTGCTATGCAGGTCACTTAGTTAACGTAGCGCTTTGCCTCTAATAGAAGCCCTAGTACTTCTGCAAGCACAGTATTAAGTCGCACGTTTAATTCGCAAAGCTTAGTACTATCTAAAGGCGGGCTTTTTAGTAGGATAAAGTCTAGGTTGCCTTATTCTATTAGTGTGCGTGGCTTTAAGGCTCATTATAGGTCTAACAAGAGTAGCTGCTTTAGGAACTTCTCTAGATTTAAAGAGATTAGGATAGCTCCTTTCTATCTACCTAGAATATTATTAACTATAATAGCCTTCTTATAAGCCCTTTTAAACATCCGCACCTATTCTTAACGTAAGATATGCTACTAGCTAAGTTAGAAGACCTAGTTAGTCTTAGATGCGTGCGCACGCTTAAATACAAAGAACACCCTAATATTAAGTAGTTAAAGGATATGCGAGTAGTGCGGCAGTATAATAAGGAGATTAATATTATTTTCTATATAGTGCGCAATAAAATTAGCTTAAATATAGCTCCTATAGCTGTCTGCAATTAAAGGTTATTAATAGATAACTCCTTCTCTCTGCGTTAAGAGCTTAAATATCTTGACTAGCTAATATAGACTAAGCGCATTTAATATCTAGCTATTCTTACTAACTCCCTAGTGCTAGTTAATCGATGCTTTAGATAGAATCCAGCTTGTGTTAAGGTTCTGGTCCTTAAAAATAAGGAGTAGTGAAAGAGCTTAACTAGCAGCGTTAATATATTTAATATTAGTTACTTACTCCTACTTTCCTCCTATAACCTTATTCTTCTAGTTATAGTTAATAGAAATAAGTACGCGCGTTATCTAGCTCTTTCTAACCCTAAAACCTAACTTGTCTATATTTTATATATCTTAAAGTTTGTATAAATACTTATTAAAGAGCGTAGCAATAGTATTAAACTAGCCTTTTACTACCTTAAACGTGGGTCTATTAAATTGCGCGTTGTCTAGCTAGTAGGCATAGATACCTTATATTATAGGATAGCAATTTAGGAAGTAATATATCTATTTGTGGCCAATGGGTGTAGTTATTTTAGCAATAGCTTTAGATTTAGAGTTGCGTTAAACGCGACGCGCGCGCAGCAATTTAGCCATCTCTAGTAATAATAATAGTAAAAGAGGCGTTCTAGCTATACTATAATGTATAATTAATCTAATTAATAATTTCTCTTTTATAATTAAGAGGATTTATTAGTGTACAGCGGCCTATAAGTATAATTATCCTCTAGCTATTCTCTAGCTTAAAGTATAACGCGAAAGTTTAAAGTGCGCAGTAGCAGCGTATAGTCTAGAGAAGTCTCTTTTTTTAATTGCTTAGATTGCATCTTGTATCTTAGATTTGTTTTAAGTCGCCTTAGAGCTTTTTCTATAGCCTATAGTAAAAGTTATAAGGTTGCAAAGTAGGTAGGTCTAACTTAGATAGTGTAAATCCTCATATAGTATATTATATAAACTAGACGCCTTTTTTAATTACTAAGCAGAGGGGTCTACTTTTTTTGTTATATTATTTAAGATGAAAGTCTTTGTCGTCCTACCCCTAGGTAGATAAAATGACGTTATATACAAACTAGTATTTTATATATAAGTTATTATTTTAACTTTACTATACTATTGCTTAGTTATAACCTTAATAATAAACGTCTTATTTTAGAATAATTTATTACTTCTTAGTTTATTATGCGCGAATATATTTTATTTTGTCGTATTGTTTATTTAGTGTTAATCACCCTTTTTAACCCCCGTTTTTTTATTTGAGTCTGCGTAGGTTAGGATAGAAAGGCCGCTCTAGTCTAGCGTCTAAAACTGTAGTCTACTCCTAGTCTCCTCTACTAATATAATAATAGTTTATAAGGACAATTTATAAACTATGCACTTGCCTAATATTTATAAGCACTCTAACTCTAATTTACTTAAAGCGTGCATAGAAAACTAACTTTTACTTTCTTACTATTATTAGTATTTACGCTATATTTACGTACTGCTTATGCAGCACACTTATATATTGCGCTTATTTAACACTATAACTATAAAAAATCTAGCGTATCTATGCAAGGCTCTTCTTCTCTAGCAACTTATTAATAAATATCTTTATCTTCTCTTTCTCCTTGCCCTTAATTTTACCCTCTATTACTGCCTTTCTAACTAGTAGTAATATAATAAATTATAGTAGAAACTCTATACATCTATTACTGTGCCTATAGTTACTAATCTATTACTAGCCTAACTAGTATACTAGGACCGCCTTATATAGAGTAAGGTATACCTTCTACTTTCTATTAATAATACCCTAGACAGAGTAGTATTATAGTAAAGATTTAGTTTTAAGCGGACAGATTATTAGAGCATACTTTTAGACGGTATTAGCATTAGCATTAGTATTAGTACTAGGGCCTAGGAAGATAGTAGAAAATAGAGCGATAGAGATAGCAGTAGAAGTCTCTTTAAGGTTAACTTTAATATAGAGATAAAGTGTTAATATACCTATAGTATATATAAGCTTCTACTTAGCATATATCTTATAGGTAGTATAAACCTACTAATATAGCTGTTACTTCTAGTAATATCTTTAGAGATAATAGTAGAGGAGGAAGATAATAGTTATAGCGTTATAGCACTAGCGCTATTTTATACCTTCTCTTCACTCTAAACTATAGTATAGTAATATAGCCTTACCTATCTAGGAGAGAAATATAGCAGCCCTTTTGGTATACAGTATAATACTGTAAGATAAAGCTGTGGGTGTACTAAAAACGCATTAAAAAAGAGCCTTACCTATAGTTTTGTATATGGATTTTTTTTAGTTAAAGTAGGCACGCTAGGCCTACTAAGCTCGCTTGTAACGCGCTAACCCCTTTCTATTAACATCTTAAAACGCTTTTCTATGTATATAATAGTAGGAGGAATATCTGCTATTATTGTAATATTTTTATTAGAAACCCCTTAGTCGCAAAAAAAAACCCATAAGTAGGTAATTGCTAGGATATATTATTAAGTATATCCCTAAGCTCTTCTATAGCTATTTATTAAAGACTAATAGATTAATTAAAGGGTAAGCTATTAACTCTAAGTAGGTAGGAGTAGTTAAGCTTCTTACTATATGTATAATTTTTTATCCTTTTATTTTAATTCTACTACAAATCTTCTTCTAATATAGAAATACTAAATAATTATTAATACCTTTATATTCTTTCTTAGTAAAGATAATTAGTAGCACTTCTTTAGGGCATTTACTAGTAATAGTAGTTTAAAGGTGTTCGTAGTCTAGAGGGTCCTATATATACTTCTTTTTTATAAGAATACTTATTACTCTTATACTTATAAGTCTTCCTATTTAAGCTACTACTACCTTACTTTTTATAATTATTATTTTAACTAGTTATCGTTATAAATACGCCTAATAACATGCTATTAGTTAATTAAAGCTAGTGCTCCTATATAGATATAGAATAGACCTTCTTAATATTAGTAAAATCTATTACTTTAATACTAGGTAAGGCGTCTTATATAAGATACTAGTTTATAAATTAGGCCTATTCTAGTGTAAGCTTAACTACTAGCGCATCTAAGAAATTGTATATAGTAACCTTACCTTTTTTATTAAAAAGCTTAAAACTTTTAGTCTTATTAAAAAAGAGGTACTACTCCCTATACTATATTTTAGGTGTCTACCTTCTATACTTAGCCTTTTTAAGATGTGCTTAGTATTAGGTGCGTACTAGATTCTATATGCTTACTTTTATTAGAGCTAGATCCTTTTAAAGTATCTTAATAAGTACTTATAGGGAGGTCTTTTTCTAATTATATATTATAATTATACCTAGTGCTAGTAGATTTTAGGACACTATAGCCTAAACTTATAAGGGAAGATTCTTAATTTTTATTATATTAAACTACTAGTCTTATACTTCTACTTAATATTCTATAATCTAATTACTATAGACTTTAATCTAATTATTATATATATTATTGCTTATACTTGCTATCTTCTCTAAAGGTATAAGACAAGTTAGTTAGACTAGATCTTAATTAAGAATCTCTTTAGCGTTAGAATTAATAAGATACTAGATCCCTTTAAACTAAGCATAAAATTAAAGCTAGATAAACTAAAAAGGCTAGCTTACTTAGTTAGTAAGCAGCACTTTTATAGTAGGAATTACAGTGTTAGTTATCTTAATTATAGATAAAATTTAAGTATAGGAGAGAATTAGAAATAATTAGTAAGAAGTAATTAGAGTATACAAATTAGGATTCTAATATATAAGCGTGTAGAGAGAATTAGCCTATAATCTTAAAGCGCTAGACTTATAACTAATAAAGGAAAACAAGCTAGAATCTTAGATTTAGTAAGCAAAGTGGATAAGCTTACTATATAAGAAAAGAGGCTAAAGGGCTAAACTATATATACACTTATTAAAAAAAGGAGTAGAACTAAAATAGTACTACTTATATAATTATAGGCATATAATTGTACCTAGTTAGAGCCTTACTTTTATAATACTTTTACACTTCTCTTTTCTATAAAGTTTTTAAAGGGGATTAGTATCTTTGGGTAAAGTAGTTTAGCCTTAAGCTATTTTTATACTATCTTTATATACTTTAAAGTAATAAAATTATAAGTGCTAGCACTAGTGTCAATTAAGACTTATAACCTAAAAGATAACTCTTAGAATATAATTTGTACTAGTAGGACTAGCTAAGGGCCTCTAAATAGCTTAGGGACCCTTACTATCTTATTACCTATAGGCAATAATTTTAGCTTAGTATCTGTATTTTATAATTAGAATTATAGTTTATCTAAATTAATTAGTTTAGTAGCCCCTATATAAGCTACTAGATTAGGGTAGTCTACTAGTGTGTATTTAAAGCCTTATTATCTAATAAATTGCCTACCTCTAAATTAAAGTAGTAAGTAATACTAAGTTTATTTAAATCTAAATTATCTCCTATTTCTATATTTACTTCTATAACTATCTTTTTAGTATAGGAGTAGTAGTGTAAGTGTTTATCTTCTATTTTGCTACACTTAAAGTGGGTATTATTTTAGATATACTATAACCTAGTCTAATTATAGAGGTTAGAAAAAGAAATAATAGGTTAATTATTAGTAGTAGGTCGAACGTAGGGTGCGGATTTAGCAGGTACTACGTATAAGAGCTTTAATCTAAAAGGTAATATCTAGAAAAAGTTCTTATATACGCCTAGAAAGGGTTTATTATATTATTATTTTAAAGAGTACACCTAGCTACAGTTATCTAGTATTTAATTACTAGGTAGTTAATATTAAGATCTTTTATTTTTCTTTAGAGTATTAATATAAAACTTCTAGTTAATGTAAATTATAATTTATCCTTCTAGCTCTTTGCGTCTAGTTTATTCTTTTTAGCTAAGCTTTTAAAAGCCTATGGAAATATTTAAATATCTATTCTATTAGAGAGAAAAACCTTATAATGCTTTTTGCATATCTATTAGAAAGTAAAGAAATTAAAATTAGTCTCTTCTAGAAATTAAAAGAGTTCTTTAGGTCTATAATCTTCTTTAAAAGCCTAAATTATTTGATACTAATTTTGCGCAGCCTCTTAAGGCGCACCTTTAACGTAGCTAAAAATAGCTTTTATAAGGTTATTTTAATTATTTATATAGTTATTACCTTAGTAAGAGTTTATATTTATCTAAAGCTTATTATATATATCCTCTAGCTAATGTTTAATACTAGGGCTATAATAACTTTTTTTTATAATACTTATTAATATTAGGTAGCTTTGTAAAGCGTTCTAGCTTTAATATACTAAAAAAGGTAATAAAAGTATATTTACTTTAGAGTATATTTATCTAGTTACTATTAGCAAGGTTAGTTTATATATATCTAGAGACTAAAAAGTAGTAAAGAGTTTTATTTAAATATAGAGTAGGCACTATAAGTTAGGATATATATTAGGGTAGATATTAGAGCACACGCTAGAGTGCATATTAGGACGTAACTAGGTAGAATAAGCTCTACTTAGCTATATAAGAGCAGCGTAAACTATATAGTAGATTAAGTATTTTAGGCTAAAGTCTTTTAAAGAAATATAAGTATAGTGCTATAAATTATAAATATTTTTAGTAAAAAGAGAGCTTTATTAGAGATAAATAAGTCTACCCTAATAGTAGTATTATTAGCACTATTAGACTAGGATTAGGATTCTTCCTTTATTATATATATTATAGTATTAGGTGTCTATATCTTAAATAACGTGGTTTACTAGCGAGTGACCCACACTAGTAAGCGCGCCACCTTTGCCAATACTCCACCAAACCATTTTATTCATTATTAGACTGCGTCGCAACACTACTTAAAAATATATACTAAGTTAATGCATCTAATTTAGATTCTTCCTCTTTAACTCCCTAGTAGGTTTGCGCATTGTGTCTAGGTTACCTGCAGATGCCACAACGCTGTTGAGTTAATGGCCCTGTTGCAGCGCGACTAGTACCTAATAACTATTTACCCTTCTTCTGTCCACTAGCGTTCTTAGGAGTGGCTAGCTAAGATCTCTCTGCTACTGTAAGTGATCCCTAATGCTGGATATATCTCCTTTTACGCGATTTTCGCCTTGTAGTCTCCTTAATTGTCTTGCGAAGGCCTGCAATTTCATCTAACACTAGTACCTAACTATGCATTGCACTTAGAGCGCCTTTTTTAAGCTTCTTAAGCACCTGCATAGTTAAAGTTAGTGATAAATCAAAGTGATCTCTAATTTTCTTGCGAACTAGTATTAATTGCGTCTCAAATTCGCGTAGGTTACTTGGTGTTTTAGACTCCTAGGTGGTAGGCTCTTTAATGGGCAGACTAGGTATAGGGATGCGAATGTTAAGGTGCTGCAACACCTCCTCTGGATTCAATAGGACTAGCCCAGCATCGCGAAAACCACCCTTAATTATCTCTGCAGAGAAAACCTTTAAAAACGCGGTTTTAAAGGCTAGGTGGAACTTAATCTTTGTAATGTGGGTTATTAGCCAACGCGCTAAGCCCGAGATCTTAGCACTATATGCCTTCTTTAGCGGGGAGAAATAGCCCATATTTAATAGCTGCAGTAGGTGTAACAAATGTGGCAGCATACAGAGAGTAATAATCTTATGTTCCTTGCAGTAATCCTAGAACTTAATTAAGTTATAGCTCTTATAGCTACTGTGCCTGTGCGCGTAACAACCCACGTCGCGTAACAACCCAGGAACACCAAAACACCAGACAAGCTCCAAACTTCAACGCGTTATAACTCCACCACCATAGCACCAATTGACAATGCGCTCGCAGCAATCAAATCGCTTAAACCAGGAGAACAACTTATATACCAGAAAATTGCTCGCCAGTTTGGTGTACCGCACAGTACGCTGCGCCAAAGACACTAAGGCTGTCAGCGCCCACGGGAAGCTAAGCATCGCGATCAACAAGTACTCAGCCCATAATAAGAGTTAGGGCTCGTGAGCTATATTAAAGACCTTACAAAGAGAGGGCTGCCTCCTATAAGAGAGATGATACAAAATTTCGCATCCTTAACAGCCACAGAGCCCGTAAGCGACGCTTAGGTTACCCGCTTTCTTAACTAACACGGCCACCATCTCATCTCTAAATAGACATCTGGAATTAACTCTCTCCGCCACAACGCTGATTCAAACGTTAAGTATAAGCTATACTTTGACTTACTACATTAGAAGATAAAGCAGTACAATATACAGCCGCGCTATTCCTACAATATGGATAAGAAGGGCTTTATAATAGGTATAATAGAACACTTAAAACAAGTGTTCAGCCGTTAGATATGGGAGCGAAAAGAGGTGTAGGCAGCACTCCAAGATGGCTCTCGTAAATAGATCACCCTCTTAGCAGCTGTCTGCGCTAATGGGGAGGCTCTACCGCCAGGTCTCACCTATTAGTCGGCAAACAGCTTACTGTAGGCAGCTTGGGTGGACGCCATTAAAGCTGGGCAACACGACGTCTTTGTAGCTTTATCTCCATCTGGATGGACGAATAACGACATTGGTTTAGCGTGGCTAGAGCAGGTATTTGATTGCTGCATGAAGCAGAAAGCGCGTTGTGGGAGAGACTGGCGTCTCCTTATACTTAACGGCCATGGCAGTCACCTTACAAAGGAGTTTATTGACTACTGCGAATCCTATCGCATACTCCTAGCCGTATTTCCCCCTCACTCTACCCATACGCTTCAACCTCTCGACGTCGTTATGTTTAAACCTCTCTCCACCGCCTACTCTAAGGAGCTCTCTACCCACCTCCAGAGGAGCCAAGGGCTAGTACTAGTTAAGAAGGGGGACTTTTTCCCACTGTTCTGGAGAGCGTGGGAGTCCTCATTTAAGATAGAGACTATCCTTAAGTCCTTTGAAGCTACTGGTATATGGCCTATGGACCCAGAGGTTATACTCAAACGCTTTAAGAGAGAGAGCTCTAGGAAGCAAGATGAAGGCGAAGCAGGCCCCTCAGCGCTTAAGGAGAGCGACTGGCGTCAGATAGAGCGTCTCGTACGCTCTACAGTAAAGGATACTACAGCAGAAGAGTTAAAGTCGCTCTCCCAAACGCTCCACGGACTCCAAGTACAAAACAAACTGCTACACCATAAGAACGATGGCCTAAGAGAGGCTCTCACTGCTAAGAAGAAGCATAAGAAGCGCGGCAAACCTCTTAACTTATAGTAGCGCCAGGAGTACTATAGTAGTGCCGTCTTCTAGTCTCCGCGCAAGATTAGAGAGGCACGTGCACAAGAGACAGTGAAGTAAAGGGAAGAGTATAATGGGCAGCTTGCAAAGGCTAATAGGAAGGAGCTTTAAGCTGCTACTAAGCTACTCTAAGAGCAGGAGGCAGAGGAGAGGCGTGTGGCGAGAGAGGCAGCCAAGGTGGTGAGGGAGAAGGAGAAGGCTGACAAGGCAGCTGAACGCGAGCGCCAGAAGTCAGCTCGCAACGCTAAAAAAGCTATACAACTATCCTAAAAGGGCAAGCGCAAGGCCTTAAAAGCCTCTACTCAAGCTAACAAGCGTCAGAAACAACGTAGTGCTAGTGCAGCTGCTAAGGAGGCATCACAGGCTGCATTAGCTGCCCCAGCTTTTACCACCTACTATGGCCGCAACGTTAACCTTCTAAGTAAATTTAGATAGTACAAATTAATCGCATGCCTTTATTTACTACTCTACTACAAAATCTTGTAATAATAGCTATTATAGCTGTTATAATACCCTTATTTTTAAAGTAGTGAGCGCGTTGTTCCTGGGTCGTTACGCGACGTGGGTCGTTAACGTGTCCGTGCGCGTGATGCACGGATTCGCGTGATGCACGCACAACACCATAACAGCTCTACGAGAAATGAGGCTATAGAGCCACATATAGTAGCGAATATTGCAAGATTTTTTAGTGGAGTGCTCTATTAATGCTTGCAATTAACCTGCGCTACTAATATTTACTTAGAAGCTTAACGTTGCGGCCGTGCCGCGTAGTCTTGGGTGGAGCTGCTAATGCGGCACCTAAGGCCTCCTTAGTAGCTAGAGCGTCAACCACACGTTTCTGACGCTTGTTGCTTTGTATAGATAGCTGCGAGGCCTTTCTCTTACCCTTTTGGGCAGATTGTAGAGCTTTTGCTGCGTTAGCTGCCTCCTTCTAGCAAGCGCGCTCTGCAGCCTTCTTAAGCCTCTCCTTCTCCCTAGCTACTTTGGCTGCCTCCCGCGCCACACGCTTCTCCTCTGCAATTTTCTCCTTGTATAGCTTAGCTGCCTTCCTCAACTTAGCTGTCTCAGCTTTTTGAAGCTTCTGCTCCTTCTCCTCTTGCTCCTTCACAGACTGGCATACGCGAGCCTCCCTAACCTTACTTAGTGACCAGAAAACTGCTCCCCCATGGTACTCCTGACGTTGTTGAAGATCTAGAGGCTTGCCTTTCTTCTTATGCTTCTTCTTAGTGGCAAGAGCTTCTCTTAATCCAGCATTCTCGTGGTGGAGTAGCTGAACTTTAGCTAAGATATAGTGGAGTGAGCGACTAAGCTTCTGCGCGTCCTTCCTACTCTGTTGCTCTGTAGCTCGTACAAGGCGATCTAGCTCACGCCAGTTGCCCCTACTAAGTACTTACTCAGAGCTCTCTCGTGATCCCTGGTCATCATCCTGTGTGGTTTTCTTGAATCTTTTGAGTATAACTTCTGGGTTGAAAGGTGATATACTTGTAAGCAGTTGGGTAGTATGTGTAGAAAGTGTATATCGTAGAAGTATCTGTGTTCAGATGTGTATATGCCTGTGTATCGTACATGGAGTGATCAGAGGCTCGTATATAGTAGGCGAGCTGACTTATGAGACTAATGTCGTCATGTGACATAGCTCTAGGCTGCTTACACACCCCCTTTAGGTTCGAACGCATGTTTGAAGCTGATATTGGCTATAGGTCCCCCTCTGCCTTTGTATGGCAGCTGCATTTAGGTTGAGAACTAGTCTCTGTATTGGTGCAGTCCCAGGTAGGTAGCCGTCCGCCGTCGCAGTGTTGGTGGACCTCGCTCTATACTACAGGCGTCCCTGATAGTAGGACGTCTCCCAGAGCTAGTATTGAGATCCTTATTACTTCGCGTTCTGTGCTGAGGTTGATGAGCCTTGTAGGTGGAGCTTGATACATGATGCGAGCATGTTTGCTCTATGTATAAAGGTAAAATACAGCGTAAAGCTGAGTACATAATAGAGCTGAGTAAAGTGTAGGGGTACAGCGTAGAGCTGTGTACAGGATAGAGCTTAGTAAATATATAGCCTCGTTAAACCTGTAAAAACCACATGGGAGAAACCAGGAAGAGTACTATACTGTAGGGAAGCTCATTTAGAAGGAAATGGTTGAAAATGAAGAAGAGAAACCCAGTTTTCGTGCTTCTGCCTAGGTAGCAGCTTGGTGAGGCCGTCAGCTGGTTGACAGCTTGTCTGGATGTATGAGAGGTTGATGTTGTTGGATTGAGCTTCTTGGCGTAGCCAGTGATGATGGATATCGACGTGCCGTACAGTAGTCTTAAGACGAGGCGTAGTAGAGGTGAGAAGCCGGATAGTCTGCTGATTGTCACAGTATAGAAGGCGTTCATGATCTGGATCAAAGCCAATTTGTTCAAAGACTCTCCACCACCAGATCAGTTCGGTGCCTGCAGACGATGCGGCGACCAGCTCTGCTTCTGTAGTGGACTTGGTGATACAGCGTTGGAGTGTTGCTTTCCAGTCTATAGGTCCGCCAAATAGGAAGAAGATGTAGCCTTGTGAGCTCTTGCGTGTGATCTTATCATCGGCGTACGACGCATCTGTTGCTCCAAAGAACTCAGGCTGAGTCTGGTTGGCTATATAGACTGATTCGTTTGAGATAGAGGCTGTGTAGTAGAGAGCTCGATCTTTGGTGCCTAGCAGGTAGGCGATTGTCTGGTAGGCTGCGTCGAGATGACGTGAAGATGGATTCGTGAGAAACTCAGCTAGTTTAGAATGAGCTTTCGAGACATCAGGTTGGGTAGCTCCAGCCGCGTAGCCTATAGAGCCTACAAGCTGGGCATATCTGTGCTTAGTGAAGTCATTTGCCTGATCCTTGGACGGTAATAGCTCTTCTAGAGGTAGTGGGGTAGCTGGTAACTTCGTGTATGGCTTTGGTGAAGGATACTTCTGTGCCAGCTTCTCGATATATGAAGCTTGTGATAGCCAGATAGAGCCATTCTTACGGTCTCTATGCGTTTGAATGCCACAGAACGTTTGAAGCTCTCCTAGAGATCGAATCTCATATCGGCGCAGGAGCTTCTGCTCGAATTCATGTAGTGCAGCCTTGTGGGCTGGTAGGCAGAGTACGACAATGTCATCCACATAGAAGAAGACTAGAAGCTTGTCATTCTTCCATAGACAAGGAACGTCTTTGACTTCGCGTAGGCCTAGCTCAGTGAGCGTCTTAATGAGCTCTTGATACCAGAGTAGTGGTGAGGTCTTTAGGCCGTATAGAGCTCGACGTAGTCTCCATAGATGGTCAGGGTCAGAGAATCCTTCTGGTGAGTGACAATAGACTGGTGTCACGAGCTGAGCGTTTGTGAATGCGTTGACAGCATCATATTGACGGATTTCCATGTTAAAGTAGGCAGCTATAGCAACTAGAGCTCGGAATATTCGAACAGCTAGAGTGGCTGCGTAGGTATCCTCGGTAGTCGCCTGTAGATCGCCTCGTACGCAGATACGGGCCTTATATTTCGTAAGGTAGCTTTGATCATCAAGCTTGTACTTGAAGACCCACATTAATGGGAGGACCTCTTGGTCTTGCGGGTTGAACTCCTGCCAGGTAATCCTCTCATACGTGCCTTTTTGCTTCACGTTGCTAATTTCTTGTTTCATAGCCTGGAGGAAGCCTTCCCTATGTGGAGATGGCATTTTCATCACATCTCTATAGAGACGCGGCTCAGGAGGTAGCTCGGTGTAGTGAAATCGTGTTTTTAATGCTGTAGCTGAGGCTGCTACGTATGCTGACCAGTATGTGCTAATGAAGAAGCTGCTACTCTTCTGAGATGGCTTTCTAGATCTTGTTGACCCTTCAGGTAGTATGTGAGACTGACGAAGGTTGCTATCAATCAGTTCTCGATTCTCTGCTTGGTTCGAGTCCGTTCGTGAGACAGAATCTGATGTTTCACGTTTGCGCTTCTTTGAAGATGTGGATAGCGGCAGTGAGCTAGTTGGTGTAGCTGATAGTGAGCATGGTGAGTTGTTATGAGGTGAGCCCCGTGAGCTGCTGTGAACCTCAGTAGTCTCTGTTCGACTCGGTGTTGGAAGCTGCTGATAGTGACTTCTTGTCTGGTGTTGGGTTGTTGTTACTCTTTGCGTCAATTGGCTTTGCTCTGTAATAGCAGCAGTCTGGCTGGACTGGTCTAGATCTGATGTGAGCTCGTCTTCAGATGAATCTTCTGTAGAGCTGTCTTGGCTGCGTATTGAAGGTAGTTGATACTTGTGGGCGAATTGCTCTAGCTTAGAGCCTTGTAGGAGCGGATCTGCTTCATCGTGTGGTTGATAGAAGAGGTCTTCTCGGAAGGTAACGTCTCTCACACGAATGACTTTGCCTCCATAAGCTCGGCTTCTCGCCTTGGGCATCCAGATTTGGTAGATGTTTGACGAGTTGTAGCCAACTAGGTATCCTACTAAAGCTCGAGGACTGAGCTTGTCTGTTCGTGGTATCTGCTTGCGCAGTGCGTATGCTCGGCAGCCATAGACGCGTAGGTGAGCAATTGACGGTTTCTTGCCGTAGGCAATTTCGAATGGTGTTTTCCAGCCTAGTAATCGCGTGGGTGTGCGATTGAGCAGGTATGCTGCTGTGGGGTAGATCTCAGAGCCAAGTGCTAGAGGTAGGTTTGAGGTGATCCTTATTGAACGACTTCTCTCGATGAGACTCCTGCCTGAGCGCTCTGCTGAGCCGTTCTGCTCTTTAGTGTGTGGAGCTCTGATCTGTAGCTTGATGCCTTCTCTCTGACAGTAGTCTCTAGCAGAGTCGTCTGCCAGGCCATATCCTCGCTCATTGTCAGCAATGAGAAAGGTGACAGTTGTGTTGAATTCTCGTTTGATCGTTCGATCTAGTCGTCTAATAATAGATAGTAGCGTAGGCTTGTCTCGTCTAGGTATCGTGTAGACGAAATGGAACTTCGAGAATAGGTTAAACCCGTGGAAGATATATTGATCACCGTTGTAGGCTCTTGTGTCAAGCTCAATTAGGTCGATAGCGATAGTTTTAAAGGCTCGGGTTGCCCCTATCTTATGGCCTATTCGACGCGAGATAATCTGATGTGCTTTGCTTTGTAGGCATTCTTCGCAGTCAACTATTTGAGGAGCAGTTCCAGTAGCTGGCTGTATGCCTGTCACGTGACTTGACAGTTGGTCAATCGCATTATTACTTGGATGTCCCATAAGGACATGGAGCTGGGCCTTGCTTAGCGATCTTGATTTAGGCGGTAGGGCTGAGTACTGTGGCCGACGTTGATGGGTAGCGAATGTTTGAAGCTGAGTAGATTGGGTAGATGGAGGATCAGTTTGATGGACTACTAGCCAGTGACCACCTAGCCTAGTGAGGCTAGCAATGTCTTTAACTCGTGACCCTGATAAGTTGGACTGATATAGAGTGTTTCTTCCTGAGTCGAAATGGACGTTTGACGATAATAGTTGGGCTAGAGAGACTAGGCTTGTAAAGAAGCTTGGTATTAAGGCGACGCGCTTGAGCTTTGTCTTTCTCTGTCCTTGAGACGTCGATAGGAGTATCTCAACTTCTCCCTATGCCTGAATAGCCATCTCTGTGCCTCCTGCGAGGACAACATCGTCTGGCGATGCAGGAGCCTTCTATTGGAACTTGGTAGGATTGTTGCAGATGTGGATATCAGTGGCTGGATCTAGCGTCCATGAGTGGAGGAGCGGGAAGTGTTGTAGTGTTGGCCCGTTATTGAATGCCGATAAGTAGACAGCGTAGGCTTCATGGGGAAGGTCGGCTGCAGGTGCATCGCCTGCGTCGATTTCTATCGAATCAGGTTCTAACCCGTGGCTCCTTTGAACCCTACGCTTCTTATAGCGCTAATTCTTTTCCCAAATCTTGTTTAGTATGCCTTTCGTATCCTTGGCTTCGTATTCAACTATCTTCTTGGCTTTTTCAGGGTTTTCGACGAATCCTCCTCTGCGCTGTGAGGTGTCGATGTACGGACACTGTCCCCAATAGTGTAGATCCCCACAGAGACATGGCTTTGATGGCTTTGATGGCTTGTCCTGATGAGGTCTCTTTCTGTTGTTTTGTCTATATGGAGACTCCTCTTGATTCAATGTAGCTGCAAATGCTTCGCCTTGGATAGTTGATTTTGTTGCGGTCGTACGATAGTAGCGCAGGTATCCTGCTAGTAGTTCAGGTAGTGTTGGCTGGATAGAGTCGCTATCTGAGGCAGTTGAGATAGTTTCCGCGTTGAATACTGTGATGGCGATAGTAGCAGCGTAGCCAGGGTCGATCTGCCTGATAGCTCGAATGAGGTCCTTGTGAGGTCGGTAGCCATGCGTCTCTGGTAGCTTGAGTTGTTTGGCCCTGTTGTAGGCAGCAAGAAAGGTGCTACACCACTCCTCTAGATTCTCTCTACGAGCATGCAGTACTTTGGCAGTATTGTAGGCTTTCTGGACCTGATATTCTCGATCAGCTGTTGTAGGGCTGTAGAGCTCCTGTAGCATCTTGAGCTGATCGTGGAGGGACTTTTGGTCCTTGATTTGATAGACTAGGTCCTGAGTAATAGTGTTAGCTACGTGCGCTTCAATTTGGCCAATCTTATCTTTAGTTCGTCTGTATTCCTTAAGCTCCCTATAGTAGAGACTTATTTCCTGATTGTACTGCGCTCGAGCTTCAGTAGTAGGTTCTGTCGCTGGCGATCCGTCTTCATTGACAGTTTGAAGCTGGGCAGGTTGCTGAGGCTTGCTGAGCGTCGATGGGGGTGACAGATCTGGATTAATATATCCCCATACGTCTCCAGCCTCTGCGAGCCTTTGACAGTATAGATCCATAGTTCCCAGTTGTGTGGACCGTGAAGGATGATCGAAGAGCTGGCCTTTGACATGGCAAGATAGAGTAGGCTCGATCAACGGATAGGTAGGTAGGGAGTCAATGTATGTATATGAGTGCGGATTAGGCCGGGCTCATAACTGTAAGCAGTTGGGTAGTATGTGTAGAAAGTGTATATCGTAGAAGTATCTGTGTTCAGATGTGTATATGCCTGTGTATCGTACATGGAGTGATCAGAGGCTCGTATATAGTAGGCGAGCTGACTCATGAGACTAATGTCGTCATGTGACATAGCTCTAGGCTGCTTACAATACTAGTGGCCTTAAAAGACTTAAGGATTATCTCTTCTTTAAAGGAGCTTATCCAGGCCTTCCAAAAGAGAGGGAAGAAGTCGCCTTTCTTGATTAGGACCAGGCCTTGGCTCTCTTGGAGGTAGGTCGTGAGCTTAGCTGAGTAGGCTAATAAGAGAGGCTTAAAGAGCACTATATTAAGTGGCTGAAGCATATGCGTCGAATAAGGGGGGAGTATAGCTAGGAGGATCCTATTCTAATCGCAGTAATTAATAAAATCCATAGTAACGTGAGATCTATAGCTATTAAGGATAAGTAGTTAGTAAGATTGTTGAGCTTTTGCCTTAGTGTAGCGATTAAACACCTGCTCAAGCCAGGCAAGGCCGATATTGTTGTTTGTCCAGCCTAAGGGTGAAGAGGAGACGTGTACGCTATACTTTCCTACCTTAATATCCTCAACCTAGCTTGATTATATGCCGCTGTTGGTAGACTAATAGATAAGGCCTAGTAGTAAGGCTAATCTATTAGCACACACACACGCTAGGAGGGTAATCTATTTATAAGAGCCATCTTAGAGAGATGCTGTAACCTCCTTATTCTCCCACATTTGTCTGCTAAACACTCGTTTTGATTGGCCAACAATACCAATTAAGAAGCCTTTTTCATCCATATTGTACGTGTGACGAGGCTCGATATCGTATTCCTTAATTTTGTCACCTAGGAGATTGAAATACAGACTGTATTTATCCCCTGAGTTGGCTTGGTGGCGATTGCTGTCCATACCAGCTGCCCATTGAGAGATGAGATAGATACTGTGTTGGTTAATAAAGCGCGTAACCTAGCTCTCGCTTACTAGCTCCTTGGCTATTATTAACGCGAAATTTCATATTATCTCTCTTATAGGTGGCAAGTGACGCGCTGTGAGCCTTTCTATGTATTTAACAAGCTCTACCTCTTCTTGTAGAGTGAGCTTTTGTTAGTTGGTAATCTTTGACGCGTGCGACTGTGTAACTGCGCGGTGCCGCCGCGATAGAGTTCAGCGTCTAACGCCATGCTTGTTAGCTATTTTTGTATAATAAAGTTTATCGCTAGGATCTAGCGAGTCTATCTCTGCAAGCGCATCGTCAATCGGAGCCATATTGGTGGAGTTGTGTGGTGTGGAAGTTTGACTGTTTTCGGGCCGAGCGTGCATCACGCGAATCCGTGCATCACGCGAATCCGTGCATCACGCGAATCCGTGCATCACGCGCACGGACACGTTACGCGCACAGGCACAGTATTAATAACTAGCAGCTAATAGGTTCCTTTAGCGCGTCCCTTTATATGCGCGTTAAAGTGTTTTAACTACGCGATACTAAGCTCGTTGTTTGTCCAGCCGTTCTTGCTAACAGCAATTACCCAATTGCCAGGAATTGACGCGTCTTCGTACCAGGTGGAGATGTAACGCTTGCCGGCGTAGATAATAAAGGGAGGGATTGCCTATTTAGTAGCGCAGATATCCTGGATCACTGTAATCTACTAGCGGTCGCCTAGCTGTATTAATTTGGGTTCCTAACGCCTCTCTAATGCTGTGACTACAAGCTAAGACCCTATAACCCCTATTAGGAAGCCTAATTTATTAAAATTGTAGGTGTCCTTATCTGTAATATCGTACTTAACTTTAATGCCCTCTACAAGCTTAAACCACGCGTTTATAACCTTAGGATCTTCCTATTATGCCTTCTAGTCGTTGTATAACTAAGACTAACGCGTTTTAACTTCACGTCTGCGCTTAATAAACCTATCTGTCTAGTTAATACTAATAGGTGGCTTTCCTCTCTATAAATGTAGTGAATCAGCCATTGTGCGGATTATAAGCTTTGTAGAAGGGAATCCACGCGTGTCCAGCTTAATTATACGATTAATAAGCGCCTGCTCCTTAAGGAGAGTAAAATTCTTTAATTTAGGTGAGTTATCGCGTCGTGCAGTCGTTCTGTTGTGTCTTTAATTAAGCGTTCTGCGATTAACGTTATACAGCCCTGCTACTGCTCGCTCTATAAGATTTGGGTCTTGTTTAATAGCTCTAATAGCAATAAGTAACCAAGCTTTATTAGATAGCTTAGAAGATATAATAGGTGGTTGTATTATAATGGTATTGTTGGTGATAGTAGGGTCTTAGCAAAGGTAGCGCGCTTACTAGTGTGAGTTACTCGCTAGTAAACCACGTTATAGTAAAAGCTTATTTAACTATATTAGCGTACTTATAAAAAGCCTAAATAATACTCTTCTATTCAGAGTTATCTTTAGACTTTAAAATAGCCCTAGTTACTAAATCTAGTGCTGTCTCTAAAAGTAGACCTTAAGAAAAGTAATATTAAGCATAAAGCTAATAGGTAGTAAGTAATTATTTTATTTCTAGGCTGTACTAGAGTAATAAATCTACTTTAAATTATACTAAAAATGTGCTAAACTTCTTAGTAGCTTTAAGTTTAGCTTTATCTTAGTACGTAAGCTACTTAAAGCCTACTAGTAAAAATTTATTATTTAGCTAATCTGCTTTAAGTGCAGTAACGTATTAATTATACTTAGGAGCCATATAAGAAATTGTATTAAGGTAGACCTTTCTTAGTAGTTTAATAATATTTTTCTTTTTTATAAGGCTAGGGGCAAAGCAACTAGTTATTTTAAGAGCAGCTATTAGAAAGAGAAATATTGCAGACCTTTTAGTGTATAGTATAACACTATAAGGGAAAGCTATAGGTGTGCTAAAAATATATTAAAAAAGGTAAAGTAGCAAGATAGGTTAGGCTAAGTAGGGACTATTTGTTAGCACGTGCAAATTAGCCTCTTATACTAATAATAAGATAGTTAATTATAAGATATATTAGGTACTAAAGTTAATAATAATATAATACGCAGCTACTACCTATATAGTATTAAATACATAACTAGATAAAGATTACCTATTTATACTATCTTTCTATCCTTATAAATATTTAATTACTAGTAAAGATCTTAAGGTTAGTTGCTATATCTATTCCTTGCTCTAAAAACGCTATTGCCACTAGATATATAGTGTTGCGCCCCTATTTAGAAGACATAAATAATAATAACGTCGCTAGGTATAATAGCTAGACACTACTTAATATTAAAACTATATAGTCTATACTAAAAACCTATAAATAGCTACTATAGAATTAAATTACTATATTAAGGAGAATATAAATCTTAGTAAGTAAAAGTCTAGAATTAGTAAAATATGCCTTATAATATAGATTGTCTTATACTAGTTTAAATATAAGGTGCTTATAAGTATTAAGAATAAGAACTAGAAGAATATTAATATTTTTATATAGTAAGAGTTTAGGTTAGTAGCTCTATACTACTACGTAGCTTATAGTAATTACTACCTAAAGTTAGATCTCTAATTAATAGCTACTTACTTTAAAGATAGTAATTATACAAAATAGATATTAAAGGTATAAAAGATATATAAATACGTAATTATAGTATAGAATATTTATTGGTAATAAATAAAGTAAGGCTAGTAAAGTATTAGAGTGCTATTTAGTATTAGGAGTAGAAAGTGCACGCGTAATTTATTATATATTATATTAATAGTAGTAGTAGTAGAGTGTATATATGTGTGTATAGTAGGTTATCTATTATCTAGTAATATAGCAGACGGACAAGTAAATTAGGGTGTTATTATTATAGGATTAGATATCTTAGAAGCTAGGAAAGACGTTAGAAAACCTTTAATACGCTCTAGACTTAGCGCGCATATAATATTATATAGGTGCTAGTAACATAATAAAAAAACGCAGTAATTAAACGTAGTAGGGCTATTTAAAAACTAATAAGTAGAGGCAGTTTATACTTCTGCCTAGGAGGAAAGAGTAGCTATAGGCTGCTTTCTATACTTAATAGATAATAGATTGCTAGTAGGGTTAAGTAGAAGAATTCCATAATAAATATTATATAAACTATTATTATTAGGGTTTGTGTAAACATTCCCTACTATATTATTTAATATAAAGTTATATTAAGAGGACTTAGGAAATACTCTAGAGGCTAAAAGTGTTTTCTAAATAAAAGGACGGCAGCTTACTATAGTATAGGTAATAGTAGAATTAAGTAAAGTAGAATTATAAAAAGGGTGTAGTAAATAGACATAGAGTAATAAATTTTATATAGCATATAAGCTAGCGTATAATCTAAGCTAAGAAAAATTAGGTAAAAGATAAAATATATAAAACTATAGCTTTTGTGTTACCTCTATAGCCTAACTCTAATTTTCCTAGCTCTATACCTTGGACCTTTACTATAATAGCGCTAGAAAGTAGTTATTAGATAAGTTAGCTCTATAGGCTATAGCGCAGTAGTTACTATTTTTTAATTATTAATTATTAATAGGTGTTCATTGTTTAGGAACTTTCTACCTAACTAGGTAAATATTAGAAAGAAAAATATCACAGACCTTTTAGTGTACAGTATAACACTATAAGTAAAAGCTATAGGTGTGCTAAAAACGTATTAAAAAAAGGTAAAGTAGTAAGATAGGTTAGGCTAGGTAGAGACTATTTATTAGCACGTGCAAATTGGTCCTTTATACTAATAATATTAAACATCTTAAAACGCTTTTCTGTATTAACAATAGCAGGAGGGATAACTGCTATTATTATAATATTTTTATTAGAAACCACTTAGTCGCAAAAAAAAACCCATATTAATAATAAGATAGTTAATTATAAGATATACTAGATACTAAAGTTAATAATAATATAATGCGTAGCTACTATTTACGTAGTATAAAATACGTAACTAGACAAAGATTGTCTATTTATACTACCTTTCTATTCTTATAAATATTTAATTACTAGTTAAGATCTTAAGGTTAGTTACTATATCTATCCCTTGCTCTAAAAATACTATTATTACTAGACGTATAGTGTTGCGCCCCTACCTAGAAGACGCAAATAATAATAACACAGCTAGGTATAATAGCTAGATGCCGCTTAATATTAAAAACTATATAGTCTATACTAAGGATCTATAGATAGCTGCTATAGAATTAGATTACTATATTAAGAAGAATATAGATCTTAGTAAGTAGAAGTCTAGAATTAGTAGGATAAGTCTTATAATATAAATTACCCTATACAGGTTTAGATATAAGGTACTTGCAATTATTAAAGATAAGAACTAGAAGAATATAGATATTTTTATATAATAAAAGTCTAGATTAGTAGCTATAGACTACTATATAGCTTATAGTAATTACTACTTAAAATTAGATCTTTAAGTAATAGCTACTTACGTTAAAGATAACATACTTTACACTCGAGTTAATTATTCTATCGAGTCGATTACTTTGCCAAGACCCTACTAAAACGTACTATTAGCAATAGTATAACGCGATGCCTTAACCACATAATAAACTACTAGCGTTAAAAGAAGCGCGTATATAGCTTGCAATCCAGGCTATTAAATAAGATGCGACACTCTCTTAGCGATGCGCTATAGCCCTCTATAACGTCTCTTAAAGTACACTTAGTAACTAACGCGCTAGAAAGATATTTAGACGCGACTGCGCACCTAACAAAATAAGACTTACTATAAGAGAGGAGTAGGTAATTGTGCAGTATATACTTAACCTAGACGCGTAAGGATTTCCGCCCTGGCTTGATGCCATAAAAGATATGGCCAATTCTTTACTGGCTATACGCTACTATAAGCTAGTTGGCTAGAGGTGGCCTTATAACTTTGTTAAGTGCTAGCTAAAGCTTTAAGTTAAGTTTAATTAAAAGTACGACTATAAGAGAGCCCTTTAGGAGGATCCTAAGGTAATACAAGGCTGGTTCTGGCTTGTGAAGAATGTAAAGGCCAAGTATAGTATCCTGGATAAGAACACCTACAATTTTAATAAGTCTGGCTTTATAATAGGCATAATATTAACTAGAGTAGTAGTTATAGGCTCTAAGCATTAAGGATGGCCAAAGCAGGTGCAATAGGGCAATAGGAAGTGGACAATAGTCATCTAAAATATTAACGCAATAGGGTAGTGGATCTCACCCTTTATTATCTTTAGGGGCAAGTACTACCTCTCCGCCTAGTATAATGAGAAGAATCTATCTTATAATTAGGTTATTGCAATCTCTAAGAATAGCTAAATAACAAATAAGCTTAGTCTGCAATAGCTAAAGCACTTTAATAAGCATACAAAGAGGCATACTACTAGTAGAGCACGTTTACTTATTATTAATGGCCACAAAAGTTACAACTCGCTTAAATTTCAAGATTACTATAAAAAGAGTAATATTATTACTCTCTATATGCCTCCACATTTATTGCACCTCTTATAGCCACTTAACGTGAGTTATTTTACGCTATTAAAGAAGACGTATAGACGCTAAGCTAAGAATCTAATGCGTAACCACATTACGTACATCACTAAAATCGAGTTTCTACCTTGCTTAATTGCTGCTTTTAAGGCTTTAATTACTAAAAGTAATATTAAAGAAGGCTTTTAAGGTGCTGGCCTGGTGCCCCACAATCTAGAAGTTGTAATATCACAGCTTAACGTCCGCCTGTGTACGCCTCCACTTTATACTATTCGCAATAGTATATAGAAGTTACAAACTTCGCGAAATAGTATAGAACTTAGGTCGCAATTAACGCTAGTTAAGTAGAGGATTTAAAGGCATATAGATAGTTCTCTAAATTATATAGTTAAGGCGGTGAAAAAGCTAATTAAAGGCGCTAAGCTAATAGGGCATTCTTTAGTGTTAATAACCAAACGCAACACTAAACTTTAAGCTGCTAATAAGGCCGCTACGCGACGTAAATTGCATAAAAGAAAGCGAGTATAGCGTAAAGAAGTCCTTATAGCTAAAGAGGGCCAGCGGCTAGCCACTCTAAAGGAGTTTAGGGCGCGCAGTAATGGGCAAAAGGCAAAGAAGAGGGTGCGCGCTAATAAAGGCGAGTCTGCTCAATAGCGTTGTAGACGCTGCGGCAAGCCTAGGCATAACAAAACAACCTATAGGCAGCCTCTAGAAGTAGATTCTAAATAGATTAGCCTATTTAGACTATTAAAAATAGTTTGTGTTAACTCTATACTATTGTGAATAGTATAGAACTTAGTGGGGTCTTGGCAAAGTAATCGACTCGATAAAATAATCGACTCGAGTGCAAAGTACGTTAGTAGTTATATTAAGTAGATACTAAAGGCATAGAGGATATACAAATACGTAATTATATTATAGGATATTTATAGGTAATAGATAAAGTAAGGATAGTAAAGTATTAGGGTACTATTTAGTCTTAGAAGTAGAAAGCACGCGCGTAATTTATTTTATATTATAGTAGTAGTAATAGAGTATATATGCGTATGGTTTGTTTTTTTACGACTAAGGGGTTTCTAATAAAAATATTATAATAATAGTAGATATTTCTTCTACTATTATATATATAAAAAAGCGTTTTAAGATGTTAATAAAAAGGGTTAGCGCGTTATAAGCAAGCTTAGTAGGCTTAGTGCACCTACTTTAACTAAAAAAAAATCTATATATAAAACTATACATAAGGCTATATCGCTATACTATAGTTTAGAGTAGAAAAAGTATAAGATAGCACTAGCGCCGCAACTAGTATAACACTATAACTATCTTTCTCTACTATTATCTCTAAAGATTACTAAAAGTAATAGCTATTATATTAGTAGGTTTATGCTATTATAAAATATATACTAGATAAGAGCTTATATACTATAAGTATACTAACGCTCTATTTCTATATTAAAGTTAATTTTAAATAGACTTTCACTGCTATTACTCTATTTCTTACTATTCTCCTAAGCCCTAATGCTAAAATTACAGTTAATACCGCCTAAAAGTACACTTTAATCTATTTATTTAAAGATACTAGATTTACACTAGAGTACCGCTCTATCTAAAAGATTATTAATAGAAAGTAGAAGGTATACTATACTCTATATAAGGCAGTCCTAGTATACTAATTAGGCTAATAATAGATTAGTAACTATAGGCGCTATAATAGACGCGTAGGATTGCTATTGCAGTTCCTTATATTGCTACTAGTTAGAAAGGTAGTAATAACCTTAGAGAAGGGTAATAAGGGGAAAGAGAAAAAGATATTTATTAATAAGTTACTAGGGGAGAAGAGTATTACGTAAATGCATTAGATTCTTATAATTATAATATTAGATAGTAAGCTAGTAAGCGTATTATATAAGTATACTGCGTAGCGGCGCGCAAATATAGCGCAATTACTAATAATAGTAATAATAAAGCTTAGTTTTTTATGCACGCTTTAATTAACTTTTAATAGACGTTAAAGCGCTTATAAATAGTAGAGCGAGTGCGTAGTTTATAAACTATTATAAACTATTATCGCGTTAGTAGAGACTTAATAGACTATATTTTTAGGTGCTAGACTAGAGTGGCCTTTCCATCCTAACCTACGCAGGCTCAAATAAAAAAAATATGGTTAAAAAGAATAATTAACACTAAATAAACAATATTACTATATATACGTATATATAGTGGGTTGTCTATTATTTAGTAATATAGTAGGTAGACGAGTAAGTTAGGGTGTTATTATTATAGAGTTAGTTATCTTAAAAGCTAGGGAAGATATTAGAAAAACTTTAATACGCTTTAGGCTTAGCGCGTATATAATATTATATAGGCGCTAGTAACGCAATAAAAAAACGCAGTTATTAAACATAGTAAGGCTACTTAAAAACTAATAAGTGGAGATAGTTAATACTCCTGCCTAGAAGGGAACTAGGTAAGTAACCTTTCTAAGTAGGCCTTAGTATAGTATAATTATACTATTTAGCACTAAAGTAACTAATAAACTTCTAGCCTAACCTAGTAAGTAATAGCCTAACCTACTTTAGCATAGTGTAATAATACTAACTAGTACTAAAGTAACTAATAAACTTCTAGTCTAATCTAGTAAGTAATAGCCTAACATACCTTAGCGTAGTATAATAATACTACCTAGCACTAAAGTAACTAATATACTTCTAGCCTAACCTAGTAAGCTAAAACTTCTACTAATTTAACTGCCTATAAGTAGTGTTTTAAGAAAGGAGTAGATATTATATTACTATCTATAGCTAAAGAAATTTAATCTTAGTATAATATAAGGGTAGTATATATCCTTATAGGGCAAATCTCTTAGAAATAGCTAGTATAGTTAAAAAAGATAACTAAATTAAAACTATATTAAGATAGGGGATAAGGAAGGGACCTAGGGGCCCCTTATTTATATAGTAGGCAGTATAGAGTATAGGCCTACACTAACTATACACTACTACTAACTAGCAAAGGCGCCTTTTATAAAATAAAAGGCGCTATTAGGGTGTAAAAGGAAAGGTAATAGTAAATAACTAGTAGGGAGGCAGGCACGAACTGTTACAACGATAATATTAAAATCAGGGATATCTATTACCTCGCTCCTATTGTGGGAGTTTGAAGCATCATGTTCTTCCTCAGACGTGGCGACCAGCAGGTTAGTTGGTGAGCCTCAGTCTAGACCATGCGTTCCCGATGCGATTTTTCAAGAGCTCGACATCAGCACAGGATACTACGTTTGAGTGGCAGAACGGCAAGTTCTGACTACCTTACTCAAGGCGGCCAGCTCAGTATGATCGTGTTCGATTTTTCATCAATGACATCCACCACAGAGGGGAGTTTCCGTGATTTTAGCCCCAGCATTAATGGAAATGGGAATCGGAATTTCTAATCTGGAATTTTGACAGCTTGGCGCACGTATTTTACTCTCCAAATAGCCTGCAGCGATTCCTTATTCGCTTGCGAAAGGCCGTGATGAGATTGGTGCAAACATGATTCCGAGCTAGTCTTCTTCGAGCTAGTAGCCCGCCGTCGGAGAAATGCAGACGGATGAGATGTCGTTCGTCTCCGTCGCCCTCCCCATCAAAATAGAATAGACATCTTTCCACAATTCTTCCCCCCGCAATTCTGGGCGCGTCGGTCGCTACTCGCCCGACATGCATGATAATGGTCGTCGTTTGCGTAATTTTCCCGATAGTGGGCGGCTAGGATAACCCCCACCAATTTGATCTCTCCACCCTTCTTGGAACCCCGGTTCATTAAAGAGGCCGGGGACGATAAAATGGCGCTCGCAGCTCTTCAACTTGCGTCTCGACTCTCGTGTGATTGTGAAGATGCGGCTGCTTCGCGGAATTACGTGGGCATCCTCGCTGGCCCTCTTAGATCTTCCATTCCTGTTTACGGGTGTACAGGCGCAGTCTGGCCAGCCGAGTCAATACCCGCTTCATGACAATGGCTTGAATAAGGTCGTTCAATGGGACCATTACAGCTTCAAGGTTAACGGCCAGCGTCTGTTCATCTTTTCTGGGGAGATTCATTACTGGAGAATACCTGTCCCCGAGGTTTGGGATGATCTACTAGAGAAAATCAAAGCGGCCGGCTTCACTGCATGTGAGTTTCTTAATCTCGTTTAATACCACGTCTTAACATCGACCATAGTTGCGTTCTACGGTAACTGGGGCTGGCACACTCCTACAAACCGAACTTTGGACTTCGAAACTGGCGCTCATAATTTCGAACGGCTTCTCGAGACTGCGAAACGTATCGGTCTGTACGTTATCGTGCGGCCGGGGCCATATGTCAACGCGGAGGCGAATGCGGGAGGCTTCCCACTATGGCTGACGACTGGAGCATACGGCACTCTACGCAATGATGACGCGCGTTACACGAACGCTTGGAAACCGTACCATTCCAGGTTCTCGGAAATCACGAGCAAACATCTCGTGACGAACGGAGGTAACGCGATCATATACCAAGTCGAAAACGAATACGGTGAACAATGGAGCAACCGGGCCACAAAGACTCCAAATGCCGGGGCCGGTCGATACATGCAAGCAATGGAGGACAATGCTCGAGAGCACGGAATTGACGTACCGTTGATTCATAACGACCCAAATATGAACACCAAGAGCTGGTCGGAAGATTATGCCCCAAATGCTATTGGAAATGTTGATGTTGCAGGCCTTGACAGCTACCCGTCCTGCTGGAGCTGCAACCTAGACGAATGCACAGGTACCAACGGCGAATATGTTCCATACCAGGTGATTAACTACTACGATTACTTTAACGAGTTCACCCCAACACAGCCGAACTTCTTTCCAGAATTCCAAGGAGGATCGTATAACCCCTGGGGCGGCCCAGAGGGCGGTTGTCCTGCAGATATTGGGGCGGATTTTGCTAACTTGTAAGCTCCTAGGCGAAAATAACGTAACTGACTGACGGATTGCAGATTTTACCGCAACCTCATTTCCCAACGCGTCACAGCAATATCGCTGTACATGATGTACGGTGGAACGAATTGGGGAGCACTCGCCTGCCCAGTTGTTGCAACCAGTTACGACTACTCTAGTCCAATCAGTGAGACTCGGCGCATCGACACCAAGTACTATGAGACAAAGAACCTCGCTCTATTCACCCGGATTGCTAAGGATCTCACCGTGACCAACCGGCTGGGGAACGGCATCGGTTATTCTACGAATGCAGCAATCACCACGAGTGAGCTTCGAAATCCGGAGACGAACGCAGCTTTTTACGTCACTGTTCATGCTGCATCATATTCAGCCACGCGCGAGTCGTTTAAACTTCGTGTGAGCACATCGATTGGCAACCTGACGATACCGCGACATGCAGACTCCATCGTGCTAAATGGCCACCAGTCAAAAGTCTTAGTTACAGATTTTATCATTGGAAACAATAGCTTGACATACTCGACAGCAGAAGTCCTCACGTATGCTATCATTGACTCGGAACCCGTGGTAGTACTCTGGACCCCAGCAGGAGAATCAGCAGAGTTCCATGTCAAGGGGGCGCGGAAAGGCTCGGTACAGGCTGCAACTGGTTCGAACGCCGCTTTCCACGCAGACCAGCACGGTGTTACTACTAGTGTTCAATCTGTGTCTGGTTTGAGTGTATTTCAATTTGACAACAGCGTCAAAGTCGTACTTGCCGACAGGTATATGGCGTACTTGTTTTGGGCGCCTAACCTTTCCAATGATCCACTAGGCCCGGTCGACCAATCTGGTAAGTCGCCGTCTATTTCCAATATATATATTCATATCTAATTGTACAAAAGTGCTTGTCCAAGGCCCATATCTTGTTCGTAGCGCAGCTCAAGAGGGAGAAACCTTGGCACTGAATGGCGACGCGTCGAACACGACCGAAATTGAGGTTTTCACATCGAAAACTATAACGTCACTCACTTGGAACGGAAAGAAAGTGCCAGTTTCCAAAACACCGTACGGGAGTCTCAAAGGGAGCATTGCGGGTCCTAATATTAACATTGCAGTTCCGTCCCTAGATTCATGGAAAGTTCACGACGGACTCCCCGAGAGGTTCCTAACCTACAATGACTCCGGCCCCGCATGGGTCGAGGCCAATCACCAAACGACCCCGAATCCGAAAAAGCCGGCAACTCTTCCAGTTCTCTACGTTGATGATTATGGCTTCCACAACAGCTTCCACCTCTTCCGCGGCTACTTTGAAGGATCTGCTACCGGCGTCAATCTCACTTTGCAAGGGGGCATGGCTTTCGGATTCAGCGCATGGCTGAACGGTAACTTCGTTGGCTCCTACCTGGGAAACTCTACAGTGGGTAAAGGAAGCCTCATGATCCCCTTCACCAACGCAACGATGAACAGAAACTCCACAAACGTCCTGATCGTTGCGCAAGATAACACCGGTCACGAACTCCGCGCAGCTGCAACTGACCCCCGCGGCATCCTGGGTGCGGCCCTTGCAGGCGGTGCTTCATTCACGAAGTGGAAGATTACGGGCGAGGTAAATGGCGAAAGACAACTGATTGACCCCGTCCGTGGACCCCTGAGCGAAGGCGGTCTCATAGCTGAGCGCCTCGGCTGGCACCTCCCCAACTTTGACGATGGCACTTGGAACTCCAGCTCCCCATCCACAGGTTTCTCCGGTGCAGGTATCCAGTTCTACCGCACCATTGTCTCTCTCGATGTTCCAAAAGGTGTAGATGCAGCGTTCTCGTTCGTGTTCGACGTCCCTGCATCACAGAACATCCGCGTGCAGCTCTTCGTTAATGGATACCAGTATGCGCGATTCAATCCATCTGTTGGAAAAGAGAGGCGCTTTCCGGTTCCACCGGGTGTGCTTAATTATGCGGGGGATAATACGATTGGATTGAGTGTGTGGGCACAGACAGAAGAGGGAGCGAAGGTCGATATTAGGCTAGAGGAGGACTATGCTATTGAAAGTAGTTGGAGCTCGAGGTTTGACTCGGAGTATCTGAGGCCAGGGTGGACGGAGGAGAGGTTGAAATTTGCGTAGTTGCTCTTGGAAGGGTACGCCTCGTCATCGTCGTTCTTGTTGGGCAGATAGAAGCACGCCTCATGTTACTGCCCCATATCAAACAAAACTTGTGTATAAAAATGATCTTCATTTCATTAAACGGCTGAGGTACTAAAGCCATCGGCCCTATGTTCCGTCGCAGAGGCCAGCGCCTGTTTGCGCGAGGGTCTCAGTGGATCAAGGAGCGGCTTCTCCGCAACACCCCCATGGTCCAGACTTCACCCCAGGTTATCAACTAAGGTACAGTGGTCTTGAGTCGGGCAGTCCAGCACACAATAATATTACTAGGTAGCCATGTCGTTGGACCCATTTCAAGGAACCGATCCTGTAAATCCTGATTCTCCACCACGGATCAATATTAGTATTTTTTTACTACGGCCGGTTAACGTCCCTCTCGATGAGAATAGCCAAATAAATAATAACGATGTCGCGCATGTTTTGAATAGTGCCGCCCTTCTGGTCTGTGGTAGCGGTACTATAAACAGTCTCGTATCTACATAGTCGTGTGGCGGGGTCGTTCAAGTGATTCTTATAGCTTACCAAGGACCAGGCCATCAAGACGACGTTGCAAACGGAATGTCTGGAAACAGAGGGCCGTTGCTCGGATGTTTTCTACTCTTACTTGTGCACCAGGCTAGGATTTTGGTCAATCCTATTTGTGCACAACAGCTCGTCGGCGGACAATGCGGTTTGACAACTCTCCAAGTTCGCTCACCCCCCTCTCTCACCCTATCTCTCACCCTATCACCTCAAGGTCTGCAACCTTGGTAGCAAAGTGATGTCTTATGTAGATCATGCCACCTGGAATAGTCAGCTGCTGCCCTGGTGGTGGATGCAGCATTTGAGCATCCAAAGAGCCTGCTCTTTAGGATATCTGTATATATGTTAACCCTACTAATAATTATCCAAAAGAAGACTTCGCGCACTCTTAGTAAATAGTATAACACTATTATAGAAAGCTATAGGGGTGCTAGAAAAACGCTTTAAAATAAGGTAAAGTAGTAAAATAAGTTTAGCTATTTAGGGAGAGTATATATAAATTAGCTAGCCCTTTATAGAGTTAATTATAAGCTGTACTTTAATCTATAGTCTATAGGTACTAAAATTAATAATAATATAATATAACGTAATAGTTGCCTACATTACTAAAATTAACAAAGATAATATAATACGTAGTTACCTGCGTAGTATAAAATCTATAACTAGATTTAGTATTTATCTATTTACTATATAATATACTTAATTATTATATAAAGCCTTAAGGTTATAATTTAGTATAGCTATTCCTTAACCTAATAACGTGCTTTTTATAGAATAGATAGTTATACGTCTATATATATATAATAAGTAAGATAATAATAATAATAAGATATATAATAATATAAAGTATAATCTAGACGCTAATAATAAATCTATATAGAATAGGTATTATAAAAATTAGACACTTACTATTTTTATAAAATAAATAGTAGTATAGTATCAGTTATATTATAAATAAATTACTATAGCTAGTTTATTTTATTACGTTAAATAATACCTAAGTGCTCTAAAAACTATTAATTTTAACTTATAGCTCTCTCTTTATTAGTTTAGCTATCTAGTGCTTAGCTATATTAGTAATAGGTATTATTAAAATACTTTTAAGAAGTAAAAGATAAGATATAGTTAAATTTAAAAGTAAAAAGTTAAGTATATTATATATTATTAAATTATCTACCTAGGGATAGAACGACAAAGGCTTTCATCCCAAATAACATAATAAAAAAAGCAGAGCCCCCTGCTTAGTAATTAAAAAGAGCGTAAAAAGGTGCTTACAAAAAAGCGCGTTCGAACTCGCTAAGCGAGTCTTAGCGCGAAGGCTCTTATAAGTAAAAAGCATATTATAAACTACCTATAGTTTTACTAGTATAAAGAAATATATAATAAATAGTTACTAAAGGTATAGAGTATACATAGATACGTAATAGTCCTATAGAATTTCTATAAAAGATAAGTAGAGTAAGGCTAGAGAAGTATACTAAAGGTTAATAAGTTATTAATAGCAAAGAATAGTATAGTGCTATTTAGTATTAGGAGTAAAAGTATATATATAATTTATTATATATTATAGTAGTAGTGGGCGCGCTAAGCTCGCTTATAACGCGCTAATCCCTTTTTATTAACACTACCTTAAAACGCTTTTCTATATTAATAATAGTAGAAGGTATAACTGCTATTATTGTAATAATTTTATTAGAAACCTCTTAGTCGTAAAAAAACCATAGTAGTAGTAGTAGTAACGTGTATATATAGTAGGTTATTTATTATTTAGTAATATAGTAAAAAATTAAAAGGTAAAGTTAATTATTTAGTAAAGTAATACGTAGGTAAGTAAGTTAAAGTATTAGTATTATAAGTTATTACCTTAAAAGCTAGGAGTAGAAATATTAGTAAAACTTTAATACGCTTTAGGTTCTAGAGTTTCGTATATATATAATATAATATAATATTATAAAATATTATATAGGCGCTAGTAACGTACTAAAAAATGTAGTAATTAAACGCAGTAGTGCTACTTAAGAACTAAATAGGTAGAGACTATTTATAACTCTTACCTAGAGAAGTACTAAGAATTATATATAAATAAAAACTATAAAGACTAGTGTACTTATTAATTCTACTAATACTTATAATAATATAATAGCTAATATATTAATTAATATTACTAACATATTCTATTAGTAGCCCGAATAGATTAGTCCGCCAGATAGTTTTTGCCAAGACTACAACACTTCACTATAAATCATAATGTCTTAATAACACGACGCGTTATTATCTAATCAAGAAGGCAGAATTAAGCTTGCCCTTTACGCCTATTAGAATAAGCAAATTTTAAGCCTATAATACGCTGCTACAGTATATAATATCCCAAAGTCTATACTAAGCGATTATATTAATAGAATTACCGCCTAAGCAGATATATAATTAGGGATGGCAAAGCTTACTATAACTAAAGAGTAGTCACTTATATAGTATATCCTTGACCTAGATTCGTAAGGATTTGCACTCTAGCTAGGTAAGGTGGAAAATATAGCTAACAAACTGCTGGCTGCGCGGCACAGAGACCCTATAGGATAATACTAGGCTTAGCGCTTTGTAAAGCGTATACCTAAGCTTAAAATAGCTTTTAATTAAGCAAAGGACTAATAGAGGATATAACAGAAAGACCTAGAGGTTATAAACGTGTAGTTTTAGCTAGTAGAGGACACAAAAGCCAAGAATAGAGTGTAGGATAAAGACATCTATAACTTTAATAAGATAGGCTTCTAGATAGGAGTTATTGGCTTAATAAAGGTTGTAACTGGTTTAGAAAGACGTTCTTAATCTACGCTTGTTTAGCTGGGCAACTATAAGTGGGTTATAGTGATTTAGAGTATTTGCGCTACTAAGTATACTACTCTGCCCTTTATTATCTATAAAGGACGAGTCTATATCTTAGTGTAGTATAAGGAGACTAGTATCCCTCGCAATTAGAAGCTCTTAGTCTCTAAGACTAGCTAGACTAACAGCGAGCTTAGAGTTCCGTAGTTAAAGTACTTTAATACGTATATAAGGCCGCGCATAGTAGGGTTATAGAGGTTACTTATTCTAGACAGCTCTAAAAGCCACCACTCCTAGGATTTTAAGGATTATTGCCTAGAACAGAAGATTCTAACACTCTGTATGCCAGCGCACTTATTTTTTATCCTCTAGTCGCTTAATATGGTCTGTTTTGCGCCACTAAAGCTAAAGTACTTCTAGCATGTGCAGGACTTAGCGCGCTAACGCGTCTTTTATATTAACAAAGAGGGCTTTCTACTAGCCTTTTATAACGCGTTTTTTAATATGTTTACACTAGAAAACTATAAGAAAGCCTTTAAGGCCTCTAGGCTTATTCCTTTAGATGTGTTAGTAGTAGTAGATCGCCTTAATGTGCGTATTTACACTCCACCTTAGGGTACCCTACTAGATACACTATAGCAAGCTAGGACCCTAAGTAATACCCTTAAGTTTGGATTCTAGTTAAAGCTCGTACGCAACTCTTTTATTCGGTCTCTACCTAATACTAAATCGAGCTACTTACAGCTTATAAAAGGTGCTAAACTCATGCTCTACTATAGTGTACTTTAAGAGACCCATATTAAGGAACTTAAGGAGCAAATTAAGGTTCTAACAAAGCGACAAACGCGTAAAAGAAAGCGCACTTAGAAAGGTGGAACGCTAGGCTTTGCTTAGGGAGCAGATTTAGGAGTAGAAAGCCCTTCTATTAGGGTAAAGTTGTCGAAAAGGGCGCGAGGTAGTGGTGAGGGAGAGGTAGGTCCCTTAATACAACGTCGCTGTAGGAGGTGCGAAGAGCCTAGGCACAACGCAAGAACCTGTTAGATAGATAAAGAAATAGAGAAGGAGTTAGATGTTACTATTTGCAGCTTATTTTTAGATAGTGTTAATAGTAAATTAGAGTGATTTTATTATAGGTTACTATAAGGCTAAAAATAACGATTTAACTTTATGTTGTAATAGTACGCACTTAGTGACTAAAAATTAAATAAAGTACTACTTAAGATATAGTATACTTCACTGCGAATTATAATAAGTATACTATATATTGCCTACGTATAGTATAGTAGATAATATATTGTATATTATAGAGAGTCTTGTTGTAAGTTCGTACTGCTAAGAAAGACTCCTTAGCTTTATGCGGCTACTGCAGCCGCGTAAAGAGGCTATATAATATAAAAAGTAGATTAAATAGTAACTTAGTATATTATAAGTTATAGTAGGTTATTATAAGTTACTATAAAGTAACGTTAGTAGTGTTCTATAATAAGTTATAAGGGACCTCGAAGTTGCCAAGAAAAACTATCCGGCGGACTAATCTGTCCGGGCTACTAATAAAATATGTTAAGTTATTATAAAGTATATATACTTATAAACTCTTATTATATAATTCTAAACTGGCTACTTAACTAACTACAATATTATATAATTAATAATACTGCCGTTAACAATACTACCGTAAAGAAAGTTAATAATAAAATTATTATTATTTTATGTATATTTTGTTACTACTACTATGTGCTAGGTACTAGGTTTTAGTGCCTTCTATTTTACTCCTCTCTATATATAGTGCGGACTCGATCTTAGTTAGAATCTCCACACAACGAAGATGTTTAATATAATTAATAATTTCTTTAATAATATTTTTTACTATAATAGTAACAAACTTAACAATTTTATTAACTCTTTTGTATAGTAAATCTTTCTATGTAACTAGTAAGCTATACACTACCTTTAGAATCTTACTATTACTATCTATCTTTTTATATATTTATTACTACTATTTATAATTACTTTTATTACTTATAGTTCTTATCTTAATAGCACTCTAGATAATTACTACTATCTTAATAAGTTTTTTACACTACTACTACGCTTTTATACTTTTATACTCTTTAAAAAACTACTACTTTATATCTAGTAGTTACTTTATATTATAACTTTACTAGTTTTAATTTTTAAGCTATTTTAATAAAGTTTTTATATTATCTTAACATTATAGTATAAAGACCTAACTTAATTCTTCATTATTTAGAAACTAGAGAAGTGCTTTATACTTTAAAATCTAAAGTTATAAAGCTAGCTAATAAAGCTTAAATAGCTACGTTTAGGTATTAGTAAAAATACTCAAATTAAAAGGCTCTTTTAATAACTCTACTTACTATATAAAATTACTTAATTTCTTAAAATAATTTTAACTTTGCCTAGCTAATTCTTTATATACTTCTAGAACTTTACTATAATTATATTAGAAAGGAAATACTATAAACTTTTAGTATATAGAATAACACTATAAGGAAAAGCTATAAGTGTACTAAAAACGTATTAAGAAAGGTAAAACAGCGTAGAAATAGATTAGGCTAAAAACTATTTATTATAACTATTTATTAGCACATGCAAATTAGCCCTTTATACTAAGGATAGTTAATAATATAATATATAGTTGCCTGTGCACACACAATATAAAATCTATAATTAGATATAGTTTACGTGTTTATTTATCTATTATATAATCTATTTTATTATTGCGTAAGACCTTAAAGTTACTATATTTATTCTTTACTCTAAAAACACTATTACTACTAGATATATTATATTACACCCCTACCGAAAAGATATAAATAATAATATAACTAGGTATAATATAGCTAGGTATAATAGCTAGACGCTAGTTAATATTAAAAACTATATAATATTTTCTAAGTATCTATATATTAAGTAAATAGCTACTATAAAGTTAAATTACTATGTTAAGAACAATACGCATATTTTTAAGTAAGAGTTTAGAATTAAAGATAAAATAAGCCTCATAATATAAATTACTTTATACTAGTTTAAGTATAAAATGCTTATAACTCTTAATAAAAACTAAAATATAGTTATTTTTATAAAGTAAAAGTTTAGGCTAGCAACTATATACTGCTATATGGCTTATAGAAGTAATTACTACTTAATACTAGATCTTTAATTAATAGCTACTTACTTTAAAGATAATAGTTATATATAATAGATACTAGAAGTATAAAAGATATATAAGTACGTAATTATACTACAAGAAATTTTAAAAAAAAAGCTAGAGTAGTATTAAAGTACTATTTAGTATTAGAAGTAAAGAGTACGCGTATAATTTATTATATATTATAGTAATAGTAAAATATATATTTAAAGATTCTAAGTAGTTAATTATTACATAATAAAGTAGTAAATAAAGGTTTATTATCTAGTAATATAGCAAAAGGTTAAAAAGTAAGTGTTAAGTATCTAGTAATATAGTAGGTAGATAGGTAGAGTGTTGCTATGATAGATTATTTTAAAAGCTAGGGAGATGTTAGAAAAACTTTAATATACCCTAGTTCTTAGGCTTAGTATATATATAATATTATATAGGCGCTGTAACGCAATAAAAAAACGTAGTAATTAAATATAGTAGGACTACTTAAAAATAAATAAGTAGAGGCAGTTTATATTCTTGCCTAGGAGGGCTATAATTATATTACTCTAGATAGAAGTAATATACGTAGGGCGTTAGAAGAGTATTATATTACTAAATATAATAGATAAGAGCTAAATTTAAAAAATAGTAGTAGTAATTATGTGTTAATAACTGAACTACCTAGGAGTAGAATAATAAAGGCTTTTATTTTATATAATATAAGGTGGACTTGCCAAATACTATTTTGAACTATTTTTTTAGTTTGAGGTTAAAGTAGGTTAAGATAGAAGGTTATTATATACTATATATAGTACCTAATTCTAATTAAAGACTAATCTTAAATAGTACCTAATAACGCAATAATAGTTTAAACTTACTTACACCTTATCTACACCTTATAAGCTTCTAACTTATATAAGGCTTACTTACACTATATATAGCACACCTAGTTTATCACTACTACTATTATTAGTTATCCTTACTTGCGCCGCTACGCAGCGTACTTGCTTAGATAAGCCAACTTAATAGTAATAATAGTAATAACAGCTAGGAGAATCTTGCAGATCTATATAATACTCTTACTACCTTATAGCTTGTTAATAAACACCTTATTATCCTCCTTTTATGTCCCCTACTAGATAATTCTACTACTAATATAGAGTAATTGCATCTACTAGAGTAGAAATTTAACCTTATAGTTTTTTGCGAACTAAATAAGCTGCTAACTTAATTAGTATACTAGGACTGCCTTATAGATAGTTAAGTATACTTACCTCTTGCGCTAGATAAGTATTTAGATAGAATAGAACTCTAGCGTAGTTACTTTAATAGCCTCTTTAATAGCAGCAGTGTAAATCTTTAGCGTATACTTTTTAGCGATAATAAGTACTTTGTTAGAAATAATATTAATGCCTAGATAGATAGTAGAGTATAAGTATAGAGAGATACTTGGAGATTTATTAAGGACAACCTTAGTATAGTAATAGAGTAATAAATATATATTTGGTATGTATTACCCTTATCCTACTTATAAGTATAGCAATACGTACTTATTAATACATTAACATGTGTTATTTATAATAATCTAGATAGTGGTTTACAATTTAAAATAGTAAAAAAAGGATAGATAACTATAGCGTGGCTGCGCTAAAGTTTTATCTCTCTCCTAAAGTTCTAAGTAGCCTTTTTATAAAAACTTTGTATATAGGAGCTATGCGCGCCAAGACTACTAAGCTCGCTTAGTAGTTTAAACGCGCTTTTTTGTAATTACTACCTTTTTTACGCTCTTTTTAATTACTAAGCAGTGGGCTCTACTTTTTTTATTATATTATTTAAGATAAAAGCCTTTTTTGTGCTACTCCTAGGTAGTTAATACAACGATACATAAAAAAAATCAGAGCCCTCTGCTTAGTAATGAAAAAAAAGCGTAAAATAGATAATTACAAAAAAAGCGTATTTAAACTACTAAGCAAGCTTAGTAGTTTTAGTATAAGACTCTTCAATATAACGTTTTTATAACAAGGCTATAGTTAGAACTTTAGAAAAGGGATAAAACTTTAGCGTAGTAATACTATAAGCTATTCTTTCTTTACTATTCTATTTATGATAAGTTTATAGTCGGCTTGCTAAACACCTTTTTTAACCTTTTTTTTAGTTTAAGGTTAAAGTAGATTAAGATAGAAGGTTATTATATACTATATATAGTAGCTAATTCTAATTAAAGACTAATCTTAAACACTACCTAATAATATAATAATAGTTTAAACTTACTTGCACTCTATTTATACCTTATAAGCTTCTAACCTATATAAAGTTTACTTATAGTGTATATAGCACACCTAGCTTACTACTACTACTATTATTAGTTATTTGTACTTACGCGCTAAATAAGCTAACTTAATAGTAATAATAGTAATAATAGTTAGGAGGATCTTATAGATCTATGCAACGCTCTTACTACTATATAGATTATTAATAAACATCTTATTATTCTTCTTTTATATTCCCTGCTAGATAATTCTATTACTAATAAGAAGTAATTGCATCTACTAGAGCAGAAATTTAATCTTATAGTCCTTCGCAAACTAGATAAGCTACTAACCTAACTAGTATACTAGGACTACCTTATAGATAGTTAAGTATACTGACCCCTTGCCCTAGAAAAGTATCTAAACAAAATAAAACTTTAGGGTAGTTACTTTAATAGCCTTTTTAATAGTTATAGTGTAAATCTTTAGTGTGTACTTTTTAGTAATAGCAAGTAATTATTTAGAAATAATATTAATGCCTAGATAGTTAGTAGGGCCTAGGCGTAGAGAGATAATAGTAGAAGAATAACTTTAATATAGTAATAGAGTAATAGTATATCTAGTTTATATTATTCTTATGCTACTACTTATAAGGAATGTACCTATTAATATATTAATTTATATTATTTGTAATAATCTAGATAGTAGTTTATGACTTAGAATAGTAAAGAAGAGATAGCTTATAGTATAGCCGCGCTAAAGTTTTATCTCCTCTAAAGTTCTAAGTGGCCTCTTTATAACGATTTTCCTTATAGGAGCTATGCGCGCCAAGACTACTAAGCTCGCTTAGCAGTTTAAACGCGCTTTTTTTTATAATTACCTTTTTTACGCTCTCTTTAATTACTTAGCAGAGGGCTCTGCTTTTTTTTATTATGTTATATAAGATGAAAGCCTTTATCGTGCTACTCCTAGGTAGTTAATTTAACGCTACATATAAATTTACTATTGAGATTAATATAAATAATATAAGTTAATATAATAATAGGTATATAAGTAGAATAAGCATAATATATACTAGAAATATATTCATTACTCCATTACTATATTAAAATTATTTTTAATAAATTTCCTATTACTATCTCTATTTCTCTATGCTTTATTATCTACTTAAGTACTAGAAAGAGAAATATTATAGATCTTTTAGTATACAGTATAATGCTATAAGGAAAAGCTGTAGGTATGCTAAAAACGCATTAAAGAAAGTAAAGTAGTAAGATAGGTTAGGCTAGGGACTATTTATTAGTACGTGCAAATTAGGCCCTTATACTAAAGGTAGTTAATAATATAACGCGTAGTTACCTATACGCATATAATATAAAATCTATAACTAGAAATTAAATGTTTATTTATTTATTATATAATATAATTAATTATTGCGTAAGATTTTAAGGTTGCTATATCTATTCCTTGCCCTAAAGACGTTATTGCCACTAAATATGTGATGTTACGCTTCTATCTAGGAGATATAAATAATAACGCAGCTAGGTATAATAGCTAGACACTACTTAATATTAAAAACTATAGTGGTTTTTTTTTGCGACTAAGGGGTTTCTAATAATAATATTATAATAATAGCAGATATTCCTTCTACTGTTATATATACAGAAAAGCGTTTTAAGGTAGTGTTAATAAAAAGAGTTAAATTAAAAACTATATAGGTATTTATACTAAGAACCTATATAGTAAGTAAATACCTACTATAGAATTAAATTACTATATTAAGGAGAATATAGATCTTAGTAAGTAGAAGTCTAAAATTAAAGGTAGGATAAGCCCTATAATATAAATTGCCCTATACTAATTAAGGTGCAAGGTGCTTACAATTATTAAGAATAAGAACTAAAAGAATATAAATATTTTTATATAGTAAGAGTTTAGGTTAGTAGCTATATATTACTATATAGCTTATAGCAATTACTACCTAATATTAAATCTCTAATTAATAGCTACTTACTTTAAAAATAATAGTTATACTTAGTAGGTGCTAAAGGCGTAGCAGATATACAAATACGCGCTTATACTATAGAACTTCTAGAGATAATAAGTAGAGTAAGGCTAGCAAAGTATTAGGATACTATTTAGTATTAGAGGTAGGCAGCGCGCACGTAATTTATTATATATTATAGTAGTAAAGCAAAGTAGAGATTCTAAGTTATTAATTGTCTAGTAATAGGGCGGCAAAAGGTTAAAAGATAGGTATTAATTATCTAGTAACGCGGTGGTAGGTAAGCAAATTAGAATGTTATTATTATGGGGTTAGTTATCTTAGAAGCCAAGGGGAGACATTAAAAAAACTTTAATGCGCTCTAGACTTAGCACGCACATAATATTATATAGGCGCTAGTAACGTAATAAAAAACACAGTAATTAAACGCAGTGGGGCCACTTAAAAATTAGTAAGTAGAGGCAGTTTATACTCCTGTCCAGAAGGAAATCTACTTAAGTATTAATAACAAATTATCTAACACTAATATACTTATTAATACTAAAGAGTATATACTAAATATTTATAATATTACTATTAAAATAACTATACTAATATTCTATTCTATTTAAATACTTATTTAGTGTAAGGGGTAAGTATACTTAACTATTTATAAAGTAGTTCTAATATACTAGTTAGGTTAGTAGGTTCTTTAGTTTACAAAGAACTATAGGATTAAATTCTTATCTTAGTAGATATAATTACTCCTTATTAGTAATAACATTTAAAGAAGAAGGTAAAAAATAAAAAAGAGGTATTTATTAATAATCTTTAGTATAGTAAAAGTGTTATATAGATCTATAAAATTCTCTTAGCTATTATAGCTATGTTAGCTTATCTAAGTAAGTAGATAGTTAATAATAGTAATAGTAATAATTTAGGTAAACTATATATAGCGTAAGTAAACTTTATATAGATTAGAAGCTTATATAGTATAGGTAAGGTGTAAGTAAGTTTAAAGTTTAAACTATTATTGCGTTATTAAATATTAAGATTAGTTTTTAATTAGAATTAAGTGCTATATATAGTATATATAAACTTCTATCTTAATCTACTTTAATCTTAAACTAGAGAATAGTTAAAAAGGCATTTAGTAAGCTAACTATAGTAAGTATATATTACAATATTAAGGCTCTAACTAGACGCAATTATGTGCCCGTAATTATGTAAGCAGTACTATTTTAGCCCTGCTCCTTTTTTATAAGCGTATATATTGTTTAGCCCTTTAGTATCTTTTTCTATATAGTAAGCTTATCTACTTTACTTACTAAATCTAAAATTCTAGCTTATTTTTCTTTGTTAGTTATAAGTCTAGCGCTTTAATACTATAGGCTAATTCTCCCTACGCGCTTATATATTAGAATTCTAATTTATACACGTTAATTACTTCTTACTAATTATTTCTAATTCTCTTCTATACTTATACCTTACCTATAATTAAAATAACTAACATTGCAATTTCTACTACAAAGGTGCTGCTTACTAATTAAGCAAGCTAGCCTTTTTAGTTTATTTAGCTCTAATTTTATGCTTAGTCTAAAGGGATCTAGCATCTTATTAATCCTAACACTAAAGAGATTCTTAATTAAAATCTAGTCTAACTAACTTTATTATATACTTCTAGAGAAGACAGCGAGTATAAGCGACGCTATATATAATAATTATATTAAAGTTTATAGTATTTAAATTATAGAATATTAAATAGAAGTATAAAACTAATAGATTAATGCAATAAAGATCTAGAATCTTATCTTATAGATTTATACTATAGTGTGCTAAGATCTACTAGTACTAGCTATAATTATAATAAATAATAAAAAGAAGACCTCCCTATAAGCAATTATTAAGATGCTTTAGAAGAGTCTAGCTCTAATAGAAGTAAGTATAAAGAACCTAGTACATACCTAATACTAAGCACACCTTAAAAAGGCTAAGTATAAAAGGTAGATAGGTAAAATATAATATAAAGAGTGGCAGCTTCTTTTTAACAAGGCTAAAAGTTTTAAGCTTTCTAATATAGAAGGCAAGCTTACTATATATAACTTCTTAGACGTGCTAGTAATTAATCTTACTCTAGAATAGGCCTAATTTATAAACTAGTATTTTATGTGGCGTTATTTTATCTACCTAACACCTACAGCTTTCTCTCACAGCATTATACCGTATATAGAACGTGCGCGAAGCATTCTTTATAATAGTATCTACCTAAGGGTAGGACAACAAAGGCTTTTATCTTAAATAATATAATAAAAAAAGCAGAGCCCCCTGCTTAGTAATTTAAAAAGACGTAAAAAGGTAATAAAAAAAGCGCGTTTAAACTGCTAAGCAAGCTTAGTAGTCTTATCGTAAGACTCCTATAAGTAAAATTTTTATAAAGAGGCTACTTAGAACTTTAAGAGAGATACAACTTTAGTGCAGCCACGCTATAAGCTATTTCTTCTTTGCTATCTTAAATTATAAATTACTATCCTAATTATTAAAAATATTATAAGTTATTATATTAATAGGTATATACTATTTCTTATAAGTAGGATAAGAGTAATATATACTAGATACACTATTGCTTTATTATTATATTAAAGTTATTTTTACTAAATCTTCTACTGTCTCTCTACGTCCTACTATCTACTTAGTTAATAGCGGCCTTGCTAATACTAAGGTACTTGCTAACGCTAAAAAGTATACGCTAGAGTTTCGCATAACTATTACTTAGATAATAACTATACTAGAGTTTTGTTTTATCTATAAGATGCTTATCTAGCGGGAGGAGAGATAGGTATACTTAACTATTTATAAAGCTATTCTTATTTACTAATTAGGTTAGTAGCTAGTCGAGTTTACTAAAAATAGAATAATTTTATTTCTACACTAGTAGACACAATTACTTCTTATTAGTAATAGAATTATCTAGTAAGGGACGTAAAAAAGGATAATAAGATATTTATTAATAAGCTACAAAGTGGTAAGAGTGTTATATAGATCTATAAGATTCTCCTAGCTATTATTACTATTATTACTATTAAGTTAGCTTATTTAAGCAAGTATACCGCGTAGCAGCTCGAGCGCAGATACCTAATAATAGTAGTAGTAATAAGCTAGGTGTGCTATATACGCTATAAGTAAATCTTGTATAGCTTAGGAGCTTATATATCTAGTAGTAATAGTATTTTTAAAGTAAGAAATAGATACAGGAACTAACCTTAAAGTCTTAACTAGTAATTAAGTGTTTATAAGAATAGAAAGATACTATAAATAGGCGATATTTATTTAGTTGCACATTTTATACTACGCATATAGTAGGTATATATTATATTATTATTAGCTTTAGTATCTAATATATCTTATAATTAACTAACTTATTATTAGTATAAGAGGCTAATTTGTACGTGCTAACAAATATTTCTACCTAGCCTAACCTATTATACTACTTTACCTTTTTTAATACGTTTTTAGCACACCTATAGCTTTCTATTATAGTGTTATGCTATACACTAAAAGGTCTGCGATATTTCTCTTTCTATAATATATAATAGTAGAAGGGCTTATCTAAGTAAGCTATACTTATAGTTGCTATAATAACTAGATTTGCTTATTAGTAAGCTACTCTTATAACTACTATAGTAGTTATTATATATAAAACTTAGTAAGCTTATAACTTATTATTATAGAAAGCTATATTACTTAGAAGTAAGTTATTCTTCTAAAAGCCTACTTATTATTATAGTGCTAGGGGGCTAACACTCTAACACGTAACCTACTCACTACTATAAATACGGTAATAGCTATTCTTTATTTTCTACTATACTTATAATTAATAAGTAACCTATAGGTAAGTATTATTATTACTATTAGTTATACTAGTAATACTCTAGAGAAGGTATCTATACTTCTAATATATATAGTACTTAAGAATATAAAAAAGCTTACCTACTATATTAGTTAATAACTATGGTATAGCAATGTGGCCTTACCTATAATTTTGTATGTGGTTTTCTTTTAGTTGGAGTAGGCGCGCCAAGCGCGCCAAGCTCGCTTGTAACGCGCTAACCTCTTTTTATTAATACCTTAAAACGCTTTTCTGTGTATATAATAGTAGGAGAAATATCTGCTATTATTGTAATATTTTTATTAGAAACCCCTTAGTCGCAAAAAAAAAAAACGCATATTAGTTAATAGGTATTAATATTAATAATGCCTTAAAACTACACTATCAATAGTTAAGCGACAAAATTATCGTTATTTTGTGTATATTTTATTACTACCACTGTGTGCTAGGTACTAGATTTTAGTGCCTCCTCCTTTACTCCTCTCTGTGTATAGTGCGAATTCGACCTTGGTTAGAATCTTAACACAAAAAAGATCTTTAATAAATAGTTAAGCTATAGCTTAATAAGTACTATAGTAGTTCGTGCCTACCTTCCTACTAGTTATTTACTATTATCTTTCCTTTCACACCCTAATAGCGCCTTTTACCTTATAGAAGACGCCTTTCCTAGTTATTGTTAGCGTGTAGTTAGTGTAGACATATGCTCTACACCGCCTACTATATAAGTAAGGGCCCCCTAGGTTCCTTTCTTATTCTCTATCTTAGTATTAAAGATCTTTGTTATGTAGAGATTCTAACTAAGGTTAAGTTCGCACTATACATAGAGAGAAGTAAAATAGGAGGCACTAAAACCTAGTACCTAGCATATAGTAGTAGTAATAAATTATACACAAAATAATAATAATTTATTATTAACTTTCTTTATAGTAGTATTATTAATAGTAGTTAATAGATAGTCTGCCATCTAGTATAACTAAGTTATATATTATCTCTTAAATCTCCTATGTTAGTATAGTTTTAATTTAGTTATTTTTTTAACTATACTAGCTATCCCTAAGAAGTTTACTCTATAAGACTATGTACTACCCTTATATTATAGTATAATTAAAAAAATTATCTATAAATAGTAATATAATATTAACTTCTTTCTTAAGACGCTGCCTATAAGTAGTTAAATTAGTAGAAGTTAAGTAGTTAAATTAGTAGAAGTTTTACTTTATTAGTTACTAGAAAGGATTCTTAGCGCTAGGAAGGTTATATTTTACTACCTTAAGGTCTATTAAAAGAGGCCACTTCTAAGTCCCTCCTCTGCTTATTATATACGAATAGGAACTTTATTAGTTACTAAAAGAAATTCCTAGTACTAGGGAGTTTATATTTTACTACCCTAAGGTCTATTAAAAGAGGCTACTTCTAGGTCCCTCCTCTACTTAACGTATAAGGGTAGAAACTTTGTTAGTTACTAGTTATACTAGATAGTTATTATACTACGCTAAGGTTTATTAAAAGAAGCTACTTCTAAGTCTCTTCTCTACTTAACGTATAAGAGTAAGAACTTTATTAGTTACTAGTTGTGCTAAATAGTTGTTCTACTATGCTAAGGTCTATTAAGAGAGGCTACCCTAAAAGTCCTAATATTCTAAGAATAAATAATATATAATAATTAATAAATAGTAACTACTACGCTACACCCTATAAAGCTATCTTGCCTAATAACTACCTTTTAGCGTAATTATAGTAAGGCCATAAGGTATAGAGCTAGGAGAATTAAAGTTAGGCTATAGAGGTAATATAGAGGTTAAAGTTTTATATATTTTATCTTACGCTTTATTTTTTACTTAATCTTTTCTTAGCTTAGACTATACGCTACCTTGCACGCTATATAAGACCTGCCACTCTAGGTTTATTTACTATACCCTCTTTACAACTCTATTTTACTTAACCTTACTACTACCTACACTATAGCTAGCCGTCGCTAGTCTGTCTAGGAAATCCCTCTAGCCCCTAAAGCGTTTCCTGAGTCCTTTTAATATAATAATAACTTTGCAATAAAAAATATAGTAGGGGATATATATATATATTCTACTAATAATAGTTTATATAATATTTGCAATAGGATTCCCCTACTTAACTTTACTAGTTATCTATTATTTGTTAGGTATAGAAAGTAGCCTATAGCTACTCGTAAGATAACTAGTTGCTTTATCCCTAGTTTTATAAAAAAGAAGAGTATTGTTAAGCTACTAAGGAAGATCTACCCCTATAGAATTTCTTATAATAGTTTAGAGCATAATAAATATATTGCTACACTTAAAATAAATAGGCTAAGTATTAAGTTTTCTCTCGTAGACTTTAAGTAGCTTACGCACTAAGGTAAAGCTAAACTTAAAGCTACTAAGAAGTATAGTATATTTTTAGAAAAATTTAAATTAGACTTATTACTTATGCACAGCTTAGAAATTAAATAATTACTTGCTACCTATTAGCTTTAGGCTTAATATTGCTTTTTTAAGGCCTACTCTTAAAGGAGTCGCTAGATTTACTAGCTAGGGCTACTATAAAGTCTAAAATAACTCTAAATAGGAAGGTATTATTTAGGCTTTATGTGAGCGCGCTAATATATTTAACTAAGCTTTTACTATACTTAAGATATAAACACCTTATACTATAATATATATAATAAAGGAAAAATTCTAATTCTAGTCTAATAGTGCTAATTACGTAGCTATTAAAGAAGACTTATTTATCCTTAATAAAGCTCTCTTTTTAATTAAAGGTAATTCTAATTTACTATACTATATTTAAGTCCCTTTAAAAGCCCCTAGCCTAGAAATACCTAATCTACTATATAGTTTACGCTACTCTTATATAGCTAAGTAGAGCTTATTCTACCTAGTTGCGTTCTAATATACGTCCTACCTAGTGCTTTAGCAAGCGCCTTAATATCTGCCCTAGCTTATAGTACCTACTCTACACCTAGATAAAACCCTTTACTACTTTTTAGTTCCTAAATATATATAAAATAAGCTTACTAATAGCAATTAGATAGATACAACTTAGAATAGATATACTTTTACTGTCCCCTCTAGTATATTTAAGCTAGAACGCTTTATAAAGCTACCTAATATTAATAAGTATTATAAAAAGATTAAGTTAGCCCTAGTATTAAAGATTAGCTAGAGGATAAATATAATAAACTCTAGATTATTATAAACTACTACTAAGACAATTATTATATAGAAAATTAAGATAACCTTAAAGAAGCTATATTTAGCCACTTTAAAGGCGCTATAAATATTATAGCTAATACGCTATTAAGGAAATAGAATAAGCTAAAGTTAAAATAAAAAAGAATTAAGAGGCTTAAATCTAGTTTTTTCTTCTTTAACTACTAAATACTACTAAAGTAGCCCTTATAGCTGTTATAATTATAGAATAGAAGAAAGAAAAAAATTAATATAAGCCCTAAAGGAGCCTATTCTTATATACTTATTAATTGCCTACTATATACTAATTAAACACATAAGGTGCTTAAATTACTCTAAGAAGCTACCTATTTAGAATTACTAGGTTTTGCCCTTACCTTTTCTAAATTGCTTTTTTATAAAGACCGCCTAGTAGTTCTCTTTATAGAGTTTCTCTAGACGCATCTAATTTAAATAATATATACTTATTAAGTTCTCTCCTAGGGCCAATCCGTAATATTACGTAATTCTAGGCTAGCTGTTTAACTTACCACTGTGTTACGTAATTAATAATTTCTTTAATAATATTTTTGCTGTAATAATAATAATTATAATAATTATAATAGTAACTAACCTAACTATTTTATCTAACTCTCTCTCTATAGTAGATCTCCCTCGCAACTAGTAAGCTATATACTACTACCTAGGACCTCGCCACTACCACCTATCTCCCCTATACTTCTACTGCCGCTGCTTACTCTTACCCTTATTACTTATAGTCCCCTACCTTAATAGTAGCCTAGATAATTACTACTACCTTAATAAGCTTCTTACGCTACTACTACGCTTCTAGTGTCTTATATATTATAATTAACTCTTTCTTTCTTTTACTTTAGTTATTACTCCTATAGTTCCTATTACCTTTATTTTTAGTTATATTTTTAAACTTCTATAATATAATCTTTATATTATGCTATTATTGCGTTATAAAGGCTGCGTTATTACTAATATTTAGGTACTAAAGGAGTGCCTTACACTCTAGAATTTAGAGGCATAAAGTGCGGCGGATTAGCCTAAAGATATTACTAATAGGGTACTTAGAGATAAGCTCTAGAGACCCTTCTAATAATCCTTTTAGTTATATAAGATTACTGAATTTCTAAAGATTATTCTTAACTTTGCCTAGCTAGTTATCCATACCCTAACTAAATTTAATAATAGCTATATTGCTATAAGTATAAAGTTTAGACATAATATTAGATGACTAGAAAGTTATTACGTTGCTAGAATAATAAATAAAGAAATAAAAATTTAGTATTCTAGGCATCCCTAATATTGTAAGAGTAGGCAGACTTTATACGCTATGTGTATAGTAAACTATAGTTACGCTACTACTAGACTGTAAGCATAATAACTAAACTATGGTTAAGCGTCCTATTACTTACACTACATCTATAGTTACAACTCTACAGTCTACTATAGCTCTCTAATAGTCTACTAGTTAAGAGATAATATATAACTTAGTTATACTAGATAGTAGACTATCTATTAACTACTATTATTAATACTGCTATAAAGAAAGTTATTAATAAATTATTATTATTCTGTGTATATTTTATTACTACTACTATATACTAGGCACTAGGTTTTAGTGCCTCTTCTTTTACTCCTCTCTATGTATAGTGCGAACTCAACCTTAGTTAGAATCTCTACACAATAAAGATCTTTAATATACTTATTAGGTTACTATTTATCTAAGCTTATAAAAAACTCTCTAGCTTTTACGCTAGTTATATTACTAAGAGGATATAAAGGCTAATATTAATAGGTATATCTCTAATTATAAAGACTACTGGTAGAGTAAGCCCCTCCTAAATAAAAAGCTAGGCTTATTACACCTACTTCCTATCCCTAATGATATCTAGTAAGATATTTTAATTAATTTTAAATCATTCCCTAAAGATAAAAAATAGTACAACAACGCAATAGTATTTTATTACTACCTATTTAAGCGTGCCTTTTCTATGCCCTACTATAAGATAGCTACTACTTAATAAGCTACTAATCTCTACTATTAGTATATATTTTAAGTCTTTAGCCCCCTTAATTAATTATCTTTAACTGCAGCCCCTAGTTTATTTCTACTTTCTTAGCTACTTTATATTAGCTTATAGATATTAAGTAACTTTTCTTTATATTATAGTATCTATAAACTAATAGCTAAACTAAAATTATAAGTTCGTATCTTAACTAGCGTCTGCATTTATTTATTAACTTTTATTAAGACAACTAGTTAAATTTGCTATCTAGTATAGACTAGGCCTAAGTAATACTTCCTTATAATAGCACTAGAGTTCTACCTTTTCAGATTAAGTTTAGGTATTAGCTATACTTTTACTAGGACTAGCCTAAGCGTACCTAATTAGTTACTAAATCTCTAGACAATATTACTTTAGAAAAGACTAAAGTATAGGTTAAGACCTATACTAAAGCCTACAAATTTGTCTATAATACCTCTCGCGCTAATATATCTACTACCTAAGAAATATTTTTTTATTTGTTTTTACTAGGCTATTCTTACTAAGAGGGACATTAGCCAGCCATATCGCATACGCATAGTTATTAATTACGTAATATTATTTTAGTACACTATGCTTATGCATATATTAGTAACTACTCTATACTTATAAGCTATAAGTATATATAATGTATTACTATAGGTAGAACTATTAACTATTAACTAGCTCCCTATAAGTCTACACTATAGGTTTAAATACCTAGCAATGCTTATTTATTATATTCTCTACCTTCTCCTTTACTATATTAGAATTGCTCTAGAAGTTAACACGCTCTACTCTTACGCCTACTGGGGTAACTAAGCTAGAGGGTGTACGTATTAATAAAGTAATAATACTATAATATACTAAGACGCTAAAAGACATATTTAAAGAGATAGGTATATAGTATATAAAAGGCCTACTAGCTCTACACTAAGTGTGGACTAATTTTTAAATTGTCTAACTTAAGGAGGTTAGCCTATAGCTACTATATAAATAGTTACTCTATAATAGTCTAGCGTACGCGGCGTATGTAGCGGAGCTCTAAGAACTTTACTAGCTAAAAGAGGACTTTAAAGCTAACTATAATCTTACTATATATTACTATATATAGCTAATACCTATTAACGAGAATAAGAAGTATACGTAATAGTACCTCCACCTGCTTACTACTTACAATACTATATAGATATGCTAGTAGTAATAATAATAATAATAAATAATAATGGAATACAGGTTCTTTAAAAGAATAGGGAAGGGAGGAGGGAAATAAAGATGTATACAGCAACTATAATGTGGAGTAACCTAAGGGCAATTGCTAGTATCTATAAAGAGATATAAATAATAAACTATTGCATTACTATATAATATCCATAGTTAAAATGTCTATTAAAGTATGAAATATAATTATAGTAGGCTAATAAACACAGATAAGCTATTAATTTTAATATTAGGGACTAGATCTTTATTACCCTAAAGAGATTTATTACTAAACGCCTATTAGTTAAGTTAGATTATTAAATAAAAGGACTATACCTAATTATAAGTAAGAAAGGCCACTCCTATATACTTAAACTTCTATAATATATAAAAGTTTACCTAGTATTTTACATTAATAGGCTTTAATAAAATCTAAATAATTCTTTACTAGATTAATTATAACCTTTAGAACTACCTATAAAAATAAATAAAGTTTCTAAGTAGCTAGTTTCTTATATTCTTAATAGTAAAGTAGACTGTAGAATACTAAAGAACTACGTAGTATAGAAAGGGTATAATCTTAACCTAACCTACTATCCTACTAATAACTTTATTAACTCTCCCCTACTAATTAAAGCTTACTATTAAGAGTACTCTAAATAAGCTAGTCTACTAAAATAGTTGCCTATTTAGCTAGACGCCACTCTCTAAGACACCTTTCTAAAGCCTATCCCTAAAGATAATATTTCTATATAGATAGGGTTAAAGCGCTATACTAAGTGTGCTTAGCTAGGTACCTATTACTTTCTAACACCTATACGCCCTTAGGCTTACGTAAATAATTAGATACTTATTACTTTTTAGTACTCTTACCTTTTAATAGCCTCTTTACTCCTAGATGTCCTTATTGCTACTAGTAGCCCCTATAGCTTTAGGAGCTGCCCTACTCTAATTAAAAACTATATAGTTAGATTAATATATTTTTTAAAACGCTCTTCTATAGTAGTAAAAAATCTTATATATTATAATTGCGCTAGCACGTAATAAACTAACTAGAAAAATATTAGTTAATTATATTTTTGTTTTTCCTTTGGCTATTTTTACTATAAGGGATGTTAGCTAGCTATAGTAAGCGTGTACGCCTAGTTATTAGTTACGTAATAAGTTATATAATGTTAATTATACTAGTTAGGTGCACTATGTCTATATATATATTAGTAACTACTTTATACTTATATACTATAAGTATATATAACGCGTTACTATAGACAGAACTATTAACTATTAACTAGCTCCCCGCAAGCCTATATAATAGGTTAAAATACTCCTTAGCAATGCTACTTACTTGCCTTATTCTCTGCCTCCTCTTCCTACTACTATATTAAACGCGATACTATAGCTAAACTAACTAACGCAACTTGTTCTTACGTCTAGGGCACTTATTAAAGTGTATATATAAGTTAATAAAGCTGTAATTCTATTATATACTAAAAGGCTAAAAGATATATTTAAAGAAATAGGTATATAGCATTTAAGAGGCCGACTAGACCTATACTAGGTATAGATAGATCTCTAAATTATCTAGCTTAAGAAGGCTAGCCTATAGCTACTATATAAGTAGTTATATAATAGTTTAGCGTATATAGTATATGTAATAAAGCTCTAGGACCTTTACCTACTAAAGAAGCACTTTTAGAATAATTAAAACTATAATCTTGCTACCTATATATAGTTAACTACTATTAAAGAGAATAATAATAAGAACTATATATACTAGTACCTCTACCTACTTATAATTTATAACACTATATAGATATATCTCTACTAGTAGGCTAATAATAATAAGACTATGATAAAAATTATGCAAAATAGGTCCTTTAAAAGAACAGATAACTAAAAAGAACAAAAGGACGTATGTATAGTAACTGCGATATAGAGTAATCTAAGAGCTCTTACTATTATCTATAAAGAGATACAAATAATAAACTATTGCATTACCGCATAATATCTATATTAAAATTTGTGTTAGAGCCTATCTTAGTATAGTCTTAATTTTGTTATCTCTTTTAACTATACTTGCTCTCTCGAAGAGGTTTGTCCTATAAGGCCGTATACCGCCCTTATAATTACTACTATAGTATAAGGGCACTATAAAGGTTATTACACTATATATAAAATAATAGTAGTAAATAGAATCTAAATATAAAACTATAGTAATACCTATATAAGGTAGGTATGTAGGCAGGCTATATATATAGTCTTGCTTAGGACCTTACTTAGAAGTATACTAGTTATAAAAAAGTAATATAATATAAGCAAGGGGTTACATCTTAGATTAGTAATAATAATATATTATTATATTTTTATTATTAACTATACAATCTAATCCTTAACTACTATTAGCTAAATAGCTATAGTGCTTTACGATTAATAAGTATAATTATGTGTGGCGCTAATTAAATCTATCTAGAGGTAGGACAACAAAGGCATTTATCTTAAATAATATAAAAAAGCCGAGCTCCCTGCTTAGTAATTAAAACGAGCGTAAAAGGTAATTATAAAAAAAGAAGTCTAATTATAACTCTAATAAAGAGTAGTAAAATATAATAAATAGTTACTTAATAGACTTTTTTATAAATAAAAGTAAACTAGTAAAGGCAAGGTATATATAAATATGAAAAATAATAATAAAAATAAAGATATATATAAATAGGGTATAAATTAGTAAGTAGATAGTTAATATACAAAAAAAGAAATACTAATAGTAATCTTAAACTAAAAAGTTACTAGTATCTCTATACTATATAGGTAAGAATCTTTAAGGGTATTAAAATATTAATATTAATATATTATAGGCATTATATAAGAATAATATAATACTTATATACTATAGCCTATACGCTATAAAATTTTCTTCTTTTTATTTGCATCTTTTTACATATAAGTAATTAATACTAAAATTAGTTTTAGTATATTATTTTCTTTCTTATACACTTATCCTATACATCCTCTATACTTACTAATATAAAGTAGTAGATATCGCTGTATATATAGCTAGCTGTAGAGTATCTATTTACTAGATAGGCTATTATATAAATAGTGTTATAGTTATAGTAAAAAGTCTATTTTTAATATTAATAAATAACTTATAAAGAATATCTAATTATAACTTGTATATTTTTACACTCTTTTTAATTACTAATTAGGAGGCTCTATTTTTTTGGTTATATTATTTAGGATAAAAGCCTTTATTGTTCTACCCCTAGGTAGATAATTTAATAACACACATAACCTATTTATAATAATAATAATTCTAATATACTATTACTTTACTTTAAAGTTTTTTTATACTTATTAGAAGCGCTAAGCTAAAGTAAAAAATAATAGTAAATATACGCAATAATAATTTACTATAGAAATCTATATCTAATTATAAATAGCAAAGCTTACTATTTAGCTATTTTATTAGATATACTAATAGTACTATAGTAGAATAAGTTCTACTACACAGGTCACGTAGTAAGCCGGTGCCTAATTACCTCTTAAGGATTTAATAGACAGTTTTCTTTCCACATACTAAGAACTAATACTTTTTTCTACTAAGTCCTAATTAGAGGGTAGATTCTACTACAAAATTAGTAACTAACATGCAACTCGAACCTCTAAAACCTTAACCTTAGAAAGGCCACTATATTAGTACTCTAATATAGACAAGCAGTGTTGCCTAAGAAAAAAACAAGATAGAACAATAGCGGCGCGCAGCAGTGTGCAGAATAGCGCAAACTAGAGATAGAAATAAACCCTAAAAAAGACTTAGGGGCGAAATTAGGTACAACTAAGCATAGCGCTAACCTTAAAATAGAAATATAACCTAAGCTTTAATTAGCTACTATACTAGCCCTTATTAAACCGCACTACTAGAAATAAATAACAAACTTAATAAACGCTAATAACCCTAGTATATACATAAATTAGGTATAGAGCATAGGCTTTAGGACTAGACTAGACTAGACTAGCACTAGACTAGACTAAGACCTAGACTAGGGAACAATTAGAACTAGATATTAAGTAATTCTTAGAGTTAGAATATTAAGCCTCTAGGAATAAATAATAAATTTAATAAACACTAACAACTCTAGTATATACACAAATTAGGCATAGAGTATAGGCTCTAGAACTAGACTAGACTAAGACTCAGACTAGGAAATAACTAGAACTAGACACTAAGCGACTCTTAGAGTTAGAACATTAAGCCTCTAGGAACAAATAACAAATAATAATAACTCTAGCATACACATAATATTATGCGCAAAGTATAGGCCTAGGTATAAAAAAAAATAAAATAAAAAATAGAAGCCTAGATTAAAAAAAAGTAGTTAAAACTAGGCGCTAAAAAATGCTTAGAGCTAAAATTACCCCACTAGAAGTAGATAACTAAGCAATTATAAATAGATAAGAACTAAGAATAGACTAGGGCACTAAGACGTAGACTAAGGAAAAGAACTAAAGCTAGACACTATATTACCCTTAGAACCTAAAAACTAAGGTAGAGTTAGAGAAAGCTAAGAGATAATAATAAGTATAGATACGCGGAGATAGAAATAGAAGTAAAAAAACTAGAACACTAACTCTAACTACCTAATAAACTAACTAGATAACTAGTAATAATAATGTCTACTACTAGAAGACTAAAATAACTATTAGCAATTTTAGTTAGAGAGTCTAGACTACAGCAAGATGCGTGAGTTCCTTAACGTCCCAGCACTTAGAAAGCGTAAGAACCTAAGCCTAAAATCCCCTTAGGCTATTAGTTTTATAGAGATAATAAGCTTAACTAATAAAGATATCTATATACCTACTAAAGAATCTCCGCCCCTTATAGAAAGCTCCTTGCAAGAATCTAAAGGGAAGGCACTAATACTGCCTTAGCTATCTAAAGACGCTAATACCCTTATAGTGCAAATAGTAATAGCCCTATAGTCTCTTACTAATAAAGCCACCTAGTGGAACCCTATACAGAGCCTTATTATAGAACCTAACCTATTCTTAGGCAAGAAACTACACTTTATAGAAGATAATATAATCTAATTCCTTTAAAACTATAAAAAACATATAAACTACTACTAGTACTCTAAGAAAGATAAGGTTATTAGAGTTAAGAAATATTATAGCTAAGAAATCTAGAATATGCTTAACTTCTTAATACTAGAATACTCTAAGGTAGAAGAAGAAGGGGTATGGCAAAAGCTATAGGTAGCTATGCGCAGGCGTTAGCAAAGTTAGGATTACACCTAAGCTAAAAAGATAGAGAAAGTATCACTATGGGTCACTACCTAGTGTAGTGCACAGTTTCTAGATGCCTACACCCACAACTTTTGCAGCTGTAGAGTCGCATATATATTATATTATCACGAGATTTTTTAGTGGAGGGCTTTTAAGGACCTATTTAATTAATTGGTAACGATAAACTACGTACGATACCTCTGTGGGAGGCGTACTTTGCGGGTGCGCGTAGTAGGGCCAGGTGTAGGCACCACATTAACTACAGATAATATATCCACACTAACATCCTCTGTCTTCTTAGCGACTTAAGGAGGTGGTGCAAAGGCCTTTTAACGGCGTCTATTACCCTTTTTAGAGAATTGTATATCTTGTTAGAGTTGCTTTTTAGCTTCGCGCGCGATCCTAGCTTCTTTGCGCTGCACGGCCTTCTTGCGCTATTCTTAAAGGCGTATTTCTTTAGCCACCTCTCTTATGCGCTGCCTCTCTTCAAGCATAGTAGCCTTCTCCTGCTTCTGCTACTCCCTACGCTTAATCTCCTTAGACTTCTGTTGTTGTTGTAGCTACTCGTTAGCATTCTTTTATGCTTAGCGATTGCGGGCGTTCTTAACTTTAAATAGCAACCAGAATATAGCTCTACTATTATACTCCTACAGTGCCTTAAGTAATAGAGGCCTGCCACGTTAATGGCGCTTCTTCTTATTAACAAAGGCCCCTCTAAGTCGCTTGTTTTTATACTAGAGGAGCTGTTTTTGTACAGCCATTATGTGAATTGTCTGGCTTAGCTGTTAGGAGCGTTAATCGTAAATATCCTCCACTACCTAGCGCAGTAATCGCTTAATCTTTCTCTAATTTAAAGCGCTAAGTACGGAAGTAGTACTATCGCTTAATAAGGGCCTCTTAGTCTCCTCTATTTTAAACTTCTTAAGTATAGCCTCTAGGTCTAACAGCGAAAGCCCTATAACTTAAAAAGCCGTTAAGATTGTCTTTTCCTTAAATATTGTATGATAGGCCTTATAGAACAAACAAAAGAAGTCTCTTTTTGTAATCGCGAAGATGCCCTAACAGCTATATATAAACTTAGAGAGCTTGTTTAAGTAGGTAGTTAATAGAGGCTTAAAAAGGCAGATATTAAGCGGCTATAAGGTGTGGGTAGCGTTGGGAGAATAGATGACCAGAAGAATCCAATTGTTATTGTAAAACTTAATAAACTCCATTAATATATATAAGCCATAGCTGTTAAGGATAAGTAGACAATATAATTATCTTGCCTTTGCTTTTGTTTCGCGATTAAACACCTATTTAAGCCATAAGAGCCCTAGCTTATTGTTAGTCCATCCACTAGGCAATAAGGCAAAGAAGGTTTTATGCTCTGCGAAGTCGAAATCTTAAAGCTATAAGTCTTATATCTTACTAGAAACAGCCTAATAAATTAGCGTAGACGTAAGATAGTTGCTGTCGGCGCAAGTATAGGCTATTATAGTTATCTACTCCTTATTACTATTCTAAAGTGCTTATTTCACGTCTCCGTAATTATATTAATGGCGAGAGAACACGCGCTTTATTTTTAACAGCACCCTAATTAAGAAGCCCTTCTTATCTATATTGTAGATATTGCGAGCCTTAATATTGTACTAAGTTATCTTCTAGTCTAGAAGCTTAAAATATAGGGCGTATTTAAAGGCAGAGTTAGCTCTGCGGCGGGTAGAATTAATGCCAGATGCCCATTAAGATACAAGCTCAATATGATGCCGCGCAATAAAGCGATTAATCCAGTTTTTTCCTAGCTCTTTTCCTACTATTTGTGCTGCGAAATTCCGTATTATCTCCCTTATAGGTGGTAGCCCTTATACACAGAGCTTATTAATATATTATATAAGCTTAGTTTCCTATGTAGAGTTAAGAAGGCGCATATTATCGACTTTCTCTGCATAGCTGCCAATAATCCCGCAGTAATGCTTCGACAGCAACGTTCAATTAACACCGTATTTTTTTGCTGTCTAAGTATAATTAGGCTTCTCTTTAAGCTTTAGCGATTTTAACAACTCTAGGGCAGCCTCTATTAGGTGTATATTAGTGGTGTAAAGCGATTCTAAAAGTGCGAGAGATTTGGTATTGGCTGTGCACAAGGTGGAGCCGTGCACGAGGTGGTAACCCATGGTAAAGGCGTGGCTAGCGTAGTGTTAAGTAATAACAAACCTTAATATTTATAATTTCCTAGACTAGTTTGCAATTAGGTTTAAGAAATACCTAAGGGTAGATATAATTATAAAAAGTCAGAAGACTATACTTCTTATCTATAGTCTAAGTAAATAACTAGCGGGTAATATCCTAATAAAGAATAACTAGTTAATAGAAAGACCTATAGAGCTTAACTTTAATATAATAGAGAGATGGCTTTTAAGCAGAGCTTAAATCTAGTTAGAAGAACACATACTAGATCTAATATACTAAATCTAAGCGCTAATACTATCTTAGACTATTAAGCTGCAAGTACTACTAATGCTATAGAGTGTTTTCTAACCTACTAGACTTTACCTAAACTTTTAATAAGTAAGACTATAAGGAGCTCTAGGCGCGTAAGCAACTCTAGACTTAACTGTCTCTTAATATAAAGTAGACAAGCTAACTAAAAGGCTTAAGATTATAAGGCTTTAGAATGTCCTAGTTTAAAACTAGAACCCTTAAGAGATAGAGATTCTATTAGACCTAGTTATCTGCTAAAAAATTACTATAAGGGTAGAATAGGCCCTAAAGTAAAAAGTACTATAACAACCTTAGTACTATACACTAACCTAGTCTTAGGCCTACTTAGTAACGCTAATACAAGTTAATATATACGTGGCTACAGCAGCGACAGACCTAATTTAGTAAGAAAATAACTATTTTAAAGAATGCTTTAAATATAGGAAGGAATATATTATTATAAATAGGGAATGCAAGAAGAGAAATTCGCTTAAGGATAATAGTTAGGTGTACTACAACACAGAGTTGCGGAGGATCTAGTAGGGCTAACTAAATAATAATTAGGGCGAAATCTAATATATTAGCACTAGAGGCAAGCAGAACTAGATGCTAATCCGCCTAATATAGGATAAGTAGTAGATGGACAGATTAATAAAGAAGGCCCTATAAATATTATAGAGTTAGGAAGCCACAATAACAGCAATAACCTACTAGATAGAATTAGTTATAGAAGCTAACAGCAGCCAGTTCGCGTTTAGTAAGATAATAGCACCTAGCCTTCTCTCTAAAGAGGAATTTAAAGCGGCTTAGAGAAAGCAAGCTCTTTTAGATAAAGATACACTAGTAAGGGTTTAATTTTTAAATCTACTATACAAACTATAAACTCCAAGCTTAAACACCCTAATAACCTAACTAAGTCTTAGAAAGTTACTAAAGGTAAAGATAATTGCAGATACTAAAGTTTCTAAATAAGGTATCTCTGCGGTTTGTAGAAGAAAGAACAATAATAAGGAGAATAGAAGAAAAATAAAGCAAGTGTCTTTTCTAGAATAAGACTTTCTAATAGAAGGTATAGAGAATGTAGAGATGCGTAGGCTTAATAATATCTTAGGTCTAACTCTAAGAAAGGAGATCTTAGCGGCTAAAAAGAGAATAAAACTAGTTAATATTCTAGTAGGCAGTCCTAAAGACATGCTATCCTAAGTAATAAATACTAGAGTTAGCCTAATAGTCTAAGAAGTACTTAGTAATATGCTAGAAGTTAAAAAGGCAATATTTAAGGATGCTTTTAGCAAAGGGGACCTACACTAGCTATAGACACTAGCCGCCACTATAGAGGAAGTAACTAATAAAGACTTAGACGCTAGGCACACTAACTACGCACCTATCTCTAAAGTCTAAGTCTCTAAATAGATATTAGTTAAGCTTAAGAATAGAGTAGTTACTTACTGTAGGCCTTATAAACTAAAGTTATCTTAAGCACTACTATAGGTAAACTAGGCAGCTAGTATAGGCATATTAGTTACAAAGACATAGTTTAGTAAAGTAACACTAACTATAACTATTACTAATAAAAAGGATTTTAAGAGAGAATTAGGGGTTAAATATATAAAAAGCGACTATTCCTAAGTAATATACTAGATTAATAAATATTTAGTAAATGCTTTACTTAATACTAGTGTGAAATTAAACACTATCTGCCTTAGCACTACTAAAGCTATAGGCCTCTAGATTATATCTATGCCGCCTTAACTATAGAATATAAAACTAATAACTGCAAATAGTAATTATAAGGATTTCTAAGGTATTATATTCTAAGCACTAATTAGAGTAGACTAGGTTATTATTATAACAACACTATTTATTATTAGATCCTTATCTAGCGCTATTATTCTAGGAAACCTATTCTTAGCAGACGTAAAGGCGGAATTCTCCTATAAAAATAATGGCAAGACCTACTATAAGCTATAGAATAATAAGGAGCTCTACTCTACGCAATTTATGGCCACTTGCACTAACCTATTTAACCTAAGAGGCGCAATTATTACTAAGGCAACAGAAAACTTTAAGGGAACGTAGTAGCTAGAACTAGCGTTCCTAAGCACCTAGAATACCTAAAACTTAGCGCTAATATAGTCTTAGAGCGATGGCTTTGCTGTGGGTTAATATTAATAATAAGTAAGATTAATATTAAGCTTAAGTAGGAATTAGGGCTGAGGGCCTAAAAGTAGGCGCTAAAGTGGGCAGTGCTAACTTATAAGAAGAAAATTGCAAATAGGAATAAATAGCTTATATAGGACACTAATAAGGATTAACTAGTAATAGATTTAAGCGAGGATTTTATCCACTATGCTAATTAGGGCATAATTAGGAGGCATATAGACAGCGGTATCATTATTTAAGATAACTAGGAACTTCTAGTTATTAATTTATTAGGCTGCGATAAAGAAGTTAATAAGGTCCTCTAGGCTCTAGCTATACAAATAGAGTCTAAAAAGGCAATAAGGATTAAGAGCAACGCGTTCTAGGCAGAATAAATAAAGATAATTAATGCAACTAAAATAGCTTTTAAGGTAAACACTATGTATAAGACTAAGAATAAAAAGGTTAACCCTATGTATAACTTAGGCGTTAAGCCTTAGAATATTAAGGGCTAGTTAGACTAGAAGCAGGAGGCTATAAAGAAGCGAAGAAGAACTAACACTAGGCTCTAATTATTTAACAAATACCTTCTTAATTAGTAGGCAGAATTTTTAAGAGGTAATTAGTTAACACTAGAACAGATTGTGGAAATAAAGGTTGGCCTAGATTTTTTATTTTAGGAAAGAGATATATTGCTAAAAGTCCTATATTAAAAAGAACTAGCCCTATCCTTTAACTTTAGCGAGTTAGGCTAAGTATATCCTAATGTGGCTCCACTAGTTAAGATCCACACTAGTAACTATATCGCTTAGAAGGAATTACCCTTTCTAGTCCCTAGTAAACTTAGGGATATAGTTATTAATATAGTATAGTAGAGGCTTAATTAGGGCGTACTAGAGTATAGTAGGAGTCTATATTACAACCTATGGTTTTTAGTTAAAAAGAAAAAAAAAGAATACTAGTTAATTAACAACACCTAATATGTTAATAGCGTTATAGTCTAGAATAGCAATCTTTCTCTAAACCCTAATAAGTTCTTAGAAGAGTTTATTAGCTATTTTATAATATTTCTAATTAACTTCTTCTTTAGATATAACTAAGTAACTCTTTATAAACTCTCCTAAGCTATAACTATATTCTACACACCTCTAGAACTCGTCTAATAGTGCACGCTACCTATAGAAATAACTAATTCTATGGGCAAATTTATGCGAATTATTACAAAGATTTTTATAACTAGATTTCCTCTTAGTGTTTGCCTTATATAGACAATATTGTAGTAAAGGGCCTAAAGACTAACTATAAGAGAGAGATACTTAAGAAAGAAATTTATAAATATATTGCAGAATACCTTATAAATATTAATTAGGTTCTAGTAAATATGAAATTGGCGGGTATTATCACATCTAGCAAGAAGTCTAACTAGGGCTACGCCACTATAGATATAGTTAGCTATATGGTTAATAAGAATAGTTAACACCTATTCTAAAAGAAAGTAGCTAAGATTATTAAATGGCCACCTTGCGACTACGCTAAAGATATCTAAATCTTTTTTAGAGTTTGTGTGTACTATTAAATATAGATTAAAAACTTTATAAAGATTACTATACTACTATTTGCACTACTACGCAAGGGCGTAGAATTCTACTAGAAAATTATAAAGATTATAGTAATATAATAACTAAAGGAAGGTATTACTTCTACCCTAGTATTAGTATCTATTAACTACTTGGAGCTATTATAAAAAGTAGTAATTTTAGTAGATAGTAGTAAAATTAAATAGAGAGCCGCAATATAATAATATAGACTAGATAGTCTTCTTTATTTAGTGTAATTTAAATTAGGTGTTTAGTCTTAGAGCAAACATAACTAGGATTTAGAGAAGTATAAGTGTAAGGCCCTACTTCTTACACTTAAAAAGTTTTAACTCTAGATTTATAAAATACACTTTATTATAGAGACTAACTTCTATACTCTAATTGCCTAGCTAAATTGCAGTACTACTAACTTACTAGAAGCTCTAATAACCTACTAGTTAGCACTTCTAACGCTTTAGAAATTTAATATTCGCTATATTATAAAACGTAAGAATAGGATTGCTAATACACTCTTAAGGCGCAGATAAAAAAAGAATTAGGTCCCTCCTAAACAGCTAAAAGAAGATATTAAGGGCTTTATTAAGAAATACTTAGGGCATATTGGCGTTATAGTCTCTACTACTAGTAAGGAGGCTATAATAGAAATAGAGTATACAGAACCTACTATAAATAACCTACCTAAAATTTTCTCTAATCTATATACTAAACACTTTTACAATATTGCAACCTAGCTTACAACACTAACTATACTAAAAGGCCTATCTAAGAAAGACTAAAGGCATGTTAGGCTATAAGCTTAGAAATACAGGGTTATAAGAGGCGTACTATAGTATTAAACTATAGGAAATAGATCGCTACGCAGAGTTGTAGATAATCTAGTCTAGTAGGCAGATATTTTATAGCAGCTCTATAAGGAATTAGGCTATTAAGGATAAGAAGGCACCTAAAGGAAGATTACAGTATATTACTACTAGCTAAATCTATATTAGAGTATTAAGAAATATATTAATACTTGCGCTAAATATTAGGCGCATTCTACTAAAAGGGTAGTTAAAAAAGCTACACCCTATATAGGGAACAGATATAATCTAGGGATAGGTTATAGTAGATATAGTGTATATGCCTAGAAGTAAAAAAGAGAAGAAATTTATAGTTATTACTAGAGACTATACCTCTAGATAGCCTAAAGCAAAAGTGCTTACTAACGCTAACTTAGCTATAGTTGCCTAGTTCTTAGAAGAATCTATCTTTAGTAGGTAGGGCATCCCTTTTTGCCTATTAGTAAATAGAGGACTAGAGAATAGAGGCTTAGTAGAGGACTTAGCTAAATAGTTTAGGATCTAATAAGTAGTATCTAGTGCTTATTATCCACAAGAGTAGAGTCTAGTAGAAAGAGGCTACGAAGAGCTCGTTAGCGTACTACAGAAAATAAAGGGCAACTAGGTCTAGAACCTACCTAACGCGCTGTGGACTAATTAGGTTATAGTAAAACAATCTATAGGCGAAACACTAGCTTTTCTAATCTTAAAAGATAGTAAAACAATCTATAGGCGAAACACTAGCTTTTCTAATCTATAAAAGAGAATATATTCTTCCTATTAAACTTTATATTCCAACCTAGTAGACACTTCTATAGAAACAGATTTACACTACTAAAGAACTTCTAGCTATTAGAGCAAAGCAGTTTAAGAAACATAACTATTACCTCTAAGAAGCTATTAACTAAACTATTTAACTACGAAAATAAGGAAAGGAATAGTTTAATAACTAGCCCACTCTTAGGATAGAGCCACTATAATAAGGCAATCTAGTGTTAGTATATAATACTTTTTAGGCTAGTAATATAAGTCGCAAAGTTAAGCTTACTAGAAGGTACTAGGGCCCCTTTAGAATTAGGGCCATGCCACTTTATAGTAAAGGATAGTATATACTTAAGGAGCTTAATAGAACACCCTTTTATAATAGAATGCTAGGTAACTATATTATTTAATTCTATCTGCGCATAATAATAGACCTTAATATAATACTAGAACCTAATATTATAAATACTAACAACTTCTTAGAAGAAATTACTAATCCCTTAGTAGGAATTAATCCTATAGACCTTAATAAAGTTACGCAGAGGCCTAAGACTAAACATTCTATATATTTACGCGCAGATTATAAAGACTAGTAAAATATATATAGGACATCCCTATAAAAATAAAATAAGTAGGAATTCCGCCGCTACTAGCAAACTTTAACCCCTTAGACTTCGCCTATTAGGAGCAGTAAGCTAGCCAGAACCTTAGCGCATTATAAGCTAAGGGACAGCTTATTTCTTAGGGGGGGGAGGAAGTAGTTAAAGAAGAAAAGTTAGAAAAAGAAAATAGAATACTAGTATTAGTACTAAGTTAAACTAAAGTCTAATATACATATATAATTACTAGAATAGGATTATAAGTTATAAGATCCTAATAATAAAGTCTAACTAATAATTAGATAGCTAGAAAATTAAAAGCTAAGAACTACTATACTAACCTTTACAAGAATCTAAGCCCCTATAACTACCATAACCTAAGCCATAATTAGGGTTTAGATTGCGACTCTAATAAAAACAAGGCATAGGGCTATCTTGCTCTACAGCTTAAGTTCTGCTAGAGCCTAAACCTAAGCGTATAGCTTAGACAGAAAGGTTAGAAGGAATAGAGGACAGACCTAAAGAAGGAGGAAAGAAGATTATACCGCTGCGGCTAAGTAAGGATAAGAGAGTATAGGCAGAATTAATAGACTATTAGGAAGCTAGACATATAGGAGAAGGCGAGTAGAATAGAACTTTAGAAGAATTATTAGTAGCCTAAAAGAGAGATAAATTAAAGAATAAAAAGCTAACCTGTAGCACTATATTAAGCAAGACCTAGCCTAGAGAGGAATTAGGGCTAAAGAGCAGATAACTAGAAGTAGGAGTAGTCTAGTCCTAAGATAGAGAAGAACTACTGCTATTACTACTAGAGAAGATAATAGGTTAAAAAGAATAGGAAAAGAGTAGTGAATAGAGAGAACCTTAAAATAAGGAAGAACTATTACTATTGCTACTAGAAAGAATAATAGGTTAGGCATAATAACGCCTAAAGAGGGATATACGTAGGGAAGTCTTAGCAATATTAGAATTAGTGCCTAATAGAGAATTAGGCGCCTCTAAGAAACTTTTAATAATTAGATAAGGTCTGTCTAGGCGCCTAGTAGGGAGTATTATAGCAGTATTGCTAAAACTAAGCAGCTTACTAATTTTATTATAGATATAGGTGTTTACTTCTAGTCGCTTTATTTATAGCTTACGCACTTGCTAATAACCCTACTAAAAAGAATTAACTTAAGTGTTTATAGCAGATACTAGAGGAAATAAAGCTAGATAGATAGATTAGTAATAGAGAACTAGCTAAGAGCAAATTAAGGCTTACTATAGTAGTTAAAGGAGCACTACTAATATTAGGAAGTTGTCTAGTATAGAATATAGTAGCCCTTAAGAAGAAGGCGCTAACTACTATTAATATACTAAAAGTAGGGACAATAACTCTAGATATAAGCCCTGCAGGCTTAGTTATAATTAACCTTAGCTATACTAAGATTATAGTTAATGCGGCCTTAGCTAGTAGCAAAGAAGATAGTAGAAAGATAGGATATATAAGAAGTATAACTAGACACTAAGTGCTATTTAAAGTAATTACGCCTTTATTTATTAGTGCCTATGTCCTTTATAAGGACAGCTTAGTATAGCTAATAGAAAAGAATAGTGTAGGTAATAGGAGTGTTACTAGCAGAATTAGAATTAATCTTAAAGCTACCTATACTCTAAGCAAACTATATAAGATAGCCTAATAATAAATACTTAGTATAAATATTATATAAGAGGCTTATAATCTTATAAATAGGGCTAAAATTGCATAGCTAATTTAAGAGGATAATAACTAGAATATAGGTTAGCAAGCCAAGAGGCAATTAGGGCAGGCATACGTATAATAGAATAGGAGCAGCTATAAGGTATTATTAATAGGCGGCGGCAAGGGCTATTATAAGTCTTAGCTACCTTTCTTACTATTACTATTATTATTATTACGAGCACTAGAGGCGTGGCTACTAAAGGAGAAATTAATAGCAGCTATAGTTAAGAAGAAGGTTAAGACTATTAGGTAGGAGAGTTAGAATAGTAGGATAAGAAGGGAAGGAAAAGAATATAAAGGGCAGGTTATATACTCTAAGCAGCTATAAGGCTCTATTAAGTTATAGTAGATAAGGCGTGTACGTAAACGCCGCTTCTAGACTAGTAATAGGTAGTAGTACTCTTTAAGGAAAGTGTAACTATATTACTACTAGCAAAAAACTCTAAGAGTAAATTAGGTACTTATAGATAAGTAATTAAGAAGCAAATAGCTTGTAGGTGTAGAATAGAAGATATAGTATTATAAGAAAAAGAGTAGAGTTATAGTAGTAAAGAAGAATATATTTAATTGCCAATAAGCTATCTAAAGCCTAGGCAGCCCTTAGTTGTAAAAGAAACTTTAGTAGCTTTTACTAGTAGGCTATAGGCTAGAACTGCTACTATTCTTCTACTTCTCCTCCTTCTTATATTTATTATAGAACCTATAAGCCTAAGTAACTCTAGCCTAGACTTAAGGATCCTGCAACAGCCTCTAAAAGAAGTCCTACTTTAGAGAGCGCTATAACTTATAGAAAGCTTAAGTCTAGGCTTTATTCTCTATATTAGTGTTATAGGGAGAAAAAGAACTAATAGGCTAATAGTTAAAGCGTGCCTAATGCCTTCTTAGAGCCCTTCCTCTTTCTTAGAATATATAAATTATAGTTGCTTAATAGAAGAGGGCTGCGAATAGTGCTAGAACTATCTAAGAAGCTAATAGGCCTAGTTCTAGAGTAGCGTGGCAAGTTAGTACTCTAAATTAGTTAGGAGTATAAGTGCGCATAGTAGTAAAGCTTACGCAAAAAGAAGATTAGAAGGAAACTAGATAAATAGTGTCTAAGGGCAAAGCAGAGGGATATAGAATTAAAGAGTTAGGGGTTAACTAGGATAGAAATTTAAGGTTATTGCTAATAGTAAGGCCCTTAAAGAGGGATGTTACTCCTAGGGAGCTAAGTGTTACTTAGGTCTAGGTATTAAGGTTCATAACGCGTGCCTAATATATAAAAGAAAAATTAGGGGGTAGAAGATAAAGGCCTATTTAATAGTTAACTTAAGAGACGTTTAGGGTGCAAGCTTATAAAGAGAAAAACAATATAGCATATCTAGAATAAAAGAGTATAGAGCGCCCTTATTATAAATATAGTAGGCTATGTATACGCTACTAAACAGCAGTTCTATATTATTATTCGCAAACTAGAAGTACTAATACTGTGCCTATAGGCATCTATTATAGGACAGAGTATTATTACCTATAATAGGAGAGTGAGTAAAGTTAATACGTCCTTAGATAGCAGTAGCGAATAGGCTTGGCAGGTATATAGGATAAGGGCCTTTATTATTTAATAATTTAGACTATTAGGTCTAGTAGAAAGCAACTCGCTTGTTCTTAGAGTTGTATTATTGCGCTTCCTAACTGCAATAAAGGAAGTAAAAGAGCAAAGTGTTAATTATAAGTTTATTAGAGTTATAGTCTAACTAAAGTATAAAGTTATGTTAACTATTTACCTAGGGCTATAAACTATAAGGCAGGTTATTATTATTATTAGTACTGTGCCTAAGGGCTGTAAAAACTTAGGCTATAACATTAAAACTAATATATGTATCTAAGAGGGGAATTACTTCCTAGGGTTAGTCTAAGAGACTATTAGGGTGTAGGGAACTTACACAGAGACAAGAAGATAATAAATGCGCTAATAGAGAGCTTTCTGGGAACTAGTATAAGGTTAAAACTACTAGAACCCGCACTATTATCGCCTTAATAAGGAGGCTTATTGCCACCGCCACTACTACTAGAACTAAGACAGCTAGATGCGTAGGCGCCTAGGGTGTAGTTAATCTAGAGATAGGGGGGCATAATAAGGCAGACTAAGTAAAGGCTTAAGAATAGTTTAGGGTTTAGAAGGATAAAAAGCTAGGCTATAGAAAAATTATAAAAGTGTACAGAGTAAGTAGAATAGGCTAGTTAGTAATAAAAATAGGTGGGCGTTTGTAGGTTGTTATTTAATATTACACAAAACTAGGTAATTAGCGAAGCCTATTATTAAAGGCAGGTCTAACCTCTGCTTACTAGTAGGAGGCGCTATAGAAAATTTAGAGTGTTTTCTAGAAGGGTGTTTAGTATAAAGCTTAATAGGGCCAAGCTTCTATAGATAGAGAGGTATATAGTAGAATGAGTTCCACTACACAGGTTACGTGGTAAGTCGGTGCCTAATTACCTCTTAAGGATTTAATAGGCGATTTTCTTTCTATATACTAAGAACTAATCCTTTTTTCTACTAAGTCCTAATTGGGGGGTGAATTCTACCATAGCACTATTAAGTTAAATAATAAAATTTATTAAGAGTAGTAGTATAAAATAAAACTACAAGATTATTTTAACTATATTTTTAAGCTTATAAAATATACATAACTTTTCTTACTAAAAGTATAATATAACCTATAAGCTAAATATTACTACCTATATTAGTATAATAATTAAGTAATAGAGGTATTTACCTAAGTTAACTAGCTTAAAAAGTTTAAAAACTATACTAAATCTATATAAAAAATTAAGAGTAAAAGGTTATAAATCTAAAAGATTAACTAAAGATTATAATATTTGCCTTACCTAACGTGCTAGTGTATATATAACACAACCTAAGTACTAAAGATTTTAAAATTATTTAATAACACTATATTTAGAAATCTACTATATTATATATAGGTACAGCTAAATATATAACTACTATTACTATTGTCTATATTACCTATCCTACTATACCTAGTAGCGAATTAACTTTAGTATTAATAAGTATTAGTTAGACTTTTAGTTACTATCTTTATAAGCCTAATAAGTTTAAGAGATTTAATAACTATAAGAACTATAAGCTATAGAAGAGCTTTATTTACTTCTACCTAAGTGGGTATAACTATATCTCTATAACTAGATATACTAAAATAAAGTCTATTTTTAATTATACTATTACTATAGTATATTAGCCCCTAAAGTATTATATAAAGTTTAATAAACTAAGTGCTTTTAGTTAGTAAAGAATATTTTTAATATGCTAAACTATAGCTATAAAGCTATAGACCCTATAAGTAAAGTATATACAGCTATATAACTCTCTCCTAGGGTTAATCTATAATATTATATAATCCTAGGCTGGCTGTTTAACCAACTACTATATTATATAATTAATAATTTCTTTAATAATAATTTCTTTAATGATAATTTTTATAGCAATACCAACAACAATAATTATAATAGTAACTAATCTAACCATTTTATTACTCTTTTATAGTAGATCTTCTCTTGCAACTACCGAGCTATATACCGCCCCTCTAGGATTTTACTACTACTACCTATTTTCTTTATGCTTTTACTACTACTACTACTACCTTTACTTCTTATTGTCCTTATGCGCCTATATAATCTTAACTGCTACTAGGAGCTTTTCCTACTATAGCTACGCGCGCGCGCTCTAGTAATGTATAAGAAATATCTACGTTTCCTCTAATAAATACCTACTATTATATCTTAGCCTATACTTTAGTTTTACTAGTAATGCAATAGCAAAATGCTATTTTTTTTATAAAGGTTACTATATCTCTTTTTAGGTCTTTATATAAAAGGATAACTTAGCACTTAAGGATTTAGAATTATATAAAGATTATATATAGCCTAAATTAATTATAAGATATAATCTCTAGAATAGTGTAATTATAATTAATTTAGTCCTCTAGTAGCCCTGCCTCTTAAACCTTATTTTGCAATAGGTAGACTAAATAGCTAATATTATCTAGCTAGTTATTTATGCTAGTTTTAAATTCTCTAGTAGCTATCTAACTATAGGTATTAAATAATACAATCTTAGGATACTAGAAAGATGTTGTATTACTATATATAATATAGAGTTAGATTTAAAAGACTTCGTATTATATAAGTTAAAGATAAAGATTTAGTATACTAAGTATTGCTAATATTATAAAAGGCGGACTTTATACGCTATGCGTATAGTAAACTATAGTTATACTATAGCTGCTAGATTATAAGCGTAATAACTAAACTATAGTTAATTGTTCTATTACCTACACTACTCCTATAGTTGCAACTCTATAGTCTACTACAGCTCTCTAACAGTCTACTAGTTAAGAGATAATATATAACTTAGTTATGCTAGATAGTAGACTATCTATTAACTACTATTAATAATACCACTATACAAAACATTAATAACAAAATTTTTATTATATTATGTATATTTTGTTACTACTACTATATGCTAGATGCTAGGTTTTAGTGCCTTCTATTTTACTTCTCTCTATATATAGTGCGGATACAACCTTAGTTAGAATGTTAACATATTAAAGATCTTGAATATAGCTATATAAAGTAATTAGTTAAGGATTAGGAATTATAAAAGCTTTAAAGGCTAGCTATTGTACTTTAAAATTACTACCGCGCTAGTTAATATCTAAAGTTAGTATATAGTTATTATTATAATTTATCTTTTAAAACTTTTACAAGTAGAGGCTAATAAGTAATAGTTATTATTTATTAAAAAGATTTGTTACTAAGCTACTATCCTAAACTTATAGGGCCTAATACCTAAAACTAATAATACTAATATTGATAGTTATAGAGACTATAGTAAAGGAAGTTATAGTAAAACTAGTAGTAAAATAAATAATATTTTAAGTTATACTAATACTTAGGTTAAACTATTAATAAATAAAGATTAATATTTTAAGTGTAGTAATGATAATAACACTATATATAAAAGTAAGCTAAAATACTTAGTAAATAAGATTAAGTCCTTTATTAATATAAAACTTACCATAGTTAATATTATACTTTCATTATCTGCACCTACTATTATAACTAAAAATAATTATTTAAAAACTAGAGATTCTTATAAAAAGTTATTAATAGAAACTTATAAAATTATTAATAAAACTTTTATATAAAATTAAGAAGCTATACCTTAAATTAACTTATTAGTTATCTTAGCCCTAATAAGTTATTAAACTTTATATAAACTTTATTAAGAAGGAAAAGTAGCTAGTTTATAGGAATATACTACACTTTATTTTTAAGTACTAAGTATAACACTTCTATAGCGTAAAGTTTATAGTTAAGAATCTTACTAATTTAGGTACTACTAATATCTATATAAATTATTTTTTATTCGTTTTTATTAGGCTATTCTTACTAAGAGGAACGTTAGCTAGCCATATAATTATATATTGTATACGCTTAGTTATTAATTATATAATATTAGTTTAGTGCACTATGCCTATGTATATATTAGTAACTACTTTATACTTATATACTATAAGTGTATATAACGCGTTAACTTACTTATAGGTAGTAACTATATAAATTATAACTATATACTAAAACGGTCGGCTAGCTAAATACCTTTTGTAACCTTTTTTAGTTTATGGTTAAAGTAGATTACAATAGAAGGTTATATATAATATATATAGCACTTAATTTTAATTAAAAACTAACCTTAAATATTACCTAATAATGCGATAATAGTTTAAGTCTTAAACTTACTCGTACTTTGCCCACACTCTATAAGCTCCCTATCTATATAAGATTTACTTACGCTGTATATAGCCTACCTAGATTATTACTATTAGTATTATTAACTATCTACGCTCGCACACTACTTATATAGCATACTTACTTAAAAAAGCTAATGCTGCTATAATAACTAAAAGAATTTTATAAATCTATATAACACTCTTACTACACTAGAGCTTATTAATAAAAACCTTATTATCCTTCTTTTTTTACGTTCCCTACTAGAGAATTCTATTACTAATAAGAAGTAATTGCACCTACTAAAGTAAAAATTTAATCTTATAGTTCTTTACAAACTAGATAAGCTACTCACCTAACTAGTACACTAGCACTACCTCATAGATAGTTAAGTATACCTATCTCTTACGCTAGATAAGTATTTAATAAATAGAATAGAACTTTAGCGTAGTTATCTTAAGAGTAGCGTTGCAAATCTTTAGCGTATACTCTTTAGCGTTAGCAAGTATATTAGTATTAGATAATTTAGAGTTAATGCTTAAGTAGATAGTAGGGCGTAAAGTAATAATAGGGGTTTTATTAAGGACAATCTTAATATAGTAATAGAGTAATAGTATATCTAGTACGTGTCACCCTTATACTACTAATAAGAAATAGTATATACCTATTAATATATTAACTCGTGTTATTTATAACAATCTAGATAGTAGGTCTATAATAATTAGAATAGTAAAGAAAGGATAGCTTATAGTGTTGCTGCGCTAAAGGTTTACTCTTTTGTTAAAGTTCTAACTATAGCCTTTTTATAAATTAACTTTGTATATAGGAGCTATACGTGCTAAGGACTACTAAGCTTTCTTAGCAGTTTAAACGCGCTTTCTGTATAATTACTATATTTTTTACACTTTTAATAATTACTAAGTAGGAGGCTCTACTTTTTTTATTATATTATTTAAGATAAAAGCCTTTGATGTCCTACCTCTAGATAGTTAATATAACGCTACATACTAAAAAGAGGTTTAAAAATAATAACGCTTAACTACTTAGTATTAAAGATCTTTGTTATATAGAGATTCTAACTAAGGTTAAGTTCGAACTATATATAGAGAGGAGTAAAATAGAAGGCACTAGAACCTAGTACCTAGCACATAGTAGTAGTAATAAAATATAGTAAAGATCTTTATTGTGTAAAGATTCTAACTAAGGTTAAGTCCGTACTATATATAGAGAGGAGTAAAATAGAAGGTACTAAAACCTAGTATCTAGTATATAGTAGTAGTAATAAAATATATATAAAATAACAATAATTTTACTATTAACTTTCTATATAGTAGTACTGGCAATAGTAGTTAATAGATAGTCTACTATCTAGTATAACTAAGTTATATATTATCTTTTAACTAGTAGACTATTAGAAAGCTATAGTAGACCTATGTAGAGTTATAATTATATGAGTAGTATAGGTAATAGGACGCTTAACTATAGTTTAGTTATTGCGCTTATAACCTAGTAGCCATAGCGTAACTATAGTTTGCTATACGCATAGCGTATAAAGTCTGCCTACTCTTTTAATATTAGTAACGACTAGTATACTAAATCTTTATCTCTTTATCTCTTATATCTAGCGACGTTAAAACTACTTTCTAGCGACCTAATATTATATCTAAGTCTAATACCTATAGCGATATAGCTATTATTAAATTTAGTTAGGGTATAGATAACTAGCTAGGCAAAGTTAAGAATAATTTCTAGAGATATAGTAATCTTATATAACTAGAAGGATTATTAAAAGGGGCCTCCAGAGCTTATCTTTAAGTACCCTATTAGTAATATCTTTAGGCTAATTTACTACGCCTTATGCCTTTAAATTTTAAAATATAAGGCACTTCTTTAGTACCTAAATATTAGTGAAGACGTAGCCTTTGTAATATAATAATACTATAATATAGAAATTATACTATAGAAGTTTAAAAATATAATTAAAACTAGAGGTAATAAGAACTATAAGGGCAAGGACTAAAGTAAAGGGGAGAAAGAGTTTATTATAATATATAAGACGCTAAAGGCATAATAGTAGCGTATGAAGCTTATTAAGGTAGTAGTAATTATATCGGCTACTATTAAGGTAGGGAACTATAACTAAGTAATAAGAGTAAGAGTAAGTAATAGTGGCAGGAGCATAGGGGAGATAGGTGGCGGCAAGGTCCTAGGGGGGTGGAATACGGCTTGATAGTTATAAGGAGAGATTTACTATAGGAGAGAGTTAATAAAATAGTTAGGATAGTTGCTATTATAATTATTATTATTATTATTGTAGTAAAAAATATTATTAAAGAAATTATTAATTATGTAATATAGTAGTTAGTTAAATAGCTAGCCTGGGATTATGTAATATTATAGATTAACTCTAGGGAGAAGGTAATAGAATATATATAAAATAACAATAATTTTTTATTAACTTTCTATATAGTAGTATTAGTGATAGTAGTTAATAGATAGTCTACTATTTAGCATAACTAAGTTATATATTATCTCTTAACTAATAGACTATTAGAAAGCTATAGTAGACTATAGAGTTATAACTGTAGGAGTAGTGTGGGCAATAGGACGCTTAACTATAGTTTAGTTATTGTGCTCGCGATCTGGCAGCTATAGGACAACTATGGTTTACTATACGCACTAACTACTTAGTATAATTATACTTAAGAAATAGCATTACTAAATAAATATTAATAAAAGCTATAGTACTACCTATCTATTATTAAAATTATTAATTTTCATAATTATCTTTTCTACACTCTTTTAATTACTAAGTAGAGGGCTCTGCTTTTTTATTATGTTATTTAAGATAAAAGCCTTTGTTATTCTACCCCTAGGTAGTTAATTTAACAATACATTAAAGTTATTTTAGTAAGAAATTAGCGTATATAGTAAATATAATAGGGTTTAATATTATTTTTAGTATATTCTAACTAAGTATATATAATCTAAACCTTAACTAAATATAAAAAATAATTACGAAGAGAAATATCGCAGACGTTTTAGTATATAGTATAACGCTATAAGGGAAAGCTATATATGTACTAAAAATATATTAAAAAAGGCAAAGTAGTTAAGAAATAGATTAGACTAGAAACTATTTATTAGCACGTGCAAATTAGCCCCTTATGCTAATAAGGTAGTTCATTATAGTATACTATAGTCTAGTATACTATAGTCTATAGGTACTAAAGTTAAAGATAATAATATAACGTATAGTTGCCTACGTAGTATCTTATAAAAATCTACAACTAGATCTAGATTAAGTCTTTATCTATTCTTATATAATAGTATATTTAATTGTTGTATAAGACTTTAAAGTAATAATCTAGTATAGCTATCCTTACCCTATAAACGCTATCGCTACTAGGTAGATAGTCTCATAACTATATATATATAATAAAGCTAATAACACTAATAATACTAATAATACTAATAATACTAATAACTAGAACTAGTATTATAAAGAATAAATACTACTTAACATTACTAACTATATAGTAGTAAACTACACTATCTAAAAGAAGACTTTGCGCACTCTTAGTACACGATATAACACTATTATAGAAAGCTATAGAGGTGCTAAAAAACGCTTTAAAATAAGGTAAAGCAGTAAGATAGCTTTGGCTATTTAGGGACTATTTATAAGTATGTGCAAATTAGCTAGCTTTTTATAGAGTTAATTATAAGTTATACTATAGTCTATAGTCTATAGATACTAAAGATAATAATAATGTAACGTGTAGTTGCCGACACAGTATAAAATCTATAACTAGATTAAGTATTTAGTTATCTACTACATAATATATTTAATTATTGCGTAAGACCTTAAGGTTATAATTTAGTATAGCTATTCCTTAACCTAACAACGCGCTTTCTATAAGGCGGGCATTTACGCGCCTATATATATATAATAAGCAGAATAATAATAATAGTAATAATAAGATATATAATAATAAGAAGTATAACCTAGACGCTAATAATAAATATATATAAGAGAGATATTACAATGGTTAGACGCCTACTATCCTTAAAGAATATATAGCAGTATAGTATAAGTTGTATAGTAAATAGATTACTACAACTAGTTTGTCTTATTATATTAAACAATACCTAGGTACTGTAAGAACTATTAATTTTAACTTATAGCTTTCTTTTTACTAGTTTAGTTGCCTAGTGCCTAGCTATATTAGTAATAGGCGTTACTAGAGCGCTCTTAGAAAGTAAAAGGCAAGATTTAGTTAAATTTAGAAGCAAAAAGTTAAGTATATTATAGACTACCTATAGTTTTACTAGTATAAAAAAATATATAATAAATAGTTACTAAAGGTGTAGAGTATATATATGTACGTAATAGTTCTATAGAATTTCTATAAAAGATAGGTAGAGTAAGGCTAGGAAAGTGTACTAGAGGTTAATAAGTTATTATTAGTAAAGAATAGTAGAGTGCTATTTAGTGTTAGAAGTAGAAAGCGCGCGCGTAATTTATAATATATTATAGTAGTAGTAATAGTAGAGCGTGTATATAGTAGGTTGTCTATTATCTAGTAATATAGTAAAACGTTAAAAGGTAAAGTTAATTATCTAGTAAGGTGGCAAGTAGGCAAGTAAGTTAGGATGTTGTTATTATGAGTTATTATCTTAAAAGCTAGGAGGAGAAATATTAGTAAAACTATAACACGCTTTAGGTTCTAGGACTTAGCGTGCACATAATATTATATGATACTATGTAATATTACGTAGGCGCTAGTAATATAATAAAAAAACGCAGTAATTAAATATAGTAGGGCCACTTAAAAACTAAATAACTGGAGGCAGTTTATAACTCTTGCCTAGAAGAGGTAAACTACACTTTATATAGTATATAACTAGGCCTAACGAATTTATTACACTATATTAAGAAAAATCTAGATTCTCTAAGGACTATTAACCTTCAGTTATTTCTTACTCTCTATTAATTTAGCTGTCTAGTACGTAGCTATATTAATAATAAGTACTAGAGCTATATTAAATGCAATAGGCTAGAATTGCTAAAGGTTGTTAGAGATATATAAAATATAACAGACTACTATTTAATTTAAAAAGCCTAAAGGATTGTTAGCATAAAGAACACTACTAGAAATAGCTAATAGAGGTGTAGTAGATATATAAATACGCACTTATACTATAGAATATCTATAGGTAATAGATAGAGTAAGGCTAGCAAAGTGTTAAGATGCTATTTAGAATTAAAAGTAGGGAGTAGAGCACACGTAATTTATTATATATTATAGTAGTAGTATATTTAAGGGTTCTAAGTAGTTAATTATTAAGTCATAGGATAGTAAGTAGAGGTAATCTATTGTCTAGTAAGGCAGTAGTAAAAAGTAAGAGGTAGGAGTTAATTGTCTAGTAACGCGGTAGGTAGGTAGGTAGACAAGGTGTTATTATTATAGGGTTAGTTATCTTAGAAGCTAGGAGAGATGTTAGAAAAACTTTAACTCGCTCTAGGCTTTGCGCGTATATAATATTACGTAGGCGCTAGTAATATAATAAAAAAACTTAGTAATTAAATGTAGTGAGGCCACTTAACAACTAAATAAGTAGAGGCAGTTTATGTAACGGTTCGTGGCTGCCTCCCTGCTAGTTATTCACCATTACCTTTCCTTTCACACCCTAATAGCGCCTTTCACCTTATAGAAGGCGCCTTTCTTAGTTAGTGTTAGCGCGTGGTTCGCGTGGGCCTATGCCCTACGCCGCCCACTATATAAGTAAGGGCCCCCCAGTTCCCTTCCTTATCCCCCATCTTAGTATAGTCTCAATTTAGTTATCTCTTTCAACCATACTAGCTGTCCCTAAGAGGTTTGTCCTATAAGGCCGTGTACCGCCCTTACATTATACTAAGATCAAATTTCTTTGGCCATAGACAGCGACATAATATCTACTCCTCCCTTAAGACGCTGCCCGCAGGCGGTTGAATTAGTAGAAGTTTTAGCTTACTAGGTCAGGCTAGAAGCGTGTTAGTCACTTTGGTGCCAGGCAGTATTGTTACACTGCGCTAAGGTAGGTCAGGCCATCGCTTACTAGGTTAGGCCAGAAGTTTGTTAGTCACTTTAGTGTCAGGCAGTATTGCTACACTACGCTAAGGTGGGTCAGGCCATCACTTACTAGGTCAGGCCAGAAGTTTGTTAGTTACTTTGGTGCCAGGCAGTATTGCTACACTGCGCTAAGGTGGGTCAGGCCATCGCTTACTAGGTTAGGCCAGAAGTTGTTAGTCACTTTAGTGCCAGGCAGTATTATTATACTACGCTAAGGCCTACTTAGAGAGGTCGCTCACCTAGTTAGGCAGGGAGTTCCTAAACAAACAAACAACAATCACCAAACAACAACCACCGCGCCATACCCTACAGAGCCAACTTGCCTAATAACCTCCTTTCAGCGCTATTACAGCAAGGGCACAAGGCACGGAGCCAGGCCACAGAGGTAACACGGAGGTCGAAGTTTCACGCATTCCATCTCACACTTCATCTTACTAAATCTTTTCTTAGCTTAGACCGTGCGCCAGCTCGCACGCTGCATAAGACCTGCCACCCCAGGTCTATCCGCTACACCCTCTCCGCAACCCCCACTTCGCTCCACTCCACTACTGCCCGCACCATGGCAAGCCACCACCCTTTAATTCAGGAGACTCCTAAAACGTTCCCAGCGTCCTCTCTACCCCCAGACAGTTCTAGGATCGACAATACAGAGGTGGACGTTTGCCCGCACCCCACCAACAATAGTCTACACAACGCTTGCCTTAAGAAGATTCCCCCACTTAACCCCACCAGCGAGCTATCATCTGTCCAGCGCAGAAAGCAGCTAATAGCTGCTCCCTAGGCAACTAGTCGCTCTGCCCCTAGCCTAACAAAGAAAAAAAGCATTATCAAACTACTAAAAAAGGTCTACCCTAAAGGAATCCTTTACAACACATAGTACGATCACTATATCGCTACACTTAAAGCAGACTAGCTAAGCGACGAATTTTCAACAGCAGACCTTAAGTGGCTTGCGCACCAAGGCGAAGCTAAACTCAAAGCTACTGGCAAGTACAACGCGTTTACAGGACAATTCAAGCCAGACTAATTAATCTAGCACAGCTTGGAAATGAGACAGTTACTTGCCACCTATTAGCTTCGGGCTCGATATCGCTTTTCTTAAGGCCTATTTTTAGAGATAGCACTAGATTTGGTAACCAGGGCTGTTACAAAGTCCAAAGAAGACCCTAAATAGAAGGTCCTTATTCGGGCTTTATGCGAGCGCGCTAACATGTTTAAACAAGCTTTTACTATACTTAAGGCAATAACACCTCACACTACAGAGTACGCAGTCTTGGAAGATTCCCACTCCTAGCCTAATATTGCCAATTACGCAGCTATTAGACAAGGCTTGTTCAGCCCTAAGAAAGTTCTCCCCTCTGTCAAAGATAGTTATGATCCACAGCACCGCACTCAAGTCCCCTTAAAACCCCCTAGCCTAGGAACGCCTAATCTACTACATAGTTTACGCCGCCCTTAGGCGGCCAAGCGGAGCTTATCCTACCCCACCGCGCCCTAACATGCACCACAACATCCGCCCCAGCTTGCGGTGCCCACTCCGCAATAGGACAACACCTTTCGCTACTCCCCAGTCCTAGGACACGTACAAACCAAGCTCGCCAACGGCGCCTGGATCAACATGCCCTAGGGCAGACACGCTTCGGCCGCCCTATCTAGTGTGTCTAAGCCAGGACGCTCCGCAAAGCTACCTAATGTTAATAAGTACTATAGAAAAGGTTAACCTGGCCCTAGTATTAAAGATTAGCTAGAGGATATGCGTAATAAGATCTACGTAAACGCGGACTATTACTAAGGCGACAACAATAAGGAAGATTAAGACAACCTTGCGGAAGCCATCCTTAGCCGCCTTAGAGGCGCGCCTTAAGAGGTAGTGCGAAATTAGCGTTAGACGAATTAGGCCCTCTAAGAAGATTATAGACCTAAAGCACTCTTTAAATTTCTAGAAGAGACTTACTACAATCCCTTTGCTCCCTAATAGGCACGCGAGAAGTTTCACAAGCTCTTTCTCTCTAATAGAATAGACACCTAGACGTTCCTATAGGCTTTTAAGAGCCTAGCTAGAAAAGGTAGACTAGACGCAAAGACCTAGAAGGACAAATTACAACTTAAATTAACTAGGAGTCTTAAGTTAATGCTCTAGCAAGAAATAGAAGACCCTAATGTTAACTACCTAGCAATTAAACGCCAAATAACCGCAGCCAGCCGCACTCTTCGAGACAACAACGCGACAACCCCTTTCTAGGCGCACACAAGGACTCCTTTCTAGGTATTACCCTCTGGATCATAGCCCTCGTACGCGGCCCCTGCCAAATCAGCACTCTGCTCCGGACCCGCTACTAACAATCAACCCGCTGTTCCCTTCTCCACTCTCTATAATTAGACTAGGGCGTAGTGTGTCCAGAACCACGCCTGTTTTAAGTGTGGCAAAGTAGAAAACAAACACTTGCGCCACTGCCCCTATACTAAAAAGACAGCTACATAAGCGAATGTGGACATAGCGGACAATCTAGATTTAGACAAACTTAGTATCACCTACTACTCTAATTTAGAGGCAGGCGATTCGTCAGATAACAAGGCTTTAAATACGCGCTACTAGACCACCCTAATCTAGTAGCTTATATAGGGGCCACTAAACTAATTAACCTAGACAAACCGTAGTTCCAATTACAAAACGTAGATGCTAAGCCGAAATCGTCGCCCGCAGGCGGCAAAACAGTAAGGGTCCCTAAGCTATTTAAAGGCTCCTAACTAGTCCTGCCGGTGCAAATTGTATTCTAAGGATTGGCTCTTAGGTTGCGAGCCTTAATAGACACCAGTGCTAGCGCTTATAACCTCGTCGCTTTAAGGTATATAAAGGCGGTACGAAAACAGCTTAAAGCCAAACTCCTTCGCCTAAAGACACCAATCCCCCTTAAGAACTTCGTAGGGAAGAGAAGCGCAAAAGTAGACACCTGTTTCACAGCCCAGCTTAACATTAATAAACGCAGCTTCACTACATAGTTTGTTTTCTATAATATAGGGGACTATAATCTTATTATTAGTAGGAAATTTTTTAAGCAAGCCAATTGCCTAGTTAACACTTAGGACCGCCGCCTTCGTTGGAAAGATAACAAGAATCTAACCTTTGCTAGCAACCTCGTCCTACCGCGGACTTTCCCCCCACCCGACCCTTTCCACCAGGACGACGCCACTCGACAGGACAGCCTACTTAAAAAACAGAACCACACCCGCCAAAAGACTCGCTTATTAAAAGCCAACCAGAGCGTCTCTAAGGAAATCTCTGTCCAGCTTCCCAACCCCACTATCTCGGTCATTGGAACGTACTTAAAGGCTTACTAGAAACTAAGCTGTAAGGATAACTTTAACAGAGATAGTAGCGTAGAGGCCGTAGAGCTGTCTTCCTCGGACGAAGAGCTATCTAACGAGTCGCCTGTCGGTCACCCCATCCCCGCTATCCAAGGAAGCCACTAGTAAGACCAGCCCCTAGGAATTGTGCGGCAGAATCTGGGTATTACCCCTAGCCCTAGACCTAGAGACTGTAATCCTACTAGAGAAGCTGATCTAAGGATTAGACAGCTCTTGCAGGAATTAACTATTTAATTAGAACTACCCCAGCCGAAACAACCTAGGATGGCTCCCTTCCGCCCCACTAAATCACTAACACAGAAGGAGAACTTGCGGAAAATAAACAATAAATTGCGTTCGGTAGACCCACCAGCCCTATAGGATCTAGCTAACCTCCTAGAACTCATTTAGGCGCCAACGCGGGAATAATTATACGCTGCTGGCTTTAACGTTAATATAGTAACCGCCGTAGCCTTTGCTTTAAACAGCGGCCATAAGTCTAACGCGATTATAGGTTGTACTAGCCCCTACAAGCTAGCCAAACTTATTAAGAACCGCGAGAGCGAGATGCATAGCCCAGAAAACAAGTCCTAAGCTAACCTACTCGCTAAAATAGAACAAGCGCTCCCCTAGCCAGGATATGCCAGAGCAGAGCCTACCTATTTTTTAAAATTAAATTCTAACGCCCTCCCACCTTACTAAAAGGGCGTTAATCACTATGTTAACCTTACTAAAGACCTATCTACGCTTACTACCTCGCCTTTGTACAGCATGTCCTTAAAGCACCTCAAACTCCTTAAAGCCTACATTAATAACTATATTAAGCGCGGGTTTATTGTCCCTAGCAACGCTAGCTTCGCTTCGCTAGTGTTGTTTGCTAAAAAGCCAGGCAGAGGTTAGTGCTTTTGCGTTAATTACCGCCGGCTTAATACTATTACTAAAAAGGACGTTACGGCAATCCCACTTATTAAGAAGACACTTGTGCGCCTCTCTAGAGCGAGACTTTTCACTAAGCTTAACATTCGCCAAGCATTCTACTAAATCTAGCTTACCCTAGAGACTAAAGCGCTAACTACTTTTTAAACCTAGTATAGAAACTATAAGTATAGGGTCTTACCCTTTGGTCTCTGCAATAGTCCTACCACCTTTTAACAGTTTATTAATAGCGTTCTGGGCGATTATCTAGACAACTTCTATACTGCATACATCGACAACATCCTTATCTTTTCTAAGGATCCCCTGAAACACAAAGAACACGTTCGTAAGGTCCTACTCCGCTTAAGAGACGCTAATCTCTAAGCTAATCTTAAGAAATATAAATTCGCTATAACAAAAACTAAGTTCTTAGGATATATTATTAGCACTAAAGGAATCTATAAGGACTCTACAAAGACCACTGTGGTTTGGGAATAAAAAGAGCCTACAACACTTAAGGCATTGTAAAGCTTTTTAGGCTTTTATAACTACTACTACTCCTTTCTTCCTTACTATGGGCGGGTTATTCGCCCCCTAATTAAGCTACTAAAAAATAGTGCCTTTTACACCTTTAGAGACTAGGAACGTGCCGCCTTTAAAGCCGCTAAGCAACTCGTAGCCAGCGACGTCCTAGTCTTATAGTACTCCCCATTTCGAATCACCCGTATAGAAACTAACTCTAGTAACAGCGTTAATGCGGGCTCTTTTAGTTAACTGCAATCTAATAGTATCTAGCGCCTAGTCGTATGGTACTCTAAATTATTAAAGCCCACTAAGTTAAATTACGACATTTATAATAAGAAAATATTAGTAGTTATATAGGGCCTTTTAAAATAGAGAGCGTAACTAATTGGCCTCCAAACTGCCAAGCCCTTTAATATTATTACTAATTATTAGGCCCTTAAGTACTTTAGCACCAAACGCGAGCTCTCTCTACGGCAAGCCTATTAGTCTAAGAAGCTGTCTAAATACTATTATTAAATTACGTACTAACTAGGCACTGCAAATGTTATAGCCAATGCGCTATCTAGGAAATAGGACAAGCTAAAGTCGTAGAAGGAGAAGGATTAAGAGGCTTGCACCTAGTTTTTTCTCCCGCAACCACTAGATACTGCTAAAGCAGCCCTTAGGGCTGTCATAATTACAGAGCAGGAGAAAGAAAAAGTCAATATAAGCCCTAAAGGAGCCTATTCTCATATGCTTATTAATTGCCTGCTGTATACTAATCGAACACACAAGGTGCTCAAATCGCTCTAAGAAGCTGCCTATTCTAGATTACTAGGTTTTGCCCTTACCCCTTTAGAGTTACTTCTCTACAAAGACCGCCTAGTAGTTCCCTCTATAGAGTTTCTCCAGACGCATCTAATTTAAACAATATATACTTATTAGGTTACTGCCTATCTAGGTCTATAAAAAACTCTCTAGCTTTTACGCCAGTTGTATTACTAGAAGGGCATAAACGCCAATATTAATAGGTACATTTCTAACTACAAAGACTGCTAGTAGAGTAAGCCCCCACTAGACAAAAAGCCAGGCTTGTTACACCCGCTTCCTATCCCCAAAAATGTCTAGCAAGATGTCTTAATTAATTTTAAATTATTCCCTAAGAATAAGAAAGGGTATAACAACGCAATAGTATCTTATTGCCGCCTATCCAAGCGTGCCTTTTCTATGCCCTACTGCAAGACGGTCACGGCTAAACAAGCCGCTAATCTCTACTATTAGTACATATTTAGAGTCTTTGGCCCCTCTTAATTAATTATATCTAACTGCGGCCCCTAGTTTATTTTCGCTTTCCTAGCTGCTTTGTGCAAGCTTATAGGTATTAAGCAACTTCTTTCTACAGCGCGGCATCTGTAAACTAATAGCTAAACTAAGATTATGAATTAGTACCTTAACTAGCGTCTGCGTCCGTTTATTAACTTTTATTAAGACAACTAGTTGGATTTGCTGCCTAGCATGGACTGGGCCCAAGTAATACTGCCCCATAACAGTACTGGAGTTTCGCCTTTCAAGATTGAGTTTGGGCATCAGCCATACTTTCACTGGAACTGGCGCGAGCGTACCCAACCAGTTACCAAATCTCTAGACGACGTCACTTTAGAAAAGGCTAAGGCGTGGGTCAAGGCCCATGCCAAAGCCTGCGAATTCGTCTGTAACACCGCCCGCGCCAACATGTCTACTGCCTAGGAAATGCAATTAGAGCAGGCCAACAAACACAGACAAGCCATTAATTTCGACGTTAGGGACTAGGTCTTTGTCACCCTAAAGGGATTTATTACCGAACGCCTGTTAGTAAAGCTAGATTATTAAATAAAAGGACCATACCTAATTGTGGGTAAGAAAGGCCACTCATTTGTACTTAAACTCCTACAATACATAAGAGTTCACCTAGTGTTCCACGCTAACAGGCTTTAAAGGGATCTAAATAATCCCTTACTAGGTTAATTGCAACCCCTAGAACCACCTATTAAGGTGGATGGAGTCCCTAAGTGGCCAGTTTCTTGCATCCTTAAGAGCAAAGTAGACCGCAGAACACTGAAGTACCGGGCAGCGTGGGAAGGGCATGACCCCAACCCAACCTACTACCCTGCCGACAACTTTGTCAACTCTCTCCTGCTAATTAAAGCTTACTATTAAGAGTACCCCAAGCGAGCCAGTCCACTAAAATAGTTACCCATTTAGCTGGACGCCGCCCTCTAAGACACCTTTCTAGAGCCTATCCCTAAAGACAATATGCCCGCGAAGACAGGGTCGAAGCGCCGCATTAGGCGTGCTTAGCTAGGTGCCTGTTACTTTTTAACACCTGCACGCCCTTAGGCTCGCGCGCGTAACCGGATACCTATCGCTTTTTGGTACCCTCACCCCCGGACGTCCCCACTACCGCCGGCAGCCCCCGTGGCTTTAGAAGCCGCCCTGCCCTAATTAAAAACCGCATAGTTGGGTCAACACGTTTTTTAAAACGCTCTCCTATAGTACTAGGGAACCTCATACGACATAATTGCGCTGGCGCGCAACAAACTAACTAGAAATTTTTTGGCTAACCGCGTTTTTGTATGGCGTTGGAGCTAAGGATGCACTCTATTAGCAAAACGCCAAACACTAAGATGTGGTTTCTACCGCGTTTTTTCCACTAATCTACTAATTCACCCCCAACAACTTTCCTTAATATCTCCACTAAATGGCACCCAAATTGAAAACCGAGGCCACCGCTGGAACTGTAGGGGCCCGTTGCCCCTACTCTAGCCCTCTTCGGCCCTAAAATAGTGCTGGTTACGTTAAAAATTCGCCAAAACACACTATTTTCACGTACTTTCCTTCCTATTTTCAGGCCTTAAAAGGGGGGTTATGTAACGGTTCGTGGCTGCCTCCCTGCTAGTTATTCACTATTACCTTTCCTTTCACACCCTAATAGCGCCTTTCACCTTATAGAAGGCGCCTTTCCTAGTTAGTGTTAGCGCGTGGTTTGCGTGGGCCTGTGCCCTACGCCGCCCACTATATAATTAAGGGCCCCCTAGTTCCCTTCCTTATCCCCCATCTTAGTATAGTCTCAATTTAGTTATCTCTTTTAACCATACTAGCTGTCCCCGAGAGGTTTGCCCTATAAGGCCGTGTACCGCTCTTACAGTTTATACTCTTGCCTAGGAGGGATAAATAATAATAATATTTAATAAATCCTTCTATATAAGTAATAATTATATAAGGATGGCCATGCTAGATAATAACCTTAAGGTCTCTAGCTTACGCAATAATTAAATATATTATATAGTAAATAGATAAACACTTAATCTATATCTCGTTGTAGATTTTATATTAAATACGTGTAGGCAACTACGCGTTATATTATTAACTACCTCTAGTATAAGGGGCTAATTTGCACGTGCTAATAAATAGTTGTAATAAAAAGTCTCTAGCCTAACCTATCTCTAAGCTGCTTTACTTTTTTTAATGCGTTTTTAGCACACTTATAGCTTTCTCTTACAGTGTTATACTATATACTAAAAGGTCTGCGATATTTCTCTTCTAAAAATTATATAAAAGAATTTCCTATTATTATCTTTAGAAAGGGCTATTAAAAATAGCTACTATAACCTACTAACCTAAACCCTATTTACGCTATAATAGATATTATAGTTATCTCTAAATATATTACCTTACTTATAGTCCTTTGCTTAGATTCTTATATAATATAGCTTTACTTTTAGTATCCTTAAAGGCAAAAGGACCTTAAAGAGGCCTTAAATAGTACTAAAGAATTAGCTAATTTAGTTAATATTAAGTCTATATTTGCTTAACTATTTTACGTAAATCTTATAGTCTTAATCTAAAAAAAATTTAATAAGTTTAACTTAAGGTAGACTATAAAATTAATATAGAGCTTAAGGCAAAGTACTTTACGATCTAACATTATAGTATAAATAAAAAAGCCCTTAGAGTAAAAGCTTATATTAATAAAAAGCTTAGTATAAGAAAAGTATATTATAGTACTTCTAACTTTATAGCACTTATACTAGTTATTAAGAAATCTAATAGTAGGCTATAAATTTATATTAACTATTAATAACTTAACACTTTAATAGTTAAGAATAAGAATATACTACCTATTATATATAAAACTTTTACTTAGTTATTAGGTGTATAGTAGTTTAGTATTATTAATATTATTACTACTTTTTATAAAGTATAAATTTAAAAGGATAATAAATATAAACCTATAGTTATAGTTTTTATTTTTATAACTAAGGGGTTTCTAATAAAAATATTACAATAATAGTAGATATCCCTCCTACTATTATATACACAGAAAAGCGATTTAGGGTAGTATTAATAAAAATAGTTAGCGCGTTACAAGCTCGCTACGCGAGCTTGGCGCGCCCACTCTAACAAAAAAAATTTCATATATAAAATATAATAAGGCCATATCGCTGTACCACAGTTTATAAACTATAGTTATAATTTTTTTTAATTTTTTTATTAGGCTATTCTTACTAAGAGGGACGTTAGTCGGCTATAGTAATTATATATTATATACGCTTAGTTATTAATTACGTAATATTAGTTTAGTGCTCTATACCTATGTATATATTAGTAACTACTTTATACTCACATACTATAAGTATATATAACGCGTTAACTTACTTATAGGTAGTGATACTTATTACTACTATAGCTTTCTATAAGTCTACACTATAAGTTTAAATACATAGTAACACTACCTTATTTATCGCATCCTTTACCTCTCTTTATTATATTAGAATTGCTTTAGAAGTTAACGCGTCTTACCCTTACTATAGCACCTAGCTATAAAGTGTATACGTTAATAAAGCGGTATTACTGCAATATACTAAGACACTAAAAGGCATATTTAAAAAGATAAATATATAGCACCTAAAAGGCCTACTAGATCTACGCTAGGTGTGGCCAGATCTCTAGATTGTCTAGCTTAAGGAGGTTAGCCTATAGCTGCTATATAAGTAGTTATATAATCGTAATAGTCTAGCGTATATAGTGTATACAGTAAAGCTCTAGGATTTTTACCTACTAAAGAAGCACCTTTAAAATAACTATAACCAGAATCTTGCTATATATTACTATGCGTAGTTAACTACTATTAAAGAGAATAATAATAAGAGGTACACGTACTAGTACCTTTATCTTATTACTACTTATAATACTATATAGATATGCTAGTAATAATAATAATAATAATAAAACAATAATAAAAAAATAATAACATAAACTAAGTCCTTTAAAAGAATAGGTAATAAAAGAGACAAAAGAAACGTATATACAGCAACGTAACGCGGAGTAACCTAAGAGCAATTGCTAGTATCTATAAAGAGATATAAATAATAAACCATTACATTACTATATACTATCCATAGTTAAAATTTCCGTTAAAGATAGATATAGTATAGTATAGTTTATTTAAGTATTTAGTTATACCTTTTAGTTTCTATATTATACTAGCTATATTATAGTCCTATATTAATAAGATACTATATAAGTATTCTAATAACTTTTATATAGCGTATATTAATAATATTTCTATTCTTAGTTATATATTAATAAAATATAAAGATTATATATAAAAGGTTTATTAGTGCCTAAAGGTTACTAGCTTATACTTTAATATTAATAAATATAAATTTACTATTAAGAGGGTTAAGTACCTTAGACTTATCTTTACTATAAATAGTATTAAAATAAACCCTACTAAAGTTAATATTATAATAGTATAGATACATTCTATAAATATATATAAAGTATAATCCTTTTTAGGCTTTATAAACTTTTATTAATAGTTTATTATTAAAATCTTTAGTTTAGCTTACGAACTTACTAACTTAACTTATAAAAAGATAGTAGTAAAGTTTTCTTTAGGACAAGGTAGACTTATAGCTATATCTTTTAAGCAGCTTAAATATACTTCTATAGTAGCTCTTATTTTAGCTTATTTTAATCTAGAGCTTATAATCTAAGTAAAGAGTAACGCCTTAAACTTTATTATTACTACTATTCTTTTACAAATATAATATAATAAAGTTCTTTATTCTCTTATTTTTAAATTTACGAAAATAATTCTAGTAAAATATAATTACGCTTTTTATAATAAAGAGCTATTAGTAATTATTAAGACTTTTAAGACATAGTAACTAGAACTATTAAATAGCTTTATTTTGTAAATAAAACTGCATTTTGCAGCTATTCTATAGCAAAAGAAAATCTAGCTATAACCTTTTTTTCTCTATAGTAGCTTTATAAAATACTATATGGGGTTTTCTTTTGCGACTAACGGATTTCTAATAAAATTATTATAATAATAGTAGATATCCCTTCTGCTATTATATATACAGACAAGTGTTTTAAGGTATTAATAAAAAGGAGTTAGCGCGTTATAAGCGAGCTTACTCTAATTAAAAAAATTATATACAAAACTATATATATGGCTATATTACTATACTATAGTTTAGAGTAAAGAAGGTATAAGATAGCACTAGCGCTATAATACTATAACTATTATCTTCTCTACTATTATCTCTAAAGATTGCTAGTAATAGCTATTATATTAGTAGGTTTATGCTATTATAAAATATATGCTAAGTAGAGAGCTTACACACACTATAGGTACACTAATACTTTATCTCTATATTAAAGTTAATCTTAATAAGGCTTCTACTATTACTCTATTTCCTACTATTTTCTTAAATCTTAATACTAATACTACTATTAACGCCGCCTAAAAGTATGCTTCCTATCTACTTACTACTATGACTAGGCCTATACTAGAGTACTACTCTATCTAGAAAATTATTAATAGATTAAAGTAGAAGAAGGTATACCTTAGTCTATATAAGGCAGTCCTAGTATACTAGTTAGGCTAGTAATAGATTAGTAACTAGAGGCGCAATAATAGATATATAGAGTTTCTACCACAGTTTCTTATATTACTACTAGTTAGAAAGGTAGTAATAAAGAGTAAGATTAAGGCTAAAGAAAAGGTAATTATTAATAAGTGACTAAGAGAGAAGAGTATTACGTAGATGCGCTAGATTCTTATAGTTATAGTATTAGGTAAGCATAATACATAAGTAGCGTAGTTACTAATAATAGTAAGAAAGTAAGAGTTAGTTTTTTATATATACTTTAAGTAAATTTTAATAGATATTAAAGCGCTTATAGATAGTAGGGCAAGTGTGTAGTAACTACTATTACGTTAGTAGAGACTAGAAGTAAATTATATTTTTAGGCACTAGACTAGAGTGGCGTTTTTATCCTAATGTACGCAGGCTCAAATTAAAAAAAAGGTGGTTAAAAAGAGTAATTAATGCTAAATAAATAATGCGACCACTTACACTCTATAAGCTTCTAATTTATATAAGGTTTACTTATAGCATATATAGTATATCTAGCTTATTACTACTACTACTATTAGTTATCTGTGCTTACGCTGCTACGCGGCATACTCGCTTAAATAAGCTAACTTAATAGTAATAATAGCTAAACGAATCTTGCAGATCTTTATAATACTCTTACTATACTAGAGCTTATTAATAAAGACCTTATTCTTCTTCTTTTATATTCTCTACTAAAGAATTCTAGTACTAATAAGAAGTAATTGCGTCTACTAAAGTAGAAATATAGTGATTATCCGTACACCGTACGGGCAAGGGCACCTAAGGGTATTGAGGTTTTAATATTGCCATACGATGGCATTACGTGGGGATTATGTGATGCCCGTGCGCCGCGGCCTATGCGCCGCAGGATCTTCTCCTTTCTATTCGCACCCTCTCTAGAGATAAGCAATTAATACTAAGTTGTTCTATTATGTTATTTCCTTTTCCTTATATAATCGTCCTATACACCCTCCACGCTTGCTAGTATAGAGAATTAGAATTTAATGTCTATACAGCTAGCTATAGAGTACCTATTTAACACTAATTAGTAGTTAACTAATTCTTAACTATAAATTGGCAAGAGTAAAGATAGATCGCACGAGTTATTATTAGCTATACAATTTATTTCGCATACTCTGTCCTCTATACGCAAAAGAATAGCAGACTAAAAAAAAACTTTATAGAGTTAGTATGTAGATATCGCTGCTATACAAAACAAAGGAAGCGATTATATAAGATATTATTAGCTATATAATTTGTTTTGTTATACTCTATCCTCTATATATAAGAGAATAGCAAATTAAACCTTTATAAAGTTAGTAAGTAGATGTTACTACTATATAAAACATAGAAAGCGATTGTACAAGATATACAAAACCTATTCTTATCTATAAGAATAGTAGATTAACTCTTTTATTAAGTTAGTAAGTAGATATCGCTACTATATAAGATTTAAGAGAAGATAGTGCACTAAGCACACCACTAGTAACTATACAAAGACATAGTTAGATAATAATAAACCCTAATAAAGGGCGACCCTCTATATGACTAACCTATTAAACAAACTAGTTACATAATAGCTATTCTTACTATCTTATAAGAAGCCTCCATTGTCTTATACAAAGTCCCTATTGCCTTACAAAATAACACTAATATGCCTAAGTATACTAGACTATATAATTAGTATATTAAAGAAATAGAAATATTAGAGAAAACACTACGCAAGGGAATAAGACCTATATATTAGAATAATAAGATTAATATAGCAAATAATCCTTCTTAGTTAGAAATGCAATTATACGCGGCATATACTATTACTAAGTATTATACGTTATACTAGAAAGGAACAGCTTTCTTAGAGTTATTCTAGAAAGACTTTAAAGAATAGAAAGAACACTATTTTTTAGAGTTAGGCCATACGTATAAGAGAGAGCTTATAGCAGTCCTAAGAAAAAAGGCCATTAAGCTAAAAACAAATACTAAAGCTATAAGTACTAGCAAGCTATATAAAGTAGCCAAAGGTAATATAGATACTACTTATACAACACTGCCTTTTCTAGCTCGCTTAACTCCTTGTACGCAAACACTAAGGCTAATCTTAAAGATACCTAAGCTAGTTAGGCTGTCGCATAAACCTGAATAGAGTAAGCCGCTACCACTATAGGCATCTATATAGCTATAGGTCCCTATAGATATCTTAAAAGAATCTTTATATAAGTATTAAAGACAATTCTATTTGTATAAATAACTAAATAAACCACTACTCTTTATATATAGTACCTAACTACTATTTTGCCCACCTACTCGCAATTATTAAACGCCGTATAGAATAGAGCCACCACTAGTCAAACGCGAATTATAGGCACTATACTAATCTATATAGACTAAGCCTATACTATAATCTAATCTATATAAGCTTTTACCTAAGCATAACCTACCTTCTTAGAGAATTCTAGCTAATAAGATAATCTAATTTTAAAAGTCATAGAATAAGAATAATAACTATACTAGAGCTCTATATAACATTTTAGCAGATAAGACTAGGATCTTTATAAATCTATGCAGACGCCTAGATATTACTAAGGATTAATACCTAGATATCTTTCTAGATATCCTTACTAGCTGTGCGGCACAGTATTATCTCTATACTATCTATTCTAAATAATTGTAAAAGTGCTTATACAAAGCACTTAACAGTTTCTTTAACACTACAATTAACTATAACTAGTATTAGACAGACTAGACTATAATAACTTTCGCATAATACTAGCGCAAGAACTCTAATAAGAGTCTACACAAAGTCCTAGAGGTAATAATTAATAGGCTTACCCTTATATAGAGAGTATTAGGTGTAGACTTTACTAGGAAAATTCCTCTCTATACTACTATTATATAAGCATGCCGTAGACACCTAGAGCTAGAGTAGACTATATTTACTCCTAAGCCTATCTATAAAGCTCTATTTGCTAATCTCTATGTGTTAATCTAAGTTGTAATTAATTGCCAATCTAATTAGCACTTATAAGAGGCTAATATATACTACACTAATTGCAAATATAACTTTTCTATATAAAGAGGCAGACTACTAGTTCCTTATAGACAAGGATTTTGTAGACAATTTGTACTATTATTATCGCAATTTAGATTCTAATTAAATAACATTTATATAAGATTAAAGAAGTGTTTTGTGTGCTATAAGAAAGGTTGTTAGTCTTCTAACCATCCACGCGATAAGCGTATCCGCGCGATAAGGCAGTATATTACCTTTTATAAAGAGCATAATAATAAAACGCCTTTGTACAAAACTATTTAGTTCTATATTTAGGATATAGAAAGGTATAATAATAAGGAACCTGCTTCGCACAAAGAAGAGGAGCAGAGTAAAGATAGTAAGAATGGCAACAATTAAGTGTCCTACCTAACCACTACTACCAATCTTTACCGCACAACTGGCGAACATATCTATAAGACAGAGCTAAAGGAGTGTGCGGAATAGTTTATTCTTAAAGATTAATACTATACAATATACTAAGGTAAATTATGGGATATAGGTATAGTAAGGATTTCTACTATTAGTAAGGCATAGCTAGAGGCATATATATAAGAGAACTCTTATACAAAGATTAATTAGACACCTAGCAACACTATTATTAGCTTTAGAGGTTAGAACCTATAAGGATTTCTAGAAACTATACAAATTATAAATCTAATAGGAATGGTTACCTACCACATTCTAGACACTCTAATACTATTCCTGCTGTCACTAGCAGATGCTAATAAGCTGGGTGCCTACTTTAACAATGTTTTAGATATTATTATATAAAATAATAATACAACTATACCTATTGTACGTAAATAGGAACACCCTTTCTTTAATATTAGCAAGGAAGAAACTGTGTCTTTTTTTACTAAACAAGAACTCCGTTGCCTTTATTAACAATTTAGACATCTCTATATAAAAAGACTTTAGAAGATGCTTACTAATGCTGGCTATAAAGTAGATGCCATTATACTAAATAAAATTTAGATGTTTTGCCACCACTATTAATTGCATAAATAAGCCCTACGTTGCTTTAAGTTTACTATTAAGAATAACACCTACTTTAACTATAAGATTATTATTAATATTGTACGTATTAGAACTAGAGACGCACTATATATTATAGATAAAGACATATTATTTTAAGCTACAATCTTCTTAAAATTAATGTCTGCATAAGATGCGTGGGAAGCCCTCTATAGATACTAGATTAATGTCTACTAAGGTCTATCTAACTATATTATATATAACCTAGGTACAAACTTTATATTAGATAAGATTAGAAACTATACAAAGATTATTAGCGTAACCTGTAGGCAGATACCTATAGAAGCACATTAGGTAATAGGGAAGGTTAAGTATTCGCACGCACCCTTTTGCAAAGCCTTTAACATTCTTAAAGCTAAACTAGAAGATTGTATAGATAAGGAGGACATTCTCTAAATAGCTATTAAAGCTATTAATAATACTATAGGCCTAGATAGCCTTATATCCACACTACTAGTCTTTAGCGTATATCCTAGGATTAGTATAGATTCTTCTCTATCGCCTAATATTATCGCACGTATAAATACTATACAAAAGGCAATAAAGATATTATAGAAGGAAAGAAATAAGACTGATATTATTTATACGCTAAATATCTGTAATAGTTTATTAGCAGCGCATAAAGCTCTTAAGCTCCTACTTAAATCTAAGGTTATAGTCTAAAGAGAGAAATGTGGATAGATAGGCCTATATAAGATTAAGGACATTAAGGATAGAGATATAATTCTTAATCTAGGAAATAGTCTAGTAAAGTTTCGCTATACGCAAGTTAAGCTATACTATCGTAAAGAAGATTACACTCTCCTACTATTACATAAGGCAGATAATATCGCCCCTATATAAAGGGATCCTTTAGAGAAGAGAAGAAGAGGCCGCCTAAGGAAGAATGCTGTATTCTTTTCCTAGAAGGAGATAAGCAATTAGGAACTATCTCTAAAGCTCTATGCAAAAGGTATAATTACAATATCTAGAGTACCTTTTAAAGAGTTAGATTGTATAGATATGGACGCTCTTATTGCTAATAGCATATTTAAGATTCTTCTCTTTAATCTATCTAAGTATAAGGGCAGAATCTTTAACCTCTGCCTTATATAAGAAGTTAAGGGCAAGACTACTTAACTATATAAGAAATCCTGCCTTGTGTTTACTGGTCACTCTAATAAGGAGAAGAATAAAATTCTTACCTAATTACCTACTATCTAAAGGATAAGCCAGCGCCTACTCCTTGTATTAGGAGTAAGCCTTTAGATAATATATAGAATGCATTTTAAACTGCGAGATATTACCTAGGTCTATATTTAGTCTACTAACAAACTAAACTGCACACTCTATACTAGACTATCTAAGAAACTACACACAAACTTTCTATAAGATATAATCTTTTATATTATATAACTACTCTATAGTGTAGCTAAATTAGGTCTTTACTAGTTTAAGACCTACTACAACTACTATAAAGAGAAACTTAGTATAATAACTTTGTTATACAACCTATGTCTGCTTATTACTAATGAAGAAGAGCACACCTTTGGGATTACTAGCCTTTAGACAAATAACACTCTTAGCATTATTAAAAAACACTTCGCACAAAGAGAAGAAGAAGAGCTAAAGAAAGCAGCCTTCTATATAAAGGATAAGACTGTCTTTGCTAAAGACTAACCTATTAAGTTTAATAGTAGAAGAATTTAGCTTATATATAATACTATAGTTTTTATATAGAAAGGGCAAGCAAAGGACCTTTGCACAATTAACCCTAAAGATAAGGGTGCTACTTAGAGGTATATAGAGCACCGTGCAAGAGGCGCCTACATTGTATCTATATGCTAACTAGAAGCCGTATTTAATTTGTCTATTACCACTTAGACTACATTACTGTTATACAAAGACATTAAGGTATTAAACGCATAAATCTAATAGCAGATTAATAATAGTAAGCGCGGTCTTATCTTTATACTATTAAATCTTTAATGCGCAAAGCTGTTTATCTTTACTAATAGCTTATTTACTAATAATAAGAACCTAAGCTTATAATTAGAATTTCTAATTGCTCTAGGTAATAAGTATTGTATAGGTAATAATAACAACTTTAAAATCTTAGCAAACATTATACACTAGAATTTAACTAAGTGTAAGAGAGTAATAAGAAGTGTTCTTGCTAGTAAGCTATATAGTATAGTAGAAGGATTTAATAATACTATTACTATTAGCACAATTCTCTAAAAGATTATATGCACGTTTAGTCTACCGCAAATTCCTATAGTTATCTATATAGATTTAAAGTCTCTCTATAACTGCCTTATATAACTAGGAGCCACAAATAAGAAGCGCCTTATAATTAATATTATGTTACTCCGCAAATTATATAAGCACCGCAAGATCAAAAGATTAAATAGATTAATAGGAAGAACAATCCTACTAATGCCTATACAAAGAAGGTCCTAAACTAGGCTCTAGAGTCCTTAATCTCTAGCAACACCTTAACAATTACTATTAAAGCATTAGTGGATTACATTAAGCCTGCCCGCGCGAGCTCTTCCTAGCCTCCACATAGAACTATTTTCTTATTATTTATTTATTCTTCTGCGCAATATATATTTTTAATTCTTTTTGCACGCACATATTACTTAAACATACGCTTTCTTCCTATCTATTTATTCGCATAGGAAGAAAAGAGACATAGTACACATTTATTTACAGAAGAGTTTTTTTATTTTAGTACTTATAGATAATGTCTAGAAGTGTCTATCCTACTATCTAGACCTATCCTGTGCGATAATCGCACCTCGCACCATAGCTCTGCCACATACAAGAACTGCACAATTCTACCTAAAAGTTTACCACTATATAACACTTAGTAAAGAGTCTAGGGTCAGAGTTACTACTATAGTGGTAAGCGTATATAGTGCCCCTAAGGACACCGCGCAACTAGACAAAAAGCGCGCGAAAGTAGCCCTTGCGCTAAATAAGCTTAGCAAGCTACAGACATAGGTTTATACTAGCTATAAGAATAATATTAATATTATACAAAGATAGATATATAATACGCAACTCCTTAGCCTATTTTCTATAGTTAGTATCTATATAGAAGCAAAGAATAGAGGAACTTATATTAATAGATATGCCCTAGATAAATATATAGGTCGCCTAGGAACTAGTTAAGAGGGTAATACGCATTCTTTCCCCTAGAAGAGCCACTATAGTGGCATTAAAGCTAGGAAGGCCTAGCTAGTTAAGACCTACTAGTATAAGTGCCATTGTCTACACTAAGGTAGCATTATATAGAGACAAGATATTATATAATAAGGGATATAATTTAGCACTATACAAAATAGAGAATTAGCTTAATAAAAAGAGAAAAGAGCTACAGAGAAGGGATATATATAGAGAGATGTTTAAAGTAGAGGATAAGAAAGAGAAGAATAGAGAAAGAAAAGCCCACCTTATATATTTCTTCCTTCTGTCTAGAGCCTTAATTTCTACCCCTTATTAGGATTTATCTTCTCCTTATCTAATATTATATAATTGCCTAATATCGCTGTCTAAATAGATAAGACAACTAGGTCTATCTATTATATAAGGAATAAACTAAGCAAAAGAACTCTATATAAACAATATATTATTAACGTGTTTACAAGCGTGCCGTCAGTACAAGCGAGCCGTTAACCCTACTAACTTTCTACACTTAAAAAGCCACGTAGTTTAACAACACATTAAAATTCTATTAATATAATAGCTTTCCTAAATTAAGCAGTATCTATAGAAGCCTTCTTGCACGTACGTGAGTTGTGCCCAGGCTTCCTGCAGCGCGTGCAGCGCGCTGAAGCCTGCCGGCTCGCACCTAACCGCGCCTGGCTATACCGCGTTTCTCCCTCTAGTTGCTGCTTAACAGCCTTCTAAGCAATAATATCCTCTCCCTCTGCCTTTAATAGAGTGCCTCGCTTCTAGATCTGTTTCTTTTTGCGCTGTTTACGCGTTGTGGCTGCCTTATTTGCCCTCTGTAGACTAGCTATCTTATCGCGCATAAGCACTATTAAATGCGCCATTCTCTTAGCCCCTCTTATAAGCCGATTAAGCGACTAGATAACTGATGTAGGAGAGGATCCTTAATGCCTTTGGATCCGCTTATGAACTAGAGTTGACTGAGCGCCTAGCTTGCGCGCGTTGCTTAGTGTTGCAGACTTCTATAGGGTCTCTAGTAGGGCTGCTGGCGACGGCGTACGAAGCTTCACATTAAGCTTTAATATTACCGCCTCTAGATTGTGTGGGACTAGCCTAGCGCCTTGAAAGCTTGCGCAGATATTCTCCTTTATAATTAACTGGTTGTAGGCGGCGCGGAAGGCTGGTAGGAACTTAAGCTTAGTGATATGGTTGATGTGGTCGCGTATTAGGCCCTCGACCTGGCGCCCGTACGCCTGCTTTAACGGCGAGAAACAGCCAACGTTAAGCGGTTGCAGAAGGTGTGACGAATGTGGCGGCATATAGAGAGTGTAGATCTTGTTCTTCTTGCAGATCTCCTAGAATTTGAGCGAGTTGTGACTCTTATGGCTGTTAAGTATTAGTAGCTGACGCGCGCCTACTCTACGCTCTACTGTATGCTTGATAAAATGCTGTGGCTAGGCAACACTAAGCTTGTTTATAGTCTAGCCATTGTCGCTGAGACTAATAGCCCAGTCACCTGGTATATCGTCGCCCTTGTACTAGGCAGAGAGGTGGTACTGGCCAGCGAAGATGATAAAGGGCGGGATTGCCCACCCAGCAGCGTTGATTCCGTGGATCGCCGTTACCTACTCACGATTGCCTGGCTGGATCGCTTTTGGCTGGCCATGCCTCTCTGAGCCAGTAACGACTAGCTGGGAGGATATTTTACCCATTAGAAAGCCAGTCTTGTCGAAGTTGAAGGTATCCTCGTCGCAGATACCGTAGGTGGCCTTTGTACGTGCTACTAGCTTAAACTAGGCCTGTATAACTGTCAGGTCCTCGCAGAGGGCTCGCTGTCGATCGTAGGGTCGATTAAATCGCGTTGTGAGGCTGTCTGTTCGCTTGACAAAGTTCCTAGGCCACTGCTGGCCAATGTGGCCTGCGCTGCGCTTAGTGAGTAGCTTATTCGCCATATCTCGTACAGCACCTAGAGTGGGCGCAAAGCCTTGCGAATCTAGGTTAAGTATTTGCTTAACAATCACCTTCTCTTCTAGCTTGGTAAGCTTCTTTGATTTGGGCTGGTAATTGTGTCGCGCAGCCATTCCGGCGCGTTGGTTGCGCAGCGTTGATTGAGGGACGTTAAACGTTAAGGCAGCGCGATTTTCGCTCTAAATCTGATTTTTATTAATAGCTGAGATAGCAAGGAAGATATCTCCTTCGTTATAGGGCAATTGAGTTGTAGTTGGTTGAGGCATTGTAGTTTGCTTATCGCGCATTACGGAAAGTTGGTGGGGTTGACGGCTCGCTTGTACTGACGGCACGCTTGTAAACACGTTACCATAATCTTATTATTAACTGCTCAATCTTACCCTTAACCGCTATTAGCCAGATCGCTACTCTACTACTAATAAGCCTAATCGCGTCTCTAACAAATGGCAGCAAAGTATAACAAATAGTTACTTAATAGAATCTTTCTATTAACTAGAGAAAACTAGCCAGAGTAGGAGGCATACAGTTAGGAGAATAATAAATAGATAGGGTGAATATTAGCAAGTAGATAGTTTGTGTGGAGGAAGAGAGAACTACTAATAGCAACCTTAAAATAAAAAGTTGCTAGTGTCTATATACTATATAGGCAAGGGCATCTAAGAGTGTTAAGATTTTAATATTGCCGTATAATAGTATTATGTAGGGATTATATAATGCCTATACGCCGCGGCCTATACGCCATAGAATTTTCTCCTTTCTATCCGCACTCTCTCTAGAGACAAGCAATTAATACTAAGTTATTCTATTATATTATTTTCCTTTCCTTATATAATCGCTTCGTACATCCTCTACGCTTACTAGTATAGAGAATTAGAATTTAATGTCTATACAGCTAGCTGTAGAGTACCCATTTAATAGTGCTACTATTTTTTATAAACTAGACTAGCTACTAGTCTAATTAGTATATAAGAATGGCCTTATATATAGTTAAGTATATCTATACCTTATGCTAGATAAGTATTTTATAGATAGAATAGAACTCTAGCGTAACTATATTAGTAGTAGTAGCGCAAAACTATAGTATACCCTCTTTAGAGATAGTAAGTACTTTTTTAAAAATAATATTAATACCTAGATAGATAGTAGGGTATAAAGAGATAATAAAAGATTTATTAAGAATAACCTTAATATAGTAATAAAGTAATAGTGTATCTAGTATATATTACCCTTATTCTACTTATAAGAAATTATACGTACCTATTAATATAGTAAATATTAACTTATATTATCTATAATAATATAAATAGTAAGTTTGTAATAATTAGAATAGTAAAAAAGAATACGTTATAGTGTTATTGCACTAAAATTTTATTCCTTTTTTAAAGTTCTAACTATAGTCTCTTTATAAAAACTTTGTATATAGAAGCTTTACGCTAAGACTACTCGGCTTGCTTAGTAGTTTAAACACGTATTTTTGTAATTACCTTTTTACGCTCTTTTTAATTACTAAATAGGGGGCTCTGCATTTTTTATTATATTATTTAAGATAAAAGCCTTTGTTGTTCTACCCCTAGGTAGATAAATTAACATTACATAATACTTAGTAAAGGGCCTAGGTATAGTTATATTACTATAGTAGTAGGCGTATACAGTGCCCCTAAGATAACTATATAACTAGACTATTTTTTTATAGACAAAGCCGCATTCCGCAGCTATACTTTAGTAAAAGAAATAACTAGCTATAGCCTATTTTTCTATGTATTAGCTCTTAGCAAAAAAAATATTAAATGTATATAAATAAGTTAACAACGCGCTTATTATTTAGCATCCTATAAGACTATTACGTATACTAGCTTAGGGTTAACTTAACTATAGTTTATGTAACAGTTTGTGTCTGTCTCTCTACTAGTTATTTACTATTACCTTTTCTTTCACACCCTAATAGCGCCTTTTACCTTATAGAAGGCATCTTTTCTAGTTAGTATTAGCGCGTAGTTAGCGTAGGCCTACGCTCTACGCTGCCTACTATATAAGTAAGGGCCCCCTAGATTTCTTGCTTATCCCCTATCTTAGTATAGTCTTAATTTAGTTATCTCTTTTAACTATACTAGCTGTTTCTAAGAGGTTTGCCCTATAAGGCTGTGTACTACCCTTATAGTTTAGAACTATTATTAACTAGTGTAAGGACGGTACACGGCCTTATAAGGCTAACCTATTAGGAATAGCTAGAATAGTTAAAAGAGCTAGTTAAATTAATACTATTCTAAGATAGTAGATAAGAAAGGGATATAGAGGGCTCTTTTTTATATAAAGGGCGGCGTAGGGCATAGGCCTACGCTAGCCACACGCTAACACTAACTAGAAAAGGTGTAAGAGTGGTATATAGCCTTATAGGGCTAACCTATTAAAGATAGCTAGAATAGTTAAAAGAGCTAGTTAAATTAATACTATTTTAACATAGTAGATATGAAAGGGATATAGGAAGCCCTTTTTTATATAAAAGGTAGTGTAGAGCATAGGCCTATTCTAATTACTATGCTAATACTAACTAGAAAAGGCGCCTTTAGGAAGGTAAAAGGCGTAAATAGAGGAAAATAAAGTGTAAAAGAAAGGTAATAAGGTGTGCTTAGTAGGAAGGCTAGTAAGTACTATTATATAATCCTCCTTTTAAGACCTAAAAATAGGAAGGAAAGTACGTAAAAATATACTGTGTTAGTAGATTTTTAACGTAACTAGCACTATTTTAGGGCTAAAGAGGGCTAGAATAGGAGTAATAGGCCCCTATAGTTCTAGTAGTAGCCTTGGATTTTAATTTAGGTGCTATTTAGTAGAGATGTTAAGAAAAGTAGTTAAAAGTAAATTAGTACTAGATTAGAAACTATATCTTAGTGTTTAGCATTTTACTAATAGAGCGTATTCTTAGCTTTAATACTATATAAAAATATAGTGAGCTAAAAAGATTCTAGTTAGTTTATTGTGCGCTAGCGTAATTATATTATATAAGGTTTTCTAGTACTATAGAAGAGCATTTTAAAAAATATATTAACCTAACTATATAATTTTTAATTAGGGTAGGGCAGCTTCTAAAGCTATAGAGGCTGCTAGTAGTAATAGGAATATCTAGAGGTAGAGATGCTAAAAGCTATAGGTGCCTTATATGTGCGTAATAGCTAGATAGCTACTAAATTAGTAGTAAGCTAGCTAAAAAGAGGATAGCTAAAGGTAAGGGCGCTAAAAGTAACAGATTCCTACGCGTAGTAGGCTAGCTAAGGAGCTACTTAACTAGTAGTAAACTAGGCTACTTATTTTAGTAGCTTAGAGTGCCCCTAGGGATAGAATAAGTTAGGTAACTAGTGGATTAGAGTAAGGGCTAATAGTTAGGGGGCAGCTTCTAATTATTAGCGTTCTAGAAGACTTTATTAGGCGGTTTACTATCTAATTTATTGCCTAAGTATTCTTTCTATAAGAAATTAGACTTGGGGTTAATTAGGTTAGTAAATTTAGAGTTACTATTAGAGAGGTTATTATAATAGGCAGTCTCTTTATCTACTAATCTGTTGCTATAATAGGTAGTATTATTATCTTCTAGGCTATTATTATAGTAAGTAATACTAAGTTTATAAAGATTATACTTATTAAGCGCCTTTTCTCTAGCGTAATTACTATAGTTCTTACTAGGTTAGGCGTCTTCTTAACTAAAGTAATTAGGCTTAGGCTCTGCTTTAAAGTTTCTATTATTAGAAAGAGCAGTTAGAGTCGCCTAATATGCGTTAATTTTAGCACTCTTAGGAGATAATAGTATAAAGTTATTAGATTTAGAGGCTTTAAAGGCTAGCTGCTAGTAAGTTTATAGTAGAAGCAGGATTGTAATAGAAATGTTTAACTATAATTTATTAATAAGCTATACTAAAAGGTAGCTAGACAATATTAATAGCCTAGTAATTAGTTGCCTAGCTAAATATTTAATAGGTAATAGGTAAGGGCTAGGGTAGTTATAGTAAAAGGAGTAGGTTTCTATAACTAGTACTACTCTAGTTTAAATATAAGCTTAACTATAGTCTAAAGTAGTAAAAAACTAAGGTAGAGTGTATAAGGCTACTTAGTAAGGTAGAGTAGTAGAAGATTAGAGCGGACTAGATAAGGCCACTTAGTAAGATTAGCACTAGGACAATCTAGTATTCAACTTTTTTAAGTATTAGAGCGGTTTATTAGGGGCGTCTATTATAGAGGTAGTAAGGAATAATAAAGAAAAATGCCTAAAAGGTTAATAGTTAGGCGTAGTAGAGTATTTAAATTTAGTAGATCTAGGTATCTTATAAGTGCAAGCTAGCATACTTAGTAAGTAACATAGGAAGCCTTATAGAGAAGGTAAAAATATTGTTTATATAAAATCTTTGTAGGTAGTGCTGCGACCTTTTTAGAGCCTAATTCTAATTTTCTTTACTTAGTACCTTTAGCTCTTGCAGTATAACGCTAGTTAGGTATTATAGGCGAATTAGGTATTATAGGCAAAGTAGTCTTTAAAGGTAAGGTAGTTATTATTTGTTATTATTTATTATTATTTAGGAATATTTAGGGCGGCCTATTAATAGACTAGAGAATCTCTTTTAGTAAATTTAGGTGCAATCTATTAAACTAGAGTATAAAGCCTTATAAGAGTAACTAATAGGACTTTCTATTACTACGCGTTATAACTAGTAGCTAGTAGACTTAGAATTCTAGCCTCTCTAAATAGGCCTTAGTAGTATCTTAATTCTACTAGTATAAAGTAGTACTACTACTTCTATAACTTAGAGTAATCTTTCTTAATAGACTATAGTGGTATAATCTATTAAACTAGTCTCTTATATAGGTAACTAATAAAACTCCCTATTTTTATATAATAAGTAGAGGAGGGACTTAGAAGTAGCCTTTTTTAATAAATCTTAAGATAGTAAAATATAAACTTTCTAATAATAGGAATGCTTTCTAGTAACTAATAAACTTCCTATCCCTATATAATAAGTAGAGAAGAAACTTAGAAGTAGCCTCTCTTAATAGACCTTAGCGTAGTATAATAACTACCTAAAACTTCTACCCTAATCTAGTAAGCTTAGCGTAGTGTAATAACTACCTAGCACTAAAGTAACTAATACGCTTCTAGCCTAATCTAGTAAGCTAAAACTTCTACTAAATTAACTGCCTATAGGTAGCGTCTTAAGAGAGGAGTAGATATTATATTGCTATCTATAACCAAATAAAAATAGTTAGTTTTAGAATAATATAAGGGTGGTACACGGTCTTATAGGGCTAACCTATTAGAGATAGCTAGAATAGTTAAAAGAGCTAGTTAAATTAATACTATTCTAAAATAGTAGATAAGAAAAGGATATAGGGGGCCCTTTTTTATATAGAGAGCGACGTAGGGCATAGGCCTACGCTAACTACTACGCTAACACTAACTAGAAAAAGCGCCTTTAGAAAGCTAAAAGGCGTAAATAAAAGGAAATAGGGTGTGAAAAAAAGGTAATAGGGTGTACTTAGTAGGGAGGCTAGTAAGTACTATTATAAATAGTAACTTATCTCACATATATAGATAGCGATAAGGTTAGGATACTTATTACTTATATAAAGAGAGTCTAATTCTACTACTATAATTAATAACTATAGCTAAATTAAATAAGATACTATTGTGGAAAATTGCGTGAGTGCTTACTTTTTACCATAGTTATGAGTCCTTTTTCTACTTATACTAGCCTAAGCAGCTTCCTAGTAGATTGCTAGAGAGGTGGGATCCTATTATAGGCATAGGCTTAAGAGGAGCGCCCTATATACTAAGGAGAAAACAGCGCTATAAAGTTGCGCTCTATAGAGCACCCTAGCGGAGCTAGGCCTAGAGTATAAAAAAATTCGGCAAAAATAGCAAGGCACCACCACTCTTCTTTAGTTTCTTTAGCTTTAGTCTTAAGAAACTAGGGGGTGTGTTATAGAAAATTGCGTAAGTACTTACTTTTTGCCACAGCTATAGATGCAACCGCACTATAAAGTAAAGTTTAACTTTAAGTATGCCTAATTTACTATAAACCCCTTCTTAGATCTTAAAAAAATTAATAAGCTTATAATTATTACTAGAAATAAGCTAAAGCTTAAGATAACTAATAGTAATAAGCGTTTAGTTAAGTTGCTTATACTAGGTTACTACGCAATATATATATATATAGTCTATACTACTATTTACTAGCTTAGATTATATATATATTAATAATATATATAGAGACTACTTAATAGACTAAGGCAAACCTAGAATATATTACGTAGTAGAGGAGGAACCTAATAGGACTACTTAATACTATAGATAATAATAAGTTTGTTTTAGAAGCTAAAAGAGTGCAATAAGAGAAGTGCTAAGTAGTTAAATAATATTTAAAAGCTACTAAACTAGCTATAGGTAGTAATTCCCTATAACTATATTATTTCTAAAAATAAAAAGTTTCTTAATTATTTAATCTAATTGTAAAGTATTTATAGGTCTTAGTTAAGACTATATAACTAGAATAATAATATATAAAAAAATTCTTTATACTAAATAATTCTAGAAGCCTATAAATATAGGTTTATACTAGCTAAAAGAATAATACTAATATTATCTAGAAGAGAAATATTGTAGACCTTTTAGTATATTTAGAAGAGAAATATTATAGACCTTTTAGTATATAGTACAACACTATAAGAGAAAGCTATAAGTGTACTAAAAACGCATTAAAAAAGATAAAATAGCTTAGAGATAGGTTAGACTAGAAACTATTTATTATAACTATTTGTTAGCACGTATGAATTAGCCTCTTATACTAAAGGTAGTTAATAATATATTATATAGTTACCTATACACACTTAATATAAAATCTATAAATAGATATAGACTAAGTGTTTATCTATCTACTATATAATATAATTAATTATTGCGTAAGCTAGAGACCATAAGGCTATAATCTAGTATAGCTATTTTTTGCCCTAATAATACTATTACCACTAGGCGCGTAGTTACACGTCTATATATATATAATAATAAAGATAATAATAATAATAATAGAGCTAGCTAGAATTAGTATTATAAAGGTTAAATATTTAATATTACTAACTATATAGTAGTAGGATATAGGTAATATAGTAAATAAATTACCTTAGCTAGTTTATTAGAGTCCTACCACCTTAATAAGTATATAGAATTTAATTTATAGCTTGCCTTTTACTACTTTAGTTACCATATAGTTAGATATAAATAAGGGTTACTAGATATATTTTTAAAGGTAATAGAAGAGGATAGGTAAAGGTTATAAGAGGCTTTAGAAGAATAAAGTAAGGCTATATAATCTAGAAAAGGTATAGTATAATTATTAGAGTAAGATCTATATAAAATAGCTATAAAAGGTATTAGGCATATATAGGTATACGCTTATATTATAGAATTTCTATAGGAAATAAGTAGAGTAAGACTAGTAAAGTATTAGAGTACTATTTAGTATTAGGAGTAGGAAGCGCGCATATAATTTATTATATATTATAGTAGTAGTAAAGTATATATCTAGGGTTCTAAGTGATTAATTATTTAGTAACGTGGTAAAAGGTTAAAAGGTAGGTGTTAATTATTTAGTAACGTAGTAGGTAGGCGGACAGGTAGAATATTATTATTATAGGTTGTCTTACAAGCTAGGGGAGGCGTTAGAAAAACTTTAACACGCTTTAGTCCTAGGCCTTAGCATATATATAATATTATATAATATTATATAGGCGCTAGTAACGTAATAAAAAAAAGTAGTAATTAAACATGGTAGGGCCACTTAAAAACTAATAAGTGGAGGCAGTTTATACTTCTGCCTAGGAGAAAGGAAGTAATTATATAAGACGTATAAAACCTATCCTTATTTATAGAGATAGTAGATTAACTCTTTTATTAAGTTAGTAAGTAAATATTTCTACTATATAAGATTTAAGATAAGATAGTATACTAAGCACACTACTAGTAACTATATAAATATATAGTTAGATAATAACAAACCCTAATAAAGTGTAACTCTTTATATAACTACCCTATTAAACAAACTAGTTATATAATAGCTACCTCTACTACTTACTAAAAAGCCTCTACTACCTTACATAATATTCTTACCATCTTATAAGATAACACTAATATATCTAAGTATACTACACTCTATAATTAGTATATTAAAGGGATAGGAATATTAGAGAAAACACTATATAAGGGAATAAGACCTATATATTAGAAGAATAAGATTAATATAGTGAATAATCCTTTTTAGTTAGAAATACAATTATATATAGTATATAGGCCTTTTTTAATGACTAAGCAGAGGGCTCTGCATTTTTTGTCATGTTATTTAAGATGAAAAGCCTTTGTCGTCCTAACCCTAGGTAGATAAAATAACGCCACATATATAGTATATACTATTACTAAGTATTATATATTATACTAGCCATATAGTTGGCAACGTCGAGCGTTTAATCTTTGCAATACTAATTTTAGCGAGCTCTATTATTATTATTATTATTATTGTCGTCTTTCTTATTATATACATATAGACGTGTGACTACCCGTCTAGTAGTGATAGTATGATTAGGGCGAGGGATAGCTATACTAGATGGTGACCTTAAGGTCGCTAGTTTACGCGACAATTAAATATATTATATAGTAAATAGATAAACACTTAATTTATATCTAGTTGCGAATTTTATATTACATCCGTATAGGTAACTATATAATATATTACTAACTACCTCTAGTATAAGGGTCTAATTTGTACATGCTAACAAATAGTTATAATAAATAGTCTCTAGCCTAACCTATCTCTAAGTTACTTTTCCTTTTTTAATATATTTTTAGCACACCTATAGTTTTTTCTTATAGCTTTGTACTGTATACTAAAAGGTCTACGTTATTTCTCTTTCTAATATCTATATACTAGCTAGAAGCTATATTTAATTTATCTATTACCGCTTAGACTATATTTGTCAGATTTGAGCACTATTTGAGCTCATTAAGATGGGGGTCTGATAGATAAGATGGATGAACAGTTGTATTGTGTGTTCTGTGACTTGTTGGCTCCAGGTCTAATTTAGAGGGTGGAGCCGACCACGTGCCCTCGTTCGGCAACACGGCTCTAATCTGACACACCCCCTCAGCTTAGGCTTATCCTTAAGCTGGACCCCTTGTAGCCGTCCTTTATTCTAGAGTAATAGCCTCTATCCTTTGTTCTAGCTCGTTAATTTGTACCTCCTTTCTGTTAAAATCCTCTGCCATATTACAAGTCCTAGTTGATCTAGAAATTTGCTCCATTTATTGACAGGAAGGGCCTTTGTGAGCCCATCAGCTATCATTTCGTTCGACTGAGTGTAGGTGACCCTGATTCTTCCTTGCGCTACCTCTTGCCTTAACCAATGGTTATGAATATCCACATGGCGGAGTTTAGTATTGAGCTGCGCAGTCTCCTTAGCGACAAGCTGTATCGTCTGCTGGTTGTCGCATTTAATAGTAATCGTTTGATCCGCGAGCTTGACCTGGAGCTTATTAAGCAGGCGTGATGTAAACAGTGCCTCCTTGGCTACCTGTGACAGGGCTAGTAGCTCGGCTTTAGTGGTGGATGTGGTGACAGTATCTTGCTTACTTACTTTCCACATAATTAGCCCACTAAACAGTTTAATGATATATCCTTAAGAACTCTTTCGGTCTAGTGTATTGTCCGCAAACGAGGCATCGCTTGCTACCTTAAAACTATCTTCTCTACCTAGCTGTAACGCCTTTGTGTGTGTTTCTTGGAGGTATAGTAGGACTCGATCGGCGGCATCTTGATGTTGGCTGCCAGGGTTGGTGAGAAATTGTGCTAATTGGGAGGACGCGAAAGCAGTGTCCGGCTGGGTGGTGACTGCGGCGAATAGGATCGATCCGACCTTGCGTTGGTATCTGTTAATCTCAGATGGACTAGCGAAGCCTGATTGTAGAGTAAGCTCGATGCTACTTATTAGGGTATTATGCCTAAGGCTTTAGTTATTGACTAGCCTGGCGATCTTGTTAACATATAACGCTTGTGAGAGCTAGATCTTTCGTTGCGGGCGGTTTCTAAGAATCTTAACCCCTAGGAACCATTGGAGATCTTTTCCTCCTGTAAGGGTGTACTTTTCTTGTAGCTGCTTAATAACTAGCTCAGCCTGGGGTTTGTTCTCCTATTTATAGGCAATAATGATATTATCTACGTAGAAGAAGATAATTACGCCTTATTTAATTATACAGCAAGGTTTATAGGGTATGCTAATAAGGCCTAAGCCTCGCAGTGTTAAAGTAAACTCTCTCTGCCAGAGTAGTGGTGAGATCTGGAGTCCGTATAGCGCCTTGTTAAGCTTTAGGATTGTCTTAGGTTTGTTATAGCCTCGTGGCATCTTTATGTATATATCTTGGTCGATCTTCGCGTGAACAAAGGCATTCGTGACGTCGTATTAAAGGAGCTCTAGGTTGAATCGCGCCGCAATCGCCATAAGCATGCGAAATAATTGTCCGGCCAATATTGCCGCATATGTATCTTGTGACGTGATATTTCTCTGTTAATTGCCACGAACGACGAGGCGTGCTTTGCACTTCTTAAGTTGGTAATATTTATTAAACTTGTAGGTGTATACCTATATATAGTTAAGAATCTGTTCTCTAGTCAGCTTAATTGTTTTAGCTAGTATCTCGGTCCAGGATCTTATATCCCGGTGACTGTTCAGGTGCTGTTTCTCAGCTTCCTTAAATATATCGCACAGTGGATGTTCTTTAAGCTTATTACGTTGGGAAGGTGGCATAGGCAACTGGCTCCTATATAGCTTCAATCCTTTAGAGAGCAATCTTTTTAACCGCGCCTTATCTAATGTTTTCCTATTAAAGTTCCCTGCGTTTGCCGCTTCGGTGCCAGCCATAAATGCTACGGCCCATGGGCATGTTGTTAATGATAAGGGTTAGTGGTCTTTCCCTTTGTCTTCCTCTACCGGTGATTGTGCAAGGAGTGTCACTAGTAATGGTGTGATTAGCGGAGTGGGATAAGTATAGTCTACTTTCCTGCCTTGTTAATATCTAGGCTAGTCTTCATCCTGCGGGTTATCTTAAATCTTCTTATCTTCATAGAACAACTCTGTCTCTAATTTAGTTAGTTTAGCTGTGGACAGTAGTTTAACCGATCAGACCTATGCGGCGATCTCTTCGAGGGTATTGTGCATGAGGTTATCTATAAGGTCCTCTGTCTTTCCGCTAAAGATGCTGTCTTTGTTAAATATTACGTCCTGGGTGCTGATTACTTTCCTAAGCGAGAGTATCTATATCCGAAAGATGTTGGAGGATCGGTATCCTACTAGATATCTAATCCACGCCTTTGGGTCGAGACGTTGTAGCCTGCTCTTGCCACAGTGGGTATTATCTGTCATTGCAAAAGCTTTGCACCTATATGCCTTAAGATAGGTTTAATCTGGCTTTCGTGGTGCTGTAACCACTCTATTCTAGAAGGCCACTGTTGTGAAGAAGACATCGTATGGTGTTCTCTAGTAATTCGCATAGTTTGGCGTTTAATTATAGAGGTAGACAACTAACCAGGTGATCTCTGGCCATATCTCCTATGGTAGGTTGGCATTAAGTCGCATTGCCTGGGCTTTGTCTTTTATTACACCCCCTAAGCGTTCAGCTCCCCTATTCTGTGCTTGTGTGTTAGGTGCTAAAGGCTCAATTGTAATCCCCTGGGCTGTGCACCATCGATTAACTTCTTGTTTAACTATAAATATTTCGTTGTCCGCTTTAATTACCTTAACTGTAAGGTTAAATTGGTTCTTTATAAACTTTGTAAAAGTGGCCAAAGTTTGGATAATAGATCGAGCTGTGCGATTGTCCTTAAAGTAGAAATCCCACATTAGTCCTAAGTATCAATTAGTGATTAGCATTTGGCTCTTCTCTTTTGTTGAGCTGCCATCCTCGTAGCTGTGGAAGTCTATTGCGACTCGTTCTCCTGGTCCTTCATTAATTGGTCGTGGTGTTCGGCGGATCAACCTCTTGGATTTGGCTTATCCGCAGGCGTCGCACTGTACTGTGGTGATGCCTTTAATCCGCACCCCCTTAGATTGCTGCACTAGGTGCTTGAGAGCACTAGGGCCTGGATGCCCTAGTCGCTTATGCCATCGCAGTGCGTCTGCCTTTTGCGGGGATCTCTTGGTGCGTGAGGTGATCCTGTGGGTGTGGAAGGTTGCCTGTTCTATTAGTTCTAGTCGGTATTCTAGAACCTATTAGTCGTAGAGCTCTTGCAGCTCAGCAATAACTGTGTTGTCTGCTCGCTTTAGGCTTGTAGGTTCTGATTTAGTATCCCACCATAGCCCTTAACGCCGTAGTATCCTAAAAGACACTAGGTTGCATAGAAGGTCTAGGCAATAGGCCACATTGTTAAGGCGTAGTATCCGCCGTCCAGCCAGGCCCTTCAGTTTAAGGTGAACCGTGCCATATCCTTTAACCCATATTTGTGTATTTCCAGCCCATATAAAGTCTCTAGGCGATGGAGGGCGAAATAAGACAAATCGATTAAGGTCGTTCGCGATGTGGCAGGTGGTGCCTAAATTAAGGATCGAGGAGTATCGTAGTGGGTAGCTCGTAGAATCGGATTGATATGATGCCGCATTAAAGCTGGCTCGGATAGTGGAAATTTTCCGTCCATCTAGTCAATTATTATTGATCTTAGGAGTAGGGGTATGTGAGTTCTTGATTTGTGGGGTTTGAGACCTTGGTCTCTTTACCTTCCTTATCTCCTCTTGTAGATCTGAATTATTTCTGATCCTGTATTGTACTATGTCTGTAAAGCCAGGTTGTGGCCTAAACCACTCTGGTGCATGTTCCGGATATGCGTAGAAGCAGTCTTTTAGACTATGCCTTTGTCTACAAGCAGGGCATTTTCTACCTTTAACTGCCGTTGTATCCTCTATTAAGGACTGCTTAGATATAGTACTTTAACTAAAGGATGGTTTTTGTCAAGGTCTCCCCCGTCCACGTTGGTTATTCGTGGAAGATGGCGCGTCTTCGGCAGCGTGAGAGGCGTCCCTGTTAGTGCCCGGGGTGGATGCACCACTAGTAGTGAGAGATGGCTTACTAGCAGCAAAGGCGCCCCTATGCTATTTGCCCTTAATTGGGTGGAGTATTGCCATATATTCTTAGAAGCGTTTCATTATCTCCTTCCTTGTTATATCTGCGTCTCGGCGTCTAGTTTCTTAAAAGGACACGCCCTAGGTGGGGGCAGCCTTTATAATCGCAGTTAGGAAGTCCTTTATAGTATTATGGATTGATTGTACTTCGGCGACATTGTTCGTCTCTGCTTCTGTAGCTGCCTGATCATACTTAGTTAGCCAGGTATCCTAGTTTAAGGGTTGTCTCATCGGCTTAAGCGCCTGTAGGTATCGCGCTCTCGCCCTATCCCGCTCGTCTTCCTTATCAACGCCTACTATCTGCGTTAGAGATTTGATCTATTGCCAGATCTGCTCTCTAGGCTTGCAGCAGTTACGTTGCAGGTGTTGCAACACAGTTAATTGGATATAGATAACCACTTTCTTAAGACTTGTTCTCTCCTCTTAGTATTCCTTGTTCTTAATCTTGTAGTCCTTAAGCTGTATCTTATAGAACTTAATGTCCTCCTTATATGCCTTAAGGCCTAAATTTGATAGCTCTAATAGGCGCGTTAGAGGGTTTTGTTGATTGTCGTCGTTTACGCGGATAATTAGCTAGTAACTCGCTATTTCTGGCAGCGACGGCGGTGTCGGCTTTTCGCGTGGGAGTTTGGCTCCATCTAGATTAATAATGGGCCATATATCCATTGGCTCGCATCGCGCTTTTAGCTGCAGCAGCCATGGTGTATAGTTGGTGTAATCGGTTAACACAATCGTTGAGTCGCGGAGCGTTAATAGCGACATTGTCTTTTCTTAGGGTCGATTAAGGCAGTGAGACTCTTAATTGTCAGATTTGAGCACTATTTGAGCTCATTGAGATAGGGGTCTGATAGATGAGATGGATGAACAGTTGTATTGTGTGTTCTGTGACTTGTTGGCTCCAGGTCTAATTTAGAGGGTGGAGCCGACCACGTGCCCTCGTTCGGCAACACGGCTCTAATCTGACAATATTACTCTTATATAAAGATATTCGTGCTAACCTCATTTTGTTAACACCTTAAAACGCTTTTCTGTGTATACAATAGCAGGAGGGATAGCTGCTATTATTATAGTATTTTTATTAGAAACCCCTTAGTCGCAAAAAAATCAAACTATATAAAGATATTAAGCCATTAAATATATAAATTTAATAGTAGTTTAGCAATAGTAAACGTAGCCCTATCTTTAAACTATTAGAGTTTTATTGCGTAAAGGTACTTATCTTTATTAATAGCTTATTTACTAATAATACGGACCTAAGCTTATAGCTAGACTTTCTAATTACTCTAGATAATAAGCATTATATAGGTAATAGCAACAACTTTAAGATTCTAGCAAATATTATATACTAGAATTTAACTAAGTGTAAGAGAGTAATAAGAAGCATTCTTGCTAGTAAGCTATATAGTATAGTAGAAGGGTTTAATAATACTATTATTATTAGCACAACTATCTAGAAGATTATACATACACTTAGTCTACTACTGATTTTATAGTTATTTATATAGATTTAAAGTCTCTTTATAACTACCTTATACGCCTAGAAACTATAAATAAAAAGCGCCATATAATTAATATTATATTACTTTGCGAATTGTGCCAGCACCGCAAGATTTTTAAGATTAGATATATTAATAGAAAGGACAACCCTACTAATGCCTATATAAAGAAGACCCTAAACTAGGCTCTAAAGTCCTTAATCTCTAGTAATACCTTAATAATTACTATTAAAGCATTAATATATCGCCTTAAAGCTACCTATATAAGCTCTTTCTAGGCTTTATATAGCACTATTTCTTTATTATTTCTTTATTCTTTTATATAATATATTTATTTAATTCTTTTTATACGCATATATTACTTAGGAATGCGATTTTTCCTATTTAATTATTTGTATAGAAAGGGAACAGATATAATACATATTTATTTAGAGAGAGGTTTTCATTTTAGTACTTATAGATAATATTTAAAAGTGTCTATCCTACTATTTAGCCCTATCCTATACAATAATTACACTTAGCACTATAGCTTTACTATATATAAGAACTGTATAATTCTATCTAAAAGTTTACTACTATATAATACTTAATAAAGGGCTTTAGGCTAAAGTTACTACTATAGTAGTAAGCGTATATAGTGCCCTTAAGGATATTATATAATTAAATACAAAGTGCGTAAAAGTAGCATTTATACTAAATAAGCTTAGCAACCTATAGAAATAAGTCTATACTAGCTATAAGAATAATATTAATATTATAATAAGGCAGATATGCAATATATAACTTTTTAGCCTATTTTTTATAATTAGTATTTATATAAAAGTAAAGAATAGAGGAACTTATATTAATAAAGATACTCTAGATAAATATAAAGTTTGCCTAGAAACTAGTTAGGAGTATAATACATATTCCTGTATCTAAACGAGCTACTATATTAGTATTAAAGCTAGGGAGGCCTGGCTAGTTAAGACCTACTAGTATAAGCATTATTATCTATACAGTTTAGCACTATATAAAATAGTGGATTAGATTAATAAAAAGAGAAAAGAGCTAGAAAAAAGAGATATATAGAGAGAGATGTTAAAAGTAGAGAATAAGAGAGAGAAGGATAAAAGAAGAAAAGCCTGCCTTATAATTCTTTCCCTTCTATTTAGACCCTTAATTCCTACCCCTTATTAGTATTTATCTTCCCCTTATTTAATAATCCATAATTACCTAATATTACTACCTAAATACATAAAATAAATAGGTCTATTTATTATATAAGGAATAAACTAAGCATAAGGGCTCTATATAAATAATATATTATTGCTATAATTATATTATTAACTGTATAATTTTACCCTTAACAACTATTAGCTAGATAGCTACTCTACTATTAATAAGCCTAATTGCACCTCTAACAAATAGTAGCAAAGTATAATAAATAGTTACTTAATAGAATCTTTCAACTAACTAAACTAGACTAGCAAGATTAGGAGACGTATAGATAGGGAAATAATATATAAATAGGATAAATACTAGTAAGTAGATAGTTTCTATAGAGGAAGGGAGAACTACTAATAGCAATCTTAAAAATAAAAAGTTGCTAGTGTCTATACACTATATAGGCAAGGGTACCTAAAAATATTAAGGCTTTAATATTATTATATTTTTTTATTCGTTTTTATTAGGCTATTTTTACTAAGAGGAACGTTAGCTAGCTATAGTAATTATATATTATATACGCTTAGTTTAGTGCACTATGCCTGTGCACATATTAGTAACTACTCTATACTTATATACTATAAGTATATATAATGCGTTAACTTGCTTATAGGCAGCAATACTTATTACTATTATAGCATCCTATAAGTCTACACTATAGGTTTAAATACCTAGCAACGCTTACTTAATATATCCTCTACCTCCCTCTACTATATTAGAATCGCTCTAGAAGTTAACACGCCTTGCTCTTACTATAGCACCCTATCTATAGACTGTACGCATTAATAAAGCAACAGTACTATAATATACTAAGATACTAAAAGGCATATTTAAAAAGATAGGTATATAGTCCCTAAGAGGCCTGCTCGATCTGCGCTACGTATAGACAGATTTTTAGATTATTTAGCTTTAGAAGGTTAGCCTATAGCTACTATATAAGTAGTTATATAATAGTAATATTCTAGCGTATATAGTGTACGCAGTAGAGCTCTAAGACCTTTACCTACTAAATAAGCACCTTTAGGATAACTATAACTATCTTACTATATATTACTATGCGTAATTAACTACTATTAAAGAAAATAATAATAAGAGATACACGTACTAGTACCTCTATCTACTTTCTACTTGCAATACTATATAGATGTGATAGTAGCAATAATAATAATAATACTAAAATAACAATGCAAACTAAGTTCTTTAAATGAATAGGCAATAAAAGGAATAAAAGGAGCGTACATATAGCAACGTAATACAAAGTAACTTAAGGGCAATTGCTAGTATTTATAAAGAGATATAAATAATAAACTATTATATTACTATACAATATTCACAGTCGAAATTTTTGTTAAAGAATATTACTATATAATAGTAATATATAGATATTATATAATGCCTATACGCTATAGCTTATACGCTATAGGATCTTTTTTTATTCTATTTATACCTCTTCTAGATATAAGTAATTAATACTAAAGTTAGTTTTATTATATAATTACTCTATACACCCTCTATATTTACTAGTATAGGGTATTAGATATTAATGTCTATACAGCTAGCTATAGAGTTCTTATTTAACACTAATTTAGATTTTTTATATATTATAGACAACGTATCGTAGCTTTATATAATATATTAAGATTTTACTTAGTAATTATAAAATTAGTAATGTAATCCACTAGTAAGCTGCGTACACTACTAAGCTGCGCACCCTACTAAAACGCGTACGCCTTTTTAACAAATAACTAAATAACAACCAAATTAAACCTATATAAATATACATATAAAATATTCCTAATTACTTCTATATTAAGTTCTCTTATAGCCTTACACATAGCACTTTAAGCACGTTAGTAGTGCTCGCTAATAGCTCTAAGATACCTGGCGCTAGACATCTACCTACGCTCTTATTTTTGCCTTTGTAGCTAGCCTCTAATCTTTCTAGCCTATAAGAGTCTCTCCTATAGCAATATACTGCTATCGCTGTTACCTCTTTTTCTCTTAGCAATAGTTGGCCTAACGTAGCTTAGTGTTCTTCTTAGTAAGGATTATTGCAAAGTGTATTACTATCTAACATCCTTTTATAAGCTAAGCTAGAGCCTAATATATAGAGCTTTACAATCAATAACTAAAGAAGTTACGCAGCAGCTAGGCCTACTGCTATAGCTAAGTAACTATATAAGGCGTCTTAGCAGTCTAGCGCCTCTTACTATTAGCTTCTTGCCTTAGGGGAGACAGCGTTTGGACCATAGTAAGCGATAATAGGACGCGCTTAGGACAGTGTAGGACAAGCCCTACTACTTAAAAGCTACTCTTAATTAACTACTCTAAGAAGACTAAAGCCCCAATACGTGTGTAAATATTAAGAAATTCCTACTTATTAATATAAAAGATATAATTGCGCGCGAGCTTAGACACTTTGTGTCTATACGCAGCTTTAAGTAGCGCGTAGTAGACAATATCTAGCAGCTATAGTAGATGTAAGCTATGAGCTAGCATATAAAAACTAATAATCTTATTCTCTATATAGAACTAATCAAACTTAGGCGTTGCATAGCTGCTATAGCTATCTAGAATAAGTAGGTAATAGACTCTAGCTAAGCGCAACGCGGTCTAATAGTTAAAGTGCTTAAGCTATTCTAGGCTAAGCTTATTAGTTGTCTAGCCATTATCGCTCACTATAAGCCTCTAGTTGCCTAGGATAAGCCAATACTAGCTAGCTTAGTGTAGCCTTCTAGACAGTATAATAAATAGCAAGAGCGCCCAGCCTAACACGCTAATATATTTAATTACTATAACCTAGTTGTAATTACTAGGCTATATAGCAATTACTCGCCCAACTCTATTAGAGCTTATAATAACCTTAGACGTGCTAGCAACCCCTATTATAAATCCTATCTTATTAAAATTATATATATCCTTATCTATTATACTATACTTCTAATGCGTATTCTTAACAAGCTTAAACTAGACTCTAAACTTAACCAGATCCTAATAGAGAGCACGCTAAGCATGCAGCTTCCTATTCTACTTAGTTATAAGCTCTGCCTAGCTATTAACAAAGCGTAATACCTAGTTCTTACTAATAGGCTATAGAGGCGGGATCTAGCCTTAAGCTTAAAGTAGAACGTCTGCCATTTAGCGCACATTAATAATATAGGATGGAAAGCCTTATCTATTAAGGTCTAGGATCTAGCGAACGAGAGACTGCTCTTTAAGAGGCAATAGCTTGCGTTTATTAGACGTTGTCTTAATTCTAGCTTAGACACCACAGAGGCGCGACTAGAGAGTTAATTTAGGGACATTATAGACTGCTACCATAGCGCGAATTAACTAATAAGGATAAGACTTAATTAAGACAAGGGCAAGACTAAGTCTGCCTTCTTTTAATAGCAATTAAGCTCGTTGTTATTAAGCCATCGTCAAAAAGGTGGACGCGTCGTATCGCGTTTTGGTGGGGTGCGCAGCTTAGTGGTGTGCGCAGCTCACTGGTGGATTACGTTACATAGAGGGTCTTAAAAATAAGAATTTTAAACCCTTTATTTTTAAATCCCTATAACCTTTTCTTAGATATATAAAAAGATTAATTTTTATATATATAAATATACTAGTTCTAGAATGTATTAAGTTAAATTTTTAGTATAGGTTATCTATCTAAAAAAATCCTATTTATAGTATATGTAGAAAACTAAAAAAATAATTTTTTTAAAAACTATAGTTGTTTAGCTATAATTTGATTTACACTTAGATAGAGTAAATTATAACTCTATAGTAAAGTTCTAGATTATAGAATTATGTAATTAGAAAGCTATAGAGATTTAAAAATCTAAAAATAGTAATCTCTAAATTTTATGTTAAAAATTCTAACGTTATATAGTTTTTAGAGCAGGGGCTCTTTTTTTTTATGTTATTTGGTATAAAAGTCTTTGTTATTCAACCCCTAGGTAGATAATTTAACAACACATATAGCTTTTAGTATATAAGTTAAATGTCCCTTTTTTAGATTTAAAATAGTGCTATTTGTAGCTTATAGAACTAAGAAATTATATTTTTAAAGCTAAAAATAAAACAACTTAAAATTAAGAAATTTATAAAATTTATTAGAAGGTAATCTATACTAAAAAAATTACTATACGTCTAGAAATCTATATACCTAACTAATTCTAAAATATAAAATAATTCTATATACTAAAATAAAAATTATATAAATTTATAACCTAGTCTTATAAATTTTCTATTTTTAGAGATATGTGTGTTGTTAAATTATCTACCTAGGGGTAGAACAACAAAGGCTTTTATCTTAAATAATATAATAAAAAAGCAGAGTCCCCTACTTAGTAACTAAAAAGAGCGTAAAAAGTAATTAAAAATATGCGTTTAAACTGCTAAGCTCGCTTAGCAGTTTTAGCGCGAAGCTTCTATATGCAAAATTTCTACAAAAAGGCTACTTAGAACTTAAGGGGAGGGATAAAACTTTAGCGCGGCAATGCTATAGTTATCTATTCTTCTTCTACTATTCTAAGTTATAAACTACTATCTAGATTATTACAAATAATATAAGTTAACATATTAGTAAGTATATTTTTATAGGTAGTAGGATAAGGGTAATATATACTAGATATACTATTACTTTATTACTATATTAAAATTGTTCTTAATAAATCTCCTACTATTTCTCTATACCCTACTATCTCTTTAGGCATTAACGTTGTTTCTAAAGAAGTACTTACTATTACTAAAGAGTACACGCTATAGTTTTGCTCTACTACTACTAATATAACTATATTAGAGTTCTATTCTATTTGTAAAATGCTTATCTAGCGTAAGGAATAGGTATACTTAACTATTTATAAGGCTATCCTTAAATACTACTTAGGCTAGTAGCTAGTCTAGTTTATAAAGGATAGTAGCACTATATTTTTACTCTAGTAAATATAATTACTTCTTATTAGTACTAGAATTCTCTAGTAGGAGATATAAAAAAGAATAATAAGGTTATTATTAATAAGCCCTAGTGTAGTAAAAGTATTATATAGATCTGCAAGATTCTTCTATATTAGGAAATTTTTTTAGCGAGTATATGTATCTAGGACACCTATATAGCTCTGTGCACGCCTGCGTATGCTTACACTCTAAATACGCCCTAAGCACTCTAGTAATACCTATTTTTTTGTGCACTTACGTAACTTTGCGCATAATTATGTATAATTAGTATTAAGCGTATAATAAGTTACTATAACACGTCTTTATATTATATCGCTAGGGAGAACTATACTATACTTAATTTTATACTATTTATAGCTAGAGCGCGCTATATACGCTAACTATCTAATCTATATACTTTTATATTTGCATAGTTAGTGTTAACTATAGAGTTGCTAAGTATATATACTTTATAATAACTTATTTTTATATAGCGTATTATAATTTACTATAAAAGTCTTCTAATTATTTATATATAAGTAGTAGTAAAATTAATTAATATACTAGCTATTATGTTATTATAAGTAGTAGTAGGATTAATAAGTATACTAGCCTTTATAGTTTTTATCTATATATAATTATTAGTAGGGTTAACGCGTATGCTGCCCTTAGTAATAGTAGTAAGGGCAGATCTAATTTATACTAAGTGGGTTACGTATACTAATATTATATACGTAGAATATTAGGTATATTACTTAACTATACTACACTATAGTTAGTGTTTACTTTAAAGACTACTTAGACAATAATAGATATAGTGTATTACTATAGCTTCTAGAATTATACGCTTTCTAGTGCTATCTTTAGGCTTAGGTTCTTTATATCTTATGTCTAGGCAACTATACTATTAAAAGACTTATTATTAGTAATAATATATTTCCTAGGGCTGTAGTAGGCTATATATGGTATTAGACCTGCCTTAAGCTTCTTCTCTATATACTCTATTATGCTAAGAGCCTTGTTTCTAAGCGTCTCTAGTAGACTAGCTTCCCTTTTATATTTCTATATAAACTCCTTTTTATTATTGCTAGTATTAAGGGGAATTCTATAGTTAAGTAGGTTCTTACACAATGTTAGAAAATACCTATAACTCTATTTTATATATACTATTTTATATCTCTATCTAATATTAGCATGGATATAATTATTAATATAAATATCTTTTTTAAGTTTAGATATTATTAGTTCTTTAGCACTACGCGCGTCTGCACTTATATTAAATAGGATATTCTCTTATATACTATCCTTATCTAACGCTAGCTATACTTATTAACTACCTATTTATTATTACTTATAGTAAACTTACTATATTATTCTACTAATTAGATTTAACATTACTCTTATCTAACGCCAGCTATGCTTATTAACCGCTTCTTTATTATTACTTATAGTGAACTTACTATATTATCCCACTAGTTAGGTTTAATATTACCCTTGTCTAACGCTAACTGTACTTATTAACTACTTATTTATTGTTACTTATAGTAAACTAACTATATTATCCTACTAGTTAGATTTAATATACGCAGTCTCTTTGCCACCCTCTAGCCCTAGCTTTATTAACTTTTTTAGTAATATAAGGGCGTAAATATTAGATAGGTTATTATAGTTACTATTATTTAGTAATAGCAGCAATATTATAATCTAGTAACCTTATTTTATAATATAGCCCTATACAAATATCTTAGTAAGTGTCTATTTCAACGTACTTATCCTCTTCTATAGCCTCTTAATAGTATTATACAAGACTTATATTATTAGTAAGTTGCATAGTTTAAAAGTAAAGCTACTTACCCTTAATCTTGTCTGCTAAGATATATTAAGTTAATCTTAAACCCCCTTTTTACTTCTCTAGCGCAGTATATAGTACTATACTCTCTATTAGGGTTTAGAAGTATTATTCTAAGTTAGGTGCCTTTGTAATAGGGGTAAAGCTAATATTTATACTAAACAGACACCTAGTTACTAGACTAATAAATAGGTTGCTATAAAACCTGCCGTTTTTTATCTACTCTAGTATTAGTATACTATAAGAGTATATAATAAGTATATTAGACGCAATATATATTAACTATATCTAATAAGAGAAAGCTAAATCTCTCTAGTGCTCTTAAAACTTTAGGCTAGATATCTAGCATAGAAGTAGATAGCTAGTAATAGTCTTACACTATTTCTTAAGTGGCTACTACGTACTATAAACAATAGCTCCAAATTTTATTATACATCTTAATTTTATTAGCCTATACTATTTGTGTTAATAAGTCTAGTATATATACTATTCTTTAGCCTATATCTATAATAGTATATAGGACGTTCTGCCGCTCTTCTATAGTTAATATATTGTATACCTACGCCTAGGTGTTTGTAATTAGGTGCTGCAGTAGTTTTATATATCTCTTAATATATAGAGTTGGCTTTATTAGCTTAATAGGCCTTTTTTCTATTAGTAATCTTGCAATTACTATTAGAGAACTAGCTCTCGCAATAATAGACTCTTCTTACAAGGATAGTTTAGGCCTTTACGTCACCCTCTACTAAGGCATTTTTATAGCCAATATTATTAATAGTATTAATATTATTAGACTAGACTTGCTTTTAGTAAGCTGAGACTAGTAGCAGGTAAATATATTATAAGATTAGATAGCGCCTAAGCCTTATATAAATAATTACTTATAGATTTTATAGTAATATAGTTTCTTATATAATAGTTACTAATATAACTAGAAAGTTACTAGCATATCTTCTTGTTTACCTATGCTGTATTATTAAGATAGTTATACTATAGACGCTGTCTTTCTCTTCTTTCTAAGTGTTTTTAGGTGCTAGTGTGTGTTAAAGCTATATAGTTATAGGTATTAAGCAATCTACGCCCTATTATAAGCTAGTCCTACTATATAGATCTAGTTCTTTATAACTTATAAAAGACTCTAATTACCCTTACTTATTACCTAGCCTAGGCAACTAGTATTAACGTTTAATAGGCGTGCGCACTAACTACCTATATAGTAAAAATATTAGCAACTTATAGTAGATTTACTTAGCCATATTAATATATTTATAGTCTTATGCTATTCCCTCTTGCTTGCAATATTAGATAATATACGTCTTGCCTATTTATTTTCTAGGCTTTATAGTAGTATAGATAGTATATTATAAATAGGAGTATACTATTAGTCTATACGCACTATATAATCTAATAGTACCCTTTATAGGAATAATTATAGTCCTAATAAGAGTGCACCTAGAATAGCGCAGTGTTAAATACCTAATACTCTTAGTTATAGGCACTATATACGTGCGCTGCCTCTACACTAGCTAAAAATAGGTTAATATTACTATCTGACTATTAACTAGTATTATAGAATGTTTTATTGCATTAGCTAGTGCATTTGTTTTAGGGATGGCTTAGCTTATTACACTATTATAGTAAAGTTAATCTTTTATGAACTTGCTAGTCTATTTAGTTAAGGTGCGTCCTAGCTACGTTTATATATTAACACTAGCTTTACTCTTTATCTAGCTATCTATTATATTTATAATAAGCTACTTATTCTATACAATTATTAGTATAATAATCTCTACCTATTCTTTTGCAAGGATATACTAGTAGGTATAATATATATAACTTAATAATATATATATTATAAATTCTACTAAGTACTTGCCTACTCGCAGAGCTACTATATTCTTACACTAGCCTATAGTAGTCTAGTTATGCAGAGCTAACTAGAGTATTCTATAGTTGCCTATTATTAGCCTTTTAACACATTAACTTATCTTATATAATATAGTATGGGATAGGAACGCAGTAGGCGCAGTTATAGAGTTATTTATTACTAAGCCTATAGCTACTATATGTTTTATAGTCTTACGCCTGCTTATTTTAGAGGTCTACGCCGCTATAGAATTTAAATATAGTTCTATTACTTTAACACATATTGCTACCGCTTTAGCGCCTCTATATAGTGTAGATTGCGCGTTCTTTAGTGTAAATATAGACTTGCTTAAAAGCCTATTATTATAACCTTACTTTCTTCTATTTACTACTTTGTTATATTGTTATATCTATTTTGTTAACCTTAAGAAGTTTTAGTTGTACTGTCCTATAATCTTTAGAAGATAGTTTATTACTTACTTAGATATAAATATTTTAGAGTGTGTATCTACTACCCTGCGCGCTATTATAGTTTCTCTACCTTTTTCTAAGTTTGTCTAGATTAGCTTACCTAGGATCTTATTCCTAGCTAGAACAGCCTCTACCTTTTAGTATATAATATAATACTCTATATTTAACATATTAAGATTACTCTATATAGTGTCTTTAGTTATATATATAGAACATAGTATGTGTATGTGTTTAAAGTCTAGTTCTATATAAGGTTGCGTCTTAGTATAGAATTATTATAGTATTAGCATATTTACTAGCTAAAAACCTACTCTATTATTTTAGTACTTCTACTTTATATTAGCTATTAGTGCAAACTATAGTTACTATAGATACGCGAAAATATTATAGTAAATTACTATAATAGTATTTAAACTATAGTAACTACTATCCTGTTAAAGTAGGTGTATAAGCCAAATATAAACAAGTGTCTTAAAAAGCGCTATAACTATACCTAGATTACTATACATATTTTACAGCCATAAGATATATATTATAGATAGATTATAGAATATAATAAATTTCTAACTAAGAAGACTAGAGCTATAACTTTTATTATTATTACTTATAACTTAGAAAAAGTTTTTGTTACTACTATTAAAGTTACTATTACTATTAATATAGCCTTTAGCGTTTGCATAGCTATGGCTATTAGTATAACTAGAGCTATAACTATTAATAGAGGGCACAATATTATTAAACAAGTAAGTGTAATAATATATATTATTATATAACTATAATAAAAGTAGAGGGTTGCTTATATAGTAAGATTAAAGATAGGTAACTATATAGTGTTTAGTAAATACTAAATAAGATAAGGCGCATAGTATTAATAAGGTAAAGACAAAGCTTAGTAGGCGCAAATTTAAAAGTAGTCTAAATAATATAGTTGCTATATAAGTCGCGTATTAGCTTCTTAAACTCCTTTTTATATATTATCTCCTAAATTATAATTACCTTAATGTCTATCTTAGCGCAATAGACGCACTTCTTAATAATATTAGAGCTAAACTCCTACTTAGGCAGCTTAGTAATAGGGCCTTAAAAGCTAAGGTAAAGTAAAGTAGTAAAGTTTACTTTATTAAGATTAAGGATATACTACACTACACATTATTACCACTATTAGCTTACTTTAGAGTGTATATTATTATTAGAGAAGGACTACTATAACTTTACTATAGTATTAGTGTATATAGAATATTTAGAGTTGCTTAGGCCGCTTAGAATATATCTATAGTGCAGTTACTATGATTTATATTCCATTATAGTAATTTACTATAATATCTTTAGTAATATAAGGCTAATAGAATTTATTATATTAATTAATTCTTATAGTAACAGCTATAAATATTCTAAGCACTGTTATCTAATAATACACCTATTCTATGCGTTATACGTAATAGTTATCTATATATATCCTTTTAATTTCTCTTTATCTACCTTACTATATATTTCGCCATATCTTATTAGTTTTTTAATTGCTAGTTATTATTATATATAGCGTTATACTCTAAAAAATTAATATAGTTATTAACTATAAATATATAGTTATTACTAGGACCCACTTTAGATTTACTATTAAATTAGACGCTATTATATCTATAGTTTGCGTTAGTATCCTTTGCTAGTATAACATACGCTGCGCTAATAATATATGCTATACAAAAGTACTAATAAGCCTTATAGTATCTAGTTTCTTCTAAGTATAATTCTTAGGCTAACTAGTTTTAAAGCTTAACAAAACCATAAATGTTATCTAACTATCTCTAGTCTACTATCTTAAATATCTTAAGAAGGAAGCAAATATATAGGTTCTTTTGCTTAGTAGAGTATATAGTGTTTTATTCTATAATAGTAAATATTAGCTAGATCTAGCCTATACGTCTACCTTTAAGAGGGGTATTATTATAATTATATTCTTAAACCTATATATTGTGTTTAAGCCACTTGCTATTATCTTGCTAATTTAGTACATATTAAATAGTCTTCTAGTCTTCCTATAATGCTTTACTATTTGGCCTTCTAGTCTCCCTCTAGTACCTAAATAATAGGTGGATTGTTATTATATAGAAATTAACCTAACTAGGGTTATCTTTAAGCTGTTTGGCATCCCTTTAATATAAGCTTATTCTGCTAGCTTTAAGTATATTCTTCTCTTGCAGTATTACTGCAAGCGCGTTGCGTAGTCTAAGAAATTTAATATAAGTTGTAGTGTTTTAAATAGTTATCAAATAATATAAATTTAACTCCTTCTTTTTTATAAGTAGAAATTTGGACGTGTTAATACTATATTAGCTTAATAGAGCTAGTCTAGCTAGTCTATCTATTTACACCTCTTCTAGTCCCTATATTTTAGTTATTAGCTTCTCTATAGAGTACTTTATTAGAGTCTTATATATCCAAATCTTAGTCTATTAAGTGTTTAGACTACTTATCTACGCTAGAGTTTTCTTATAGTTTGTTAATTAGAACTAGTTCTTAACAGGAAATATGTGGGAGGCTTCTATATATATGGCAGAGTTATAGTTTAGTAGTGGCCTATATTACTATACTATCTATATATAGTAGGTAATTATATAAAGTTTTAGTATCTAGAAGTGCTTTGTATATAGTAGACAAAAGCTAACTAATTTCTACCTATATGTGTTAACCCGCTAGAGGAATTTAAGCATATAGCTAAGTGTTTGCTTATTATAGCTATAGTAATAAGAAAGTATAATAAAGTTGTACACCCTATAGAGATACTATATAGTATCTAGTTTACTTTGTAGAACGGGGGCAAATACTACTAGAAGCTGCTTTGTAAGAGCCTTTTATTTATTTCTAGACTATTATAATATTTAACTAACTAGTATATAGTTAAAGACTTTTAGGCCTAGGAAGTAAGACACCTTTTAGTAACACTGATTAATTTGACTTGTCTCTAATATTGTGTATTGTGCCCTTAAGTCACTATATATTAAGTTAACTAGACCTATTAGCTACTTAATAGTATACTTTATAAGTCCTTTGTAGAGTTAATATAAAAGGTCTAGTATAAAGGCTATACGTATATTTATAAATTGGAACTATTATATAAAGTTTCTAATCTAGTGCACATACTCTAAGTATGAACTCTAGATACTAGTCTATCCTATCCTTCTAATTATACCTATAGTACTATTGTGCGAGCGATGTGGCGCGTATTTTACTAATATCCTATTAGTGCGGTTAGCATATACTATTATATTTCGTATTTAGGAGTGTATTTAACACACTATAAAGTGCTATCTTATTTTTACCCCTATAATTGTTACCTACTCCTTATAGTTTACAATAATACTGTATATAATTAGATAGTATATTCTCTTAAACCTATCTACACATCTTATACATATGCCTATTTAACTAATAAACTTAATAGCTAAGTTAGTGGTAGTTAGATAGCATAATATAGTTTTATAGAAGTACTTACAATCTAACACTTTTACTATTGCTTTATAGTATATATTTATAGTATTATCTCTATTATACTGCTTAATAATTAGTAGCATTACTATAAGTATATTACCTAGGACCTTTCTTAATTGTTAGATGCGTGTATCTAGGTTGCTAATTAATATATACACTAGCTATACCGCCTAGTAACTATAATAGTTACTTAGTTATATCTTGTTAACTCTATTTATAACTAGTATAATAGTAGAGTCTTTTAGTAGTTTAGTCTATATAGTTTACTACTAGTTAGAGTTTTATAGATCTGTATACATCCTTACTTTGTAGGAGTTACTATCTCTATTAGTTGTCTTTTTTAGTATTCGCTTAGGGGTATAAGTTATATATTCTTTAAACAGTTTAAAGCTAATTTGGAACTTAATAACACTAAGTATATCTTATTAGAGGAGTTAACTATCTTCTATATTATATGCTCTATTAGGCAACTAGTTACTATTAGATAGAAATATAGTGTGTTCTTTCTATTTGCAATCTATATTACCTATTTTAATATTATTTAGTAATATATACTACTATTTAGTGTGTTAAAATTATATATAAGACAAAAATATTAATAAGCGCTTATTAGCAAATAAAAGGTTAATATCTCCTTTTATACACTAAATATTATATAGCTTCTTAGCAAAGGTATAACTTATCTTATTTTTAAAGGACGCGTATAGACTATTACTATAACTTACTATTAGTATAAACTTAGTATTATAGAGTGTGTTAGGAGTAGTACCTATATTACTACTATTAGAATAAACTATATATAAGACTGCTAGCTTATTAACTAGTAATATTCTTAAAAGTCTAGCAACTGCTTATAACTAATATACTTGCTACGTGCGAGAAAGCTAAGATTGTTTATTAATTGTTATTTACACTATGGTTATTCTCTGTGCTATTTCTATATATTAAGGCTATATTATAGATCTCTGGCCTATACTTCTTAGTATTGCTATTATTATTAATCTCTACCTTACTATTGCTATTGCCACTATAATTCATATAGTTATTGCGTAGTATAATGTCTAATAGTGCACTCTCTTAGGTTGTATTAGGTGTAGGCGGTATAGAACTATCTATATAGTTCTTATAATTATACTAACTCTATAACTTATTATTATAATTTATTATATAGATTACTAATAATATACTAGTTATTATTTAGCCTTTGCGCATTATATTTAGTATATAATTAGCCTAGACTAAGACTATAGTGTGCGGCCACACACGTACTAGTAGCTAAATATTAACTTTATACTTATATATAGTGCTTTGTATACTATTAAAATACGCTATATAGTACGCACTTATTTAGTGTGGATTATATTCGTTTATATACTACTTTTAGTATTTTTAATAATATCTAGTTATACTAAGAATCTGCTGTGCTAAGACTAATGCAAACTAATATAACATATTATTATTATTCTATAATAGTCTACTATCCTATAATTAGCGGCCTATAGTTAATAGTATTGAAGATCTTCGTCGTCTGGAGATTCTAACCAAGGTCGAGTCCGCACTATACACAGAGAGGAGTAAAACAGGAGGCACTATAACCTAGTACCTAGCACACAGTGATAGTAACAAAATATACACAAAATAACAATGATTTCTTTGTTAGCGTTCTGCATATAGTTAATAGTATATATACTTAAAGCATTAGAAATAATTATATTTAATTAAATAGTTCTCTAGATACTTTATTTACTTACTAGGAAAGTACGTAGCTAAACTATTAGTATTTATTATAGTTGTTCACATCTAACTATCTAAATTCTGCTTACTCTATCTATGTAGTATTAAAGAGAAATATAGAATTTACTACTCCTAAGACCTAGAACAATTATAGTAATAATATTACTTATCTAGCTACCTACACAGTTACCTATAACCTCCTAGGCTCCTTACTATTCTATATCTCTAAGCTATACTAGATTGACTACGTGGATAGCTTGTTTGCATAGGTAGTTAATATTTATAATAATAGCTAATTAATAAAGCGCTATATTCTTATTAGGCTAGATAGTAAACTTAAGCATACTTAGTATTATTAGATCTTAGGGTTTAGGCGTAAGCTTTAGCCATACTTACGGAACCTCTTTTATTATGCTAACTATAATAAGGGGGTACTATATATAATATCTACAAGTATTAGTATATAATTTTTAAGTATTCTAGTTAGATATTCGCTAATATTATTAAAGAATATATAGAGAAGAAGATACTCCTATTTAAGTAAGCGTTATTACTAGTAGAAATAGACATACTTAAAAGTTAGCTAACTAATAAAAATAAGCTATAGGCCTAGATATAAGCCTAGTAAATGTTTTTACTATTCTATATATATATGCGGATATTTAGTTTTTACTATAAATTATACTAACTTACTATATATACACTATAATAGTAGTCTAAGTAAGGTAAAAATAAATCTATCTTTTATATAATATCTACACATAGCGTAAATATGCCTATTTACGCTATATATAGTTATTAAGTAATAGCAAGTTACCTATAAGCGCTTTTAATACTAACAACTATTTGTAAACCCTCTTATACTTACTACCTTTAAGTAGCGCCACTACCTCCTATTCTTTATATTTAATTGCCTATAACACCTTGCACTGCTTATAATAAATAGCTTAATAGATACTCTATAAAACTATCTATCTACTACCCACGCGCTAGACGCGCAGCGCGTTACCGCTTTCTAAAAAATATAAGACTCTAATCCTAGTAGTATAATAGTATAGAACCTAGCTAGACTATTTAACTATAATGCAACTGTATTCTATAATATAAGAAATATTATTATATAATATAAGAAATATTATTATATAATATAAGAAATATTATTATATAATATAAGAAATATTATTATCTTATATATAATACATAATAACTAGGTAGATTTTAATTATCTATAGCTAGACAAACTATCTAATATTATAAGTATTAAGCAAATAATATTTAAGTATGTGGCGTTATATTAACTACCTAGGGGTAGCACGAGAAAGGCTTTCATCTTAAATAACATAACAAAAAAGCAGAGCCCCCTGCTTAGTAATTAAAAAGAGTATATTTAAGTATAGTTAAGATATTCTAGGGTGTAAAGTTATTATTAACGCGAGTTTTATAGATATAGTTTTTAATAACTTATAGGACGTAGCTTTAGATAAATATTAGTTATACTTTAGATTTAAGGTAGGAGATAATATAGGTAGTAGATATAAATTATAAAAATTCAAAAATAGACTACAACTAGTAGTAGGTAGGACACGCACACACCTATTCTAAAGCGCTAGTGCTACGTCTAAGACATGCTTATACTAATTAGAGAAGAGCCTTCTATTTATTTTAATAATATCCTAGTTGTTGTCTTTAACAGGTATAATAAATAACTCCTTAACCTAGTAGTATATATATACTTAAAGTGCCTTATCTAAGAACTAGAGGATATTAAACTAATATTATACAAAATAGACAGTATAGACAAGCTTAACTATAAGAGTATTATATACCTAAAATTAAGAAATAAGATAAGGGAAGTAGCTACAGCCTATATCTATAAACCTTTTAATAGAGCTATATATTAGAAGTAGTGCTTCTAGAGTATTATTAAGAATATACCTATCCTACTTAAGTTGCAGAGTCTTATTTTTAACTAAGCCTATACGCTAAAAGAGCGCGGTATAAATGTATAGCTAGTGGTTTTAGTTAATAAGGGTAATAATATAGAAGGTATACTTACTATACTTGCCTATACTATAATATACTAATAACTATCTTAGGAAAGAAATTTATATAATACGCAGAGAGGGTTAGGCAAACTATACTTTAAGATGGCTTTAGAGATATTATAATGTCGGGATAGAGTTAGTAATAAAGATTTCGCATATAATAAGAATATAAGATTCTACTTATTACTAATAATTATAATATAAATTAGAAATATATACATACTAGTATAGTATAAATATATTAACACTACTTGCCTAGTACTTACTCATAGTTAAGTGTCTATAATTAATTAATTAGGATTGTGTTTATAAATATAGCTAATATCTAAATAATATATACTAAAGGGAAATAATATAAGTTATAGGAACTTACTATGCTATTTATAACTAGACTCTTATATATAACTAGTATAGCCTTATAGTGTAGGTATATACTAGTTATTTATTAGGTTATAGTAACTAACTATACTATTTAATAATAGAATCTTGTGAGCGTAATATAGTCTAGTAGTAGAAAGATAATTACAAAATTAGATTTACTTACTATAGATTATAGTAATTTATTATGCTCTAAAAGTGTTAGATCTCTTAGGCGTAATATAGTTTAATAATGTAATATAGCTACAAAGTAAATTAAGAAAAGGGCAGGTTATAATAATTTATTATACTATCTAAGAGTAGGGCACCTAAAGTGTAATCTAGATTTATAGTCTAAGATAGCTGCAAAGCAAATTAAGAAAAGGGTAGGTTATAGTAATTTATTATACTATCTAAGAATAGGGCACCTAAAGCGTAATCTAGATTTGTAGTCTAAGGTAGCTATAAAGTAAGTTAAGAGAAGGGTAGGTTATAGTAATTTATTATACTATTTAAGAGTAGGGTATCTAAAGCGTAATCTAGGTTTATAGTCTAAGGTAGCTGCAAAGCAAGTTAAGAAAAGGGTAGGTTATAGTAATGTATTATACTGTCTAAGAGTAGGACATCTAAAGCGTAATATAGGTTAGTAGTCTAAGGTAACTGCAAAGAAAACTAAGAGAAGAGTATATTATAGTAATTTACTATAGTAATGTGCAATAGCTATAGAATAAAGTAGCATATAATAAAGCCAGATAGTTAACTACGCTAGTCTAATTGCGCTACCCTAATTACTGCCAAGCCAAAGTTACGCAATAACTAATAGCTATAGATAATAATAACCTAGAACTAATTCCTTTATACTATTTAATTATATATATACACCATTCCTTATATTTACACTACACATACTATTTTAATTATAGTTATAGCTATAGTAAATAACTTACCTAATCTAAAATAGTATAAGGAGACTATATTAAAATACTTATAATAGATACTAAAGAATATTATAATAAGAGGTCTCTAGCTTATTAGGTAGAAGTTAGGCATCTAGTAAGAGATAGTAAACTACGTATTAAAAGAAATAGACTATAACTTAGTCTTATTTAATTTTGCATTATAAATAAATAACTATAAAGTTATATAGAATAAAGTTATAAGGAATATATAAATAGATAACTACTTTAAGATATCTTAGGAACATCTAAACTCTATACTAAAAGATAAGGCGGGAGCTAAGGAGTGGTATAGAGTAGTAGGGCTTAGTTTCTAGATAGTAGTATAGTGAATAAAAAAGGCCCCTGCAGCTGCTGCATTTAAGTTAGTATTTAGGTCAAGAATAAGGAGTTAGAGTATAGAGTTATTATAACTTAACACGTCTTAAAGAGGCTATACTACCTTAGTAGTAAGCACTAACATAGCTGGCGTAACTAAGATATAAAGGCTTTATATTAATAATACTCTAGCTACTAGTATACAAAGTATAAACTACGCGTTTAGGGAAAATAGGATTAATATTTAGGTTATTGCCTTAAAGAAAAAAATATTTTTAATCTGCCTTTTATTAATTATCTAATATAAGCACGTGCTAATAATAACTAGTTGCAAAGATAGGGAGGTAGGCCTAATATTAGTTATACTTAATACGCTTAAGGATATTATATAAAAGAACCTCCTAGTGTTCTAGATAAAATTAAATATATTTAACCTATAGGCACCTAGAACCTAGCAACTAATAAAGATTAGAATAACTACCGTCCTTTAGATAGAGGTATAATTGTTAGTAGTAGCTAGAGTAATAGAGTAGGATGTTATAGCGGCGCACCCTTATGTTATAATAAAGAGTATATAGACTTCTAATATGCTTGCTCTATGCCACAGCGCTAATAGATATACTAGATAAATAACTACTAGTATTATATATATCTCTCTATAAACAACGTAGCATAGCTAATATAGACTCTAACCCTAGCATATTTTAAATATAGAGAGGTAAGAACTAAAAGTTTCTAAATTAAACTTAGTATAAATTATACTAAACTAATAGATAATAGATTCTACATCTATATTATATACTAGCGATAATAGCTTAGATAGTAAATTAGATAACTAAAGAAGGACACTACTATTGTAATAGTTTAATAAGAATATCTTTCTATATAGTAGTAGTCTAAATAGCACCCCACTAGAAACAACTAAAGGAAGGCGGCAATAGCAGCATAAAGAGAAAAGCGTCTTCCTAGATAATAGTAGCTTAGACAGCCCCCTACTAGCTAGAGGAAAGCAGCAATAGTAATATAAAGAGAAGAGCGGCCCCTAGTAAAGTTATAATTTAGATAGCAACCTATTCTAGAGTGGTTGCGCTTTATCGCAATCTAATAGTATAAAGAAAATCTACTTATTATTACTACGCAATTTATCTATAACCCTATTACTCTATTATAGCGTAATACCTATTAATAAGAACAAAGTAAAAAAGATTATTAAAGCTAATAGAGTTAATATATTTAGAGAAGGGGGACCTTAAGATACTTAATACAGTAAGTAGTTACTATAATAATAGCTAGATAAGATTAAGCGTGTGCTATAGTAAGTTACTATAACTCTATATAATACTAGAATCTTGCTAATAATTATCTATAGAGTAAATATAGCTATTAACGCTAAACTTAGCTAGGGACACGCTTATATAATAGAATAGTTATACGCTATAATAGTATAGATATTTATACTTAACTAGGCCACGCTTAAAATATTATATAATATAATCCTATTTCCTATAATATAGGCCCTTGCCCTAGGCTCTAGAATGCTTTCCTACTAGTAAATAGTATTAGCTAAGATGGTTATGCAGAGCAAGTAATATAGTAGTAATAGTAATAGGTTTAGTTCTAGTGTTAGGAAGTCTCACTCTTATCTAGCGAGATTAATTGTAAGATACTAGATTATAAAAAAGAGAAAGATTATTAACCTTATGCAAGAATAAGAAATAGAAAAGCCCTACCTATTTAAAGAAATAGTAAGTCTATACCTAAGCTAGGTCTAATACGTACTATTGTATTCTTGCTTAATTAATTCTTAAACATATAACTACTAGATACTATCTAAATATAGCTAGGTTATAATAGTTATAAACACTAGTAGTAACTAGATAAATATTATATTAAGTATACTATACTAAGTGCTAATAACAATATTTCCTAAACTACTATTTAGACTTACTATTAAATACAAACTAATATGGCTCGTAATAAAGAATAAGCTCTAAGAGCGATAATTATAAGAGGTTAATAAACATTATATATAGGCAAAGACGGAATAGGAATAAGTCTATATCACGCTTAATAGGTTCTAGCTATATAAAATAGAGTTGCTAGTTAATCTAACACTCTTTTAGGCGTTAATAAATAAAGAGCTTATAAGTATTTGCAGGACGCTATAGTATAGTAATATAGCTAATAGAGATAAAGATATTAATAAGCTATAGTGGGCATATAATATAGTCTTATATAAGAATAGGTTTGTATGTAAATATATAAACCTAATTAAGAGAATATTTAGTCTAGACTTAGAAGCCATTCCTATAAACGCAATATACTGGGCGGTAAGTTCTAAGGCCTAAAAAATATGGATTTTACTTATGCTATATCTAATTAACTTATAAACCAAAAAAACAATCCTAGTTATTAAGATAGGGAAGCTTAATATAGAAATATCTAAGGAGCTTATAGATATAGGCGACACATTCTAGGATAAGAAACATAATATATATTTAACCTAATTATAAATATTTAGTATACTCTACAAACACTAGGTTATAAAGGTAAGACTAGATAATAGGCGTCCTAGTGTATATTAAATTATATTTAGGACGCTAAGAGAGAATAGACCTTAAATTATTATAAACTACCTCTCCTACTTTCTAGCCTAGAAGTCTTAGCAACTATAACACTAGAAAGAGTTTTGTAATTCTAAAAGCGCAAATAAGTATAAGTCTATACTTTAAAATCTTATATTTAAGTACAGCCTAAAAGTAGAAGCTTTATTAAAATTTCTTAAGAAAAGGGCAAAACCTCCTCCATAACTATATAAAGAGATTATGTTAATATTTAATATAATCTAAAAAGGCACTACACAGACTATCTACAAAGCAAAGAAGACTAGAAATAAGTATATTATACTTAAAGACTCTAAGTTTCTTAGCTATAGTAAGATTATAGCAAATATTATAACATATTCTATTAGTAGCCCGGATAGTTTTTGCCAAGACTATAACACTTTACTATAAATCATGATGTCTTAACAACACGACGCGTTATTATCTAATTAAGAAGGCAGAATTGAGCTTGCCCTTCACGCCTATTAGAATAAGCAAATTTTAAGCCTATAATGCGCTGCTATAGCATATAATATCCTAAAGTCTACACTAAGCAATTAAATTAACAGAATTACCGCCTAAGCAGATACACGATTAGGCATGGCAAAGCTTACTGCGACTAAAGAGCAGACGCTTATATAGTATATCCTCGACCTAGATTCGCGAGGATTTACACCCTGGCTAGGTGAGGTGGAAGATATAGCTAACAAACTGCTAGCTGCGCGGCACAGGGACCCTATAGGATAATGCTAGGCTTAGCGCTTTGTAAAGCGCATACCTGAGCTTAAAATAGCTTTTAATTAAGTGAAGAACTAATAGAGAATATAATAGGAAGACCTAGAGGTTATAAACGCGTGGTTTTAGCTAGTAAAGGACACAAAAGCCAAGTATAGAGTGTAGGATAAAGATATCTATAACTTTAATAAGACAGACTTCTAGATAGGAGTTATTGGCTTAATAAAGGTTGTAACTAGTTTAGAAAGACGTTCTTAATCTACGCTTGTTTAGCTGGGCAACTATAAGTGGGTTATAGTGATTTAGAGTATTTGCGCTACTAAGTATACTACTCTGCCCTTTATTATCTATAAAGGACGAGTCTATATCTTAGTGTAGTATAAGGAGACTAGTATCCCTCGCAATTAGAAGCTCTTAGTCTCTAAGACCGGCTAGACTAACAGCGAGCTTAGAGTTGTATAATTAAAGCACTTTAACGCGTATATAAGGCCGCGCATAGTAAGGTTATAGAGGTTACTTATTCTAGACAGCTATAAGAGCCATTACTCCTAGGATTTTAAGGATTATTGCCTAGAACAAAAGATCCTAACACTTTGTATACCAGCGCACTTATCTTATATCCTCTAGCCGCTTAATATGGTCTGTTTCGCGCTACTAAAGCTAAAGTACTCCTAGCGCGTGTAGGACTTAGCGCTCTAACGCGTCTTTTATATTAACAAAGAGGGCTTTCTACTAGCCTTTTACAACGCGTTTTTTAATATATTTATACTAGAAAACTATAAGAAAGCCTTTAAGGCCTCTAGACTTATTCCTTTAAATGTGTTAGTAGTAGTAAATCGCCTTAATATGTGTATTCATACTCCACCTTAGGGTACCCCACCAGATATACTATGGCAAGCTAGGATCCTAAGTAATACCCTTAAGTTTAGATCCAAGTTAATGCTCGTACGCGACTCTTTTATTTAGTCTCTACCTAATACTAAATCGAGCTACTTATAGCTTATAAAAGGTGCTAAACTTATACTCTACTATAGTGTACTTTAAGAGACCTATATTAAGGAACTTAAGAAGTAAATTAAGATTCTAACAAAGCGAAAAACGCGTAAAATAAAGCGCATTTAGAAAGGTGGGACACTAGGCTTTGCTTAGGGAGCAGATTTGGGAGTAGAAAGCCCTTCTATTAGGGTAAAGTTGTCGAAAAGGGCGCGAGATAGTAGTAAGAGAGAGGCAGGTCCCTTAACACAGCGCCGCTATAGGAGGTGCGGAGAGTCTAGGCACAACGCAAGGACCTATTAGATAGATAAAGAGATAGAGGAGGAGTTAGATATTATCCTTAGCGGCTTATTTTTAGATAGTGTTAATAGTAAATTAGAGTGATTTTATTATAGGTTACTATAAGGCCAAAAATAATAGGTTAACTTTATTTTATAATAGTACGCACTTAGTAACTAAAAATTAGATAAAGTACTACTTAAGATATAGTATGCTTTACTGCGAATCACAATAAGTATACTATATATTGCCTACGTATAGTATAGTAGATAATATATTGTATATTATAGGGAGTCTTGTTATAAGTTCGTACTACTAAGAAAGACTTCTTAGCTTTACGCAACTACAATAGCCGCGCAAAGAGACTATACGACGTATAAAGTAGATTAAATAGTAACTTGGTATATTATAAGTTATAGTAGGTTATTATGAGTTACTATAAAGTAACGTTAATGGTGTTCTATAATAAGTTATAAGGGACCTCGAAGTTGCTAAGAAAAACTATTTGGCGGACGAATCTGTCCCGACTACTAATAGAATATGTTATAGATGCTATTAATTAAATAAGATAAGCATATATTAAGGCTAGATAAAAAGCCTCTACTAAAGATAGTAGATATAAAACTTATATAGAGTAATATAGGTCGCATTGTTTATTTAGTATTAATTACCCTTTTTAATCACCTTTTTTTTTAATTTAAGCCTGTGTAGGTTGGGATATAAAGGCCGCTCTAGTCTAGCGCCTAAAAATATAGTCTACTAAGTCTCCGCTAACGCAATCACAGTTTATAAGAATAGTTTATAAACTATACACTCGCCCTTTAATATCTGTAAGTACTCTAACGCCTGCTAAATTCACTTAAAGTGTACATAAAAAACTAACTCTTATTTTATTAATGCTATTATTAGTAATTACGCTATATTTATACGCCTCTACGCGGCATACTTATATAATACGCTTACTAGCTTACTACCTAACGCTACAACTATAAGAATCTAACGTATCTACGTAATGCTCTTCTCTTCTAGCAACTTATTAATAAATAACCTCTTTTTTTCCCTTAATTCTGCCCTCTATTATCGCCTTCCTAACTAGCAGTAATATAAAGAACTATAGTAGAAGCCTTACACGTCTATTATAGCGCCTATAGTTACTAATCTATTACTAGCCTAACTAGTATACTACGACCGCCTTATATAGGCTAAGGTATACCTTCTTCTACTTTAATCTATTAATAATCTTCTAGATAGAGCAGTACTCTAGTATGCAATAGGGCCTAGTAACTTTAAGTAGACAGATTAGAGCGTACTTTTAGGCAGCGTTAACCGCGATTTTAGTATTAGGGCTTAGGAGGATAGTAGGAAATAGAGCAATAGTAGTAGAAGTCTCTTTAAAGTTAATTTTAATATAGAAATAGAGCGTTAGTACATCTATAGTGTGTGTAAGCTTTCTATCTAGCATATATCTTATAAGTAGCATATAAACCTACTAATATAATAGCTATTACTTCTAGCAATCTTTAGAAATAATAATAGAGAGAGATAATAGTTATAGTGTTATACTAGTTATAGCGCCAGTGCTGTCTTATACTTTCTCTCCCACCCCTCCCTACTACTCTAAATAATAGTATAGTAATATAGCCTTACGCATAGTTTTGTATATAGATTTTTTTTAATTAGAGTGGGCGCGCTAAGCCTGCTAAGCTTGCTTAGCTCGCTTATAATGTGCTAACCCTTTTTATTAACACTTTAAAATGCTTTTCTGTGTATATAATAGTAGAAGGGATATCTACTATTATTGTAATATTTTTATTAGAAACCTCTTAGTCGTAAAAAAATAAACTATAGAATAATATTCTAATTAAGTATAGCCAGACTAGTAGGGACGTAATACGAAATACTATATAGGAAATATAATAAAAAAGAAAGTGTGTAGAGTAAAAGGGAAGGATAAAACAATTAATATTAGTATCTTAAAGTCCTATTATAACCTATATATTATAGGTACTTTTAAACACCAAAAACTAATCTTTGTGAATAAGAAGAAAAGTAGCCTAAATAAGCTAGTATCTCTAATAATTGAGAAATTTCTAACTATTTGAGCTAGTCTTAACTAAGTTACTAGATTAAACTTATAGAACGAGAAAGCTATTAGCAAGTACCTCTAATAATTAAGAAATCTTAAACTAGTTACTAGTCTTAATAAGTTATTAAGATTTAAACTCATAGGACGAGAAAGTTAATTAAGGCATATTACTATCTTCTAATTTAGAAAAGACTTTGTTGAAAATTTTAATTTACGCTTTGAATAGACAATAGGCCACTAGTATTAGTTTTCCCTTAACCCCCTTTAAAGGACTTTTTTCACTAGGGAAAAGTGCCACTTGTCTATCTGTACGATTTGCCTATGACTGTATTTACTTTACAGAAAAAATTTAGAAGTAATAGAAACGTTAATAATTATAGGTACAGCGCTATTACTTATTAAGTTTTGTAATAAGTATAGTATAGATACACATTCTAACTAACTATATAATATATATAGCAACCTTTAAGTGTTGCCCTTATTTACTATAAGACTGCCGCATGGCCATATGTTCGATTCTTAGTCATATGACCTCGGCCGAAATAACCTTATGCCTAGCCTCACCTATATATCTTTAGGCCCTCGGTTCTCTATAGTAATAAAACACCTCTTTTCTCATAGTCAACCCATATTACTATGAATTACTGTGATCTCCACTATCTTATAGTTATGAGCCTAGCATAACGCTTATTGCGCACCCTCTAAAACTCCTTACTAGTTAGTCCTACTGCCACATTATCGCTCGCACAGATCAGAGTAGAGTTTTTACAACAATAACGTAAAAAGTTATTTGCAAAACTACAACTATAGTCACTATAAATCACTGTAAAATACTGTAAGACTCTAAATCACAATAAAAAGCCTACACTAGTAGCCAAACACGCGAAAAGTTATCGCAAATGCGTTATAATGGCAACGCCAAAGGACGAAAAAGTCATACTAAAAGGGATGCACAACTTTAAACCATAGTACACAGTTTTTAAATATATCGCGCGCACACTACGCGTCCTAAAATACGTCGACCCAGAGACTACAAATCTTGCGATGCTAGAAGACGTTAAATCCAACTCTAATAAAAACCTCAATATTGCAGTGTGGAAAGAAAAATATAAATGCAAATAAAAACGTAAGAAATCGCTAAGCAAGCTTAAAAGCCACATTATAAGTATAGTGAGGGATAATATACTAATTTCTATGCCTACTAACTATACCATCGAAGAACAAATTAGGTTCCTTTATAAGAACTACTTAAAACTAATAGTTATAAAATAAGAAGAAGCAGACCATTAATATAACAAGGCGAAGAAGTACACGCCTAGTTGCTAGTTAATTAAGGACTAGATAAATAACTTCCAAATTCATCTTAACAAGGCCATTAAACTAAAGGTTCTAGCTGTCTAGGATTTCGCTTCCCAGCTCGATCTTCTTAAGGTCTTTCACGCTATTAATTTAGAGTTTGCAGCGATAATAAATAAGAAAGTTTATAAGGCCTATTTAGTATACGTTAACGCAGAACTTAACCTACTAGCTTTAATAGTCTATACTATACTAGCTGTTATTAATCGCGCAGGCGTTGTTATTACACCAGAGCAACTTATTATAGTCCCTACACTACCACTAAGTATACCCAACGAGGTATATATCGCGGCGCTTATTTAACACTACTAAACAACGTCGTACCTACACAGCTTAAACAAGGGCAACATATAAGGCACTACCTATGCCGCGCTTAATAGAGTATAGTCTTCTTACTATATAGATACGAGAAATTAGAGCTATAGCTCAACACCTTTAAACAATATAGGAGGACTTTAGAATAATAGAAAGCGCACTAACACTAAGATCGCTAGTGGTTCGCAAAGAAAGCCTTGTCCTTATAGCAAAGGCGACGCCCACCCAGATAACCTATAATAGAAAGCTTATTTATATATCTACACCTAGCTGTAAGAAATTAGGTTTAAAATTAACCCAGGGCGTTAAAGACATTTACAGATATAGTAAGGTTACTAAATAGTCTAAGCTGTTTAATAAAATATAAATAAGAGAGAAGGCGAAGTAAAATTGCGTTACACCTATAGGTTATATTAACGCTAGTAACTAAGCCTCTAATAGAGAATATAAATAGGTACATGTAACAAAATATCTTGTAATAAGTAATAAGCGACGTCCGATCTTAGTACTCTATTACTCTTAGATCCTTAATTGTGGTTTGGACATATATGTTTATAATAAGTCTAACAAGTTTATATAAATTTATTCTATAATACTAGGCGAAAGGATTAGTTATAAAGAAGACTTAGTAGAAATTACCGCATGGGGTAAATGCAATATCGAAATCCAGACACTAGGTAGACCTATAAGGACTATATTAAGGAATGTTGCCTTATATCCAGGATTTATCACCTTACTAGTGTCGCTCTTAAGGCTTAAAGGAAAAGATATCTACTTTAACTTAGGGCGTGAATGCCTGTACACAAAGGATGGCACTAAGAATTCTATCTAGGCAATAGTTAAACCTATAGGCGGTCACTATATTCTAGTGGACTAATAGTCTCCTCTAGCACCACTAGAGGACTACACTAACAGACCTTTCCTAGTGCTTGCTAATAAAAGAAGCTATAAGAAACCCTCTATTACACTACTACCTAACCGCACGTTATTTGGTCTTTACACACACGTCTTAGTAGGCTATGCTAGAGCTAAATTAATAGAGAAACTAAGTCACAACGTTGCTAGCATAGCTCCGCTCACATCTCCTCTCCTTAGTACACAAGACTGCGAACAATGTAGAGTTAATAAGGCTTTACAGATTATCTTATAGAGATCTAATAGAGAGCACTAACCTACGCGTGTATTTGAAGCTATTACTATTAATATTATCGCACTTAACGCTAAATCTCTTGTGGGCAACTAGTATATCTTTTATAGTTACTATCTTGTCTCTAAGACCTATATAGTGTATAGCATACCTAATTAATCTATAGATGTCCTGGATAGAGTCTTTAAACTCATAGACAGACATATTAAACGCCGCTATAACACTAGCCTAGTGTTTGTACTAATAGACAGAGAGAGAGCTTATAGGTTTTAAAATAACCTTAGTGTAGTTAAGCACTGCAAACAACAAGGCATTACTATATAGCTCTGGTCCCCTAACACTATAGAATAATTAGGCCATGCAGAATGGTTAGGAAAGATGCTAATCACTGTGTCTTAATTACTTAGGACTACGTCTAACCTTCCACTTTACCTGTGCGAAGAGATGTACGTCTATGCGGCATATCTACTCAATTAGACTCCTGTTAAATTATTGAACTAGACTACACTGTTTAAGGCTGCACACAGCAAACCGCTCTCTATCGCTTATTTACGCATCTATAGATGTAGAGTATACTACCTTCGTAAGAAGATTCCCTAAACAGATAAGCTTTCCCTAAGAGCGCTTATTAGTTACTTAGTAGGCGTAGACTTACGCAATATCTATTGTATATAGATACCAAAAGCTATATCCCGCGGACATAGAGGCAAGGTTATTTAAATAAGGAATATTACCTTTAATAAAGAACTATTCTTTAGGTTTACTAATAAAGAGAGCCTACTTAGTATTTAGTTAGATTAAGCTATTAACAATATTAAGGTTAAAGAATTAGAAAGTAAGTAGGAAGATTCCGATAAGGAAGTATATAAAGACGCTAAGCTGTCTATTCTTTCTACTAAAATCCTACTCGCAGGCAAGAAATTAGGCCAAGCTTATAATATACACTGTGGCAGAGATGCATACTCTTTACTAGTTTCTATAGTTAATCGGACCTCCGCGCCGCTAATATTAGTACTAGCTACACTACGTCCCCTACACCTATATTAATAGGACCTTCTACGTAAAGAAAGCAATATAAAACTAATACCTATCTCTAAACTACTAACGTGTTGCCCAAACGCACACGAAATTCTGCTGCTAACGCTATCTAGACTTATTAGAACACGTTCGCGTCGGTCTCACTACTAGACAAAGTGCCCTAATTAATCGCACTATTACGGCGAGTCTATAGAGACTAGCTTCCGCCCCTGTCTCAATTTTGGAATAATGTCCTAAAACTTCCTATATAGTTTAGAAAAGACTTTATGGCAGCTGCAAAGAAGGAGCTAAATACTATCGCTAGAAAGGAGACATACACTAAGATTCCGCTCTTAGAGCTCCCTCTAAGTACTAAAGTCTTGCCACTTATATGGGTCTTTATATACAAATTTAATTAAGGCTATCTAGCTAAGTTTAAAGTAAGAATTGTTATAAGAGAAGACTTATAGACTATTGTGGGTAACACCCATGCTACTACTCTTACTATACAAATATTTCGCGCTCTTATAGCAATTGCCATCTACTTTAATATAGATATACGTTAATACGACGCTATTAATGCTTTTACTAATGCCAAACTCTCCGAACCTATTTACACCTTTTAACTAGAAGGTTTCTATAATAGTGGGCACTACTGGCAACTTTATCGCGCCCTTTATAGCGTTAAGACATTACTACTACTCTAGTACAAAGACTTTACAATTACACTTAAGAGCTTTAGTCTATTACTAGTACTTAACACACCCTATTTATAGAGAGACAATCGTATTATTGTCTTTTTTTACGTGGACCACATTATTACTATGGTCCTTCTAGGTTATTTATCCTTTCTTAACGCCTTTAAACGCAAGCTTGTTAAACAGTATAAAATTACTAACTTGCAAGGCTAAGAGAACTCTACTTTCTGTGGTATTATCACACATAGAGACCGCGATAATAGTTATCTTTAGTTATTATAACGTGACTACATTTAGAAAATCTACGCCAAATACCTGGCACCTTAAAAGTCGTCCTAGACTAAGGTACCTGCTTCACTTCTACCTTTTAAAGAGCTTGTACTATTAATAGAGTCTAAGAACAAGGACGTATTTTATTATTACTCTTAGATAGTTAGATCTATTAGCTACGCCGCTAGTGCTACACGTCTAGATATCGCCAAAGCTTATTTAAAATTAGCTAAATTCCTTACTAACCCTAGCCCCAAACACTTATTAACTGCATATTAGTGCCTCGCATACCTGTATTACTCCTAGGACCTGGCACTATACTACTCTATAGACTACACTACTCCGCATCTCTATTAAAAAGATACTAAAGAGACTAACTTCTATGGCGCAACTAACGCGTCTTACGCTAATTATAAGGCAACTCGCAAGTTCTTACAAGGCTATATCTTCTTCCTATTTAGTAGTCTAATTAACTAGAAAGCAACGCTCTAATACTATGTTGTTAAGTTAACTACTAAAGCCAAACTTATCGTACTCTCTACAGAGTACACTGAGTACTACTAGTAGTCTAGAATCTTTAATAATCTCTATCTAGACTTTAAGGAACAACCCTCTATATACTATAACAATAAATAGACAATTCGTCTACTAGTTATAGAGTCCCCTTAGCTAAAGACAACCCTTTAATACGTAGATATACACCACTATTAGTTATAGAAATAGGCACTACAAGAAACTATTACTCCCGCTTATATTAAAACTAACTCTTAGCTCACTAATAGCCTTACAAAACTTCTACCTAAACAAAAGTATTAGGAATAGTTAAAGCTTTTATAACTTAAGCCTATTCCAAAGCAAATTATAGGTAAATAAGTAGAGTCTTTAAGCTCTTACATCTCTGCGACCTTATAGCAGAATATTAGCGATTTAGGTAATCTATAAATCTCACTCCATCCCTACGCCCACAGTCTCTAGAATCACTATGTTTTACTATATTAATAAGGCCTATAGCTACGCGCTCCTCTAGTCTAATGCTCCTCTATCTCTACATATTAATAAGGCGTATGGCCACGCGCCCCTCTAGTCTAATATTGCCCCTAAGCACTACTCTATTCTAGCACCCTACTTTCCCTATATTTTACAGTAACAAGACCTTATACGTATTATATCACAGCTCTAGTAAGAAGAATCTTAATATCTAACGCAGAGCACTATCTATTAAGAAGTTAATAATAGCTAATAACTATCTATACCTAGGTAGATTAGCTACCTATTCTACAAATTAGTTTCCTTAGTACCTACATATCTAAGGCACAAGTCTAGGTATTAGTAAGGAGTTCTATTTCCTTGTGCTAGCGCAGCTATATAGAGTGGTTCCGCCTACTTACGCTAGAGTTAATTACACTAGAGTTATTAAGATAGCTTATATTAATAACTAACATGGGCAGACCTTAGCACTAGACTAGAACCCACCTTTTCTTATTTTAAGACTAGACTCTCCTATAAGGTACGCCCTTACTTGCTGGCATAGCTATATAGAACAGTTACAATTGTTTACGCTAGTACCTAGGCAGACTACTTTCTTATAGTAATTTTATATTAAAACAGACCTAATCTACTATTATAGGCTATATGCTAAGGACACTTAGACGCCGACCTACACACAGACGGCTTAGGTAACCTATTAGTCTCACCCTATTCTGGCGGTTTAGGTGACTAATAAATCTTACCCCGTCCTTACACTTATAGTTTACAATATTACTATGTTTTATACTGTTAATAAGGCATATGGCCACGCGCCTCTCTAGTCTAATACTATATTAATAAGGCATATGGCTATGCGCCCCTCTAGTCTAATACCTTGTAGCTCACTTACACTATTGTTATAGTGTTTTAGGGTGACTTTTATAGTAAGCAGCCTATATAAAAACCTGCTAATAGCTCCTTTTTCTTTCCCTTACTAAGGTTGGAAGTTGTTTATTATCTATCGCGCTATTTTAACTTTATCTTTTGTTGCCACATATACCTATTTTGACTTAGGACCTGGCATCTCTCAGATTACTATTGTTGGCAATCTAAAGGGGGTGTATAAGACTGCCGCATGGCTGTATAGTCGGTCCTTAGTCACATAACCTCGGCCGGAATAACCTTATGCCTAGCCTCACCCATACATCTTTAGGCCCTCGGTCCTCCATAGTAATAAGACACCTCTTTTCTTATGGTCAACCCATATTACTATGAATTACTGTGATCTCTACTATCTTATATTTACTAATTTTAGTAAGGCTATCTAAAGCAATTTAAAGTGGGCATATCTATAATAATATCTTTATAAGATTAAAATGTTAAGGAAGAGTGCATATTCTAGACTTAACACTAATAGGAAGCCACGCTAAAATAAGATTCTTATTAGGACAGAGATGCTAATTATTATATTACTCTACGCTATTACACGTACATTATAAGTTGTAATAATTTACTATACTAATAGTTATAGAGTGTATAGAAACCTCTTAAGAGTCTAGTAAACGCTACTAAGAAGTTTTAAAATATTAACTAGATTATTAAGAATAAGGTGTGTGTTACCCTTATTTATAGTGGGCAAAATCTTCCTAAGTAGAAAATAATTATTAATATATTTAATAATATTAACAGCTTATTAAAAGTTATTATAATAAATATTAACCTGTATATAAAGGATGTTAATCTTATAAGTGTAAACTATGTTATTATTAAATTGCTAGTGCCTAAGATTAAAAAGTTTAGATAGTTTATCTAATAATTAGTCTAGCTAGAAAAGAAGAAGTTAGTTATAAACGCGTAGTTACTCTATAATAAGTATAGCCAAGTTAATATAAGGATAATAGAGCGTAAGTAGTTTTTAGAGAAGGCAAATATAGTTATTATAAAAGACATAATAGACGTAACTAGAGGTAAGAATTCTAGTAAAGGTATTAACCCAGATGCTAATATATTACAAGACGTTAAGATAGGATAAGACTAATAGAAAGGCTAATAGAGACTACTTAATATAAAAGAAGTAGCTGTAATAGTTAACTAAATAAATTTAATAATATACGCAGTTAAAGTAAATTATAACTCTTACTAGAGCGTAGTAAGTTAGAGTAATTTAGAATTAATATAGAACGTAGTAAAAGAAATTATAACTAGTACTATAACGTAGTAAGTTATAGTAATTTAAAATTAAACGTACGCGTATTTAGAGAGAATTATAACTATTACTAGGACGTAGTAAGTTATAGTAATTTAGAATTAATATAGGGCGTAGTAGAAGGAATTATAACTAGTACTATAACATAGTAAGTTATAGTAATTTAGAATTAAACACATACGCACTTAGAGGAAATTATAACTGCTACTTAAATATAGTAAGCTATAGTAATTCTAAAATAATATAGGGAGCACTTAAATAAAGCATATTTGCATAGTTATCTATATATTGTATATAATAAGCGCTTTGTAGGCATAAAAAATATACTTTCTAAGCCCTTAATCTAAACTATACTTTAAAGTGTTCTGTAAAAATATAAAAAGCATATCTAGAACCTAGGTTCTAGTACCTAGAACTCTCTCTTTCTAATATAAGATAAGTATACTACTTCTTTAGTCCAACTCTATAGAAATGCTTATATATTATTTAAGTAGTAGGACACTATTTGCTAGAAAGAAGTAATACTATTTACTAGAGTTTTTGTTATAGTATATTTAGCTTTTATTTTTATTAGAATTAAACTAGCGCCTTTGTCCCATACTAGCATATCTAATATTTAAATATTTTTAAAATAGTAGTACTAGTAGTAGTATAGATGCTACTAGTTTAGTTAAGATAAGTATACCACTTTAGTAATACTAACTATAACTCTCTAGCTAGATAATTTAATATGTATTAGAGCTTAAAATAACTACTATATATTCTATATAAGTATTTAATTGTAGTGCGTACAAGCAATTCTAATAATTATAGTACTAGTATACTTTGTGCATAATAGACTTAGAATTGCAATTACACCTACTAGTAAGTTTATTTATTTAACTCTATATATTTATATTATTATTAGCAGACCTACTTAATAGGACTTATTAATATAATACACTTTTTATAAGATGCAAGACTCTAACCCTAATAGCGTAATAGTATAAAATCTAGCTAGACTATTTAGCTGCAACGCGACCACATTCTATAGCATAATTAATATTATAGTATAAGATATAATAGGCAATAAGTATATAAATTTTAACTACCTATAGCTAGATAAACTATCTAATATTATAAGTGTTAAGCAAACAATACTTAAGTATATTTAAGACCTTTTAGAGTGCAAAATTATTAATAATATAGGTCTTATAAGTGTAGTTTTTAACATCCTATAAAATGTATCCTTATTTTACTATTAAGCCTAGTGTAGTAGAGTAGAAGAAGATAATATTAATAGTAGACAAAATATATAAGTATATAAAATGTAGACTATAACTAATAGTAGGTAGAACACGCGTATATCTATTCTAGAGCGCTAGCGCCTTATCTAAAACGCATCTATACTAGTTATAGAAGAGACTTCTATAAGATTTAATAATATTCTAGTTACTATATATAATAGGTGCAATAACTAGTTTCTAGCCCCAGCAATATATATATACTTAAAGTGTCTAATTTAATAACTAAAAGATAATAAGCTAATATTATAAAAAATAGACTATACTAGTAAGCTTACCTATAAAAGCATTATATACACTAAAATAAGAAAAAAAAAGAAGGAAAGCAGCTATAGCCTCTAGTTACAAACTATTTAATAGGGCTAGATAGTAGAAGTGGCGCTTATAGTGTAGTATTAAGGATATATCTATTCTATTTAAGTTGCAGAGCCTTATTTCTAACTAGGCCTATATACTAAAAGAGCGCGGCATAAGAGTATAGCTAGTAATTTTAGTTAATTAGCGTAAGGACCTAGAAGATATACTTATTACACTTGCTTATACTATAATACACTACTAAGTATTCTAGAATAAAAACTTATATAGTATATAAAACTTATTAGGTAAACTATACTATAAGATATCTCTAAAGATATTCTAATGTTAGGATAGGGTTAGTAATAAAGATCTCGCATAAGATAAGAATATAAGATTCTATTTATTACTAAGAATTACACTAGAAACTAGAAATCTATATATACCTATATAGTGTAAACATATTAATACTACTTAGCTAATACTTACTAATAGTTAAGAGTTTATAACAAATTAGTTAGGTTTATGTTTATAAATATATCTAATATTAGAATGCCACACGCTAAAGGGAAACAACACTAGTTATAGTAACTTACTATGCTATTTATAACTAGACTTCTATATTTAGCTAGCATAGCCTTATAGTATAGGTATCTACTACTTATCTATTAAGTTATAGTAATTTACTATACTATTTAATAGTAGAACCTTATAGGCGCAATATAATCTAGGAGTGTAAAGATAACTATAAAGCAAGCTAGAGGAAGAATATATTATAGTAATTTACTATACTGTTTAAATAAGATGCTTTTAAAGCATAATATAGAGTTATAGTCTAAAGTAGCTATAAAATAAGCTAAGGGAAGGACATATTATAGTAATTTACTATACTATTTAAATATAAAGCTTCTAAAGCGTAATATAAGTTAGTAGTTTAAGGTAACTATAAAGCAAATTAAGAGAAGAGTAGGTTATAGTAATTTATTATACTATCTAAGAGTAAGGTATTTAAAGCGTAATCTAGGTTAGTAGTCTAAGATAACTATAAAGTAAATTAAGGGAAAGGTAGGTTATAGTAATTTATTATGCTATTTAAGAGTAGGGCACCTAAAGCGTAATCTAAATTTATAGTCTAAGGTAGCTGCAAAGCAAATTAAGAAAAGGGTAGATTATAGTAATTAATTATACTATCTAAAAGTAGGGCACCTAAAGCGTAACTTAAGTTAGTAGTCTAAGATAACTGTAAAGCAAATTAAGGGAAGGGTAGATTATAATAATTTATTATACTATCTAAGAGTAAGGCACCCAAAGCGTAATCTAGGTTTATAGTCTAAGGTAGCTGCAAAGCAAATTAAGGGGAGAGTAGATAATAGTAATTTATTATACTATCTAAGAGTAAAGTATCTAAAGCGCAATATAGGTTAGTAGTCTAAGATAATTGCAAAGAAAGCTAAAAGAAGGGCATATTATAGTAATTTACTATAGTAATGTGTAATAGCTATAGAATAAAATAACCTATAGTAAAGGTAAATAGTTAACTGCGCTAGTCTAATCGCGCTAGTCTTAGATAAGTTATATAGCCAAGGCACTAGTAGAGTTAAGTAACTACTAATAGCTACTAATAATAGTAATCTAGGACTAATCCCTCTACACTATATAATTATATATATATAACCTTACCTATATTTATACTACGCGTGTAAATATAACTATAATAGAGGTGGCTAGAAATTAGCTAGATATAAAATAGTATAAGGAGACTACTACAAAGTATCTATAATAGATACTAAAGAATATAATTATAAAAGGTTTTTAGCTTATTAGATAGAAGATAGAAGTATAACACAATATAGTAAAATATATAACTAATAAAATTAATAGGTACCTGCTATTATTTAACTTAGTATTATAGATAGAAGTATAAAAGACTGCGCGCGATAATATAATAGTAGAACTATAGGCTAATAAACACTTTAAGATAGTCTGCGAACTTTTAAACTCTGCGCTAAAGGATAAGCAGAAAGCTAGAAAGTAGCGCAAATAGGCTAGGCTTAATTTCTAGATAATAGTCCTGTGGGGACAAAATAAAAACACAAAGATATCTAAAGCTAAGACGAATATAATAGACTAAACGTAGGTTTATTATAGGGCGATATTGCAATAACTTATAAGTTGAATAGCTGTAGTTACTTTATAACAAAATATAGGTATAGCTAATATAACTACACTATAAGCACTTTATATTAATAATACTTTATATACTAATACGTAGACTATAAACTACTTATTTAGAATAAATATAATAAATATTTAGATTACTAATATAAAAAGGAAAGGTTTTTTTAACCTATTTAATATTAAGTATCTAACATAATTATATACTAATAATAAGCAAATGTGATAGCAGGAAGAAGGACCCAACTCTAGTTACGCTTAACGCCCTTTAAGATATTATATAAAAGACTCTAAAACTAATATAGAAGCCGCTAGATATATTTTATATATAGGCACCTAGAGTTATATAACTAATAAAGATTAAGATAACTAGTGTCCTTTAGACAAAGGTGCAACTACTAATAGTAACTATAGTAATAGAATAGGATATTATAATAGCGTAACTGCGAGTTGCAATAAAGGTCTTCTAATATACTTACCCTATGTCATATTACTAATAGATATACTAGATAAACAACTCCTAGCATTTTGTATATCTCTCTATAAATAATATAGTGTGGTTAATATAGACTCTAACTCTAACTTATTACAAATATAAAAAGATAAGAATTAAAAGTTACTAGATAGAACTTAGTATAAATTATAGTAAATTAATAAATAATAGGTTCTATCCCTATATCCTACACTAGCAATAGCAGCTCAGATAGCAAATTAGATAACTAAAAAAAGATACAATAATAATAGAAAAATAAGAAGAGTAATTCTCTAAGCAGTAGTAAGTTAGATAAGTATATAATAATTAGAGGAAAGTAATAATAGTAGGATAAAAAGAAGAGCGGCTTTTGCTAAAGCTATAATTTAAATAGCAACCTATTTTAGTCTAGTTACACTTTGTTATAAACTAATAGTATAAAGAGAATCTATACACTATTACTATATATTTTACTAATACTCTTATTACTCTAATATAGTGTAATAGCTATTAATAAGAATGAAGTATAGAGGACTATTAACGCAAATAGTGCTAATCTATCTAGTAGAGGCGAATTTTAAGATACTAAGTATAGATAGTAATTATTATAATAATAGCTGGCTAAGACGCAGTGTATGCTATAGTAAGTTACTATAACTTTATATAATACTAGAATCTTGCTAATAATTGTCTATAAAGTAAATGCGGCCATTAATACTAATCTTAGTCAGGCACGCGCTTATATAAAAGAACAGTTATACACTATAATAGTATAGATAGTAATGCTTAACTAGGCCACACTTATAATATTATATAATATAATTATATTCCCTATAATATAGGCCCTTACTCTAGGTTCTATAATACTTCTCTACTAGTAGATAGTATTAGCTAAAATAGTTGTGTAGAGCGAGCGATACAGTAGTAATAGCAATAGGTCTAGTCCTAGTATTTGAAAGTCCTACCCCTATCTAGTAAGATTAATTATAGAGTCCTAGATTATAAGATAGAGAATAATTGTTAATCTTGCGCGAAAATATAAAATTGGTAAGTTATTTACCTAAAGAAGTGGCAGCTTTATACTTAAGACAGGACTAATACCTATTACTACGTTCTTGCTTAGCTAAGTTATAGACATATAACTACTAAATACTAATAAAATATAGCTAGATTATAATAGTTATAAATACTAATAGTAACTAAGAGAATATTATCTTAAGTCTATTATACTAAGCGCAGATAGCAAAATTTTCTAAACTACTATTTAGGCTTACTATTAAATACAAACTAATAAGACGTGTTATAAAAAATTAGCTTAAAGAGTAATATACACAAGAGCTTAATAACTATTGTATATATATAGAAAGAAAGTAGTAATAAACCTATAGTACGCTTAATAACTTTTAGCCACTATTATAGATGTAGCTAGTTAATCTAACGCTATTCTAGGCATTAACAGACAAAGCGTTAGCTAGTATTTATATGACCTTATAGTATAATAATATAGCTAAAGAAGATAAAGACTATTATAAACTATAGTAGGTATATAATATAGCGTGTTATATACTATAAGGTTTACAATAACTTATAATAATAATAGTACTAAATTATCTAGCCTAGACACTAAAGCTATTCTAACTAATATAATAAAGTAGGTAGTAAGTCTAAAGACTTATTATAAACTACTTCTTACACTATATTATCTTAATATCTTAGTAACTAAGATATATAGGAAAATCTTAAAATTCTAAAAGTATAAGAATATATAAGTCTATACTCTAACACCTTGCCTTTAAGTATAGCCTACAAATAGCAGCTATAGTAAATATTAGTATAAGAGGAGTAAAACCTTCCCTACAGCTATATAAAAAAATACTATCTATCCTTAATATAATCTAAGAAGGTGGCACATAGGCTGCTTATAGAGTAAGTAAAATAGAAAAGAAGTATGCTATAATTAAAGACTATAAGTTTCTTAAATATAGCAAGGTTATAGTAAATATTATATAGATAATATTAATTAAACGCAATAAACATATATAAAGGCTAGATAGAAAGCCTCTACTAAAAATCGCAGATATTAAACTTATTTAGAAGGATATTATTATTAAATATAACTAGATAAGTAGGAATATAATGCGAAATGTTGTTTAGTTAGTAAACAAAGAAAAGAAGTGTCTACAGTATAAGAAAAGAGTGGAATAATTAATATTAGATATTAAAGTCTTACTATAACCTATATATTATAGGCATAGCACTATTACTTATTAAGTTCTATAATAAGTATAGCATAGATACGCATTCTAACTAACTGCAAAGCATCTCTAGCAACCTTAAAGTATTGCTCTTGTTTACTAATTTTAGTAAGGCTATTAAGAATAATGTAAAGTAGATATATATGTAATAGTATATTTAGAAAATTAAGATATTAAGAAGGAGCGCGCGTTTAGAGCTTTACTCTAATAGGAAGCTGCACTATAATAAGATTATAATTAAGATAAAGATACTAATAATTATATTACTTAATGCTATTATATGTATTTTATAAATTATAATAAGTTACTATACTAATAGTTATAAGGTGTGTAGAAACTCCTTAAGAGTTAAGTAGACATTACTAAGAAGTTTTACACTATTATCTAGATTATCTAGAATAAGATATATATTACACTTATCTATAGCAGAATAAGCTTTTCTAAGCAAAGAATAATTATTAACGTATTTAACAGTATTAATAGCTTATTAAGGGTTATTATAATAACTATAGACCTATATACTAAGAGTATTAACCTTATAAATACAAACTATATTATTATAGAATTGCCAGCTCGCAAAATTAAGGAGCTTAACTAGTTTAACTAATAGCTAGTCTAGCTAAAGTAAAAGGAGTTAGTTGTGAACGCGCGCTTACTCTATAATAAATATAGCTAGATTAATATAAGAAGGATAATATAGCGTAAGTAGTTATTAGAGAAAGTAAATATAGTAATTATAAAGAATATAATAGGTGTAGAGAGATATAAACATTCTAATAAAAAAACTACTCTAGACTTAGAGTTAGCATGCTATAAAGTATTAAGATTATATAAGGCTAGGGCAAAGGCTAGTGAATACACTTTAAGATATAAAAATAGAAAGAATAGATAACTAAAGAAACCTAAATATATACGCAGTTAGAGTAAAATATAACTATTACTAGAATATAGTAAGTTATAGCAATTTAGGATTAATATAGGGCGTAGTAGAAGGAGTTACAACTAGTACTATAATATAGTAAGTTATAGTAATTTAGAATTAAACATATACGTATTTAAATAGAATTATAACTATTACTAGGACGCAGTAAGTTATAATAATTCAGCATTAATATAGGGCGCAGTAGAAAAAGTTATAGTAATTTAGAATTAAATATATGCGCATTTAAATAGAATTATAACTATTACTAGGACGCAGTAAGTCACAGTAATTTAGAATTAATATACGGCGTAGTAGAAGGAGTTATAACTAGTACTATAATATAGTAAGTTATAGTAATTTAGAATTAAACACATGCGCATTTAGATAGAATTATAACTATTACTAGGACATAGTAAGTTATAGTAATTTAGAGTTAAGTATTATATAACCTAGATTTATATATACTTTCGTATAATATTATATATCTATATACTTACTTAAGTATATTTATATATACTTATATATTTAGGCAGGTTTGCGCATACCTATGCATATCTGTGTATACTTATATATTTAGACAGATTTATATATAACTACGCATGCCTATATATACTTATATATTTAGGTAGGTTTACGTATATCTACGCATATTTATATATATTTAAGCAAAATTACGCTAAGCTAAAATAAAATAAAATTCTAATATAGCTATTAACACTATTAAGTTAGAATAGTTAATAATAGTAATAATAATAAGCTAGGTATACTATATATACTATAAGTAAATCTTATATAGGTTAAAAGCTTATAGAGTATAGGTAAGGTGCGAGTAAGTTTAAACTTTAAACTTTTATTGTATTATTAAATGTTTAAGGTTCTTTAATTAGAATTAGGTACTATATATAGTATATAATAATCTTCTATCTCAATCTACTTTAACCTTAAACTAAAAAAAAGGTTAACAAAGGTATTTAGTAAGCTAACGTTGTAGAGGTATATATCTTTATTATACTAACTATTTATAATTATATAATCTATAGCCCTAAAACCTTACTATCTTTTCTAAAGAATATTAAAAACTATAATTTTTTTAATATATATAGCGTTAATTAAGTCTACCTAGAGATAGAAAAATAAAGGCTTTTATCTTAAATAATATTTTCCTTATAGTATTGTACTATATACTAAAAGGTCTATAATATTTCTCTTCCTAATCTTAAATAATATAATAATGGTTTTTTTGCGACTAAGGGGTTTCTAATAAAAATATTATAATAATAGCAGTTATTCCTCCTACTATTGTTAATACAAAAAGCGATTAAAAGTATTTAATAAAAAGGAGATAATATAATAATAGAAGCAGAGCCTCCTACTCGGTGATTAAAAATAGCATTTTTAATATATAATAAGTAAGTTATATAGCGTTAAATTAACTACCTAGGGGTAGCACGACAAAGGCTTTTATCTTAAATAATATAACAAAAAAAGCAGAGCCCTCTGCTCAGTAATTAAAAAGAGCGTGAAAAGGTAGTCATAAAAATGCAATAGTAAAACTATAAAACTATTCTCTAAAGATAGTATTAAAAGTATTATATTACTTTTTTATATACCTTCTATTCTTATAAAATAATACTATAATACGCTAACTCCTTTTATTAATACTACCTTAAACCGCTTTTCTATGTTAATAATAATAGAAGAAATAACTACTATTATTATAATATTTTTATTAGAAACTCCTTAGTCGCAAAAAAACTATATGATAGTACTATAGTTTAGATAAGTATTTTTACTAGCTTAATTTTTTAAAAGCTAAAAGTATAGCTATAGTAGCTAAAGCTTTTAAAAAAGCTTATTATTCTTATTATTACTAATAATTTTACTTCTTTACTTATAGTATATCTATAATTTAAATAAAAATTTAAGTTTATTATAGCTATTATATATTTTTGTCTAAAAGCTAATTACTTTAAAGATGGTAGTAATAATAATAAAAACTGATAACTATTTAGTTTTAGTTAAAAATAAAATTAAGATATAGATTTTAGGTAGTATAAAGGGCCTTTATTACTTATAGCAATTCTCTAGTTACTACTTTTTAATAAGCTATTTTTACTGCTTGTTAAAGTTTTATAATTAAATAGTAACTTTAAAGTTACTATTTTATAGTTTACTATTATATAATTATTCTTTATAATTCTTATATTATACTTTAGCTTCTTACTATAGCTAATTCTAATTATGCCTTCTTTTTATATACTTTAGCTATTATACCTTAGTTATATTTACTATTAAGTCTTATAATTTGTAAAAGGTTAGGTTAACTATAAATAGATATAAATAAATAAAGCTCTGAAAGCTAACTTTATAAGTATAAAGGCGGCCGCTTGTTTTCTAGCGCACGCGTGTCGGCTTTGACGGGTTTTTATACCAGTGGTATCGCTTCAGCCGCTGACGCTACAAAGGGATGCCCTTTTCGGACTCTCCGATAGTACCCCGCTACAGCTTTTCGGGGGGTCCGATCGTCACCAAGTCCACTCAGGTGAGGCTTGTTACCGGCCGTGGTTCATGAAGCATTCACAGTGAATAGAAAAGAGGGATTTCAGACCCAGGTTGCGCAAAGTATACAAGCTGTGGTTCGTACACCCAGGCCTTGACAGCACTGCTCAACATGCCCACGAAACAAGACTTATCGGCGCTCTTCCTTCGCCTCTGGCAAACTCCCCATCTGATTTCCTCGCTGATTTCTACTGTGGTTGTATTGTTAGCTTATGTAGTCTACCAAGTAAGTTGGTATATCCGGGTACTGCAGCAAACGCCTAACAACGTTGTAGACATGCTGGGCGACGGACATACCCAAAATCAAGGGCATTCCTGAAATTCCGGGAGCAGTGCCTATTTTTGGCCACTTACTCAAGTTAGGGGAGGACCATGCTTCCGTCTGTGAAGGATGGTGGCGCAAATACAACCAATCCGTCTTCCAAATCAAACTTGGCAACACTCGAGCTGTTGTCGTCAGCTCCTTCGAAGACTGCACGAAGATGACCGTTGGAGCCGGCATCCAGAATGCTGTCATCGACAGACCAAAGCTATACACGTTCCACGGTGTGATCAGCTCCACGCAAGGCTTCACGATCGGCTCTTCGCCTTGGGACGAATCATGCAAGAAGAAGCGAAAAGCGGCCGGTACCGCTCTCGGTCGGTCTGCACTGCGAAACTATTACCCAATGTTCGACCTCGAGAGTTACTGCATTCTTAGGGACTTGCACAAGGAAGACCAAGAATACACTAGCGTCCGGCCCTTCATCCAGCGCTATGCGCTCAATACCACATTGACTCTGTGCTACGGGATTCGCATGGACAATGTCTATGACAATCTCCTCCGTGAGGTTCTCTACGTTGGATCCGCCATTTCGCTTCTTCGCAGTGCCTCGGAGAACCTGCAAGATTATGTCCCGATTTTACGCTACACTCCGAACAACACGAAGAACGCCCGGTCAAAAGAGCTCCGCGACCGACGCGATGCCTATCTAAACCTTCTTCTCGACAAAGTGCGCGAAATGATCAAAAATGGCACAGACAAGCCTTGCATCTCTGCTGCTATCCTCAAAGACCAAGAGACGAAACTCAGCGGCGTCGAGGTGTCTTCAATTTGTCTTTCTCTTGTTTCCGGGGGCTTCGAGACCATTCCTGGAACTCTTACCTCGTGTATTGGTTCTCTCTGCACAAAAGAAGGCCAGGCCTGGCAGGACCGCGCCTATGAGGACATCAAGAGACACTACGACGGAGATATCAGTGCAGCCTGGTCTGATTGCTTTGTCAACGAGAAGGTCCCTTACGTCAATGCCATTGTTAAGGAAGCAGGCCGATACTACACTGTTAGCTCGATGAGCTTGCCACGCAAGACCGTATCCCCAGTGAACTGGAACGGCGCGATCATCCCAGCTAAGACCATGATCTTGATCAACGCTCAGGCTGGAAACCACGGTAAGTTTATTACGATTTAATCAACAGAGCATGTTCTAATCTTTTCACAGATATCGATCACTTCGGCCCAACTGCAAACAGGTTCAACCCGGAGAGATACCTCAGTTCAATCGATCCGCCGACAGAAGCCGAGATCAAGGGCCTGCCTCATCTAAGTTTCGGCGCTGGATCGCGCGGATGTTCGGGTCAATTTATTGCTCAACGGCTCTTGTACTGTGCTCTTGTTCGACTTTTGTCAGTGTACGAGCTGGTGGCTAGCGAGACTGAGCCGCCGAACACAGACTACGTGGACTACAACCAGTTCAAGACGGCTTTGGTTGCGATCCCGAGAGACTTCAAGGTCAAGCTGATTCCCCGCGACCCCGGTGTTCTGGGCCAAGTTTTGCGCGAGGCGGAGACTCGCACCAAAGATCACTACAAGACGGAGGCGTGAATGAGGCGTTACACTGTGATGTGAGTGTAGGTAAATAGAGATTAGGAGTCAAATGTGAGCTACCTATATAAGGCTGGGTGGCGCGGACAACCCCGCAAAGTTCGTCGGCAGCTCCGACCATACAAATGATGTAGTAAAGTTCAGGTATCTTTGGTGGCAATATAACAAATGAACCATTCTTCTGCAAGATTCTAAACCGTCGCACGACTTGGTCTATTCAACCATCTCTAACCTATTCATTAACAAACTCTTCGGGGTCAAAGGCTATGTCGCCGTTGTAACCGGAGGTACCAGTGGTATTGGATTGATGATCAGCAAGGTAACAACTCATGTCAGAGCTTGCTATAAGATCCTTGAGCTGATTTTTTGAACAGGGCTTAGTTGCAAACGGGGCTAAGGTTTACGTCGCGGCATTGCCGTCGGATCCAACAAGCGAAGTCGTAGCGGACTTGAACAAGCTCGGTCAACAGCCGGGAGGTAGCGCCCAAGGGTATGGAACAGAACCTTCCTTTTGCAGACATATGGCTAACTGCGCCTTTTTAGTGTGCCATGCGACGTTTCCTCAAAAGAGGAGATTGAAGCATTTGCGGCCTACGTGAAGGAGAGAGAGGACCACGTCGACATCCTCATATCAAACGCTGGTATACGGCGCGATCCCCAGAAACCATGCAACGTACTCCAAGCTCCACTTGATGAATTGCAAAGTTCAATGTGGTCGATTCCATCCTCGGACTGGGCGGATACATTCAGTATCAATTCGACAGCGCACTACTTCGTGTCTATAGCATTTCTGCCACTGATAGCAGCAGCATCAAAGCTGGACAATGGATGAGGCGTTGTCATCGTCACCAGCTCTTGTGCAAGTATGCACAACATGACTAACATTGATCTTACAAGTTATGCTACTAGTAAGGCTGCGACAGACCATCGTGTGAAATTGCTCGCATTCAAATTCAGCCGTTTCTACGTCAGGGTAGTTGGTATCAATCCTGGCTGTAAGTGCAGCCCAAAACAAATTCGCTCCATTCGATTGCTTGCGACTAATACATTACCATTTAAGTTGTACCTAGCAATATGAACCCAGTCGGAAAAGAAGGTAACATTTTCAGTAAACTCTTCGACAAGGTCCCTGCAAAGCGCGCTGGCAGTGAAGAGGATATGGCTGGGGCGGTATTATATCTAGCCAGCAGAGCTGGAGTGAGTATTCTTAGACTTCCCAAATCCCCTGCAGCTGTTAAACTAACCTTTTTCCAAGGCATATGTTGATGGGGTGTCACTGTGTATTGATGGTGGACGTATTCTTCTCGCGAACGGTCAGGAATGAGCTCCACACAATCTTCGTTCCGCACAGTCAGTAATACATTAGACAGAGTAAATTGATGAATGGAGTTGACCGACACGGGCTTTACGACCTTGTGAACTTCGTGGTGCGCGCGCTCCGTTACGCTTCGGGCCCTGCGCCACCACCCCGCGTCGGATTAGCCGACGGCCTGAGCCTTTCGGCAAAGACATGCGTTTACTCAGCGGCGCAATAATAGCTCTGCGCATGGTAATGATGCCCTGCTGAAAAAGTTCGTGTTGTGTGCTATACTGCTACTTGTGGTCGAGACCAAGTTTGCTGGATTACGCCGTTGACTATACCGCAGTCCTGATTACGCTGATCAGCGACTTCAAGCAGCGATTTCGATTGTCTCCATTACCGGAAGTTCACAGTGAGCCTCCAACAAATGAATTTCCATCATTTGTTTCTAAACCCACTTGCAGGTCTAGGCTCAGTAAAAAAGACTTGGATGAGTTCGCCGCAAGACTTGGAATCAACATCGACAAACGCGATGCGGACGACTATCTACTACTTCTCAAATCCTTCGAGGCTGTTATGCACCAAGTAGAAACCGGACCTGATTACATGCATCCAGCATTATCACCCCATCCCACACTAGAGCCGCGCACATTCTGGAAACCAGCGAGCGAGGACAGTCCATTCAATGCCTGGAGTCACCGCTGCCACATCCAGTCCTCTTACCCAACAAGCGCGCTCTTAAAAGGTCGAACCATCGCCATCAAAGATATAGTCAGCGTCGCCGGGCTCCCAACCACACTGGGAACATTCGACGAAATACTGTCGAGCAATGGAGTAGTGCCAGTCTCGCCCATCGACGCTAGTGTCGTATCTCGCCTTCTCGCTGCAGGAGCCGTAATCACGGGGTCATCGACTTGTGAGAACTTTTGCGCTTCGCCGCTCTCGTTTTCTTCCGCTATGGGGCCTGTTCACCACCCGCTTCTAAGAGGGTACACCACTGGCGGTAGCAGTAGTGGATCTTGCGCCCTTGTTGCGGCATCCGCTATGCAGCAGGGAAATAATCAGGAGCTCGGTGAGACGGTGGAGCTCGCGATAGGAACGGACCAGGGTGGTTCAGTCAGAAATCCAGCGGCATATACTGGGTTGTACGGGTTGAAACCTACGCATGGGCTTGTGCCGTATACTGGGACGTCTTCTATGTCTCCTATGATCGATCATATTGGCCCGATCGCGTCGAAACTAGAAGATATCGCAATACTTTCGAAGGTTATGGCTGGTTATGATGGACTTAATGCTAGAATGACACCGGAGACACCGCTGCGAGACCAAGTCAAGAATTACCCGGAGATTCTTGCACAAGATATGTATGCAATAAGGTCTGCCCCTTCAAAAACGCCAACGATGAAAATCGGCCTTCTCACGGAATCATTCAGTGTTCCAGGTGTAGCAGAAGAAGTCCAAAACGGAATACTTGAAGCTGCGATATCATATTTTCAAGCTGCTGGAGCCGAAGTAATGCAAATATCCGTGTCTATGCATCTGGAAGGTCCCATAATCTGGACCGCAGCAACACGACCACCAATGACAGACTGGCTCTGTCAAGGGAAAGCTTCCGGCTACCTTTCCCACCTACCTCCGCATATCTAGACCCAGTGGCCACCGATTCAGGAGATGTATGAGCTGTTGACTTCTACAAATCCAGCAGTGACCAACATCATACTCAGCGGCGAGCTTTCTCGCAACAAGTACTCTGCTGCGGAAGCGAAAGCGCATAGGAAAGTCTTCGAGTTTAGAGCAGCGTACGACAGAGCTTTAGAAGAGGTGGATGTGCTGGTTACGCCAACCGCGCCGTCGATGGCGATGTCGCATCCCAGGCGTCATGACGAGCAAGGAAGCAGAACGACGGTTATGGAGAAGCTGAAGGCTATTATGGGAGTCACTAGTAATACTTGCCCGTTTAATGTGACTGGACATCCTGCTTTGAATGTCCCCGTTGGATCTGCCCCAGCGGTAGGGCATCCTGATGTTCAGTTGCCGTTTGGCATGCAAATAGTTGGTAGACGATGGTGCGATGAAGAGGTCCTCAAAGCAGCTGCGATATTCGGAGATGGCAGGCGTCATTGTACTAATACGCCGACATCAGAGTAATTATAGATAGTTTACCGTGTTTCAGCATGATGCTCAATGTTTCAATCCTGACATCCCTGGTGAAAGACAAAATCTAATGAGCAAAATAGGATGTACTCATCGAGTGCCTTAGCCCTCAAGGTTACGGTCAAACCTCATGAATTTCATTAATCTGCCATCTATCTATGCTTCTACCACAGCAACAGCCTTAATCTCCACAATGAGCCTCGGATCCGGTAACTCCCTGACACCAATCGTCGCCCTTGCCGGCGCAACGTCCCTACTCGCATAGACTTCGTTCAAAGCCTCGTTCATACCAGCATAGGGCGTCTTCATATCCGTGATATACACCACTGTAACGCTTTTCTGTGTCCACAACGGCAGGAGGGATAACTGCTATTATTGTCATCTTTTTATTAGAAACCTCTTAGTCTCAAAACAAAAACCATACACCACTGCATCAATAATGTTGTTCACTCCGCCCTTGCCGTTTGAAGCGCCCTTGATGATGTCGTCGAGGTTTTGCAACACGGCTTGAGTCTGCCTTTTCGCGCCCGTCTCATAGGTGCCATCGCCCTTATCAGTTGCTCCGGGGAAGGTGTCGTCTGGGCGTTTGCACGTGATGCCTGAGATGTAGATTGTACGGGCGGAAGTAGGGAGTGTGCGAGCGTGGGGATAGCGCATCGGTCCTAATTTTGGCGCCTGGGGGTTGAGGAGGAATACCTGGCCGTTGACGGACATTGTGGTGATGTTGTAAATTTGGGTTTGAGGTTGAAGTGTTTGGGATTGAACATTGATTCGAATTTCGCTTTGTATACGTCAAAAGAGTGAAATCAGAGAAATAGCGTCCTGCGATACAAACAACTTGAAAGGGAAACAGGAAGAGAAATCGGATAGACCGACAAGTAGGTATGGTGTTCTGAATTCGGCAAACGTAGTTGAGGCGGACACTCCGCTTTGTGGTTGAGGTTTTTCGGATCTTCCGCAACTCCCCGTCGCGCCGTCCGCATAGTTAAGCATTACCGCCAATAGCTCTTGCTCGGTAGAGCTGAAAAAGAGAAGTACAGAGGATGATGTGATCCAGTACATACCAGGAATCCGTGTTCTCGTAGGAAACCTCTACGCAACCGGGCGGAATTGATTTCGTGGACCATGCAAAATTCTCAGGGTAGCCGCCCATGATAATTCTGCATATTTCTAGTTCAGCTTCCCGGTATTCATAATCTATCTTCATACCTTCACCCAATCAAGGTCATCATATTAAAGAGCTTTGTCAGAGCCAAAGGGTATATATCAATACATTTCGCTGATGTACATGTATCGGCGTTTATCCTGTGAAGAGAGCCCAAGGTTGCTCGAAAGCCCGGCGTACTCGTTACTAACTTACACAGCACTAGGAGTTGCGTACGGTACTGGAACTTGGAGTGGAGCAGACTTTACCTAAGGTAGTCGAGAGGAACCAGATACGGTGTCCAGTGAAGTGACCCCACTTTAGCTGCCAAGAGCCACGAAATCATATCGGGCCCGAGATATGTCCGCTTCACGACTTCAACGTACATATATACCCTCGGCGCTCCAAACGTGGTCTTGTAGTACTGGCCACTCCAGGGCTCTCTTATCAATCCACTAGGCTTCTGCCTCTTGGATAGCAACTCATTCTACGCGCAGATGTTTTCTAATTCTGATTCTTGACCTCGGAGGGCGTCCCGGTGGTGCCGGGAAGGTTCCGAGATTTGAAACCAAGCCTGCGACACTGGAAAGCAACGCTTCACGACAGACCTGGAGAACACTCGCTCTCCTTGTACAACGCAACCGCATGCTTTGAGTGTTTTCTCCCAAATGCAGCCCGGAAGCGCTTGCACCTTTGCACCATAGTCAAACGAGTCTGTCCGCTTCCCCGCACTGCGCGGCTCCGGTAAGGTAATTCGCCGAGACGGAACCGTCTGATAAGGGACGCCTTCACTTTTACACTTCGATCCTATTCCCCACGCTGCCGCTACGGCCGGCTTGTTGCACTATGGCTCCACCACAGCTTGCCATCGCACAGGCCAAGGCGTCGTGCCAGAGATGCTATCGGAGGAAGAAGAAGTGCGATCGCTCGCTGCCGCAGTGCCAGAACTGCGAGCTTGCCCATGTTTCCTGTAGCTTCCTAGAAGAGAATATCCAAGAGGGCTCTTACTCGATCGCGTGCGTAGCCCCTAGAGAAGGTTCCTGGCGCGCCCACTTACATAATCAGCTTCGTGAGCGGGCTGCAGGATCAGATCCGCGAATTGGAAGAGAAGGTCCGAATTCTAGAGCAGAAGCTTGGTGAAGCCACAGAATTGCAACACCAAGTAGCGCGAGAGGCGTCTGCGAACTTGGTGGATCCAAATAACATGATGGACCCAAGTCTGCCCAACATTGGCCTGCAACAACAAACTTCCGTGGATTTCTTCTCATTTTCTCCCATTCAGGGCTTCGAGCCCCCCAGTCACGACCGAGACGCCTCACCATCTTCATCAGAACCCCCAGCTTCTTTAGTCTCGGAAATGCAATCACTCTCGCTACATGCAGCCGCTGAGAAACATCTGGGGACCGCCTCGGGGATTTCTTTTGCCAAGCTCACCCAGATGGTGCTTTCGCGTCTGTCTCCTGATAAGGCCGAGTTCGTCTTCGAGATTCCGCCTCCGCCGTACGAAATTAACTCTTCACCTAACGCTAATGCGCTAGAGACGGTCTTGAACGAATTCAGCAGCTCGCTGTCCTGCTTCCCTACACTTTTCACCGGCATCTCGCTATCAGATCTCACAGAATCGGCTGATGTCCTATCCGACCTGAGGTTACCGGATGATCCTCATCTAAGCAACCTCGTCGATTTTTACTTTGCCCATTCACATACATTATATCCGATCATCAGCCGTCAGGAACTCCTCACGGCGCTGGCCCAGCTCAGAGCGAACCCTAACGACCCTTGGGCAAACTCCCCTCTATCTCTGTTCCGAATATGGATCGTGCTAGCCATCGGCGCAACAACGTACTGTTCCGTCACCCTAAACGAAGAATCCGAACCCATGTCCTACTACAACAAAGCGATGTTATACTTCGAAGCGGCCCTCGGCTACGGCGACATGGCCACCCTGGAAGTCATCATGCTACAAGTCTCCTACTCCTTCTTCAACCAACTCGGCCCAAACACCTGGTTTCTCGTCGGCGTGGCCGCCCGCGTAGCAATCGGCATGGGCCTCCACACCTCCTCCTCCTACGAAAACGTAACGCTCGCCCTCGCCGAGCGGCAAAAACGCCTCTTCTTCTCCATCTACATGATGGACCGCGTCGTCTCCATGGCGCTCGGGCGCCCCTCAGCCATCCACGACGACGACATCGACATCACGCCCTTCGCGCCGCTCGATGAAGACACATGCACGCGCTTCCCCGACGCCCCAGCCACGCCGCACAACACCTTCCAACCCTCCACCCTCGCCATCCCCCTGCACATCCTCGCCCTCCGCCGCATCGAAAGCCGCATCGCCCGCAACGTCTACTGCACCGCCACCGCAAAGGACAAAACCCCCGAACAGCGCTACCACATCCTGCAATCCCTCCACCAAGAACTCATCCAATGGCGCCGCAACATGCCCTTCCCCCTCCCCGATCTGCACCCCCAAGTTCCCCAGATGAGCACAAACTGGTACGACTTCAACTTCTACACCCACCTCGCGCTCTTGTACCGGCCGTCTCCTCTCTCCCCGACCCTCGACGCGCAGCGCGTTAAAATCCTCGCTGACGCGGCGAGCATGTCTATCCGCCAGGCTACCAATATGCATCGGCAGCAGCGCTTTGCGTATAATTGGCTCAACCTGCTGTCGATATTTACTGTCACGTTGTCGCTTGTGTATGCGACGACGGCGTCGCCGGAGAATCTGAAGGCCGTGTTGAAGGAGGGGAAGGCGATTCAGGACCTGGAGGCTGCCATGGAGCTGTTTGAGATCATGAGTTTGAAGTTTCCGGCTGCGAAGAAGATACGGAGGATGGTGGAGCAGATTGTGCTGCGGTATAGGGATATTTGTGATGGGCATGGGTGAGCTGCGTAGGTGGGAGTGTGTGGAATTCGTTCCATGGGATGGAACATGCACTGGTTCGGAGTGAGCAGTGAGGATGCATCCATTATTCGGAAGGAAGGACTGCCCCGGCTGCGGTGGAGCGCGAGCTGAGAAAGAAGTGAGCAAGACGGCGCGTGTCCGTTTAGGCTGTTTAGGAAGGCGTATACAGTACTAGGACGAAAGTAAGAGTACTGTGTGTTACCCCAGGATAAGCATTACCAAGATCAATTTGGAAATTCTGAGTACCATGTGTTACCCCAGGACGCGTAAACGGGTGGCGTGTCAACAGGTGCTGCCTTTTCACGGTGGGTGAAGGTTAGCGGGCGCTGCACGTTATTCCAACGATTCTGGGGATGCATAGAGGATGTTTCAATCACTTGCTCTTCGTAGTAGACGGGTGACGAATAGTCTGCCTCCAAGGCGACGTCTATAGTTGCTAACGTAGTCTTACTATTTTGTCTAAAGGCATAAGTTTGCTAAATTACTTTATAAATATTTATATAACTATCTATAATCTTAAATTTAACTATGTAGCCTTAAATTAACTACCTAGGAGTAGAATAATAAAGGCTTTTATCTTAAATAATATAATAAAAAAGTAGAGCCCCTACTAAGTTAATAAAAAGACTATAAAAAGAAAATTTAACTATATAGTAGGGTAACAAAAAAAAGTAATAATTTTTTTACTCTTTCTAAAAGCTTATAAATTTTTTTAGATAATTATTAAAATTTTAATTTTAATATATTAGATATAAAATTACCTATTTTTATATAATAAATAAAGATTCTACTTAGTAATTATAAACTAGGTACGTATATAGACTTAAAAATAGATATTTTTAAATCTCTATTTTTAAACTTCTATAGCTTTTTCTAGACGTATAGAATTCTATAATTTTTATATATATAGAAGCTATAGGCTATATTAGTACTATGTTAAATTTTTAGTATCGGTTATTTATTTAATTATTGTCTCTTCTAGGCAGAAGTATAAACTGCCTCCACTTATTAGTTTTTAAGTGGCCCCACTACGTTTAATTACTACTTTTTTTATTATATTACTAGCACCTATATAATATAATATTATGTGCAAGCGCTAAGTTCTAGAACTAAAGCGTATTAAAGTTTTACTAATATTCTCCCTCTAGCTTTTAAAATAATAAACTTATAATAATAATACTCTAACTTACTTACCTACCTACTACGTTACTAAATAATAGACAACCTACTATACGCACGCTCTACCACCGCTATAATATATAATAAATTACGCGTACGCTTCCTACTCCTAATACTAAATAGTACCCTACTATTCTTTGCTAATAACCTATTAACCTATTAACCTCTAGTATACTTTTTTAGTGTTAACCTTACTCTACCTATCTTCTATAAAAATTCTATAGTATAAGCGCATACCTATATATTCTTTACGCCTCTAGTATCTACTTAGTATAGCTATTATTATAAAAGTAATAAGCTATTAATTAGAGATTTAATATTACTTATAGCCCTTAGTAGTGTGGTGAAATAAACTCCACCACACGGGTCACGTGGTAAGCCGGTGCCCAATTAGCTCTTAAGAATTTAATAGGTGGTTTCTTTCTTCTAGCATATATAACTTAATCTATTTTTCTACTAAGTCTTAATTAGGACTAGGTTCTTCTACTGTAAGGGTGCTAGCCCGAGTTGAAAGTTGATTGTTAAAATCTACGGTGCCGTACTAGTAACGGCTCGACAAGTCAGTATATAGATGGCTAAGGCCACGCTAGTGCCTAATTAGGTGCTAGCGCCGGAGCGTCGGTGCCGACCCCCGGGCGATTCCATGACATCTACAAAAATTAGCGACTAACCCGCAACTCAGACCTCTAAAACCTTGACCTTAGGAAGGCCATCGTATTAGTACTCTAATATGGACGAGTAGTGTTGCCTAAGAAAAAGATAAGATAAAATAATAGTGGCGCGTAGTGGTGTGCGGAACAGTGTATACTAGGGATAGAAAGAAACTCTAAAAGAGACTTAGGGGCAAAATTAGACGCAACTAAGCACAGCGCTAATCTTAAAATAGAAATACAACCTAAGCTTTAATTAGCTATCGCACTAGCCCTTATTAAACCGCACTACTAGGAATAAATAACGAATAATAAACACTAATAACCCTAGCATATGCATAAATTAGGCATAGAGCGTAGGCTCTAGGACTAGACTAGACTAGACTAGCACTAGACTAGACTAAGACCTAGACTAGAAAACAACTAGAACTAGGCACCGAACAATTCTTAGAGTTAGAATATTAAGCCTCTAAAAACGAATAATAAATACTAATAACCCTAGTATATACACAAATTATGCATAGAGCGTAGGCTCTAGGACTAGACTAGACTAGACTAGACTAGACTAGACTAGCACTAGACTAGACTAAGACCTAGACTAGAAAACAACTAGAACTAGGCACCGAACAATTCTTAGAGTTAGAATATTAAGCCTCTAAAAACGAATAATAAATACTAATAACCCTAATATATGCACAAATTAGGCATAGAGCGTGGGCTCTAGGACTAGACTAAGACCTAGACTAGGAAACAATCAGAACTAGGCACTAAGCGACTCTTAGAGTTGGAATATTAAGCCTCTAGAAACGAATAATAAAAAATAATAACCCTAGTATACATATAATATTATGCGTAGAGTATAGGCCTAGGCATAAGGAGTATAGAAATAGAACAAAAACAGAAGCCTAGATTAAAAAGCAGTTAGAACTAGGCGCCAAAAGACGCTTAGAGCTAAAATTACCCTACTAAGACTAGACAACTAAGCAATTATAAATAGACAAGAACTAAGAATAGACTAGGGCACCTAGACCTAGACTAAGGAAAGGACCAAAGCTAGACACCGCATCACCCTTAGAACCCGAAACTAAGGCGGAGTTAGAGAAAGCTAAGAGATAATAATAAGTATAGGTGCGCGAAGGCAAAAACAGAAGCAAAAAAAAAAGAACTAGAATACTAACTCTAACTACCTAAGAAACTAACTAGATAACTAGTAATAATAATGTCCACTAGTAGAAGACTAAATAACTATTAGCGATCCTAGTTAGAGGGCCTAGATTACGGCGAGATGCGTGAGTTTCTTAACGTCCTAGCACTTAGGAAGTGTAAGAACCTAAGCCTAAAATCTCCTTAGGCCATTATTTTTGTAGAGACAATAAGCTTAACTAATAAGGGTATTTATACACCTACTAGAGAGTCTCCGCCCCTTATAGAAAGCTTCTTATAAGAATCTAAAAGAAAAGCACTAATGCCGCCTTAGCTAGCTAAAGACGCTAATGCTCTTATAGCGTAAATAGTAATAGCCCTATAATTTCTTACTAATAAAGCCACCTAGTGGAATCTAGTGCAGAGTCTTGTTACGAAACCTAACTTATTTTTAGGCAAGGAGCTACACTTTGTAGAAGATAATATAACCTAGTTTCTTTAAGACTATAAAAAACGTGCGAACTACTACTAGTACTTTAAAAAAGATAAGGTTATTAGAGTTAAGAAATATTGCAGCTAAGAGATCTAGAATATGCTTAACTTCTTAATGCTAGAATACTCTAAGGTAGGAGAAGAAGAGGTATGGCAGAAGCTATGAGTGACTATACGTAGGCGTTGGCGGAGTTAGGATTAGGTCTAAACTAAGGAGATAGAGAAAGTATTAAAGGCGTGGTTAGCGCAGTGTTAAGTAATAACAAACCTTAATATCTGTGATTTTCTAGACTAGTTCGCAATTAGGTTTAGAAAATGCCTAAGGGTAGGCATAGTTATAGAAAGCTAGAAGGGTATACTCTTTATCTAAGGTCTAAGCAAGTAGCTGGCGGGCAATATCCTAATAAAGAATAACTAGTTAATAGAGAGACCTATAGAGCTTAACTTTAACACGATAGAGAGATGGCTTTTAAGTAGGGCTCGAATCTAATTAGAAGAATATATGCTAGATCTAATATATTAAATCTAAGCGCTAATACTATCTTAGACTATTAAGTCATAAGTACCACTAATACTATAGAGTGTTTTCTAACCTACTAGACTTAACCTAAACCTCTAATAAGTAAGACTACAAGGAGCTCTAGGCGCGCGAGTAATCCTAGGCTTAACTATCTCTTAATATGAAGTGGACGAGCTAACTAAAAGGCTTAAGGCTATGAGGCTTTAGAATGTTCTGGTTTAGAACTAGGACCCTTAAGAGATAGAGATTCTATTAGACCTAGCTATCTACTAGAAAATTACTACAAGAGTAGAGTAGGCTCTAAAGCAAATAGTACTATAACAGCCCTAGTACTATATACTAACCTAGTCTTAGGCCTATATAGTAGCGCTAATACGAATTAATATATATGTGGCTGCAGCAGCAATAGACCTAATATAGTAAGAAGACAACTATTTTAAAGAATGCTTTAGATATAAAAAGGACTATATTATTACAAATAGGGAATACGAAAAGAGAAATTTACTTAAGAATAATAGATAGGTGTACTATAATATAGAATTATAAAGGGTTTAGTAGGGCTAACTAAATAATAATTAGGGCAAAATTCAACGTATTAGCACTAGGGGCAAGCAGAACCAGATGCTAATCTGTCTAGTATAGAATAAGTGGCGAATAGACGGATTAACAAAGGAGGCCCTATAAATATTTTAGAGTTAGAGAGCTGCGATAATAGTAATAACTTACTAGATAGAATTAGTTATATAAGCTAATAGTAGCTAGTTTATATTTAATAAGATAATAGCACTTAGCCTCCTCTCTAAAGAGAAATTTAAAGCGGCTTAGAGGGAGTAAGCTATTCTAGACAAAGACACACTAGTAATAGTTTAATCCCTAAATTTACTATGCGAACTATAAGCTGCGAGCTTAAATGCCCTAACAACCTAACTAAGTCTTAGAGAATTGCTAAAGGTAGAAATAATCGCGAATATTAAAGTTTCTAAATAAGGTATCCCTATAGTTTATAGAAGGAAGGATAATAATAAGAAGAATAAAAGAAGAATAAAGTAGGTATCTTTTCTAGAATAAGATTTCCTAATAGAAGGCATAGAAGATGTGGAGATGCGCGAGCCTAATAATATCTTAGGTCTAACCCTAAGGAAGGAGATCTCCGCGGCTAAAAAGAAAACGAAACTAGTTAATATCCTAGTGGGCAGTCCTAAAGATATACTATCCTAAGTAATAAACGCTAGAGTTAGTCTAATAGTCTAAGAAGTACTTAGCAACATACTAGGAGTTAAAAAGGCGATGTTTAAGAATGCTTTTAGTAAAGAGGACTTACACTAGCTGCGGATACTAGCCGCCACTATAGAGAAAGTAACTAATAAAGACTTAGATACTAGGCACGCTAACTGCGCACCTATCTCTAGAATTTAAGTCCCTAAATAGATATTAGTTAAGCTTAAGAATAGAGTAGTTACTTACTGCAGGCCTTACAAACTAAATTTATCTTAAGTACTACTATAAGTAAACTAGGCAGCTAGTATAGGCGTATTAATTACAAAGGCACAGTTTGGCAAAGCGACACTAACTATGACTACTACTAATAGAAAGAATCTTAAGAGAGAATTAGGGGTTAAACATAAAAAGAGACTGTCTCTAAGTAATATGCCAGATTAATAAGTATTAGATAAGTGCCTTGCTTAATATAGATACGGAATTAAACACTATTTGCCTTAGTATCGCTAAAGCTATAGGCCTCTAGATTACGTCTATGCTACCTTAATTATAGAGCGTAAAACTAATAACTACAAATGGTAATTATAAGGATTTCTAAGGTGTTATATTCTAAGCCCTAATTAGAATAGGCTAGGTTATTATTATAATAATACTGTTTGTTATTAAGTTCTTGTCTAGCATCATTATTCTAGAAAACCCGTTTTTAGCGGACGCGAAGGCAGAATTCTCCTATAAGAATAATAGCAAGACCTACTATAAGCTATAGGATATTAAGAAGCTTTACTCTACGCAATTTATAGCCACTTCCGCTAATCTATTTAACCTAAGAGGCATAATTATTACTAAGGCAACAAAAAACTTTAAGAAAACATAGTAGCTAGGGCCAGCGTTCTTAAGCACCTAGAATACCTAGAACTTAGCGCTAATATAGTCTTAGAGTAGTGGCTTCGCTGTGGGTTAATATTAATAATAAGTGAGGCTAATATTAAGCTTAAATTAAGCTTAAGTAGGAATTAGGGCTAAGAGCCTAGAAGCAGGCACTAAATTAGGCAGTGCTAACTTGCAAAGAGAAAATCGCAGATAGAAATAAATAGCTCGTATAAAACGCTAATAAGGACTAGTTAGTAACAGATCTAAATAAGAATTTTATCTACTACGCTAATTAAGATACAATTGGGAGACACACGAATAGTAGCATTGTTATTTAAGATAACTAAGGACTTCTAGTTATTAATTTACTAGGCTGCGACAAAGAAGTTAATAAGATCCTCTAGGCTCTAACTATATAGATAGAGTCTAAAAAGGCAACAAGGGTTAAGAGCGATGCATTCTAAGAAGAATAGATAAAGATAATTAATAAAACTAGAATGGCTTTTAAAGTAAACACTATATATAAGACTAAGGATAAAAAGGTTAACCCTGTGTATAACTTAGGCGTTAAGCCTTAGAATATTAAGGGCTAGTTAGACTAGAAGCAGGAGGCTATAAAAAAGCGAAAGAGAACTAACACTAGGCCTCAGCCATTTAATAAATACCTCCTTAACTAGTAGGCGAAATTTCTAAGAGGCAATTAGTTAACACTAAAACAAATTATAGAAATAAAGATTAGCCTAGATTTCTTACCTTAGAAAAGAGATATATTGCTAGAAGTCCTATATTAAAGGGAACCAGCCCCATCTTTTAAATTTACTAAGTTGGAGCGAGTGCATTCTAATATGACTCTACTAGTGAAGATTTACATAGTTAACTATGTCGCTTAGAAAGAATTGCACTTTCTAGTTTCTTAGAAACTTAGAAATATAGTTATTAATATAGTGTAGCAGAGGCTTAATTAGGGCGTGCTAGAGTACAGTAGGAGTCTATATCGTAACCTATGGTTTTTAGTTAAGAAGAAGGATAGAGGATACTAACTAATTAATAACGCCTAACGCATTAATAGTGTTATAGTCTAAGATAGCAATCTTCTCCTAAGCTCTAATAAGTTCTTAGAAGAGTTTGCTAGTTATCTTATAATATTCCTTATTAACTTCTTTTCTAAATATAACTAAGTAACCCTTTATAAACTTTCCCACGCTATAACTATATTCTACACGTCTCTGGGACTTATCTAGCAGTGCATATTACCTATAGGAACAACTAATTCTATAGCTAAGTTTATGCAGATTATTATAAAGATTCTTTATAACTAGATTCTCTCTTATTATATGTCTTATATAGATAATATCGTAGTAAAGGGCCTAAAGACTAACTATAATAGAGAGATGCTTAAGAAAGGAATCTATAAATATGTCGCGGAACACCTTATAAATCTTAATTAGATTCTAGCAGATATAGAACTGGCGAGCGTTACTACGTTAGGCAAGAAGTCTAACTAGGACTACGCTACTATAGATATGGTTAGCTATATAGTTAATAAGGATAGTTAACACCTATCCTAAAAGAAAGTCGCTAAGATTATTAAATGGCCGCCTTATAACTACACTAAAGATATTTAAATCTTTCTTAGAGTTTGTGTGTACTATTAAATCTAAATTAAAAACTTTACAAAGATTGCCGCACTACTATTTACACTACTATATAAGAGCGTAGAGTTCTACTAGGAAATTATAGAAAATGTAGTAATGTAGTAATTAAAGGAAAGCATTACTTCTGCCCTAGTATTAGTATCTATTAACTACTTAGAGCCATTATAAAAAGTGGTAATCTTAGTAAATGGCAGCAAAATTAGATAGGGAGCCGCAATGCAGCAATATAGACTAGATAGTCTCCTTTATCTAGTGTAGTTTAAATTAGGTATTTAGTCTTAAAGCAAATATAACTAGAATTTAGAAAAGTATAAGTGTAAAGCCCTTCTTCTTACGCTTAAAAAGTTTCGACTCTAGATTTATAGAATACACTTTATTGTAAAAACTAACTTTTGCACCTTAATTACCTAGCTAAATTATAGCGTAACCGACTTACTAGGGGCTTTAATAACCTACTAGTTAGCACTTCTAACACTCTAGGAGTTTAATATCTACTATATCTTAGGGCGCAAGAATGTGGTTACTAATGCGCTCTTAAGATACAAACAGTAAAAGGGTTAAGTTCCTCCTAAATAGCTAGAAAAAGATATTAAGAACTTTATTAAGAAGCATTTAGGGCATATTAGTATTATATCCTCTGCTATAGGTAAGAAGGCTAAAGTGGAAATGGAATATGCGGAGCCTGCTATAAATAACCTGCCTAAAATTCTCTCTAACCTATGCACTAAACACTTTTATAATATTATAATCTAGCTTATAACCCTAACTATGCCTAAAGACCTATTTAAGAAAAACTAAAGGTATATTAGGCTACAAGCTTAGAAGTATAGAGTTATAAGAGGTATACTATAGTATTAAACTATAGAAAATAGGCTGCTACGTAGAATTATAGACAACCTGTCTAATAGGCAGATATTCTATAACAACTCTATAAGGAATTAGGCTATTAAGGATAAGAAGACACCTAGAGGAAGATCGCAGCACGTTACTACTAGCCAAATCTATATTAGAGTGTTAAGGAATATGTTAAGACTTGCGGTAAATATTAGGCGCATTCTATTAGAAGGATAGTAGAGAAGTTACACCCTATATAGAGAATAGATATAATCTAGAAATAGATTATAGTAGATATAGTATATATGCCTAGAAGCAAAGAAGAGAAGAAATTTATAGTTATTACTAGGGACTATACCTCTAGATAGCCTAAAGTAAAAGCACTCACTAATGCTAACTTAGCCGCAGTTGCCTAGTTCTTAGAAGAATTTGTCTTTAGTAGGTAGAGCATCCCTTTTCGCCTATTAGTAGACAGAGGACTAGAGAATAGAGGCTTTGTAGAGGACTTAGCTAAATAGTTTAGCATTTAACAAGTGGTATCTAGTGCTTATTACCTATAAGGGTAAGGTCTAGTAGAAAGAGGCCACTAAGAGCTTATTAGCGCACTATAGAAGATAAAGGGCAACTAGGTCTAGAACTTACCTAAAGCTCTATAGGTCGATTAGGTTATAGTAAAGCAATCTATAGGCGAAATACTAGCCTTTCTAATCTGTAAATAAGAATATATTCTTCCTATTAAACTTTATATTCTAATATAGTAGGCACTTCTATAGAAATAGGTTTATACTACTAAAGAACTTCTAGCTATTAGAGTAGAGCAGTTTAAGAAGCGTAATTATTGCCTCTAAGAAGCTATTAATTAAACTATCTAACTGCGCAAATAAGGAAAGAAATAGTTTAATAACTAGCGCAAATAAGAAAAGGAATAGTTTAATAACTAGCGCACTTTTAGAATAGAGCTACTATAATAAGGCGATCTAGTGTTAGTGTATAATACTTTTTAGGCCAGCAATATAAGTTGTAAAGTTAAGCTCGCTAGAAGGTACTAAGGCCCCTTTAGGATTAGGGCCATACTACCGCATAGTGAAGGATAGTACATACTTAAGAGGCTTAATAGAATACTCTTTCGCAATAGAACACTAGGCAATCGTATTATTTAATTCTATTCGCGCATAATAATAGACCTTCACATAATACTAAAACCTAATATTATGGATACTAATAACCTCTTAGAAGAAATTACTAATCCCTTAGAGGAAATTAATTCTGCAGACCTTAATAAAGTTACGCAGAGGCCTAAGTCTAAATATCTTATATTTGCGCGCAGATTATAAAGGCTAGTAAGATATATATAAGATGTCTCTATAAAGATAAAGTAAGTAGGGATTCTGCCGCCACTAGCAAACTTTAACTCCTTAGACTTCGCCTATTAGGAGGAGTAAGCTAGCTAGAATATTGGCGCATTATAAGCTAAGGAACAGCTTATTTCTTAAGGGGGAGAAGGAAGTAGTTAAATTAAAGTCTAATATATATATATAATTACTAGGATAGAATTGTAAGCTACAGACTCTAATAATAGAGCCTAACTAATAATTAGATAGCTAGAAAATTAAAAGCTAAAAACTACTATACTAACCTCTATAAGAATCTAAACCCTTGTAACTGCTATAGCCTAAGCCATAATTAGGATTTAGATTGCGACTCTAATAGAAGCGAGGCATAGGGCTACCTTACTCTACAGCTTAAGTTTTGCTAGGGCCTAAACCTAGGCGTATAGCTTAGATAAAGAGGTTAGAAGGAATAGAGAATAGACCTAAAGAAGAAAGAAAAAAAATTATGCCACTATAGCTAAGCGAAGACAAGGGAGTGTAGGCGGAATTAATAGACTATTAGAAAGCTAGACATATAGGGGAAGGCGAGTAAAATAAAACTTTAGAAGGATTGTTAGTAGTCTAAAAGGAGGATACGTTAGAGGATAAAGAGCTAATCTGTAGCACCGCATTAAGTAAGACCTAACCTAGAGAGAAATGGGGGCTAGAGAGCAGATAACTAGGAGTGGAAGTAGTTTGGCCCTAAGATAGGGAAGGGCTACCGCTATCGCTACTAGAGAAGATAATAGGTTAAGAAGGATAGGAAAAGAGTAGTGTGTAGAGAGAACTTTAGAATAAGAAAGGACTACTACTATCGCTACTAGAAAGAATAATAGGCTAGGTGTAATAACGCCCAAAGAGGGGTGTACGTAAGGAAGGCTTAGTAATATTAGAATTAGTGCCTAATAGAGAATTAGGCGCCTCTAAGAAACTTTTAATAATTAGACAAGGCCTACTAGGGCGCCTAGTAGAAAGTATTATAGTAGTATTACTAGAACTAAGTAGCTTACTAATTCTATTACAAATACGAGTGTTTACTTCTAGTTACTCTGTCTACAGCTTACGCACTTACTAATAACCCTACTAAAAAAAATTAGCTTAAGTGTTCATAGCAAATACTAGAGGGAATAAAGCTAGGTAGGCAAATTAGTAATAAGGAACTAGTTAAGAGTAAATTAGGCTTACTATAGTAATTAAAGGAGCACTGCTAATATTAGGAAGTTGTCTAGTATAGAACGCAGTCGCCCTTAAGAAAAAGGCGCTAACTGCTATTAATATACTAAAAGTAGAGACAACAACTTTAGATATAAGCTCCGCAGGCTTAATTATAATTACCCTTAGCTATACTAGAATTATAGTTAATATAGCCTCGGCCTATAGCAAAGAAAAGGGTAGGAAGATAAGATATATAAGAAGTATAACTAGACACTAAGTGCTATTTAAAGTAATTACGCCTCTATTTATTAGTGCTTATATCTTTTATAAGAGTAGCTTAGTATAACTAATAAAACAAAATAGTATAGGCGATAGAAGTATTATTAGTAGGATTAGAATTAATCTTAAAGCTATCTATACCTTAAGCGAACTATATAAGGTAGCCTAATAACAAATACTTAGTGTAAACGTTGCATAAGAGTCTTATAATCTTATAAATAGTGCCAAAGTTATATAGCTAATTTAAGAGGGTAATGACTAGGGCACAAGTTAGTAAGCTAAAAGATAATTAGGGCAGGCATACGTATAATAGAATAGGAGTAGTTACAGGGCGTTATTAATAGGTAGTAGTAAGGGCCATTATAAGCCTTAGTCGCTTTTCTTATTATCACTATTATTATTATTACTAGTATTAGAGGCGTGGCTACTAAAGAAAAAGTCGACAGCAGCCATAATTAAGGAGAAGGTTAAGACTGTTAGGCAGAAAAATTAGAATAGTAGGATAAAGAGGACAGCAAAAGGACACAAAGGACAGGTTATATACTTTAAGTGGCTATAAGGCTCTATTAGGTTATAATAGGTAAGGCGTATGCATAAACGCCGCTTCTAGACTAGTAATAAGTAGTAGTATCCTTTAAGGAAAGTGCGATTACGTTATTACTAGCAAGAAACTCTAAGGGCGGATTAGGCACTTATAGATAGTAATTAAAGAGCAAACAGCTTATAGGCGCAAATAGGAAGATATGATATTATAAAAAAAGAAGCAGAGTATAGTAGGGATAAGGGATATATTTAAGTACTAATAAGCTATCTAAAGCCTAAGCAGCCCTTAGGTAAAAAGGGACTTTTGCAGTTATTACTAGCAAGCTATAGGCTAGAACTACTACTCTTCTTCTACTCTTTTTTCTCCTTACACTTATTATAGAACTTATAAGCCTAAGTAACTCTAGCCCAAACTTAGAGATCCTATAATAGCCTCTAGAAGAAGTCCCACTCTAGAGAGCGCTGTAACTTCTAGAAAACTTAAGTCTAGGCTTTATTCTCTAGATTAGTGTTATAGAAAGAAGAAGGACTATTAGGCTAATAGTCAAAGCGTGTCTAATGTCTTCTTAGAGCTCTTCCCCTTCCTTAGGATGTATAAATTACAGTTGCATAATAGGCAAGAGCTAGAAGTAGTGCTAAAACTATCTAAGAAGCTAATAGGCCTATCTCTATAGTAGCCTAGTAAGTAGGTACTCTAGACTAGTTAGGAGCATAGGTACGCGCAGTAGTGAAGCTTACGCAAGAAGAAGATTAGGAAGAAGCTAGACAAATAGTATCTAAGGGCAAAGCTAAAGGATGTAGAATTAGAGAGTTAGGGGTTAACTAAGGTAGAAATTTAAGGTTATCGCTAATTGTAAGGCCCTTAAATATAGATGTCGCTCCTAGAGAGCTAAGTGTTACTTAGGTCTAAGCATTAAGGTTTATAACGCGTGCTTAACACATAGAAAAAGGATTAGAAGATAAAGAATAAAGGCCTATTTAATAGTTAACTTAAGAGGCATTTGGGATATACGCCTACAAAGAGAGAAATATTGTGGCATACCTAGAATAAAAGAGTATAGGGCGCTTTTATTATAGATATAGTAGGCTATATATACGCCGCCAAATAGCAGTTCTATATTATTATTAGCGAATTAGAAACACTAACGCTGCGCTAGTAGGTACCTATTATAGGATAGAGTGTTATTGTCTATAATAGGGGAATGAGTAAAGTTAATACGTCCTTAGATAGTAGCAGCGAATAGGCTTGGCAGGTATATAGAATAAGGGCCTTTATTATTTAATAATTTAGACTATTAGGCCTAGTAGAATGCAACTCGCTTATCCTTAGTGTTACATTATCGCGCTTCCTAACTGTAGTAGAGAAAATAAAAAAGCAAGGCGTTAATTATAAGTTTATTAGGGTTATAGTCTAACTAAAGTATAAAATTATCTTAACTATTTACCTAGGGTTGCAAATCATAAGGCAGGTTATTATTATCGCTAACACTCTGCCTAAGGGCTGCAAAAACTTAGGCTATAATATTAAAGCTAATTCGTACGTCTAAGAGAGGAATTACTTCCTAGGGGTTAGCCTAAGAGACTATTAGGGTGTAAGGGACTTACGCAGAGACAAGAAGGTAATAAATGCGCTAATAGAGGGCTTCTTAGGTACTAGCAGGAGGTTAAAACTACCAGAGCCTATACTATTATTGCCTTAATAAGGAGGCTTACCGCCGCCACTACTGCTACTAGAACTAAGGCGGCCAGATGCGTAGGCGCCCAGGGTATAGTTAATCTAAAAATGGGGAGGCATAATAAGGCAGGCTAAGTAAAGGCTTAAGAATAGTTTAGGGTTTAGGAGGATAAGAAGCTAAACTATAGGAAAATTATAAGAGTGTAGAGAGTAAGTAGAATGGGCGGGTTAGTAATAAAAACAGGTGGGCGTTTATAGGCTATTATTTAAGATTATATAAAGCTAGGTAATTAGTAAAGCTTACTATTAGAGGCGGGCCTAACCTCTACTTACTAGCAGGAGGCGCTATAAAATATTTAGAGTGTTTTCTAGAAGGGTGTTTAGTATAAAGCTTAATAGGGCCAAGATTCTGTAGGTAGAAAGGTATGTGGTAGAATAAACTCTACTACACAGGTTATGTGGTAAGCCGGTGCCTAATTAGCTCTTAAGAATTTAATAGGCGGTTTCTTTCTTCTAGTACACATAACTTAATTTATCTTTCTACTAAGTCTCAATTAGGACTAGATTCTCTTATAGTAGTAATTACTTCTATAAGCTACGTAGTAGTATATAACTACTAGCCTAAACTCTTACTTTATAAAAATATCTATATTTTTCTAGTTTTTATTCTTAATAGTTGCAAGTATCTTACACCTAAACTAGTATAGGGCAATCTATATTATAAGACTTATTCTACCTTTAATTCTAAACTTCTACTTACTAATATCTATATTCTATAGTAGCTATCTACTTACTATATAGGTCCTTAGTATAGACTATATAGTTTTTAATATTAAGCGGTGTCTAGCTATTATATCTAGCCGTATTATACCTAGCTACATTATTATTTATATCTCCTAGGTAGAAACGTAACACTACACATCTAGTAGCAATAGTAATAGCGTCTTTAGGATAAGAGATAAATATAACAACCTTAAGGTCTTATATAACAATTAAATATATTATATAGTAGATAGATAAACACTTAATTTCTAGTTGCGGATTTTATATTACGTGCGCGTAGGTAACCGCATATTACGTTATTAACTACCTCTAGCATAAGGGGCTAATTTGCACGTACTAACAAATAGTTATAATAAATAGTCTCTAGGCTAACCTATTTCTAAGCTGCTTTATCTTTTTTAATACGTTATTAGCACACTAATAGCTTTCCCTTATAGCATTATACTATATACTAAAAGGTCTGCAATATTTCTCTTCCTAATACTATAAAACTATAACTTTACTTATACTAATTTATTATCTATAGGCCGCGATATAACAATTTAAGTGTGGGGCTTAATTTAGATAGGGGAGATCTATATTATATTTTATAAAAGACTTTCCCTATTTTAAAAGTCTGTCAAAATGTCTAAATACGCTAATAGGGACTAGATTAAAAGAATATCAGTCTCTATAATTAAAAAGCATTATAAATCCAATTAGTTTTTATTTATTTTAATTAATTCTTTCTCTCTTTTTACTTTTCTTTAATTTTTATTATATTATTTATATATTATTTCTAATACTAATTAATTAATAGGCTGGTATTAATAAGATAACGCCCCTACTAATAAAATAGATAACGCTTTAGAGTGGTTTAAAAAATAAAATTAATCTTTTTTTCTTACCCCCCTATAGTCTAGATTTAACTCCTATTAAAAACGTTTAGAGTTTATTAAAATATAGACTTTCTAAGCGTAAAATAGGTAGTTTAGAGCTAGGCTGGCAAATAGATATAGGTTAGGTTAGGGTTGGGTTCCCTTATATAAGACCCTAACCCTAACCTAACCTCTATCTATAGATTTTGTGCTAGTAATAGGTATAGGTTAGGTTAGGGTTATATAGGCTATAGATTAGGTTAGAGTTGCACAAACTAGGTTATATTAGGTCTAACGAATTATATTTTATATTAGCTATATGCAATTTTTATAGTAAATTACTATAAATAATACCCTTATTATTATACTAGCAATTATTACGTTTACTTATTATAGTAAAAGTATAGCTTTAGTGTTAAATATATATATTAAACCTAACTAAGCGCCTAGCTATTCTAAACGTAACTAAGCGCCTTAATATTTACCTAGTATCTATATATTTCTTATAGTACCCATTTACTAGCTATATATTCTTAGCCTATGTAGTAACCTATTTTATATAAATAGCGTTAATATTAGTATCTAAAGGTGGTAGTATTTATTTTATAGTAGGAGTAGAGTATTATAAAGAAATACCTTTAAATATTCTAATTAGAAAAGCCTTTATTACCTTTTAGAGAGTAGCTAGCACAGTAAACTAGAAGCGCAAATCTTTTTATTATTACTTTATACTATTTCCTTAATAAAGTAGCAAAATAGTATTTTTCTAAAAAGGGGCTCAATACTCTTTTAGTACTTTTAATTTCCTAAGGGTAATATCTATATATTATTAGAATAAATATATAATAAATAGCTATAATAATAATATACTACCTAGCTTCTAGTAGTGCTTTCTCTTTAGCGTAGTAGGTAGTATTTTGTAAGGCACCTTTTATATAGCTTTAATAGCTAGTAACTTCTTCTTTTTACTTAAGTTCTACTAGTAACTAGTTTAGAGTATCTAGATAGTCTAGTATATATTATTATCTTAGAAATTAAGGTTATATAGTAGTTAAGGCTATAAAGTATTAAAAAAATAGCTAGGAGGATAGTAAGATAGAGTAGCTAAGTAGGCGGCAAAATAAGTAAAGAAAATACGCTAGTGTTATTAGCGCCTTGCTTATACGCATAGGCCCCTATAGCAGCTTTTATAATAATAATAATATTTTTATTATCTTTATAATACTAACTATAATTATTATATACTATTATTACACTTACTAATATACCTAGTAATTATAGCCTTTTATTACACTATATACTATTATAAATAGGGCTTTATATCTAGAAGTAAAGAGATTAGCACTATTCTTTTATATTATAAATAAGATAGCTCTTAGAAAGGTTGTTCTACTAACTATAAAGTACTATTTAAAGGTGCACTTAGTAATAGCGCCTATACTATTATATAGAGATTTTGTAATACACTCTATAGTAAAGAAAACAAGATACTAAACTCTACTAAATTAGCTAATTAAGATATATAATATTAGCTTAAAAGAAGCTTTATAATAATAAGGACTACTAGCTACTCTCTAAAGTATAAAAGCATTAATAAGCTTACGTAAAAGAAGAAGAGCTTATATAGTCCTACTTTAAGAATTAAAAAAGTAATATATTATTATATTCTATTATTATATACTAGTTAATTAATAAAAAGTAGGCAACTAATTAGAGGCTAAACTAATAGCTATATATAAGAAGTAGAATAAGATTAAGAATAAAGTTACTTTAAGGACTTGCTAAGCAGCTTTAGCTAAGTGTAGAATTGTCGCTATTAAGAGGAAAGGCCCTTTTATACTATAGAGTTGCGCAAGTAAATAAATCTTTAGTTATAGTAGTATATATAAGAAGCTCTTATATAATATATATAAGGTAGGCCTAAAGAAACTTAAGGCTAATAGCTTTAAAAGTAAGGCTAATAAGAAAAAGTAGAAGGACTTCTATAATAGTATAGGCAATATAGATCTAACTACTAAAGAGCTAGTAATAATTACTAATAAGAAATAGTTATATGTTTATTATACTTATTTATTATATACCTTCACTAATAATTATTAGTTACTACAAGTCTAGTCCTTCTACTAACCTTATTAACTATAGTAAGAGTAGTATACTTAATAGTAATAATATATATATTAAGGGAATAATCATAAAATGTGTAAAAAGAAATTAAGGATAATAAAAAGAAGCTTAAGACTTATTTCTAGAAGCTGCTAGATAAGTACAACTTTAATATTATAGATAAGAATATAGACTTTAAGAGTTTCTTAGACTTTAGAGGCTTAGGTACTAAGGAGGATTTAAATAATAAAGGGGGCTTAGGTGCTAAGGGGGTTTTAGATAATAAGGGGGTTTTGGATAATAAGGGAGGCTTAGGTGCTAAAGGAGTTTTAGACAATAATTAGCGGATAGGATAAGATAAGCTAAAGTTATAGTTTTGCTATAGCTAATTATTATAGCTAATAATTATATACTAGTTACTAAAAATACTACCTATAGTAGTATAGTAATAAGCTAGTTGCTACCTAAAACTAACTTTGCAATAAAGGACTATATACTAGTTTAGATCTAAAACTAACTTATTATTATCATGCTATACGCTGTTCGCTATTTCTTGCTAATCTTAATATTAGTTAAATACTACTATATTATAGAATTTAGTTTATTCTATTTTTTTCTTAAACTACTATTCTCTTAAACAACTATTTAACTAGTTATTATATCTTTTTATAACACTAATATTCTTAAGCACTATATTAAGTGCTATACCTATCCTAGAAATTAATATATAGCCCTATATTAATAAATTAGTTACCCTACTACTAAATACTTTTTATAGATATAAAACTCTAGCCCTATAGGCTAATAAGTTAGAAAGTCGAATAATTTATTTTATTTAACGTCCCCCTTTAGACTTTTAAATGTTAGAGATAGATAAAAAGATATTTGCTATATAAGACGCGTAGTAATCTAATACTTAATAGGCTAAAGATAAATAAACCTATAACTTATACTAAAACTCTTACTTTTATATAGGTATTATTTAGACTATATTTTAGAAGGGCGTAAAGTACCCCTCTAGTTATCTATATATATTCTATTTTAACTATAGCTATACACTATAACACCTAAGCGTTAACTCTACTAGTATCTAGCTAATTAGTACTAAGTACCTTATTAACTATATAAGGTTCTAAGTATATACGTAGTAGAATAAGTCTATTTATAAAAGAACTTTTACTACTTAATATAAAAAAGTAGATAGCTATTTTATATCCCACATACTTTTCATAGGTATTTAAAACAAAACTTATATAAGTAGTAATTAATAATAACTAGTCCTTCTAAATAGTAGAGTAACTATCCTTTTAACACTTTCTTTATTTCTTTAGGCCTAATACTATAATAACTAGCTACTATAGATTCTACTAGATATTCCTAAATAAATTTAATGCTACTAAGGTAGCTATTCTTAGTAATATTAGTAGGGTAACTAAACTCTTTATCTTGCTTAACACGTAGTCTATAGCTAATTACCTTAGCTTTTTAGCTATTAATAGTTACTATATTAATAATACTTAGTAGCTTAAAGAGAAGCTGCTTAACTTTATACTAATATATAGTAGCTATACTAGAGTATTAATAGTATTAGAGCTACTATAGGTCCTTAAGAATATAGGAACGGTGTAAAAGCTCCTAGTAATTATATATAATAATGCTAGTAATAATAGCACTCTAGCTTAGAGTATCTAGCATAGACTATTAGAGAAAGACATTACTTAGAACTAAAAAGAGAACATAATTTTATATTTTGCTTATATTATTAACCTTATAGTTTAAGATACTATGGTACAGCAATGTGGCTTTACCATGTTTTGCATATGGATTTTTTTAGTTAGAGTGGACGCGCTAAGCTCGCTAAGCCCGCTTAGCTCGCTTATAACGCGCTCACCCCTTTTTATTAATATTTTAAAACGCTTTTCTATGTATATAATAGTAGGAGAGATATCTGCCATTATTATAATATTTTTATTAGAAGCCTCTTAGTGATAAAAAAATTACTACTATATAATTAATAATTTTTTTAATAATATTTCTCGCTATAAAATATTAATAATAAATTTCTAATTATTTTATATATATTTTGTTACTACTACTATATACTAGGTACTAGGTTTTAGTGCCTTCTATTTTGCTTCTCTCTCTATATAGTATAGATTTAATCTTAGTTAGAATCTTAATATAATAAAGATCTTTAACACTAGAGCGTAAAAAACTAACTAGATTTTTTTTAGCTAACTATATTTTTATGTAATATTAGAGCTAAAAATCCACTTTAATAGTAAAACACTTGTCAGATTAGAGCCGTGTTGCCAAACAAGGGCACGTGGTCGGCTCCACCCTCTAAATTAGACCTGGAGCCAACAAGTCACAGAACACACACAATATAACTGTTTATCCATCTTATCTATTAGACCCCCCATCTTAATAAGCTCAAATAGTGCTTAAATCTAACAATTAAGAGTCTCACTGCCTTAATTAACTCTAAGAAAAGACAATGTCGCTATTAACGCTCCGCGACTCAACGATTGTGTTAACCAATTACACTAACTATACACTATGGCTACTGCAGCTAAAAGCGCGATGTGAGCCAATAGATATATGGCCCATTATTAATCCAGATGGAGCCAAACTCCCACGCGAAAAGCTGACACCGCTGTTACCGCTAGAAATAGCGAGTTACCAGCCAATTATCCGCGTAAACAATAACAATTAACAAAACCCTCCAATACGCCTATTAGAGCTATCAAATTCAGGCCTTAAGGAATATAAGGAGGACATTAAGTTCTATAAAATATAGCTTAAGGACTACAAGATTAAGGATAAGGAATACTAAGAGGAGAGAATAAGTCTTAAAAAAGTAATTATCTATATCTAATTAACTGTGTCGCAACACCTACAACGTAACTGCTGCAAGCCTAAAGAGCAGATCTAGCAATAAATTAAATCTCTAACGTAGATAGTAGGCGTTAATAAGGAAGACGAGCAAAATAAGGCGAGAGCGCGATACCTATAGGCTCTTAAGCCGATGAGACAACCCTTAAACTGGGATATCTAGCTAACTAAGTATGATTAGGCAGCTACAAAAGCAGAGACGAATAATGTCGCTAAAGTACAATTAATCTATAATACTATAAAGGACTTCCTAACTGCGATTATAAAGGCGGCCCCCACCTAGGGCATATCCTTCTAAGAAACTAGACGCTAAGACGCAGATATAACAAGGAAGGAGATAATAAAACACTTCTAAGAATATATAGCAATACTCCACCTAATTAAGGGCAAACAGCATAGGGGCGCCTTTGCTGCTAGTAAGCCATCTCTCGCTACTAGTGGTGCATCCACCCTAGGCACTAATAGGGACGCCTCTTACGCTGCCAAAGACGCGCCATCTTCCACAAATAACTAACATAGATAGGGGAGACCTTAACAAAAACAATCCTTTAGTTAAAGTACTATATCTAAGCAGTTCTTAATAGAGGATACAACAGTAGTTAAAGGCAGAAAATGCCCTGCTTGTGGACAAAGGTATAGTCTAAAAGACTACTTCTACGCATATCTAGAACATGCACTAGAGTGGTTTAGGCCACAACCTGGCTTTACAGACATGGTACAATATAGAATTAGAAATAATTTAGATCTATAAGAGGAAATAAGAAAGGTAAAGAGACCAAGGTCTTAAACCCTACGAATTAAGAACTCACATACCCCTACTCCTAAGATTAATAATAATTGACTAGATAGACGGAAAATTTCCACTATCTAAGCTAGCTTTAATGCGATATTATATTAATCCGATTCTATAAGCTACCTACTATAATACTCCTTAATCCTTAATTTAGGCAGCCATATTGCAAACGACCTTAATCGATTTGTCTTATTTCGCCCTCTATTGCCTAGAGACTTTATATAGGCTGGAAATACACAAATATAGGTTAAAGGATATGGCACGGTTCACCTTAAACTAAAGGGCCTAGCTAGACGGCGGATACTACGCCTTAACAATGTGGCCTATTGCCTAGACCTTCTATGCAACCTAGTGTCTTTTAGGATACTACGGCGTTAAGGGCTATAGTGGGATACCAAATTAGAACCTACAAGCCTAAAGCGAGTAGACAACACAGTTATTGCTAAGCTGCAAGAGCTCTACAACTAATAGGTTCTAGAATACTAACTAGAACTAATAGAACAGGCAACCTTCCACACCCACAGAATTACCTCACGCACTAAGAGATCCCCGCAAAAGGCAGACGCACTGCGATAGCATAAGCAACTAGGGCATTTAGGCCCTAGTGCTCTTAAGCACCTAGTGCAGCAATCTGAGGGGGTGCGGATCAAAGGCATCACCATAGTACAGTGCGACGCCTGCAGACGAGCTAAATCTAAGAGGTTAATTTGCTAAACACCACGACTAATTAATAAAGGACTAGGAGAACAAGTCGCAATAGACTTCCACAGCTACAAGGATAGCAGCTTAACAAAAGAGAAGAGCCAAATGCTAATCACCAATTAATACTTAGAACTAATGTGGGATTTCTACTTTAAGGACAATCGCACAGCTCGATCTATTATCCAAACTTTGGCCACTTTTATAAAGTTTATAAAGAACTAATTTAACCTTATAGTTAAGGTAATTAAAGCGGACAATAAAATATTCATAGTTAAACAAGAAGTTAATCGATAGTGCACAGCCCAGGGGATTACAATTAAGCCTTTAGCACCTAACACATAAGTATAGAATGGGGGAGCTAAACGCTTAGGGGGTGTAATAAAAGACAAAGCCTAGGCAATGCGACTTAATGCCAACCTACTATAGGAGATGTGGCCAGAGATTACCTAGTTAGCTGTCTACCTCTATAATCGAACGCCAAACTATGCGAATCACTAGAGAACACCATACAAAGTCTTCTTTATAATAGTGGCCTTCTAGAATAGAGTAGTTACAGCACTATAAAAGCCAAATTAAACCTATCTTAAGGTATATAGGTGCAAAGCTTTTGCAATAATAGATAATACCCACTATGGCAAGAGTAGGCTATAACGTCTTAACCTAAAGGCGTAGATTAGATATCTAGTAGGATACTAATCCTCTAACATCTTTTAGATATGGATACCCTCGCTTAGGAAAGTAATTAGCACCTAGAACGTAATATTTAACGAAGACAGCATCTTTAGCGGAAAGACAGAGGACCTTATAGATAACCTTATGTACAATACCCTTAAAGAGATCGCTGTATAGGTCTGATCGGTTAAACTACTATCCATAGCTAAACTAACTAAATCAGAGACAGAGTTGTTCTATAAAGATAAGACGATTTAAGATAACCCGCAGGATAAAGACTAGCCTAGATATTAACAAGGCAGAAAAGTGGACTATACTTATCCCACTCCGCTAATTACACTACTACTAGTGACACTCCTTGCACAATTACTAGTAGAGGAAGATAAAGGGAAAGACCACTAACTCTTATTATTAATAACATGCCTATAGGCCGCAGCATTTATAGCCAGCACCAAAGCGGCAAACGCAGGGAACTTTAATAGGAAAACATTAGATAAGGCGCGGTTAAAAAGATTGCTCTCTAAAGGATTAAAGCTACACAGGAGCCAGTTGCCTATACTATCTTCCTAACGCAATAAGCTTAAAGAACATTCACTATGCGATATGTTTAAGGAAGCTAAGAAACAGCACCTGAACAGTTACTAGGATATAAGATCCTGAACTAAGATACTAGCTAAAACAATTAAGCTGACTAAAGAATAGATCCTTGACTATATGTGGGTATACACCTATAAGTTTAATAAATATTACTAACTTAAGAAGTGCAAAGCACGCCTCGTCATTTGTGGCGATTAATAGAGAAATATCACGTCACAAGATACATATGCAGCAATATTGGCTGGACGATTATTTCGCATACTTATGGCGATTGCGGCGCGATTTAACCTAGAGCTCCTTTAATATAACGTTACGAATGCCTTTGTTCACGCAAAGATTAACTAAGATATATACATAAGAATGCCACGAGGCTACAATAAACCTGGGACAATCCTAAAGCTCAACAAGGCGCTATACAGACTCTGGATCTCACCACTACTCTGGCAGAGAGAGTTTACTTTAACACTGCGAGGCTTAGGCTTTATTAGTATACTCTATAAACCTTGCTGTATAATTAAACAAGGCGTAATTATCTTCTTCTATATAGATAATATTATTATTGCCTATAAACAGGAGAACAAACCCTAGGCTAAGCTAGTTATTAAGCAGCTACAAGAAAAGTACACCCTTATAGGAGGAAAAGATCTCTAATGGTTCCTAGGAGTTAAGATTCTTAGGAACCGCCTATAATAAAAGATCTGGCTCTCACAAGCGTTATATGTTAACAAGATTGCCAGGCTAGTTAATAACTAAAGCCTTAGGCATAATACCCTAATAAGTAGCATTAAGCTTACTCCACAATTAGGCTTTGCTAGTCTATCTAAGATTAATAGATACTAACGCAAGATTAGATTAATCCTATTCGCCGCAGTTACCACCCAACCAGACACTGCTTTCGCGTCCTCCTAATTAGCACGATTTCTTACTAACCCTAGCAGCCAACATTAAGATGCCGCCGATTGAGTCCTACTATACCTCTAAGAAACACACACAAGGGCGTTATAGCTAGGTAGAAAAGATAGTTTTGAGGTAGTAAGCAATGCCTTGTTTGCGGACAATACACTAGACTAAAAGAGTTTTTAAGGATATATTATTAAACTGTTTAGTAGGCTAATTATGTGGAAAGCAAGCAAGTAAGATACTATTACCACATCTACTACTAAAGCCGAGCTACTAGCCCTGTCACAGGTAGCTAAGAAGGCACTGTTTACATCACGCCTGCTTAATAAGCTTTAGGTTAAGCTCGCGGATCAAACAATTACTATTAAATGCGACAACTGGCAGACAATATAGCTTGTCGCTAAGGAAACTGCGTAGCTCAATACTAAACTCCGCTATGTGGATATTTATAACTATTAGTTAAGGCAAGAGGTAGCGTAAGGAAGGATTAGGGTTACCTACACTTAGTTGAACAAAATAATAGCTAATGGGCTTATAAAGGCCCTTTCTGTCAACAAATAGAGCAAATTTCTAGATTAACTAGGACTTGTTAATATGGCAGAGGATCTTAATAGAAAGGAGGTACAAATTAACGAGCTAGAACAAAGAATAGAGGCTATTACTCTAGAATAAAGGACGGCTATAAGGGGTCCAGCTTAAGGATAAGCCTAAGCTAAGGGGGTGTGTTAGATTAGAGCCGTGTTGCCGAACAAGGGCACGTGGTCGGCTCCACCCTCTAAATTAGACCTGGAGCTAACAAGTCACAGAACACACACAATACAACTGTTCATCCATCTCATCTATTAGACCCCCCATCTTAATAAGCTCAAATAGTGCTTAAATCTGACAACACTAAATACTAAAATATAGTTTTTAACTTAATACTAATTGTACTTCTATTAATTTATCTTTAACTACTTTTTTAATATTTTGACTAAATAATGACTTAATTAAAAACTAAGGCTACTACTAGAATTATAGAGGCCTATTACTTCTATTATAGCCCTTTTTAGCTGTAAAATAATACTAGTTATATTAAAAATCTACTAAAATACCCTATTATTTTTTATAATTACCTTTTATACGCTCTTTTTAATTACTATATAGGGGGCTCTGCTTTTTTATTATGTTATTTAAGATAAAAGCTTTTATTGTCCTACCCCTAGGTAGATAAATTCACGTCACATATCCTATCTTTATATATTTTTCTTTCTATTTTTAAACTTTAGAAAGGGGATTATATAATAGTTTATACCTACGTTTTTACTAATTACTTTTTATTACTTTTTTATACTTTATTTTTCTTTATTTACACTTTTTATCTTTTTAAAAGTGTCTTTTTAATTAGTATTAGTATATAGCTAGTATAGGCCTATACTCTATACTACTTTTTATAGAAAAAAAGGCCCCTTATATTTTTTTTTCTTATCTACTATTTTAGAATTGTATTAATTTAACTAGCTCTTTTAACTATTCTAGCTATTCCTAATAGGTTGGCCTTATAAGACTATATACTACTCTTATAATATATAAGCTTTAACTACTTTACTTCTAAAGCTAATTTATACCTACTAATACTACTACTACTAAAAAAATTTTATATCTAAATTAAATTTATTAAGCTAAAGATAGTAATTACTAAGGTGTTTAGAAATTTTATTAAGAAGAATAAGCGCTTTAATAATACAGTTAGTAATCTTAGTTATTATACTATAGTTAACTTTATTATAGTTACTAAATAGTAACTACTTAAGAGCTATTATAATTAGTATATAATTAACTATTTCGCTAAGGGCTTTTAACTTTGTTGCCTTAGTATAGAACGCAGATATAGTTGAAAAATGGCGGAAGCTTGCCTCGACAGTGATTGGCCCCGAGCAGACTCAGGCTATTGGGGACTTAGTTTTGAGGATCAACTGTGTTGATGATATGAGCGCGTTGTCTGGTCTACTTGGAAGGGTGGCCGGCAAGGCGCTGGGCTGCTGAAAGCGTTGTACTGGTAGCTGCCATTGAAATAATCACTTGTTTTGGCTTGTCGAATAGCAAAGGTAGCTTCACCTGCTGGTGGGGAGACCTGTATAGGGAGGCGCCGAATTTTTTTCTTCGGGCGATATGTGAGTCACAATGAGCCGAACCAAAGTTCAACACACCCATACTTCCATGTTCACATGTAAACTGTATTTACAACAGAAGCCCGTCCATCTGGGGTGTCCCACCTGTACTGTTTCAGTGCTCATAAACGCCTTCTCCTGAATAGAAATCTAGATACATTAAATAATAACATAAATATCGTAGAGATACAAGAATGAAAGACATATCATACACTTAAGTCTCAGAAAGCAGGAACTAAAGGCAGCAAGAGCGCGACCCACCACACCTTCTCTTTTCCTTTGCCGATTGCTCTTGCACCACCAGCTATTGGGGCAGGGGGAATATCAGCTTCTTGAGTAGCTGTAGTTGAGCTCGACGTGGTAGTTGTACCTAGTGTAGTTTGCGCTGACGTACCAACGACAGTAACGCTTGTGGATTCTGAGCTTGATGATACGGAAGTTAATGTAGTCGTATATGACGCGGCATCCGAGACTGTCGAAGCAAGAGGTAGAGTTTCTGATGATGCCAGGGGGGGGTTTGTTGGGGTAGTGGAAGAGATAGTTTCCAAGGGCCTAGAAGATGAGATTATGCTTTGTGTGGGGACAGACTCGGAAGTACTCGCTCCGGGCGCAGCCCCGGTGGTTGTGGTGCCGAACGATGCAGAAGGAACTGCAGATTTTGTGGACGCCGAAGGAGCTTCATTCATTGACTCTTCTGATGATGAAGGTGGTGCAGAAGATGGTACGGAAGATGGTGCAGCTTCCGTAGATAGAGATGGAGTGACAGAGGATATCCCTGAAAGAGTGGGTGAATCAACAGTAGTTGCAGGGTCCGACGATGAAGGCGGAGGGATTATCGATGGTGATGGCTCCAAAGAAGTGTTGGAAGAGATCGGGGTAGAGGATAGGGTGGGTATGTATGGCGTTGGAAGAGGTGAAGTATATGTGACCGTGACGGTAACGGTAGAGTAAACAGGGACTGCTGGTGTTGAGACCGCGTCCGAAAGTGATGACAAAACTATCGTACTCGAACCACTCGGAACTACATAGGAAGGTCCCAAAGTAGAAGTCGGTGGTGGTGGTGGTGTGAAAGATTGGGTGGAGCATGGTAGAGTCTCTTGGTTGCTCGATGCCGGATACGATGGAGGTGGGACAGCGCCCGAAGGCTGTGTGTATGAGGCGGTTGGGTAGTAGAATGCTGACGACCAGGGAGGTACTGAAGGCAGGTGTGTTGACGTTGTAGAACTGGACTGATGATACACTCCAGAAGACGATGGCAGAACTGGCACGTGGTAGCCTCCTGAGGATAGCGAAGGCGGCGGTGGACCTATAGTTGTATCCGTCTCGCAGGGCTCCTGGGTGCGTGAGGACGATGGAAGCGCGCCGGGAGAATTTTGACCTGTCCCATATGGAACATTACTTGGTGATAGAGATGCTGCGGAAGTCAGCATCATTGAACAGTACATTTAGTCTTGGTATTGCTTATCCTGGGGTAACACGGTGTATTCAGACTTTTGTTCTGACGTGAAATATGGGTAACTTACGATGCCAGTTACTGTTGATTATCCAGCTGTGGTCATAACCATGCCCCTGCGCTCCCCTGAGCACCATGCCCAGTGTCCACGTGAACGCGGTTGTTCGCATGTTGGTTCTCGTTCGGCTTGAAACTGGATTCAAGGCTGCTTTGATCCTGCTCAATGCCCGTCCAGGACGTGTTGCCTCTAACACGACGGATTAGGTATCAATGAAGATGAGTTAAAGAATGCGAAGGGTCTGCTCCCATTTGAGACTGTGCATGAAAACTAGAGGTTGACCCGGGGCTGGGTTCCCCAGCCACCCCACTAAAAAATGTTTGTGGCGGAGAAACGGCCAGGCGGCAAGCGACCATAGCGCTATATCGATGGCGCTGATTTTGAGAATGGCAGATACTTGCTCTCTTCCTTGGACATCAGTCTGCGGTATTGTGCATCAGCACCCATCCGGAGAAGCCATGATGGCAATTGTGCACGGACCAAGCCGGACGAAAATTGCCCCTGACATTAGGAAAGTTTTTCTGCTTAACTATGCGAATTGTGCGCAGACTTGCGCATTTATGCGCATTTTTGCATAAGCAATTTACTAGCACAAAAATTCTTAGAGATGTATAGACATGCGCAGACTTGCGCAGATATGCACAAATAGCCTAAATAAGTAATTCTTTTAAAGCTTTATAACTTTTTTACTAGTAAAGCTATAATTTTAATTTTTTAATAGATTTATAGAGAAAATACTAGTCTTTAATTATTCAATTTAAAAATACTATTTTTATTACGTAATTAGATAGTAATTAATAAAAACTCTGTACTTTACTAGTTATTATATATAGTACTAATAAATTATTATATAAATTTTTAAAAAAGTTATAATAATAATAAAGTAGTTAAAAAGTTATTAAAGTTTAAACTTTTTAAAATAGTGTTCTTTGCTAAGCCACTAATTTTCGCCTAATCTAATTCTTTTAAATAATTATAAAACTATATTTTTCTATTATTAAACCTACAAAATCTAGAATTTAGGGTTAGGTAGAAGTTCTGTACAATACGCTAGAAATTAGTACTATTATATTAACTAGTAATTACTATCTAGTAAGAGACTTTAACTTTATACTTTAAAAACAATTAAAAGCTTACTAAGCAGCTTACTAAGCTTTTTTAAATTCTAGCTAATTAAAGAGCTTTATTTGCTAATTAATTAGTATTATTTTAATAGTATACATATCCTATATACCTTAGGTGCCTTAGGTGCCCTAGGTGCACTAGTGGCATAGATGCGTATCCTTACGCAATCTTACGCATATACACACTAAGAAAAAAGTAGTATTACTAATATACTCTAGGCGTATTTAGTAAGTAGGTGTGCATAGGTGTGCTTAGAGCTACTTAGGTGCCCTAGGTGCTTATCCTCGCTTAAAACTTTTCCTAATAGATATAGTAATAGGAGCGTTACTTCTTTACTTATTTGCCAAGCCTACTTACTTAGGCCTTTCTACCTTCTAATTTATAAAATTACTAATAACTAAAATTCTAATAATATAGGTCTAGATAATAGCTAAAAAAATATTATAAAAGTATTAAAAAATATTAAGAAATAGCTAACATATAAATTATTTAAAAAAGTTATAAGTAATTACTTATTTTTAAATTTTCTTTTCTACATATTTTTTTCATTTTTTTATTTTTATTTTTTAAATTTTCTTATATATGGCATTAATTTATCTATCTAGGGATAGAATAATAAAGGCTTTTATCTTAAATAATATAACAAAAAAGCAAAGCCTCCTACTTAGTAATTAAAAAGAGTATAAAAAGGTAATTATAAAAAAGCGCGTTTAAACTACTAAGCAAGCTTAGTAGTTTTAGTATAAGACTTTTATAAGCAAATTTTTATAAAGAGACTATAGTTAGAACTTTAGAGAAGGGATAAAACTTTAGCGCAGCAACACTATAAGCTATTCTTCCTCTACTATTCTAATTATTACAAACCTACTATGTAAATTATCGCAAATATAAATTAATATTTACTATATTAATAGGTATATACTATTTTTTATAAGTAGAATAAAGATAATATATACTAGATACACTATTACTCTATTACTATATTAAGATTATTTTTAATAAATCTCCTACTTAGGCTAGTAAATAGGTTTGGGGTATCTAGCTTAGGTATAGGGTTAGGTTAGGGTCGCATGGACCCTAGGTATAGGCAGTAATTAGGACGTTACTTATTTGCTCTTATGCTAAGCAAATTACTCACATTATTACTTTTTACTAGCTATTTATAAAGGTTAATATATATTATAATATTTTATATAGCTATAAGCTTAAATTATATAATAGAATATAAAAATAATAATAATTTAAAAATAAAAAGGATATTTAGAAAAGAAAATTTAATAAAAGAAATTACTTATAAGTAAGAGTAATTACTTATAACTTTTTAAATAATTTATATCTTAGCTATTTCTTAATATTTTTTAATACTTTTCTAATATTTTTATAGCAATTGTCTAGACCTATGTGTTGTTAAATTAACTACCTAGAGGTAGAATAATAAAGGCATTTATCTTAAATAATATAATAAAAAAAGCAAAGCCCCCTACTTAGTAATTAAAAAGAGCGTAAAAAAGATATAATTATAAAAAAGCGCGTTTAAACTGCTAAGCGAGCTTAGTAGTCTTAGCTTAGTGCTGCTTCTATAAGCAAAATTTTTACAGAGAGGCCACTTAGAACTTTAGTAAGGGAGAGATAAGACTTTAGCGCAGCTACACTATAAGCCATCTCTTCTCTACTATCCTAAGTTGCAAACTACTATCCTAATTATTATAAACAATATAAGTTAACATATTAATAGGTACATACTACTATACTTATAGTAGTAGAATAAGGGTAATACATACTAGATACACTATCGCTTTATCGTCGCATTAAGATTATCCTTAATAAATCTTCTTTTATTACTATCTCTCTACGCCCTGCTATCTATCTAGGCATTAATATTATTTCTAAAGAAGTACTTGCTATTACTAAAAAGTACATACTAAAGATGCGGACTACTACTATTAAAGTAACTATACTAGAGTTTTATTTTATCTAGATACTTATATAGCACAAGGGGCAGGTATACTTAACTATTTATAAGGCAGTCCTAGTATACTAGTTAGGTTAATAGCTTATCTAGTTTGCAAAGAACTATAAGGTTAAATTTTCACTTTAGTAAATATAATTACTTCTTATTAGTAACTAAATCTAAAAGGGGAGGCAAAAGGTAAAGAATAAGGTATTTATTAATAAGCTCTAGTATAATAAGAGCGTTATATAGATCTATAAGATCCTCCTAGCTATTATTGCTATTAATACTATTAAGTTAGCTTATCTAAGTAAGTAGGCTGCGTAAGCGGCGTGTAAGCGTAAATAACTAAGAATAGTAGTAGTAATAAGCTAGGTGTGCTATATATAGCATAGGTAAACCTTATATAGGTTAGAAGCTTATAAGGTATAAATAGGATATAAGTAAGTTTAAACTATTATTGCGTTATTAAGTAGTATTTAAGGTTAGTCTTTAATTAGAATTAGGTGCTATATATAGTATATAATAATCTTTTATCTCAACCTACTTTAACCTTAAACTAAAAAAAGATTAAAAAAGGTATTTAGCAAGCCGACTATCTAGACCTATATTATTAGAATTTTAGTTATTAATAATTCTATAAAATAGAAGGCAAAAAGGCCTTAGTAAGTAGGCTTAGCAAATAAGTAAATAAGTAACGTTCCCATTACTAGGTATAAGTTAGGTTAGGGTCGCATAGACTCTAGGTATAGATTAGGTTAGGTTATATAGACTCTAGGTATAGGTTAGGTTAGGTTATATAGACTTCTAGGTAGAGGTTAGGTTAGGATATCTATTAGAGTTGCGTAACTTATATTATATAAAATTAATAGTAATAAGATTAGTAACATTAGTTACTCTCTAAAGGTGTATAAAAAAAGATCTAAGTAAAAGTAAAATTAATACTATTTTGCTATTAATATATATATTTATTATGTCTTACTATTACTAATATTATAGTAGCGCTAAGGCCTTAACTACTTTTGTAGTGGCTGCCCTTAGTAGAAAAAAGTTAGTAGCTTACTATCTAAAACCTTAAAACCTTATATAGTTTTAATAGTCTTCTTATTAGTTAGCAGCTTATATAAATTATTCCCCTTATCTAATAGCGCTATATCCCCTAAATTATTCTCCCCTATATTAGAATATAATAACTTTATAGATTGCTTAATAGCTGTTATAAATTTAACTAGCAAAATTGTGCCTTTAATCTCTAATTATATTCCTACTAGTATTAAAGACGCGCTTAACACCTACTTATAAAATCTACACTACTAAAATATTCTTTATAACCTACATAAGTTAGAAGTAAGATATTTAATAAACTTTCTACTATGCTAGTATATTAAACCTATTACTCTGTAAACTATAGGAGTACTTAGGTATATTTCTTCTTCTATCTAAGTTAGGCCTAAGTTATAATTAATATCTAGCGTAACTAAACTTTAGCTAAAGATAAAGAGGCTACTGGACTATAAACTAGATAGCAAAGGAGACTTTTAAAACTATTTACTGTCTTATAACTATTTTATGTTAGTATTTAAGACTAGAGTAGAATCTCTAGCTATTAAGCTATTATAGTATTTAAGATACATTAGGAACTATTAGTAGTATATATACTTATCCTAGATCTCTTATATTTTATTATATACAACTATTAGTATATAACTATAAGAAATAGCTATAATTATAATACCTTATACTCTATAAGCTTTTACAAAGGATCTAATATTATTATATAGTTAAATAAGAAACTCCTCTTTCTATCTATTCTTAAGTAATACTTATATAACTTCTCTTATCCTATCTTAGCTATAGCCTATATAGCTTCTAGCTATCTAATATTATTTAACTCTTTAATAAGTTTATTATTTATCTTATTTAGAAAATTAAAGAGCTAGTTATATATAAGCTAGATATATAGAATCTAGGGTTTCTAGGTCTTACTTAGAAAGTTTATAGCCTTCTTAAATTTTTAGAGTATAGAGATAATTAACTTAAGATATAACTATTCTAGGACTAATAGTTAAAGTTTCTTAAGGTCTTTAAAGTCTATCCTTATAGTGTTGCTATAAGTAAAAGTGTTTAATCTTTTAGTTATCTTTATTATAATCTTCTTCTCTAGCTATATATTAATATTAGTCTAAAGCTTTAGTGCGCGCTCGCATATATTATATATAGAGTTCTACCTTATTTAGATATTTTAAATTATAGATAATTGCTTCTTTAGTGGTATATTACTCTATATTATTAAACATCTTTATTGTGTAAAGATTCTAACTAAGGTCGAGTCCGCATTATACACAGAGAGGAGTAAAATAGAAGGCACTAAAATCTAGTACCTAGTATATAGTAGTAGTAATAAAATATATATAAAACAATAATAATTTTATTATTAACTTTCTTTATAGTAGTATTATTAATAGTAGTTAATAGATAGTTTACTATCTAGTATAACTACTATTATAATTATTGTTATTATTGCTGCAGCGAAAAATATTATTAAAGAAATTATTAATTACATAACATAGTAGTCGGTTAAACAGCTAGCCCGGGATCACGTAATATTACAGATTAATCCCAGAAGAGAAGTTGCTCTATATTATAAGAAATTGCTTAAATTACTATAGTAGCTAGTTAATTATAATATATGTGAGGGTGCTAAGTATAAGCAGATTAAAAAGGTAAGATTCGAGCTAGGATACGTATATACGTACGTACGGAGTCTATATACAGGACGCGCTAGTGGCCAAATTAGGCACTAGCGTCGGATTTTACAGAGATAGCCAGGTGGCCCCAGGTAGCCCGGTGACAATATAAATAGCATAGAGCTACGCGCTAGTTAGTTTATAATAACTTTTTATATATGGTGTTAAATTAACTACCTAGAGATAGCACAACAAAGGCTTTTATCTTAAATAATATAATAAAAAAGCAGAGCCCCCTACTTAGTAATTAAAAAAAAGTATAAAAAGGTAGTTATAAAAATGCGTGTTTAAACTACTAAGCGAGCTTAGTAGTCTTAGTGTAGGGCTACTTCTATAAGCAAATTTTTTATAAAGAGGCTACTTAGAACTTTAGGAGATAAAACTTAGATATAGCCACACTATAAGCTATCTCCTCTACTATTCTAATTATTATAAATAATATAAGTTAACATATTAATAGGTATGTACTATTTCTTATAAGTAGGATAAGGTTAATATATACTAGATATACTATCGCTCTATTGCTATATTAAGGTTATTCTTAACAAATTTTCTACTATCTCTCTACGCCCTACTATTTATTTAGATATTAATATTATTTCTAAAGAAGTACTTGCCGCTGTTAAAGAGTACACGCTATAGTTTCGTACCGCTGCTACTAAGGTAACAACACTAGAGTTCTGTTCTATCTATAAGATAATCGTCTATAGGAGCCTAGTATACCTAACTATCTAGGAGGCGATCCTTGTGTACTAGCTGGGTTGGCAGCTTAGTATATCGTTTTATAATAACTTTTTATAATAATAGCTATTATACCTTATAAAGAAAATTTAGAATAAAGATTTGCGCCTAGATTTTATTTATACATTGCTACTATAACGTCTCTTTAAAGTTAAGATTAATAGGCGCTAATAACTTAAGATAATAAATAATGTCCTAAACTATAAGGTTAATAATATAAGTAAGACATAGAATTATATTCTCTTTTTAGTTCTAGGTAATATTCTCCTTTAATAGTTTATGCTAGACGCTCTAAGCTAGAGTGCTATTATTACTAGTATTATTTTATATAATAGCTGAAAGCTTTTACGTAGTTTCTATATCTTTAAAAACTTATAGTACTTCTAATACTATTAATACTCTAGTATAGCCACTATATATTAGTATAAAGTTAAGTAGTTTTTTTAAGCTACTAAGCATTATTAATATACTAACTATTAATAGCTAAAAAGCTAAGGTAATTAGCTATAGACTACATATTAAGTAAGATAGAGAGTTTAGTTGCCCTACTAATATTACTAAGAATAGCTACCTTTGTTAAATAGGTACTCTATAGCTAGCTATATAGATATTAATATCTAATACTCTATATTAGCAAGCGTAAAGAGTGTATAGAATAAGTGTATAAGAAAGAAGATAATATAATAGAATAACTTAATATTAATTACTTATTTCTAGAAATGGTGTAGATAGAAAGGAGAAGATTCTGTAGCGTATAGGCCGTAGCGCACAGGCATTATATAATTCTTACATAATGTTATTATATAATAATATTAAAACTTTAATACTTTTAGGTGCCCTTACCTATATAGTGTATAGATACTAGCAACTTTTTATTTTAAGGTTTCTATTAGTAGTTCTCTCTTTCTCTACACGAACTATCTACTTACTAATATTTATCCTATCTATTTATTATTCTCCTATCTATACGCCTCCTACTCTAGCTAGACTACTTTAGTTAGTAGGAAAATTCTATTAAGTAACTATTTATTGTACTTTGCTGCTATTTATTAGAGGCATAATTAGGCTTATTAGTAATAGAGTAGTAGTCTAGCTAATAGTGGTTAAGAGTAAGATTGCGTAGTTAATAATAAGATTATAGTAATAATATATTGTTTATATAGAGTTCTTTTCGCTTAGTTTGTTTCTTATATAATAAGTGGACCTTAGTAGACATTAATCTAGTATTTATAGAGGGCTTCCCACGCATCTTGTGCGGATATTAATTTGAAGAAGATTGCAGCTTAAAATAATGTGTCTATATCTATAATGTATAGTACGTCTCTAGTTTTAATATATTAAATATCTTTATTATGTGAAGATTCTAACTAAGGTTAAGTCCGCACTATATATAAAGAGGAGTAAAATAGGAGGCACTAAAACCTAGTATCTAGTATATAGTAGTAGTAATAAAATATATATAAAATAAAAATAATTTTATTATTAACTTTCTTTATAGCAGTATTGTTAATAGCAGTTAATAGATAGTCTACTATCTAGCATAACTAAGTTATATATTATCTCTTAACTAGTAGACTATTAAAGAGCTATAGTGGACCTACGCAGAATTACAACTATAGAAGTAGTATGGGCAATAGAACGCTTAACTATAGTTTAGTTATTATATTTATATTTTGTTAAATTATCTACCTAGAGATAAAATAACAAAGGCTTTTATCTTAAATAATATAACAAAAAAGCAGAGCCCCCTGCTTAGTAATTAAAAAGAGCGTAAAAAGGTAGTTACAAAAATGCGCGTTTAAACTACTAAGTAAGCTTAGTATTCTTAGCGTAAGACTCCTATAAGCAAATTTTTACAAAGAGACTACTTAAAACTTTAGAGAAGGGATAAAATAGCTTTACCGCTACTATACTATAGTTATCTATTCTTTCTTTACTATTCTAAGTTATAAACTACTATCTAGATTGTTATAAATAATATAAGTTAATATATTAATAGGTACGTACTACTTTATAAGTAGGATAAGAATATTACATACTAGATACACTATTACTTTATTACTGTATTAAGGTTATTCTTAATAAATCTCCTATTATTGCCGCAGCTTCCTACTCTACTATCTACCTAGGGATTAATAGTAGTCTTGCCAACACTAAAGTACTCGCTAACACTACAAAGTATACACTAGAGTTCTATATAACTATTACCTAGATAATAACTACACTAGAGTTCTATTTTATCTATAAGCTTACTTAGCGCAAAGGACAAGTATACTTAACTATTTATAAGCCTATTCTTATCTACTAGTTAGGTTAGTAGATAGTCTAGTTTACTAAGAATAGAATAATTATATTCCTACACTAGTAAACGCAATTGCTCCTTATTAGTAACTAAATCTAAGAGGGGAGGTAAAAGGTAGAGAATAAGGTATTTATTAACAAGCTTTAGTATAATAAAAGCATTGCATAAATCCGCAAGATTCTTCTAGTTATTATTATTACTATTAAGTTAGCTTATATAAGCAAGTATATCGCGTAAGCGGCGTGCGAGTATAGATAACTAATAATAGTAGTGGCAATAAGCTAGGTATACTATATACGCTATAAGTAAATCTTATATAGGTTAGAAGCTTATAAAGTGTAGATAGAGTGCAAGGAAGTTTAAACTATTGTTGCATTACTAGATATTTAAGGTTAGTCTTTAATTAGAATTAGGTGCTATATATAGTAGTATATAATAACCTTCTATCTTAACCTACTTTAATCTCAAACTAAAAAAACAGGTTAAAAAAGGTGTTTAGCAGGCCGACTATTTATATTTATAATCTAGTAGTAGCGTAACTATAGTTTGCTATATATATAGTGTATAAAGTCTATCTACTCTTATAATATTAGTAATACCTAGTACACTAAATCTTTATTTTTAATATATAACTACTACTACTATTTTTTAAATCTAGCTCTTTATTTATTATATCTAGCAAGGTAATAATATTCTAGTAGTCTAACTACACTACTTCTTCTATATAGGACAGTATAGCTATAGTAGAATTCTAAAAGTATATAAAGGATTAGCTAGGCAAAGTTAAGAATAATCTCTAGAAATTTAGTAATCTTATATAGTAAGTAGGGTTATTAAAGAGGCCTTTTAATTTTAATATTGTTAATAATACCTAGCTCTAGCTATTAAGGCCCTATTAGCTAGTTTTATAACTTTAAATTCTAGGATATAAAGCACTCCTTTAGTACCTAGATAGAGAGTTATATTAGGCGTTTATACTATAATAATAGGATAAAGTAAAGGCATTACTAAAAAAGCTTAAAGATAAGAATTAGCAAAGCAAAAGTATAGAATAGCTACTAGATGATAAGTAGTAGTTTCTTAGAGACTATAAGAGTTTAAAAGCGTAGCTATAGCGCAAGAAGCTTATAGATATAGTAGTAATTATTTAAGATGCTATTAAGGTAGAGGACTATAACTAAGTAATAAAGGTAAGAGTAAGTAGTAGTAGAAGTATAGGGGAGATAGACGGCGGCGAAGTCCTAGAAGAACGGAATACAGCTCGCTAGTTGTAAGAGGAGATCTACTATAGAAGAGAGTTAATAAAATAGTTAGGTTAGTTACTATTATAATTATTATTATTATTATTATTATTATTATTATTATTATTATTATAGCAAATAATATTATTAAAGAAATTATTAATTATGTAATATGGTGGTTGGTTAAATAGCCGGCCCGAGATTACGTAACATTACGAATTAACTCTAGAGAAAAACTAGTTCTAATATATATAATATTAATAATAATCTTATAGTTAAAGTAGGTATTATTCTTAATAGTAAACTTAAAGCGACGCAGGACTTATTTATATAATTAATAGTAGTAGTAAAACTTCTAAATTTTGTTTAGTATAGTAGTATCTACTTTATAGCTAGTATTAGTAAGTATTTTTAAAGTATTTTTATATAGAGATGTCTAAATTATTAATAAAGGTAATAGAGTTTATATTTAGTAAAAAAAGACATAGTTTTTTTCTTACTAATATTAAAGAAAGGGTATCCCTATTAATATATAATAGGTATAGTTATGCTGTCCTTTTATATAATAATATTTAGAATATTATTAAAGTAGGCACCTAGCTTATTAGTATTTACTAGTAATAGTAAGAATAGTATTAAAGTGTTTAGAATATAGTAGATAACTATTTCTATTAGATTTATAATTTATATAGTTTCTAGAGATCCTTATAGGTTCTAACCTCTAAAGCTAATATTAGTATTACTAGATATCTAATTAATTTTTATATAGGGTTCTCTTATATATATGCCTCTAGCTATGCTTTACAAATAGTAAAAATTCTTACTATATCTATATTCTATAGTTTCCTTTAGTATATTATATAGTATTAATCTTTAAGAATAAACTATTCTACACACTCCTCTAGCTTTATCTTATAGATGTGTTTGCTAGTTATATAGTAAATATAGATAGTAGTAGTTAGGTAGAATATTTAATTATTACTATCCTTATTATCTTTACTCTACTTCTCTTCTTTATATAAAGTAGGTTTCTTATTATTATACCTTTTTATATCCTAAATATAGAACTAAATAGTTTTATATAAAGGTATTTTATTATTATACTTGTTGGATAGGCTCTCACTAGTGAAAGGAAAGGAACTGAAAACGGATTACATTTGAAGATTGATTCTTATTCTTGTCTTCGTATGGATGCTACAGAGGTGTACATGCTCTTGTCCAAGTAGGACCGAAGTAGGATCGAGGCGGTCTATTAGGCATCGTTGGGTAGCCAATATATCTACTAATGCCTATAATCCGACAATACTTTTTATAAAAGGCAATATACTATTTTATTACGTAGGTACGCTTATTACGCAGATAGTTAGAAAACTAATAATCTTTTTATAGTATATAAAACACTTCTTTATTCTTATATAAATATTATTTAATTAGGATCTAAATTATAATAATTGTAGTATAAATTGTTCGTAAAATTCTTATTAATAGGGGCCTAGTAATTCTCCTCTTTATATAAAAATTTATATTTATAATTAGTGTAATACGTATTAGCCTCTTAAAAGTACTAATAAGTTTAGCAATTAATTATAACTTAAATTAACATATAAAATTAGTAAATAGAGCTTTATAGGTAGGCTTAGGGGTAAATATAGCCTACTCTAGCTCTAGATATCTATAGTATATTTATATAATAGTAGTATAGAGAGAAATTTCCCTAGTAAAGTCTACACCTAATACTCTCTATATAAGGATAAGCCTATTAATAATTGCCTCTAGAATTTTATATAAACTCTTGTTAGGGTTTTTGCGCTAGCATTATATAAAAGTTATAACGTGCTAACCTCTTTTTGTTAATACTATCTTAAAACGCTTTTCTGTATTAATAATAGTAGAAGGGATAACTGCTATTATTATAATATTTTTATTAGAAACTCCTTAGTCGTAAAAAAATCATATAAAAGTTATTATAGTCTAGTTTATTTAATACTAGTTATAGTTAATAGTAGTATTAAAGTAACTATTAAGTGCTTTATATAAGCACTTTTATAATTATTTAAAGTAAATAGTATAAAGGTAATACTATGCCGCATAGCTAGTAAAGATATTTAAAAAGATATCTAGGTATTAATTCTTAGTAATATCTAAGCGTTTATATAGATCTATAAAGATTCTAGTCTTATTTACTAAAATATTATATAGAGCTCTAGTATAGATTTTTTTTTTACGACTAAGGGGTTTCTAATAAAAATATTATAATAATAGTAGATATCCCTCCTACTATTATATATATAGAAAAGCGTTATAAGATATTAATAAAAAGGATTAGCGCGTTATAAGCGAGCTTGGCGGGCTTAGCGCGCCTACTCTAACTAAAAAAAAATCTATATGCAAAACCATGCGTAAGGTCACATTACTATACTATAGTTTAGAGTAGAGGAGGTATAAGACAGTACTAGCGCCGTAACTAATATAACACTATAACTATCTCTCTTTACTATTATCTCTAAAGATTTCTAAAAGTAATAGCTGTTATATTAATAGGTTTATACTATTATAAGATATATGCTAGGTAGGAGCTTATACATTATAGGTATACTAACGCTCTATCTTCACATTAAAGTTAACCTTAAAGAGACTTTTACCGCTGTCGCTCTATTTCCTACTATCCTCCTAAGCCCTAATACTAAAATCGTAGTTAACGCCGCCTAAAAGTACGCTCTAATTTGTCTACTTAAAGTTACTAGGCCCTATTACACACTAGAGTACCGCTTTATCTAAAAGATTATTAATAGGTTAAAGTAGAAGAAGGTATACCTTAGTCTATATAAGGCAGTCCTAGTGTACTAGTTAGACCAGCAATAAATTAGTAACTATAGGCACTATAATAGACGCGTAGAGCTCTCACTATAGTTTCTTATATTACTGTTAGTTAGGAAGGCAGTAATAGAGAATAGAATTAAGAGAAAAGAAAAGAAGTTATTTATTAATAAGTTGCTAGAGAAGAAGAGTGTTGCGTGGATATATTAGATCCTTATAGTTATAGTATTAGATAGTAAGCTAGTAAGCGTGTTGTATAAGTGTATTGCGTAGTAGCGTGTAAATATAGCGCAATTGCTAATAATTGCAATAATAGAGTAAGAGTTAGTTTTTTATACACGCTTTAAGTAAATTTAGCAGGCGTTAGAGCGCTTATAGATATTAGAGAGCGAGTGCGTAGTTTATAAACTATCCTTATAAACTATTATTGCGTTAGTAGAGGAGACTAGGAGTAGACTATATTTTTAGGCGCTAGACTAGAGCGGCCTTTCCATTCCAACCTACGCAGGCTCAAATTAAAAAAAAGGGAGTTAAAAAGAGTACTTAACACTGAATAAACAATGTGACCAAGCTCTAGTATAGTTGTTATTTTTTATTCTATATCTTTTAGAATTAGATTATCTTATTAGCTAGAATTTTCTAATAAGATAGGTTATACTTAGGCAAAAGCTTATATAGGTTAGATTATAGTATAAGCTTAGTTTATATAAATTAGTATAGTGTTTATAATTTACGTTTAACTAGTAGTAGCTCTATTTTATATAGTATTTAATAATTATAAGTAGGTAGGCAAAATAGTAGTTAAGTACTATATATAAAGAGTAGTAGTTTATTTAGTTATTTGTATAAATAAGATTATCTTTAGTACTTATATAAAGATTGTCTTAAGATATCTATAGGGATCTATAACTATATAAGTACCTATAGTAGCAGTAGCTTACTCTATTTAGGTTTGTGCAATAGCCTAACTAGCTTAAATATTTTTAAAATTAGCTTTAGTATTTGTATATAAGTAGTTAAGCAAGCTAGTACAGGTAGTAATATATAAGTAATATTTATATTACCTTAGGCTACTTTATATAGTTTACTAGCACTTATAGCTTTAGTATTTATTCTTAATATAATACTCTTTTCTCTTAGGACTATAATAATCTCTCTCCTAAACGCACAGTTTAATTTTAAAAAATAGTATTCTTTCTATCCTTTAAAGTCTTTCTAGAATAATTCTAAGAAAGCTATCCCTTTTTAGTATAATATATAATAATTAGCAATAGTATATACTACGTATAATTGTATTTCTAATAGAAAAGAATTATTTACTAGGTTAATTTTATCTTCTTGATACTTAGGTCTTATTCTCTTACGTAATATTACCTCTAATATTCCGATTTCTTTAGTATACTTATTATACAGTCTAGTATATTTAGGTTTATTAGTACTATCTTATAAGGTAATATGTTTACAAGCGAGTTGCGAATATAAGCGAGCTGTAAACCCCACTAATTTTCTACGACGTGTCATCTATTAACTACAATGGCTTAACTAACACTTATTCGATTGCCCTATAACGAAGTAGATGTCTCCCTAGCTATCTTAGCTATTAATTAGAATTAGATCCAGAGCGTTAATTGCACTATAGCGACGTTTAACGTTTCTAAAAGCACGCTTTGCAGCTAACGCGCTAGAACTGCTATATAACACAATTGTAAGCCTAAATTAAAGAAGCTTACTAAGCTAGAAGAGGAGGTTATTATTAAGCATATACTTAACCTAGATTTGCGAGGCTTTGCACCTATTCTAGGTGCTGTATAAAATATGGCAAATAAGCTGCTCGCTAAGCGTAGCGTAGGCCACGTTGGCTAGTAGTGGCCTAGAAACTTTTTTAAGCGAATAGACAGTCTTACAACGCGATTTAATCGAGCCTACGATTAATAGCGAGCCCTCTATAAGGATCTAATAGCTATATAGACCTAGTTTGAGCTAGTAGTATATATAAAGGCCACCTATGGTATTTGTAATAAGGACACCTTTAACTTTAATAAGACTAGCTTTCTAATAGGTAAGATATCCTTCTAGCTAGTTGTTACAGGCTTAAAGAGACGTGGTTAGCTAAAAGCGATCTAGCTAGGCAATTGTAAGTAGGTAACAACAATTTATAGAATTAACGCTGCTAAGTAGGCAATTCTACTCTTTGTTATCTTTGCTAGTAAGTACCACCTCTTGGCCTAGTATAAGGGCGATAATATACTAGGTAACTAGACTATTAGTCTTAGCGATAATAGGTAGACTATAAACAAGCTTAGTGTTGCCTGGCTATAGCACTTTATTAAGCATACAGTAGAGCGTAGAGTAGGCGCGTGTTAGCTCCTAATACTTAATAGCTATAAGAGCTATAACTTACTCGAATTCTAGAAGATCTATAGGGAGAACAAGATTAATACCCTATACATACCACTATCTTTATCATACCTCCTATAGCCACTTAATATAAGCTGCTTCTCGCTGTTAAAGTAGGCGTATAGGCGCTAGGTTAAGAGCCTAATACGCAACTATATTAACTATATTACTAAGCTTAAGTTTCTACTAGTCTTTTGTACCGCCTATAACTAGTTAATTATAAAGGAGAATATCTGCGTAAGCTTTTAAGGCTCTAGGCTAGTTCTACACAATCTAGAGGTAGTACTCTTAAAGCTTAATATTAAGCTTTGTACACCGTCGCCAGCACTAGCGCTAGTAGCCCTACTAGAGGCCCTATAGGAGTCTGCAACACTAAGCAACGCACGCGAGCTAGGCGCTAAGTTAACTCTAGTTTGTGAGCGGATTTAAAGGTATTAGGGATCTTCTCCTACCTTAGTTATCTAGTCGCTTAATTGGCTTATAAGAGGCGCTAAGAAAATGACGCATTTAATAGTGCTTATGCGCAAGGAGATAGCTACTCTATCTATTAGCCTATAGGGCTAGAATTCTATATTTAAGAAGAGTATTTAATAGTAAGGTTACTAGTTTATTAATATAGGGCTGCATATTAATTTCTAAAGTAGGTGTAGTACATAATATAGTACTTAAGGATATTAGTATAATAAAAAATATAATAACTAGTTAAATAGTTATTTAAGAGAATAGTAGTTTAAGAAGAGGATAGAATAAACTAAATTCTATAATATTAACTATAGTAGTATTTAACTAATATTAAGATTAGCTAAAAATAGTGTGCAGTGTATAGCGTGCTAATAATAAGTTAGTTTTAGATCTAGACTAGTATATAGCCCTTTATTACAAAGTTAGTTTTAGGTAGTAATTAGCTTATTACTATATTACTATAGGCGGTATTCTTAGTAACTAATATATAATTATTAGCTATAATAATTAGCTATAGCAAAACTGTAACTTTAGCTTATCTTATTCTATACGCTAATTATTATCTAAAATCCCCTTAGCACCTAAGCCCCCCTTATTATCTAAAACTCCCTTATTATCTAAAACCCCCTTATTATCTAAAACCCCCTTAGAACCTAAGCCCTCCTTATTATCTAAACTCTCCTTATTATCTAAACCCCCCTTATTATCTAAACCCCCCTTATTATCTAAATCCCCCTTATTATCTAAACCCTCCTTATTATCTAAATTCCCCTTAGTACCTAAGCCTCTAAAGTTTAAGAAACCCTTAAAGTCTATATATTTATTCACAATTTTAGAGTTATATCTATTTAGTAGCCCCTAGAAATAAGCCTTAAGCTTCTTTCTATTATTTTTAATTTCCTCTTTATACTCTTTATTATTATTTCTTTTAATATACGCCTTGTTACTATTAAGTATACTATTCTTACTATAGTTAATAAGGTTAATAGAAGGACTAGGCTTATAGCAACTAATAATTATTAGTAAAAGTATATAATAAATATGTATAATAAAGTTATAACAATTCCTTATTAGTAACTATTATTGGCTTTTTAGTAGTTAGACCTATATTGCCTACACTATTATAGAAGTCCTTTTACTTTTTCTTATTAGCCTTACTTTTAGAGCTATTAGTCTTAAGCTTTTTTAGGCCTACCTTATATATATTACGCAAGAGCTTCTTATATACACTACTATAACTAAAAATTTATTTACTTATATAACTCTATAATATAAAAGGGCCTTTCCTCTTACTAGTAATAATTTTACGCTTAGCTAGAGCTACTTACTAGGCTCTTAAATTAACTTTATTCTTAATCTTATTCTACTTCTTATATATAGCTATTAGTTTTGCCTTAAATTAGTTATCTACTCCTTATTAATTAACTAATACGTAATATTAAGATATAATAATATACTACTTTTTTATTTTTAAAGTAGAACTATATAAGCTCTTTTTCTTTCTATATAAACTATTAATACTTTTACGGTTTAGAGAGTAGTTAGTAGTTCTTATTATTATAAAGCTTCTTTTAAGCTATTATTATATAGCTTAATTAGCTAATCTAGTAAAGTCTAGTACCTTTTCTTCTTTACTATAGAATGCATTACAAGACTTTTACGTAATAGTATAGGTGCTATTACTAAGTACACTTTTAAATAGCACTTTATAGTTAGTAAAATAACCTTTTTAAAAGCTACCTTATTTATAATATAAAAGAATAGTACTAACCTCTTTATCTCTAAATATAAAGCCTTATTTATATTAGTATATAGTGTAATAAAAGGCTATAATTATTAAATATCTTAGTAAGACCCTTCTACTTATTACGCTTAAAATTTACTAGAATCTATAGGCTGCTACTTAGGAGACCCTCTAAGATATTAGAAGACTCTTCCTTAATAGATACTATAGTATAGGGTGTAATAATAGTATATAATAACTATAGTTAATATTATTGTAATAATAAAATTATTATTATTATTATGTGTGTTGTTAAATTAACTACCTAGGGGTAGAACGACAAAGGCTTTTATCTTAAATAACATATTAAAAAAAGCAGAGTCCCCTGCTTAGTAAATAAAAGGAGCGTAAAAAAGGTAATATAATTACAAAAAAAGCGCGTTCGAACTGCTAAGCGAGCTTGGCGATCTTGGCGCGGGGTTACTATTATAAAAAGTAGCTATAGAGGCCTATATGTATAAACAAGGCGCTAATAATACTAGCGTATTTTCTTTACTTACCTTGCTGCCTACTTAGCTACTCTATCTTAGTACCCTCCTAGCTACTTTTTTTAATACTTTATAGCCTTAACTACTATATAACCTTAAGTTCTAAGATAATAGTATATACTAGACTATTTAGACATACTAAAGTAGCTACTAGTAGAGCTTAATAAAAAAAAGCTACTAGCTACTAAGGCTGTATAAAAGACGTTTTATAATTATAAAATACTACCTACTACGCTAAAAAGAAAGCACTACTAAAAGCTAGGTAGTATATTATTATTATAGCTATTTATTATATATATATTCTAATAATATATAGTTATTACACTTAGGAAAATTAAAAAGTACTAAAAGAGTATTAAGCCCCTTATTAGGAAAATCCTATTCTGCCGCCTTATTAGAGAAATAGCGTAAGATAAAGATAAGAAATATATACGCTTTTAGTCTACTATACTAGCTACTCTCTAGAAGATAATAGAGGCTTTTCTAATTAGAATATTTAAAGGTATTTCTTTATAACACTCTACTCCTACTATAAAATAAATACCGCATTTTTATAACTACCTTTTTACGCTTTGTTTAATTACTAAGTAGGGGGCTCTGCTTTTTTTATTATGTTATTTAAGATAAAAGCCTTTCTTATACTACTTCTAGGTAGTTAATTTAACGTCACATAAAATAAATACTAATACCTTTAGATACTAATATTAACGCTATTTATATAAAATAGGTTACTATGGTTTTTTTTTGCGACTAAGGGGTTTCTAATAAAAATATTATAATAATAGTAGATATCTCTCCTACTATTATATACACAGAAAAGCGTTTTAAGGTATTAATAAAAAGAAATTAGTGCGTTATATAGGTTGCTTTATAGGCTAAAAATATATAGCTAGTAGATAGGTACTATAAAAAGTATATAAATACTAGGTAAATAGTAAGGCGCTTAGTTAGGTTTAGAATAGCTAGGCGCTTAGTTAGGTTTAATATATATATTTAATACTAAAGCTATACTTTTACTATAATAGGTAAATGTAATAATTGCTACTATAATAATATAGGTATTTTTATAGTAATTTACTATAAAAATTATATATAACGTATTTTATAAACGAGTGGCCCATATAAATAAGCGGCCCACCCTACTAACTTTGCGCACCTTTATAGGCGTACATCTTAATCACGTTAAGAGATAATTTAGAGATATTAATAAAATAAATTAAGTAGTATCTAAAGTATCTTTTTTGTATGTACGTAAGTTATTTCTAGTCTCTCTACACCTCTTATAGCGCGCTAGAGCCTAGCGGCTAAGGCCTAATCGCTCTTTACCTTAACGCTGTTTACACTCTATCTACTAGTTAGCCTCCTTTTAAGTGAGTATATCCTCTTTCTCTTTCTTTGTTCAAGTTCCCTACTTCTGTATCCGCTTCTTTTTACGCTGCCTATGCTTTGTTACTATCTTATTAGCTCTCTTAAGGCTAGTAATCTAATCGCGTATTAGCTTAGTCAAGAGCATTATTACTTTAGCCCCCTTCTTAGGCTAGTTAATCGCCTTAATAATTAAGGCTAGCGACAAGCTTTTGTGCTGTTAAACGCGATTACGTATTAACGTTAATTAAGCCTTAAGCTTACGTACGTTACTTAGTGTCTAAGCCTCCTAGAGGGCCTCTAGTAGAGTGGCTAGTAAAGGCGTACACAGCTGCACATCTAGCTTTAATAGGATAACTTTAGGCTAAAGAGGAATAAGGCCTACGCCTTAAAAAGCTAAGTAGATATTAGCTGCTGTAAATAATCACTTAAAGGCTGCCTTAAAGGCTAGCAGAAATTCGAGCTTTATAATATAGTTAATATAGTAGTAGTATAGAGCCTTAATCTCACGGCTGTACGCGCGCTTTAACAGCAAGAAGCAGCTAATATTAAGCGGTTAGAGTAGGTAAGATAAGTAAGGTAGTATATAGAGCGTGTAGATATTGTTCTCCTAGCAAAGCTCTGAAAACTTAAGAGACTAGTAGCTCTTATGGCTATTAAGAATAAGTAGCTAATGCGCGCTAACTACCTAGGTCTCTATATGCTTAATAAAGTGCTTTAACTACTTAACTCTAAGCTTATTAGTTATCTAGCCATTATCGCTAACAGCAATAGCCTAGTCGCGCGGAATATCCTTCTTATACTAGGCAGATAGATAGTGCTAGTCAGCAAAGATAATAAAAGGCAAAATAGCCTAGCTAGTAGTGTTAATTCTCTAGATTACTGTTACCTACTCGCGATTACCTGGCTAGATAGCCTTTAGACAGCCTCTTCTCTCTAACTCTATTATAATAAGCTAAGTTTTAATCTTGCCTATTATAAAGCTAGCCTTATTAAAGTTGTAGACATCCTTATTATAGATAATATACTTTGCACTCGAGTTAATTATTTTATCGAGTTAATTACTTTGCCAAGACCCCACTAAGTTCTGTACTATTTACAATAGTATAGAGTTAACACGAACTATTTTTAATAGTCTAAATAGGCTAATCTATTTAGAATCTACTTCTATAGGCTGCCTACAGGTTGTTTTGTTATGCCTAGACTTACCGCAGTGTCCATAGCGCTATTAAGGAGATTCGCCTCTATTAGCGCGCACCCTCTTCTTTGCCTTTTGCCTATCACTACGCGCTCCAAACTCCTTTAGAGTGGCTAGCCGCTAGCCCTCTTTAGCTGTGAGGACTTCTTTACACTATACTCGCTTTCTTTTATGCAATTTACGTCGTATAGCAGCCTTATTAGTAGCTTAAAGTTCGGTGTTGCGTTTGGTTATTAACACTAAAGAATGTTCTATTAGCTTGGCGTCTTTAATGAGCTTTTCTACCGCCTTAACTATATAAGTTAGGAAACTATCTATATGCCTTTAAATTCTCTGCTTAACTAGCATTAATTGCGACCTAAGTTCTATACTATTTCGCGGAGTTTACGACTCCTATATACTATCGCGAATAGTACAAAGTGGAGGCGTACGCAGGCGGACGTTAAGCTGCAATATTATAACTTCTGGGTTGTGGGGCACTAGGCCAGCACCTTAAAAGCCTTCTTTAATATTACTTTTAGTAATTAAAGCCTTAAAAGCAGTAATAAAGTAAGATAGAAACTTAATTTTAGTAATGTGCGTAATGTGGTTGCGTATTAGATTCTTAGCTTAGCGCCTATACGCCTTCTTTAACAGCGTAAAACAACCTATATTAAGTGGCTATAAGAGGTGCGACGAATATAGAGGCATATAGAGAGTAATAATATTACTCTTTTTATAGTAATTCTGGAATTCGAGCGAGTTGTGACTTTTGTGGCTATTAATAATAAGCAAACGTGCTTTACTAGTAGTACGCCTCTTTGTATACTTATTAAAGTGTTTTAGCCATTATAGACTAAGCTTATTTATTATTTAGCTGTTCTTAGAGACTATAATAACCTAATTATAAGGTATATCCTTCTCCTTATACTAGGTGGAGAGGTGGTACTTGCCCCTAAAGATAATAAAGGGTGGGATCCACTACCCTATTGCGTTAATGTCTTGGATAACTATTGTTTACTCCCTATTATCCTGCTGTACCTACTTTGGCCATCCTTAATACTTAGAGCCTATAACTACTACTCTAGTTAATATTATGCCTATTATAAAGCTAGACTTATCGAAATTATAGGTGTCCTTATTTAGAATATTATACTTAGCCTTTATATTCTCTATAAGCTAGAACTAGCCTTATATTACCTTAGAATCCTTCTAGAGAGCTCTCTTATAGTTGTACTTTTAATTAAACTTAACTTAAAGCTTTGGCTAGCGCTTAACAAAGTCATTAGGCCACCTCTAGCTAACTGGCTTATAGTAGCGTGCAGCTAGTAAAGAATCGGCCATATCTTTTATGGCATTAAGCTGGGGCAAAAATCCTCGCGCGTCTAGATTAAGTATATGCTATATAATTACCTACTCCTCTCTTATAGTAAGTCTTATTTTATTAGATACGCAGTCGCGTCTAAACATCTTTCTAGCGCGTTAGTTGCTAAGTATACTTTAAGAGATATTATAGAGGACTATAGCGCGTTGCTAAGAGAGTATTACGTCTTATTTAATAGCCTGAATTGTAAGCTATATACGCGCTTCTTTTAACGCTAGTAGTTTGTTATATAGTTAAGGCATCGCGTTATACTATTACTAATAGTACGTTTTAGTGGGGTCTTGGCAAAGTAATTAACTTAATAGAATAATTAACTTAAGTGCAAAGTACGTTACTATACTTGGTCTTTGTCTACTTAATAAGCTCGAACTAGCTCCTAATTAATATAGGATTCTTATATAGAGCTCTCTGCCTATTATAGGCTTGGTTAAAACGCGTTATAAGAGAGTCTGTACACTTAACAAAGTTGCGCGGCTAGTAGACGCTAATCTAACCTTTGCCGCGCGTAGCTAGTAGCTTATCTATTATATTATATATAGCTATGTACGTAGGCGCAAATCCGCGTTAATCTAGGTCGAGTATATAGCTAATAATCACCTCCTCTTCTAGCTTAGTAAGCTTCTTTAAGTTAGGCTAGCAATTATGTTAGGTAGTCTTGCTAGTGCGTTAGCGTTAGAGCGTTGTTTAGAGGACTTTAAATGTCTGCACAGCACCTCTTATAGACTAAATTTAGTTTTAATTAATAGCTAAGATTGCAAGGTGTATATTAGCATTAGAAGAGACTAGTTAGGCTTAATTTGGAAAAGCTATGGTAAGTAGAAGTTCACGCGTCGCAGAAAGTTAGTGGGGTAGACCGCTTGCTTATATGGGCCACTCGCTTATAAAACATATTAGCTAATAAAAACTATAATTAGTTAGACTTAATATAACCTAGTCTATATAACTCTATCCTAATCTATAGCCTGTATAACTCTAACCTAACCTATACCTATTACTAGCGCAAAATCTATAGGTAGAGATTAGGTTAGAGTTAGGGTCTTACGTAAGAGAATCTAACTCTAACCTAATCTATACCTATTTGCCAGCCTACTTCTACTATCTCTCTACGCCCTCTATGTATTAATATTTTATTTAAAGAAGTACTTACAATTACTAAAAAGTATACGCTAAAGATTAACACTACTACTATTAAAGTAGCTATTAAAGTAACTACGCTAGAGTTCTATCTAGGCTAGTAAATAGGTTTGGGATACCCAGGTTAGGTATAGGATTAGGTTAGAGTTGCATAGACTATAGGTATAGGTTAGGTTAGATTGTATAGATCTTAGGTTAGGTTAGATTAATTATATAAGACTCTAAATCTAATCTAACCTATACCTAACCTAATTATATAAGACCTTAGTCTTATTATATAAGACTCTAGCTTAATTTATCTTAGTTTAATATTATTTAAAATATATTTTTAATTAATTATAATAGCTATTTATTACAGACTAAATAGGTATCCTAGGGTTAGGTTAGAGTAGAGTCTTATATAATCTAGAGTTAGGTTAGGGTTAGGTTAGATTATATAAGACACTAACCCTTACCTAACCCTACTTATATAAGACTCTAACCTTAATCTAACCTATACCTATTTGCTAGTCTAGTTATATCCTATCTATAAGCTTATCTAGCGTAATAGATAGGTATACTTAACTCTTTATAAGGTTATTTTTATATACTAGTTAGACTAGTAGCTAGTCTAGTTTATAAAGAATAGTAAGACTATATTTTTACTTTGGTAGACGCAATTACTTCTTATTAGTAATAGAATTATCTAGTAAAGAATATAAAAAGAGAATAATAAGATATTTATTAATAAGCTATATAGTAGTAAAAGTGTTATATAGATTTATAAGATACTTCTAATTATTATTACTATTAAGTTAGCTTATTTAGCACGTAAGCGTAGATAACTAATAATAGTAGTAGTAATAAGCTAGATATACTATATATAGCGTAAGTAAACCTTATATTAAAACTAGAAGCTTATAGGTATTAGAATGTGTAAATAAGTTTAAACTATTATTATATTTATTAAGGTATTTAAGATTAGTCTTTAATTAGAATTAGGTGCTGTATATAGTAGTATATAATAACCTTCTATCTATAATTAAGATAACTTCGCGCACTCTTAGTATATAGTATAACGCTATAAGTAAAAGTAGTAGGTATACTAAAGAATATAGTAAATTAAGTAAAGTAATAAGACTAGTTTAGTAACTATTTAGAGATACTATTCGTCTATTAAGCATATGCAAATCGGCCTCTTATGCTAATAAGGTAGTTAATTATAAGATATACTAGGTACTAAAGTTAATAAAAACGTAAAGATAGTAGGCAGGCAAGTAAGTTAGGGTGTTATTATTATAAGTTTATTATCTTAAAAGCTAGGGGAAGAACATTAGTAAAACTTTAACGCGCTCTAGTCCTAGGACTTAGCGCTTACACATAGCGTTATATAATATTATATTATATAGGCGCTAGTAACGTAATAAAAAAACGCAGTAATTAAATATAGTAGGCTACTTAAAAACTGATAACGTACTTTGCACTCGAGTCGGACACTCTATTAAGTCGAACACTTTGCCAAGACCCCACTAAGTTCTGTACTATTCACAATAGTATAGAGTTAACATAAACTATTTTTAATAGTCTAAATAGGCTAAACTATTTAGAATCTACTTCTATAAGCTGTCTATAGGTTTTTTTATTGTGCCTAGGCTTGCCGCAGCGTCCACAGCGCTATTAAGCGGATTCGCCTCTATTAGTGCGCACCCTCTTCTTTGCCTTCTTGCCATCACTACGCACCCCAAAGTCCTTTAGAGTAGCCAGTCGCTGGCCCTCTTTAACTATAAGGACTCCTTCTTGCTGCAATCGCTTTCTTTTATATAATTTACGTCGTGTGGCAGCCTTATTAGCAGCTTGAAGTTTGGCGTTGCGTTTGGTTATTAATACTAAAGAATGCCCTATTACCAGTATCTTAGCGCCTTTAACAAGCTTTTCCATCGCCTCAACTATATAAGTTAGGGAACTATCCATATGCCTTTAAATCCTCTGCTTAACCAGCGTTGATTGCGACCCAAGTTCTGTACTATTTCGCGGAGTTTACGACTCCTATATACTATCGCGAATAGTACAAAGTGGAGGCGTACACAGGCGGACGTTAAGCTGTGATATCACAGCTTCTAGGTCGTGGGGCACTAGGCCAGCACCTTGAAAGCCTCCTTTGATATTACTTTTAGTAAACAAAGCCTTAAAAGCAGCAATAAAGCAAGGCAGGAACTTGATTTTAGTAATGTGCGTGATGTGGTTGCGCATTAAATCCTTAGCTTAGCGCCTATACGCCTTTTTTAAAGGCGCAAAACAGCCCACATTAAGTGGCTGCAAGAGGTGCGACAAATGCGAGGGCATATAGAGAGTAACAATATTGCTCTTCTTGTAATACTGTTCGAATTCGAATAAGTTATAACTCTTATGGCTGTTAAGAATAAGCAAACGTGTTGTGCTAATAACACGCCTCTTTGTATGCTTATTAAAGTGCTTTAGCCACTATAGACTAAGCTTATTTATTATCTAGCCGTTCTTAGAGACTTCAATAACCTAATTATAAGGTAGATCCTTCTCCTTATACTAGGTAGAGAGGTGGTGCTTGCCCCCGAAGATAATAAAGGGTGGGATCCACCACCCTGTTGCATTAATGCCTTAGATAACTGTTGTCCACTCCCTATTGCCCTGCTGCACCTGCTTTAGCTGTCCTTGACGCTTAGAGCCTATAACTACTACTTTAGTTAATATCATGCCTATTATAAAGCCTGCTTTATTAAAATTGTAGGTGTCCTTGTCTAGAATACTATGTTTGGCCTTTATATTCTCCACAAGCCGGAACTAGTCTTATATTACCTTAGGATCCTCCTAGAGAGCTCTCTTGTAGTTGTACTTTTAATTAAACTTGACTTTAAGCTCTGGCTAGCGCTTAACAAAGTCATAAGGCCACCTCTGGCTAATTAGCTTATAGTGGCGTGCAGCTAGTAAAGAATCAGCCATATCTTTTATAGCATCGAGCCGAGGCGGAAATCCTCGCGCGTTTAGGTCGAGTATATGCTCTATAATCGCCTGCTCCTCTCTTATAGTAAGTCTTATTTTGTTGGGTGCGCAGTCGCGTCTAAACGTCTTTCTAGCGTGTTAGTCGCTAAGTGTACTTTAAGAGATGTTGTAGATAGCTGCAGCGCGTCGCTAAGAGAGTGTTGCGTCTTATTTAATAGCCTAGATTGCAAGCTGTATATGCGCTTCTTTTAACGCTGGTAGTTTATTGTGTGGTTAAGGCATCGCGTTATACTATTGCTGATAGTACGTTTTGGTGGGGTCTTGGCAAAGTGTCCAACTCGATGGAGTGTCCGACTCGAGTGCAAAGTACGTTAAGTGGAGGCAGTTTATACTCCTGCCCAGGAGGGAACCTTCTATCTTAATCTACTTTAACTTAAACTAAAAAAAAAGGTCAAAAAAGGTGTTCGGCAAGCCGACCAAATTTTATTATATAATTTAAGCTTATAGCTATATAAAGTATTATAATATATATTAACTTTTATAAATAGCTAGTAAAAAGTAATAATGTGAGTAATTTGCTTGGCAAAAGAGCGAATGAGTAACACCCCCATCACTGCCCTGACGCAACCCATACATCAGATCGCTCAGCCCTCGACCACGACGAACCATGACTACTTCCGGACGAAGCTAATACGCCCTAATCGTTACTGTTGCATTTTCCCGTGTCTCATCAACCGCATCTCCAAGCGAGCAACAGGTCTCAGCGCACGAATGAGGGTCAGCCACAGCGTCGTGAATCCAGTACTGCGACCCGGATATCATGGGTTCCGAGGAGCGAGAGGCGTCAAAAGCTCAGCTTCCGTCGATTCCGATTCGTGACAGTACCGCTGGACAAGATACATGTACGGGCGCAATCCGCAGACCGGACCACATGCCAACGACACAAAGGCGTTTACAGGTTCGGAAAGAGTCTGTCAATCAGCGTTATACGAGCCTCTCAACTTTCCAGTGTTGTCACCAGCGAAAGGACTCACGTTCCATCTTTCCATTGCCAGATACTCGCCCCATCCTGGAGTCCGGAACAATCAGGCTCACTGGAAAGAGTCCAAGAGTCACGAGAGCAAGAGTCGATTCAAACGATGGATTTATAGCAGTGGCAAATGAATGCCAATTAGAAATTTGGTTGGTCACCCAGGCCATTTTCTCTAGAAAGAGAAGAGCATGCAAAAAATACTGCTAGTAAATCTTACTCTAGCAAGGAACGTGAAAGAAGGGTATATCTGACGCGCCCAAAAATGCTACTGACAAAATAACCACCGATAAGAAATGACGCCGTTTGTATGCCGGAATTCTAGTCTATCCTGCCGTCTATTGTCATGGTTGGAACGTCGCCCCTCCTATACCTAAACAATATAGCTTTCGTCTAAGTTCTTCACCTCTGCTTCGTTTTCGGGTTTTTGGGCTTTGGGCATCATGAAGCAGCTGACTAGCAACGCCACACCTGCCAAAACTGCCACTGCGATCCAGGCGGACTTCAACGAGTGGATGTACATGTCCTCGATCAGAACTTTGGCGGAGCCTTCTCCACCGGGCGTTGCTCGGATTCGAACGAGCAGTGAGATCGAGTTGTTTGCGTACTCGCTCGCGAAGTTGTGGTACGTCTCGTTGGCGTCCAGTTGCTGAAAGATCCTGTTCTGGAAGATGCTGGTCGCGATGGTGACACCGAAAGACTTTCCGAGGTAGTGGAACCAAGAAGAGTTCGTCACCGCTTTCCGCTGTCTTTCTTCGTCCCGTTCGCGAGATGCAATGAGCTCGGACGCTGTATGAAGACTAGGAAACAGAACACCTATACCGGAGCCCGAAACAATTGCAATGGCTACCCATGTCCCGTCAGAAGAGGTGCGCGAGTAAAAGGTCGTCATCGCCACGCCAAGTACTACGAGGAACCATCCGAGCCAGATTGAGTAGAGCCAAGCGTTCCATCTACTGATCACAACGAATGTGATGAGGATGAGAATTGCTAGGGGAACAGTCCAAGGGAGCCAACGCACTCCCGCGGGTACGTTCTTCGCGCCGGCTTGGGAAACCCCGAAATAGAGGGGCTGTCTCGATGTAAGCGACCGTCTGCACACAGCATGGACATGCTTTCGCTGTCGACTCTGGACTTACCATGAAGAAGACGAATGCACCGATGATGAAGCCTTGGACCATCGTCCCGAAATACATCCCGAGGCTCGTGCGGTCCATGAACCCATCGATCGAAATCATCGACTGAAATGGCATGAACCAAGACCAGACACAGTACAGAACGATCCCGACCAGTCCGAACTGAAGGGGTACGAGCGTTCGCGCGCTGGACCATGTGGACCATGTACCTCCCTGTTTCGTCGTTGTTAGCGCACAGAAACCGGATATTCACGTCTCGCTAAGCTGTGCAGCCTGTGCTCGCATGCGATGTCCGAAGACTACGCCAAACGTCGCAGGTATCGACGCAGCAGGAAAGTTCTGGAAGTTGCACTTACCCAGCTAATGCCCAAGAGAAGGGAGACGAGAGAGCTTGTTATGAGAATGAATCCTACCCAATCGATCTGTTTCAGCTCGTAGAGGGTTGAGCCGTATTTTGTGGCTTTTAATTTTGCGAAGAACGCAAGTATTAAGAGGGACGAGATGCAGAATGGCAGATTGATCCAAAATATCCACCGCCACTGACTCAGTTCAGCGAGTGCTTCACCAACGGCCGGACCTGTCAGTGCGCCAACAGCCCATCTGTCGCGCAATTAGTCTTGAAGCGCGGCTGTCGAAATGAAACTTACACGAAACCGAGGACAGCGGACCATCTGCGCTTATCCAGAGGAGAAACGAGATCCGTTATGATGAGATCAGTAAGTACGAAAACACCCCCTGCGCCGATGCCTTGCACAGAGCGTCCAAAGATCGCAGTGCCCATGTCACCAGAAATTGCTGTCACCAACGATCCGATAATGAAGATAGTCAGTCCGGTGAGCAGCATCGCTTTGCGGCCGAAAATCTCGGCGAAAGCTGAGAACATAGGAATGAACGCAGTCGCAGTCACGAGGAAAGAGATGCCTAGCCAGAAGGTGTTGACTGATGGGCCGTTAAGAGCCACCGCAATTGTCTGTTGCTCGTTAGCATCTATACTTCCGAGATCTACAACTTTAACATACTGGTAGAGCGATGGATATCGCCGTCGCATCCCAGGCCATTACGAGATTAACCAGAGCCAAGCATACGCCCGTTGCATAGAACCTCCAATCTACCTCGAGTGCAACTCCTTTGAAGTGTCGAACCTCTTTCTTCAAGCGAGGCTTGCTCTTTAGCATACTCTCGAAGCTACTACTCGGCGTTGCTCTCCCACTACTACCAGCAGCACTCTCACCCCGAAAATGCCGACTACTATCAATGCTTCTACTGCTCTTGCTACTGCTTCTGCTGCTTCTGCTGCTTCTGCTGCTTCTGCTGCTCCCCATATAGATGTGGCTCCTGCTGTCCTTCTTTGTGTCGCCTCTTCGGACCTTAGAATTGAGCTCTTTCTTACTTCTCGCTTCTGAATCCAGCGCTTCGAAGGCGAAGCGATCGGGCACCGGTGTCCTCCGTGGTTCTTCAAGGAAGTGGGAAAAGCGGTCGGGTTCGCTTTTCGGGGGCACTGCGAATTGCAAGTGCGCTCGTTGTTTCTCGGATAGATTTGTAATGAATTGCGCGGCACCACTCGGCTCTGGTGTCGGCGTCCTATTTCGCGCTGGTACGAATGCGGGTGTGAGGGGCGTGGGCGTTCCATTTCGCGGCGGTAGGTCCACGGGCGTGCTGGGCGGTGGTGTCTCGATTCTCGGTGCTGGGAATGGGGAATATGCCACAGGCTTTAGGGCCGGCGCTGGTATTGGTACCGGTACCAATGTGCTCGCTCGAGGCTGTGAAGCAATAGCTACAGGCTCTGCCGGCGCTTGAACGGGCCCATTGTAGCTGTGCGCAACCTCGGAAGGTGCAACGATTTCGCTCTTGTCGGGTTTGCCATCCTTTGGTGGCGGTACTGGTGCTCCCGAATTCGAACTCATACTCAACGTCTTGTTATCGCGGCATACTACCATTAAGAAGCTTCTCAACCAAGACACAGCCTGACGATTAAACAGTAACGATTCGAAGAAGGGCCAGACCAGGCGGACGCATAATCATATAGCTCGGCCTCTGCCGCAGTTTTTACTCGTCATTCTACCCTTCGGACTTGCATGTCCTCCTTCTAGCACCATCCGAACCGTGGCAACACCCCGGTGATGCGCCGCATGGGGGCTATGATCCCACGCTACACCCTGCCATCCAAGCACTCCCAGTCCGTACGCTAACATCCGAGGAGTGTTTCAGAACAGACTCGTGTTTTTGAGCGGTCTGATTGGCACAAAGTTTGCGCGCAAGGCCTGGTGCGGAAGCACCGCTGGTCAAGTGTCCGGCGCCTTGCTCGATGTGTGTTGACAGGACAGCCGATGATGCCATTGCCTGTCAGTGGGAGAGGACGTCCGGAGCGCATGTGAACACGCTGCAACAAAGGCAAGTGTTAATATCTCGATGTATCGTTACCCGTGGCCCTACAGCAGCCTTGCAACAACAAAGCCCAAGCCGTCATCCCAATATATGTATCCCTCCCGTACTTTGCCAAAGACCACTTCAAAAACCACAAGATGCTTCTACCACCCCCAGAACGAAGTTCTAGAAGCGCAACCGCACTCCCGGAAGGGCCTTACGAACACAGCCTTGCAAGCGTGTACATTCCCGACAGGCCGACGACCTCGCGTCAGTCAGCACCACTCACCTAATGTCCGGCCCCGGCAGCAATCGACACACTACTGTGCCTATTATCAGCATGCTCCACGGTGCTTGCAGATGCTTACATTCGAGCTTCGGTTTCACGACAGCGCGGGGATGCCCACCCGAGCATGGAGAGCGACGTGGCGCTAGCACGAGATGGGAGGGCGCTAGCCTTGTTCGGGCGATTGTCGACATGGGCTGGCAAGGCTTCGGACTCGTGAGGCTCTGCGGCTCTGCGACGATGTCTGCTTACATGATGCATGATGTGGGCTGAGTATGTGCTCATGGAACCTAGTAGGTCCAGCTTCGCGTGCAACGGAGGCCTACCGGTACCTGGCTTCATTGCGAGAACGTACACCTGTCGTCGGACCACCTGACGACAGCATATCTGGATATCGGAGATGACCTCAACAAAGCATCAGCAAATATATATCTGCACCCCACACCTCAACAAGCAAGCAAGCAAGCAAAATAGAGCCTCGGCTAGGTACCACGGCCATCTCCGAGCTACTTATTACGCCTCCGGACTGCTCAAAACCGCAACGCGCTAAACGTGATCAGACCGCCAAATGCTTTCTTCATTCGGACATTATGTGTAAGCATCCTTTGGTCCACTAAACTGTAACTTGGATAATAGGTCAAGGCTTGAGCCTTGAGGGCAGAGTCCGATGGTGCTTAGGATTTATATATGATTATGAGCAGGTGGGAATGAGCCCATTCATACTGCTTCCTTCCCGGCGCATGCCGGTCTACAGCTCAAGAATATACACGCTCGGGGGTTCCGCGTAGAGTCGGGCCTCGAGCTTTTGCATGGTTGAATACGATAATGATCATGATACCCGATACTGCATGAAGAGCTCTACGCGTTGCGTTGTTTATTTGTGATAAAATATATTGGGTGCAGACGAACATGCGTAACCCTAATTCACTACTGGGGCGCGTGTGCGTACACCTTGCTACGTGTTGGATTTCCCAATATCACATCAGAGCAGCGAACAACGGAACAACTTGAGGCCCGCAAGCGCTCGTCATCATGTTCCCTAGGAAAATTGGAGTCGGGCCGCTTGAACAGCAAGAGTAGAAGAATCGTGGTGGATATCGCCATTTTCGATGTGAAGATTCACTGAGATCAACTCGAAGCTGTCTTCAACGGCAGGCCCCATGTTCGGGAAAGCGTACGAAGCAGGACAATTTGTGCCCATGCCAGTCGCCAACGACAGATCAAAGCAAGGGAACAGCTCGCTTTTCCGCATTCGCATCGCGACCTTGGCCAGCTCACATATTATTCTAGAAACCCAATTAGCTTTGTCGACAGCATGAACGACGGAAGTTGTAGAGTGTATGTGCATGATCAGACAGCAGTTGGATCAATATGCGTCCACATAAAATTCAGAACAGGTCTGTGAATAATTGCTTTATCATCATAGCAGAGGGGAACAAAGAAAGTCATAAGCTTACCATTGGACAGAAGTGTGCCTCACGAGGGGACGCATCAAGCACATCAGTCAATCTTTCTTCGCTTGAAGAAGCTATCGATGTTCTTCTGCGAAGCGTCATGACGGGAGCTTCCCACACCGCCGCCAGTGCGCTTCAAGCCATTCAAGTGATCTTTGCCATTGATCGTATGAATGACCATGGTCCACTCAGAACCAAGTTTGGGCTGTGAAGCGCCAGGTTCGGAGACAGTCATTGGGTCCCGGGCCGACCCACTCGGGCATTCCTTGGAGGAAGCAACCTCGTCATTACCTGCAGCTGGGGTGGCGCCAGGTTCGATCGACGTTTCGAGCGCAGTAGGTCGAGACACAGTGGATTCGGTATCGAGCGACTCAGTAGCAACGGACGTTGCAGTTGCAGGTATCTTCGACTCCGACAGAGGAGTGCGGAGCAAGTGCAGCTCTAGGTGGCCTGTGTTGGACCAGGCTCCGAGATGCTCAAGCGACACCAGTGTTGTGGATGCAAGCGCGGGTGATAGACACACGCTTCTTTCTGGCAGACGCGACAGCAGGCGCTTCCACAGTGTAGACAGCATGATGCCATGGGAGACGACCGCAACCACAAGACTCTCTGGCTCCGCCGGACTCTCCAACAGCGGGAGAAGATGTTTGTCCAAGAACGCATCAGCGCGCCGAGCGAGAGACTCTCTAGACTCAATGTCCACAAAGCCATCGCTATCTTTGTGTTCTTGGCGATGGTGCTCTTTGCCCGAAGCCTTGCCATCGACGGGGCGCTCGTACCAGTGTTTGCCTTCGTAGAAGCCAAAGTCCTGCTCCATGAAAACTGGTAGCTGCACGACATCTGGAACGAGTTGCGCGCATCCATCTTGGGTGCCGGGCGCCGCCTGCGCTTCCCGAATCAAGCCGGCCGTTTTCACGGCGCGCTGGAGGTGCGAGGAGAAGAGGTGGCTGAAGGCGAGGCCCAGTCTCTTGAAGTGCTGGCCGAGACGAGTAGCTTGCTGGTGGCCATGATTGGTGAGCGCCGAGTCTCTGCTGCCCGCACTGCATGGATTAGCTTGGAGACTGGGTGGGTGGTGTTGCCAGTTCGTGCGTACTATAGCTGAGCAACGTTGTCAACCGTCTCGCCGTGGCGAATCAAGAACAGCTTCATCTGTCGCGCCATAGCCGACGCGTTGCCTGCAAGAGGGCGAGGCGGGCGTTTTGGGGAGGCATGAGTGGCGATGCTGCAGCCTGCAGGTGTGCGGCAAAAGGAACTGGTCGCCGAAATTTTCGCTTTTGTGGTAGGGCATGGTCCGTGCTGCTTACTAATATGCGCATCGCTGACAGCCTGACACACATCTCTGCTTCCTCTATTATCAGAACTGCTTACCGTAATTCTCTTCCAAGACCGTAGCTTAGCACATCTCAGCAAAACTAACCGTTTGGACATGTAGAAAATGCTTGCAGCACGAGCTTTGGACTACTGAACCCGCTAGCCCTCTCACCTCCTTGTTTTCGGATCTCTCACTATCGCCTCTTCTCTTTAGATCTTTGTACCCATTACAAAGCCCACTCCAGATTCCGTTTGCTCTCTCTTGCAACCCTTTGTGCCCTCTAGCCTGCCCACCGGCTTCATTCGGTTAGTATCCCTTGATGTAAAAGCCGCCGCGCACAGTGCACACCACCTTCCAACGCGAGATATTCCTCCACTACCAACCGAGCACGGCTTAGGGCGGCGGAGCCTGCGTTCTCTTACCTGCGCAAGCTTCGTCATATACACCGTCCATGTCACCTCATTGCTCACGTTGATCAACCACCACATCAAGATAGGTGCTAGGTCCTATCGCTACCTCGCCCATTCACGCTCTGCCCAATACCTTGACTTCAGCCGAACCTCGTCTTCCGCACCAATGCAAACGTCAACTTTGTTCGAGTTTAACTTCCCCCATGGGGGCGATAACATGGACATGAACGGCCGTGGCAACGGAAACCAACAAGCATTGCAAGACTTGCAAAACTACGGGAAAGGTTTATGCGAAGATGAGGAATGTGAAGACGTGTCTAGCCACCCACCATTGACACAAATTATAACGAATGGGAAGATGCAAAAGGGGAAGAAGTCTCCTCGACGCTTCGGCGACGAGGGTGAAGAGGGTAGCGAGGATGCCGCAGAGTCGAGTCCAAGAGCCAAGAAGCCGCGCCCTCTCTATCCACTGTTTGGGGACCCTCAACAACCCAATGATACCGCCAAGGAGGCACAAGGTTTACAGACACATGGACATGGTATTCGTATGCGCCTGTCAAGCCTGAATCTTGATCAACAAGAAGACCACGACGTCGATCAAGGACAATTGGAACCAAGCATTGACTTGGGAGCTTCGATGGGTCTATCCAACAACGATACAAGGCATTCTCCAGCTCTTTCGGACCAGAGCGGCATAAACGACAACCATGAGTTTCCGTCTGCGATCGAGGATCCGGTAGTGTCATACGGTCTTCGGAAGAATATCAATAGGCAAGCTCGCATCAGTACCTGGATAGATGGTGACCACAGTGGCAATTACGATCCCACCGAAGAAGCAAAGCAAAATTCTTCCAGAACGAAGCAGGCCAAGCAAGCAAAACAGACCTCGAAGAAGCGCCGGGGAAAAAAGAAGGCCGAGGACAGAGTGATAGTTCCAAAGCGCATCGTTCGTCTTCGTTTCCAGGAGGTTGGGTTTGGTAACGTCGTGAACATCATGGATGGGTATCAGCACTGGCCTGACGGCCATTCCATAATCGACTCGGAAGACGAGCCCGCAATGCAAGAGCCTGCCTTCTACCGCTGCCCAACGCCAGATGTTGAGCCGCAAGTTCCTATCCTAGACCCGCTGGACAACAAGACTGACATCACCGGACATCCCACTGCGCGTGGCTGCACAGAATGTCGCATGCGGAACCAGTATTGCTCCATGATAACAGACGGACATTATCCATGCACAGATTGCATGGACGATACCCTCGACTGCCACCCAATCATGCCGGGACTTACGGGCCGATGCCAACACTGCGAACACCTCGACCAGCCTTGCTCATTTGAGAATGCAAACGGCGAACCGCAAGCTATGTGTGACCAGTGCCTCGACGCAGACAAGCTTGGGTGCGAACCCAGACCAGCGAGGGAATACAAGACTAACCGCATTGATCTCGACAAGATCCTGTACAGCGAGAATAGAAAGTGGGCGTCGTGCACGCATTGTCGCGAGGACGGCAAGAGGTGCTCGCTTAAGAAGGCGGACAAACCACCGTGCAAGCAGTGCAAGAAAAAGGGCCTCGGTTGTCATTTCTACGACGCGACTCCACCTGAGAAACCGAAGAAGGCTGGCAGGAAGAAGAAAGGAAGGGATAACGTCGAGGAAGACCGAGCGCCCGAAGTCAAACCTATGCGGACGCGAATAGAGGAGATTGCGCCTGAGGTTTCTGTCCCTAGCTCCGACTTTTTCGATGCAGAGGATCTCGCGGATCTCGATCGGCAGAGTTCCAACGAGGAGGAAGAGGCCGGTGCAGGTGCGGCGGCAGACCGAGAAGAGAGCCCGGAGATAGAAATGGAGGATACGGACGGCCACATGGGAGTATTGACCGAGATCAAGACGTCGTTCGCTCATCCGATCCTTTTGGAGATAGTTGAGAGACGGGCAGCCACCTGGTGCAGCTTCTGCGAAATTCCTGCCTTCCCATTCGTTGGGCATTTCGAGAAGAAAGTCCATGTCCTGAAATGGCACAACGGACTGGGCTACACAGAGTTTGCAGCTGGACACCGAGAAGACCTGCCTGCCACGACGATGTGTCAAACCTGCGTCATGGAGAGAGTCCAAATCATCTACTGCGAAAACCACATCATGGAACGCATGCATGATATCCTCACCGATGACGACTTCAACAACGCCGTAGAGCTCTTGATGGATGCCCAGCCTCGTTCTCGCACCAAGAAACGTCAAATGCAGCGCTGGTGCTCCATGTGCTTCACGCTTGCCCAGTTCAAATGCTGCAAGGAACAGCCACCCCTCATCAATGAGGAAGGCGAGGAAGATGTCCAAATAGAAGGCTGCGGCTTGAGGCTTTGCGAGCGGTGTGAGTTGCGCTTTCGGGAGGAGTTTGGCGGAGACTGTGATGCCATGGTGGTAGCCTTGGATAAGGGACCGAAGCAGTCGAAACGTCAGAGTGAGAATGTGCCAATAAGGGCTGATGTGGGGTTTCTGATGAAGAGTGGTCTTCTCATGGCTAATTTGGATGCCGCGATGGCAGGACCCTGATATTTGCTATCTTTTTCAGCGACGATGCTAGGAGTGAGGACGATAATAATGGTTTGTGGTTTTGGCGTAGTTCCGGGGAAAGGTACTTTTTTATTTCAACACATTTGCTCGAGTCTAGTACGAGCATAATGCGTTGATTTAGGTTTATCAGTTCCAAGCATACCATTAGTGGCTGGTTTTGCAGAATCAAGCCTATCTCTGTTACGCCATGTACTCGTCTTCTTGGCTGTGTCCTAACAGCTGATTGTCAAGATAGGAAGATCCTTCTTTCGGCCCATGAATCGGTTACAATGCCGTTGAGTATATAAGTTCGGCAGATGCATGATACAAAGTCAACTGGCACGAGAGAGGTCCCCTGTTTTTGAATCCACATGAAGAATTCCCTGCTAGAGTCAACACCACCCACAGTGGTGGTACCTGACATTGCGAAAACTGATATGGGAAGCAGCACCAGCGTCAGTGAGACTGACATACAGTCAGGTGCAGCTTTCGATAGCAATGGCCTAAAGGCCAGACTGTATAGACTGATCGAAAGCTATGAGGGCTCTCACCGGTACGACCCTGACTTCGACTGGGAACCTGAAGAAGAGCGGAAAGTTGTAAGGAAGGTGAGATAGACAGCTATGACCTTGGGAGTCAATAATTGACAGATGAGTTAGATCTACAAGAGGTTATGCACCTGGGTCTGCCTCATGCTCTTTGCATTGCAGTTGGACCGTGGCAATATCACTCAAGCCTTGAGCGACAACTTGCTGCCTGATCTTGGAATGGACACCAATGACTACAATTACGGACAGACCATCGTCCTTGGCTCTTTTCTTGCTGCTGAACTTCCTTCTCAGCTGATCAGCAAGAAGCTCGGTCCGGACAACTGGATCCGTGAGTTCTTTATGTTGGGTGTCTATTGGCTTTCACTAACCGCCAGTAGCAATCCAGATGTATGAGGACCTAGCATCTAGACATGGGCTTGGTTGACATTTTACTAGGGTTTCTTGGAGTCTTGTCGCGAGTATGCAAGCTTTCCTAAGCGGGCGCAAGTATTTTTTTGTAACCCGCGCCTTGTTGGGCCTTATTGAAGGAGGCTTCATCGTGTGTATGCCATAAATACCGGACAGTGCGTTAGCTAAATTCAACAGCCCTACAATGTCCTCTATCTTTCATATTTTTACACCGGCTTCGAGCTGCCCGCACGGCTTAGTTGGTTTTGGGTCTCCCATATCAACTTCCCCACTACAATCCACCAACCCAAGAGTCCACATCTCCACATTCCCATGCTCCAATCGCAAAGTCAAATAAAGCAAACAAAGTAAATCCTGCACCAGCAAGACTCTCTCCCATCATTCAAACACACAAAGCGTTCCAGTCCACACAAGCCAAGCAACATACACACAAACAACTTCCTCAGCTCACGACCCCCAACCAAGATCCATACATCTTAGTCAAACATATCAGTGTTGCTATATACTCGATACACTCAGAGCACGCATCCACAAGCCAATATCGCCATCATGCTCTATCCGAAACAGCCACCGACCTGTCCCTCTCGCTCCTAGACATCAATCAAATTCTCTCCGTCCTGTTGCTGCTCCCCAGAGTTATCCTTCGTATCCTTGCTCCCCTTCTTCTTCCTCTCGCCCTCCCGTTCCCGACTCCTAGCATAGAATTGGTCCAGGACCTTGGCTGGGATACGGTTGAGCAGCTCCTTGGGGTAGATTCGGAGCAGCGACCATGCGAGGTCTAGAGATTCATGAATGGTGCGTGATTCATAGGCGGACTGTGCGATGAAGGTGCGTTCGAACTTATCCAGGAACTCGAGCGAGAGCTTGTCTTCCGAGGACAGTGCTTCCTCACCAACGACAGCCTTCATGGCAGCAGCGTCACGGCCAATGGCGTACTTGGCGTACAGCTGATTAGACACGTCGCCGTGGTCTTTCCGGGTACGGCCTTCACCGATAGCGGACTTCATGAGACGAGAGAGCGAGGGGAGCACGTTGATGGGTGGGTAGATGCCCTTGTTGTCGAGCTGACGGTCGATGAATATCTGGCCTTCGGTAATGTATCCTGTCAAATCGGGAATAGGATGGGTGATATCTATAGCTTATTAGCTAGTGCGAAACTAGTTCATGGTCGGGAGCCATACCATCGTTGGGCATAGTCAAGATGGGAATCTGAGTGATGGAACCATTTCGTCCCTCAACACGCCCAGCTCGCTCGTAAATGGTGGACAAATCCGTGTACATGTAACCAGGGTAACCGCGACGACCGGGTACTTCTTCTCGGGCGGCGGAAACCTCACGGAGGGCATCGCAGTACGAGGATAAATCGGTTAGAATGACCAAGACGTGCTTTTCGAGCTGGTATGCGTAGTACTCGGCCGTGGTCAAAGCGAGACGAGGAGTAATGATACGCTCAATCCTACAAAAGATTAGCAGAGGGTCAACATCAGATGGCGGCATGCATACGTTGGGTCATTGGCCAAGTTTAGGAACAGGGTGACGCGTTCCATACTGCCGTTCTCCTCGAAGTCACGCGTGAAGAAGCGACTTGTCTCCAAATTCACACCCATAGCACCAAAGACAATGGAAAAGTTGTCCTCGTGTCCATCGTGTACGCCCTTGGTGGGCTTTCCGACTAGGCTGGCTTGTCGGCAAATCTGGGCGGCGATCTCGTTGTGCGGCAGACCGGAAGCGGAGAAGATGGGAATCTTCTGCCCACGGGCGATGGAATTCATCGTATCGATGGCGGAGATACCAGTGGAGATCATTTCTTCGGGGTAGACCTGTTCCGAATCAGCTCCTGTCCATAGAAGCGACCATGTGCCATCTTACACGGGAGTATGGGTTGATGGGACTACCGTTAATGTCGAGGTAGTCCTCGGCGAGCACCTTGGGGCCTTTGTCGATAGCTCTGCCTGAACCGTCGAAGATACGACCCAGCATGTCCTCAGACACACCAAGCTTCAAGCTATGGCCCGTGAATTCGACTTTCGTCTGCGCCAGTCAGGTGTGTTCCTTTTGCATGCGGTGACGTATGTACCTTCTTCACATCAATGCCTGACGTGCCTTCGAAGACCTGGAGGGATCAGATAACCGTTGCACCAGAAGCGCGTTATAGCTACCTGCACGACTGCTCGATTTCCTAGTCTCCATGTCAGCATAGGTAGATCCAGAGCTCTGTTACGCCTTACCTCGAGCTTCCAAGACCTGACCTGACCGCTCCGAGCCGTCAGGCAGCGTCAACGAGACAATCTCGTTGTATTTGGGAAATTTGACCTGTCCAACACATCCATAAGCTTCCGCGCCCTCTGTTCCAGCTTCCAGAGCTACGCACATTGTCGAGAATGACCAACGGCCCGTTCACGCCGCCGATGGTGTTGTACCGTATCCGCGGCGATACCTTCATCATGCGGGGATCGAGGTCAGCCATGACGGCGGTCGAAGAGGGCGACGCTGGTGAGAGATGGGAGCGCTCTGCGAAGGAGAGACGCCGTAGCGAGGGAGATCGTGGGCGGCGCAATGTGCGGCACTGTAGTCGGGAGCTGTCGTCGAAGTGGGCGGCTCACCGCACTGACGTTTTGCGGGACAAGCTGCACTAGCTGGTCTCATGACTAAGCCGCTCTGAAGCAACAAGACACATGGTGCATGCATGTCTCTCATAAGTTAGTGACCCTGCGGCTTGAAAAGCACCTAGGAAGGCAACGCTTTCGTTATGCGTCAAATGCGTGGATCCCAGTGCAGGAATATGGGTCGTCACTTTGAGTGGTGTATGCGCAGTCGATTCAGCTCACAGCAACAGAATCAGAATACCGATAACATACACATCTCAGCCACTGTACATTCCAACATGATGATATTGTAGCTATATATGCCTCTTCTATTGACTGCTACCTGGTCCACGCCGCAGGCCGCGCCCAGATGCTCGAGTCCAAACCTACCGCCCTTTTAATTTTTCACGCAGTGACCAAGGTACTTGTGCCTAATCATACTGTTAGCATCAGCCACACGAGAAGCAGCGAGAAATGCATGCAGAGTAGTAGAGTCAGACATCCAAGGAAGGATATGCGCTCACAGCCGCCTTGATGGGTTCAAGCGACGACTAGCGTGGAAACTGCGAATGTGGAAAGATTTTCATCATGACAGGAAGAGTCGTAGAAAAAGAGCAAAGTTCTGACCTTGTATACGCTACTGGAGAGCCAGCTAGTTGGAGTGGTTAGCAGCTTAGGGAACGCTCTTCAGCGCCCACGCAGATGTGCGACAGCCAGACACCTGTCAGGACTGCCGATCGGCCAGAGGCGCGATATACGCAAGACCAAAATCTCATTCACCTGCGGCAGATGTCCCCAGGGAAGGCAACATTCTACAATGTAGCTGCGGCGAAGGGTGGGAACGGCGTCTACGCGGGTAGGGTGTACATGTTCTTCGACAGAAAAACCCTGTTCGGCGGTCAGCGACGTTCCCACGAACAAATGCAGAAGCTCGAAGCTCGAATGGAGGTCAGGCGAAAGTACTGGCAAGTAGCAGGCGCCCTGCGAGAGGCGCCCGGAACAGCATAGATTTCTTCAAGGTCGTCTCGGTTGGGAAAAGAAGAAGTTGGGGTATCATCACTCCAGAGAATTTGAAGAGAGCGATGGACTCACCTGAGGGTGGGCGAGCCATGGCCAGCTGCGTCAGGACCAGGGCAGAACAGCGCACGCGAGGGCGGTTGATGAGAAGAGAGTGTCGGAGTGGAAGAGAGCGTTGAAGTTTCGGCGGTAGAAAAGTTGCAGCGGCCGCTAGCGTCAGCGAGTCGCGCACGTGACGGATGGGCCCCCCCGGGCCGGCGGGCGACCCAACGCCGAAGAAGAAGCCGTAGCAGGCCCGCAGCGCCGACGATGCCGCCCACAGGCTGTAGACAGTGCAGTGCAAGCCGTGGGCATCGCGTGCAGCGGCGGCGTTCAAGTGCTGCCCATGTGGGAACCTTGGAAGCGTCGAGCGCAGCGCGATAGAGGACGTGGCTGGGCACCAGTCAGTGTGCACGACGTTAGTGAGGAGCCGAAGGTTACTAAGGCACGATCGGCGTCTCGTCCGGGGGCATTGCGCCCGTCCACATCCATCTCTCAGTGCTCACTCCATCTCCGCCATCACGACGCCCGCGCACCCCTGCCCTGACGAGAGGCCGCAACCCGCGCGCGCCCGTCCATGCAGTGCCGCCCTCGACGTGCCTGATAGAGTGCACTGCGCCTCGCTGCCTCTGCTCGCACCGCTGCCTACGCCGCCAGCAGGAACTGAAGCGCGACGACACGACACCACCCCATCCAGCCGTCGCCCCGACGCCTCTGCCTTGACTCCTCCTCCCGCTCGCAGCTGTGCGCCCTCTTGCGCGACGTTGACGGCTGCAAATTGCGCAGCCGCTTCTCATCTCCAGCACCTGCCCGCCGACGGCAGCGCAGCCTTCGTCGCGCCAATCGCGATACCTGCAGGGGGACGCCTCCTCTACCATCCGGCTCCACCATCGGATTTGACGCTTGCCTCGGCCTTCGCAGTCTCTCTCCCTCTCTCTCTCTCTCTCACACTGCCGCAGACCGGCCCAATCCACTCCGAGGCCCCTCCGACGTGCTCTCCCCGACACCCCACAGCACACCACCGCGCTCCATGCGTAGTGCGCGATAGCGTATATCCTGAACACCCGCCGCCCGCTGGCTCCATTGCCGCGCTCCTGATCTCGCCACCGCCCGTCCCCGGCACTTTCGCGCCTCCTAATCCCGGACCGCCCTCTTGGACTTATCTGGAAGACTGCGAGAGCCCGACGGTAGCATCTGGCGCATTATGATGATGCAGAATCCTTTCCCCCCTCAACCCGGCATGCAAATGCAGCAGAATCATATCATGGGCGCCCCTGGCCCCGGCCATCCCATGCCGCAGAACATGATGCACCAAGGAGTGTCCGGTCCAGGCGGTCCCGTCAGTCAAGCCGGTCCTCTGGGCATGCAATCTGGCAATCCCAATGCGCATGCGCATGCACTATCGCATCTCCAGCCCCAACAGGCGCACATGTTCCAGCAGCAGCAGCAGCAACAGCAACAGCAGCAGCAGCAACATCCAGGCATGAGTAAGTGGTCCAATGAAATCCCTCATGTCCGAGGACCCTGAATACTGACAGCCGCAGTGAATCCGCAACAGCTCAACCCGGCATTAGTGGTGCAACACCAACAAGCGGCGCAGCGCCAGGCCATGATGAGACACCAACAACAACAACAACAAATGCTACAACAGCAGCAAATGGGGTTTCCGCAGCAGATGGCCAACATGAACCCGCAGGCCATGGCTACGTTACAGGCCCAGGGCATGGGGCAGCCTTTCGTCAACCTGCCTGCGCATCTTCGCCAGCAGATACAACAGCAACACGCGACAACCAGCCCCCAACAAACGGTGGCCATGGCCCAACACGCCCAACAAATGAACCAGCACGCTCAGGCTCAAGCCGCTGCCCAAGCTCACGCCCAAGCCCAGCATGCACAGCAACACCAAATGCAGCAGCAACAGGCCATAGCCATGCAGCAAGCTCAATCTCAGCAGAGCAATAACAGTCACTCTGGTTCCCAAGCCGGCCCGTCGACCACGCAAGGTCCACAGCAAGGGCCAATACGACCTGCATCGGCGATGAGCCAACAAGCATCTCCCGCTCCCCATCCGACTCCACAGCAGGTCCCTCAGTCAGCCCCTCAACCTCGGCAGCAGACTCCTGCACCAAACCAAACTCCGACCATGCCACAACAACCCAATCAACAGCAACAACTACAGCAGCAGCAACAACAGCAGCAGCAACAACATCAACAGCAGCAGCAGCAGCAGCAACAACAGCAGCAGCAGCAGCAGCAGCAGCAACAACAACAGCAACAGCAACAGCAACAACAGCAGCAGCAGCAGCAGCAACAACAACAACAACAACAACAACAACAACAACAACAACTGCAACAGCAGCAGCAGCAGCAACAACAACAACAATTACAACAACAGCAACCGCCACAACAACAACCGGCCCAGGCACAAATGCAGCAGCGGGCACGGGCTACAAGCATGCAACAGGCGCAGGCTAACCCAGCTGCCATACACGCCCAGCAACAAGCACATGCGCAAGCACAAGCCCAAACCGCCAATGCCACGCGACTTAACGCTATGATCAGGCAGACTTCTGCCGGAGGTCAGGGAACGTTGAAATTGCTAAATTTCGTCGATCAGCTCGGACGATTTAATGTGAGTCTCATGCCAGCCGAACAGAAGCGCCCAATTTCCTAACTATACTAGTCTTCTCGACCAGATCAAATTAACCAGCTCGCGTTGTGGCAGACGTTTGTAGAGAAGTTCTTTACTGATACAGGAGCGTTCCTCCATGGTGCATACAACAACCAGCATAACACAATGAAGACCTTCGAAATCGTCTACGCGGCATTGCCGCGGTATTTCCTTTCCCAGTTCAATACCGACATCGAGAACCTGCAGATTACGATAGACGGTGCCACAGAACAGAGCCACGGCACCGATACCAAAGTGACGTGCGACCGGGCGAAGTTTATTTACACATATAGCAACCAATGCCAGGTGGGTATCCTGTCGTCATATTTCGCTTCTTGGCTAATGCTTGCGTAGGTTATATGTCATGGTCAACTCACTGCTTTTTGGGCTGGCAGTGATAAGATGGAGTGGCTGGTGTTTGAGATGCAAGGACACCAACAGATGGTTCCGTATGATATCCTGGTGTCAGGCTTGAAAGAGGTTGAACAAGAGAATCCGCATTCATCACCTCGCGTGACTAAGAAGCCAAATTCAAAGCAGCGTCAACAAGCTCAACAAGCTCAACAGGCTCAACAGGGCCCACCAATAACCCCGGAGCCGATACTTGCAAAGTCCAAGATTCCCGCCACGGGCATCACAGATTGGGGCTTGCCACCTGGATTGTTGAGTTATCTTGAGGTAGGTTTGAGCAATAAATGAGCCATCGTTGAAATGTGACTAAGCCGAAATAGATCTACGAGACGATGAATCACATGACCAGCTTGATCACCCATCATCTGGAGCATCCAAATCATACTCCTTCGAGTGCAATGGAGAATTGGAACCGAGAGATGTCTTCTGCCACCCCAATGGCACAACAACATGCTGTCCGAATGCAAGGCGTCATGCCCGCGAATCAAGGGATGCAGCAAACACAGCCCGGAATGCCCCTGGGAGCTCGCACACCATCCAGCATGGGCCAACCGGGGCTACCACAAAACCACTTCATGTCACCGGCCATGCACAATGGGGTTCTGCCAAATGGACATATGAGTTCGCCTAGCCTGATGCAGCAGAATCATACGCCGTCGCCCGCTTCACATGCCATGGCTCATCAACAAAGTCAGAGCTCCAATACTGCTAGCGTCAACACATCTCCTAATATCAACAACAAGCGACGGAGAAGTACAGCGAAAATAGACGCTGATGATGGCGGCGGCGAAGCGAACGGCGTCGCAAAAGTGAAGCCGAGTCCGAGAATAGGAGGCAATAAGCGAGTAAAGAACAACAACTGAGCCTCCTGTTTTTCCTTTCCATTTTTAGTTGGGATATCCCCGCTTTGATGCAGCATTTGATCTTGTATAGCGTGGCGTTGCGTTGCGTTTCTTCTGTTATCCAGGCCCACATGCTTGGATCAATTTTCACTCTTGGCGGGCCCTGCTTTACAAAGGGCGATGGCACTTGCTATTCCCCATGTCTCGTTCAGGTCCTACGTATTGCTTGTCCCTACATGTGGCGTACATGCCCCACATCTTCGGCGCATATTCACCCCTCTTATACACTCTCAAGCTCAGGCGAGTTTGAACTAGCCCTAAACTAATTTCTTGTACATTATGGCGTGCTGGTTGGCGATCTCGGATAAGGTCATTGCTGGCTGGTGTGGGGGGTAGGATAAAATGTTGTCTTCCTTATTCGATATGGATGGGGTGTTTTGTATTTTTTTTGTTTTTTGTTTTTGGTGGCTTTGGTTGGTTTTTGCATGGAGACGTACGGATGGATGCTTGCACTGAGAGCGTCGGCGCGCAAGATGTCTACACGGAATTAAGACGTTATGACCTTTCAATCGAAATCTGTCTTGTCTTGTTGCCTGGGTGTCTACTACCGTGAAGGGTATCTTGGTTCATTAAATGACCGTCGTCGTGGGAGATTCTAACGTGTTTCGTACGTTTTAGATATGCTGTCTAATTTGTTCAGTCCTGTCGTCCACTACTGCACGTTACCTCGATTTAGCTGGAGACCTAATAGCCATGCCATTTAATCTGTTCAGTATTATTGCCCCCGGATAACTACTACTTCATGTTATCCGTTTTGGTGATGCCCTCCAATCTGTTCAGGCATGTTGCCCACTCCTTCATGTTGCCTGGATTCAGACAGATGTTATGGCCATCCCATCCAATCTGTTCAATCCTGCCGGCCACTGCTTCATGTTGTCTTTATTCATACGTTACGGCCATACTGTCCAATCTGTCCAGTCCTGTTGTCTACAACTTCGTATTGCCTCGAATGAGAGGCGATGGCCATGCCAGCCAATCCATCCAATCCTGTCGTCCACTACTTCGCATTCTCTCTATTCAGACGTTGTGACCTTTCAATATAATCTATGCCGCCTTGGTGCCCGGACATCCCCTTCTTCACGTCGCCTCAATCAGATATGATAACCATTCTATATAATCCGTCTAGCCCTGTCGTTCTGCTTCGCATTACCTTAATTAGACGTGATAACGATCCAGTCCTACTACCCAGGCGTCCACTACTTCACGTTACCTTGCCTTCACTCTACCCCACCCCTTTCCAACAACCACTGACGTCGTTCCTGCCTAAAGCGCCAGGCCTTTCACTCAATGTCCCGACAACCAGCAAACGGCCGAAATGACGAGTAAACAAAGCGTCGGCGTGTCGGAGTAGGCCTAGATATAAGAAAATTTCTCGTAGGCTTGACCTTTGCTCCTCACCCTGTCACTTCCTATCGAGTAGCGATAGGAAGACGACGACTCCACCACCACCACCGCCCCGCCACCACCAGCTCGCCGTCGCCGTCGCCGCCATGTCGCTGCCGCTCGCTCCCGCTGCTGCTGCTGCTGCTGCTCCTGCTCCTGCTCCTGCTGCTCCTGCCTCCTCCACCGGGTAAGTTTCTATGCGTGATGTCAAGTCCCTGCACTGTTTGGAGCGTTTGGCGTTGCTTTTTTGTATGGCTGGTTGGTTTGGGTTGGTTTCCCGGACAGGGCCACCCAAACGAGGACTGGGTGGACATCCCGGACAGGGACCATCAGAACGAGGACTGGTGGGTGGAACACGACAACACCTCCGACGGACCAACAACTCCGTCGATACGATGCCATGGACGGGAATCCGGCGTCTCAGTCGCTACGCCAGAAAACAAGCGAAAAAACACTGGCATCGCGGAACGAGGAACTCGACGATATGCCAGCCAGTGCTCGTCTCCTCAAGCCACGCTGCTGAGTACGGCACCACACACTCAGCAAAGAGGGATACCTCGCGCCGACGACATGTCTTCAAGCGTACTCTTCACCGCCAAAGCCCTGTCGCTCGTCAATCGAAGACTCGCTCCAAAACACCGCTCGAGTTCCCTGGCAAGCATGAGGTAGTCAGCAATATCGACGAGACTGGAGCGAAAGTAAACAAGGCGCCTCACTCACGTCGACAACTCACTTTTCTCATGTCGACGTGCCACGTCTAGCCTGGCGTCTCTTTTGCCATCGATGCTCGCCATTGTGTCTTCTTCAACGACATACCGTCCGCCTTGGTAGAGCGCTTTCATTCGCGTAGCAACCAGCCAATCTACATGTGGCTGCGCGAGCTCACTTTGGCTACCCAACACATGGACAGTGTCTTCGGACATGCATGGAGGAAGACGTGCGCTGTCAGGCTCGCCAGAGACGAGGTGTGGCGAAAAGACGTTTCTGAAGCAGTATCGCATATCCGCTCGCTTCGTTAGACACATGTTCTCTTCTATCATGATATGCGAAGAGGATAATATGGCTCGCTCTATTTCGGCTCAGCATCGTCGCGAAAGTCATGCCGTCGCTGGTACAAGCGTCAAGTCTACTCTGGCTACGGTATCTCATGGCAGTCTCGTCGACCTGTCATACCGTCAACGGCGTTCGTTTTATGGATACTCGACTTCCTTCCGACATGCTGTTTACAGCATGCGACATGCGTCAAGTCTATTCTGGATAAAAGATGGAGAGATATTGGGCTGATGGACTATCATATGAAGTGGGGGCTAACCCATGTAGGACTAGATTCCCCCATCTGAACATCCGGTTCACGACGGAGTGGGAGGATCAACTCACGGTGGAGGAGGCGGAGTCGATGCGGGAGCTGATCGATGCGTCCAGGCACACCTGGGTGTACAAGTTCGCGGCCCGACAGATGGTCCCTGGCCAGGACGGTGTGCCTGGCACCGTCGCATGGACGGATGTGGAGGTCATCAAGGGGCCTCACTGCGTTGTGGCGCAGCCCTACAACCCGCACATCACTGTGCGGGTGTGGATGGGCACCGCGCACAAGTAAGACTCCAGGACTTGGTGGCGGTTGGCCCTAATTGATGAAGTATGGTACTGACAGACTGCAGCGACTACGTACGACTCTGGGGCTCGGCCCACTTGCACCTCAACGGGCTGGAGACGATGAACCGGGTATGGATTTTCTGGTTTCTCCTTTACATGTGGAGATGACTCGGTACAAGCTGCTAATTATTATAAGTGGGGGTCTTCACCAAGGCAAATGCCGGACTGGGTCAGCTGGAGGGTATGTTTTCCTTGTCTCTTTCTATCATGATACTATCAGGGGCCTATCCTTGACCAATACACGGTATCCCTTCAGCCCCGTTCAATGTGCTGACTACGACCAGAGCCACCCTCCGCCGGAGTTTGTGGCGCCCGAGTGTGTGTGGACGATGGTGGAGGAGGTAGAGGAGGAGACGGAGTTGCGGTATGTGTCCATACACCCCCAAACAGCCCCTTCATCTTCGCCCTCAAGCCCTGGAACGGCTGCTCGCCCGGCCTCGGATTCATGGGATCGGCGGCGAAGTCGTGGAAGAAGACGCCCCAGATGACGATGAAGCCGATGAGGTTCCACTGCACAATCTTGGTCCACTTCTGCCACTGCGGTTTGATGGACTTGATGCGCAGGCGGCGCTTGAACTTGCGCTCGAAGCGGAACTGCTGCCGCTCGGTGAGCTCGCGGAGGTTGGGCGGCCAATGCTTCTTTGCGGGGAAGCGGTTGCGCTCGAGGTCGAAGGGCGGCAGGTGCGACTTTGGGGCGCGGCCGAGCAGCCGCCGGAGCAGGTGCAGCATCGTGGCGGGCGCAGGCGAGGGCGAGGGCGAGGGCGAGGGCGAGGATGCGAGGATGCGAGGATGCGTCGATGCGTCGATGTCGCCGTGTCGATGTCGTGAGAGCAACACTGGAAGTTCACGTTGGCTAACCTTCACCTGCAGACCCGCGCCAGCGCCGAGCACGGCCCGCTCCCCCAGGCACCGCCCGACACCGACACCCCGCCGCCCCCACCGCCTGCAGCCGCAAAACCACGCTCCCTCCGGCGGCGACGACGACACGCCTGTTCTCCCGTATTGACAACTACCGCCGCCGCTGCCCATCTGCTCGTCCACCCCCGTCGCCCACGCTCCTGTACCCCCTCCTTTGCACCCGACCCGCCCCACAATGGCCGAAGCAGCAGCAGCAGCCCCGCCTCGCATGCCCAACAACGCTATCCAAGCCACGCTCGACGTCCTCAACCCCGAACACAGCAGCGCAAACACGCTCAAGCTCGAGAACACAGAGAAGCGGGACGCCCTGGTCAAGGAGGAGGTTTGTACCGCGTCCGGCCGCACCCCACACCCCGCATCGCGACACTAACGCCTCTCCAGCAAAAATACCAGCAGCAATGGGCCGACACACACGTTTTCGAGCCAGAGGCGCCCTCCATAGACGAGGAGCCCTTCGACACGACTACGCCTGACCAGCTCCACGACAAACACCCCAAATTCCTCTGCAACTTCGCCTTCCCCTACATGAACGGCACCCTACATGCTGGACACGGCTTCACCGTGTCCAAGATCGAGTTCGCTGCCGGATTCTCGCGCATGCAAGGCAAACGCACGCTGTTCCCTCTGGGCTACCACCTGACTGGCATGCCCATCAAAGCCTGCGCAGACAAACTCGTCCGAGAAGTCGAACAATTCGGCCAAAACTTCGAACGCTGCCCTGTCGACGACATCATCGAACAAGGCCCCACAAGCGCCGCAGTTCCTCCAGCTCCCACACAAGCCGAAACCAAGACCGATCTCTCCAAATTCTCTGCCAAGAAAGGCAAGCAAGCCGCGAAGACGATCCAGACCAAATACCAGTTCCAGATCATGCTCGCCCAAGGCATACCTATTGAGGACATTCACAAGTTCGCCGACCCGTATCACTGGATCATGTACTTCCCGCCGCTGGCTAAGAGGGACCTCGTTGCCTTTGGCGCACGAATGGACTGGCGGAGACAGTTCACGACGACCGATGCAAACGCCTACTTCGATAGCTTCGTCAAGTGGCAGATGCGTAAGCTGAAGGACCTGGGAAAGATCATATTCGCCAAGCGGTACACAGTCTACTCGCCCAAAGACGGACAGGCTTGCCTCGACCACGACCGTGCCAGCGGCGAGGGCGTCACCGTTCAGGAATACACGGCGCTCAAAATGAAAGTCAAAGAGTGGTCCGAGACGGCCAAGAAGTTGCTAGAGGGAACGCTACCCACCGACGCCAGCGTCTTCTTCATTCCTGCTACCCTGAGACCCGAAACCATGTACGGTCAAACATCATGTTTTGTCGGCCCGACCCTAAAGTATGGAGTTTTCCAGGTTGGAACCGAGTACTTCGTCTGCTCACCACGCGCCGCACGCAACATGGCCTACCAAGGTATATTTCCCGAATGGGGTCAGTTCCCTCAAGTCGCGACCCTTACTGGCAAGGACGTCGTCGGCACTCTCGTCAATGCTCCCTTCTCCATACTCACTGACGGTGTCCGCATCCTGCCCATGGAGACTGTCAAGGATACAAAAGGTACGGCTGTCGTGACCTGCGTACCGTCCGACTCCCCCGACGACTACATTACGTCTCTCGACCTCGCAAAGAAGGCCGAATACTACGGTATCCAGAAAGAATGGGTTCGCTTCGACGATATCCTCCCCATCATCTCTACGCCCTCGTACGGACATCTCACAGCCAAACATCTCGTCGAGTCGCTCAAGATTCAGTCGCCCAAAGACACCAAGAACCTCGAGATTGCAAAGGAGGCGGCATACAAGGAAGGCTTCTACAAGGGTACCATGATCTACGGAGAATACAAAGGCCAAAAAGTCGAAAACGCGAAGAACCTCGTCCGCAAACAGCTCATCGAACAAGGTCTTGCATTTGCCTATGGTGAACCCGATGGCAAGGTCATATCTCGTTCGGGAGATGAATGCACTGCAGCCTTGCTCGATCAGTGGTTCATGAACTATGGTACCACAGAAAATGGCGGAGACGGCGAGTGGGCTAAGCAGGTGCTGCAGCAGCTCGATGACATGGAGCTCTATTACCCCGAGGCAAAGAACGCTTTTGTACATGTGGTTGCGTGGCTGGCTAACTGGGCCTGCGCGCGTTCATACGGTCTTGGAACGAAAATACCTTGGGATGAGTCGGTCATGGTCGAGTCTCTCAGCGATTCTACGATTTACATGTCATACTACAGCTTCGCTCACCTTCTCCACAAGGACATGTTCGGCAAGGAGGTCGGCCCCCTTGGAGTCAAACCTGAGCAAATGACGGACGACGTTTGGGACTACGTACTTGGGCGCCGCGACCGAGCAGACTTGCCCCAATCGGATATTCCCAAAGAGGCTCTACAGACACTGAGACGCCACTTTGACTATTGGTATCCGCTCGACATGCGTGGCTCCGGCAAAGATCTGATCCAGAACCATTTGACCTTCAGCCTCTACATCCACGCAGCTCTATTCCCTAAAGAGAACCGCCCTCGCTCTTTCCGTGTCAACGGACATCTCATGCTTAACGGCGAAAAGATGAGCAAGTCGACAGGCAACTTTTTGACCATCGAAGGTGCTGTAGCGAAATTTGGTGCGGACGCTACGCGCATTACCCTCGCCGACGCAGGTGACGGCATCGAAGACGCCAACTATGCGGAGTCTGTCGCTAATGCCAATATTCTAAAGCTCTATGAGCTCAGGAAATGGTGCGAGGAAATGATCCGCGACGCTATCATCGTAGGAACCGGGACCGACAGGAATTACGAGCAGGCCAGCCAAGAACGCATCAAGAATATCGATGTGATTCAGCGAAAGTCCGGTAGCCCACGACTCCTCCTCGACGACCTGTTCGACAATGAATTGAACACCCTTGTCGCCGAAACAAAGAAGCACTACGAAGCTACCATGTACAAGGCCGCCCTTAAATCTGGGTACTATGACTTCACCGCTGCTCGAGACTTCTACCGTGAGGCGACAAAAGCAGCTGGTTTGGGTATGCACGAGGACCTTGCGAAACGTTACATTGAGCTCCAAGCGCTGCTTGTGACACCAATCGCACCTCATTGGGCCGAGTATATATGGTTAGAGGTTCTAAAGAAGCCAGACACCGTTCAGAACGCCTTGTGGCCTGAAGTCCCGAGCACAGATGCCGCCCTTACCGCTGCGCGCGAGTTTGTCAGGTCAACGCAATCCAACATCACCTCCGCAGAAGGCCAAACAGTCAAACGTCTCGCCAAAGGCAAAGCCGCACTCTTCGACCCGAAGAAAGATAAGAAGATCACGATCTTCTCAGCTAGGACCTGGCCTGAGTGGCAGAAAAAGTACATCGACCTCTTGCGCAACGAGTACCCTAATATCGACATCAAAACCATTAGCAAGAATATCGACAAGTCGGAATCGAAGAAAGCTATGCCGTTCATCAACAACCTAAAGCGCCGTCTTGACAATGGCGAGTCTGCCGATGTCGTCCTCAATCGCCAGCTTCCTTTTGACGAGCTCGTCACACTACGCGCTATGATACCAGGACTGAAGCAGACGATCCAGAAGTGCGTCGCTGTCGAGATTATCGCGGTTGACGAAGGTGGCAAGACGGGTACTGTGATCAATGAGGATGGCAGCGAGGGAGGGAAGAAGGAGGAGTTGCCGCCGTACGCAGGGAGTGCCGAGCCTGGGTCGCCGAGCTTTGCGTTTGAGAACGTGGAGAGTCTGCCTGTTCGGTAATTGGGGCGAGAGTGTGTGCGTGGGCATTTGACTACATAAGAGACGGAGACGATCACGAGCATGTTCTGGCACAGTACAGTACAGCATGGCATGGCATGGCATGGACTGGGGGCATGATGGCTTTTATGAAACTAGATGAGACTCCTCGATCGACGAGGGATATGTCTTGACATGTTTTGCATGCGGAACGAAGTCATGATAGTTATAGATTTGATGGTTAACGCAAACCGAAAAGTTTTCCTCTTTTGACTTCCGCGACCTTTTGACATGTCTCCATGAAGGATCTAATCACAGAACAGACTCAGACTAGGAATGCGCGTTGCAAGAAAGGACCATCACAGAACGCTTGTAGATGATCAGATGGCAATTGCAAGTCTATCCATCTATGCATGCTTCCACAACATCTATTTCATGAAAGGCTGCGACGCTCCACACCGCACCACAGCTGACCCGAACTACAACTTGGCCCTCGCCTCTCCCTCGACCTCATTCCCCTCCCTATCAAACCAAATCTTCCTCCCGCTCCTCAACGACTCCTGCAACGCCACCCCAATCCTAACCGCCTCAACACTACTCTCCAAATCCACGGGCACAGGCCCATCCTCGAGCACCGCCTCAGTAAACGCCCTCGCCTCCTCGACAAACGCATTCTCAAACCTCTCGTAGTAGTTCTGCGGTATGTCCCTGCTGATGCCGTTGGCGCCATGCGTCTCGGTCAGGGTAAGCGTGGGGTTCGCATTGACGGTGAGTTTGCCCGTCGTGCCGATGATTTCCGTCATGTCGTGCTGGCCGGGGGCGTTCATGCGCGACGAGTAGACGTAGGCGATTTGGTTCGTGTGGAATTCGATGATGGCGACGCCGTTGTCTACGTCGCCGTGTTGGGCGAGGGCGGGTTCGAGGGCGGTGACGCCGACGGCTGTGACGCTTTTGACGCGGGGGAGCTGTGTGGGTTTGTCGGCGGAGGTGGGGTCCGCGCTGAAGAACCAGAGGGCGAGGTCGATGTCGTGGATGTTGCAGTCTACGAAGATGCCGCCGCTGAATTCGGCGTAGGCGACGAAGAAGCCCGAGGGGTCGTATTTGTCGCAGGTTTGGGAGCGGAGGATGGTGGGGCGCCCGATGGTGCCGGTTAGGGTGGCCGTGTGCGCGGAGAGATAGGATGTGTCGAAGCGGCGGGAGAAGCCGCACATTACTTTTTGGGTGGGGTGAGCGCGGGCGGTGGAGAGGACTTTTTGGCACTGGGGTGGGTCAATGGGGTTGTTGGAGGCGTGACGAAGCGGGGTCGTTTTGTTGGAGTGGAGAGGATGTTGGGGATGGGGATGTATGTATGGTGTAGGGTAGTGGGGAATACGTACTACGGCGAGATCTGTGCTCAATGGCTTTTCGCACAGGACGTGCTTGCCTGCTTCAATGGCTTTGATTGTCTGCTCGGCGTGCACTGTGGTGACGGTTGCTACGCATACTGCTTCCAGGCCCTCGTGCTTCAGCATCTGGCCATAGTCCTGGTAGATCTTGACGCCCCAGGGCTCGAGGTGTGCCTTGGCCCATGCAAGCTCCTTGGGGTCGGGGGTGAAGGCCGCGACGAGCTCTGCGCGCGGCGTGCGGTGCAGGAAGTGGTTTGCATGGCGAGCACCCATGCGGCCGAGGCCAGAGACGGCGACCTGGAGCCGGCGCATTTGGGGAGCCATTGTGTAGTCGTGACAGGTGTAGGAAGCTCAATTGGGAGAGCTGGAGGTAATCGAGACGGGAGGGAGAGAAAGGTATCAAAACAGAGCTCGTAGAATGTTGGGTTGGGAGCCGGGCCGCTGAAATATCTATTCATCCTCTGTCCAGCCTGCACACCGCCCGCAAAACAAGGTGGTCATAGCTCCAGGGTCCACCACGCTTGAGGCGGGTGAATGCTCCAGATGTTTTGCGGACGCGTCTGTCTCCGTCTCCGTCTGCACGTAAACTGCACAGGACGCGGACATTTCCCCAGTATTCGGCGCCAATGGTGTGCATGCTCGGGGCTAGCGTTCGGGAACAACTGAATTGAGATGCAGAAAAGGGCCATTGATGGCGTGGATGGACGTGCGGACGCGTTGCGACGTGACGGCGCCATGTTCGGCACCAAGCGAAAATTCTCGGCGAGGAAAGTTTCCCCATTCGAACATGGAGGTGTACCCCAGACGTTGTACGGTAACGCGGGTGGGAAGCAAAAGACGGAGAATTGAGCATCTTCGATCTGGACTCTGCACTCTGAGGACCACTGGAGTGGACATGCATCATCCGACACGGCAGCCGCAGCCGAGTGAATGTGCGTGAACGTGGGGTTGAACCCTGAAATGACCCCCGCTCTACGTCACTCTCTTCGAAATGTTCCGGTACGAATTCACGAGGCGAGCATCAACAGCAACCACCAAAGCAACGAAAGGACTGGTATACATTGCGACGCCCAATTTCGAACTTCAACTGCCAGCCTTTCATCGCTCACAGATTTGCCTTGTCGCCATCTCCCATTTCAATCACGACCTTGATGACCAAGTTACCCTTGTCGTCCTTCGTCTTTCCAGCCATCTCGAAAGCTTCATCCGCCGACTCCAGGCCCTTGTATCTATGTGTGACAAGCTTCGAGAAGTCAGGGTAGCCAGGGCCCTTCTTCGACACGACTTCGACGCCGATCGGGTACGTGTTTGCGTATCGGAAGACGCCCATGATGTCGACTTCGCGGAGCGCTGCGGCAGAGATGGGAAGCGTCTGAACGGGTGTGCCCATTCCGATGAGCAGGACTTTGCCTCCTGGTCGCGTTGCCTGCTTTTGTCAGACGATAGTCGGCGTCGAGCTATCTCGACAGACTTACGTATATCGATGCTTGTACGCAAGAAGGTACACCCGTGCACTCAAACACAGCATCTACTTCGCCCACTAGTCCGCCGCTCGCCTTTGCAATCTTGCCAATCTCCGCAGCTGTCTCCTTTGCGATCTCGAGGTTCTCTTCTATCGTCTGGCCCCGCTTCAGTGGCACTGTGAAGCTCCGGTGGGCAAAATTATTCTCGACTGCGAAACTTACTCGCCCGGCATCGATGTCTGCTATCACTACGGTGCCGGCGCCTGATATCTTTGCCATTGCAGCGACCAACAGCCCAACCGCGCCTGCGCCGAAGACGAGTACTGTTGAGCCGACCGCAAGCTGTGCCCGTTTCAATGCTTGGATGCCGACTCCTAATGGTTCTAGAATCGCGCCGAGGTCTAGCGAAACATCGTCTGGGAGTCTACGTTTCATCAGCACTCGGCTTCGACTTTTGGTTGCGCTTCTGCTCACTTGTGACACCAAGCCGCCGGGTGGTTGATTCTATCCTGAAGCGTGCCCTGCGCGTGTGGAAATGATTTCGCGCTACTCCTAAACCTCATTTCTTTGCAGATATTATACCTCCCCTCTTTGCACCTATTGCACTGTTCGCATGGCTGCCCGACTTCCAGCGCGACTTTGTCCCCAACCTTGAACTTGGCTACTTCGGAGCCTACGGCCGTGACTACGCCTGCGGATTCGTGCCCGAGGGACATGGGTTCGCGGACAATGATATCGCCATTGCGGTAATGTCGGTAGTAGTGCAGATCTGAGCCGCAGAGACCGGTGGAGCGAACAGCGACTTGGACTTCTGAAGGGCCTGGAGGGAACAGGGAGCGGTCTTCCTGCGAGGTGTTAGAACTGATGGTTGTCGAGGGACGACAAGCGCACAATTCTCAGGTCTTTGGCGCCGTGCAGCACAGAAGCGCGTATCTGTTGCTGTTGCACATCGGGCGGCTTTTCTGCGGCCATTTTGCAAATCTTGTTCACGAAGCTAGGAAGTGGTTAAGTTGTTTACAAGAAAGACGAAGCGTTAGCGATCAACGGCAGTGGGGAACAAGGAACATCGAATGCATGCCTCGGAAGACGACAAAAGAATAATTGGGTCATGGCGCCTGACTCGGGCGAAAAGTCCCTAGAGACCACCACTGGATGCTGGAGACAAATGCCTCCATCGGCATCTGCTGTCCCGCATTTCAAACGCCGAAACCCTCTCCGACCTCGGAAAACCAACACCACGTCACTGTTTCAAATGCCGACGCAGGCAGCCGCGCGCTACGACTTGCACTCGGCTACTAGACATCCCTGCGGTTCGTATAACCGTAGCAATAATCTTTCAAGCTTCCGGAAAACGTCCGATGTTTGAGCGCGAGACTGAAACGACTCAATACACATCTCGAGCAGTATCCTGAACAAGTATCGCAAGGACGAGATAACATGGCCAAAGTCCAGGAACTGTTCTCCCTAGAGGGCCAAACAGCCCTCGTGACAGGCGGCACAAGAGGCATCGGACAAGCCATGGCCATCGCCCTAGCAGAAGCCGGAGCAGACATCCTCCTCGTCCAAGTAAGTACTCAGCAAACGCACTCCCACGCTCAACTTAACACGCCCCCCAAGCGCGACACCACCAACCTCACCACCCAACAAGCGATCCTCTCCCTCAACCACAAAGCCACAATCTACACGGCGGACCTCTCCTCCCCGGCCTCCGTCTCCACCCTCGTCCCGCAAATCCTCCAAGACGGCCACAAAATCCACATCCTCCTCAACTGCGCCGGCATCCAAAAGCGCCACCCCGCCCACCAGTTCCCAGACACGGACTGGCACTCCGTCCTCCAGGTGAACCTCACCACCGTCTTCACCCTCTGCCGCGACGTAGGCGCACACATGCTGAGCCAACCGCCCTCCCTCCCCCCGCACGCCTCCCGCCGCGGCTCCATCATTAATATCGCCTCGCTTCTCTCGTTCCAGGGAGGGTTTACCGTGCCCGCGTACGCCGCGGCAAAGGGCGGCGTGGCGCAGCTTACGAAGGCGTTGAGTAATGAGTGGGCGGCCAAAGGGATCAATGTTAATGCTGTGGCGCCGGGGTATATAGCTACAGAGATGAATACGGCGCTGATGCAGGACGAGGCGAGGGCGAAGAGTATCCTTGAGAGGATTCCGGCGGGGCGGTGGGGTGCGCCTGAGGATTTTAAGGGCGTGGTGGTGTGGTTGGCGGGGGCGGGGAGTGCGTATGTTAGTGGGGAGGTGGTTACTGTTGATGGGGGGTGGATGGGGCGGTAGTGTTATTGGGGTTATTGGGGTTATTTGGATTTTTTGTGACTTTTCTTGTTCTATATGGTTGAGCTTTTAGCTGGGGATGGACAACTTGTTGTGGTTTGGATATAGTGGACAGTTGAAACAGCGCTTGCAACGGTCGATAGTACGCTATCGTGAGGCTTATGGCCATTACTTATCGCTCGTTTTTTGGTGTTGTTATCGATCGATCGCTTAAAATAAGCAGGATTACGTATGATAAGCCGCACTACGGCAGTAAATTACTATAAGTAGTTTAGCGTACAAATTAGAGTGGATTGAACTCTGGGAAGGCTGCTTCCGCTGCTGTCTGCTCCTTGTCCTTTCGCTTAATTTGATTACTACGTTTGATAAGAGGACACTTAACTACGCGGTTCTTAAGCTAGTTCTTCTATAGTTGGATAGCCTTAATAGTTGATGCTAATAGGCTGTTTTAATTATTAGTGATAGTGCGTCTAGCTGTACTAAAGCAGCGCTCACACTTACAACTGATACTTGGGATAGAAAGGAAATTAACAGCTATTTTGAAAAGTATAGGGTACTTGCTATAGCCAACTTTTAGCCACTAAAGCTATAGGTTAGCTATTAACTCCTAATAGGCTTTGTCTTTGTTTAGGTCCTTGTTAAGATTGTTAATATACTTGTCTAATTAAGAGCTGCGTTTGTGCCGTTTGTAGCCGTGGTTGCTATAAAGGTACTCTTAATTAACCTCTATAATAGCTATAAGCGGATTGTTAGTGTAGCTAGCGGGTAGCTTATGTCTTTAGGGTAGCTTATGTCTTTAGGGTTGCTCCTTATTTTGTGTTTTATTTAATAATGCTTTAGTAGCGAGATACTTCTTAAACGTATTATGGAGAGAATTGTTAGCCTTTTGCTGCTAATCTTAGTAATTACGCTAGTGAGATTTAAACTAGTTAAGGCGCAGCCTAGGGTGGAGAGCTGTAGCGATAGTATAGAAGCTTGGAGTTGGTTCTATAATAAGCTTCTCCTAGTAGGTGTTAAGCTTCTCTAGGCTATAATTAATAGCTAATTTAAAGTAGCTCTTATTGTTGTTGTTAAACTTACTAGCCGCAGTGTTGTAGTGCTGCCACAAGACTTAAAGGTTGATAATAGTTTGCTATAATAAGCTGAAGCCTAATACGCTGTTGCTGCCTTTAAGTGCTTTGCAGAGGTTGTATAGCACCTTTAAAAAGATAATAAGATTGTTAACCTCTAACGTATCCTATCAGCGAGCGGGTCAGATCAGCGAGCGGGTCAGATCAGCGAGCGGGTCAGTTTTCCTTGGCAACACTATAGTACTGCAAACTACAATTCGAATCACTATCAACACTATCTGAAAACTGCCCACTAAGGGTAATATCTGAGCTAGAAGATGACTTTTTAGCCTTCTGGCAGGTTCTCGCGTTGTGCCTAGTCCCCCCGCAGTTGCCGCAGCGGCGTTGTGTTGAGGGGCCTCCCTCAGCGTTACCTCCACCCCGCGCCCTTTTAGACGATTTCGCCCTAACAGAGGGACTCCTAGCCACTAAATCTGCTCCCTGGCCAAAGTCAAGTACTCCACCATGCTGGAGACGCTTCCTTTTACGCGATTTTCGCTTAGTAAGCAGCTCTATCTGCTCCTGAAGCTCAGCGAGTTGGCCTATTATAAGTACACCTTGGTGAGCTAGACTTTCAGCGCCCTTTGTAAGCTGTGCGAGCCTTGCAGTGACAGCAGTTGGTGATTTCTTAATAGATTCTATTACCAGCTTAGCCTGTGACGAGAGTTCAATAGCGTTTTTTGGTGTTTTTGATTGCTAGGGCTTATTTGGTATAGGTAGTCCTGGTGGGGTGTGAAGTCGCACGTCAAGGCGATCTACCACCACCAACGCGTCCAAAGGAACAAGCCTAGAGGCCTCAAAGGCTTTCCTGCAATTCTCTGGTGTGAATACATCAAAAAACGCGTTGCGAAAGGCCGGTAGGAAGCCCTCTTTGTTGATATGAAAGACGCGTCGGCGCGCCAAGTCTCGCACGCGCTGGGAGTACTTCAGCTTCAGTGGCGCGAAACAGACCACATCAAGCGGCTGCAGGATGTGAGATGAGTGCGCTGGCATACAGAGGGTTAGGATCCTCTGTTCCAGGCAGTAATCCTTGAAATCTTGGGATTGGTGGCTCTCATGGCCGTTTAGAATAAGTAACCTCCACAACCCCACTATACGCGGCCTTGTATACGCGTTAAAGTGCTTTAACCACGCGACTCCAAGCTCGTTGTTGGTCCAGCTAGTCTCGGAGACTGAAAGCTTCCAATTGCGGGGGATACTAGTCTCCTCATACCACGCTGAGATGTGGACTCGCCCTTTGTAGATAATAAAGGGTGGGGCAGCATACCTAGCAGCGCAAATGCTTTGGATCACTGTAACCCACTTGCGGTCGCCTGGCTGGACAAGATTAGGTCGAGAACGTCTCTCTGAGCCTGTTACAACCTTCATTGAGCCAATAACTCCTATCTGGAAGCCAGTCTTATCGAAGTTATGGACGTCTTGATCCTGCACCCCATACTTGGCTTTTGTCTCCTCTACAAGCCGAAACCACGCGTTTATCACCTCTGGATCCTCCTGTCGTATCCTCTGTCGGTCCTTTGCTTGATTAAAGGCCATTTTGAGCTCAGGTACACGCTTTATAAAGCGTTGAGCCCAGCATTTACCCACAGGGTCTTTGTGCCGCGCAGCTAGCAGTTTATTGGCCATATCCTCCACCTCATCTAGCTGGGGTACAAATCCTCGCGAGTCTAGGTCTAGTATGTATTGGATAAGCGTCTCCTCTTCGGTTGTAGTAAGCTTCGCCATATTGGCGCGGTTATCTGCTTGGGCAGCGATTCCGTTGTATTGGCGGGTTACTGTAGTTTTTGGGACGTTATACGCGTCAGCGGCGCGTCGTAGGCTTGAAAATTGTTTATTCTGATATGCCTGAAGGGCAAGCTCAATTCTGCCTTCTTTATTGGATAATAACGCGTTGCGTTGTTGAGACATGATAAGTTATTGTGAGGTGTTGTGGTCTTGGCAAAAACTGACCCGCTCGCTGATCTGACCCGCTCGCTGATAGGATACGTTAGCCAATTATTGTTAGAGAGAGTGTTAAGTATAGGGTTGTAGTGAGAACTATTACTATTATTGTCGGCATTAAACTCCTTATTGTTCTTAACAGTTTGTCGATATTTGCGTTAGAAGGCTTTGATTAGCTTACGTAGCTTACTATAATAGAGAAGTATAAGATAGACTGAGTGCTAGCGTACCCTACTATTCTAGAGTAACTAAAGCTTAACAAGCTTCTATATAGGATCCTTATTACTAAGATTGCTAAAGACTAAATAAAATAACTTATAACGTACTTTGCACTCGAGTCGGACACTCCATCGAGTCGGACACTTTGCCAAGACCCCACCAAGTTCTGTACTATTCACGATAGTATAGAGTCAACATGAACTATTTTCAATAGTCTAAATAGGCTAAACTATTCAGAATCTACTTCTATAAGCTGCCTACAGGTTTTTTTATTGTGCCCAGGCTTGCCGCAGCGTCCACAGCGCCGTTGAGCGGATTCGCCTCCATCAGTGCGCACCCTCTTCTTTGCCTTCTTGCCATCACCACGCACCCTAAAGTTCTTTAGAGTAGCTAGTCGCTGGCCCTCTTCAACTGTAAGGACTCCTTCTTGCTGCAATCGCTTTCTTTTATATGATTTACGTTGTGTGGCGGCCTTATTAGTAGCTTGAAGTTCGGCGTTGCGTTTGGTTATCAACACCAAAGAATGCCCTATTAGCTCGGCGCCTTTGACGAGCTTTTCCACCGCCTTAACCATATAAGTTGGGGAACTATCCACATGCCTTTGAATCCTCTGCTTAACCAGCGTCGATTGCGACCTAAGTTCTGTACTATTTCGCGGAGTTTGCGACTCCCATGTACTATCGCGAATAGTACAAAGTGGAGGCGTACGCAGGCGGACGTTAAGCTGCGATATTACAGCTTCTAGGTTGTGGGGCACTAGGCTAGCACCTTGAAAGCCTCCTTTGATATTACTTTCAGTAAACGAAGCCTTAAAAGCAGCAATAAAGCAAGGCAGGAACTCGATTTTAGTGATGTGCGTGATGTGGTTGCGCATTAAATCCTTAGCTTGGCGCCTATACGCCTTTTTTAAAGGCGCGAAACAGCCCACATCAAGTGGCTGCAAGAGGTGCGACGAATGCGAGGGCATACAGAGAGTAACAATATTGCTCTTCTTGCAGTAATCCTGGAATTTGAGCGAGTTGTGACTTTCGTGGCTATCGATAATGAGCAAACGTGCTCTACTAGTAGTACGCCTCTTTGTATGCTTATTAAAGTGCTTTAGCCATTGCAGACCAAGCTTATTTATTGTCTAGCCGTTCTTAGAGACTGCAATAACCCAATTATGAGGTAGATCCTTCTCCTTATACTAGGCGGAGAGGTGGTGCTTGCCCCCAAAGATAATGAAGGGTGGGATCCACCAACCTATCGCGTTAATGCCTTGGATGACTGTTGTCCACTCCCTATTGCCCTGCTGCACCTGCTTTGGCTGTCCTTGACGCTCAGAGCCTGTGACTACTGCTCTAGTCGATATCATGCCTATTATAAAGCCTGCTTCATCAAAATTGTAGGTGTCCTTGTCTAGGATACTATATTTGGCCTTTATGTTCTCCACAAGCTGGAACCAGTCTTGTATCACCTCAGGATCCTCCTAGAGAGCTCTCTTATAGTCGTACTTTCGATTGAACTTGACTTTAAGCTCTGGCTGGCGCTTAACAAAGTCATAAGGCCACCTCTGGCCAACTAGCTCGTAGTGGCGTGCAGCTAGTAAAGAATCAGCCATATCTTTTATAGCATTGAGCTAAGACGGAAATCCTCGCGCGTCTAGGTTGAGTATATGCTCCACAATCGCCTGCTCCTCTTTTATAGTAAGTCTTATTTTGTTAGGTGCGCAGTCGCGTCTAAACGTCTTTCTAGCGCGTTAGTTGCTAAGTGTACTTTAAGAGACGTTGTAGATAGCTGCAGCGCGTCGCTGAGAGAGTGTCGCGTCTTGTTCAATAGCCTGGATTGCAAGCTGTATACGCGCTTCTTTTAACGCCAGTAGTTCGTTGTGTGGTTGAGGCATCGCGTTATACTATTGCTGATAGTACGTTTTGGTGGGGTCTTGGCAAAGTGTCCGACTCGATGGAGTGTCCGACTCGAGTGCAAAGTACGTTAATGTTTGTGTAAGGCACAAATAGCTCTTATAAAGTTGTGAAGCTTGCTAATAACACTGTTGTTGTGGTAAAGTCTAAATTAATTAATAGGAGCTGCCTAAGCAAGCTCTTCTTTAAACTTTGAGACTCCTTTACTATATAATATTGCTTTAATAATAAGGTTAATAATATAACCTACGCAGCGGATGCGATGCTAAGTACTAAGACAGAGAGTTGTAGACTCCCTATTAAGGTGTTTAATAAGTTTCTTATTATTGTTTATAGCGTTATTGCCTATAAAATAGTTAAAGTTTAATTTAAAGTTGTACTTTTGCATAATATTAAGTATTACTAAGGCCTGCGCACTAGCTATGTGATTACTAAGAAGGTTATAGAAACCTATTAGAAGGTCTTATTAATTATAATTAGTGTTAACAAAGTAAGTAACTACACTTAGAAAGCTAAGATAGTTAGCAAATATCTAAACATTAATGCTTATAGCAACCTTTCTAGCAGCTAATTAGATAAGCTAATATACCTTAGCCTTCTCATCCTTACACTACTTTCTAATATATAATAAGAGTGTGTTTAACAAATTAGGTAAGGCGTGTAATAGCTTTGCATAATTCTAGGTTAATAGGCCTTAGGTTAAAGAGTTTATAATATCTTAGAAGCTTAAATCTCTTATAATTGTCTAGTTAACAACTAAGGCTTAGAAGCTATCCTCCTCCTAGGGCATATGTAATAGCTAAGTTAAAGAACTAGGGACGTGTGTAGTAGCTGTAAAGGGGGACTCTAGTAGAGGTATAGACGTACTAGGGATACGCTAGCTAGTAGATAGATTAATAGAGTATACTTTTTGCACGTAATCTTAGATATGTATAGTACTATTAATAGCTATAGTGTTATTAGTTTAATAACTTTAGTAATAAATCTTATATAGCCAAAGCTTAGTAATACTATTATTATCCTTAGTATATTATAGTTAAAGCCTAAAACGCTATATATTAAAGAGCGCACGGTGACTAAATATATAGGCCTTATACCTAATAGCATAGCCTAATTAGAAAGGCTAGAGCTGCTTACCCTTCTAATATACATAGTAGAAATTAATATTAAACCTTACGCCGCATATAGCTATCTTATCTGTTAGCAGCGGGTAATTGTGGGTGGGAGGGCCTTTAGGTAATAGTAAAGGTAATAATAATAGAGAGCTAAAATAAATAGCAGATAAGGTTTAAGAGCTAGGTTAGGAGGATAATAATAAGGCTTAAGAGGCTTAAGAGTACTTAGAAGCTCTTATCTTGCTAAGCCTCTAAGAGCTAGGCCTATAGTAGGTTAGTAAAGGTGTTGCTGGTAGCAAGGCATTATGTAAAGTATAGTTATTAGCTAAGTATTAATATATTATTAAGAGATGCGGATATGTATAGAAGCGTAGACAGCTTTAATTAATTGCATAGGTGTTCTTTTAGGTAGGTTAATAATTAATAATTAATAACTAATAATTGCTAATTAATTATAGGCGTACAGGCATTATAGTGTTTAGGGGATAATGCTAGAGGCGTTAACGTTAGCTAGCTGGCTGCTAAGACTTATAGGCGAGACCTCGCCTCTATTAGCTAATAAGCAATAGAGGATTAGGCAGCCCTAAGCTATCCTAAGGCTGCTCCTAGAGGAGCAAAGTTAGTAGTTAAGCCGCCTAGGTATAAGTCTATTGCACGCGTTAGCGTTTAAGCATATAGAACACTAAGCTAGTATAAGGTTCTTACGCATATAAATATTGTCTATGCGCGCTAAAAGAGCAAAAAAACGTAACAATTGCGTTATGGCGTGGACATATAAGAGGTGGTAATACTGTTAATCTTGTATGCGAGGTTAGTGTTAAGGCCCGCGGAGTTTAACTACCCTACAAAAGCTACAGAGCCGCACTATACCTAATTAGGCCACAACACCACTAAAGTATCGCGATTATTACAGTACTACGGTAGGCCTTACTACTATCGATCGACTACGGTATCGCCTGCCTTGTCTACTATCGATCGATTGAACACGTGACGATAGATGATAGATAGTACCGACGATAGTACGGACCGTTGCAAGCGCTGAGTTGAAAGTTGAATCCCGCTACGCATCTTCAGTGGTATGTTGGGTTACTTTTCGGCCAGGCGGGCTTGGACCTGGTCCAGTGGGCAATAGTTTTGCATTCGCCTTCACACAGCTTCATTCCCTATCTGACTCACAGCACATCTATATAAAGCAGAGTTGTCAACAATCAAGCGATAGGCAGATTGATTACTGGATCAGGTCTAACACGGACCTCTCTATGGTCTTTTGGCGCTTAGTTGGGCAATCAATCTGAAGATCGCTTGATTGTTGACAACTGTGATATAAAGGGTATAACTCTCCACCACGCAGCCCGCTTCCTATAACTTGTGACCAGGCAGTCAGCCACTGAGATCGATACCATCAGGCTTGTCCGGGAAGCCCGCGTTGACGCCAAAAGGCGGGTAGACGAAGCGGGTGACGCCGTTTTTCCTGTGGATGGCTTCGAGGGTCTGCATGTCGGATCCGTCGAGGGAGACAAGGTTGCGGTTTTCATCGATGCGCGAGGGGGTCACGGACTTGGCTAGGACGGAGGAGTTGCGGGCCACTGCGTATGCGTGTTAGCGAGGTCATTGTGGTATGCGAGTGCGGTGTTTGGCTTACAGTGGTAACTAAGGAGGACGGTAGCAGGGCTGACGTTGTGCTTTTTGGCGACTTCGTTCACGGCCTCGTTCTTTGCGAGGGGGGAGCCGGTGCTGCCGAGCGGGCTGTAGGCGGTGATGTGGATGCCTTTTTGCTTGCAGAAGTCGACGACTTCTTGCTGGGGGAGGAGGGGGTGGTTTTCGATTTGGTTGGCGGCTGGGGTGATGGTTGCGTGGGCGAGGAGCTTTTCGAGGTATTTGACCGAGTAGTTTGCGACGCCGATGGCTTTGACTTTGTCGGGGTGCGATTGGATCAGTTTCTCGAGGTTCTTCCATGTGTCGATGTGGGTGATGGTTTTGTCGATGTCGCGGGAGCCGTCCTCGAGCTTGGGGAAGAGAGGGTGGTTTCCTTGGGGAGGGCGTTAGTCGTGAGGTGTTTTGATGTCAGAGATGGGGGGACTTACCGTTGGGGTTCATGGGTACGGGCCAGTGCATCAGGTATAGATCCACGTACGGCGTCTTCAGCATATCCAAGCTCTTCTGGAGGCCCTCTTCTGCCCTCGTGTGGAAGGTGCACCACAGCTTGCTCGTGATGAAGAGGTCCTCCCTCTTCACGACACCGCGCGAGATGACGTCCTGGAGTGCCTCGCCTACCTCGTCCTCATTCTGGTAGCAGTACGCACAGTCAATATGCCTATACCCGCCCTCAATGGCATGCACCACGGCCTTCTTCACCTCACCCGGCGCAGACTGCCACGTGCCCAGGCCCAAAGCAGGGATGGAGGCGCCGGTGTTCAACGGAATGGCAGTGTTCATGGTGGGCGTAGGGTCTTGGATATCCGTGGGAGACAATTTGAGAATGAGGTTTCCAAGAGCGGGATTCATTGCGGGCTGGGCCTCGCGGGGGGGGTATATGTAGTGGGGTGGGGACTTTTGGGGCCACTGCGTCGCATTGCGGCTATGTGGCTTGGTCCTCTCTGCCTTATCCGGGCCAGGGCCTCTAAACACGGCTGTTCTGGTCTGTTGGGCGTGGGATTGATGAGATGAATTCTTCCGGTGCCCCGCCATCGCCTTACCCCGCCGGGCTACCATCGGTCCGAGGCGCGCCGGCGAAAGGTAAACGCGCGCCGGCACTTGGCCCAAAAGGGAGGCAAAAGCCGTCGACGCTCTAGGCCAGCTTTTTCGGGGCATTTCCCCCCGATGCTCACGTGATGCGTGCGTGTTTTGGGAGAGCGGCGAGAATTCCCTTCCTGGGCTGGAATAGGAGAAAATTTCCGCCCCCCAACGGCGCCATGTGGGAACCACAAAACCTCCTCCACACCTCACGAACCAGCAAACCACTAAAGTGTGGTTCGCCACACTACCTAGAGCTAGAGGCTGGGCCGCCGTTTCTAACCTGCCACCAAGTGCGTACGGTTTGGAGAGCGGGCAGAATTCCCTCACAGCCAAAACTTCGGTGCTGGCCATGGACTACACCTGCAGGGCTCCCTGGATGTGGTGATGCAGTACAACAAACTCAGTCGAGATGGTAGGCTGAGCGTTTTCCGCGTTGTGGGGTGGCGAAAGCATCGGCCGGCCGACTGTCTGAATGACACTGCGGAGAATGCTTGCTGTAGCTGGGGATAACCAAGAATAAGTATCACGCCCCTCATCTCACTGTCTCGCTATCATCCGTCTCAAACAAATCCTTCTCTTTCATCCTGCCAAACGTACTTGTACTTTTCTACACGCGTTTGAGATACCCATCTACATTCCATCCCATCACCCACTTTCACAATGGCACCCGGCGCCCTCGTCGAGCTCGAGACGCCCAACGTAGCCGAGCCCTTCAACACCCGTGATGGCCTTGCCCTTGAAGCCACCTCAGATGCCATCGACGACGTGAACGTGCTCAAGGCCGCCCTAAATGTCAAAAACGGCACCGCCACACAAGAAGAAAAAGACTTCTACGCGCAACCCCAATTCGACGCCGACAAGGACAAGACGCAATTCCGCCGATACGAGGACGCCTGCGACCGCGTCAAAAACTTCTACAAAGAGCAGCACGAAAAGCAAACGGTAGCGTACAACCTCAAAGCCCGCAACGACTTCTACAGCAAGACGCGCGCCGAAATGACCGTCTGGGAGGCCATGGAGAAACTCAACACGCTCATCGACGAGAGCGACCCGGACACGAGTCTGAGTCAAATCGAGCACTTGCTCCAGAGTGCCGAAGCGATCCGCCGCGACGGCAAGCCCCGCTGGATGCAGCTCGTCGGCCTGATCCACGACCTCGGCAAGCTCCTCTTCTTCTACGGCGCCCGCGGACAATGGGACGTCGTCGGCGACACGTTCCCCGTCGGCTGCGCTTTCGACAACCGCATCATCTACCCAGACACTTTCGGGGGGAATCCCGACCACGGCAACGACATTTACGGCACCGAGCACGGTATATACACGCCTGGGTGTGGGCTCGACAACGTCATGCTGAGCTGGGGCCACGACGAGTACTTGTACCATATTATGAAGGCGCAGAGCACGATTCCGGATGAGGGCCTTGCCATGATTAGGTATCATTCTTTTTATCCGTGGCATAGCCAGGGCGCGTATAGGTGGATGATGAACGAGAAGGATGAGAGGATGTTGGACGCTGTTAAGGCGTTTAACCCGTATGATCTTTATAGTAAGAGCGATGAGGTGCCTAAGGTGGAGGACTTGAAGGTGAGTTTTCTCTCTGAAAATTGTCCTTGTGATGACAGATGCTAATGTTGGGTTTAGGAGTATTATAAGGATGTCATTGATGAGTTTATTGGCTGGGATAAGAAGGTTCAGTGGTGAGTCTTTTTGGTTGAGAGGGGCGGGTGTGGTCGCAGTCGATGGGCATAGCGAATGGGGAGGGTGGCTGTACATTTATTTATACCTCGGAAACGATTCTCCCCCGGGGTCAATCCGTGATGTCACGTGATCCCGGGCCGGCTGTTTGACCGACCACCGTGTTACGTAATCGATAATTTCTTCGACAACATTTTTTGCTGCAGACGATGCTGTTGTGCAAAATATTAACAACAAAATTATTGTTATTTTGTGTATATTTTGTTACTACTACTGTGTGCTAGGGACTAGATTATAGTGCCTCTAGTTTTACTCCTCTCTGTGTATGGTGCGGACTCGACCTTGGTTAGAATCTCCACACGACGAAGATCTTCAATACCTCGGAAACGGAGTGCCGAAAAGGCCCATGGAACATTTATGTCGTTTCTTCTTTTTTTTTCTTTTTTTTTTTTTTTTTTTTGCCTGTGCCCTGTCGTGCGTGAGTGACAATTCAGTAACATGATTTCCAAAGCATCTAATCATTCCTTGTGAAGCGGCAAATAGAAGACTCGCCATTGCCTTGACAATGATATTTCATCCGAAAACATACACCAATAGCCCCCTCCACACCACCTCTCCAGCGCCATTCAGACAAATCCACGAAATCTCCACTGCCCAATTCGCCAGCCAGTCTCCAACCCAACCCCCACTCACTCCCAGACACACTCTTCCCTTTCCATATCCGCATCAACCGCTCCTCAGCTCCCCTCCAAACCCATCCCCGCCCTCTTTATCTACTCCTACCATCCTCAAACTCACTCCCCAACCACCCTTTGCATGGCCTTCATCTTCGCCCGACACACCCCACACAAAGAGTCCACGGCCCCGACACCCGCGCAAACATCGCACATCTGCACGCTCCGCTCTGCAGCGCCGTGCGAGAAGAGATCCGCGGAACAGGTCTTGCAGAGCCAGCTTGGTTTGTAGGCGTGTGTGAGGAGCGTGTTGGTTATGTAGTGGAGTTCGCTCATGGGGGATGTTGGAGATTGCGAAGGGGCGGATGGGGTGGAAGGTTGGGGGTGCGTTGGGGTAAGAAAGGTGGGTGGTGTTGTGTTGCCTCTGAAGACTGGGGTTGGCGGTGGGTTGGGAGATGTTGTTGTTGCGTTGCCGCCGAAGATTGGTGTTGGCTTTGGGGAGGCAGATGATGGCGCTGTGATGTTGCCGAAGAGCGGCTTCCCGTTGGTAGGAAGCGGTGTAAAATTACTCCCAGAGGACGGCGCTGTATTGTTACCGGAGAGCGGCTTCTCTTTGGTAAGAAATGGTGTCAAAGTAGACCCGAAAGGCGGCACTGCGTTAGCTGAAGATGTCGTCGCAAGCTGTCCGAAAAGACCATATAGAGGCGTGGCTTGAGAAGGCTGGCCAAAAAGATCAGACGGCGCTGCGCATTGAGTGTTGCCAAATTGGGGAACAGAACCTGAAGTCGGCGTCGGTGCTGAAGCTGAAGTGGAAGACTGGCCTGCGACGCTGCCACTGTGCCAAGCCTCTTGCTTCACTTGGTGCACTGTATCAGTCTGGTCCGCATATTCGGCGGTGATCGAAGGTCCTAGTGCAGCGTTTTCAGAGACAAGCGGCGGAGAGGGTGATCGAAAGGCACCGGGTATTCGCTGCTCGAACTTGCTTCCAGACTTTTTGACTACGATTTGCTCATCTCTAGACTTAGTCTGGGCAGTGTGCGCTCCATCCAGTGCTTTCTTGTGAAGTTTCGTCGTGCTACTTGACTCTTGCACCACATTACCGGACCCAGTCTCGGATTGATCCGTCTTCGCAGGAACTGTATCCCGAGACAAATCACCCGCAATTTTGGAACTGGGCGAATGAGCAGCACTTCCAGATAACCCTTTCGTAGCAGCCGCAAGCTTCTGTTCAAAAGCCGACGAAGATACACTATACGATGCAGTCTTAGACGGACCACAGGTGAGTAGACCATCCCATAAGGATTTACCAGTCCTCATGTGAGACGTGGTCGGCACTATTGGGCTACCAAGTAGTCGTTCCTTAGTGGCCGACAGTTCTTTTTCAAAAGACAACGGCGGTGTATTGCATGGCGGCTCTATAGGTGGATACAAAGCAAGCATTCTGCCCGAGTAAGAGTTGAAATCCCCAATGTGTGGATCAATCGGCACGGGTGAGCTGCTGAATAGTCGGTCCGTAGTGGTTGAGAGCTTTCGTCCCAGAAAGGGCGAGAATAGGTCGTTTGCAGCAGCCGTAGAGGTATTGGTTTTCCCCATGTAAGAGGTGCTCAATAAGGCTGAGTTGCCGAATAGGCTTTCTGCGATAGATCCAGGCTTCGGTCCGGAAAATGATGGGGCATCGGACACTGTAGGCTTGAACCCTGGGGTGGATGGCTTAGTAGCGAAAACGTTACTCCCTGAAGGCTTGAGATTGCCGATATGAGAACTGGTTGGTAGCGTTGAGCTGCCGAGCAGACTCCCTCTGAAAGCAGGCAAAGGCTTCTGTATAGAAGGTAGTGAGAAAGCATTAGAGCCAGTCGTTGTGGTCCTCGGAGCTGGCATAGGTGCTTTGGCAAAGAACAAGTCACTTGTTGAAGTCCCCGCATTTCCGCCTGCAACGTCGCGGGAGAGCCGAGGTCTGTGAACAGCTTTCCCGCGTTGGTCCAAGAGTACCGCGCAAACAAAGGCGAGTTGTCTGACTTGGTCGGTTTACATAAGAAGCTGAACGTAGATTGTGCATCAGAAGTCTCGCCACCCTTCGATGTAGTGGAATCTTTGTGACCATTTGAGCCGACGGTGTGGCCTGTTGCCAGGTCCGCCGCACGGAGCTCCTCAAAGGAGATGGGCATGTCCAGATAGAGCGACAAGGCCTGGAAAACGTCGTCTCCTATCCGAGTGCAAATCTTCTCACCATGTGGCTTTTGACGGTATAGTTGGACACCGACTCGCTTGTTGATGCTCTGGATTGAGTAGTCGATGGGCAAAAAAGGTGAGGGTGTAGTACCGGAAGCAGAAGATGAAGGTACGTTGTGAGTTGTGGAATCTCCGAAAAACCCTTTTGGGTTTGAAACGAAGACTCTTTCCGTAGAATGGTGTTCTCCGGTGGGCAGACCTCCAGACCCCAGCGCAGATGGCTCCTTCTCCTCCTCTTCTACATTCGCAATCCTCAGCACAAACACCACATTCTTGAATTTGAACGTGCCCATCTTCGTCATCATGTCGACTTCAGTTCCGGTCTGAGCGGAGACTAACCTCCCGCCACTCTTTTTCAAATAATGTTGATCATTCGCAATTGATGCGGGTGTAATGCGCGGACGTCATCAATGACGGAGTGCTCTGGCCCAAGTGCGCGTATATGCTTCTCAATTCCTGCAGCATCGAGAGGGAGCTGGTTAACCTTGTAGGAACATTTGACAGAAGCTTGAGAGGTGTCTTCAAAGACAGGGCGAAGAACCCATGCTTCGAGGTGAGTGGAACTGTCTGCAGATAACGGTGCAGACTCATCAGGCACAGCACAGCTAGTGTCAGCTAAGTTGGTTGGAAGATCGGCGTCCTCTATCTCGATCGTAGTTGAAGTGCCAGTTGTCGGCTGTGTTCCAGGTTGACCATTTTCAGTCGTCGCCGCTTGGTCGGATTGCGTGTCTTTCGCTAGAGCTGACTGTTCTGTAGATTCAGTAGTAGCCTCGCAGTCGGCGGGCGTATTCTCTTCGGATAAAGACTTTAATGACGATTGGTCGTTCTCATCGGAACTATCCTCCTCCTCCACTCCCCGTCCTTCTCCGTCATCCGTCCAAGCACCAACACCAGTACCATATGTTGAGGCGGAATTAATGGTTAGGCTGCCGTCATTCAAAGAATCAGCGTCAGCGCACTCTGCGCTGCCCGAGCCTCCCATTGCAATGCTCTGCTCTGTCAGCGCGCGTGATGCAGACGTTGAAATATGTCAATCAAGAGGCGGGTTTACGCGATGGATTGATTGAGATTGAGGAGCGTATCGCGGGTCAGTGCGAGTGTGTAGGCAGAGTACTTTTATGTAAGGTGCGGCTCGTGCGCTCGGGCCCGCCCGGGCGGGGCTTGCGCCTTGGCTGGTGAATGTCTTGCTGTGTCTGTGAAAGCCTCCAATACATCTCTAGAAAGTTCGGCAATAAAATTCAACACACTACCTTGATACGTTCGAGGTATACGCACCTGCAGGAATAGCCAGCAGTTTTGGCCTGGGATCGCTGGTTCGGTGGTACCTGTTGTTGTCGCTGTTGTTGCTGCTGCTTGTGATGGCGGACTCTGGTCGGTGGAAGGGGGATTGTATGGGGTTGCGTCCAGATCAACGTATTGCTGCCCTTGTTTGCTTGCGTCGAATTCCCTGATGCAGTCTGATAAGTTCGCGCCCTGGTAGCTGGATGCGTTGCTGTGCAGGATTCCAGGGCGTTCGCGTGGGTAAGCACGGCGATCCAGCAGGTGGCGGCTGACGTTTGACGTTCAAAAAGCACCTTGTTGTCGATTCCCGTGCGTGCCCTGGAAGCTTGGAAGGTTCTTGCGTACGGGTTGCTGCGAATAGATGAGACCACGTTGGCGCTAAGATTTTCCAAGGCGCCACGTGGGGCGCCTGGGCAAGGCTTGACGTTTCTTGGTATTGCTTAGATGTTTGAATGGCCCGTGACGGCGCCGCGCGTGTTTCCTACCCTCGATGAGTTGGCGGACGCAAAGGAAGACAGCGCCAAAGCCAAGAAGAAGTCAGCCGTCAAGCGCAGTGGAAAGTTTGCCGGCGAGTACATGGACAAGAGAGCTAGGGCAAGGTGGGCCGGGGAGAACCCCGATAGCAACATGGCCAATGCTATAGGTAAAGAGAAATCCTCCTCTCGATATGCCGACCCGAACCACTCTGATAGTAGTGGAGATCCCATTGCTTTGTTAACAGGAGGGTAAGTAGCGCCAGTGGGTTTGCTTTTCCTCAACACAGACTGACCACCGACAGATTTATCCAAGCAGGGCTTGGTTCGCGTGGTGGTCGCGGTGGTGGTCATTAATTTTCATGTAGCTACTTACCATAGAGTATTATCTATGAGTACCGCTCTAATTGAGAAAGATTGGGTCCAGAAATGTACGGGTCTCTTCACTTGAAGGTGAAGAGATCACTTAATTGCATGAGGAATCAATTAAACTCTTCAGGTTGCTGTTTGTGGCTTCTTGAATATGCACTCCTGACTGGTTCGATAAGCCTCTATCACATGTGACGGTATCTTAGTGTCCAAATTATTTCCAGGTTATGCGGGGGCTTTGTGGGCAGCATGTGAGGCGTTCCTGGGTGGTGCACGCTTACGTCATAGCGCTAGTATACATAGGGCCGCTCGGAGAAGCCGCCTGCATCAACCTTACATCCCACTTTATCAGGTTTGAGACTAGATTGCTCCTCAGCGATCGCTGCAGAGCAACATGCTCTTTCCCCAGATTTTCTCTCTTTCTGCAAATCCCTTGCAGTTTCGAACGACGACTGTCGGCCCGAAAGAAAACGGATCCAGACCTCAGTACTGATCTACAGCCTGCTCCACAGCGCTACCTTGACCCCATTTCCATGGCTAAGCGTTAACGCCACATTCTCGCAGAAATCACCCCCGCGGGCTTCGATCCGCGCGAAGCGCTGGACGAGGCGCACCACGACGTAGCTGACTTCAATCAGGGCACTCTGCTGGCCCAGGCACACGCGTGGACCGCCATTGAACGGCAGGTACGCCCACCCCGGCCGCAGAGGCTGCGCAGCATCAAGCCAGCATGACGGTCGAAAAGCGTCGGCATCGGCACCGTACATGTCGGGAAGCCGATGCATCGCCCACACCGAGTAGTGCACCGCGGTGCCCTTGGCGAAAAAGACGGGTGCGCAGCCGTCGGCACCACCTCCGCGCGGGATGGTGGTGTGGCGCGTAGCGAAGCGCATGTTGACGGGTACGGGAGGGTGGAGGCGTAGAGCTGGGGAAAGTCAAAAAGAACAGATTAGAAAAAGAGGCCCGGGATATTTGCTTAAAGAGGTGGTACCTTACTCTCGTCGATGATGCTTCGCAGAAGTTTCATGCCCTTCAGCGTGTCGTAGTCGGGCATGCGCCCCTCCAGCTGGTCCACCTCGGCCGTCAGCGCACCCCAGACGTCGGGATGCTGGGCCAGGAAGTAAAAGATGCTGCTCAGCAGGTCGGCCGTGGTATCCCGGGCGGCCAGGAGCACGTTCAGAAGCTCGTTGCGGAGCTGGGTCGGGTCGCGGCAGACCGATGACAGCTCCGAGAGCAGGTTGTACCGACGCGTCTTGACGCCGTCGGCGCTCGTCTTACCATCCTGCAGCATGTCGGCGATGTAGCTGTCTACGAAGGCGTGCACCGTATCGCAGGCTTTTTCGAAGCCCGCGTTCTTCTTCAAGCCGTCAACGAGCCCTACGAGCTTGCCCAGGCGCACTCGTTCGACCAGGCACGCTTCGGCGTGGTCCCAGGATTCTGAGAAATACGACATGGCCGGGTTGGTCTGGCAGTTGACGGAGCGGCCTAGGAGGAACTCGGTGGAATTGTCAATGGTGAAGTTACAGAACAACCGTTGTAGGTCAACAATCTCGCCTTCCTCGGGCAATTTCTCAATGAGGTGCACCACGTGTGTCTCGATGCATTCCAAGTCGGCTACTTGGGCTCTGATGAAGCTGGGCCGAATAAGTGCCTATTCCATTGTCAGCCACCTATCCTGACCCACAGGAACGTTAAATTCCCCGCCGAAACTTGCCCTGGAATGTTCCCAATGCGCGCCGTCGGTCGTAAAGATACCATAGCCAAGGAGACGACCCATGGCACGCACCCTTGTTCCAAGACTGAAGTCGTCAAATTTCAACGCCAAAATAGCCTTGACATTCTCAGGCTCACAAGTCATGATCAAGGGCTGCCCCATGAGCCGTAGCGTTAGAGTGTGCTGGTCCGTCGTCATGTAGCGTTGTGTTAGGGTCGTGAGTATTTTTCCCTCAAGAGCCTTCTGCTTGAAGGTCCGAAACTGATCGAGGCCTAGTACGGGGTCGATCTGTCCCCATTGTGCAGCAGCCTTGCATCCCGTCTGGCGTTTGAAAGCCTGTACTTTGATGATAGAGATGACCCATAGTCCAAGCCCATAAACGACGAAGAGCGCCAAAGCAATCACAGCGACGTGATCCAGATGCATCTTGTTCGATGTAGCAAAGTCGTTATCTAGCAAGGGAAGGGTTATGACGAGGTCAATTCAGAGGTTATCACCGTAGGTTTCATTCGCGTGGCTCTCGTCTTGACGACTAGTTACTTGACTGGCAGTGTGGTGTGAGACTTTGCAGGCGCCCGAAGAGGCAAACGGTCCATAACAGTTTGTTGGGGGTTTCTGTTTCGGGCCAGGCCCGTTACGAACTGCCAGGTATGTCAAGTTTTTGTCCTACCCGGCTGTCCATATCTAGTAATAGACCTTTATCTAACTAGCCGAGTTTGGTAATGGCTGTTGTGATTGCATTGGGCAGCCTAATCGATTTACTTAGTACTCTAGCTGACAGTGGGGCAGAAGGTTGGAGGAGAGTACCCTGTCTCGGCAGTCAATGCGCACCGTCACTCAATGCGCAACCCCAACATGACGCGCCCCAACTTTGACGCGCCCCAACTCCACCAATATGGACCCAATTAACGCCGCGATAGCAGCAATCGAAGCGCAAGAACCAGGAGAATTTTTATCATACAATAAAATCGCCAAATAATTTGGTGTTGTACGCTCTACGTGGACGCGCAGGCACCAACGCGTCACGCAGGCGCGTACTATCACTGATGGTACACGTCGTCTACTCCATCCACAACAAGAAAAGGGGCTTCTACAATATATCACCTACCTTACTGAGCGTGGCCTTCCTCCTACACGGCAGATGATACAAAATTTTGCTTCCTACATGGCAAAAAGAGACGTTAGCATGTCCTGGGTTGATCGCTTTGTTAGGCGCAACCCCGACTCCTTGATCTCACGATGGACGACTGGGCTTGACAGCAATCGCCACAAGGCTGATTCAGAGGCAAAATACAGGCTCTACTTTGAGCTTCTACACAAGAAAATTACAGAGTATAGTATAGAGCCTCAGCATACGTACAATATGGACGAGAAAGGCTTCCTCCTTGGTATCACTGGCCGCTCAAAAAGGATCTTCGATAGGCCTCTATATAAGAGTCGCCAAGTAAGGCAATCTATACAGGACGGCAGCCGTGAGTGGATCTCGCTCATCGCATGTATATGCGCCGACGGATCTACTGTTGATCCAGCGCTAATCTATCGATCTGACGCCGCGACTCTACAATCAAGCTGGGTTGAAGAAATCAACGTCAATTCTCACAGAGTCTTTATCACCTCATCAACCTCTAGATGGTCAAACAATGAGATAGGGCTTCAATGGCTTAAACAGGTGTTTGATCGCTGTACAAAGGAGAAGGCTCGACGGCAGTGGCGACTCCTAGTCCTTAATAGGCATGGATCTCACGTTACTATAGATTTTATCAACTACTGCGATCAGAATAAGATCCTCCTTGCGATATTTCCCCCTCATGCGACTTATACGCTGCAGCCTCTTAACGTCTGCGTATTTAAGTCTCTCTCAGCTGCCTACTCTGACGAGCTCTCCAGATACCTGTATAGGAGCCAAGGACTGTCAACAATCGCCAAAAGAGACTTCTTTACGCTATTCTGGAAGGCCTGGACGACGTCAGTTACGCCGCAGTTGATTACCAAAGCTTTTAAGTGTACAGGTATCTCGCCGCCAGATCCAACGCCTATCCTCAAAAGGTTTAACAAAGAGACTCTGCCAGAGCCAGAATCACCAGTGAGCTCTACCTCAGTACTTAGCGCGTCAGATTGGCGTAAAATAGAGCGACTGTTACGCTCCACTGTGAAGGATATCGCGACTGAGGAGTCGCGTAAGCTGAGCCAGACGATACACTCAATCTCTGTACAAAAGCAGCTCCTAGAGCATGAAAATAAGGGTCTCCGAGAAGCTCTTGCAAACCAGAAACGGCGTCAAACAAAAGGCAAGACTCTGCCCTTAGAGCAACCTAAGGAGTGGCATGGAGGAGCAGTTTTCTGGTCACCTGCCCGCGTACAGAGGGCGCGTAACTCGCTCAGCCAGCAGGAGGCTGAAAAACAACAGTTACAACTCCAAAAAGCTCAGCAGCAAGAGATCCATATAGCTAATAAACAGCTTAAAGCTCGTTTACAGCAGGAGAAGCGCGTTGAGCGGGCAGCAGCTAGAGATGCGCGCGCCAAGGAGAAAGCTGATCAAGCTGCTGAGCGACGCCTCCGTCAACAGGCTCGCAAGACTTAACAACAACTTCAAAAACGTCTCAAAATTGCCAAAAAGGGAAGTCAGAAAGCTTCAAAAGCTACTCATACAGTTACAAAGAGGAAGAAATCTACGCCAGCACCTGTACGCGTTGATGCGGCGGCATCTGCGCCATCAACGCCATCATCGCGCTGTGGCCGTATAATCAGAACACCAAGCAGATATCTATAATCTGACTAGCTAGCAATCATCTATAGCTCTATGAGAAGCCAACTCTAGAAAATCTCGCGATAAAAGCTTTTGTGTAGAGCTCTATAGCCTCATATTGCTGGCTGAGCGATTACGTTGGGGTTGCGCATTGAGTGACGGTGCGCATTGACTGCCGAGACAGGGTACTCATTGGGTCGCTAAGGCCTCCAAATGCGGTTACGACAACCATTCTGTGCAAGAATTTACGGTATGCATGACCGGTACCACGTCGACGGTAGGAGCACTATTGGGCAAAGTCAGGAAAACATCGTGGTGCTCATAGATCTAACTGAATGGTGAGAGAAACAACGCACTAACCTCACATGTCAGAGACATCCCGATTCCCCCAACTCGCCCTAGCAGAAATATCAGCTACGAGGACATCCGAATTCAGTTAAATTGTGAGTCAAGTGGTTGAAGTGGGCAAGCAAGCCGACAACCAGAGGGTAATTCTGACGGGGCGGGAGGGGGCAATAGGCAATTCTTCGAGGCCATCCTCGAGCAGAATGCTCATATCCGACCCCATCGTTGCGTTCCCGAATATCGGTTTTCCATCCACGTCTGTGGCATCGATATCTTCACGATGAATTTTGTTGCCAGGATAGAATGGTCTGTGTTTGTTTGCAACAAGAGCATGTAATGCTGCTGGCTGGCAAACTAATTGTACAGTCGCCCTCCCGGCCCCGGTACATAGCTTCGTGCAGGCAGGACTTTCTCTCATACAAATTTTGATTATGCGCACGAAAGCAATGATATTACGCTACGCACCCGAGCTGGGAGGTTGACCGTAGTTGTGGCTGAGTGTTTCGACGAAAAGGGATCAGATCTTGTCATTTCCATGTCCTAATTCGCACAAGGTTGCGAACCAATAAGAAATCCGCCAGGCTACCGTGCGCTTCGGGATCGCCTTCGATTTTTGCCTTTATATGTGTTTCCACGTATCGCACAGTAGGCTACTCTAGGCTACTCCCAGCATTAGACGCAGCGCGGCGGTGCAGTTGCAAGCACTAGAAGTATGGATGTGTAATTTGATCAGCGGTATCCCGGTCATTGTCATTCATATCAGCGGCTGTGCATGTAAAAGCTTGTTGCCGGCCCTAGAAAACACACGGTTCAAACTTACTTATTCTTCCTTGGCCGAACCTGTCTTGGGTCTCACTCAACATTGACCGTTCTCGCCAGACGTAGAAGGCATCAGTATTGGACTGGCTCTAGAAGAAGTCATCAGTGGGGTTGGGGCCGAGGAGAGGAGAAGGAAAACCCACAAGCTGGCTAAGATTGTCGGCGGAGTGGACGCAGGGAGGAAGTTTGCTGCGAATGGAGTTTTAGACACTGCGGCTGTGGCATAGAGTTGCTGAGCGCCTGGGAGGGTTGGCTTTTTGTATCGACATGATTTCTTTCATTGTAGACTCTATCCTATGCAATCGAAATGGCATCGAGTCTTGACCTGATTATACCAGCAGCGTTCCATGATATAACCCCATCAAAGACCATCTTCAAAAGTACGTGTCCTGCCGCCTACTCCTCGACCCGTGTCCCCTGTTGCAACTCGCAAGACCGCACGACGTCCACGATACCGCATGCCCGTCGAGGCCCCCAATCCCCCACTCCGCGCAGGCAGCAGCTCCATCTCCATCTCCACCCCTTAGCTCCGCATCCCACCGCTCCTCCTCGCACAAGCTGTGAAGCAATCTTATCGCCCGCCACGAACCAAGCCCAGGACCTGACCCGACCCAACCTAACAACCAAATCCAACATAAAACATGCCCATCTACCTACCTACCTCGTCCCCACCCCAGCGTCCGTCCGCTGTCAATCCTCCACTCCCCACTCCACTCCGCCCCGTTTCATTCATTCATTCATATCAGTTTATAGTCGACCTAACCTTTTACAGATTATAAGACTTAATAGCAAGTACAACTAAGGTTTAATAGCTAAAGTATATAAAAAAAAGGCGCGATTAGGATTAGCTATAGTAGGGAGCTAAAGAATAACGCAATAATTATAAGGGCGGATTATATAATAGCGAACTATAGGATAGTGACCTTAGAGTTACTATTTAACTATAGAGCTCTAAAGGGCGGCAAGATAGCCTATTAAAGGGCAGTAATAAGAGAAGTAGAATAAAAGCTAGTGCCTCTACCTATTTTTATTATAACCTACTATAAAGGCGATCTGCAACTAATATAGTAACCTTAATCCCTTTTATTAATAAAACTATTATAGCTCTATTAATATACTATAGTAGTATAAGTAACTTTTAAACCTACTTCTCTTAACTCCTTACTTTAATAACTACTATACTAAGAGAAGTTAGATTATAAGTAAAAGAATAAAGGTATATAGTATTACTAGTACCTAGGCCTTTTAGCTACTAGAGCTATACCTTAAGATCTTAGTAGAGCAAACCTATAAATTTAACTCCCCTTACTTAAAGCGTCTCTTATAAGGATAGTAGGTAATTAATACTAAGGCATTAATTGCGCGTATATCTAGAGGCAAAAGGCCGCTCTTACTACTATTATTAAGAAGGATAAGGACTACAAGCTTAATAATAAGGAGAGAGGTGTTAAGGCAAAGATCTATACGTAGAATAAAAGGTAGATCTTAAATATACTAGACTAGTAGTAGAAGGAGCAACCCTAAATAATTAATATAATTGTTAACTTTAAACTGTGCACTGCGTAAAACTTAACAAAGTACTCAACGGGTCTGCATCGAAGACTCTGCCCCGTCGTACCCTCCTGCGTCAACAACATCCTGCAAGTGCGCGACACCCAGATCAATATGCGAGCGCACGAGCGCGAGCCAGCCTTAGAACCAGATTGATTGAGTCACACCGTAGACTGTCATGCGTGTCATCCCGTGGATCTTCTAAGGTGGTGAGGAAGCGTCTGCTTGCTTGTTTGTTTGTCTGTTTGCTTACTTACTTGCTTGCCTGCTGCCTTGAAGTGCCGTGGTGGTGCCGTCCCATCCCAAAACGGCGTCTGACAGGTCGATTACCTATCTAGGTAAGGTAGCAGTAGGTCACCTCACAGCCCTGGAGGTCCAGGGCTCAAGCAAGTGCTGTCAGCACATCCAACTCTCCCCCTTTCCCAAAGACCGCTCACTACTAACCCTTATCATATACACAGCCTCCTCCTCAATGTTTAAATGTTGAAGAATCCTACTCAAGCGCCCAGGTACCTAGGTAGTCCGGGAGTCACATGGATTTGCCACCTATCGCTGATTTGTCTAATCTATTCTCTACTAATATCTACACTCTCTAATTAGACATACAAGGCTAGACTTAGCACGTGATACCTGGACCAGGCGTTTGCGCTACGCTCCGCGAGTACATGTAGCGCGTGAGATATCACGTGTGAGGACCAAGACTTCAAGCTAAAAATGGCAACTCGTGTCAGCAACAGAGCCGCCGAGCTGATAAGCAAAACGTAAAGTCGACCTCACTTGTTCGACTTCGCCATCAGCACACCACTTCATCACAATAGTCGCATCGCGAACTGTGTCCGGTAGCATGCTTTGACTCTCGGTACAAGCTGACAGTGACTGTCGTGCCACCCGGTTGCTCGACGATACGATAGGGTCACCACATTTTGCTGCGAAACCCACAGGCTACCACGCGGATGGCAATCTTTCAAGTCCAGAGTCACGACGCCTGGGCCTGTTAGCCATGACCAGGAACAACGACGCGGATCGCGAAGATGAGTGAACATCACAACACAGCTCTCAACACAGCAGTTGTAATTAAGGATATTAGTATATTGTGTACTACCTACGCACCCCAAGGGCAATCTCATATTCCCGCGGATAGGGGGTATCAAAGCGCCGCAACCATGCGCATTCAAAAAGTCACACCATGCCAAACGGTGCCGTACATGGCTTTACGGGTCGTGACTGTCGTGCCGCCGTAAGCGTCAATTGTAAACAGAGAAGAGAAAATTGTCGGGGGCCTGAAACGGGTACACGAAGAGTGTAGACGATCCAATGCCAACCCAGCCATTGCTAACAAGCCAAAGCCCACCTCTGCCGCCCTCATCGACCAAACATTATTCATTAGACCGCCGAATAAGGGCTTCGGTTTGTCAGGTAGATGGCGTTTATAGCAACAACCAGGCGGCGAGACCGACGGCACCGGCGACGGGTAGGCCAGTCATGCGGGGAGCAGCACCGTCAGTGTCAGTGGCGTCCGTATTAGCGGAGCCGGCTGTTTCGGTAGCAGAAGAGATAGCAGAACCGGCGGAGTCGGTCGCACTTGAGATGGTGTTGCCAGCAGAGTCGGTAGCCTCTGAGACGCTTGAAGCGAAGGAAGAGCTATGGCATTCATTAACAATAAGTCCAAGATGTGGCACGGGCACATGGTACTTACAGAGCGGACGAGACGGCAGATTCAACGGAAGAGACGAGAGACTCTGTCAGCTCGCTGGCCTCAGACTCAATCGAAGAAACGACGCTGGACGCAGCAGAAGAAGCAGCGCTCGTGATGGTGGCGAAAGTGCTCTCGGCGCCTGAAGCAGTAGGCCCTGCGATGATGCTACCCTCGGAGTTGGTCAAGGTCGCGGCAGCGGACGACAAGACACTGCCAGCGCCCGTAGCGATGGCAGAAGCTGACGAACCACTTGCTGACTCCTGGATAGCTGGAAGACAATCAGAAAATGCTACCATGATGCAGATGTGGAAAGCTTACATGAACAGTAGTTGTCTCCATACACAATGACCTGGGCGGCATCCTGGGCGTTGCCGCACGCCTCTCGGGCGCAGTCGCGAACTCCATAGCCGAAGTCCTGGTTTGTGCAGTAGCAAACAGTGTCACCCTCGGAGCAGCCGAAGTCATTTTGGGCAATGTCGATCATGTTTTTGATGCAGGTTTGCTATGCACAGTCAGCATCGAGATGGCTAATGGAGCAAGGAGGAAGACGTACACCGCAGGTGGGCAGGCTGTCCATGTCCTGGGCGAAGGCAGCGCCGGCGGCAACGAGGAGGAGGAGTAGTTTCATCATCTTGTCGAAGGGTAGGTAGATAGTGAACTAGTAGCAGATAGGATACCAGGTAGAGGAGCGAGGGTAAGCTGGGAGCGAGGAGCTGCTAGCGTGGAGGTGCTGAAGGCTAATGAGGATGATGGGCGAGGGAGAGCAGTCGGACGAGGAGCAGGAGATATTTATGGGGTGCGTGGTGGTAGCGGCCAAAACAGGCAATTTGGACGTGGCTGGTGCCTTGGAAGCGGCGATGGCAAAGCGGAAGGCTCAAGTGGCTGTGGCCCGTGCTGAGTGGAGCACACTGCAACGGGTGCGGCACGGAACAAGCTTTGGCGCGATTCTCCACGCCGTGACCTCGGGATGATGCAGGTGGCGGACGGCAGCATGGCCTCAACGTGACGCTGCCGCAAACACAAGGCCGCCATCGCCCAGCCCCGAGCACTGCAACTTCACGTCTCTCGTGGAGCCTCTCGGCCTGGCGGCACACGACTGCAGAATGCCAGTCTGCTCACTGGCGTGGGGAGATTGCAACCAAGCCTTGTGCTTGCTATGTGACGTCTAGCTTATGTCGAACCGCTCGCCCAGCTCCAAGCCTTCGCGTGCAGCTTTCCCCCAGCCTGCCATTCACAGAGGCCAGCCTCGAAACTAAGGCTCTGGGCGCCAACGACTGTGTATCGTGCCTATCTCGATGACCGCTTCCATGCCAACCACCTGTCCCGCCTACCCGTGGCCCCAGACAACGCGTTGCCCATGGCACCGCTACGCCGCAAGGGAAATGTGCGTCTCCCGAGTGGCTGCACTCGACGCCGCTGCCGCTTCCTCGTTGGCCTCGGTCTGCTCGTCTAGATGCTTTTGTTCAGCTGTGGTAATGCATTGCATGTTTGCACCTGGCATGGCTCGTCAGTATCATACAGGGCACAACCCGTACACAAACCGGCTCGGGCCTGAGGGCGCACCTAATTTGTTTAGCGTCTCTATCCACTCGTCGTACGGGTCTGAGTCGAAGACGATCCCGCCCTGGTGTGGCGGGTTAGCGAATCCCCCAAAAGCAAGATTTCCACGCTTCCAGGAACATACCCCGGCCTGCAGATAGGCGATGCCCTCCTTGACGACCATCGTCCGCAGCGCAATGCACGTCTGCGCAGATCCGTCAGCACTCAATCGCCTAGACGCGTGCAGTGAAGGGCACTCACGTCCATGGCACCCTCCATTTCTTTGTCGCCGTCGACGCTGCCGTAGCCAAAGTATCCGACCGCGCCTGCATACACGCCGCGCTTTTCTTTCTCGAGCTCGGCTATCAACTCCATAGCGCGAACTTTTGGCGCCCCGCTCACCGTACCTAGTGTTCACGCTTAGGCCAGCCTTCCATGCCATGCAAATGACGTACCTGCAGGGAATATGGAGCGGAACGCGTCGAAACGCGACTTGCCCGGCCGCAACACCCCGGAGACCTCAGAGACCAGGTGCTGCACATGGGAGAACTACTGCAATCAGGACCTTGGCCACGCGCCGATTCATCGATATCGATGTCCATGTTCCGTCAAACACGTACCTTCTGCACCACCATCAATTTGTCGACACGTGTGGTGAGCGGGTCGCACACGCGATTTACGTCATTCCGCGCGAGATCAACCAACATGACCTGCCATGGCAAAGTTAGCACCAGCTCCGCCAATGTTCTTCCTGCAGTGTGAGCGGGAAACGTACGTGCTCGGCCCGGTCCTTGATTGAGTTGGAAAGCTCCTCTGCTAGAGCCGCATCTTGCTGCATCGTCTTGCCGCGCTTGACTGTGCCTGCAATGGGGTGCGTTATGATCCTGCCAAGTTCTTCCTTGACTAACAGCTCTGGACTTGCGCCCACGATCTGGAACTCTTCGCAGTCGACGTAGAAGAGATATGGTGACGGGTTCACGTTTCGCAGGTGTCGGTAGATGTTGAAGGGATGCAGACTGGTCGGTCGGGCAAAACGCTGTGACGGGACAGCCTGGATAATGTCGCCCACGCTGATGTGCTCCTTCAATCGCTTCACATGGCCTTCGTATCCGTCCTGCCCAATGTTTGACGTGTACTGCTGGCCCTGCTTGATCGGTTGCTGCTCGGGCTCGGGAATACCGTGCTTCTTCAGGATTGCCGTGTATCTTCTCAGCGTCTCCTTTGCCTCGTCGTATGCCTCGTCGAGATGCTCAAGGCTGTCAGGCACCTTGACGTAGGTGATGACTTTGACAACCTGGGCAAAGTGGTCCAGCGCGACTATAGTGTCGAACAGCATGAACAAACTCTCCGGCACACCCAGAACATCCTTCATGTCGTCTCGCTTCGTCTTGGGCTCAAAGTATCGTACGCAGTCGTAGCCAACATAGCCAACTGCTCCTCCTGTCATCGGAGGTAGCTGTATCGAAGGGACAGTGGCCACTCTGCTCTTCGCGAGCTCCTTCTCGAGGATAGGGAGCGGGTCGGCCTCTTCGCCATGGCCGCGGCCTGTTTTGAGGACTTTGCGCGGGTCTGTGAGCCTGTTAACCGCAGCCGTCCCGCCGCTCATGGGTCATGCACCCACCTGCACCGACAAAGCTATATCGCCCAATTGTCTCTGTAGTGGCCGCGCTTTCAAAGAGGAACGATAGCTTTGACTTTGCCCTGGGCCGTATCAACGCCGTCCTCTTCTGTGCGTCTCTGGCATGTGTGCGCGGGGTGAGTCACGACTCACTGTTCAGCGATTTTCAGATAGACCAGGCCCGGGGTGAGGAACTCGGCGGATATCGAGGAGAAGACGGGGACGAGGTTCGGCGGGTTGGGCGACTTGGTGGCAGCAGCGAGGATCTCGCGCACCGTGTCGAGCGACGGCTGCACGGCGAACTAGCAGGTCATGCGGTCAGTCTGGTGGCCTCGCATCGTCCACGGCTGCGGGGGATGGCGCACCTGCGGCATGGCTCTTCCGACAGGCGAGTGGATGCAAGCGAGTCGTATCTGCTAGACTTGTCGAAGGGGAGGCACGGTGGGAATATTGAAGCTGAAGCCAGAACTTCAGCAAGCAGTACGACGCCGAGGCCAATCGGAGCGCGCTGGTGTTTCGGCCTCAGGCGGGGCGGTTTCTAAGCTCCCAGCGGCCAGCCCCGCGATGTTCAGTCCTCCTCACCACTCTTGCTGGCTCTCGCTTCACGCCGCCACACTGGATACATACTGGCGTGTGCGCTAGACACGCACTGCGCATATCGCGCCCGTCCCGCCCTTGCACGACTCCAACCTCTGCCTTTGGTCAGACTGGTCCTCCTCGAGTCTGCGTCGGGCGATGCCGCTGTAGGACCGTGCAGCGTCAGGTTTTGTAGCGCCAGCCGCACCGCATCGCGACGGCCATGTCGACCTCGACCAAGCTCACCGGCGCCATGCGCTCCGCCTCCCTCCCCGTTTCCGGCGGCCGCCCGTGGACACCGCCTGAGATGGACTCGGACTGCTTCCCGGACGCCTTTGCACGCAGCTCGACACCGCCGCCCGGCGTCGAGGAGCGTGCCATTCCGTCGCCACGTCTCCCTTCCGAGTCCACCGAACCGACATCCCGACCCCAACCCGTCTCAAGGGCCACAGGACCCATTCACCGCGAGAACACGCTTGAGGGTTCCGATGACGAAAGCACGCCTGGATATTTCCGCCGGCTGGATTCGTATCCCTCGCCGAGTCTATCGGGCCTGACAGATGCGCCCGCACTGGACACCCGTCCATATGCCATGGATCCCTATACGCCCGTCAAGACTCCTTGGGCTTCTCAGATACTGCAAGACAATGGCCTGCCCCAATACCCATACACCCCCGAGTCGGTGCGCACCACAAAGTCACACGTCTTCCGACCACTGTCGCCTCCTCCCTCCATGCCATGGGATTCGGACTCAGACGCGCGCTCGTCGCCTATGCAGCACGCGCTGTCTGCTTGCGTGTCGCAACTAGAGAACTTGATCCAGACGCGCGAGCCCACCGATGAGCAGATGGAGTACCTCGTGTCCAGGTTTGAGGAGATGGCCCAGTTTCTCTCTGCGCCCGAAGCGCAGTCCAAGCAAACTGATGACCATCTATTTTCCGAGCTGGAGCAGCCTTCAGATGCGACTGGATTAGGAATCGTAAATGACAAGGTTGCGAACCACCCTCACCAGGATGCAGAAGATCTGGCTATGAGCCAAGGGTACATTTTGGGGGTCGAAAGATTCATTGAAGGCGTAAAGACGTACATGCAAGATATGGCAATGCGTATGGAAGAAGTGAAGCAGCTGAATTCTATTCAGCTCGAAATTATTGACGATCTGCGACGCGAGCTGAAGCTCAAAACAGCTCAGCTGAAGCAAGAAGAGGAAGAGCACGTCCAGAAACCGAGCAATATCAAGACCATAGTACCGCCTAGGAACGGATTTTGGTTTGCAGTCGCTGAGGCCTTGGATAGGGTGGGTGAGATCTTACACGAGTGGTGACAGATGTTCGACTTTGTCGGAAGACATTTTGCATACACGGCGTTCAAGTTGCTATATGCAGATCGGTTGGATAGCGATTGCAGAGGCTTTGGCCTTGTTAGTTGGATCCGCATAAGCACACGACGACACGACTCACGACTTGCATTGGAGGTTACAGATACCCATGGAACTTTGCATAGCATCCGGCGCTTGATTAAGTAATCGATTATCTCATGTTTGAATAACTGAATGGAACATAGCATCACTGCCCATAGCACAGAGAATTCTTCGGTGTTAGTAGGTCTCGCTTCTCCGTGGCAACCGCGGTTCTGCTTGTTTCGTGCCATGTCTTGAGAACCAACCCTCTCGGTATGATGCATACATTTACTATTGCCGCCATTGGGCTCACCAGAGCCGCATTTGTCCACCATCATTCTGAATGGAGAGGTGACTGGCACATAGCATGCTCGCATACAAACCAGCACCTACGTCGATGCCGGTTCACTGCATGAGCGATACACTGATCTACGCAGCTTCTGAGTACCATCTATGAACAGTTGAGTGGTCTTCGGCGGGTTCTATCCCATCTTTCCATAACCATGGTAAGCCTATCCTCTCCCAACATATGAAATCTGGTCGGCAAGGCCCCGCCCCCCGTTCCTCGTCCAGTCATCTGTTACCGAAGAACCGGACTTTTGTTGTGGCACATAGAAGTGCTGGCGCACTGGCCCTCGCCCTAGACCACTAATGCAACAAAGTTGTAAGCCCTTAGCGAAATAGTTAATTAAATACTATTTATTTATAATAGCGTTCTAATAAGTTATAGTAGGTATAGCTAATACTATTTATAATACTAGGTATAGAAATTCTTTTAATATATATTTATATAGTATTATTATTACTAAAAAGGTTTTTAAATTATTTAGTAATTACTACTAGTAGCTTTAGCTAAGTAAATTTAATTTAAATATAGAAAAAGAGTTATGTATAGTAGTATTAGTATTTATAATTTAATTTTAAAAATAAAGTAGTAAGCGCTTATATATTAATATAAATATTATTTTCTATTATATATATTAGATAAATAGTTTACTATAGTTTAATTTAAGTAAAAGGCTCTACCTTTTTTATTATATTATTTAGGATAAAATATTAGGAAAAATTTTAAGCGCGCGTGCGCATTTATAGCACCTAGGTAGCTTTGCGTATACCTACGCACTAAAAGCGCTCTAAGCGCACCTATAATACTACTTTTTTTTTAGTGTACGTATACGTAAGGTTGCGTAAGAATACGCACCTATTCTACTAGTATACCTAGGGCACCTAGAGCATCTATAGCACTTATACTATTAAAATAATGCTAATTAATTAGCAAATAAAGCTCTTTAATTAGCTAGAATTTAAAAAAGCTTAGTAAGCTGCTTAGTAAGCTTTTTAAAAAAGATTTCTTAAAGTATAAAGTTAAAGTCTCTTACTAGATAGTAATTACTAGTTAATATAATAGTACTAATTACTAGTGTATTATATAGAACTTCAACGTAATTCTAAATTCTAGGTTTTATAGGCTTAAAAATAAAAAATATATAGTTTTTTAATTATTTAAAAGAGTTAGAGTAGGCGAAAATTAGTGGCTTAGTAAAGAATACTATTTTAAAAAGTATAAACTTTAATAACTTTTTAACTACTTTATTTTTATTAAAACTTTTTTAAAATTTTATATACTATATTATTAGTACTATATATTTATATAATAATATTACGTAATATATATAATAACTAGTAAAATAAAGGGTTTTTTATTAATTACTAACTAATTACGTAATAAAAATAGTATTTTTAAATTAAATAATTAAAGACTAGTATTTCTCTATAAATCTATTAAAAATTAAAATTATAGCTACACTAGTAAACAATTTATAAAGCTTTAAAAAATTACTTAGTTAGACTATTTATGCATATTTGCGCAAGTCTGCGTATATATACGCATCTCTAAGCATTTTTGTGCTAGCAAATTGCCTATGTAAAAATGCACACAGATGCGCACATTTGTGTATAGTTAAGTAGTCTCTCTAGAAAAACCTTTTCTAATAAAGCCTTTGTTATTCTACCCCTAGGTAGATAATTTAATAATATTAGAAAAGTTTTTCTGCTTAACTATACAAATTGTGCGCAGATGTACACAGACTTATATATTTGTGCGTATTTTTACATAAGCATTTTACTAGTAAAAAAATACTTAGAGATATATAGATATGCGCAGACTTATATAGATATACACAAATAGTCTAAATAAGTCATTTTTAAAGCTTTATAACTTTTTTACTAGTAAAGCTATAATTTTAATTTTTTAATAGATTTATAGAAGAAATACTAGTCTTTAATTATTTAATTTAAAAATACTATCTTTATTTTATAATTAGTTGGTAAATAATAATAAAATCTTTATTTTACTAGTTATTATATATAGTACTAATAAATTATTATATAAATTTCTAAAAAGTTATTAAAGTTTAAACTTTTTAAAATAGTGTTCTTTACTAAGCCACTAATTTTCGCCTAATCTATTTCTTTTAAATAATTATATAACTATATATTTTTTATTTTTAAACCTATAAAATCTAGAATTTAGGGTTAGGTAGAAGTTCTATATAATACGCTAGTAATTAGTACTATTATATTAACTAGTAATTGCTATCTAGTAAGAGACTTTAACTTTATACTTAAAACTAGTCGGCTTACTAAACGCCTTTTTAACTTTTTTTTAGTTTAAGGTTAAATTAGATTAAGATAGAAGGTTATTATATACTACTATATATAGCACTTAATTCTAATTAAAAACTAATCTTAAACACTACCTAATAATATAATAATAGTTTAAACTTACTTATACTCTATTTACACCTTATAAGCTTCTAATATATATAAGATTTACTTATGCTATATATAGCCTACTTAGATTGTTACTATTACTATTATTAACTATCTACTTACTTAGATAAGCTAATCTAATAGTAGTAACTATAGCTAGAAAAATCTCGCAAATTTATATAATACTCTTATTACACTAAAAATTATTAATAAATACTTTATTCTCTATATTTTTCGTTTTCTACTAAATTCTATTACTTACTAAAAATAATTGCTACTAAAACTAAAAATAAATCTAGTAGTTCTTTATAAACTAGATTAGTTATTAAACTAGTAGTTCTTTATAAACTAGATTAGTTATTAAACTAGTAGGTATATAAGAATCGCCTTGCAAATAGTTAAGTATACTAGACTTTTATAGATAATCTTATAGATAGAATAGAACTTTCGTATTGTTATCTTAGTAGTAGTAGCGCGAAACTTTAGCATATACTCTTAGGCGGCGGCAAGTACCTTAGCTTTAGGAATAATATTAATACCTAGATAGATAGTAGAGCGTAAAGGTATATATAACGAGATAGTAAGAAATTTATTAAGAATAACCTTAATATAGTAATAAAGTAATAAATATATATTTAGTATATATTACTTTTATTTTACTTATAAGCAAAGTAGTACGTACCTATTAATATAGTAAATACTAAATATTAACTTATATTTACAATAATCTAGATAGCGATTTATAACTTAGAATAGTAAAGAAAGAATAGATAACTATAGCGTAGCTACGCTAAAGTTTTATCTCTTTTCTAAAGTTCTAAGTAGCCTCTTTATAAAAGCTTTGTATATATATACAAGCTGTATACTAAAACTACTAAGCTTACTTAGTAGTTTAAATATACTTTTTTATAATTATTTATTTTACACTCTTTTTTAATTACTAAGTAGGAGGCTTTGCTTTTTTTATTATATTATTTAAGATAAAAGCCTTTATTATTCTATCTCTAGATAGTTAATTTAATAATATATACTTAAAAATATTTTTAAAAAAAGCTTACTAAGTAGCTTACCAAGCTTTTTTAAATTCTAGCTAATTAAAAAGCTTTATTTACTAATTAATTAGTATTATTTTAATAGTATAGGTGCCCTATATATCCTAGGTGTATTAGTAGTATAGGTGCGTATCTTTGCGCAATCTTATATATACGTATACTAAGAAAAAAGTAGTATTGCTAGTGCGCTCTAAGTGCATGTAGTGCGTAGGCGTGCACAGACGTGCTTAGAGCCGCTTAGGTGCCCTAGGTGCTTATACTCGCTTAAAACTTTTCCTAATAAACACATAGTTTAATTAAAATAAAAACGTAAAGTTATATAAAAAATACTGCTAAATAGTTCTTTTATTTTTTTTATAAACTAAGTACTTATACTTATATTTTTTAGTAATATATAAAATAAAAAAGTAACGTACTTTGCACTCGAGTCGATCATTCCATCGAGTCGATCACTTTGCCAAGACCCCACCAAAACGTACTATCAGCAATAGTACAACGCGATGCCTTAACCACACAACAAACTACTGGCGTTAAAAGAAGCGCGTATACAGCTTGCGATCTAGGCTATTAAATAAGACGCGACACTCTCTTAGCGACGCGCTGCAGCCCTCTATAACGTCTCTTAAAGTACACTTAGCAACTAAGCCAAGGGTCCTAGTTTCCGACAGCCCCGTGTTTCCGACACCCTGCAAAGCCCCGCCGCCGTCACCACCCTGGTTACGAATGTGTTGGTCGTTGATCCCGTGCCGAACGTCGAACCAATGCCTGCTCCGCTTCCTCCTTAGAGCAACTCTCCTCTACCTCCTGCGTTGGGCTTCTCGCCTTGCGAACACGTTGGGAGGGCTCCTAATTAGTCTAAGAGAGAACCTCTGCAAGACTCGCGAAGCGATTGTTTGGATTAATTGCGACTTTGCGGCGTTTTGGCGGATTTGCTTGCTTAACATGCTCGCGCAAGGAAGCAATCTTATAATCCTTTATAGAGACCTCTATTGCGATACGGTCTAGCGCTGTGGCAGCAAGCCGAATATATCGTCGTGTAGCTAGAGAGCTATTCTTCCTAGAAAATAGCTTCACAATGTCGCCACCGCGTTTTGGCGTCCTAATATCTATAGTAGAAGAGGGGGGTGTTAACGGCCGTTGGCGCACTACGACCCACCGAGAACCCAAGGGCTTATCCACGCTCTTAGGATACAGCCCTATTGCCTTCCACCCAGCTCGTACGCACTGCTCTCGAAGACCAATTTTACGCGCTTCTGCATAAAATTTAAGAAATCTAGCCTTCCTAACCTTTGTTGCATCTGTCAGAGCTGTATGCTTGCTAAGGAACTGCCGATACGCTGCCTTTAGACTTAAGAAACAACTAAGATCTAAAGGCTAGAGTATATGTGAAGTATAGGTAGGCAAAAAGAGCAAGTAAATATTATTTAGGTAATATGTAGTTATAAATTCGTCTGAGGTATGACTGCTATGACTGTCGACAATAAGCAACCGTGCCTTGGATGGATTGTTAGGCTTAGTCTGGGGCAAGAACACCTTCTCTAGCCACTTAATAGCAATTTTGTTGCTTGTCTATCTATTTTGCAAGAAGGTAACATGCTAGCTAGGATGTTGAGCTAAAAACTCCCGCTTAAACCACTGCTCCTGGATGCTTTTGGCCTTAAAGATAACAAGGGGGTCTAGAGCGACACCAAGCGCAGAGATACACTCTATTACAGAGGTCCAAGTATAGGCATTTACTGTCTTAACTAGTACAGAGTTTGGATTTTCCTGCGAGGAGCTAATAACAAGCCTATTAATACCCTGGCCTTCTATAATGCCGCCCTTGTCGGCATTGTACCTCCGTTGGGGGGGAATCCAGCTCACGGTCCCGTACAGGTTGAACAAGTGCCTAATATTATCTGGAGTAGCTGCATTTATGCGTTCCTAGTTAGTCTGGCGGCCTAACTTTGTCTTAATGGCTGGGTGGCGCCGCAAAAAGTGATTAGACCACTTCCTCCCTAGGTTCCTGTGGTCACCCTCTTGCTTGAGCACGCCAGTTGCGATGGCTTGCACTTGCGCATGCGTTGGCGCGTAACTGAGGGCCTCCTGCTAGAGAATCTAGTGCTCTAGATGCTCTTCTTGAACAGTTGTAAGCCGCTGTTCACCGTCGTAAGCGTGTTGGTGAGGTTAGGCACTATTAAAGCGGCCGCGAAGAGTGTTCTGTGGTATCCTATGCCGAGCAGCAGCAGTGGCCAAAGCGACCCCAGATTTGAGGTCTGCGAGTGCATTTTGGACGTCGCCCTCTGTATATCTAGCTATTGGAAGACAGAAAAAATGATGCAAAAAGATGAATTGAAATTAATGAAGAATTGAATTTTTAAGAACTTATATTCGGTTGTAGTGCATGATGAGGAGGCGCGGTTGTGGGGCTGTCCGAAACACGGGGGTGTCGGAAACTAGGACCCCTGGCTTAACGCGCTGGAAAGACGTTTAGACGCGACTGCGCACCCAACAAAATAAGACTTACTATAAGAGAGGAGCAGGTGATTGTGCAGTATATACTCGACCTAAACACGCGAGGATTTCCGCCCCAGCTTAATGCTATAAAAGATATGGCCAATTCTTTACTGGCTGCACGCCACTACAAGCCAGTTGGCTAGAGGTGGCCTTATAACTTTGTTAAGCGCCAGCTAAAGCTTTAAGTTAAGTTTAATCAAAAGTACGACTATAAGAGAGCCCTCTAGGAGGATCCTAAAGTAATACAAGGCTAGTTCTGGCTTGTGGAGAACATAAAGGCCAAGTATAGTATCCTAGATAAGGACACCTATAATTTCGACGAGTCTGGCTTTATAATAGGCATAATATCGACTGGAGCGGTAGTCACAGACTCTGAGCGTTGAGGACGGCCAAAGCAGGTGCAGCAGGGCAATAGGGAGTGGACAACAGTCATCTAAGGCATTAACGCAATAGGGTGGTGGATCCCACCCTTTATTATCTTTGGGGGCAAGCACCACCTCTCCGCCTAGTATAAGTAGAAGGATCTACCTCATAATTAGGTTATTGCAGTCTCTAAGAACGGCTAGACAACAAATAAGCTTAGTCTGCAATAGCTAAAGCACTTTAATAAGCATACAAAGAGGCGTACTACTAGTGGAGCACGTTTGCTCATTATTGATGGCCACAAAAGTCACAACTCGCTCGAATTCCAGGATTACTGCAAAAAGAGTAATATTATTACTCTCTATATGCCTCCATATTTGTTGCACCTCTTGCAGCCACTTAATATAGGTTGTTTTGCGCCGTTAAAGAAGGCGTATGGGCGCCAAGCCAAGAATCTGATGCGCAACCACATCACGCACATCACTAAAATCGAGTTCCTACCTTGCTTTATTACTGCTTTTAAGGCTTTAATTACTAAAAGTAATATCAAAGGAGGCTTTCGAGGTGCTGGCCTAGTGCCCCACGACCCAGAAGTTGTGATATCGCAGCTTGACGTCCGCCTGCGTACGCCTCCACTTTGTACTATTCGCGATAGTACATAGGAGTCGCAAACTCCGCGAAATAGTACAGAACTTAGGTCGCAATCGACGCTGGTTAAGCAGAGGATTTAAAGGCATGTAGATAGTTCCCTAACTTATATAGTTGAGGCGGTGGAAAAGCTCGTCAAAGGCGCTAAGCTAATAGGGCATTCTTTGGTGTTGATGACTAAACGCAACGCTGAACTTTAAGCTGCTAATGAGGCCGCCACGCGACGTAAATCGCATAAAAGAAAGCGAGTAACGTCCCTCCCCGCGTGGCGGAAAACCCACCGTGCCGGAAAATTTGAGGGGTACTTCGACTTCAAGCGACTATAACTCTGCGCACATGTCGAGCTTCACTAAAATTATATATAAATAATGTACTGTAGCTATTTTCGAAGATCTCGGGCGCCTCTCACCTATAAATTACGTTTGCATCGTCGCCTTCGCGCCTGATTTGCAGAGAGCCTCCTTCTATAGCGTGACAGAGTTCCTTCCCTATAGCACCACCATCAAGCTCTTACCACTCCATAATACTCATAAATGGTCTTATCGAGCCTTAGAACCTCGCTATAATGCTGAGAAGTTATCATCAACCTTGTGCCTGCTGTCGCGCACAAATTCATGCAAGGCCGCTACCCCAGTCGGTACTTCCGATCGAACCAACTACCGATTTCGGCTAGTGCAAAACGACCCCGCACCTACATAATCATCGCGATGTAATTTATTTGCGGCAAAAGACCGCCTTACCACTGCTTGGCGTAATAATTCCCCGGGTACCACTATTTCCAATACCGTACCACTCTTGTAGCCGTGCGTCGGAAATGGACCGAAATACCACCATTTCTGCCCGAAATGCCACCATTTGACCGGTCGCATGACCATCTACCATTAGCGCTAGGATAGCTCAAAACACGTCTATCGCGATTCTAAAATGGACGCGTTCTGCCATAACAGCACGCTCTGTCACCACCAAACACTACGAGCTAGTCTTGATAATCATTACAGAAGCTTTCCATTTTCCAGCAGCAGACACAAGGCTTTCTTCCATGATTCATGAAAAACAGATCTCCGGAAGGATATGGCGAATAGACAGGGACCAATTATCGCCGCCTTGTTGCGCATGCTACGGCGACGGTGATCCCCTCTCCTCGATCTTACTCAGCGGTCTCTTACCTCCCGCAAGTGGATCGAATTCGCCCCTACTTCCTTTTCTAGGTCGAGGCGTGGGACCAAAAGCCTCCATTCTGATGGTTCCAGTTGGAGGAATGGGAGGCAATTGCGGGCTCCCGCCACTAACCGGGGACAAGCTCAGCGGCAACATCGGTATAGCGTCGCTACCTCTGCTTCTTGATCTTGGCCGCCCGTACTGTCCACTATCCAGCTCCGCTTCGTCATCGTAGGGCCTTCGCGTCGTGACGCCGGGGCTGTGTTCAAAGGATGGCCGTGCTTGGCTGGGGCTGCTATCGCTGACGCTGCTCATACCTCGTCTGTGGCCTTTGCCTCGGAGGCTGCTCTGAGCGGACATTCTGGTGTCCAAGCTGGACAGTCGATGGTCGTCTGAAAAGGGGTCCCGTGCGTTTCTTGTTGTTGCGGCGACGCCAGTAGCGTAGACAGTGCCGTTCCAGACCAGCTCGTCTCCGTCGTGTGCTACCCTTTCATGCCCGATTTCTCTGATGATGGCTCTTGCTTCCTGTTCAGGGCCGGCGTTGGTGAGAATGGGTGCCCCGAAGGCCTTGCCCGTCTCTAATGGCGAGAGCGAAGTATAGTGGTCGAGCTGCCACCACCCCCACAGGAGCAACATCGTTGCTATGATGCCGCAGACCATGACAGCTACTGAGGCTGCGAGCCACCCGAAGTCCGTGATATTCCAGAGCTCTTCTCCGCTATAGACCGCGTCAAAAGTTTGGTTGCCTGTGAGTTCCGGTGACAAAGCATAGGCCGTTCTGAACATCAATGCGAGCACAACCGTCATAACATACTCAACGGGCGAGTACCACACCAACGGACATCTCCGAATAAATTCAGCCCTTCCCGGATCTCCTAGAAGGCTTGTGTTGAGAAACATATTAGCCCAGAATGGAGCAGATCGGTCCTCGGTCGTGAAATTATACCCCACGACATCAATGCCGTCGATTTGCCTTTGTATCAAATGCGCCTTCGCTCTGTATATCATACCGACAGCCTCGAGAGCCCCCCGCAGGGGCCCCATGAATGCCTCCGGATTCTCCATCTCTGCGTCGCCAGCTGATGTATAATTTTTGACGATAGCTGTGGTTGGATTGTGGAATACATGGGTGAAGTTAGGCCTGAGGATACCATTTCTGATGCGGACAGGATATAACATTGTAGCCAGAATGATGTTGCAATTTGTCGTCGTAAGGGTCCCGATACAGTTGTCATCTACCGCGGAAATATATGTCGAATCGAACAAGAGCTGCGGTGGACTAGTCTCGGGTTGCAGCTCCATGTCTATACTGAACACTGTGGAGAAATTCTCGCCAGGATCGAATAAGCCAAATGGTACGGACTCGGAACTGCAGACGAAGTTGATTCCAGCTGCGGTCACGTTACCCTCGCAGGTGCCGTTCCCTGGACAATGAAACTGTGCCCCGTCCTCGACCGTAAGGTTATAATCAAAGAAAGTGTCCTGTTGTATACCGATTCCCCAAGGCCGAAACGCGGAGACTGTGCCAAATGCGCCATCTGGGATCTCAGAGGCAATACGGATACTCATCGTTATATCCCTTGTTATATCGCGTAACTCTGGTTTCGTGGCTTGCTGCAAAAACGGTCCGATCGTCAGTTTTGCAGCGAAGACCACCAAAGCCCCTAAGGCAACTCTTTGCGCGTGTCCGCCGGCTAGGAACGCGCCGGGAATATCTTTTGGGCTGGCACCAGCGTTGATATAGTGAAGCGTCTTTAATGTGGTTCCGTGTGTAATGCTTCGCCACCAAACCACCGCAACCCCTGCTGTGAACAGGCCGCTGAGAGCAATCGGATAGATGCCAGCCAGTACTGAGAGGAGAATTGAGGGTCTGATAGCCCATGACCCAACCGGATGTTCGTGGGACCTCAATAGGATGAATATCGATGCGATGATACAGGCGACGAGGAGAGTGAGGAAGGTGAAGATCAGGGTTGGTAACTTGTAGGTGGATCGCTGGCCTCTCCACGCGCTTTGATTCTTGGTGTACTCTCTAGCAGGTGCGAGCAAAGATCGTGAGGAGCCGTCGGCCATGGCGTCAGCTGATCGTGATGCTTATTTGGCATCCTCCAGAAAAGATTGCAACGCGGGTGCGCTCGAGGATATATGTTGGCTTGATCGAGTGAAGATGGATGTGAAATTCCACTGCTAACATATCTATTATCCTAAATGACGGGGATTGCTGGCCTGGCATGGGAGGCACCTGTTCGGAACGTGGAGGCGCATGCCTGCAGCCACAGTGGGCGCCGTGACCACACACCAATATTTCCACGCCCAAGACTTCGCTTGTGTGTGTGGTTGTTGCGCGTCTCCAGCTCTTGAACACGATGTCTAGGAGATCGACGATAGAGGAATGAAAATAATTCAAGCCAACGGCCAAAAGCCGACCCTGCTGCCCAGAAGGCTGAAGGCAGAAGGCAGAAGGCAGAAGGCTCGAGGTGTGGTGTCGTGGACCCACGATAGGCGCTGAACGATGCGCAGCTGAACCGCCATGCCGCTCATTGGAGCGCAGCGCGTATCCGCAGTGGCTCAGCCGCAAAGTAAAATAGAAGCCTGCCAGGTGGACCGCAGCGAAAACATGACTAGATATGACAAGAAAAGAGCCCGAGGGCCGAGAAAGAGGTCGTCAGCTGCACTTGACATAGCTGTATGTCGTGAACGAGATAGGTTCGTAGGACAAGCGATGGCGGTGCTAGTCTGCCAGAGTCGCGGTCATTCCTAGACATACAGCTGATGCAGCCGTTCGCCGGGAGGTTGCCATGGCGTGCATGTGAGTGGATCCCTCATGTTACTGCGCATATGATTTTCTGTATGGTGCGACATGCTGTGGGATTTGGGGGCCACCTACATTGCTGTGCCGTAGCAAGTACGCCTGGGTAAAAGTAGGAGAGCTCACAATGGAAGCGGAAGTCGGTCCTGCCCTGGGATGGGGACAGAATTGTATGTAAGATGTCAAAAGACGAGTACAGAAGCCAGTCGGCCAGGCGATCTCCCAACATCCGAGCGTCAAGCCAACTCCGGCTCCCCCTTCATCGCTCCCGAGGTCGTGTATACCTATCCGACATCGCGATGGTTAGGGCACCGGAGCAGTCGCCCATGTTCAGAATCCGCAGAGCATCAACACGCAGGGCATGGATGGGAAAGCTCGGGCGAAGTTCCGATCACGAGGGGGCAAAGGGCCAAGTAACCGTATAGGGCGTCGCCCACTTAGCTTCCTGTGTGGGGCGGTTATGGAGGCCACAGGTTCGCAAGGCAATACTGTGTAAGGATATTGTAGTCTATAGCCCATACCCCCTCAGCCACCTCAACTCCCTTGCCTGCTGCTCCAGCGCTCTCCGCATCTCAGCCCCATACTCCCTCTCCCTCAGCCTGGCCCCCTCACTCCGCTGCTCCTTCGCCATGCCCTCCCAGTGATCTACATTGAACGCTAGTTCGCGACCAAAGCCCACCATTCCCAGCTTGCCGTCTCCCGTCCAGATAATCAAGTTATCCTGCCCGAGGGGCACTTCTGACGAAGGTCGCGCGTGCAGCGAGGGTGACACTGTTGGCAGGATCTTCTGCACGATGTCGCCCCAGCCCGCCTCGAGTCCAACCTGCGACGAGTTCGCCGTGTCATTGATGTTAAAATGCCGGACGGGCGTTGAGCCGTCGCGCTCCACCCACTTGAGGTTGCCGTCGCCGTCGGAGAAGACAAGGCGGGTGCCATGTGGAGCTACGGAGAGGAGCTTGGAGCTGGATGCAGTTTGGCGGTTTTGGTAGCATGCATGATTGTTGCGGGTTGTACGGTTGTCGGACAAGTTGATCGAGCGATGGGGGTCGGAAGATAGGCCGTAGAGCTCGAGGGAGCCTTTGCCTTTGTACTCGCCTGCTGCTATGAGTGTGTGTCCCGGGGTAGACTTCGCTTCGCGGAGGCGACTAGGGTGGGTGTATGGCCGATGGGCGCGCAGCTCGTGAGGGACAAAAGGGTGTGGTATCGCCGTAAGGCATGATAGGCGCCCCCGAATGCACAGTACCACGCAGCCGCGGAAAGAAGCGCCGGTCGAAATTCAGGAAGCTCGTGAAGCGCCTTCGTTGCTGGAACGGCACTTGGCATGGAATCGTGTTGGGTCGCTGGAAGTTACTTGAAAAGAAAGCCTCTGGGTAACCATGACGTGAAGAACCGACTCTTTTGCAGCATCAATCGATGCAAATGTCTGTCCAACATATAGAGTATTGGGCTGAGAGGTTGCTATCGAAGCTCTTCGTAGTTATTTTCTAGTGTTTGGTGGTGACAGAGCGTGCTGTTATGGCAGAACGCGTCCATTTTAGAATCGCGATAGACGCGTTTTGAGCTATCCTAGCGCTAATGGTAGATGGTCATGCGACCGGTCAAATGGTGGCATTTCGGGCAGAAATGGTGGTATTTCGGTCCATTTCCGACGCACGGCTACAAGAGTGGTACGGTATTGGAAATAGTGGTACCCGGGGAATTATTACGCCAAGCAGTGGTAAGGCGGTCTTTTGCCGCAAATAAATTACATCGCGATGATTATGTAGGTGCGGGGTCGTTTTGCACTAGCCGAAATCGGTAGTTGGTTCGATCGGAAGTACCGACTGGGGTAGCGGCCTTGCATGAATTTGTGCGCGACAGCAGGCACAAGGTTGATGATAACTTCTCAGCATCATAGCGAGGTTCTAAGGCTCGATAAGACCATTCATGAGTATTATGGAGTGGTAAGAGCTTGATGGTGGTGCTATAGGGAAGGAACTCTGTCACGCTATAGAAGGAGGCTCTCTGCAAATCAGGCGCGAAGGCGACGATGCAAACGTAATTTATAGGTAAGAGGCGCCCGAGACCTTCGAAAATAGCTATAGTACATTATTTATATATAATTTTAGTGAAGCTCGACATGTGCGCAGAGTTATAGTCGCTTGAAGTCGAAGTACCCTTTAAATTTTCCGGCACGGTGGGTTTTCCGCCACGCGGGGAGGGACGTTACAGCGTGAAGGAGTCCTCACAGCTGAAGAGGGCCAGCGGCTGGCCACTCTGAAGGAGTTTGGGGCGCGCAGTGATGGGCAAAAGGCGAAGAAGAGGGTGCGCGCTGATGGAGGCGAATCTGCTTAACGGCGCTGTGGACGCTGCGGCAAGCCCGGGCATAACAAAATAACCTGTAGGCAGCCTGTAGAAGTAGATTCTAAATAGATTGGCCTATTTGGACTATTGAAAATAGTTCGTGTTGACTCTGTACTATCGTGAATAGTACAGAACTTGGTGGGGTCTTGGCAAAGTGATCGACTCGATGGAATAATCGACTCGAGTGCAAAGTACGTTAACTAATAAGTAAAATAGTTTAAAATACGTAAGATTTAAAAAAGCTAAAATTATAAAAACTATTTAGCTAATAGTAACTTATAGTTAACGCAAGTTGTAAGTTAGTCGTTATAGCTACAGCCTTGGGCGATTTCTTTGCCGCCATCTTCCATATGTGATGATGCTTCGTACACTCTCGAAAATTTTCGAACGACGCGCACATATGCAGCGAAAAACGCAAGCACAGCAGGCTCAGGCCCAGGATCAAGCCCAGGAGCTACAATTCCGCAAAATGCAGGCTGTTCGTGTGGGCGGTACGATGGGGTCCGCCCTTTGACACCACCGCAGCCTGCACCTCCTAGTGAAGGTCAGTTTACCTTATCATATTTTGTCGCATGCTTCTGTTGTCGTTCCCAGCTATTATTCTCTTACTGTCTCTTTTAAGGCGCTTCAGTCCTTCGTTCAAAAAGCACAAAAGAATACGCAGCGGCAGGACGGTCTCGGGTTACTCGGACTTCTACACGTTCCTCCTTAGGTCTGCTTTTGACTATTGTTCTTGCTAACAGCAACACAGAAGAGTCAGGACCCTCGCCCAGGGATTCGGCCGTAGCGGAACTGGAACAGGCGGAAAAGGAAGTAGACCAGAAATCGGTGCCGGATGTCAGACTCGCAGCAGAGCGCAAAACCTTCATCCACCCCAAAGGCGAACTCATCCTCGAAGTCGGTCGCGGTGACGGAACACGCGAGATTGTCGTGCAGGCCGACACAGTGGAGCACTTCAGTCCCCAATGGAAAGAACCCATCGCAGGCAGCAAGCGCAAATGGAAAACACGCCTCACAGGAACAACACGCCAGCGGCTCGTGCTTAGAACACGAAGACTACGACTCCCAGACGATGACCCTGATATGATGCTGGTCCTCATGTGGCTGTCGCACGCCTGGCACGTGGGAAAAGTATCGAAAAGTCTTACCTTTGCTCAGCTTCTCGCTATGGCGCGGATATGCCAAAGCTACGACATGAACGTGCAAGTGTCGCCGTTCATAGGACGCTGGATCTACTCGCATCAGGCTAAGCTATTGAGCCCGAACTACGAGCAGTGGCTGTTCATTGCGTATCAGTTTGGCCTCGAGCGGCACTATGTTGAGCTGGCGAGGCATCTGACGCAGAATTGCTGCGTTAATACAAGAGGGTCGTTATACGTTCCCATGCCGGGTAGTGCTAGCCTCCTGACTGGTTATTTCCCAGGTGACACTATTGGTAAGTGCTCGCATATCTTGATTCCATGGCACCAATCACGTCTCTGCTGCTGACGGGTAATCAGCGACCATTCGACACACGCGCATCAAGACACTCACCAAGATTTTCGACATGGTCTACCGTCTCGTCGACACCATGGTGATGACGGACATCTGTGAGGCAGACCTGCCGAAATCGTCGAATCCCGAAGTCACCGCTTCACTTGCCAGTGAGCGCACTAGCTGCACGCATTGCCAACACGGTGACTTGGTCCGCTATCTGCGGTCGTACGGGTACTGGCCACCCATCACGCAAGCTACCATGATCACGGAATCGGTCGAACAGGCAAGTTACCCCGACCCTATGAAGCGTAACCAACTCACCCTGCAATCTCCCAGGTGGTGGAGAAGCTCACCACGCTCAAGTCGATCCGGTTCCGTAACATGAGCCTCACGCTACTGGAGGACATCGAAGCCGCTGTTGCTGCGGGCAGGCGGCCTACGGATTATCTAGGCCGTATCCACGCGCGGTGCGATGTTGGCAGGAAGCTGGCGGGCGAGATCATTGCGGCCAGAGATGCGATGGAGGATCCGATTTCGCAGGTCACGAGGGATGAGATTAGGGTGAATGCGCACAAGACGGGACTGGATGCTGATGTGCCGGAGACTTGATTTGCGCATCATAGGGTGGTATATGTGTTTGTTTGGTCTTTACGCTTGTTGAAGTATCTTCACGGGCGTTGTGTATGGGTTTGCGATAGATCACACAGGAGGGTCTTTTAGGGGGCACGGGGGGTTGACTGTGATATATTCTTGATAGCGCGGAGTTGGAGGCAGTCTAGCGGGGCTGAGCTGTGATAACTTTTTGATAGCGCCTACTTGGAGATTGGAACATGGAAAAGTCTGTTTTGTTTCCTCATCAGTAGCTAATGATACTATCGCAAGGTCTTCTAACTGTGGACTCGGTGCCTTCCATGCGTCCGAACGCTCCTTCTGTAATAGCGACAACGTTTTTCCGCGATGTGGCAGGAGCGACTTCCACCGCCTACTTGGGTAGTGCAGCAGCACAACCACGTCCACCACATCAAATGGCGGCCTGCCATAGCTTCACGGTGTTGCCTACCTAGGCATCCCCGGAGACCGCCCCGCCGGTGCGAACGAAGTGCCGAAGGTTCCACGGCGCCAACAAGGACTCAGCATTACTCATGGAGTAGTGGTCCCAAGGACTTACCAAGACCGAGCAGCGGAGCCCACGGCGCCGAGCGCAGCACGCACCTGGAGCGTTGGCAGCAACGCCATGGAAACACGGCCTGCTGGTGACTGCACGACGACGGTCAGTGAACGGAACAGCGGGTTCCCATCCGTCCTCATCACGATTCACCACCGGCTTATTTCCAGTGGACAGGTTATTCCGCGTTTCAGCGCCCGCTTGGGACCTGGGCTTCACGTGACGCCACTCAGCCGAGCAGCCTTGGACCCGGTTTCGACTGGCACCAGCACCGACGACATGGCGGCGCCGAGACGCTCCAGCGACCTTCACGTTGCACCACCGCCGTGTCTCCTGCGCTGCCGGGGCGCGGCGAGCTCGGGCGCTGGGCGCTGGGCTCTGCGCAGCGGACAATGCGGGCGGCTGCCGTCACACAGGGTGCACGACGGCGCAGAGGCAGTCGTGCCTGTAGCCCACGGTAATAATGGGAGCGGAGAGGGAGAGGCCTGGCTCAGGCTGGCTGTCTGTCGGCGCTTGGCGCAGCCAAGAGGGCGGACGAGCAGAGGAGCTTCATGTCCAACACGCCGGACGCCCTCCTGCCGTGCTTTCCGGCTTGTGGGCGAGGGCACGTCCGCGACCACAGTCATACCGCGGCGGCCGTGATTGGAGTCCGCAACCATATGCCTTTTGCCCAGTACCTCGCCGAGCCCTTGGCCCTGGAGCTGGTGTATAGGGCCAAGCCCAAGACCCTCGCCCAAGGTCTTGAGAGTCGACTTTATGTAACCGTTTGTCTTGCCTCTCCTGAGGGGACAGACTCTTGTCTGAGCTATATCATGACCGACTGCTCGTCTGCATCCGCCCACTATACGACCCTGCAGTCGCCATTGATGCTCCGAGGAGCCTAGCCAATCGCAGACGGCCATGGAACCTCAACTTCCACCGGCGCCCGCCGCCGCTGCGCCTCATCACCACGGCGGCCCTCTGCCTCCTCACCCCAGAGCGCCCGTCGACATTGGGTATGCGTACAACGACAAGGACGAGTATGCGCCCCGGACAGCAGCGCGCGGCAGCAAGGGCAGCAGCAGGAGGAGCCACGCGCACGATTCCGTCATTTCGCACCCGTTCTCGCCCAACCTCCCGGCACAGACACCGCCCAGTCCAGCCAGCAGCCTCGCTTCTGCGCGACGCCATCGCTCAAGCGACGACGTCCAGCGTTCACGGGACACGATCGATGCGGTGCCGTACCCCCCGCTCGCCCACATCGACCCAGAGAAAGCCGGCGGCTCTCCGCACCGCTCGCCGCCACCTACCCATGCCTCGGCGTCCATCCGGCACACGACGGCCGTTGTCTACGACGCAGGCGAATACTACGAGAAGGGCCCAGAGGACAAGCCTGTGCAGCTTTTGGTAGGACCATGACTATCTACTGAACAACGGACGCCGTACTGACCGAATGCAGCTCTACCTTTCTGGGCCCTGCGCACTGCTCTCCTTCCTGATCATGCTGTGGACTATGGTCGCACTGCTCATATCGCTCCTCCTTCAGCCCTTCCGCCTCTTCTCCTCGCGGCCCACGCTCTCCACGCAGCTTACCACCTTCCTCGCGCCGCCGCTAAACCTGCAACTTCACCTGATATATTCCTTCTCAGACTCGACGCATCACAGCGCACCAATGCTGGTGGTTGTCCATCTATTATCACCCTTCATCGCCATTGGCGTTGCGATAGCCGCGTGGACGGCCGCCTTTTTCTGGTTTTTCTCGGCGATATTAGGCGACCCTGCAGGCCAGGACGGACACAACGACGGCAAGGAGAGCATTCTGGGTGTGCGTAAATGGTGGGATCGATGGCTTTCGAGAGCGTTACGATGATACATACGAGCGGAATTTCCGACGTCGCGCATGATTTTTACGATACAATTCTCGGCGTTTACAGCTTCTCCTTGAAGCAACAGTTATAGCGGCATTGGGTACGGCGTTTTTCTCGGGCTGAACAGCGCTTAGGGCTCAGGGTGGGTCATTTGTTATGCTGGTCTGCATGGCGGCATTCTGGCGTTGTCTTGTGGCTTCTGAGTACATGGTTTTGCTTCGGCATGTTGGCTGGGGTTTTGATACGAGGTCTTCTCTCGGTTGGGTTTTATGTGATATCCCCCATTTGCAATACCATGCATAACTTGTCTTTCTCAGCGTTGTCTTGATCGTACTACGTCTCGTGGCGAGGTCTCTGAACAGCGATGATACGTCCAAGTTTGAAGGCGTGGCTATCGCAGGCCTTGCTCGCATCATTTGACATCAGTCAGCTTGTCCCAGACGGAACTGTGCGCCCTTTTACCCATCTAGGTATTCACCCGGGCACCCATCATGACCATCACAGAAGCATCCAAGACAAGAGTCAAGGCTTGACTGATGGACCAAGCGACCGACGCCAGCTGGCAGCAGTGATGGGGGCGTTACTCATTCGCTCTTTTGCCAAGAAAATCACTCACATCATTACTTTTTACTAGCTATTTATAAAAGTTAATATATATTATAATACTTTTTATAGCTATAAGCTTAAATTATATAATGAAATTTAAAAAAAGATATTTTAAAAAAATTTAAAAATAAGTAATTACTTATAAGTAAGAGTAATTACTTACAACTTTTTAAATAATTTATATCTTAGCTATTTCTTAATATTTTTTAATATTTTTTTAATATTTTTATAGCTATTATCTAGACCTATATTATTAGAATTTTAGTTATTAATAATTCTATAAATTAGAAGGTAAAAAGGCCTTAGTAAGTAGGCTTAGCAAATAAGTTAATAAGTAACGCTCCTATTACTAGCTAGTAGCAATATTTATTCTCCGCTCCGCTAATACGCTCGCCCAGCCTAGCCAGTAATAAGAATAAGATTTTATTAACAAAACTTTCGGCTTTTGGCTATATGGTTTGCCGGTATCTATTTATATATAACAGACACGTGCTCTTATATAGATGCCTAGAGATAGTAATGGGGGAAACTAAGCGACGGTCACCTTACTTGTAAGTAAAATAATAGAATTTAATAAAAATTATATTTTTATAATCTAGAGAAAAACTAAAAATTTTATATATTAGGACTTTAGTAATAACTATTATAGTTAGCTTAGAATTTAGCTTTAAAGCTAGTAAGTTTAAAAGATAAATAATATATAATATAATATATATAGCATTAAATTAACTACCTAGAGATAGTACGACAAAGGCTTTTATCTTAAATAATATAAAAAAAAAGCAGAGCCCCCTGCTTAGTAATTAAAAAAAGTGTAAAAAGGTAGTTATAAAAATACGCGTTTAAACTACTAAGCGAGCTTAGTAGTCTTAGTGCGCATAGCTTCTATATACAAAGTTTTTATAAAGAGGCTACTTAGAACTTTAGGGGAGATATAACTTTAGCGTAGCTACGCTATAAGCTATTTCTTCTTTACTATTCTAAGTTATAAACTACTATTCTAATTATTATAAATAATATAAGTTAATATATTAATAAGTATATACTACTACCATACTTATAAATAGAATAAGAGTAACACATACTAGATACACTATTACTCTATTACTATATTAAGGTTATTCTTAATAAAATCCCTACTATCTTTCTACGCCTACGCTCTACTATCTATCTAGGCATTAAAATTGTTTCTAAAGAAGTACTTACTATTACTAAAAAGTATATACTAAAAATTTATACTACTACTATTAAAGAGGCTATTAAAGTAACTATACTAGAGTTCTATTCTATCTAGATACTTATTTAGCGTAAGGGCGAGTATACTTAACTATTTATAAGGTAGTCCTAGTGTACTAGTTAGGTTAGTAGCTTATCTAGTTTGTAAAGAACTGTAAGATTAAAGTTCTACTCTAGTAGATATAATTACTTCTTTTTTATAAACAAAGCTATATCCCGTAACTATACTATAGTAAAAAAGAAAATCTAGCTATAATCTATTTTTCTGTATACTAGCTCTATAAGATAGATACTATATAAATATACGTAAGTTAATAACACGCTTATTATATAGCACCCTATAAGGCTATTATATATATATAGGTAGGGTTAACTTAACTATAATTTAGAACTATTATTAAGTAGTAACTTATCTTATCTATATAGATAGTAATAAGGTTAGAGTGCTTATTGCCTATATAAAGAAAGCCTAATTCTACTACTATCTTACGCACTACTGCAACTAATAACTATAGCTAAATTAAATAAGATAAAGATATAACTACGCTATAAAGTAAAGTTTAACCTTAAGTACGCCTAATTTACTATAGACCCCTTCTTATATCCCTAAAACTTAATTAATAAGCTTACAATTATTACTAAAAAGAAGCTAAAGCTTAAAATAACTAATAGTAATAAGCTTCTAGTTAAGTTACTTATACTAGATTGCTACACAATGCACATATATAGTCTATACTACTATTTACTAGCTTAGGTTATATATATATTAATAATATGCGTAGGGACTACTTAATAGACTAAGGCAAACCTAGGATATATTATACAGTAGAGAAGAAACCTAACAAGGCTACTTAATACTATAAATAATAATAAGTTCTTTTAAAAGCTAAGGAAGTGCAATAAAAGAGGTGCTAAGTAGTTAAATAATGTTTAAAAGCTGTTAAACTAGCTATAGATAGTAATTACCTATAACCGCGTTATTTCTAAAATTAAAAAGTTCCTTAATTATATAATTTAACTGTAAAGGGCCTGTGGGTCTTAGTTTAGACCGGAAATTACTTCTTATTAGTAGCAGAATTATCTAGTAGGGGATATAAAAAAGATAATAAGGTGTTTATTAATAAGCTATATAGTAGTAAGAGCGTTACATAAATCTATAAGATTTGTCTAACTATTATTACTATTATTACTATTAAGTTAGCTTATCTAGCGCGTAAGTGTAAATAACTAATAATAGTAGTAGTAATAAGCTAGGTGTGCTATATATGCTATAAGTAAACTTTATATAGGTTAGAAGCTTATAAGGTGTAGATAGGGTACGAGTAAGTTTAAACTATTATCGCGTTATTAGGTAGTATTTAAGATTAGTCTTTAATTAGAATTAGGTACTGTATATAATATATAATAACCTTCTATCTTAATCTACTTTAACCTTAAACTAAAAAAGGTTAACAAAGATGTTTAGTAAGTCGACTATAATATAATATATAATAATATAAAATATAAAAATCTTAATAGTATATTATATACTATATAGTACTAGTATTAATAAAATTTATTTTTATAACTAATACTAAGCTCTATATATTTAAAATTTACCGTACACTAAAAGGTCTATAATATTTCTCTTTCTAATATTTAAAAATTAAATTTAAAAATTAAGTTATATATATGTTGTTAAATTAACTTTCTAGGGGTAGAATAACAAAGGCTTTTATCTTAAATAATATAATAAAAAAGCAAAGGCTTCTGCTTAGTAGGTTATACATAATATTAAGTAAAAATTAAAAAAATTCTTATTATAGTTTTATAGTTCTATAGGTATATAATTATATAAATATATAGTTATATAAAGTATAAAGTATAAAGTATAAAGTATAAAGTATAAAGTATAAAGTATAAAGTATAAAATAGATATATTAGAGTATAGAATATAAACTTATAATATAAATTATATATATAATTTTAAAATAGTATACTAAATATATTAGAAAGAAAAATATTATAGACTTTTTAGTATATAGTACAACACTATAAGAAAAAGCTATAGGTGTACTAAAAACGCATTAAAAAAGATAAAGTAGTAAGATAAATTAGGCTAGAGACTATTTATTAGCACGTGTAAATTAGCCCCTTATACTTATAAGGTAGTTACTTATAGAGTACTATAGTCTATAGATACTAAAGTTAAAGTTAAAGATAAGAATATAATATAGCCTACGCACAAAGTATAAAAGTCCACAACTAGATTAAGTGTTTATCCACTCTTACACACAGAGTACATTATTGCGCAAGATCTCGAGGTTACAGCGGCAGTAAAAGGTGGGAGGTAGGAGTTAATTGTCTGGTAACGCGGCGGGCAGGCGGGCGGACGGGGTGTTGTTGTTGTAGTTTGTCTTAGAAGCTAGGAGAGGTGTTAGAAAAACTTTAATGCGCTCTAGGCTTAGCGCGCATAGAATATTATGTGGGCGCTAGTAATATAATAAAAAAAGCAGTATTAAAAACAGTGGGGCCACTTAAAAACTAAATAAGTAGAGATAGTTTATAACTCTTGCCTAGGAGGATACTAAATATATAGTATATATAGTAGTCTAATAAGTAGACTTTATAAAATGCCTATTAATATTATATAAAAAATATTAGCAAAGAAGTATAATACTATGTATTTTATAATAATCTTAACTAAGAAAGTATTAAAAGAAAAAAAGTATCTATTAAGCTACTATATAAAGAACTAACTATAGAAAATAATAATAATAAATAAAGTAATATAAAAATAAATAAAGTAACTAGATAGTATTACTCTAAAATAGCATATAATTAAGTATTTTAATAGTAAAAATTAGACTTAAATTTTTATTTAGTGTATATAACTTTATACTATACTATAGTTATTAAATTTTTTATTCTGTATTAGTAGAAGAAGTATTAATAGAGGTAGAGCTACTATAGTTTTCTAATTCTATATCTTCTAAATAAATACTACTTAATTCTTTATTTTTATTAAAACTATATTTATTATTATTTTTTAATTCTTCTTTGTCCTCTATAACATTCCAAGTCTTTAAACTAATTAATTACTTTATAGTATTAGGTAATAATCTATTTCTTTTTTAGTTGCTATATCTTCTACTTTACTAAATATGGTTTTACTAGGTATAGAACTAAAAGGTATAGCTAAATTATCTTTAGCTATATTATAAATAATTGGAAACCTATCTTTATTATCTTTATAATAATCTATTGTTTTAATTTTATTAGTAACTATTTCCTCTTCTAAGTATATTTCTATTTCTTCTTTATTAGAGTTATTAATAATTCTATTACTAGTACTGAAAAGATTATTATCACTATTATTATTATTATTATTATTATTATTATTATTATTATTATTATTATTATTATTATTATTATTATTATTATTATTATTATTATTATTATTATTATTATTATTATTATTATTATTATTATTATTATTATTATTATTATTATTATTATTATTATTATTATTATTATTATTATTATTATTATTATTATTATTATTATTATTATTATTATTATTATTATTATTATTATTATTATTATTATTATTATTATTATTATTATTATTATTATTAAAAATATATTATTAAAGAAATTATTAATTACGTAACATAGTGATTAGTTAACTAGCTAGTCTAAGATTATATAATATTATAGATTAACTATAGTTCTCCCCGGGATTAATCCGTAATGTCACGTGATCCTAGGCCGGCTATTTAACCAATCACTATGTTATATAATTAATAATTTCTTTAATAATATTTTTACTACAATAATAATTATTATTATTATAATAGTAACAAACCTAACTATTTTATCTAACTCTCTCCCTATAGTAAATTTCTCTTTATAATAGGCGAGCTATATACTACTACCTAGGACCTCGCTACTACTACCTATCTTCTCTACACTTCTATCGCTGCTGCTTACTCTTACCCTTATTATTTATAGTCCTCTACCTTAATAGTAGTCTAGATAATTACTACTATCTTAATAAGCTTCTTACGCTACTACTATGCCTTTAGCGTCTTATATATTATAATAAACTTTTTCTCTCCTTTACTCGAGTTCTTACCCTTATAATTCTTATTACTTTTATTTTTAGTTATATTTTTAAGCTTTTATAGTATAATTTCTATATTATACTATTATTATATTATAAAGGCTGCGTCTCTACTAATATCTAGATATTAAAGGAGTGCCTTATAGTCTAGGATTTAGAGGCATACAACGTAGCAAATTAGCTTAAAGATATTACTAATAGGATATTTAAAGATAAGCTCTAGAGGCCTTTTTAATAATTCTTCTAGTTATATAAGGTTACTAAATCTTTAGAAATTAGCCTTAACTTTGCCTAGCTAGTTATTTATATCTTAACTAAATTTAATAATAGCTATATTACTATAGGTATTAGACTTAGATATAATATTAGGTTGCTAGAAAGTAATTATTATATTACTAAATATAATAGATAAAGAGATAAAAAATTTAGTATAGTAGGCGTTACTAATATTATAAAAGTAGGTAGACTTTATACACTATATATATAGCAAACTATAGTTATACTATAGCTACTAGATTATCGGTTTTTTTGCGACTAAGAGGTTTCTAATAAAAATATTACAATAATAGCAAATATTCCTCCTGCTATTATATACACAGAAAAGTGTTTTAAGGTGTTAATAAAAAGAGTTGGCTATTATTATAAAAAAGTTATTATAAAAGTTATTATAGAAAGTTATTATAGAAAGTTATTATAGAAAGTTATTATAGAAAGTTATTATAGAAAGTTATTATAGACTAACTAGCGCGTAGCTTTATATTATTTGTATTATAATTAACTAGTTACTATAGTAATTTAAATAATTATTTATAATTTAAAATATCTAAGATACAACTCTATGTAAAATATATACAAGCGCGCACTAAAGCTTTAGGCGAATATTAATATATAGCTAGAGAAGGAGATTATAATAAAGATAACTAGGAGATTAAATACTTTTGCTTATAGCGATACTATAAAGGCAGACTTTAAAGACCTTAAGAAACTTTAACTATTAGCCCTAGAATAGTTATATTTTAAGTTAATTATCTTTATACTCTAAAGGTTTAAGGAGGCTATAAACTTTCTAAGTAAGAACTAGAAACTCTAGGTTTTATACATCTAGCTTATATATACCTAGCTCTTTAATTTTCTAAATAATATAAATAATAAGCTTATTAAAGAGTTAAAAAATATTAGATAGCTAAAATAGAATAAGAGAAGTTACGTAAGTATTACTTAAGAATAGGTAGAAAGAAGGGATTTTTATTTAACTATATAATAATATTAGATCCTTTATAAAAGTTTATAGTATATAAAGTATTATATAACTTCTTTTTATTAATACTACCTTAAAACGCTTTTCTGTGTTAATAATAATAGGAGGGATAACTGCTATTATTATAATAATTTTATTAGAAACTATTTAGTCGCAAAAAAACCCTATAAAGTATTATAATTATAACTATTTATTATAGTTATATACTAATAGTTATATAAGATAAGATATAAAAAATCTAGAATAAGTATATATACTACTAATAGTTTCTAGAGTATCTTAATTACTATAATAGTCTAATAGCTAGGGACTCTACTCTAGTTTTAAATACTAATCTAAGATAGTTGCAAGATAGTAAATAGTTTTAAAAGCCTTCTTTGCTACCTAGTTTATAGTCTAGTAGCCTCTTTACTTTTAGCTAAAGTTTAGCTACGCTAGATATTAATTATAACTTAGGCCTAACTTAGATAGAAGAAGAAATATACCTAAGTACTTTTATAGTTAAAAAGGGTAATAGGTTTAATATACTAGTATAGTAAAAAGTTTATTAAATATCTTATCCCTAACTTATATAGATTGTAAAGAATATTCTAGTAGTATAGATTTATAGATAGGTGTTAAGCGTATCTTTAATATTAGTAGTAGTTAAGTTTATAATAGCTAATAAGCAATCTATAAAGTTATTAGATTCTAATATAGAGGAGAATAATTTAGAAAACATAGTGCTATTAAATAAGGAGATAATTTATATAAGGTTTTAAGGTTTTAAATAGTAAGCTACTAACTTTTTTCTACTAGGGGTAGTTACTATAAAAGTAGTTAAGATCTTAGCGCTACTATAGCGTTAGTAATAATAAGATATAATAAATATATATATTAATAGTAAAATAGTGTTAATTTTATTTTTACTTAGATTTCTTTTCTTATACACTTTTAGAAAGTAATTAAAGTTATTAATTTTATATAATATAAGTTACACAACCCTAATAGGTACCCTAACCTAACTTATACCTAGGAGTCTGTGCGACCTAACCTAACCTATATCTAGGGTCTGTACGATCTAACCTAATCTATACCTAGAGTCTATGCGACCCTAACCTAATCTATACCTAGGGTCTATGCGACCCTAACCTAACCCTATGGTTTTCTTTTGCGACTAAGGGGTTTCTAATAAAAATATTATAATAATAGCAGTTATCCCTTCTACTATTATTAATACAGAAAAGCGTTTTAAGGTAGTATTAATAAAAAGGGGTTAGCGCGTTATAAGCGAGCTTAGCAGGCTTAGCGCGCCTACTCTAACTAAAAAAAAAATCCATATGCAAAACTATGCGTAAGGCCATATTACTATACTATAGTTTAGAGTAAGAGAGGTATAAGATAGTGCTAGCGTCGCAACTAGTATAACGCTATAACTATCTCCCTCTACTATTATCTCTAAAGATTTCTAGAAGTAATAGCTATTATATTAGTAGGTTTGTACTACTTATAAGCGATATATACTAGGTAGAAGCTTACACACTATAGATACACTAACACTCTATCTTTATATTAAAGTTAACCTTAAAGAGACTTCTACTACTCTATTTTCTACTATCCTTCTAAGTCCTAATGCTAAAATTATAGTTAACGCTGCCTAAAAGTACACTCTAATCTGTCTATCTAAAGACACTAGATCTACACTAGAATACTACTCTATTTAGAAGATTATTAATAGGTTAAAGCAAAAGGTATCTCTTACCCTATATAAGGTGGTTCTAGTGTACTAGTTAGGCTAGTAATAGATTAGTAACTGTAGGCGCTATAATAGACACATAGGACTCCCACCACAGTTTCTTATGTTACTATAGGTTAGAATAGTAGTAATAAAGAATAAAGTTAAGGGGTAAGAGAAGGTATTTATTAGTAAGTTGCTAGGAGAGAAGAGCGTTGTGTAGATACGGTAGATTCTTATAGTTATAGCGTTAGATAGTAAGCTAGTAAGCGCGTTGCATAAGTGTGCCGCATAGTAGTGCGCAAATATAGCGCGATTACTAATAATAGCAATAATAAATCTTAGTTTTCTATGCACGCTTTAAGTAACTTAATAGATATTAAAGCGCTTATAAATAATTAGGGGGCAAGTGCGCAGTTTATAAACTATTCTTATAAACTATTATTATATTAGCGGAGACTAGTAGACTATATTTTTAGGCGCTGTACTAGAGCGGCCTTTCTATCCCAACCTACGCAGGCTTAAATTAAAAAAAAATGTGGTTAAAAAGGGTAATTAACACTAAATAAACAATGCGACGACCTAACCCTATACCTAAGCTAGGTACTCTAAACCTATTTACTAGCCTACTTTTTATTAATATTTTAAAATACTTTTATATATCTATGTGGCGTTAAATTAACTACCTAGGAGTAGCACGACAAAGGCTTTTATCTTAAATAATATAATAAAAAAAGTAGAGCCCCCTGCTTAGTAATTAAAAAAAAGCGTGAAACTATATATCTATAATATAGAAGAAATAACTACTATTGTTATAATATTTTTATTAGAAACCCCTTAGTTAAAAAAACATAATCCTAATTATATAATATACCTTTTCTTATTTTAAAAGAAATATTACGTGTGTATATTTTCGCTTATTATATATATTTAAGCGGTTATAAGACGTGTTTGCGGTATTATAGAATATAATTAAGAATTATAGGTTAGATAGAAGTAGTTAACCCTCACTTTTTTACTATTATGTTTTTAATAATTTTTTTGGTTACATTAATTAGTACTAACCCCTTATTGTCTTACTAAGGGTGGGAAGAGAATAAACCATAAGTAGTTAAAAGGGGGTTTGCTTATTACATGTCAGTTAATGGTGCTCTGGACTGGGCTAATATTTAACCCCCCATGTGCTCCGTGCTCTTTTAAATATTGGGATTAGAGTGGTTTGCGTTATATTTAAAGAAGAGTTCGCGTGTTTAATAGTTTTATTCTAGTGGAGAAAGGGCTGAATTTTATTATGTGTGTAAGGGAATTTTCTGGGGACTGTTTTGCTGAAATACGGCTACGAGTGAAGTGCATATCCTAGTCACCTTTTTGCTCAACATACCCTAAATCGTTAGAATTTTAGCAGAGTAAGAAAATGCCATTTGGCATTATTTCATGCGGCGAGATTTACGTTGTAGTTATTCGTCGAACTAGGGATAACTATAGACGACTCAGTGGGCACAAATTAAAGTAGTAAACGTCTTGCCTAGTATCGCGGTTGTATATATGAGCATTGAATCGGCATCACCTCTCGCTACAATTCCAACCTAATGCTGGATCGGATCTCGAGACTACCCATGGTACACTATCGTTCGTGATCCTTTACGTTGTTTAGCACAAGCATACCTATCAAACCTATATATACCTATCTATTATCATGCTACACTATCCAGCCCCTCGCCATATACCCTCTCATCATCTTTCCCACTAACCCTCTCAACATCCTTCCTAACCACGCTCTCACCATCCTTCCCGTCAGCTCTCTTATGATCCATTTCATCCACCCCCTCACCATCCTTATCCACCCCCCTTCGCATACTCGTCATGGTCTCATCCTCCAACCCAAACCTCCCCAACTCAAACACCACCATCTGCACATCCTCAAACCCATGCCTCAAATACAACAACCTCCCCTCCGCCGAAGCCTGCACAAAACACGGCAGCCCCAACTGCCTTGCCAGATCGATGCCCCAGCGAACAAGCAGGCTACCCGCGCCGCGCCGTCTGTACTGCGGCGCCGTCACGAGGAGCGCCAGAACTGCATGTGTTTTATGTCAGCGCGACGATACGAACAGATGTGGAAGTAAGAAGGGTAGACGATCCAACGAGCATGAAACAGTGATTAACAGAAGCCACCAAAACACAAAAAACACAAAAAAATATTGCCCCAACATACGCAAATACGGCACCCCCACCAACCCCCCATTCCTCCTCGCAAAATACTCCGCCGCCCCCCTCCTAAGCTCCGCAAACTCATCCTCCGGCACGTACCCCCTCTCTCTCGCGATCTCAAACTCTTACCTCCAGTTCCTCAACCTAGCACCATCGAGTCGCCCGTACGCATACACTTCCCACTTTGCGTACGCGACGATGGCGTCCGCGTTGGCGCTGTAGACGGCTTTGAGGTGGTGGATGTGCGGGTTGGAGGCGAGGTCGGCGTGGGCCGAGGTTTCTTGCGAGGAGACGAAGCCTGGGTAGGCGGGGGGGCGGGCGATGACGCAGGAGCCGAGGGTAGAGGTGCGGAGGGCGGTGCAGGTGGGGATGTCGGCGAGGGTGATGGGGTGGATTTGGAAGGGCATGGTGGGGAGTGGGGTTTGTGGTGTGAAGGAGTAGGTTGTGGTTGCTAGTAGGTAGGATGGTAGGTAGGATAGTGGTGAAGAATAGAAGTTTGCTTGTAGGAAGGTTTTATAGTGGAGGTTTGTGGGGGCGGAGCTGTGGTGGTAAGATGGCGTGGCCTCGTTGGGTTTTTATCAGTGCGTAGTCGTGTGACGGGGCGTTTTGTTTGTGAATAGATGAAGCTTCCAATCAAATGTGAGGACGGAATTCGCATCTGCAGTCAGCCTTCGGGGTAGTATATTTTTCTTTTTGACGGTAGGTATATGCTGCAGGCACTGACTACTACTGTATGTGAGGCAGGCTGCATTATCAGAATATCAGACTCTTATCATTCTTCGCACAGACCTAGACGTGACTAGATGCCAATCCACGTTGACTCCTGATGAACGTTCAACAACAACAATGTTCTTGAGAACTATGACGAGTCACATTTCCCTTTTGGTTAGACAGTTGCTATTTGTCGTGGGCCAAGCCGAAAGAGTCAACTTTACTACCTACTAGTAAAAACGTCCTCACTTTACAAATCACTTCTCTGCAACATCCTCACTTTGTAAACCATTATTCTGCAATACCACAATTCAGTCCTTGATCTATCCTCAATATCGGATTTAGTTACATACCAAATCAGTGTTCCACTTTCCCAGCTCTTGAAGCACAGTATCCTCCGATCACGAACAGCCACTCCACCACCTCATGCAACACTCCACCATGCTGCACACAATAATCGCAGGAGGCCTGTGGCTCATCGTAAACACCATCGCAACACCCCTGGCGGTAATCTCCGGCATTTCTTCGTCTGTTGATCTCTCGTCCAGAGCTCCTGCGCCCATCAGCCCTTCCACCGACGTTGCAATGCCTCGAAGAGGGTCGATTTCAATTACTCCCCATTCATATTACAGCTCCTCCATCGGTGTGCTCGGCTGCAAGATCAACATCAACTGCGTCGCCTACTGGCCCTACCTGCCAGAGTGCAACCGGTACTGCGTCAACGTAACCGCCAACGGGAGAACCGCTACACTTCTCCACATCGACATGTCGGGGGGTGCCCACGATATCAGCTACGACGCATGGAACATGCTCAACGTTGGACAAAGCGCAGCTGAAAATCCCTCCAACGGCGGCGGCATCCCGGCTGAGTACGATTGGGTAGCGAATGAAGAGTGCAACGATTTAATCGCAAGCGACAGCAACAAACTGCCCCTGTCAGCAGCCAACTCTATGAACTGGGCTGTGACGTGTAAGGACGGCGTCGAGATGTGGAATATCGTTGATCCGCAATGCACGCTTGGTGTGAATGAGCTGTGTCAGCCACCTGATTGGTCAAAAGACGAAAATCAGCCACATTGCAGCAATCAGCTAGGGATCCAGTCTCCGTTAGACCTAGAGATCTCGAACATCGAGTATCTCACAAGCTAGCTTGCTCACCATAGAGTTGGGTTCCATCTTTCTGCGATCTGCGACTCCAGGGGAGACTGGGAACGGGTTTAGGCGGTATGGAGTTGTGTTTTTAATTTTTACGAGGCTAGTGCGGGGATGGTTTTTGGTGTTCAGGTCTGACTTTTGTATGTAGCTTTATAAATTTATGTAGTATATGCGCCTATGCTGAGTGACTCATTCTTCCGTACACTCTGGGGACAGTCAGCCTCTTCACAATATCCATCATCTATGACTCACGCACGTGGACCCACGTTGCCCCACAATTTCGGCACAGTCACGCGTTCGCGTAGGGATTTCGCCCACGAATTGCTTGCTGCAAACGAGTCCGTCCTTTCAAGTGATGCTCCATGTTGCCCAGGCTTCATTCTTTCATCTCAGAGATTCACGAGTGAACCTCCGCTGCTTAAACCCGTATGCGAAATTTTCTTGGGCATTTAGACTCGACTATGGCACAGCAAGATAAACCCCTTGTCAACTATATTGTGCAACCACCGTCATTTTCGAGCAGATAGCGGATCTAGCCCGGAGAGTCAATATTGTGTTGCCGTGTGCAGCGTCTTTGATCTAATCGTCCAAGAAGAGATCTATATTTGTGGCGAGCTGCAGAGAGATGACCCCATACGAGACGGACGGGTTGACTGTCCGGGCTGCATACCGGGATCTGTGGAGGAGCCCCATTGGGGTATGAGATGCGAATCGAGCGGCTATGGAGCAACATCTGAGTGGACGCTTCGAGGGAATGTAAACCGAAATACCAGGTAAAGATAACTTTTCATTGGCAGCCTGGTGTCAACGTAGATCCCGTAGGCTTCAAACAGCTCCAAGGTCGGAGGGTGCTCCTCTGCGGCAGGTATTGCCCGATCGGGAGCTTCCGTATAGCCAAATGACCATAATAAGTGAGCCACCGAAGAGTCTGCGCGATCGCATGTTTCGGAAATAAGGGTTGCGTGTCGTGTCAGTTGTCTGCGCTGTCGTCGTCTTCATCCTCGTGCGCCGTAGCCCAAGGACTCCGTCGCCGCAATGCTTCTCCGTAGTTCGCCAGGACAAAAGGGATGGGGACCATCACCAAAGATATCGCCGCTAGAATAAGGCAGGCGTTCTTAGTTCCCATATTGACCAAAAGCTTCCTGCCAAGCAACGGAAAAGAAGCCCCAGCTATGTTGCGTACTAAGCCGATACCCGCCAATGCAGAAGCGGAGTACGTCTTATAAGCGTCTTCCGTGTATGTGAGCGTCATCAAGATGAGTGTGTAGAACGACCATCCCCAGAGAGCGGAAGCCAAGATGGAGAGCAATGGAGTAATAGCAGGATCGGCTGTAAAAGCGAATATGAGGAGTGAGACGGGGAGTACAACAGCAGCCGATTTCGCTAGCCAAACGCGAGCCTCGGGCACATCGTGGTGGCCAGCGAGAGCTACCTGACGTTGATAATGTCGTTCTTGGTAGATGTTGGTGACTAGGCCCACTGTGATGCCGCATACAATTCCTAGGAATGAAAGACCGATGTCGATCATACCAAATCCAAACCCGCCAGGGCCGAAGATGATGTGGAAGGCGCCATTGAACAAAAAGGACATACCATAGAGGTATCCATTGTACAGTGCCCCGAACTGTACTATAGCTTCTGAGGCGAGGAAGCGGAATGGCCGTATGAGTACTGTGCCGAAAAGTTGCTTCGGACTGCGCTGCTTCAACTCGTCCGGCACGTCAACGTTCTCGTTACCGGTTGCCCTGCGGGCCACCCTTGCTCTTCGTGCCAGCAAGACGCTGTGCCTAGTCTCACCAAGCGCGTATAGCGCCACAGCGAGGATAGCCCAGAAGGAGAAGCAGATGAAGAACATGATGCGGAACACGCTGTGCCATGACCTGCCATTTGCTATAAACGAGAAAAGCACGAAACCAGTCGGTGATCCGCCCGTCGCAGCCCAAAGAAACCAGCTCATAGCAGGGCCGGTATCATGGTTATGAAACAAGTCCGCTATGGTCCCGCCAAAGTTGCTGATTGTCACCGATGAGAAGTAGCCAGAAAAGAGACGCAGCACCAGGAAGCCACCCAGACTTTCCACGAACGTAGTGCCTAATAGCAGCAGCAAGAAGATGCCGTACGAGATAAGATACACCGGCCGCCTTCCGTAGTATTCGGAAAGAGGTGCGAGGCTCATGGGTCCGAACGCGAGCCCCAGGACGTACATGCTTAGGCCAAGCGTTGCGACCTGGTGTGACACATGCATGTCTTTGGCAAAGTCTGACGCCGCGGGCGAAAAGCCGGAGGCCCCCCAGCTGACGCTGAGATCTATGGGGATGATGGCAGCTACCATGAGCCATTTGCGTGACCATGACCAGTTCCGCGGATCGTCTTTGTCGTTGGGGCCAAAGGCGATGGCAACCTCGTCGTTTCGGTCTGGCAGAAGAAGCTGGTCATGTTCCTCTGCATCGCGCATGATGTGACTTATTACTCGGAGTGGACGATGTGTAAAAAGGTAAGTCTGCACGCAGCATACCGCAAGAAGGTTTGTCGACTGCGGGCGGTGGAGGGAGGAACAGCCAAAGGCGGGCGAGGTGGCGCGATACGCTTATCAGCCAGCACACGTCAACTGCTAGCGCAGAGCGTCACCAGACACCAGCCACGAGGGACATGGCATAGTGGCGTAAAAGTCTCAGTACAGATAGATTTGAACGACTCACACAGTTGCTAACCCCCATTATTGCGAGAAGAGAATGTTTCTTTTTTTCACCACCCGCTATATATGCTTACTCAACGAATCTCTGTACCTCGTCGTCCCTTTCATCCCTCCGCTCTTGCTCTCCCCACCTACACATTTTTTTCACCACATCAATAAATAGTACACAGTTCCAGTTCATCAGCTTCCACCACACTCCAATGATGTGACCGACCGGAGCACCAGACAGACAGACAGGTACGCATGCCCAGGAGCCCAAAAAAAGAGAGGAATCCATGTGCATGTATCGAAAAACTTCCTTGTGGAGGAAGACAAAACCCCCCGAACCCCACCGCGCAGCCCATGCAAAAAGTGATTAGCGGGCGCCCAGTCTCTGAAAGACGTCGCCGTTGGAAGCGTCTACAATATGTACGATAAAAGCACAAAACAAAGAACTCGAAGGAAAGACCTTGCGCTAAGGTCAGCTCGTGTACGTGCAAGATATCCTCCCTGAACCCAACTCTAATATTCGTCATTAAGTACCCGTCAGCGGCGCCCAAACAGCCCCTGGCAGTGATAGAGACTCGACCCAATAACCGACCGCCGCGCTGTAAGGAAGTCCGGTGCGTATTCGTAGTAGAAAAGAAGCGGGCAGAAGAGCCAACTCCGAAAGGATGATAGCCGTCAACAGCATGATAGGAACCCGAGCATGATATGTCGGTGGTAGCACCGCCAGCTTTCAAACCAGCAGATGACTTTGTGAATGTATCGCCGAATCGAATCGAAAACAGTGGTGATGCAAACTCCCAACATACTCCAAGTCGACTCAGGCCGATGCGAGATGAAACATCTCTCGTTTACCGCACACCGAGAGGAGGACGGGGTCCTAGGCTACTCTGACTGCTATGTGCAGAGTTTTCCGAATCTAGTTGTGTACTACCACTGCCCGCGCTAGCAGAAGCACTTCCAGTCAGACTGCGAACTTGAGTACGGGATTTCGGAGGAAACAGGCTCACCCCAACGTGTTGTTCGACTTGCTGCGGCGCCACTGCGTTGCCATGACCGGGAGGATGCCGTGGTACCGGCTGCCTCATGCCTGGCGGAGACGGACGACCGCTGGGTGGCATGCCATTGGGGGCATAGCCATTCGGAGGAGAGGGGCGCCCCATTGGCCTCGGGGCGGGACTGAGCGGATTACCGGGGGATTGGCTGGTTCGACGGCTCATCGGAGGGTAGGCGCCGTAACTGCCACCTTGTTGGAGCTCGTCGAGCCGGGCTGTAGTCAGTGAGTTGGTTCGGGATGCGCTTTGCATCGCGCCTCTATCGACATCGCCGTACCGATTAGATGAGTACCCCATGAGCGGATTGTTCATGATTGAATCGTGCAGGCCGGGAACATCAGCCATCATCCGGGCACTGGTTCGATTCTTATTCTGACCAGCACGATTAAACGGGTTTCTCATACGGCCGTTAGGAGGCGCCGCGCCCAATTCAGGGTTCTTGCGAATCTGGCTAGCACTGGGAATCTTTCGGTTTCGCTTCGACGTTATACTCATCATGTCGAAATTATCAGGATCGATCATGGGGCCGGGACCGCGGGATGCCATGGGATCAAAGTAATCGTCCTCGTCGTCGTCTTCGTCAAATCCGCCCATGTGTGACGGAGGCGGAGGTGGCCCAGGTGGCGGACCACGACGCGGACCACGACGCATATTCAGCTCTTGCTCCCTCAATTGAAGCTCCTTCTGTCGGAGCATGAGCTCTCTCTCACGGAGAGCCAGATCATTAGATGAGGCAGCTCCGTTCTCGTACCCAGGGCCGGCCACGCCGGCGGCACCATCATCAACCATGTTGTCATAGAGCATCAAGTGACTGAATTCTTCCAAGTCATTGCCTTCGAAAGAGGGTCGTCGCTGGCCGTTCGGCATTCCATTCATTTGTCTAGGCGGATAGCCATTGACGGGCCCTGATGGAGGACCTCTGCGCATCATTGGCATTGCCCCATTCATCGACGGTGCTCGACTCCCAGGACGTGATCCCCCCTTCATCATGCCATTACCGTTCATCATCGGCGGAGGGCCCCCTCGTGGTAAGGGTGCCGAGGCGAGCCTAGGGGGAGGAGGCATGCGCTGATCGCCATTTGTAGGAGGAGAAGAAGTGGGAGCTGCAGCGGGTCTGCTACGGTTCACAATGTTAATGTGATGGAGGGTGGCGTACAGAGTCTCGATGCGAGGAATGGGAACATTGACGTCTTGCGCAAGCTTCAAGGGCGAGCCTAGGTAAGTCTCAATCTCCATAGGTCGCTTGGCCTCGAAGTCTAGCCACATGGTGCTATTAGTGGTTGTTTGCGTCATCTGGTCCATTGTGGTTTCTCGATAGCCTGGAGGGAATGTGCAGCCCTGTGCTTTGGCAAGCGCAAGTAATTCGTCTATAATGCCGGTGACAAGCGGGCGCACGCCGACCTTTTCCAGCAGCTCCGAGTGATTCGGGGTCTCGAACAGTACACTGGTAGGGTGGAAGGCGATGGCACTGTGAAGCGTAGTTAGCGAAGTGTCAAGGAGTCAAAAGGGGTCCGGTGTGCAACATACCCTATCATGCGCTCATATTGCTGCTGGCGAATATTCGATGACACCTTGCAGTCAACTTGACCCGAACTGAGCGTCATGGCAAGCGCTTCGGCCATGTCTGCCTGAATCTGCGGCGGAATGGACGGGTTCGAGTTGGCGGCGCCGACCCAGATGCCGGTCGCGCCCTTGTGCTCGAACTCACTCGCGCCGATTTGCGATATCTCCGCTCCCGATACGAGGGACAGTACTACGTTGGTCGGAAACCGCTGCTCCAGATAGGACTCGACTCCGAGACTGTGTGTTGTGTTCATGAGGATGCATGTATGCTGCGGCGACACGACAGATTCGATGATGTTTGCGATATCATATACATCGGGGAGGGCTTTGACGCAGAGAAGGACGTAATCGAATGGCTGTTTAGAAGAATGTGCGGCATCTTCGGGTGTTCGCACAACTGCGACCTGTTAGCGTCGTCCTCGATGTGCTGACGGCGGCTCGAGCCTACCTGAATATGGCTTGAAGCGCTCGTTGCCGTACAGTGCAGATCTGATGCCAATCGTTAGCAGTGTATTTTGGCAACGGTGTTGGGCTGCTTACTTGAAAGAGATGCCGTACTGGGCAACGCTCTCGAAGCCCGACTTCCACACAAGGGTAACATCGCAAGCATTCGTCGCCTGCAAGCGCCATGAGAGGAACGCAGAGACGGCATTGCCGCCAACTGTGACGTGTTAGCAGTAATCGCAGATTTGGTGCTGAGTATATGGTGAAGGCGTAGGGAGAGAGAAGCGTCACAAGCCGGACGGGTGCATGAGGGCAGATGGCGCCAATGCACGTGTAGGAATAGGATCTGACGCACCTGACAGAATTCGCAGGCGCGGGACCGCGGGAGCCATGGTGGGCGCTGTTCAGTATCGCGTCGGCGAGTGGAGGGTGTGCGGCGAGGACGAGACCACGGTTGGCGGTGCCGCAGTGCAGCGAGCGCGGAGGCTCGGCGACGAGACGGCGTATTACGGATTAAGATAGCAGCGGGAACGAGCGTGTAGTGGCGGCGGGCGGGCAGAGCTCACTGGAGCGTCATGTGCAGTCGGTAAAGAGGGAACCGGGCGAGAGGGGCGAGAGGGGCGAGAGGGGCGTGGACGTGGACGTGGACGTGGGATGGACGGGAAACGCCAGAGTTGTGTTTCGGTCCAGGAAACGGCTGCGGTGGGACAGACGGCGACTACGACTGCGAGGCGCGGCGGCTCTGGGGCAGGCAGGCACAGCCGGCACAAACAGGTAGCGAGCGGAATGGGCAGCCAGCAACTGTCCGGGCAGTGCAGAGCGCGGGTATTAGAGATGAGCGAGCGAGAGGAGACACGGCGAGCGGCGACGGGGGGGAAGAGCATGCGGAGGGCGGCGGAGGAGGGCAGCGCGAGCGAGCGTCGCTGCGCTATCTTTATTCATTCTAAAGCTTGCTCGACCCTGCCGGGCGCACGCTAGCCTGGCCGGTTCTGCCTTGATCGTCGCAGGAATCTATCCCGTTGGGGCGCGCCACCGCCGCCGTCCAACGGCCGCTGCGTCATCTGCTTGTGCACCGCACGTATTCATTCACTGCTGTACATGCTCGCCATGCATCCATGTGCAGAGCCAGACGGGTGCGCCCTGCTGCGTGCTGCTCGCTGCGCCCTCGCTGCCACCCCGTCTCCGATGAGGCTCGCTCGGGGTGCGTCTGGACGGGACGACCACGACCAGAAGCTGCGTGGCACGTAGATCCTGCCTACATACCGCGTCTGCACTGGAGTCTTGCAGCGCCAATAGTCCAGGTGCTGCCGTCGACGTGGGCCATGCCGCCATGGAAGCCATGCGTGGGCCCGCCAAGGCCGTGAATGCTGGCGGGAGGTTACCGCTCGACGCCAATTCATCATCGTTGGCGCCCCGTGCGCGCTGCAATGTCCGCTCCTGCACCGTTGCGCGCAGCCCTGACGGCCGATCTCTCGATGCGCTTTCCACCCTCCCATCCCGAATGTTATTATGATTGTCCCACGGCGCAGCTTCGCATGCTCGGCCCAGCCTGGTCTCGCCGGCCTCTTGTCCCGAACCCCTTTTACCAGCCTGCCCCGGGTCCGGAGCCGCCTGCCGTTCGAAGTAGACATGGCGGACAAGCACCGGAACAGCGCCGGGCGGAAGGCTCTGCTTTGCCAAACGTCGGGTCCGTTTCGTTTCTCAGACTGCAAGGTAGAAGGTAATAGAGCACGACAGTTAGTTCCCAGGACGCACCGCTCCCGCGCTCCGAGGAAATCAATAGAGCCCAATGGCCCGCGCCACTGTCCGCGCTCGTGGTGATTGCCATTTCAGAGAAGGCGATGGAGGCGCTCAACTAACTGCATTTGCCATCTGTCCCAGCGAGGAAAGCTTGCCAAGCCACCCACGCTCCCATGTCAGAATCTTCAAAAACACAGGCGCACTACCATGCATCGCGCACACGGCCGTTTCAGCGTATGCACGAACCCCTCTCGAGCCAAGGAGCACCGTCGCCTAACAATATGCAACTTCTCACACCCATGTCGAACTCCCAAACTTATCAGACAAGCATGGCACCATGTGTTTGCTGGCAGTCGCTTACGCCCGGCTGCCACTCCTTCCGATTGGGAGGTGCTGCCTAGCTCTTTCACTGACACTTGACAGCGGCTCCGGGTCAAGAGCGCTCCTTGCTAATAAGCGCGCGTCGTCATCCCCCTTTGTACTGCTAATCGCGCCTTTTCCACAAAATGCACAGATATTCGTCGTATAAAGCAAGACCGTTGCAGTCTGCATGTTGGCCACACCGACCCTCCGTTTACTTTCCGAATGTCCGTGTCACTGCCCAAGCAAGTTGAAGCCTCACCGAAGCGACGCTACGTGATCGACGACGCGAAAGCAGTTTGGTGAGCTTGGACGCTCGGAGCATCCCAAGATCGCATTTCACATTTGCCATGCTTCAGCTTCCCCAATTCGCGCGCAATAGGTCTCGTGAATCGTAATAAGTACCTGGGTGCTCGAGCTCCGAGGGGGTGAATAGAATCTTGCCCAGGTGGCCGGTGAAACTTCCTTGCTTATATAACTAAAGTACAGTCAGATCCTGCCGTTGTGGAAATTCTTCAAGGAATCCTTGCCGCCACAACCGCGTGGAGATGACAAACACACAGTTGCGATCCGTTTGCACGTGGTTCAAAACTCATATCGGCCGAACGTTGGGTACGAGCGGATACGTAGCCACGAGCGTGGGGTAGGCAAGACTTTGGGCCGCCTTATCACAGCAACTCACCGCGAGGCCAGGTACAACATATTACCGCTCCAAAATACCTTGAAAAACTTGAGAGCAGACGTTCTTGCTCGACTTATCATGACACAGTATGCCGTTCCACTCATTCTCCACGATGCGACAACTCACCCTGTGCCGTGGGGCGCCTACCTTTAGGTACGAGATGTCGATATGCACCCAAAAGGGGCCTTCGTCCGTCCCCGAGGATCGTCAGGCATCGAAAGATAACCTCAATATTTAAAAAATAAACAACGAATCGGAAACCAGAAGGCCTGATATTTCTCGTTCGTTAACGCTCTCGACCCCAGCCCTATCCGGACCCAAGCGAGCGCCCTCCTTGTCAGTTGTCGCATTCCCTGCACACGCCTTGCCCGTTCCTAGCAGTCGCGTACTCTTCTCGGACACCCGACAGCCCGCTGACGGACGAGTCGTTCGGCACATGTCTGGCAGCCGAGTGCGCGAGCACACGACGCATGGTAAATCATCGCGTAGAACTAGGTAGCACACATCAACCTCCACTCCACCATCGCAAAACTAACAAACAAACAACGCCCCATCCCCTCTCAATACGGAACTCAATAACCATCTACTAACTTAGCACTTCCTCGCCACCGCCCGCCACAGTACTCACCTAACCATACATGCAACCAACACCTCATCTACTCGTCCATCCGGATAAAATCGCCCCTCGATCCATTCATAACACCACGCCCATATGATGCCCGTGATATACCCCCTTAACACGCGCTCGTAAGCCCCCGCCAGCTCGCAGCGCCCAATCCCCAATCCCCATCCTCACTCCTCCTCGCTGATCCGTATCTGCGTCTGGCTGGGCCAGACGCTCAGACTCACCGGATTGTCGCGCGCCCTGATGCGATGCGGCGATGCCTGCCTGAATCTTGAACTGGATTGCCATCATCACTCCCCAATCTCGTACAGTACGCTGCGCTTGCATACCTACCTACCTATACCATGGGTGCTACCGAAGGCACGTACCGTTATGTACTATGTACTACATATGTAGTACGTACCCGCCCATCCACAATGTATGCATACATGGCACATGCAGCCATCTGAGATGCAGAAGCGAGATTTCCATCTTGGCTCCCACCGACCCGTCATATCGATGCTTCGTTAATCCGTCAAGTCGGCACTTTTTGCGCACGCGAAGACAAGGGCTAAATCGGCGGCTTTTCAAGTTTCTACCATGGCTCGAATTTCGGACAAAAGCATCGGTGTCGAATAGCAAGGCTCTACCTGAGCCATATCACGGGTTTCACATCTATAATGGACAGGGCACGAGCAGTATTTCAAGGCAGACGATGTTGCATCGCTTGGAGAAAAGGGACCTTCAAAAGGAAGGCCAAAAGGCAACGCCCTAATTGGATGAGTGGTCTGTGTACATGTGAGGTTTTCTCCGCGAGAGCGGTGAGAACGATCTTAACCAGTCCAATCCACTCTTTTTCGACTACCATAAACGAGCCGCTCGAAGCTGATACCTCCGACGCCGAGCTGAATTCTCAGCAAAGATCTGTCAGATTCATGTTCAATGAAACCCAATAACAAAACACCGATCAAATTGTAGAGAAGACGTCGAGAGGACAGCTGCTTAGTTGTCCATGTACGTTGAAGAATCAACACCCTCGGCGGGGAACTCACTATGTGCGTATTAGCATCGTCACAGAAGGATGAGCAGCATCCAGACTTACGGAAGTTCAACTTCGAAACGCTCCTCGATCGACTTGAGCACAGCCTCGTCGTCCTGGTTACTAACGAAGGAAATACTCAGACCCTTGGTTCCGAAACGACCGGCACGACCGACACGATGGAGGTACGAATCAGCCTTATCAGGCATGTCGTAGTTGATGGCGACGTTGATGCGCTCAACATCAATACCACGCCCGAAGATATCAGTTGAAACGCAGATGCGCGTCTGGAAATCCTTGAATTCCTTGTAGCGCTTGATACTGGTCGTTCGTTAGTAGAGCCACACGACAACAAGCCCACAAAACATACCGCTCTTCTTGACCAATTCCGGAATGCACCGCCGTGCTAGGGAAGTTGCACTCCTGCAGGAGCTTGTCGAGCTCGGTGCAGCGCAGGGTAGACCGCACAAAGATGATGACCTGGTTGAATTCGAGGGTGTCCAACAGATCATTGAGCTTGCGGTTCTTCTCACGCTCGTCCAGCTTGATGTAGTACTGCTGAAGACCGTGCAATGTGAGCTTCTTCTCGTCGTCCACATAGATCTCAAGAGGGCCCTGCATGAACTTCTTGCAGGTCAAACGGATGTCCTTTGAGAGCGTGGCCGAGAACATCATGACTTGCTTGTGGGAGGGGGTAGCTCGGAAGATGGTCTGGACATCGTTGCGCATGTCTGCCGATGATATTAGGTGGCGCTGCAAATGGTTTGGAGGGATTACTGACCGTTCTGGTCCAACATCTTGTCACACTCATCGAGTACGAAGTGCTTCAGGTTGGCAAGTCGCAGCTTCTTGTCACGGACGAGGGCGTTGATACGGCCGGGAGTGCCTACGATGATGTGGGGGTGGGTCTCCTTGTTCGCGAGAATCTCAATGTCCCGCTGGATGGGGGTTCCGCCATAGAAGACGGAGACCCTCACATCGGGTAGGAACTTGGCAAACCGGTTGTACTCGTTCTTGATCTGGTATGCCAACTCGCGAGTGTGGCACATGACCAGGATGGTTGCAACGCCATCCTCGGGCTTCTCATCCAGCTGCTGGAGGGTGGCCAACACGAAAACGGCGGTTTTTCCGAGACCGGACTTGGCCTGGCAGAGGACGTCGTTTCCTAGGATGGCCTGCGGAATCGTGATTTGTTGGACTATATGGAAGAATGACATGTCAGAACGGTATCTTAAAGTAGTCGCAACGTAGCGATAGAGAAGCGTCCGTCCATCACACAAGCGCAAGCCGCCCCAAAAGACGGCCAAAACCTTCTCTTGACTCTTGTCCTTCAGCGTAGTAGCGAGGCCCTTCTCCATATGATATGACCCATTCACGCGACCTCTTGCATCATCCAAGACGGGGCAATCAGGAACAACAGCGCTTGTGCCGGAAGAAGCCGACGCACCAGCTATGGGCTTCGTCGCTTTCTTTGCAAGGCTGAAGTACGACAAGGAGTCTGGGCCAATCCATCCGCCAAATTGCTTGCGCTCGTGATTGATATACCGTCGGAAAGAGTTTCGCTTCGTTGCGGAGATGGACGGACGCTTCAGCTGAGGGGAGAATGATTAGACTAACCCTCGGAAGGATGTTCGAAGCCACAGTCCGTAATCGCTCTAACGAGCTCGTCCTTGAGAAGGAAGTCGGAGAAACCCGTCGAGTGGATGCCGACGTAGCTGCCCTTCTTGTCGCCGGCGGCGTCGCCCGCAGCAAGGCCGCCCTTGGTCGCGCCTACGGTGCCGTTGGCAGGCGTCTCGGTGGGCTGAATCTCCTCGTCGGAGTAGTCGATGAGATCCTCTTCATGAGACATGACGTGCTGGAGATGGAGATACGGTTATGTGGTGTGGAGGTGGGGTGGACAGTAGACTATGGGTTGCCTGAATGCGTCGTTAGATGATTTCCAACGAGGCGCACTGCAGTAAAAGCAAAATCTAAGGTGAGAGAGTGTGCGCGAGGCACAGAAGAAGGTTGCTAGAAGTTGAGCCTCGAATGCGACTCGGAGTGGGTCGGGCGAGTATGGGGCGGAGGGTGGTAGAAGTAAGAGGGCGCAAGCGCGACGACGAAGGTGCGGAAAAGCTGGCCTGCGCTTTGCCAAGTCCCGCTAATCTACTTTAGGTCCGTGCTTTGCATGATCACGTGATTTAGCCCTGCCCGCGGGCCCGCAGGTGTTGTCTGATGAAGCGGCCGCGCTGCGAACGAAAACCAACACGGGCGACATGGCCAAAGACAAACCACCCAAGGCGAAGGGCATCCCAAATAGGCATCTGCATGCCCGGACGACTTTCTTGTATCAAGCAGCCACCTACCTGACTTTGCGAGCTGGCACTGGCTCCGATCCTCGTCTGTCAGCTACATCTACGCAAGGTTCTCCACAGAGCCAGCATTTGCCTGACGCACGCTCTGGTCTTGCCCTTCAGCTGGGGTCTGACCTGCACACTGTCTCACGAAAAAGCCAAGTGAGACTCTCTTCCGAGCTGAAGCGCACGCTGTGCAAAACCTGCGACACAGTTCTCATCTCGGGACGTACAGCTATACAGAGACTGGAAAACGATAGCAAAGGAGGCAAGAAGCCATGGGCAGATGTGCTGGTAATTCAATGTACACTCTGTGGTTACAAGAAGCGTTTCCCTGTTGGGTCCAAACGGCAGAGCAAGAAAACTGAGCGATATACGAATAACCACACCGAACTATCAAACAGGAGTACTGATGAAGGCCCATCAGCGGTGTCTGCCCTTCAGACAACCACAGACCAAAGCTTGACCCCAGATGACCGGTGTGTTTACATGAGCAACCAGGACAGCTAGAGGCCACGACGCTCTAGTATCATCTTGGGCTCCTGGAACAAGAATCTTTCGATCTCGCCTCAATTATGCCTTATAGATCTCTCTTGAGTACATTGCGATGAAATCAATATTTACATCGCCTTTTTCGACCCCTTCGCCCACCGGCCTTCATGATCAGCGTCCACAGCTACGAAGATGAAGAAGAGGTGGTGGTAGCTTGTCTTACTGGCCCAACGCATCATCTAAGATTCATGATCCCTCAGCTCAATCGCTCGAAACGTTTTGGAGTCAACGTGTGTCTGTACCATGGCCAAAGACACAGGCATTCGAGGATCAACTTGCATCGCTTCCATTCAACTCCCGATTTCGGTATTTATCCTTGGAAAAGTTCACCTGAGGAGCTTCATCTTCTGGAATAAAGTCCCAAGCTCCAGAACACGCATCCAAGCCCAAGGCGAGATCGCGGAGAGCTTCCAATGTCCCTGAAGTCTTCAAAGAGAACAAAGCCGTCGCGGATATTGAGGCAGTATTATCACAACCGTGGATGAGAATTGTGGATGCGCTACCTTGTAGCGAGCGAGTGACACTCGGGTGGAAAATCCATAGTAACGCGACGCACGTTGTACTTGGTAGCGAAAAGCACTTGATTCCAGATTGTCTCGATTTATTTCCATGCGCTGTTCTAGGTCGTAGTGAAGCATGTTGTACGAGCCAATGTGGTGACGACATCTTCACGAGCATTCTTGAAAGCAAGTGTTGGTTCAAGCATAAGCGCCAGATGAATGACATGCCATGGGGATGCGAACGCTTAAACAATCGCCCGAGGCTGTGGCTATAACCACTAACTTACAACTTATGTTAACTATAGGTTACTATTAGCTAAGTTGTTTTTATAACTTTAGCTTTTTTAAATTTTATTTATTTATTTTAAACTACTTTACTTATTAGTTATCTTTTTATTTTACATATTATTAATTACGCCTTTTTTAATTACTAAGCAGGGGGCTCTGCTTTTTTGTTATATTATTTAAGATAAAAGCCTTTGTCGTTCTACCTCTAAGTAGATAAATTAACGCTATATATATTATTAAAAAATATAAGTATAAGTATCTAGTTTATATTTTAAAAAAAGAACTATTTAGTAGTATTTTTTTATATAATTTTATTTTTCTACTCTAACTAAGCTATAATAAGCTATTTACTTAATATATATAGTATAAAATAATATTTATACTAATATATAAGCGTTTACTACTTTACTTTTAAAACTAAATTATAAATACTAATACTATTAAATAGGCTCTATAGCTAGCTATATAGACATTAATATCTAATACTCTATATTAGTAAGTATAGAGAGTGTATAGGATAATTATATAAGAAAAGAAAATAATATAATGGAACTAACTTAGTATTAATTACTTGTCTTTAGAGAGGGTGTAGATAGAAAGAAGAAGATTCTATAGTATATAGGTCGTGGCGTATAGGCATTATATAGTCCCTATATAATACTATTATATAGTAATATTAAAACCTTAATACCTTTAGGTGCCCTTGCCTATATAGTATATTTTTTTGTAATCACCACCTTTTTTACGCTCTTTTTAATTACTAAGCAGGGGGCTCTGCTTTTTTTGTCATGTTATTTAAGATAAAAGCCTTTGTCGTGCTACCCCTAGGTAGTTAATTTAACGCCACATATAGTGTATAGACACTAGCAACTTTTTATTTTAAGGTTACTATTAGTAGTTCTCCCTTTCTTCGCACAAATCATCTACTTGCTAATATTTACCTTATTTATTTATTATTTCTCTATTTATATGTCTTCTACTCTAGCTAGTTTACTCTAGTTAATAGGAAAATTCTACTAAGTAACTATTTGTTATACTTTACTGCTATTTATTAAAGGCGCAATTAGGCTTATTAGTAGTAGAGTAGCAGTCTAGCTAATAGTAATTAAGGATAAGATTGCGTAGTTAAGAATACGATTATAGTAATAATATATTATTTATATAAAGTTCTTTTTACTTAGTTTATTTCTTATATAATAGGTAGATCTATTTATTTTATCTATTTAGGCAGCAATATTAGGCAATTATGTAATATTAGATAAGGGGGAGATAAACGCTAGTAAGGAGTAGGAATTGCAGCTCTAAATAGAAGGGAGAGGTATATAAGGTAGGCTTTCTTCTCTTTATTCTTCTCTTTTTATTCTCTACTTTAAATATCTCTCTATATATGTTCCTTCTTTCTAGCTCTTTTTTCTTTTTCTTTATTAAGCTAATTCCCTATTTTATATAGTGCTAAACTATGCCTCTTATTATATAATATCTTATCTTTGTATAGTGATAACTTATTATAGATAATAGCACCTATACTAGCTAGCAACTAAGTTAGCTTTTCTAGCTTTAATCTTATTATATATAATCTTTTAAATAGAAAAATATATATTACCCTTCCTACTAGTTTCTATACAAACTATATATTCTTCTAGAATATCTCTATTAATATAAATTCTCTTATTTCTTATAGATTTGCTTTTATATAAATACTAACTTTTAAAATAAACTTAGAAACTTAATATTATGTATATACCTTTGCATAATATTATTATTCTTCTTCTAGCTAGTATAGACCTGCGTTTATAGGCTGCTAAGGTTATTTAGCGTAAAGGATATTTTTATACGCTGTTAGTTTAGTTGTGCAGTTGCCTTAGGGGCACTCTATGCTGCTACTACTATAGCAATATAACTAGGCCTAAGCCCTTTACTAAGTGCTATACACTAGTAGGCTTTTAGGTAGAATTATATAGTTCTTATATATAGTAGAGCTATAGTGCTAGGTGCGATTATCGCACAGGATAGGGCTAGGGTAATAGGGTAGATAATGCTAGATATTGTCTATTAATACTAAAATAAAAATACTCTTCTCTAAATAAATATGTATTGTGTCTCTTCTTTTTTATATAAATAGTAAATAGAAATATATATATTTTTAAGTAATATATGCGTGTAAAAAAATTAAATAAATATATTACGCAAAAGTATAAGTAAATAATAAGGAAATAGTTCTATAAAAAGACTAGGAAGAGCTTATATAGGCAGGCTTAAGGCAATTTACTAATGCTTTAATAGTAATTATTAAGATGTTACTAGAGATTAAGGGCTCTAGAGCCTAGTTTAGGGCCTTCTTTATATAGGCATTAGTAGAGTTGTCTTTCCTATTGATCTATCTAATCTTAGAGATCTTATAGTGCTCGTATAATTTGCGAAGTAATATAATATTAATTATAAGCCGCTTTTTATTTATAGTTCCTAGTTGTATAAGATAGTTATAGAGAGACTTTAAATCTATATAGACAACTATAAAAATTAGTAATAGACTAAATGTGCGTATAATCTTCTAAAGAGTTGTGCTAATAGTAATAGTATTATTAAAGCCTTTTCTACTATCCTATACAGCTTACTAGTAAGAACACTCCTTATTACTTTCTTACACTTAGTTAAATTCTAGTATATAATATTTACTAGGATGTTAAAGTTATTACAATTACTTATATAATACTTATTACCTAAAGCGATTAGGAATTCTAGCTATAAGCTTAGGTTCTTATTATTAGAAAATAAGCTATTAGTAAAGATAAACAGCTTTGCGTAATAGAGGTCTAATAGTATAAAGGTAAGACTATACTTACTATTATTAATCTACTATTAGATTTATATATTTAATACCTTAATATTTTCATATACGAGTAATATAGTCTAAGCGGCAATAGACAAATTAAATACGGCTTCTAGTTAGTATATAGATATAATATAGGCGTCTCTTACACACTGCTCTATATATCTCTAAGCAGTATTCTTATTTTTAGGATTAATTGTACAAAGGCCCTTTACTTAACCGTTCTATATAAGAACTATAGTGTTATGCACAAGCTGAATCCTTTTACTATTAAACTTAATAGGTTAGTTCTTAGTAAGAACAGTCTTATCCTTTATATAAAAGGCTACCTTCTTTAGCTTTTATTTTTCTCTTTGTGCGAAGTTCTTATTAATAATACAAAGGGTATTATTTGTCTAAAGGCTAGTAATCCTAAAGGTGTGTTCTCCTTTATTAGTAATAAGTAGATATAGGTTATATAACAAAGTCTTTATACTAAGTTTTTCTTTATAGTAGTTATAGTAGGTCTTAAACTAGTAAAGACCTAATTTAGCTGCACTATAAAGTAGTTATATAATATAGAAAATTGTGTCTTATAAAAAGTTTGTGCGTAGTTTCTTAGGTAGTCTAGTATAGAGCGTGCGGTTTAGTTTGTTAGTAGACTAAATATAGGCTTAGGTAATATTTTACAATTTGAAATATATTCTATACGTTGCCTAAAGGCTTGCTTCTAATATAAGAAGTAGGCGCTAGCTTATCCTTTAAATAGTAGGTAATTAGGTAAGGATTTTATCCTTCTTCTTATTAGAGTAGCTAGTAAACATAAGGTAGAATGTCTTATATAATTAAGTAGTCTTGCCTTTAACTTCTTATATAAGGCAGAGGTTAAAGATTCTGCCCTTATACTTAGATAGGTTAAAGAGAAGAATCTTAAATATACTATTAGTAATTAGAGCGTCTATCTTTATATAGTCTAATTCTTTAAAAAGTGCTCTAGGTGTTGTTATTATACCTTCTACACAGAGCTTCAGAGATAGTTTCTAATTACTTATCTCCTTTTAGAAAAGAAATATAATATCCTTTTTTAGGTAGTCTCTTCTCCTTTTTCTAAAGAATTCCTTTGTATAGGGGTAATATTATCTACTTTGTATAATAGTAGGAGAGTGTAATCTTTTTATAATAGTATAGCTTAACTTATGTATAGTAAAAATTTATTAGACTATTCCCTAAGTTAAGAATTATATCTCTATTCTTAATACCTTTAATCTTATATAGGCCTATCTATCCCCCTTTTTCTCTCTAGCCTATTACCTTAAATCTAAGTAGGAGCTTAAGGGCTTTATATACTACTAATAGACTATTATAGGTGTTTAGCACATAATTAATATTAGTCTTATCCTTTTTCTTCTATACTATTTTTATCGCCTTTTATACGGCATTTATATATTAAATATCTTTATTATATAGAGATTCTAACTAAGATTAAGTCTGCACTATACATAGAAAGAAGTAAAATAGAAGGCACTAAAACCTAGTACCTAGTATATAGTAGTAGTAACAAAATATACATAAAATAATAATAATTTTATTATTAACTTTCTTTATAGCAGTATTATTAATAGTAGTTAATAAACAGTCTACTATTTAGTATAACTAAGTTATATATTATCTCTTAACTAGTAGACTATTAGAGAGCCGCAGTAGACTGTAGAGTCGTAACTATAGGAGTAGTATAGGTAATAAGATGCTTAACTATAATTTAGTTATTACGTTTACAACCTAGTAATAGTATAACTATAATTTACTATACGTATAGCGGATAAAGTCTACCTACTCTTATAATATTAGTAATGCCTAGTATACTAAATCTTTATCTTTAACACACAACTACTACTACTATTTTTTAAATCTAGCTCTTTATCTATTATATTTAGCAACGTAATAATATTTTAGTAGCTTAACTATACTATTTCTTTTATATAGGGTAGCATAGCTATAGTAGAGTTCTAAAAGTATATAGAAGATTAGCTAGGCAAAGTTAAGGATAATTCCTAGAGATTTAGTAATCTTATATAGTAAGTAGGATTATTAAAGGGGCCTTTTAATCTTAATATCTTTAATAACACCTAGTCTTAGCTATTTAGGCCCTATTAGCTAGTTCTATAACTCTAGATCCTAGAGTGCAAAGCACTCCTTTAATATCTAGATAAAGGGTTAGGTTAGGTATTTATACTATAATAATAGAATAAAGTAAAGTCGTTACTAAAAAAGCTTAAAAATAAGGACTAGTAAAGCAAAGGTATAGGGCAGCTACTAGATAATAAGTAGTAGTTTCTTAGGGACTATAGAAGTTTAAAAGCGTAACTATAGCGCAAGAAGCTTATAGACGCAGTAGCAATTATCTAGAATGCAATTAAGGTAGAAGACTGCAACTAAGCAATAAAGGTAAAGATAAGTAGTAGCGGCGAGAGTATAGAGAAAATAGGCGGCGGTAAGATCTTAGAGGGGCAGAATACGGCTCGCTAGTTATAAGAGAAGATTTACTATAGAAGAGAGTTAATAAAATAGTTAAATTAGTTACTATTATAATTATTGTTATTATTATTATAGTAAAACATATTATTAAAGAAATTATTAATTACGTAACATAGTGGTTAGTCAAACAGCCAGCCTAGAATTACGTGATATCACAGATTAACTGTAAGAAAGAACGGCATTTATATATATAATAATATTAGATAATAGGAGAGAATCTATACTAATTCTAGAATATACGCTAAAGACTAGTAGTGTAGGTATAAGGCTATCTAGGCCTATAGTATTATTAATAGCTTTAATAGCTATTTAGAGAATATCCTCCTTATCTATATAATCTTCTAGTTTAGCCTTAAGAATATTAAAGGCTTTATAAAGAGGTGCGTACAAACGCTTAATCTTCCCTATTACCTAATATACTTTTATAGGTATCTGCCTATAGATTACACTAATAATCTTTGCATAGTTCCTAAACTTATCTAATATAAAGTTTATATCTAGGTTATATATAATATAGTTAGGTGGACCTTAGTAGATATTAATCTAGTATCTATAAAGGGCTTCCTAGGCATTTTGTGCAGATATTAATTTTAAGAAGATTATAGCTTAAAATAATATGTCTATATCTATAATATATACAATATTAATAATAATCTTATAGATAAAATAGGTGTTATCCTTAATAGTAAACTTAAAGCAACGTAGGGCTTATTTATACAATTAATAGTAGTAGCAAAACTTTTAAATTTTATTTAGAATAGTGGCATCTACTTTATAGCTAGTATTAGTAAGTATCTTCTAAAGTCTTTCTATATAGGAATATTTAAATTATTAATAAAGATAATAGAGTTTTTGTTTAGTAAAGAAAGACATAGTTTCTTCCTCACTAATATTAAAGAAAGAGTATCTCTATTTACGTATAATAGGTATAGTTATACTGTCCTTTTATATAATAATATTTAGAATATTATTAAAGTAGGTACCTAGCTTATTAGTATCTGCTAGTAATAGTAGGAATAGTGTTAGGGTATTTAGAATATAGTAGGTAACTATTCCTATTAAATTTGTAATTTATATAATTCCTATAGATTCTTATAGGTTCTAATCTCTAAAGCTAATATTAGTATTACTAGGTATCTAATTAATCTTTATATAGAAATTCTCTTATATATGCCTCTAGCTGTGCTTTACTAATAGTAGAAGTCTTTACTATATCTATATCTTATAGTTTACCTTAGTATATTATATAGTATTAATCTTTAAGAATAAACTATTCTATACACTTCTTTAGCTCTATTTTATAAATGTGTTTGCTAGTTATATAGTAAAGATAGGCAATAGTAGTTAGGTAGAATACTTAATTATTGCTATTCTTATTATCTTTACTCTACTCCTCTTCTTTGTGCAAAGTAGGTTTCTTATTATTATACCTTTTTAGGTTCTAAATATAGGACTAAGCAGTTTCGTACAAAGGCGTTTTATTATTATGCTCTTTATAGAAGTTAATATACTACCTTATTACGCAGATATACTTATCGCGCGAATAGTTAAAAGACTATTAACCTTTCTTATAGCACACAAACTTTTTTTAATTAGAGTGAGCGCGCCAAGCTCGCTTAGCTCGCTTGTAATGCGCTAACCCCTTTTTATTAACACTACCTTAAAACGCTTTTCTGTGTTAATAATAGTAGGAGGGATAACTGCTATTATTGTAATATTTTTATTAGAAACCCCTTAGTCGCAAAAAAACCAAATTATAGCACACAAAACACTTCTTTAGTCTTATATAAATATTATTTAATTAGAATCTAAATTGCAATAATAATAGTATAAATTATCTATAATATCCTTATCTATAAGGGCCTAGTAATCTTCCTCTTTGTGTAGGAAAGTTATATTTACATTTAGTATAGTACGTATTAGCCTTTTATAGGTACTAATTAGATTAGTAATTAATTACAACTTAAATTAACGTATAGAGATTAGTAAATAGAGCTTTATAGGTAGGCTTAAGAATAAACATAGCCTACTCTAGCTCTAGATATCTATAGTATACTTATATAATAGTAGTATAGAGAGAAATTTCCCTAGTAAAGTTTACACCTAATACTCTTTATATAAGGGTAAGCCTATTAATTATTACCTCTAGGAGTTTGTATAAACTCTTATTAGGGTTCTTACGCTAGTATTGTGTAAAAGTTATTATAGTATAGTCTATCCAATACTAGTTGTAGTTAATAGTAGTATTAAAGTAACTATTAAGTGCTTTGTATAAGCACTTCTATAATTATCTAGAACAGATAATATAAAGGTAATACTATATCGCATAGCTAGTAAGGATATCTATAAAGATATCTAGGTATTAATTCTTAGCAATATCTAGGCGTCCATATAGATCTATAAAGATCCTAGTTATATCTACTAAAATATTATATAGAGCTCTAGTATAGTTATTATCCTTATTCTATGCCTTTTAAAATTAGATTATCTTATTAGCTAGAATTCTTTAAGAAGGTATATTATACTTAGGCGAAAGCTTATATAGGTTAGATTATAGTATAGGCTTAGTCTATATAAATTAGTATAGCGCCTATAATTCACATTTAACTAGTAGTGGTTCTATTCTATATAGCGTTTAATAATTGCAAGTAAGTAGATAGAATAGTAGTTAGATACTATGTGCAAAGGGTAGTAGGTTATTTCGTTATTTATATAAATAAGATTGTCTTTAGTACTTATACAAAGGTTCTCTTAAGATATTTATAGGGACCTATAGCTATATAGGTGCCTATAGTAGTAGTAGCTTACTCTATTTAGGTTTGTGTAATAGCATAACTGGCTTAAGTATCTTTAAGATTAGCCTTAGTATTTGCGTATAAGAAGTTAAGCGAGCTAGTAAAGGTAGTAGTATATAAGTAATATCTATATTACCTTAGGCTACTTTATATAGTTTACTAGCACTTATAGCTTTAGCGTTTATTCTTAGTGTAGTACTCTTTTCTCCTAGAACTATAATAAGCTCTCTCCTAAACGCATAGTTTAACTTTAAAAAATAGTGTTCTTTCTATTCTTTAAAGTCTTCCTAGAATAATTCTAAAAAAGCTATCCCTTTTTAGTATAACACATAATAATTAGCAATAGTACATACTGCGTATAATTGTATTTTTAATAAAGAGGGATTATCTACTAGATTAATTTTATCTTTTTAGTACTTAGGTCTTATTTTCTTGCGTAGTGTTGCCTCTAATATTTCTATCCCTTTAGTATACTTATTATATAGTTTAGTATATTTAGGCATATTAGTATTATCTTATAAGGTAGAGGTAGTAAAGATAGGAACTTTATACAAAGTAGTAGTAGGTGTAGTTATTACACAACTAGTTTGTTTAATAGATTAGTTATATAGAGAGTTGCGCTTTATTAGGGTTTATTGTTATCTAACTATATATTTGTATAGTTACTAGTAGTGTGCTTAGTGCACTACTTTCTCTTATATTTTATATAGTAGTAATAGTTACTTACTAACTCTATAAAGGTTTAATCTACTATTCTCTTACGTATAAAGAATAGAGTATAATAAAATAAATTATATAGCTAATAATAAGTTATACAATCTATTTTTACTCTTACTAATTTATAGTTAAGAATTAGTTAACTACTAATTAGTGTTAAATAGGCTCTACAGCTAGCTATATAGATATTAATATCTAATACTCTATATTAGTAAGTGTAGAGGGTGTATAGAATAATTGTATAAGGAAAGAAAATAATATAATATAACTAACTTAGTATTAATTACTTGTCTTTAGAGAGAGTAAAGATAGAAAGAAGAATATTCTGCGGCGTATAGGCTACGACGTATAGGTATCACATAATCTCTATATAATGCTATTATGCGGTAATATTAAAACCTTAATACCCTTAGGTGCCTTTGCCTGTACAGTATATAGACAAATACTATTATAGTTTTTTTTTGTAACTAAGGGGTTCCTAATAAAAATATTAGTTATTCCTTCTACGTTATTGTTAGATATAAGGGTATCTTTAATATATGAGATGAATTATGGTGGATTTTTATAATGGTTGAGATTATTAATTGTGTTAGAGAAGCTCGGCTATGCGCGAGGTGTCTATCTAGTGCCAAGACGTCGTCATTCCTAAAGGGGCTTAGCGTCGCGCTAAATAGCTCCCAGGTCGACCTGTGAGCTGTTAATTAGTCCATCGGCTCCACTTTGGTAATTACTGTGCGCCAGCCTCCTCAGTGTAATTTATAGTAATTTCGTCGTGAGAAGACTATATAATCGGATATACATTCACCGTAATTTATAGTAACTATCTATCTGACAGTTATAGACATATAAAAGCGTTTTAAGATGTTAATAAAAAGGGTTAGATATACTATTATATATATATATATATATATATATTTACTTAAGTTTATATAGCTAAAGTTAGTAATTATATTAGAAAAGTTTTTCTACTTAACTATGCGTATAGTGTGTAGATATGCGTAGACTTACGCATTTATATACATTTTTATATAAGTAATATACTAGTATAAAAATACTTAAAAATATATAAATATATATAACTTACGTTAGCTTACTAAATATCTTTTTTAATCTATTTTTTAGTTTGAGTTAAAGTAGATTAAGATAGAAGATTATTATATACTACTATATATAGTACCTAATTCTAATTAAAGACTAACCTTAAACACCTTAATAACGCAATAATAGTTTAAACTTACTTACACCCCCTAATACCTATAAGCTTCTAGTCTTAATATAAGATTTACTTACGCTATATATAGCACACCTAGCTTATTACTACCACTATTATTAGTTATCTATACTTGCGCGCTAGATAAGCTAACTTAATAGTAATACTAATTAGAAGAATCTTATAGATTTATATAATACTCTTACTACTATATAGCTTATTAATAAATATCTAATTATTCTCCTTTTATATTTCTTACTAAATAATTCTATTACTAAAATTTTTTTTTACGACTAAGGGGTTTCTAATAAAAATATTATAATAATAGCAGATATTCCTCCTACTATTATATACACAAAAAAGCGTTTTAAGATATTAATAAAAAGGGGTTAGCGCGTTATAAGTAAGCTAAGCGAGCTTAGCGCACTTAGCGCGCCCACTTTAACTAAAAAAATATCTATATACAAAACTATAGGTAAGGCTATATTACTATACTATAGTTTAGGATAGGGGAAAAAGGTATAAGATAGCGCTAGCGCCATAACTAGTATAACGCTGCAACTATTATCTTTATTACTATTATTTCTAAAGATTGCTAGCAATAGCTATTATAATAGTAGGTTTATACTACTTATAAGATATATATTAGATAGAAGCTTATACACTATAGGTATACTAACGCTCTATATCTATATTAAAGTTAACGTTAAGGACACTTCTACTGCTCTATTTCCTACTATTTTCCTAAGCTTTAATACTAATACTGCTATTAAGGCCGTCTAAAAGTACGCTCTAAAGATCTATCCGCTTGCCACTATTACTAGGTCTATACTAGAATACTACTCTATTTAAGATATTATTAATAGGAAGTAGAAGGTATACCTTACCCTATACAAGGCAGTCCTAGTATACTAGTTAGGCTAGTAATAGATTAGTAACTATAAGAGTAGTAATAATAGATATATAGAGTTCCTACTATAGTTTTTTATATTGCTGCTAGTTAGAAAGGCGGCAATAGAGGGCAGGATTAAGGAGAAAGAGAAGAAGATATTTATTAATAAGTTGCTAGGGGAGGAAAGTATTATATAGATGCGTTAGATCCTTGCGGTTATTATAGCGTTAGATAGTAAGCTAGTTAGTTTTCTATACACGCTTTAAGTAACCTAATAGATATTAGAGCGCTTATAGATAATTAGGGGGCAAGTGCGCAGTTTATAAACTGTTCTTATAAACTATTATTACGTTAGTAGAGACTAGGAGTAGATTATATTTTTAGGCGCTAGACTAGAGCGGCCTTTCTATCCCAACCTACGCAGGCTTAATTTAAAAAATATATTAAAAAGGTAATTAACACTAAGTAAACAATGCGACCGCTATTACTAATAAGGAGGAATTATATCTACTAGAGTAGAAATAGAGTCTTACTATTCTTTATAAACTAGATTGCTTAGCGAGCTTATAATACGCTAACTCTTTTTATTAACACTACCTTAAAATACTTTTCTATATATATAATAGCAGAAGGGATATCTACTATTATTATAATATTTTTATTAGAAACCCCTTAGTTATAAGAAAAAAATTTAACTCTATAAACTAGACTAGCTACTAGTCTAACTAGTATATAAGAATAGCCTTATAAATAGTTAAGTATACGTATCTATTATACTAAATAAGCTTATAAATAGAATAGAACTCTAGCGTAGTTACTTTAATAGTCGCTTTAATAGTAATAGTACAAATCTTTAGTATATACTTTTAGTAATAGTAAGTACTTCTTTAGAAATAATATTAATACCTAGATAAATAGTAGGGCGTAAAGAAATAGTAGGAGATTTATTAAGAATAACCTTAATATAGTAATAGAGTAATAGTGTATCTAGTATATATTATCTTTATTCTACTTATATAAAATAGTACGTATTTATTAATATAATAAATATTAACTTATACTATTTGCAATAATCTAGATAATAGATTTATAATAATTAGGATAGCGAAAAAGAATAGCTTATAGTATTACCGCGCTAAAGTTTTATCCCTCTTCTAAACTTCTAACTATAGCCTTTTTATAAAAATTTTACTTATAGAAGTCTTGCGCTAAGACTACTAAGCTCGCTTAGTAGTTTAAACGCGCTTTTTTTATAATTATCTTTTTACGCTCTTTTTAATTACTAAGTAGGAGGCTCTGCTTATTTTATTATATTTTTCAGATAAAAGCTTTTATTATCCTACTTCTAGGTAGATAAATTAACGCCATATACACAAACTTACATAGTTATATATAAATAGTCTAAATAAGTAATTTTTTTAAAGCTTTATACCTTTTTACTAGTTAAGCTATAATTTTAATTTTTTTAATAGATTTATAGTGAAAATACTAGTTTTTAATTATATAATTTAAAAATAATATTTTTATTACGTAACTAGTTAGTAATTAATAAAAGGCTCTTTATTTTACTAGTTATTATATATATTATATAATATTATAGCTCGCTTATAACGCGCTAACTTCTTTTTATTAACATCTTAAAATGCTTTTCTGTGTATACAATAGTAGAAGGAATAACTGCTATTATTATAATATTTTTATTAGAAACCCCTTAGTCGTAAAAAAACCATAATATAAAAATATAGTACTAATAAAATATTATATAATTTTTTAAAAAAGTTATAATAATAATAAAGTAGTTAAAAAGTTACTAAAGTTTAAACCTTTTAATATAGTGTTCTTTGCTAAGCTACTAATTTTTATCTAATCTATTTTTTTAAATAATTATAAAACTATATATTTTTTCTATTTTTAAATATATAAAATCTAGAATTTAGAGTTAGGTAGTAGTTCTATATAATAGGCTAGTAATTAATACTATTATATTAACTAGTAATTACTATCTAGTAAAAGACTTTAACTTTATACTTTAAAAAAGTTTTTAATTTTTTAAAGCTTACTAAGTAGCTTACTAACTAGATTACTAAGCTTTTTTAAATTTTAACTAATTAAAGAGCTTTATTTACTAATTAATTAGTATTTTATAGGTAGCAGAGGCACCTAAAGTATTCTAGCTGCCTTAAATACTCTAAGTGCACTAGTAGTATAAGTGTGTATTCTTACGCAATCTTATATATATATACGGTAAGAGAAAAGTACTATCGCTAATATACTTAGGGCGTATTTAGTGCGTAGGCGTGCGCAGGCATGCTTAGAGCCGCCTAGGTGCTTATAGTCGCTTAAAACTTTTCCTATTATACTAAATAATTTAAAAACTTTTTTAGTAATAATAATACTATATAAATATATAATATATTTTATCAGTAGCCCGGACAGATTAGTCCGCCGGTCAGTTTTTCTTGGCAACTTCGAGGTCCCTCATAAATCATTATAGAACACCACCAACGTTACTTCATAGTGACTCATAATAACCTACTATAACTTACAATATACCAAGTTACTATTTAATCTACTTTTTATATCGTGCAGCCTCTTTGCGCGGCTGCTGCAGCCGCGCAAAGCTAAGGAGTCTTTCTTAGCAGTACGAACTTACAACAAGTCTCCCTATAATATACGATATATTATCTACCATACTATACGTAGGCAATATATAGTATACTTATTATGATTCGCAGTGAAGCATACTATATCTTAAGTAGTACTTTATCTAATTTTTAGTTACTAAGTGCGTACTATTGCAAGATAAAGTTAACCCGTTATTTTTGGCCTTATAGTAACCTATAATAAAGTCACTCTGATTTACTGTCAACACTATCTGAAAATAAGCCGCTAAGGGTAACATCTAACTCCTCCTCTATCTCTTTATCTATCTAACAGGTCCTTGCGTTGTGCCCAGGCTCTCCGCACCTCCCATAGCGGCGTTGTGTTAAGGGACCTGCCTCTCCCTCACTACTACCTTGCGCCCTTTTCAACAACTTCACCCCAATAGAAGGGCTTTCTACTCCTAAATCTGCTCCCTAAGCAAAGCCTAGCGTCCCACCTTTCTAAATGCGCTTTCTTTTACGCGTTTTTCACTTTGTTAGAATCTTAATTTGCTCCTTAAGTTCCTTAATGCGGGTCTCTTAAAGTACACTATGGTAGAGCATAAGTTCAGCACCTTTTATAAGCTGTGAGTAGCTCAATTTAGCATTGGGTAGAGACCGAATAAAAGAGTCGCGTACGATCTTTGACTAGGATCCAAACTCGAGGGTATTGCTTAGGGTCCTAGCTTACCATGGTGTATCCAGTGGGGTACCCTGAGGTGGAGTGTGAATACGCACATTAAGGCGATCTACCACCACTAACGCATCTAAAGAAACAAGCCTAGAGGCCTTAAAGGCTTTCTTATAGTTTTCTAGTGTAAACATATTAAAAAACGCATTGCGAAAGGCTAGTAGGAAGCCCTCTTTATTAATATAAAAGACGCGTTAGCGCGCTAAGTCCCGCACGCGCTAGGAGTACTTTAGCTTTAGTGGCGCGAAACAGACCACATTAAGCGGCTGGAGGATATAAGATAAGTGCGCTGGCATACAGAGTGTTAGGATCTTCTGTTCTAGGCAATAATCCTTAAAATCCTAGGAGTGGTGGCTCTTATAGCTGTCTAGAATAAGTAACCTCTATAACCCTACTATGCGCGGCCTTGTATACGCGTCAAAGTGCTTCAATTACGCGACTCTAAGCTTGTTGTTAGTCTAGCTAGTCTTAGAGACTAAGAGCTTTCAATCGTGGGGGATACTAGTCTCCTTATACCACGCTAAGATATGGACTCGCCCTTTGTAGATAATAAAGGGCGGGGCAGCATACCTAGCAGCGCAAATACTCTAAATTACTATAACCCACTTGCGGTTGCCTAGCTAAACAAGCGTAGGTTAAGAATGTCTTTCTAAACTAGTTACAACCTTTATTAAGCTAATAACTCCTATCTAGAAGCCTATCTTATTAAAGTTATAAATATCTTTATCCTACACTCTATACTTAGCTTTTATGTCCTCCACTAGCTAAAACTACGCGTTTATAACCTCTAGGTCTTCCTATTATATCCTCTATCAGTCCTTCGCTCAATTAAAAGTCATTTTAAGCTTAGGTACGCGCTTTACAAAGCGCTAAGCCCAGTATTATCCTACAGGGTCTCTGTGCCGCGCAGCTAGCAGTTTGTTAGCCATATCTTCCACCTTACCTAGCTAGGGTGCAAATCCTTGCGAATCTAGGTTAAGGATATACTATATAAGCGTCTGCTCTTTAGTTGTAGTAAGCTTTGCCATGCCTAATTGTGTATCTGCTTAGGCGGTAATTCCGTTAATTTAATTGCTTAGTGTAGACTTTGGGATATTATATGCTGTAGCAGCGCGTCGCAGGCTTAAAATTTGCTTATTCTAATAGGCGTAAAGGGCAAGCTTAATTCTGCCTTCTTAATTAGATAATAACGCGTTGTGTTGTTAAGACATTATAATTTATAGTAAAGTGTTGTGGTCTTGGCAAAAACTGTCCGGGCTACTGATAGAATATGTTATTAAAGGAATTTTTATACTTAATATTATAAGTAGTACTAGCTATATTTACTATAACCTATTAGAATGCTATTATAAATAAATAGTACTTAATTAACTATTTTACTAAGGGCTTACAACTTTGTTGCATTAGTTGGCGAACGAGGGCGTTGCAAGCACAGCTGCATGCCCCGGTAGATTGGTCAAATCCGGGGAAGTTAGCCGCCGACGTATGTTGTCCGAAGTCCCGGCAGGCGGGGAGACATGGTTCGTTCCATGGTTGGCCAAGATGTTCCCTCAGCCTCGTTTCAAATGCCTTTCTGGTGGCGCTAGGTGTCAAACCTTTCGGGCGTGCTGAGACGGGTCACGGGTGTAAAAGGATGTGAGCTGCACAGTCCCTGGCTTTTCGACCAACAGCTCCCATGCGCATGCGACGCCCCTCATCTGCCCACCCAGCCGAAGCCCGCAGCCAACAGAGCCCGCTCTCGGCCCACCTCGTCCTTGGCGGCCTCTTCCTCGTGCTAGTGCTGGTCCTGCAGGTGGGAGCCCCGCACCTGCCGCACGCGCTCCTGCGCCTCTTCACCACAAAGGAGCCGTCACCCGCCATCACACCACTCGAGCCCGTCCTCTATAAACAGCCGCCCGTCTGCCCGAAGCCCTCGCAGAGAGTCGAATCCCCTGGCACCTTCAACAAGGACACCGAGCGCAGCATGGCGTTGGCAGAGCAAGCAAAGCGCGTCGCGGCCGAGTTCGACTTTGGGCGCAATGCCGTCAACAAGGCCGTCAAGGAGTTTATACGGGAGATGGGTGGGTATTCGAAGGTACACTCGAGCAGACAGCCGCTGACGGCGTGCAGACGAGGGTTTGCAGCAGCAAGGCACAGAGCTGAGCCAGATCCCCACCTACGTCACCGCGGTGCCCAATGGAACGGAGAAGGTGCGGCTGCCACACATACACACAGTCCACTGGCAATGGCACGGCTAATGCGCGACAGGGCCTCTACATGGCCGTCGACCTGGGCGGCACCAACTTCCGCGTGTGCTCTGTCCAGCTGCACGGCAACACCACCTTCTCGCTCACCCAGAGCAAGGTCGCCATACCCAAGGAGCTCATGGTGGCTGAGACGGCCAAGGAGCTCTTCTCGTTTCTGGCCAAGCAAATCGAGGAGTTTCTGAAGACGCACCACGAGGAACACTACACGGGGCACACCCGGCGCAAGGAGAGCGGAGGTACTGTCAAGGAAGAAGAGATCTTCAACCTGGGCTTCACCTTTTCGTTCCCCGTGAACCAGATTGGTATCAACAAGGGGCTGCTCATGCGCTGGACAAAGGGTTTCGATATTGCTGACGCCGTGGGCAAAGATGTCTGCGCTCTGCTTCAGACCGAAATCGACGCGCTCGGCCTGCCCGTACGTGTGGCGGCCTTGGTGAACGACACGGTTGGAACGCTTATGGCTCGATCGTACACATCCCCTGGCAAGACCGGCACACTGTTGGGTGGTATCTTTGGCACTGGGACGAATGGCGCATATGTGGAGAAGCTCGACAAAGTCACAAAGCTCACAAAGAGCAAGGATGCGGGCGAGTACGACAAGTCGACCGGCGAGATGATTGTCAACACCGAGTGGGGTTCCTTCGATAACTCCCTCCGTACGCTTCCCAACACACCATACGACGTGGAGCTCGACGCGAAGTCGGTTAATCCCGGTATTCAGATGTTTGAAAAGCGCGTATCTGGCATGTTCTTGGGCGAAATCCTCCGTCTAGCCATTGTTGGGCTACTCAAAGACCCCTCCTTCCCGTTATTCCGCGACGAGAACTCGGCACAGAACGATATCCACAGCACCACACAGATCTACGACGATTCGCCGATATACAAGCAGTGGGGCATTGATACTAGCTTCCTCAGCGTCTGTGCCGGAGACACCAGTCCTGGCTATAGGATGGTAAGGCAAACGTTGGATAAAGATTATGGTATCACAGCTGTGAGCGAAGAGGACGCAGAGGCAGTCATTGCTATCGCAGCCGCTGTTGGTCGCCGTGCAGCCCGGCTTGCTGCCGTTGCAATCGCCGGCATCGTCATTGAGACGGGCAGACTGGACTCGCCCAAGAGCACTGCTACCACGGAGCAGAAAGAGGGCATCGACCCTCCAAGAGGAGACACCGAAATCGCCGAAGAGGACATCATCGACATTGGTGTCGATGGCTCGCTCGTCGAATTCTATCCAAAGTTTGAAGACCATATTCGCGCAGCCTTGCGGGAAATCGATGGCATAGGAGAGAAGGGTGAGAAGCGCATCAGAATTGGCATTGCCAAGGATGGATCTGGAGTGGGCGCCGCGCTGATTGCGCTGGTTGCCGGTAAAGTGGGTGTTGATACCCAATAGAGGTGTAACATATGAGCGGGGTGTTTGGGTAGTCATGTGTACGCAAAAGGCTTCATTTGGCAAGATCTGGTTCTGTGATATGCAGTACAAACTTCTACCAACCATGAGATGTACAAATTCATGCAGTGGTTCTCGTGCGTTCGAGTTGATGTTGGTTTCTTACTCAGGGCTCTTCTAGCGTAGTGTGTGCTTTTCCTACTAGTCCAGGAATTTTCAAGATAGCCAGCCATCCTTCATTCTCGTCTCCTCTTTGCACCCGTGTCTACTACTAGCGACGCACTAAGACGACGTCTTCCATACTGCAGTTGTGGTGTGATACCCACGCTCTACACCCAGTAGATTATTAGTAAACGTAAAGCTATGCAGGAGTGGGTAAGCACATACCGAGCAGGGTGATATTGTCATCTCTTTTGAGAAGCTTGATGGACGATTTTTGCCATAAAAACTATATGTAGGAAAAAAAAAAGGCGAGGTGGGGTAGCGGGGCAAAGGGGGCCGATGACGATGGTGTCGAAGGGTGAGGGGTAGCTAGCGCTGGTTAGTGGGCGAGGGGCGGGTCTGTGTGGGAGGCACCCCCATAAAATAATTTGTGTCCGATGCCAAGATGCTCCTATAGTTAACACAGCACCTATAAGCTACCTATAAGCTAGAAATACCTCTATAAGCTTTTTTATACAAGGAGTTACTTTTAGCTATATTAACGAAACTATAACGTACTCCACAACCGAGCGACTCACCCAACTGAGTGACTCACTTTTGCCAAGACCCCACTAAAACGTACTACCATTAATAGTACAACGCGATGCCTTAATAACATAATAAACTACTAGTGTTAAACAAAACTTATATACAGCTTACGATTTAGACTATTAAATAAGACGCGTTACTTTTGTAAAGACGCGCTACTACTATCTATAATATTCCTTAAAAGACCCTTAGCCAATAACGCGCTAGAATTGCCTTCTAACGCGACTGCCTACTCAACATAATAAAGCTTACTATAAGAGAGGAGTAGGCGATTATATAGTATGTACTCGACCTAGACTTGCAAGAATTTTCGCTACGGCTTACTACTATAAAGGATATAGCTAATTCTTTGCTAGCTAAGCGGTATCGCGACCCTATAGGCTATAGCTAGGCTCTAAACTTTGTTAAGCGCTAGCCAGAGCTTAAAGTTAAGTTTAATTGAAAGTACAACTATAAGAGAGCTCTTTAGAAGAATTCTAAGGTAATATAAGACTGGTTTCGGCTTATAGAGAATATAAAGGCTAAGTATAGTATTCTAGATAAGGACACCTACAATTTTAACAAGTCTAGCTTTATAATAGGCATAATATTAACTAGAGTAGTAGTTATAGGCTCTAAGTATCGAGGATGGCCAAAGTAGGTGCAGTAGGGCAATAGGAAGTGGACAATAGTCATCCAAGGTATTAACGCGATAGGGTGGTGAATCCCACCCTTTATTATCTTTAGAGGCAAGTACCACCTCTCCGCCTAGTATAAGGAGAAGGATCTACCTTATAATTAGGTTATTGCAGTCTCTAAGAACGGCTAGATAATAAATAAGCTTAGTCTATAATAGCTAAAGTACTTTAATAAGTATACAAAGAGGCGTACTACTAGTAGAGCACGTTTACTTATTATTAATAGCCACGAAAGTTATAACTCGCTTAACTTAGGATTACTATAAAAAGAATAATATTATTACTCTCTATATGCCTTTATATTTGTCGCACCTCTTATAGCCACTTAACGTAGGTTGTTTTACGCCGTTAAAGAAGGTGTACAGGCGCTAAGCCAAGAATCTAATACGTAACCACATTACGCACATAACTAAAATAGAGTTCCTATCTTGCTTTATTGCTACTTTTAAGGCTTTAATTACTAAAAGTAATATTAAAGAAGGCTTTTAAGGTGCTGGCCTAGTGCCCTATAACTTAGAGGCTGTACTATCGCAGCTTAATGTCTGCCTGTGTACGCCTCCAGAATGTACTATTCGCAATAGTATATAGAAGTCGCAAACTCTACGAAATAGTACAAAACTTAGGTCACAATCAATGCTAGTTAAGTAGAGAATTTAAAGGCATATGGATAGTTTTCTAACTTATATAGTTAAGGCAGTGGAAAAGCTCGTTAAAGGCGCTAAGCTAATAGGGCATTCTTTAGTGTTAATAACCAAACGCAACACTAAACTTTAAACTACTAATAAGGCCGCCACGCGATGTAAATCGCATAAAAGAAAGCGATTGCAGTAAGAAGGAGCTCTTATAGCCAAAGAGAGCCAGCGGCTGGCTACTCTAAAGAACTTTGCGGCACGTAGTAATAGTAAGAAGGCAAAGAAGAGGGCGCGCGTTGATGGAGGCAAGCTAACTTAATAGCGCTGTGGACGCTATGGCGAGCCTAGACACAATAAAACAACGTGTAAGTAACCTACAAAAGTAGATTCTAAATAGATTAGCCTATTTAGACTATTAATAATAGTTCGTATTAACTCTATACTATCGTGAATAGTACATGTTTTAGTGGGATCTTGGCAAAAGTAAGTTGCTTAGTTAGGTAAGTCGCTCGATTATAGAGTACGTTAAATGTAGTTGTATACTCTATTATTAGCTATTAGATCTTAGTATTAGTCTAATCTAGTGATGGAAAATAAGTAAGATAAGCGATCGCTAAGCGAATAAGTAAGTAACAGGTAAGCGAGAAAAAAATAAGTTAACTAAGCAACGCTTATTTTACTCATAAGTAAAATTATAAAAATTAATAACAAATATATATTTATAAACTAGAAAAAAGCTCTATTATTTATATATAAGGACTTTAGTAAGAACTATTATAGTTAATCTTTTATTTAGTATTAAAGTCAAAATATTAAGGATAAGTATTTCTAGATTATATATTAATAATAATTTAAAAATACTTATTATTTTAGTATTATACTATTATAATTAGTAATAATAAAGTATATAGTATATATAGAAAGTATATAGAAAGTATATAGAAAGTATATAGAAAATATATAGAAAGTATATAAAAAGTATATAGAAAGTATATAGAAAGTATATAGAAAGTATGTAGAAAGTATATAGAAAGTATATAGTATAAAATAAATAAACTATAAGTTATTTTAATTAATATAACTAAGGTACTATAATAAAGTATATAGTCTTAAATAGTATAATAAAAGTGAAGTCGTCCTGCTTATAAATAAACTATAAGCTTAATATTTTAATATAGAATTTTTAGTCTAGTTATATAAAATATATAAATATATAAAATATAAAGAATTAAAAAGAATAAAAACTATTAATTATATATATATATATAAAGTATAAAGTATAAAGTATAAAGTATATAAAAAATCTTTATAATAATAAAAGTTAAGTATAAAAGTATTATATAATTTAAAATATATATAGTCTAGAGTATAATAAGATAATAAGATATATTATTAAGGTAAATATAAAGTATAATATAAGTAAATATCTAAAACTTATAAACTATAAAAGATTAACAAAATAAAAATTTATTTAGAATTTTTAGTTTATTATATAAATGTAACTATTTAATAATTTAAAATTCTATCTTAGTATCTACCTCTAAATTTACGTCTAAAGAGGCTAGAAATTCTAAAGGTTTTAAGTTAGAATTTTCTAGCTCTTTATATAAGTCTTTTTCTCTTCTTCTTCTTCTTTTTCTTTTGTATAATTATTAATAAAACCTATTTCCTTCCTAGAAAAGTAATCCTTATTATAAATATTAAGCATATTTAGAAAATAGAAATTCTTTCTTATAAAGTATTCTTTATTATTATTAAAGTTCTCTTTATTAAAAAGAACTTCTTTATAGTTATTAACTACTTTAGGTATAGTAAGAAACTTAGATAAAAAGCTTCTTATAAGATCTATAATATATTAGTATAAAGTATAAATAGTTATAGAAGTTACTTACTAACCTAGATTATAAGCGCGTCGTCCTTACAAGCGAGTCGCCCACCTTATTAACTTTCTATAACGCGTTACCTATAAACTACAATGGCTTAACCAACTTCTACTTAATTGCCCTACAACAAAGCAGATATCTATCTTACTATCCTAGCTATTAATTAGAACCAAATTTAGACTGTACAAGAGGCTGTATAGGCTTATAATGTCCCCCAATCAACGCTGCGCGACTAATGCGCCAGGAAGCCTACGCGACGCGATTACCAGCCCAACTTAAGAAAGCTTACTAAGCTAGAAGAGGAGGTGATTATCGAGTATATACTTGATCTAGATTCGCGAGGGTTTGCGCCTACTCTAGAAGCTGTGCGGAATATGGCGGATAAGTTGCTCGCTAAGCGCGGCAGTGGCCAGGTTAGTTAACAGTGGCCTAGAAACTTTGTCAAGCGAACAGACAGCCTTACTACGCGGTTTAATCGACCGTACGACCACTAGAGAGCGCTCTGCGAGGATCCAGAAGCTATACAACGCTGGTTTAACCTCGTAGCGCGTACGAAGGCCACCTACGGTATCCACAACAAGGACACCTTTAACTTTGATAAGACTAGCTTTCTAATAGGCAAGATATCCTCCTAGCTAGTTATTATAGGATTAGAGAGACGTAGCTAGCTAAAAGCAATCTAGCCAGGCAATCGCAAATGGGTCATGGTAATCTATGGAATTAACGCTGCTAGGTGGGCAATCCCGCCCTTTGTTATTTTCGCTGGCCAGTATTACTTCTCTGCCTGGTATAAGGGCGAGGATATACTAAGCCGCCCTACCAACCTATGGCGCACCCTACCTATCGCGCGCGACGCGTTTGCGCACACAGAATTCTTCCAACTGTAATATCTCTACAACCACATATAATTATCACATATAATTGTAGATATGGAGCCTCGATACAGTCCCCATAATCTCAAGTACGTAATATATGAAGCTGAGATGCTGCAAGGCGCCTTAGTACGGTCCATAGCCTTAGACTACGCAATCCCACCCTCCACACTTTAAAACCGCCTTAATGGCCGCACCGATGCGGTATCTGCACAGTTACCACGCTAGAAGCTCTCTCCTGATTAGGAGAGATGGCTCGCTAATTGGATAGTCGAGGAGCATAGCCTTTGGCGCGCTCTAAGCCATGCTACTGTACGCGAAATGGCCAATTGCATCGCACGCGTTAACAGCGACCACATTTCTGTAGGCAAGAATTAGATTGCCGGCTTCAGAGCTCGTAATCTAACCATTACCACCCTAATTAGTTGATCACTCGATAAAGCACGCGTTAATAGGTTAGACAAATTAACTCTTAAAGGGTTCTTTACTATATTAAAGGCTATTATTAGCGAACACTATATTAAACCATCTAATATCTGGAATATAGACGAACACGGCCTTCGGCAAGGCAGCAGTAGCAATAGGAGGGTACTAGGACCTGTGACGAAGTCAGGATCCAAGCGTACGTACGTGAAAGAGCCTAGATCAACTAATTAGGTATCAATTATAGAATGCGCCAGCGCTAAGGGCCGCTCCATCAAGCCTCTCATTATATTTAAGGGCGCAGGGCTTTAAAGTACCTGGTTCCCCATTAACAACGCGCCTAATTGGCACTATACAGTGTCCAAAAATGGCTAGACATCGAATAATATTAGTCTGCGGTGGCTAGAGACTAAATTTCTTCTAGAAAGTACGCCTAACAACTTATCTAACGGGCGCCTTCTTGTCTGCGATGGTCACGGCTCGCATGCGACGACAGAATTCATGTGGACAGTCAAAACTAATCGGATCTTCGTCCTATACTTGCCTCCTTACACTTCGCACCTACTTCAGCCTCTTAATCTATTATTCTTTGGCCCACTAAAGCAGAATTACTATTAGGAGCTAGATAGGCTGTTAGCCCTATCTAATGCAGCACTAGTCAAGCGCAATTGCTTCCTTATGCTATACGCAGACGCTCAAGGCTGTGTCACAGCTAATTATATCATAATGGGGTTCCGTACAGCTGGTATACATCCGTACAACCCTAGAAAGGTCCTTAATTCTTTATAACTACCATGCAATCAGAAGGTTATAGTACAGTACTAAGCCAAAAGTCTGTTCCCCGCAGGGGTAAGCGAGGTCCGCCATCATCACCACCCCGTTGCGCAGAGCGCTCCGGCACCCCCAATATCGCTCCCAGAGAGTTGATAATTGATATAGAGATAATTATTTGATCAATATTTTGTTTGATACCCGCGCGCACGCCGGAGAGCAAGTAGGCGGCGCGGCATACTAAGTATAAGCTTGCGAATCAGCGAATTAGGGATCCTACGCCAGCAATCTTTCAACGCCGCGCAGAAGGTCTCAAAGTCCTTGTCGCCGTCGCCAAGGTCGCCCATATTAGGGTAACGCTTATAGAGTTCTCTCTTAAGGGACCACCAGAGATGTTTAATAGGGTTAATATTAGGGGAATAACGCAGCCACTTAATTAGTTGTATACCGTGTTCCGCCAAAAAATTAAGCGACTGTTGCGCCCTATAGATAGGCGCGTTGTTGTGTATATAGATATCTCCTGCGTAATAATTATAGAGGAGTCCTTTGCATAGAGCTTTAATATAACTCTATACGCTATATCCTTTGCAACGAGCTGCTGGGTCCCTAGGCATAATCACTAAGGGACTCCGCCGAACCCGCCCTCTCCGATTAAGCCAGATACTCGCCCACACTATTGCCGCGCGAGATCTTGATATAACTATCTCCTCGATCCTTATGTCTCTATTTCTTATGTGGGAGGCGAAAAACCCATGTAGATGTGCCGCTAAAGCGTCTTTGAATAGAGCACTCATCTGAGAACCGAAAGGGCTGTCCGCGCCAATCCTAATTGCGATATTCCTATTCGAATTGACGCCTCTCCTGGGCCACCGCGCGAGTGATCTTGGGCTTCCGTGCTGCCTAGAAGTTGGTTAGGCTCTCTGCCTTTAATGCGCGATATGCAGTTGTTTAAGAGATGCGGCGGAGGGAGGCCTTGTGGAGGAGGGCTAAGTATTCGATCCTCGGGTTTTTTCGTGCCTCTTAATAGAGTACACGCTTGTCATGTGTATTAAGCGCCTGGGGACGCCCTAATCGAGGCCCCGATTGATTGTGGTGTTGTTTTTTATATCTCTGAAGTGTTTTGTTAATGCAGCGACGCGTACAGTTAAACTCCTTAGCCAACTCCCGCGATAACGCGCCCGTCTCACACTTCGCGATAATTAAATCCCGTTGCTGGACAGATAATTCGGCATTACGGCGACAATTTCCTGAAATTTCTACACTAAAAGAGCTCATATTGGTGGAGTAATGTAGTGTTGAAAATAGGGTGTTGGTGTTGGTGTACGCGCGTTAGCGTGTTGGGGGAACAGACTTTTGGCTTGGCACTGTACCTCTAACAACTTCGAGCCTACCCCAGAAGCGCAAGCGATCACCCATAGTTCGTACACCATCTAGACCTTAAGAGATACCCTGTCTATTAGCAAATCTGGCAGATGGACAAGGATCTAGGGCGCAACAGCGGGTAGAGAAGGCGCTAATAAAGGGTTGGTCGCAGCAATTAACTAAGCTAGCTGTAGCCAAGGCGCGTATTGCCAGACTTAAGGCTTAAGTTAAGAATCTAAAGCCCAATAAACGCACGAAGGTCAAAGTAGACCTCAATATTAGCTTTACAGGGCTTAACAATATTAAGATTGCACAGAAGTAGTCACAGAAGGCTTTAGCAAAGGATGGGCTTCGCCAAGGCCGTAGAGCAACGACAAGGTCCGCCAGAGGTCGTAGACGAGGCGGGCAACGGGGAAAATCATCTGAATGGCTTGGTAGACTAACTAGCTTCGTTTTCAAATAGTTTTGAAAGTTAAAACATAAAAAATTGCTATACAGAATACAATTTTGATGAGGAGGTTGCCTATTCGGGCGCGTGCGCCATAGGTGGGGTGCGCCATAGGTCAGTGGGGCGGCTTAGGCGACTAGACTATTAGGCTTAGCGACAATGGTTAGACTACTAACAAGCTTAGTATTGTCTAGCTACAGCACTTTATTAAGCATATAGCAGCGCGTAGGGTAGGCGCGCGCTAGCTGCTTATACTTAATGGCTATAAGAGCTACAAGTTACTTAAATTCTAAGAAATCTGCAAGGATAACAATATCCATACTCTCTATACGCCGCTACATTCGTCGCACCTCCTACAGCTGGTAGATGTTGGCTATTTCTCACCATTAAAGCGGGCGTATGGGTGCTAAGTGTCGAGCCTAATACGCGACTATATTAACTATATTACTAAGCTTAAGTTTCTACCTGCCTTTCGCGCCATCTACAACTAGTTAATTACAAAGAAAAATATCTGCGTAAGCTTTTAGGGCGCTAGACTAGCGCCACACAATCTAGAGGTAGTAATCTTAAAGCTTAATATTAAGCTAAGGACGCCGTCGCTAGCAACCCTACTAGAGGCTGTGTGGAAGGCCAAAACACTCAGCAATGTACGCGAACTAGAGGCTCAATTAACGTTAATTCGCGAGCGGATTCGTGCGCATAAGAGCTCATTACCTGCTTCTATTATTAAGAGGCTTAATTAGCTAGAAAGAGGCTCTTCTAAAGCAATACATTAAATGGCGCTTATGCGCGAGCAAATCTTAAGCCTTAAGAGAGTAAATAAGGCCGCTATAACGCGCAAGAATTGTAAAAAAAAGTGGACCCAGAAGCAAGACACCCTATTAAAGGCAGAGGAAGAGGATATTATTACTTAAAGGGCTGTTAAGCAGTAACTTAAGAGAGAAACACGTTAAGACAAGGCGCGATTAGGTACGAGCTAGCAGGCCTTAGCGCGCTGCGGTCACTGCAGAGAGACTGACCATAACTTACAAACGTATAAAAAGCGTACTATAGATACTACTTAAACTAGGACAGCTCTTATATTAATATTATTTTATTACGTTGTGAATATATAGGCTATAAAAGGCTAAGAGAATTAACAAGGTGGGCGACTCGCTTATAAGAGCGACTTGCTTATAATCTAGATTATAGTCTTTAAAAAGAATACTTATATAGATAAGATAAGTATTAAGACTTTTAAACGTATTATAAAGTTCTAAGTCTTTGTTACTATCTTTTATAATAAATAAGTACTCTAGATCTATTTTACTATTTCTTAATAGACCTATTAATAGTTAGTAATAAAGTTTAAGAAGGAGAAGAAAATATAGACTTACCTAGAGTAGAATTATACCTAGTATTATTATAATACTTAAGTCTTTTTAAATAATATATAATTCTTAGAGTATTAAGATACTATATTATAATAAAGCTATTTTTAGTGTTTAAGCTCTTATAGTTATTAATTATAGTCTTAATAGTAGAGTCTAACTTAGTAGACTTTACTATAGTACTATTATTAATAGTAGTATTAATAAAGTAAGGCTTAGATAGAGTAGGCATTATAATAAAGACTTAATAATAATAGTAGTAATAATAGTAGTAGTAATAGTAGTAGTTATAATAAATAAAATAGTTATTAACTTAAAAGTTAAGAAAAGAATAGAAGAAGAAAAGATTCTTATATAGACATTCTACTTATTCTAGAATATTCTAAGCTTATAAATCTAAACTTCTATTACTAATATTATGGGAGAACCTAGTCCTAATCGAGACTTAGTAGAAAGATAGATTAAGTTATGTGTGCTAGAAGAAAGAAACCGCCTATTAAATCCTTAAGAGCCAATTAGGCACTAGCTTACCACGTGACCTATATAGTAGAGTTTATTTCACCACATACCTTTCTACCTATAAAAGCTTGGCCCTATTAAGCTTTATACTAAACACTCTTCTAGAAAACACTCTAAATATTTTATAGCGCCTCCTACTAGTAAGCAAAGGTTAGGCCCGCCTCTAATAGTAAGCTTTGCTAATTACCTAGCTTCGTATAATCTTAAATAATAGCCTACAAACGCCTATCTATTTTTATTACTAACCTACCCATTCTACTTACTCTTTACACTCTTATAATTTTCCTATAGTTTAGCTTCTTATTCTTCTAAACCTTAAACTATTCTTAAGCCTTTACTTAGCCTGCCTTATTATGCCTTCCCATCTTTAGATTGACTATGCCCTAGGCGCCTACGCATTTGGCCGCCTTAGTTCTAGTAGTAGTAGCGGCGGCGGTAAGCCTCCTTATTAAGGCGATAATAGTGTAGGCTCTAGTAGTTTTAACCTTCTACTAGTGCCTAAAAAGCCCTCTATTAGCGCATTTATTATCTTCTTATCTCTATGTAAGTCTCTCGCACTCTAATAGTCTCTTAGACTAACCCCTAGGAAGTGATTTCTCTCTTAAACGCACGCATTAGCTTTAACGTCATGGCCTAAGTTTTTGCAGCCCTTAGGCAGAGCGTTAGTAATAATAATAACCTGCCTTGCGATTTGCAATCCTAAGTAAATAGTTAAGATAATTTTATATTTTAGTTAGACTATAACCCTAATAAACTTATAATTAACGTCTTGCTCTTCTATTTTCTCTACTATAGTTAGGAAGCGCGACAATATAATACTAAAAATAAGCGAGTTGCATTCTACTAGGCCTAATAGTCTAAATTATTAAATAACAAAGGCCCTTATCCTATATACCTGCTAAGCCTATTCGCCGCTACTACCTAAGAACGTATTAACTTTACCTATTCCTCTATTATAGGCAATAACACTCTATTCTATAATAGGTGCCTACTAGCGTAGCGTTAGTGTTTCTAATTCGCTAATAATAATATAAAACTGCTATTTAGCGACGTATATATAGCCTGTTAATAATAATATAAAACTGCTATTTAGCGACGTATATATAGCCTGTTATTCTAGATATTTGCAATCTTTAAAAGCGCCCTATACTCTTTCTTATTCTTCTTCTATATATAAATACCTTTATTCTATCCCTCTAATTCTCCCTAGATCTTCTATATAAATTAAGCTCTTAAGTTAACTATTTCTTATACAAGCTTTACTACTGTGCATACCTATGCTTCTAACTAGTCTAGAGCATCTACTTACTAGACTACTCTAGAGATAGGCCTATTAGCTTCTTAGACAGTTTTAGCACTACTTCTAGCCCTCGCCTATTATATAACTGTAATTTATATATTCTAAGAAAAGGGAAGAGCTCTAAGAAGACATTAGGCACGCTTTAACTATTAGTCTAATAGTTCTTCTTCTTCCTATAATACTAATACAGAGAATAAAGCCCAGACTTAAGTTTCCTAAAAGTTATAGCGCTCCCTAGAGCGAGACTTCTTCTATAGGCTATTACAGAATCTCTAAGTTTAGGCTAGAGTCGCTTAGGCTTATAGGTTCTATAATAAGCGTAAGAAGAAAAAAGAGTAGAAGAAGAGTAGTAATTTTAGCCTATAGCTTACTAGTAATAGCTACAAAAGTTTCTTTTTACCTAAGGGCTACTTAGGCTTTAGATAGCTTATTAGTACTTAAATATATTTCTTATCTCTACTATACTTTGCTCCTTTTCTTATAATGCTATATCTTTCTATTCGTGCCTATAAGCTATTTACTCTTTAATTACTATCTATAAGTGCCTAATTTATTCTTAGAGTTTCTTACTAGCAATAACGTGGTCGCAATTTCCTTAAAGGGTACTGCCATCTATTACTAGTTTAGAAGCGGCGTTTGCGCACACGCCTTACCTACTATAACCTAATAGAGCCTTATAGCTACTTAGAGTATATAACCTGCCCTTTGTATTCTTCTACTTTCCTTCTTATTCTACTGTTCTAATTCTCCTACCTAACAGTCTTAACCTTCTCCTTAACCATGGCTACTATCGACTTTTCCGTTAGTAGCCACGTCTCTAGTGCCAGCAATAATAACAATAGTAATAGTAAGGAAAGTGGCTAAGGCCTATAATGGCCCTTACTACTACCTATTAATAACGCCCTATAACTACTCCTATTTTGTTGTGCGTATGCCTGCCCTAATTATTCCTTAGCTTGCTAACTTGTGCCCTAGTTATTATTCTCTTAAATTAGCTATGCAACTTTAGCACTATCTATAAGATTATAAGATTCTTACGCGATGTTTACACTAAGCATCTATTATTAGACTATCTTATATAGTTTGCTTAAGGTATGGGCAGCTTTAAGATTAACTCTAATTCTACTAAGAACACTCCTACTGCCCACACTATTCTATTCTATTGGCTATACTAAGCTACTCTTATAAAAGACATAAGCACTAATAAACAAAGGCGTAATTACTTTAAATAGCGCTTAGTATTTAGTTATACTCCTTATATATCTTATTTTCCTACCCTTCTCTTTACTATAGACTAAGGCCGCATTAACTATAATTTTAGTGCGACTAAGAGTAATTATAATTAAGCCTACGGGGCTTATATTTGGAGTTATTATCCCTACTTTTAGTATATTAACAGCAGTTAGCGTCTTCTCCTTAAGGGCTGCTACATTCTATACTAGACAACTTCCTAATATTAGTAGTGCTTCTTTAACCGCTATAGTAAGCCCGATTTTCTCTTAACTAGTTCCCTATTACTAATCTGCCTATCTAGCTTTATTCCCTCTAGTATCTGCCATAAATACTTAAGCTAATTCTTTCTAGTAAAGTTGTTAGCAAGTGCGTAAGCTATAGACAAAGCAACTAGAAGTAAACACCTACATCTATAATAGAATTAGTAAGCTACTTAGTTCTAGTGACACTGCCACAATGCTTCCTACTAGGCGTCCTAATAGGCCTTATCTATTTATTAAGAGTTCCTTAGAGGCGTCTAATTCTTTATTAGGCACTAATTCTAATATTACTAAGCCTTCTCCGCGCACACTCCTCTTTGGGCGTTATTACACCTAGCCTATTATCCTTTCTAGTAGTAATAGTAGTAGTCCTTTCTTATTCTAATGTTTTCCTTACACACCGCTCTTTTCCTATTCTTCTTAACCTATTATCTTCTTTAGTAGTGACAGTGGTAGCCCTTTCCTATCTTAGGGCCAAACTACTCCCACTCCTAGTTGTCTACTCTCTAGCCCCCATTCCTCTCTAGGTTAGGTCTTACTTAATGCGGTGCTGCAGATTAGCTCTTTGTTCTTTAACTTATCCCCCTTTTAGAGTACTAATAATCCTTTTAAAGTTTTATTCTACTTGCCTTCTTCTATATATCTAGCTTCCTAATAGTCTATTAATTCTGCCCACACTCTCTTATTCCCGCTTGGCCACAGTGGCATAATTTTCTCTCCTTCTTCTTTAGATCTGTCCTCTATTTCTTCTAACCTCTCTGCCTAAGCTATATGCCTAGGTTTAAGCCCTAGCAGAACTTAAGCTATAGAGTAAGGTAGCCCTATGCCTCGCTCCTATTAGAGTCGCAATCCGAATCCTAATTATGGCTTAGACTGTGGCAATTATAGGGGTTTAGATTCTTATAAAGGTTAGTATAGTAGTTCTTAGCTTTTAATTTTCTAGCTATCTAATTATTAGTTAGGCTCTATTATTAGAGTCTATAGCTTACAATTCTATTCTAGTAATTATGCATATATATTAGACTTTAATTTAACTTAGTACTAATACTATTATTCTATCTTCTTCTCTGACTTTTCTTCTTTAACTACTCTCTTCCCCCTCTTAAGAAATAAGCTATTCCTTAGCTTATAATGCGCTAATATTCCGGCTAGCTTACTCCTCCTAATAGGTAAAGTCTAAGGGGTTAAAGCTTGCTAGTGGTAGCAGAATCCCCACTTACTTTATCCTTATAGGGACGCCCTGTGCATATTTTACCAGTCTTCGTAATTTGCGCGCAAATATAAAATATTTAGGCTTAGGCCTCTGCGTAACTTTATTAAGGTCTGTAGAATTAATTTCCTCTAAGGAATTGGTAATTTCTTCTAAGAGGTTATTAGTGTCTATAATATTAGATTCTAGTATTGTGTTAAAGTCTATTATCGTGCGTAGATAGAATTAAGCAATGCAATCGCCTGGCATTCTATTATAAAAGAGTATTTTATTAAGCTCCTTAAGTATGTACTATCCTTTACTATATAGTAGCATGGCCCTAATCCTAAAGGGACCTTAGTACCTTCTAGCGAGCTTGACTTTGCGACTTATATTACTAGCCTAAAAAGTATTATACACTAACACTAGATTGTCTTATTATAGTGACTCTATCCTAAGAGTACGCTACTTATTAAACTATTCCTTTCCTTATTCGCGCAGTTAAATAGTTTAGTTAATAGCTTCTTAGAGGCGATAATTACGCTTCTTAAACTACTCTACTCTAATAGCTAGAAGTTCTTTAGTAGTATAAACCTATTCCTATAGAAGTGTCTGCTATATTAGGATATAAAGTTTAATAAGAAGAATATAATCTCCTTTATAGATTAGAAAGGCTAGTGTTTCGTCTATAGATCGCTTTACTATAACCTAATTGGCCCATAGAGCTTTGGGTAGGTTCTAGACCTAGTCGCCCTTTATCTTCTACAGTGCGCTAACGAGCTCTTAGTGGCCTCTTTCTACTAGATCTTACCCTTATAAGTAATAAGCACTAGATACCACTTATTAGATACCAAACTATTTAGCTAAGTTCTCCACTAAGCCTCTATTCTCCGGTCCTCTATTTACTAATAGGCGAAAAGGGATGCCCTACCTACTAAAGATAGATTCTTCTAAGAACTAGGTAACTGCGGCTAAGTTAGTATTAGTGAGTACTTTTGCTTTAGGCTATTTAGAGGTATAGTTTCTAGTAATAACTATAAATTTCTTCCCTTCTTTACTTCTAGGCATATACACTATATCTACTATAACCTATCTATAAGATCTTCTTATTGCTTAGGTGGCCGAATAGGGACTTATGTCTCCTTTGGGCCTAGTGGAGGTTTAGATAAAAATCTCCTTACTTTAGATAAAAGCGGGTAGTAATTCGTCTTATTACTACTTACCTTCTAATATTATTTTATTCTGCCTTATTAACTATTAGATGTTCTAGTAGCGCCCTTATATTCGAATCGCTCCCTTATAGGCAGCGGTAGGATTCTCGCCGCTATAATAGTAACACGTAGACCTAGTAGACGCCTTGCTTCCACAAGCCAGAAGCTAGGCGGCCTATCTAGGAACACTTAGCAGCAAGCTAGTACTATTAGGCAAATAGGAGAATAAGTAGAAGAACTTAGGGAGGCTACCTAATAAGAAATTAATAATGGCCCTAAGAATTTGCAAGCCCCTTAGGAAAAGCTAAATATAATAGAAGCTAATAAAAGGGCAGCTTATCTTACAGAATTGCGAGATTGGGCGTATAAGAAATAAGAATAATAGGAAATATAACGTATTAAAGACATATAATAACGTTATAAAGCTAGTAATATAGCAGCTCTTAATAAGCTTACTAGTACTCTACGCGTGGCCACTGTGGCCTTATTATTCCTAGTAGCCGCTAAACAGAGTACCTTGTTATAACTACCCCTACTACACGTCTATAACTATAAGAATCGTCGCGATTATAACTAATAGAAGTAAAATTATAAGTTTTATTTCTTATAAATACCTTCTTGCTTCATTATAAAAGATTATAAGGTTACCTTTAGTAGATAGTATCTATCTAAGAATCTTTAAAGTTAATTTAAGTTGTATTTTAATTAATAACAATAGACAGACTCTAAATAGGCTTCTACCTAGCAGACGTTAACAAAACAAATACTTAATACCCTAGGCACTTTATTAGAACGCCGGCAGACAGCATTTAAGGCGATAAAGAACTGCCGCTAAAGGGCAGGCTAGTCTCTAACAGACTTACTTAACTACCTTCTCCCTTTGTGAGATAAAATTAAGGAGTAGAATAAGCATATAGGGTAGCTAAATTCATAGCTTCTATAGATAATAAGCTATGCAGAGAAGTTCTGCATTACCTACCTTCTTAGAGGAAAACCCTTATAGAGGTGGAAGAGATTGCCAATCGCCTTTACTAAGAGGAAGAGCGGTCTGCTAAGAGTAAAGGCAAGTCTAAGGACTTATTAAAGAGGCCTAAGTTAATAACGCCCCCTACTAAGTTAGCTAGGCTAGCCAAACGCGGCAGAAAGGAGTATAAGGACTATAAACAGTCTACCTTAACATAGAAGAAAAAGGATAAAGATAATCTAAAGGTCACTTACTAAAACTATAGTAAGAGAGGCCACGTTTCCCCTAATTATAAGAAGGAGAGAAATCCAGACCTACCTTTCTGTCCTAAGGACGCATTAGAGTCCGCGAGAAAAGGCAAGGACTAGTAGGACTAGACTCTAGTCTATTAACCGCAATTATTAAGTATAAGGAGAATAAGTAGCTTAGAAAGCTCTATAATATACTTTACCTAAAGAGGCCAACTACGATAATAGTGTAGGCTATAGTAGGAGATTTAGGCTTAGTTAAGGCACTAGTTAATAGTAGCGCTAAACTTAATATAATCTCTACTTACTTTGTAAAGGAGAGAGATCTAATAGTAATATTCTTACTAGACTTTATAGCAAAGGCGGCAAATAGTGCAAATATTACTATATATAAATCTATAGTTGCCAAAGTGTATCTAGTAGATGCTAGAGGTTATAGAAAGACCCACCAGGTCCCGTTTATAGTAGCAGACCTAGGAAAGTACGAGATATACTTAGGATTACTATAGATTGCCATATATAATCCAAAACTTAACTTTCGCATAGGTTAATTATTGTTCTAAGGAAAATTAGGGCAAAATACGCCCAACTACGCTGAAGTGGCCCTTAAAGATACAGAATAGTTCAGTTTAACAATATTAGACTTAACTACGGAATTATACGCGTGTTATATTAGCTATATAGGTAATAGAATATCTATAATCTTAATAGAGGCTATAATACTATAGGTATACTAAGAGTTCGCTAATATAACAAATAATAATTAATTAGAGATGCTTATAGAATACTTCGCAACTAACCTAAGTATTAATCTTTTTCCTAGAAAACAACCACTCTATTAGCCCCTCTATAACTTATCTAAGAGTAAGCTAAGTATCTTGCGTAAGTATATCGTAGATTACTTACAAAGAGGCTGAATATAATATATAAGGTTACTAGCTAGAGCACTAATTCTATTCGCAAAGAAGAAGAATAGTATATTAAGGCTATGCGTAGATTATTATAGCCTTAATAAGATTACTATTAAGAATTGTTATACGTTACCCTTAATTGCTAAGTCCTTAGAAAGATTGGCAAAAGCGAAGTTCTTTACTAAGCTTAATATCTAAGAGGCATATTATAGAATAAGAATTAAAAAAGGTAATAAATAGAAGATAGCTTTTTATATAAAGTACGAACACTTTAAGTACTTAGTAATACTGTTTAGTTTAACTAATGCTTTAGCACAATTCTAGGAGTATATTAATAAAGTCCTAGTAGAACTAATTAATATAATATGTATTGTCTATGTAGATAATATATTTATCTTCTCTAGTATAGAAGAGAAACACAAATAACATATAAAAGAAGTCCTCTAAAGGCTATATAAGGCCAAACTATATATTAAACTTAGCAAGTATAAGTTTTATTAGGAAGAGACAGAGTACCTAGGCTATATTATTAGCCAAAAGGGAGTTAGGGTGTATAAAGACTATGTGAAAACAATTATAAAGTGGCCACTCTCTAAGATAGTGTGCGATTTTAGAGTGTTTATTAGTTTTATAAATTATTACTAGATGTTTATTAAAGGGTTTTTAAGAGTGGCTCTACCTCTTACTAAACTTACTTAAAAGGAGTCTAGTGCTGCCTAGGGCAGGCAAGCTTAAAGAAGAGAGGAAAGCTAACCCTTACATCTAGATGCGTAGGCAAGAGCAGCTTTTAAAGAGTTAAAGGCCGTATTTATAGTAGTACCTATATTAGTGCACTTTAAGTCTAATAGAGAGATAAGACTTAAGGTAGATGCCTTAGGTGGCGCAATATCTAGCATATTAAGCCAGAATGTGCCCAAATCTAATAGAACCCCATAATGGCAACCTATTAGTTTCCTTTTACAGAAGCTAGATAGTATACAACTTTAATATAATACACATAATAAGGAATTACTAGCTATTAATAAAAGTATTAAATATTAGTAATACTACCTATTAAGTATTCTATTTATTATCCTTATAGATTATAATAACTTGCGATAGTTTATAGATATAAAGAAATTAAACTACTAGTAGGTTAGAATCTATAAGAGGCTAGCAGAGTACAATTTTATTATTATTTACTAGCCAGGAAAAGAAAACCCAGCAGATAGACTATTAAGACGCCCTAACTATATAAGCGAGGCGTAACACCTAGTAGAGAAAGGAAACAGGGCTTATATAGAGCCTTTGGGAACATTATTAAGTAGGAATACTTTTAATAAACTAACTATCTAATTAATTAGTGCGATTACAAGATCCTAGCAAGCGGCACCCTAGAGACAAAGGCGGCTAAGGAGGCGCGAACCTAGGAGAGTAATTATAAAAGAGCTAATATTGTTAATAAATAGTAGCTCTAAATCTAACTTAGAGACTAAGGATAAAGTTAAGGCTCTAGAAGAACCTTAGCCCTAACAGTTAGGCAAAGAGTTATTAAAAGAAGACGTAATAGAGCAAAACAAAATTAAAGTGCTTACAACAAGTGCGGAGAAGGCGAAGGCCCTTTAAATGTGCTATAATAGCCCTATGGGTGGGCATTTTAGGGCGAAGAAGACGTTAGAGAAGTTAAGAAGGCATTTCTAATAGAAAGGAATGCGACGCGAAGTTAAGGACTACTATTATAACTATTTAAAGTGCAGGATGTTCGTCGTATCTTAATACTAACTATATAATCTTTTAAATCCTTTGCCTATGCCAAATGGCCCTTAGGAGGACGTTATCTTAGATTTTATTATAGACTTACCCCCTAGCCAAACACTTAGCCAAGTCTATAATGCTATTCTAGTAATAGTAGACCGTCTAACAAAGATAGCTTATTATATATTTGCTAGAATAGATTAGGACACAAAGAACTTAGCAAAAGCCTAGATTTAGAATGTTATTAGATTACACGGTACTCCTAAGATAATCTTATTAGACAGAGGCCTAATAATAAACTCTTACTATTAGGACTCTTTTTATTATTACCTTAACACTATAAGAATATTATTATTAGCCTATTATCCGCAAACAGACGAGCAAACTAAAAGGCAGAATTAGACGCTTAAGTAGTATCTTTAGTGTTTTTGCTGCCTAGAATAGAATAACTAGGCAAGGTAGTTACTAATTGTAGAATTTATATATAACAATAGCGTAAACGCAGTAACTAAAGTAACTTCTTTTCGCGCATACCACAGAGCGGATCCTTATGCACTAGAATGGCCCGGAATACCGCTTAGCAATAGAGAATCGCCACTAGGCACGTTAATTGTAGTAAGAGTTATCGTACTATAGGCTTAATACAGAACAAAGATCGTAGCGGCAAATAAGTACTAGAAGAAGTACGCTAATAAGAAGAGGAAGCACCTTAGTCTTAAACTAGAGAATTAAGTATTTATATCTACTAGACATCTAAACTCCGCACAACCTAAGCGCAAACTTAATTGGAAGTTTATTAGACTAGGCATAGTCAAGTACCCTATAGGGAAAGAAGCCTATAAAGTTAACTTCCCGAGATTAAACGTACACCTAGTCTTCTATATATTATTATTAGAGCCATATAAACAAAGGGGAGCCATTAAGTCTTAAGTAGGTTCGATTGTAGACATCCTACGCACGTTTGGCAATAACGTGTATTATATAGAGAAGGTGCTAGAAAGTAGGCAGTTATTAGTTAGAACCTAGGAATACCTTATTAAATAAGAAGGTTACTTAGAAGAAAAAAACTTATAGGAGCCAGGTACTAATCTAAGTACTAACGCTATTAAAGAATTCTAAAAAAAGAAGAATATTCTAAAATGCTAGCAAAGAGACTCTTGTTCGGGTTAAACGACTACAAAAGGAGGATAAAAGAATCTTAGGAAATTTTAATAGGGAATTTTAATTTCTTTCTTCTATAGATAAGAGATTGGACTTAGGTTAACTATATAGTTAGAGAATTACTACGAAAAGTACACTTACTACCTTTACTTATTTTTTCCTATAGAGGATTTTTTTACTATAATTATAGAAGTATTTAATAGTATAAGGTATCGCAAAGGCAATATAAACTTAAAAGATTATAGTATCTCTAGGGGTTAGTTAAAAAGAACTATAAAGGACCATAAGAGCATATTACACTTTACTTAGAGCCAAAAGAAGAGAATATTCTAAGATTCTGGATTTGAGATATTTTAGGGCGTCGCCGCCCACTAGAAGGCGCTATTTAAGTCCTAACAAACTCCTATATTATAGGGAGCCGTCACTCCTAGAAACACTAAGGCATAATGGCCCCAGAGATCCCCCTTACATATATATATTGGCCTAAGGCCCCTAAAGGGGCCAAAAGCACTACTAAGAAGCTAAAAAGGTACTATTCACAACTATGGCTATAAGTGGGACTCTTACTATTACCCTAGAACTTCTAATAACGCGTTAGTCTATATTTGTTCTACAACCGCGTTAGTATATAATATAATAGGATAAAAGGCGGAATTATAGACTTTATCTCGCTTTGGGGTCTCACCCTTATAGGTTGCGCGGTTAATAGCCTTCTTATAGTAATATTACTTAGTCTCGCGCTCTATATTAGTATAAGCGCGCTTCTTAGTAAAGCAATAGGTTAATTAATAGACATTGCTACTATTATAGATACAGAGATTCTATGCGTAAGGCTTAAACAAGCTAAGAAGTAATTAGTTAACAAAAAGCGCCATAAGGACGACTACACCTACTTAATGCAGTTTATAAGCCTCTTGGCAGTCTTATAGACACGTTTCTTATTCTTATTAAAATTACTACTATAAAGGAGAGCCTAAGTAGCCATAAGACTATTAAGCTTAGCGTTAAAGTTAATAGGGTACTATATTATCTTAGTTAGCGGTATAATGGCGCCTAATATAGGCATATATTACTATAAGGCAGTGTGTATTCCAAATTAAGCAATTACTACACCTAGATAGCTAAACACTATTAATTTGAATTAATAGAATGAGTTTAGTATCTGAAAAGTGGTATGTGTAGAGTAGATCCCCCTTATGGATAAGTTTAACGCAACGAACGCACGGATTAGCACTAGCGGGTTAGTTACGAGCTAACTCTGCCCGCTGTACGGTGAGCGTCTTCTTAAGAGCTATCTTACTGTAGAAAGGGACATTAGGACGCATTAGGACAATAAGAGCAGGATAGTATATACCAAATTAACTAGTAGAGGCGCGAGGAGCAAGGGTGGTGCGAGGGCAGGCGAAAACCAAAACAACTATGCCAAGCCTCGCTTAACAGCACCTTCGGCTCCCAAATTAGTTAGGTGCCCTAGAGCACCTTAATGGCGTAATAGCACCTAATACAATAACAATCGTTGCTATATAGTTATAAGACTGGCAATTGTTTATTTTTTAAGCGAAGATAATAGGATATCGCACGTTTTAATCTCCTAGGGCAACCTGGGTCGGGTTAATCCTAGAAGGGGAATACTATAAGGCCTTCTTATTACTTAGATAGCCAAATAGGGACTTATGTCTCCTTTAGGCCTAGCGGGAGTTTAGATAAAAATCACCTTACTTTGGATAAGAGTGGGTAGCAATTTGTCTTATTACTACTTACCTCCTAATATTATCCTATTCTGCCTTATTAACTATTAGGCATCCTAGTAACGCCCTTATACTATTTCTAGATTATATCTATTCCCTATATAGAGTATAGCTTTTTTACTACCCTTTTGGTAAAATACGTCTAATATTTAGCGCAAGTCTTAATATATTTCTTAACACTCTAATATAGATTTACCTAGTAGTAACGTACTACGATTTTCCTCTAGGTGCCTTCTTATTCTTAATAGCCTAATTCCTTATAGAGTTGTTATAAAATATCTGCCTATTAGACTAGGTTATCTATAACTCTACGTAGCGGCCTGTTTTCTATAGTTTAATACTATAGTATACTTCTTACAACTCTATACTTCTAAGCTTATAGTCTAATATGCCTTTAGTTTTTCTTAGATAGGCCTTTAGGCATAGTTAGGGTTGCAAGCTAGATTGTAATATTACGAAAGTATTTAGTACACAGGTTAGAGAGAATTTTAGGCAGGTTGTTTATAGTAGGCTCCGTATATTCTATTTTTACTTTAGCCTCTTTACCTATAGCAGAGAATGCAATACTAATATACCGTAAATACTTCTTAATAAAGTTCGTAACATCTTCTTTTGGCTATTTAGAAGGGACCTAACCCTTTTACTATTTGCGTCTTAAGAGCGTATTAGTAACTATATTCTTGCGCTCTAAGACGTGGCAGATATTAAACTCCCAGAGTGTTAGAAGTGCCAACTAGCAAATTATTAAAGCCCCTGATAAGTTAGTTGCACTGCGATTTAGCTAGGCAATTAAGGTATAAGAGTTAGTTTCTATAACAAAGTGTATTCTATAGATCTAGAATTAAAACTTTTTAAGCGTAAGAAGAAGGGCTTTGCACTTATACTTTCCTAAATCCTAGTTATATTTACTTTAAAACTAAATATCTAATTTAAACTACACTAGATAAAGAAGACTATCTAGTCTAGATTACTATAGTACGGCTCCCTATCTAATTTTGCTGCCATTTACTAAGATTACTACTTTTTATAATGGCTCTAAGTAGTTAATAGACACTAATACTAGAGTAGAAGTAATACTCTTCTTTAATTACTACATTACTATATTCTCTATAATTTTCTAGTAAAACTCTACACCCTTACGTAGTAGTGTAAATAGTGGTGCGGCAATCTTTACAAAGTTTTTAATCTAGATTTAATAGTACACATAAACTCTAAGACAGATTTAGATATCTTTAGCGTAGTTATAAGGCGGCCATTTAATAATATTAGCCACTTTTTTTTAGAATAGGTGTTAACTATTCTTATTAACTATGTAGCTAACTATGTCTATAGTAGCGTAGCCCTAGTTAGACTTCTTACCTAACGCAGTAACGCCCGCTAGTTCCATATCTACTAGAACCTAATCGAGATTTATAAAGTGTTCTATAATATATTTATAGATTTCTTTCTTAAGCATCTCTTTATTATAGTTAGTCTTCGGGCCCTTTACTATAATATCGTCTATATAAGGCATATAATAAAAGGGAATCTAGTTTTAAATTTTTTTTATAATAATCCACATAAACTTAGCCACAGAATTAATTGTTCCTATAGGCAACGTGCACTGCTAGATAAGTCCCAGAGGCGTATAGAATATAGTTATAGCGCGGGGAAGTTTATAAAGAATTACTTAGTCATATTTAGAAAAAAAGTTAATAAGGAATATTATAAGACAACTAGTAAACTCTTATAAGAACTCGTTAGGATTTGGAAGAAGATTGCCATCTTAAACTATAATACTATTAATGCGTTAGGCGTTATTAATTAGTTAGTATCCTTTATCCTTCTTCTTAACTAAAAACCATAGGTTGCAATATAGACTTCTACTATACTCTAGCACGCCCCAATTAAGCCTCTACTGTACTATATTAATAACCACATTCCTAAGTTTCTAAGAAACTAGAAAGTATAATTCCTTCTAAGCGACATAGTTAACTATATAAATCTTAACTAGTAGAGCTATATTAGGATACACTCGCCCCAACTTAGTAAATTTAAAAGACAGGGCTGGTTCCCTTTAATATAAGACTTTTAGCAATATGTCTCTTTTCTAAGATAAGAAATCTAGGCCAATCTTTATTTTCGTAATCCGTTCTAGTGTTAACTAATCGCCTCTTAGAAATTCCGCCCACTAGTTAAGGAGGTATTTGTTAAATGGCTAAGGCCTAGTGTTAGTCCTCTTTCGCTTTTTTATAGCCTCCTGCTTCTAGTCTAACTGGCCCTTAATATTCTAAGGCTTAACGCCTAAGTTATATATAGAATTAACCTTCTTATCCTTAGTCTTATATATAGTGTTTACTTTAAAAGCTATTCTAGTTCTATTAATTGTCTTTATCTATTCTATCTAAAACGCGTCGCTCTTAACCCTTATTGCCTTTTTAGACTCAATCTACATAGTTAGAGTCTAGAGAATCTTATTAACTTCTTCGTCGCAGCCTAGTAAATTAATAACTAGAAGTCCTTAGTTATCTTAAATAACAATGCCACTATCTATATGCCTCCTAATTATACCTTAATTAGCATAGTAGATAAAATCCTTATTTAGATTCGTCACTAACTAGTTCTTATTAGTGTCCCATATAAGCTATTTATTTCTATTCGCGATTTTCTCTTTGCAAGTTAGCACTGCCTAATTTAGCGCCTACTTCTAGGCCCTTGGCCCCAATTCCTACTTAAGCTTAATATTAGCCTTACTTGTTATTAATATTAACTTATAGCGAAGCCACTACTCTAAGACTATATTAGCGCTAAGTTCTAGGTATTCTGGGTGCTTAGAAATGCTAGCCCTGGCTACTACGTTCCCTTAAAGTTTTCTATTGCCTTAGTAATAATTGCGCCTCTTAGGTTAAATAGGTTAGCGCGAGTGGCTACGAATCGCGTAGAGTAGAGCTTCTTATTATCCTATAGCTTATAGTAGGTCTTGCCATTATTTTTATAGAAGAATTTCGCCTTCGCGTTCGCTAAGAATAGGTTTCCTAGAATAATAGCGCTAGATAAGAACCTAACAACAAATAGCGTTGTTGCAATAATAACCTAGCCTACTCTAATTAGGGCTTAAAACACGACACCTTAGATATCCTTATAATTGCTATTTATAGTTATTAGTTTTACACTTTATAATTAAAGTGGTATAGATATAATCTAGAGGCCTATAGCTTTAGTAGTATTAAGGTAGATAGTATTTAATTCCGCACCTGTGTTAAGTAAGGCACTTATCTAATACTTATTAATCTAGCATATTACTTAGGGATAGTCTCTTTTTATATATTTAACTCCTAATTCTCTCTTAAGATCCTTCCTATTAGTAGTAGTTATAGTTAGTGTCGCTTTACTAAACTGTGTCTTTATAATTAATACGCCTATACTAGCTGCCTAGTTTACCTATAGTAGTGCTTAAGATAAATTTAATTTATAAGGCCCATAGCAAGTGACTACTCTATTCTCGAGCTTAACTAACATCTATTTAGGAACTTAGATTCTAGAGATAGGTGCGCAGTTAGCGTGTCTAGCGTCTAAGTCTTTATTAGTTACTTTCTTTATAGTGGCGGCTAGTGTCCGCAGCTAGTATAGGTCTTCTTTGCTAAAAGCATCCTTAAATATCGCCTTTTTAACTTCTAGCATATTGCTAAGTACTTCTTAGACCGTTAGGCTAACTCTAGTGTTTATTACTTAGGACAGCATATCTTTAGAACTGCCCACTAGAATATTAACTAGTTTTGTTTTCTTTTTGGCCGCGGAAATCTCCTTCCTTAGGGTCGGACCTAAGATATTATCGGGTCCGCGCATCTCCACATCTTCTATGCCTTCTATTAGGAAATCTTATTCTAAAAAAGACATCCGCTTTATTCTTCTTCTATTCTTCTTATTATTATCCTTCCTCCTATAAATCGCGGGAATGTCTTGTTTAGAAACTTTAATATTCACAATTATCTCTACCTTTAGCAATTCTCTACGACTTAGTTGGGTTGTTAGAGCGTTTAAGCTTACAGCTTATAGTTTACACAGTAGATTTAGAGATTAAACTATTACTAGTATATTTTTGTCTAGAATAGCTTGCTCTCTTTAAGCCGCTTTAAATTCCTCTTTAGAGAGGAGACTAGGTACTATTGTCTTATTAAACGCGAACTAGCTGCTGTTAGCTTCTATAACTAATTCCACCTAGCAAGTCATCGCTATTATCATAGTTCTCTAACTCTAAGATATCTATAGGGCCTTCTCTATTAATCTATCTATTCGCCACTTATTCTATACTAGGCAGATTAGCATTTAGTTCTGCTTGCCCCTAGTGCTAATACGTTGGATTTCGCCCTAATTATTATTTAGTTGGCCCTACTAGACCCTTCGTAATTCTATATTATAGTACACCCATCTATTATTCTTAAGTAAATTTCTCTCCTCGCATTCCCTATTTATAATAATATGGTCCTTCCTATATCTAAAGTATTCTTTAAAATAATTATCTTCTTACTATATTAGGTCTATTACTACTGTGACTACGTACATATTAACTCGCATTAGCGCTACTATATAGGCCTAAGACTAGGTTAGTACGTAGTACTAGGGCCATTATAGTACTATCTGCTTTAGAGCCTGCTCTACCCTTATAGTAATTTTCTAGCGGATAGCCGAGTTTAATAGAATCTCTATTTCTTAAGAATCCTAGTTCTAAACTAGAACGTTCTAAAGCCTTATAGCCTTAAGCCTTTTAGTTAGCTCGTCCACTTCGTATTAAGAGATAGTTAAGCCCAGGGTTACTTACGCGCCTAGAGCTTCTTATAGTCTTACTTATTAAAGATTTAAGTTAAGTCTAGCGGGTTAGAAAACACTCTGCGGCATTAATAGTACTTGTAGCTTAATAGTCTAAGATAGCATTAGCGCTTAGATTCGATATGTTGGATCTAGTATGTGTTCTTCTAACTAGATTCGAGCCCTACTTAAAAGCCATCTCTCTATTATATTAAAGTTAAGCTCTATGAGTCTCTCTATTAACTAATTGTTCTTTATTAGGATATTGCCCGCTAGCTGCTTACTTAGGCCTTAAATAAGAAGCATACCCTTCTAGCTTTCTATAACTATATCTACTCTTAGACATTTTCCAAACCTAATTGCGAACTAGTCTAGTAAATTATAAATATTAAGGTTTGTTATTACTTAACACTATGCTAGCCACGCCTTTAATACTTTCTTTATCTCCTTAGTTTAGGCCTAATTCTAACTGCGCTAACGCCTACGCATAGTCACCTATAGCTTTTACCATACCCCTTCTTCTCCTGCCTTAGAGTATTCTAGCATTAAGAAGTTAAGCACATCCTAAATCTCTTAGCTACAATATTCCTTAACTCTAACAACCTTGTCTTTTTTAGAGTACTAGTAGTGATTCGCGCGTTTTTTATAGTCTTAAAGAAACTAGGTTATATTATCTCCTATAAAGTGCAGCTCCTTGCCTAAGAATAGGTTAGGTTTCGTAATAAGGCTCTACACTAGATTCTACTAGGTGGCTTTGTTAGTAAGAAATTATAGGACTATTACTATTTGCGCTATAAGGGCATTAGCGTCTTTAGCTAGCTAAGGCGACATTAGTGCTTTCCCTTTAGATTTTTATAAGGAGCTTTTTATAAGGGACGAAGACCCTCTAGCGAGTGTATAGATACTCTTATTAGTTAAGCTTATTATCTCTACAAAACTAACAGCCTAAGGAGATTTCGGGCTTAGGTTCTTGCGCTTTCTAAGTGCTAGAATATTAAGGAACTTACGCATCTCGCCATAATCTAGGCCCTCTAACTAGAATCGCTAATGATTGTTTAGTCTTCTAGTGGCAGATATTATTATTACTAGTTATCTAGTTAGTTTCTTAGGTAGTTAGAGTTAGTGTTCTAGTTCTTCTTTTTTTCTATTTCTGCCTCCGCGTACCTATACTTGTTATTATCTCTTAGCTTTCTCTAACTTCGTCTTAGTTTTGAGTTCTAAGGGTAATGCAGTATCTAGCTTTAGTCCTTTCCTTAGTCTAGATCTGGGTACCCTAGTCTATTCTTAGTTCTTGTCTATTTATAATTGCTTAGTTGTCTAGTCCTAGCGGGATAATTTTAGCTCTAAGCGTCTTTTAGCGCCTAGTTCTAACTGCTTCTTAATCTAGGCTTCTATTTTTATTCTATTTCTATACTCCTTATGCCTAGGCCTATGCTCTACGCATAATATTATGTGTATACTAAGGTTATTATTTTTCATTATTTGTTTCTAGAGGCTTAATAGTCCAACTCTAAGAGTCGCTTAGTGCCTAGTTCTAGTTATTTCCTAGTCTAGATCTTAGTCTAGTCTAGTCTAGCTCTAGAGTCCACGCTCTATACATAATTTGTGTATATGCTAGAGTTATTAGTGTTTATTATTTGTTCCTAGAGGCTCGATGTTTTAACTCTAAGAGTCGTTTAGTGCCTAGTTCTGGTTATTTTCTAGTCTAGGTCTTAGTCTAGTCTAGTGCTAGTCTAGTCTAGTCTAGTTCTAAAGCCCACACTCTATGCCTAATTTGTGTATATGCTAGGATTATTAGTATTTATTATTCGTTATTTATTCTTAGTAGTGCGATTTAGTAAGGGCTAGTATAGTAGCTAATTAAAGCTTAGATTATATTTCTATTTAAAGGTTAGCGCTATGCTTAGTTGTACCTAATTTTGCCCCTAAGTCTCTTTTAGAGTTTCTTTTTATCCCTAGTATACGCTGTTCCGCACACCGCTGCGCGCCGCTATTATTCTATCTTGTCTTTTTCTTAGGCAACACTACTTATATATATTAGAGTACTAATATAATGGCCTTTCTAAGGTTAAGGTTTTAGAAGTTTAAGTCGCGGGTTAGTCGCTAATTTTATAGAAGAACCTAGTCCTAATTAAGACTTAGTAAAAAGATAGATTAAGTTGTGTATACTAAAAGAAAGAAACCGCCTATTAAATCCTTAAGAGCCAATCGGGCACCGGCTTACCACGTGACTCGTGTAGTGAAGTTCATTCTACCACAATATAGAAGTTGCTAGAGTATACTAGAATAGATTATAAATATAGTATATTATTAATATAGATTAATAATCTAAAAACTCTAGAAATTTCTACCTAGTTCTAGAAGATTCTATTAGTAAATATAAGCTTATTAGTAATACTTAGTAATATTTAATTACGAATAGAACTTTCTAGAATTAAATAGACTATTCTAGAAATTTATAATTATTAATATAGATTAGTAATTAAGAAAGTTCTAGAAGTTTCTTCATGTTTCTACTTAGTTCTAGAAGATTCTATTAGTAATATCTAATTACTAATAGAAGTCTCTAGAATACTATAGAGTATTCTAGAAACTTTACATTATTAATATAGATTAGTAATATGAGAAGAAGAATATATATAGAGTACTTCTCTCCCTTTTACTTATCTATTATAAGTTACTTTTTATAATACTTTTATATCTTTTACTTTATATATTTAAAGCGTTATATTTACTACCTTATATTATAAACTCTCTACTACTATAACTATTTTATAAGCTAGTTCTTATTAGATATATTTTAGAAGTTATTCTTTAGCTTTACTTTATAAGTTATACTTAATAAGTTACTTTTTATAGTTATACTTTATAAGTTACTTTTTATAGTTATACTTAATAAGTTACTTTTTATAAGTTATACTTTACAAGTTACTTTTTATAAGTTATACTTTATAAGTTACTTTTTATAGTTATACTTTATAAGTTACTTTTTTAAGTTATACTTTATAAGTTATTCTTTATAAGTTACCTTTTATAAGTTATACTTTATAAGTTACCTTTTATAGCTATTCTTTATAAGTTTAGCTTTTAAACTAATTTAGTTTTATTTATATACTTTAATAACTTATCTGTTTTTATATAATAATTAATATGGAAAATATTAGTAAAAAAATTTCTATTAATTCTCCTAATTTTACTTTACCTTCTTTAGAAGATAGTAAAGAATTATTTAAAAATAGGCTGTTTACTAGAGAGTTATTACCTATTAAAGAAGGAGATAATAAAAGAATTTTAATTAATTGTAATAATTATATTTATAATACTAAATCTAGTTGGCCTATTAATACTAGTAATTTAAAAAGACACTACGAAAAGAAACATCCTAGATTATTATTAAATAATAGTATAGAAAATAGTATAGAAAGTAGTTCTAATTTAGAAGAAAGTAGTTTTTCTACTAATTTATCTACTAGTACTAATCTTTTAAGAAAAAGATCTAGTTTTGTATTATTTAGTAGCGAAGACTACAGAAGATTTTTATTACACTTTATAATTAGTAATAATTTACCTTTTAGTTTAGTAGAAAGTAATAGTTTTAATAATTTATTAAAATATTTAAAAGATAATTTATCTACTATTAGTAGACGTACCCTAAAAGAGAATTTAGATATATTATATAAAGAGAAGGCTAAGGATATTAAACTTTTATTAAATAATAATAATAATAGTAGATTTTCTATTACGTTAGACGAATGGAATTCTAGTAATAATATAGACTTTTTAGCTATTACTATATATTATTATAATAATAATTTTAAACTAGAAAACTTTATATTAGAATTTAAGACTTTAAATAGTGTTGAGGCCTATGCTAGCCCTATTTTATATAATTTTTTAAATACTATTTTAAAAGAGTATAAAATAAGAAAAGATTAGTATCTATTACTAGAGATAATGTCTTCCCTATTAATATCTTAGTAGAAATAATAAGTTGTAATTATAAAGAAGAATAGAATATAGATATAATAGATACTAAATATGTAGCACATATTGTAAATATAACTAGTAATACCTTTTTATCTTATACTTTTTTATTTCTAATAATAATAAAAATTTAATAATACTATAAATAATTTAAGAAATAGAAATTCTAATTTAGAAGGTTTCTATATAACTATTAATACGTTGCCTAATACTATAAGAAGTATTATTAATGCTATTAGATATAATCACTTTGTAAAAAATAACTTTAAAAAATAGTAAAAGAGAGAAATCCTAGTAAATATAGTATGAAAATTGTAATTTAAGATAATAGTACTAGGTGGCTTTCTACGTATAATATGCTTAATAGATTTATTGATTTTAGAGAAGAAATAAATATATTATTAAAGAAACTAAGTGAATCTACTAATTCTAAAAAGAAAAATATTAATATAGATACTTATTTTATTAGTAACGAAGAATGAAATTATTTAATTCTTATTAGAGATATTTTAGAAACCTTTAAAAGGCCTACTATAAAACTACAAGCTAGTAATTATTCTACTATTTTTATACTATACCTTATATAACTAAAGTTATACAAAATCTAGAACGTTATACTCTTAGTAATATAGAACAATTTAATCCTTTTTAGCTCTAGCTATTTTAGAATATTATCCTATTAATACTAATAATAGAGATAAATTATGAGATTTATATTTAGCTACAGTATTAGATCCCCAGTTTAAATTAGAAGTTTTTTAAAAAAGCACTTAAATTATCGTTATACTATAATAAAACAAATAGAGAAATATTATTATAAAGTTTATTATAAATATAAGGAAGAATATTTAAGAGATTTAGAAATTAGAGATTCTACTATAATCTCTTCTAGTAATAATAATAATAATAGTAATAATAATAATAGTAATAGAAGTAATACTCTTTTAAATAGTAATGATGATCTTTTTATTACTAGTAATAGAAATATTAATAATTCTAATAAAGAAGAAATAGAAATATACTTAGAAGAGAAAAGAGTTACTAATAAAATTAATATAATAGATTATTATAAAGGTAATAAAGATAGGTTTCCTATTATGTATAATATAGCTAAAGACTATTTAACTATATTACCTAGTTCTACACCTAGTAAAACTATATTTAGTAAAGTAGGAGATATAGTAACTAAAAAAGAAATAGATTATTATCTAATACTATAAAGCAATTAATTAGTTTAAAGACTTAGAATGTTATAGAAGACAAAGAAGAATTAATAAACGATAATAAATATAGTTTTAATAAAGATAAGGAATTAAGTAGTATTAATTTAGAAAATATAGAATTAGAAAACTATAGTAGCTCTACGTCTATTAATACTTCTTCTACTAATAAAGAATAAAAAAATTTAATAACTATAGTATAGTATAAAGTTATATATACTAAATAAAGATTTAAGTCTAATTTTTACTATTAATATACTTAATTATATGCTATTTTAGAGTATTACTATATAGTTACTTTGTTTATTATTATTTGTTTTTTCTATAGTTAGTTCTTTATATAGTAGCTTAATAGATATTTTTTTCTCTTAATACTTTCTTAGTTTAGATTATTATAAAATGTATAGTACTATTCTCCTTTACTAATATCTTTTTATATAATATTAATAGGTATTTTTTAAAGTCTACTTATTAGACTACTATATATACTATCTTTTTTTATAATTATCTTTTTACGCTCTTTATAATTACTAAGCAGGGGCTCTGCTTTTTTATTATGTTATTTAAGATAAAAGCCTTTGTTGTCCTATCCCTAGGTAGATTTAATTAATACTACATATATACTATATGTTTAGTATACTATTTTAAAGTTATATATATAATATATATTATACGTTTATATTCTATATTTTAATATTTCTATTTTATACTTTATACTTTATACTTTATACTTTATACTCTATACTCTATACTTTATATAACTATATATTTCTATACCTCTATCCCTATATATCTATATACTTGTATATTTATATACCTATATAATTATATACCTATATAATTATATACCTATAGAACTATAAAACTATATTTTTTTACTTAATATTATATATAACTTAATTTTTAACTTTAATTTTTAAATATATAAAACTTAGTATTCGTTTTAAAAATAAATTTTATTAATACTAGTACTATATAGTATATAATATACTATTAATATTTTTATATTTTATATTATTATATAACATATTCTATTAGTAGCCCGAATAGATTAGTCCGCCGGACAGTTTTTCTTAGTAACTTCGAGGTCCCTTATAACTTATTATAGAATACTACCAACGTTACTTTATAGTGACTCATAATAACCTACTCTAACTTATAATATACTAAGTTACTATTTAATCTACTTTTTACGTCGTGCAGCCTCTTTACGCGGCTGCTATAGCCGCGTAAAGCTAAGGAGTCTTTCTTAGCAGTATAAACTTAAAACAAGACTCCCTATAATATATAATATATTATTTACTATACTATACGTAGGCAATATATAGTATACTTATTAGAATTTATAGTAAAGCATACTATATCTTAAGTAGTACTTTATCTAATTTTTAGTTACTAAGTGCGTACTATTGCAAGATAAAGTTAACCCGTTATTTTTAGCCTTATAGTAATCTATAATAAAATTACTCTAATTTACTATCAACACTATCTGAAAATAAGCCGCTAAGGGTAATATCTAACTCCTCCTCTATCTCTTTATCTATCTAATAGGTCCTTACGTTGTGTCTAGGCTCTCTACACTTCCTATAGCGGTGTTATGTTAAGGAACCTGCCTCTCTCTTACTACTACCTCGCGCCCTTTTTAATAACTTTACCCTAATAGAAGGGCTTTCTACTCCTAAATCTGCTCTCTAAGTAAAGCCTACCGTTCTACCTTTTTGAATGCGCTTCCTTTTACGCGTTTTTCGCTTTGTTAGAACCTTAATTTACTCCTTAAGTTCCTTAATATAGGTCTCTTAAAGTACACTATAGTAGAGCATAAGTTTAGTACCTTTATAAGCTGTAAGTAGCTTAATTTAGCATTAGGTAGAGACTAAATAAAAGAGTTACGTACGAGCTTTGACTAGAATCTAAACTTAAGGGTATTGCTTAGGGTCTTGGCTTGCCATAGTGTATCTAGTGGGGTACCCTAAGGTGGAGTGTGAATACGCACATTAAGGCGATCTACTACTACTAATATATTTAAAGAAACAAGCCTAGAGGCCTTAAAGGCTTTCTTATAGTTTTCTAGTGTAAATATATTAAAAAACGCGTTGCAAAAGGCTAGTAGAAAGCCCTTTTTATTAATATAAAAGACGCGTTAGCGCGCTAAGTCCCATATACGCTAGGAGTACTTTAGCTTTAGTGGCGCGAAACAGACCACATTAAGTGGCTAGAGGATATAAGATAAGTGCGCTGGCATATAGAGTGTTAGGATCTTTTGTTCTAGGTAATAATTCTTAAAATTCTAGGAGTAGTAGCTCTTATAGCTATCTAGAATAAGTAGCCTCTATAACTCTACTCTGTACGATCTTGTATACGCATTAAAGTGCTTTAACTACGCAACTCTAAGCTTGCTATTAGTCTAGCTAGTCTTAGAGACTAAGAGCTTCTAATTGCGGGGAATACTAGTCTTCTTATACTATGCTAAGATATAGACTCGCCCTTTATAGATAATAAAGGGCAGAGTAGTATACCTAGCAGCGTAAATACTCTAAATTACTATAACCCACTTACAGTTACCTAGCTAAATAAGCGTAGATTAAGAATATCTTTCTAAACTAGTTATAACCTTTATTAAGCTAATAACTTCTATCTAGAAGCCTATCTTATTAAAGTTATAGATGTCTTTATTCTACACTCTATACTTGGCTTTTGTATCCTCTACTAGCTAAAACTACGCGTTTATAACTTCTAGGTCTTCCTATTATATCCTCTGTTAGTCCTTCGCTTAATTAAAAGCTATTTTAAGCTTAGGTACGCACTTTACAAAGCGCTAAGCCTAGTATTATCCTATAGGGTCTCTATACTACGCAGCTAGTAGTTTATTAGCTATATTTTCCACCTTACCTAGCTAGGGTGCAAATTCTTATAAATCTAGGTTAAGAATATACTATATAAGCGTCTGCTCTTTAATTATAGTAAGCTTTGCCATGCCTAATTATATATCTGCTTAGGCGATAATTCTATTAATTTAATTGTTTAGTGTAGACTTTGGGATATTATATACTGTAGCAGCGCGTCGCAGGCTTAAAATTTGCTTATTCTAATAGGTGTGAAGGGCAAGCTTAATTCTGCCTTCTTAATTAGATAATAACGCGTCGTGTTGTTAAGACATTATGATTTATAGTAAAGTGTTATGGTCTTGGCAAAAACTATCCGGCAGACTAATCTATTCGGGCTACTACTAGAATATATTATTATATTATATCTTATATATCTTTTAAACTTACTAGCTTTAAAGCTAAATTATAAGCTAACTATAATAGTTATTACTAAAGTCCTAATATATAAAAATTTTAGTTTTTTCTCTAGATTATAAAAATATAATTGTTATTAAATTCTATTATTTTACTCATGAGTAAGGTGAGCGTCGCTCAGTTTACTTATGAGCGACAGAGCGTCAACACCGAGGCGAGGCGATCAATGCATCTCTCCCTAATGACTGTACACGCTAGTATGCTTCACCCTCCCCTCAAGAGCACTCAACGTCCTATCGTACTCGCGCACCCGGCTCGAAGCATCAACGTACGACGCGCGCAGCGAATCCCCCCGCTCGTGACTTTGCACAACCCTAATCGACGGGTGCACCCGCTCATGCCCATGCTCATGCTTTGCAGCATCTCCGACCACTAGGTGCTGCGACCGTGCCCACTGAGACTCACCTTGAGGAGTGCGAACATACTCCGTCGCTTGCTTACGTGACGAGGGGTAAGGTTTATCGCTTTCAAGAGTGACTTTGATGGAGCCTTGTGCCTCAGACCCTCCTGCCTCAGACCCTCCAGGAGGGTCTGAGATCTTGTATGTGCCATTGTCGGTCTTGTATAGGGTGGGTGTGTCAGCGGGCTTCTTGCCTTTGTGCCGGACGAAGGCGCGCTTGTTTTTGGATTCGTGGTGGATTTCGGTCCAGGTCATTTTGAAGATTGGTTGTTAGTGGCTGCTTGTTAACGGGGTATCTAAATATGGATGTAGAATATGTGTGGTTGGAGTGCGAAGAAGGTTGATATATGCGAATGGTTTTCATTGTGCATGCTAGATATAACGAATTTGCGATCAAAGAGATGTTAAAGCGTGAATAATGCAAGCCTGCTTGTAAGCGGGCTCGTGCCGTTGTGTACAATGTGTAAATTGTTTCGTGGACCATAACGCAGCTTCTCGAGAATTATTAGCAATGTCGATAAGTCGTGGTACATGATACAGACGAGCATTTGCAATGCGATAAGATACTTCCGAGTGCATCAATCTGGGTGGTTGGTTGTCTGCTGTCCACTATCGGGATATCAATAGAATCGTTCCGTGGCAGCTTACTGCGGCTGAATGCTGCAGGTCGATCGACGCCCTACAAGGCATATGCGTGTGTTCACATCAACCCAGGAAGCCTTCCCCTGCCGATACATGCCTATTGGTACACAGGACGCTTTAGAGGGGTGCATGGCAGGAAATACGTCAAGCATTGACGACACCAGAGCGGTGCACTGACCTAGACGTCGTGGACAAGCCAACCCTGAGAATTCACACACCGATAGATGTCTATACGAACACCATCAAGCTTCGTATATAAAAGCGGTCGGCGGCACCGTGGAGGGTCGCGCAGATGGCTTGGCCTGCCGTGGTGTGCACCCCGCACCACGATCGACAGGGAACACAGCACGCGCGTACGTCCAATGAACACGCGTCTGAGTCGGTGAGGCCGAACATCTGTCTCTGCGCGCGGGAGCAATGATGAATTGGAGGTTTATGTAGGAGCTCTCCCGTCCCGAGTCGGCGTCATCCAGCGCTAGGGTCGCTGGGTGGTGTGGGTCGGCGCCATCAAACGGCAAGCGGAGTGCGCGAAGAGCCGGACTACACCGTGTCTGATGGATGCCGTTGGCGTTCAGGCGGTGGACATAAAGAACGGGCGTCGTCTCCGTCGGGCGCGTGTGAAGGCATGCTTTGAAACGTCGAAGCGGAACCACACGCCTTACGGGCGCTAACTCATCCTAAACAACGACATCGACATGCCGCCCGCCGGCCCAGCTCCCCGCGCAGACGACATCGCCATGTCCACCAGTAAGTACCCTCGTTCTGATTCGCCGTAGACGGCTGCCTGCGATATGTACGGCGGCCCTACGAGGTAACCAGAGCGCCAGAGCACAAGGCTGATGCCGGCATGCGCCACCCCAGTGTCCTCGGTGAGGAACTCCAACCCTAGCCCCGCCCGGTCGCTCGCGGGCATTCTCCAGAGTACCATCACACAGGACCCGCTCGGCGAATGGCTGCGCGCCTCCAACGACGACGACATTCACGCGCGGCTCGTGCACTTCTCTTCGCCTCTTGACGGCCCGGTGCCGCCTTCGTCTGCGTCCAGCCCTCCGTACTCGCACTCGCGTTCTGTCCGCAGCGCCGGCTCCTCGATGGCGCCCGCATGCGTCCACCAGTCCAACGCTTCCACGCACCCGCCCTCTCTCTACGACTGCTCCGAGGCCACGCCCACCGAGACGTCCATTAGCACGGGGCAGGCTAGTCGCTTCTCCGGTGTCCAGCTGCTCGAGGAGGAAAACGGCGTGCTCGTCCTGCCACGGAACCAATGCCGGGCCCCCGTGTATGAATGCGCGTTCTGGTTCCTGAGCTGCACGTATATTACCGACGATATGGAGGAGTGGAAGACGCACTGTCTGAGTCATTTTCGTGGCTTTGAGCCACCCACGTCGATACAGTGTCCGCTGTGCGATTACAGAGACTCAAGCGACAATGGGTGGACGGCTTGGGAGCTAAGGATGGATCACATTGCTTACGATCACGCCTGGAACGGCCAGACTCTCAAAAGGAGCCGACCGGACTTCGAGCTGTTCCAGTATCTGTGGCGAAGACGGTTGATCGACGACCAGGACCTGAAGGAGCTGAAGGGAGGGAACCACAACCTGACGAGGGTGCCGTCTAACTTCACCGTGACCCACGGTCGCCATGAGAGGGACGGGCGAAGGCAGAGATCACAACACGTTGGTGTTATGCGACGACGTTAAGCGGGCTTGCGAGACTGGGCTCACCTACAATGCCACCGAAACATTGCCGGTGGTACAACCCCGCCTCTCCAGGGCTCTTTCCATGTCACATCCCTCAGGTGCTCCAGGTCCGGATATGGTTCTCGTATCTTCTCTCGGCTGGCTCCCCGCATGCTCGGACACTCCAGCTTCACAACGGCCCACTTCTTCGACTTTTCTTCTCTTACCACCATCGAGTACCCGTTTCTAATATCTGTTTCAATTCGACTCCCCGTGCTGTTATTTGGTAATGTTGGCCGTATGGGGTCCACTGATGGTCATGGCATCTTCGGAGTTTCGGACGAAAATTGATAGCGTTCATGATATCTCTTTTGAAGCGTTGCAGCGTGTATTGGATTCTAGCTTCAGTAGCAGATTAGACTCTGATACGACGGGCATTTTGGACATTAGGAGCTTGACGGATGAAACGAGAGAGATACCAAGGCGTCCACAAACATTTCGCACTTCAAACTATTTCACAAACAAGATATAATATTTCCCATTCGTGCGCGCACCCATCTCTTACGCAGCATCTCTCGGCACCAGCGCCGCAAAACGCCGTTCCATCCATCCTCTTATATACCCAGCATTCCCCCCAGCCCAGCCCCCTGTTTGCCTCTTTCCCTCGCCATACCATTGTCCGCGCCCGCCCATTCGTCGCCTCCAAAACTAATGCGGGCCCAATCCGTCTAGCAGCCTTGCCGTCTGACCATCGCGTCGCGAAAATTCTCTCAGCCCTACGTGAGAATGTGGGTGCCTTGGGCCTCGGCCCTGATTGGGTTTAGCGTGGGACGTATTGGGGTTGGGAGACGGGTGTGGTTCGCATTTGGGCCGTGCTGCGAACGCTTGCGCGACGGGGTTGGTTGGGTGAGGGGTTTTTTGGGGTGGGGATTAGGCTGCAGTTTTGGTTGATGGGTGGTTTGGCTTGTGATGTTACGTCTGGGAATTGGGCGTGTGGGTACGTGTTCACGCAGTGTTCTGCAAAGTACACTGTGCGTTTCGATCATAGGCCTTGGTTAGGTTTGTTGAAAATGAAGTCGAGGCTGGAATGTGCAATATCGCCCAAGACCATCGGGGCTGTTGGAGACTTGGTGGAAGGAGCGGAGCGGCTTTTCTGATCCAGGGATATTACTGTAAGAGACACGGAGCGAACTTTGTACACATGGATTGTTTCACAGCAGAAATAGCACTGGTGGAGCCGATGCGGAGAAACTACGCCTGTTTTGGCTTTCTATTTATTCATTCATTCATATCCGTTTATAATCAACTCAACCTTTCACAGATTGTGAGACTTAACAGTACTATCAAGGTTCGACAGCCAAAGAATGTAAAAAAAGGGCGCGATTGGGCTGTCTATAATTCGGGAAAACCTAGAGAATCGTTCCAATGGCGAGAAAGACGGCTGATTCAGGGCGACCTTTTTTGCTTACTTCGGTTGATTCAACTGAGGGTGTCCTGTTAAGTCATGATTTGTCAACCGCTAAGTCGACTATAAACCCATCTGATTTAATGTCTCGCACCTTTCTATTCACGGTATAACGCTAAGGGAACGCAGTATGCTTGGTGAAAAGGCACAGTGACTCAAGATAGAGCATGTGAAGCGAGATTGGTAGCTCAGGCACTGTTAATGTTTAGGGCACTGATATGATTGATTGGAGGAATGACTAGCTAATCCTATATACGCTGACTTGCAGCATACATCAGCGTTCGTCGATAGAATGGTCGGTCTCTTGTAGACTCCACATAGCATTGTTTTTGGTATTTGGACTGATGTTCGGATGTTGCTCATCTTTGACTATTTACGAATAAATTGTAGTTTTCCTAACACGTTAGGCTATGTGTGGGACATACGATGCCCAAGTCGGCACTTGGTAGACAGAATCCGGTAGATGAGCCATCGACATGAAACACTCAACAACTAGAAAAATCCTACAGAAGCCATAGAATAAGAGCAGACCAATGCCAAAGCATAGCGAGATAAAATGGTACGCAATCATCCAATAATTCCGACGGGTAGATTCTTGCGTTCCAAATATTGGTCGCAGTGGCTTTGTGTCTCCCCATTCGGCTAATTTTTCATGAATTGCAACCCAAAGGATCAGGGCAGGTCCACAAACAACCAAGCCAATGCTAGAAATCCACCAAAGCAATTGTTGGGTGGTTGTAGGAAAGGGTGCGTCCCAAGCACTGGCGTGTATAGAACCATATCCTAAACTCGCAGAGCATAAAGATACAATAACTGCGATTGAAGAGTAGTCATGTGGCGAGTTCGAAACCCGAACTACCAGTGGCGGGTCCCCTCTAAACCAACGGATGAGATTCACTCACCCACGCTCTTTTACGGCATTTTGCAAACAAGCTGTCTCGGTGCGTGTTAGTTCAACACCATGTACAGTGCCGCCCTTCTTCGGCCTTCCCCATGTCATCCTCTGTAAGTTAGTCGTCATACCCAGTATAATGCGCCTCTCCATCTTTGGCCCGTCCCATAATTTCCCCTCGGAGTAAGACGTGGTATGCGCCTCGGTCACTAAGCAGTCCCGAAACATGTCTCCCTCAGTCAGTGATTTCCACTGCTCCTGTAAGCCATTATCAACAAAGCCGTGATCCGATGAAGGGTGGGGTCGTTGTTCCGAGTCCAGAGGGTCTAATTCTAATATTCGACTCGTCAAGTCAGGACTAGTAGCGTGTGAAAAGTCCAAATTTCTTGTGCTGCGCCAAAGCAGAAATGCCGAGACCTCTTTTGATTGAAGACAACCAGGCTCTTCAATATCGAGAGGCTTGTCCCACCAAAAGGCGTAAGAGAGAAGGGCGCAGATCCCGTGGGCGAACGTATTCAACTCGAGCAAGCTTATTGATAGACCTTGTGCGAGGCGGAAAATGCATTGGATACAGAAATGCGTCGCCTGAAAGCAGACTATGAGTTTGGCCAGTCCACTAGCTTTGCTCTTATCCTTTATTTCGCCTATGGTGAGATTGGGTATACATTCGGGTGCGTGTTCAGCGACCCTTAGGAACCCCTCGACGGTTAGCGGAAATTTTCTAAACACTTTGGATATCCAGAGTCGTGAGTCATCCGCGGTGACGTCGATGGCGAAGCCTCCCATGCAGACATAATGGGAGTGCGTGTTCGTCCAGGTGGAACGAGCATAATTCTATGTTGGGTCAGAAACGTTCTTAGCCTAAGATGATCACTTAAGCAGAGACCTCCACATACCGATTACTTTTCTTTCCATAGCATATTGACTAAGTTGGAGTTGCAAAACATTCGCTTGAAGATATTAGGCCTTTTGTGCTGACCCAGGATTTTGCGCATTTTCCTCGTGAGCTCGGATGCTTCTCTTCGCTGCTCAAAGGCCACCCAAACAATCTGCCGTGATCAGTATTGATTGCTGTAGACTTACAGATCTTTCACTCACAAGCTCAGGCGCGAATAGGCCAATCAGTAGCCACTTCGCTTTCCGCAGGTGCTGGGGTGTAATCCACCAGGTCTTCCTCTGTTCCGGGATATTGAGATGGATCGCAGTCCAGATGCACAAGGACATGGTGATGATGCACGAAGAAATTATGCTATACGTTCCGCGAAAGGTAGGTTCGGGGAGCCACCCCGAGGTTTGGTTGGCAGGCACACTGCCATACCATGATTCCATAATAGGTTAGCCCGATGAGATGAATATGAAGAGTTATAACGACGAGAGTCTCAAACTCAGATGTGTAGTTGAGAGGGCATGAGGAAAAAAGGTTGTGGTGGAGGATGTCCGGTCAGGCTGAGCGATCTTTGCGAGGGGGCGCAGGCAGCTGAGCTGTAATGATAAACGCGGAGTGGGGTATTGTTATATTGGCCCTCACATGATGATGCCACTGCAGCGATGATTGGGGCTGCGGCTGCGGTGGACACCGTCCGGTTAGGGCTGAGCGCGCTTGATTGGGGGGCGCAGGCCTGCAGCCCCAGGTGTGAAGAGGTGATTCGTCACATCCGCTCTTATTATTTCATCATCTCTTTTTCTGTCTTTTTAGAGGCCAAATAACTTATGAGGTACCGTGCAAGATTGATCAACCAAACAAGTATGCTCCTGTTGTGTAAACAAGTGAATTCGCCTTCATACGACGCCACTGCGGTGAAGAAAAGTTGATAGAAGCTTCATCTGTGTTCCCCCATTGTCTCTGCTACAATTTGCACTGATGAGCAAATTAGCGCACTTTCCAAACGCGCTTGGGTTGCACGTACTGATACCGGGCCTGGTCAGAAGTTTCGAATCGCTGAATAGGGCATATAATACAGTAACACCCTTCACACATATATGTGGGCTTTACAAGCGAGAAACTTAGGATCGTTACAATTTAGATAAAACTTGGGTATCTGAACTGACGGCCATGATGCTCTCACCATTAAGAAGACCTTTGAAGTAAATACAAACATAGACCAAAAGAAGAAGAATGCTTTCCAGCCGTGGCAATCATTCAGGCAACGCGACCCAGTTTGCCGTTCTCGTTAGGCAATTCATCAATGCTTTCGACTTTCCATCTTTCGCTGCCTACACTCGTGGTAGCAAAGAAGACGTCGTAGGGATCCAGCTTCGTCTTCAGCTCAAGGAGCCTCGGGTACTTGTCGCCCCAGAATGCCTGCCCAAAGTTAGGCTCCAAACCGTCCGCTTCTGCAAGGTAGCTTCCAGCACCGGGGCTGATATCTCTCCAGCGCTGCATGTCGCCGGTCTGAAAGTCTTCTCGGACTTTCAAGGTCTCTGCTGCAGTCCCGTTAGGGTGCCACCGCACAGATTGCTGCAAGAAGAGAATGTTTGGGCGCCAAGCGGAGTTGACAGCGTTATCGGCATTGGCCGGGTCGACAGCTTTGATGTTGAAGTGCACTTGTACACGGTTGTTCTCGCTCGATAGACGTAGATTTTGGAGCAATTCGTCGCGTTTTTCTTCGATTTCAAAATTGGACCGAGGAAAGAGGCGGGAGCCAGTCGTTGTGTTGATCTTTCCGACGGTTTCGAGAGGAAAGGAGTTCTTCCAAGCTTCGTAATAGGAGTCGAAATGGGTGATATTGGGGTCAAAATTGATTCCGAGGTCGTTTAGACGGGTGAACCAGGGCTGGAGCAATGCTTGTGTCTCCTCGAGCGTCTTATTTGGTGCTATATATATTAAGTAGCACTAATTAAGATTATATAATATTAATAACCTAATTATGTTATATCTCGCTAATAGTAAGGTGGTTAACAAAATTAGTTAAGCTGTGGACCTTACTATATAGTATAGGACTTATACTATCATAGCTATACATTTTATTACTAATATTAGGACTTTTAATATTATACTTAGTATAGATTAGATATTTACCTATAACCTACAACTAGGGTTATATAACTAGTTTATAATATTTAACACTTACTACTATCTAGTTAACTATCTTAAGAATGCCTTACCTAAGATAGTGTACTATAATAAACTGCTAGCTAGCTCCTTACAACCTACGCTATAGGACAATATTAGTATTATTATAGGTAAGGTAGCTTATCTTATAGCTATACACTATCTAGACTTAATTACTTAGTTAGAGCCTTATTATTAGGACTAGCTTAGTTGCCTACCTAATCCTACTAATAGCAACTATAATGCGCAAACTTTCTACGCAACTATAGATCTTACTACTTATAGTTAGATAGACTATAATAAGTTTATAAAGAAGTTAGTTAATAAGTTACAAATAATAAATAAACTTAAGTAGCTGCTACTAGGTTAGTTATATAATAAGTCTTAGTATTTTAACCTAAAAGAGGCTAACAAGTTAGCCCCTTACCGCCCTAGCGTTAATTATACTATTAACCTAGTTAATAACAAAGCGCTATAACTATATATCTATAGCCTTACACATTTAGAAATAATAGTAGTTAAGAAATATATTAATAAAATAACTATAAAGAGTTTCTTATAAATAAGTACGTCTTAGTACGCGTTATCTATTCTTATTATTAAAAACTAGAAAGTAAATTATGCGTCTATATTAATTACAACGCTATTAATACTATTACAAAGCGCAATTATAACACGCCACTATTACTAAAAAATATATTAGCGCGAATAAACAAGACTAAGTTTATATCTATTATAGATATTATTATAGATTTTAATAATATACGTATTAAAGAGAGTAATAAAAAAATAGCATTTCTAACCTACTATAGCCTATATAAATACACTATTATACTATTTAGCCTTATTAGCGTCCCTAGCACTTTTTAGACTTATATTAACAAAACGCTATAACAATACCTTAATAACTTCTATATAGTATTAAAGGTCTTTATTGTGTGAACATTCTAACCAAGGTTAAGTCCGCACTATACATAGAGAGAAGTAAAATAGGAGGCACTATAACCTAGTACCTAGTACATAGTAGTAGTAATAAAATATATATAAAATAACAATAATTTTATTATTAGTGTTCTGCACAATAGTATTATCGATAGCAGTTAATAGATAGTCCCTTCTATATAGTATATCTAGACAATATACTAGTGTATAGTAAGACTAAGGAGAACTATATTAGATATATATAGACTATTATTAATAAGTTAGATTAAGCAGGTCTATATTTAAATATTAATAAGTGTTAGTTTAAGGTTAAGAAGGTTAAGTACCTTAGAATTATCCTAATAACTAAAGAGATTAAGATAGATCCTAAAAAGGTATAGGCAGTTTATAACTAGCAACTGCTATAGTTACTTAAAGATATATAGGCCTTTCTAGATTTTACAAACTTTTATTAATAGTTTATTAAGAGATTTAGCTAGATTGCTCGCCTATTAACTAATCTTATAAAGGACAATGCACTAAAAGACTAGCATATTAAGCTAGAATCTCTAGCCGCAATTATGTTTAACACGCTTAAGTAAGCCTTTATAATAGCGTCTATACTTATTTATTATAACTTAAATAAGAAAACCTAGTTAAAAACTAACGCGTCTAACTTTGTTACTACTACTATCTTATTATAGAAAGATAATTAAGATATACTATAGCATATTATATACCTATTATATAAAATAAACACTACTAAGTGCAACTATAAAATCTATAATAAGGAGCTTTTGGCTATAGTACGCGCGTTTAAAGAGTAGAGATATAAACTCTTAGGTACCTAGAATCCTATTAATATTGTTACTAAATACCTAGCCTTATAACGTACTCCACAACCGAGCGACTCACTTTTGCCAAGACCCCACCAAAACATGTACTATTCACGACAGTACAGAGTCAATACGAACTATTATTAATAGTCTAAATAGGCCAATCTATTCAGAATCTACTTCTGCAGGTTATTTACACGTTGTTCTATTGTGCCCAGGCTCGCCGCAGCGTCCACAGCGCCGTTGAGTTAGCTCGCCTCCATTAACGCGCGCCCTCTTCTTTGCCTTCTTGCCATCACTGCGCGCTGCAAAGTCCTTTAGAGTAGCCAGCCGCTGGCCCTCTTTAGCTGTAAGAGCTCCTTCTTGCTGCAATCGCTTTCTTTTGTGCGATTTACGTCGCGTGGCGGCCTCATTAGTAGCTTAAAGTTTGGCGTTGCGTTTGGTTATTAACACTAAAGAATGCCCTATCAGCTCGGCGCCTTTGATGAGCTTTTCTACCGCCTTAACCATATAAGTTGGGGAACTATCCACATGCCTTTAAATCCTCTGCTTAACTAGCATTGATTGTGACCTAAGTTCTGTACTATTTCGCGGAGTTTGCGACTCCTATGTACTATCGCGAATAGTACATTCTGGAGGCGTACGCAGGCGGACGTCAAGCTGCGATAGTACAGCCTTTAGGTTGTGGGGCACTAGGCCAGCACCTCGAAAGCCTCCTTTGATATTACTTTCAGTAATTAAAGCCTTAAAAGCAGTAATAAAGCAAGGTAGGAACTTGATTTTAGTGATGTGCGTGATGTGGTTGCGCATCAGATTCTCGGCTTGGCGCCCATACGCCTTCTTTAACGGCGCAAAACAACCCACATTAAGTGGCTGCAAGAGGTGCGACGAATGTGGAGGCATATAGAGAGTAATAATATTACTCTTTTTGCAATAATCCTGGAATTCAAGCGAGTTGTGACTTTTGTGGCCATTAATAATGAGCAAACATGCTTCACTAATAGTACGCCTCTTTGTATGCTTATTAAAGTGCTTTAGCTATTGCAGACTAAGCTTATTTGTTGTCTAGCCGTTCTTAGAGACTGCAATAACCCAATTATAAGGTAGATCCTTCTCCTTATACTAGGCGGAGAGGTAGTGCTTGCCCCTAAAGATAATAAAGGGTGGGATCTACCACCCCATTACGTTAATGCCTTGGATAACTGTTGTCCACTCCCTATTGCCCTGCTGCACCTGCTTTAGCCGTCCTTAACGCTTAGAGCCTATAACTACTACTCTAGTCAATATTATGCCTATTATAAAGCTAAACTTGTCGAAATTGTAGGTGTCCTTATCTAGGATACTATACTTAGCCTTTATATTCTCCACAAGCTGGAACTAGCCTCGTATCACCTCAGAATCCTCCTAGAGGGCTCTCTTATAGTCGTACTTTTGATTAAACTTGACTTTAAGCTCTGGCTGGCGCTTAACAAAGTTTGGAGCCTAGTTATGGCCTATAGGGTCGCGATGCCGCTTAGCTAGCAAAGAATTAGCTATATCCTCTACAGCAGCAAGCCGTGGCAGAAATTCTTATAAGTCTAGGTCGAGTATATGCTGTATAATCGCCTTCTCCTCTCTTACAGTGAGCTTTATTGTGTTGGGTGGGCAGTCGCGTTGGAAGGCGATTCCAGCGCGTTGTTGGCTGAGGGTCTTTTGAGGGATGTTATAGATGGCGGCAGCGCGTCTTTGCGAAAGTGACGCGTCTCGTTCGATAGCCTGGATCGCAAGCTGTATACAAGCTTTGTTTGACGCTAGTAGTTTGTTGTGTTGTTGAGGCATCGCGTTGTACTATTAATGGTAGCACGTTTTGGTGGGGTCTTGGCAAAAGTGAGTCGCTCGGTTGGGTGAGTCGCTCGGTTGTGGAGTACGTTAGTACTTTATAACTAGTAAGTAGCTTAACTAATAATAAGTATAATAGGCAGAGTTTCTAGCTAAATTTAACTTCTATATTAGATATTGCCTAGGTAAGCAAGGTATAAAACCTAACGCCTTAATACGCTATCTAGGCGACTTACCTAAAGGTACAGTACTAAGCCAAAAGTCTGTTCCCCGCAGGGGTAAGCGAGGTCCGCCATCATCACCACCCCGTCGCGCAGAGCGCTCCGGCACCCCCAATATCGCTCCCGGAGAGTTGATAATTAATATAGAGATAATTATTTAATCAATATTTTGTTTGATACCCGCGCGCACGCCAGAGAGCAAGTAGGCGGCGCGGCATACTAAGTATAAGCTTGCGAATCAGCGAATTAGGGATCCTACGCCAGCAATCTTTTAACGCCGCGCAGAAGGTCTTAAAGTCCTTGTCGCCGTCGCTAAGGTCGCCCATATTGGGGTAACGCTTATGGAGTTCTCTCTTAAGGGACCACCAGAGATGTTTGATGGGGTTAATGTTAGGGGAATAACGCGGCCACTCAATCGGTTGTATGCTGTGTTCCGCCAAAAAATCGAGCAACTGTCGCGCCCTGTGGATGGGCGCGTTGTTATGCATATAGATATCTCCTGCGTAATAATTATAGAGGAGTTATTTGCGTAGAGCTTTAATATAACTCCATGCGCTGTATCCTTTGCGACAAGCTGCTGGGTCCCTGGGCATAATCACTAAGGGACTCCGCCGAACCCGCCCTCTCCAATCAAGCCAGATACTCGCCCACACTATTGCCGCGCGAGATCTTAATATAACTGTCTCCTCGATTATCTTATGTCTCTATTTCTTGTGTGGGAGGCGAAAAACCTATGTAGATGTGCCGCTGGAGCGTCTTTGAATAGAGCACTTATCTAAGAACCAGAAGGGCTGTCCGCGCCAATCCTAATTGCGATATTCCCATTCGAATTAACGCCTCTCCTGGGCCACCGCGCGAGTGATCTTGGGCTTCCGCGCTGCCTAGAAATTGGTTAGGCTCTCTGCCTTTAATGCGCGATATGCAATTGTTCGAGAGATACGGCGGAGGGAGGCCTTGCGGAGAAGGGCTAGGTATTCGATCCTTAGGTTTTTTCGTGCCTCTTAATAGAGTACACGCTTGTCATGTGTATTAAGCGCCTGGGGACGCCCTGATTAAGGCCGCGATTAATTGTGGTGTTGTTCTCTATATCTCTGAAGTGTTTTGTTGATGCAGCGACGCGTACAGTTAAACTCCTCAGCCAACTCTCGCGATGACGCGCCCGCCTCACACTTCGCGATAATTAAATCCCGTTGCTGGACAGATAATTCGGCATTGCGGCGACGATTTCCTGAAATTTCTACACCAAAAGAGCTCATATTGGTGGAGTAATGTAGTGTTGAAAATAGGGTGTTGATGTTGGTGTACGCGCGTTAGCGTGTTGGGGGAACAGACTTTTGGCTTGGCACTGTAACAATAACGCCCGCTAATAATACTAAGTATAGATAGTTTTACGCCTAGAGATTTTTAAAAGCAAAAAGTTATATTATATAATTGCTAGTACTTACACATTATTAGATAAGAGTTATTACTCTAGCCTATAGCTTATAACTATATTATACTATATAGCTAAACTTACTACTACTACTAATAATAATAATAATTCTATTACTATAACCCTAATAGAGACTAGGGAGATAGCGTAACTACTTAAGGATATTAAGATAGTATACGCTACTAATAAGATAGTCTAGAATATTACTACTACTATTAGAACTAAGGCCTAATATTTATTAGAGAAGCTTCTTAAGTAGGGAATTAGAATTAAGGTTGCTAGCTATTAGCTAAGTAAAGGCTTACTATATATTAAGGACTAACTATATATCTCTAATAATAAAGAAATTTATATATATATATATTTAAGTAAGCTTATAATAGTGTTACTACTAGATATATTAGTTATAAGAGTACTTATAAATATATTAGTTGCTAGTATTACTAGCTATATATAACACACACTATTGCCTACTATATTTGCGCCTACGTATTCTATTACTATAGTAAGCTATACTATAATACTAAATATAGTTTGTTGTACCTATTGCCAATCCTAGACTATTATTAGAAATTAATATTAATAGACTTTATTATTGGCTTGCCACCTTATTATAATAATAGTAAGGTCTATATAGCTATTATAGTTATTGTAGACTAGCTTAGTAAAAAAAGAAGTTTATTCCTATAGTTAAGATTATAGCTAAGGTAGTTATAGAAGCTTTTATTGTATATATCTAGTATAAGAAGAGTTTTCTAGAGGATATTATTAGTAGCTATAGTTAATCGTTTATATTATACTTTTTGTTAAATAGGCTCTATAGCTAGCTATATAGACATTAATATCTAATACTCTATATTAGAAAGTGTAAAGAGTGTATAGAATAATCGTATAAGGAAAGAAAATAATATAATAGAACTAACTTAGTATTAATTACTTGTCTCTAAAGAGGGTGTAGATAGAAAGGAGAAGATTTTGTGGCGTATAGGCTATAGTGTATAGATATTATATAATTCCTATATAATACTACTATATAATAATATTAAAACCTTAACTCTTTTAGGTGCCCTTGCCTATATAGTGTATAAACACTAGCAACTTTTTATTTTAAGGTTGCTATTAGTAGTTTTTCCTTCCTTTGCACAGACTATCTACTTACTAATATTTACTTTGTTTATTTATTATTTCCCTGTCTATACGTCTCCTACTCTAGCTAGTCTACTCTAGTTAGTAGAAAGATTTTATTAAGTAACTATTTATTATACTTTGTTACTATTTGTTAAAGGCGTAATTAGGCTTATTAGTAGTAGAGTAGTAGTTTAGCTAATAGCAGTTAAGGGTAAGATTACGTAGTTAATAATAAGATTATAACGTACTTTGCACTCGAGTCGATTATTCCATCGAGTCGATCACTTTGCCAAGACCCCACCAAAACGTACTATTAGCAATAGTACAACGCGATGCCTCAACCACACAACAAACCACTGGCGTTAAAAGAAGCGCGTATATAGCTTGCAATCCAGGCTATTAAATAAGACGCGACACTCTCTTAGCGACGCGCTGCAGCCCTCTATAACGTCTCTTAAAGTACACTTAGCAACTAACGCGCTAGAAAGACGTTTAGACGCGACTGCGCACCCAATAAAATAAGACTTACTATAAGAGAGGAGCAGGTGATTGTGCAGCATATACTCGACCTAGACGCGCGAGGATTTCCGCCTTAGCTTGATGCTATAAAAGGTATGGCCGATTCTTTACTGGCTGCACGCCACTACGAGCTAGTTGGCCAGAGGTGGCCTTATAACTTTGTTAAGCGCCAGCCAAAGCTTCAAGTTAAGTTTAATCGAAAGTACGACTACAAGAGAGCCTTTTAGGAGGATTCTAAGGTGATACGAGGCTGGTTCCGGCTTGTGGAGAATATGAAGGCTAAGTATAGTATCCTGGATAAGGACACCTACAATTTCGACGAGTCTAGCTTTATAATGGGCATAATATTAACTAGAGCGGTAGTTATAGGCTCTAAGCGTTGAGGATGGCTAAAGCAGGTGCAGCAGGGCAATAGGGAGTGAACAACAGTTATCCAAGGCATTAACGCAATAGGGTGGTGGATCCCACCCTTTATTATCTTTGGGGGCAAGCACTACCTCTCCGCCTGGTATAAGGAGAAGGATCTACCTTATAATTGGGTTATTGCAGTCTCTAAGAACGGCTGGACAACAAATGAGCTTGGTCTGCAATAGCTAAAGCACTTTGATGAGCATATAAAGAGGCGTACTACTAGTAGAGCACGTTTGCTTATTATTAATGGCCACAAAAGTTACAACTCGCTCGAATTCTAGGATTACTGCAAAAAGAGTAATATTATTACTCTTTGTATGCCTCTATATTCGTCGCACCTCTTGCAGCCACTTAACGTGGGTTGTTTTGCGCCGTTAAAGAAGGCGTATGGGCGCCAAGCCGAGAATCTAATGCGCAACCACATTACGCACATCACTAAAATCAAGTTCCTATCTTGCTTTATTGCTGCTTTTAAGGCTTTAATTACTGAAAGTACTATTAAAGGAGGCTTTCAAGGTGCTGGCCTAGTGCCCCACAACCCAGAAGTTGTGATATCGCAGCTTGACGTCCGCCTGCGTACGCCTCCACTTTGTACTATTCGCGATAGTATATGGAAGTCGCAAACTCCGCGAAATAGTACAGAACTTGGGTCGCAATTGACGCTGGTTAAGCAGAGGATTTAAAGGCATGTAGATAGTTCCCTAACTTATATAGTTAAGGCGGTGGAAAAGCTTGTTAAAGGCGCTAAGCTAATAGGGCATTCTTTGGTGTTGATAACTAAACGCAACGCTAAACTTTAAGCTACTAATAAGGCTGCCACGCGACGTAAATCGCATAAAAGAAAGCGAGTACAGCGTGAAGGAGTCCTTATAGCTAAAGAGGGCCAGCGGCTGGCCACTCTAAAGGAGTTTGGGGCGCGCAGTGATGGGCAAAAGGCGAAGAAGAGGGTGCGCGCTAATGGAGGCGAATCTGCTTAATAGCGCTGTGGACGCTGCGGCAAGCCTAGGCATAACAAAACAACCTGTAGGCAGCCTGTAGAAGTAGATTCTAAATAGATTGGCCTATTTGGACTATCGAAAATAGTTCGTGTTGACTCTGTACTATCGTGAATAGTACAGAACTTAGTGGGGTCTTGGCAAAGTGATCGACTCGATGAAATGATCGACTCGAGTGCAAAGTACGTTAGTAATAATATATTATTTATATAAAGTTCTTTTAATTAGTTTATTTCTTATATAATAGGTAGACCTATTGATTGTATTTATTTAGGTAGCGATATTAGATAATTATGTAATATTAGATAAGGGGAAGATAAATACTAGTAAGGGGTAGAAATTAAGGCTCTAAATAGAAGGAAAAGATATATAAGATAGGCTTTTCTTTCTTTTATTTCTTACTTTAAATATCTCTTTGTACCTGTTTTTTCTCCCTAGCTCTTTTCTTTTTTTTTTCTTTGTTAAGCTAATCTCCTATTTTATATAGTGCTAAACTATACCTTTTATTATATAATATCTTGTCTTTGTATAGTGCTAACTTGCTATAGATAATAGTACTTATACTAGCTAGTAACTAAGTTAGCTTTTCTAGCTTTAATCTTATTATATATAATTTTTTAGATATAAGAATATATATTACCCTTCCTACTAGTTTCTATATAAACTTTATATTCTTCTAAAATATCTTTATTAATATAAGTTCTTCTATTTCTTATAAGCTTGCTTTTATATAGATACTAACTTTAAAGTAGGCTTAGAAACTTAATATTGCATATATACTTTTGTATAATATTAATATTATTCTTTTAGCTAGTATAGACCTATATCTATAGACTGCTAAAGTTATTTAGTGTAAAGAATATTTTTATACACTATTAGTCTAGTTGCGTAGTTGCCTTAGAGGCACTTTATACGCCTACTATTATAGTAGTATAACTTGGCCTAGGCCCTTTACTAAGTGCCGCACGCTAGTAGGATTTTAGGTAGAATTATACAGTTCTTATATATAGTAGAGCTATAGTGCTAGGTGCGATTATCGCATAGGATAGGGCTAGAGTAATAGGGTAGATAATACTAAATATTGTCTATTAATACTACAATAAAAAGACTTTTCTCTAAATAAATATATATTATGTCTCTTCTCTTTCTATACAAATAATAAACAGAAAAATGCGCATTTTTAAGTAATATATATATATAAAGAGCAAAAGAATAAAATAATAATAATAAAATAGTTCTCTATAAAGGCTAGAAAGAGCTTGTGTAGGCAGGCTTAAGATAATCTACTAATACTTTAATAGTAATTGTTAAGGTATTGCTAGAGATTAAGGACTCTAGAGCCTAGTTTAGGGCCTTTTTTATATAAGTATTAGTAGAGTTGTCCTTTCTATTAATTTATCTAATTTTAGAGATCTTATAGTACTTATATAATTTGCAAAGTAATATAATATTAATTATAAGACGCTTCTTAGTTATAGTACCTAGTTATATAAGGTAGTTATAGAGAGACTTTAAATCTATATAAATAACTATAGAAATTAGCAGCAGACTAAGTGTGCGTATAATCTTTTAGAGAGTTGTGCTAATAGTAATAGCATTATTAAAGCCTCCTACTATACTATATAGCTTGCTGATAAGAATACTCCTTATTATTCTTTTGCACTTAGTTAAATCCTAGTATATAATATTTGCTTGAATATTAAAGTTGTTGCTATTACCTATATAATACTTATTGCCTAGAGCAATTAGAAATCTTAGCTATAAGCTTAGATCCTTATTATTAGCAAATAAGCTATTAGTAAAGATAAACAGCTTTGCGTAATAGAGATTTAATAGTATAAAGGTAAGACTATGCTTATTATTATTAATCTGCTATTAGATTTGTGCGTTTAATACCTTAATATTATTATATAAGGGTAATATAGTCTAAGTGGCAATAGATAAATTAAATGCGGCTTCTAGTTAGCATATAGATATAATATAGACGCCTTTTATATACTACTCTATATACCTCTAAGTAGTATCTTTATCTTTATAGTTAATTATGCAAAGGCCCTTTACTTAACCTTTTTATATAAGAACTATAGTGTTATATATAAGCTAAATTCTTCTACTATTAAACTTAATAGATTAGTCTTTAGTAAGAATAGTCTTATCCTTTGTATAGAAGGCTACTTTCTTTAGCTTTTCTTTTTCTTTTTATGCGAAGTTCTTATTAATAATGCTAAGAATAGTATCTATCTAAAGACTAGTAATCCTAAAGATGTGTTCTTCTTTATTAGTAATAAGCAGATATAGGTTATATAATAAAGTCTTTATACTAAGTTTCTCTTTATAGTAGTTATAGTAGGTCTTAAATTAGTAAAGATCTAATTTAGCTATACTATAGAGTAGTTATATAATATAAAAGATTATATCTTATAGAAAGTTTATACGTAGTTGCTTAGGTAGTCTAGTATAGAGTGTGTGGTTTAGTTTATTAGTAGACTAAATATAGGCCTAGGTAATATCTTATAGTTTAAAATATATTCTATATATTGCCTAAAGGCTTATTTCTAATATAAGGAGTAGGCGCTAGCTTATCCTTTAGATAGTAGGTAATTAGGTAAGGATTTTATCCTTCTTCTTATTAGAGTAGCTAGTAAATATAAGGTGGAATTTCTTATATAGTTAAGTAGTCTTGCCCTTAACTTTTTATATAAGGTAGAGGTTAAAGATTCTACTTAAATAGGTTCAAAAAAGAATCTTAAATATGCTATTAGTAATAAGAGCGTCTATTTTAATATAGTCTAACTCTTTAAAAGGTGCTCTAGGTATTATAATTATACCTTCTATATAGAGCTTTAGAGATAGTTCCTAATTGCTTATCTTTTTCTAAGAAAGAAATATAGCATCCTTCTTTAGGCAGCCTCTTCTTCTCTTTTCTAGAGGATCCTTTTATATAGGGGCAATATTATTCACTTTATATAATAGTAGAAGAGTGTAATTTTTTATAATAGTATAGCTTAACTTATATATAGCAAAACTTTACTAGACTATTTTCTAAGTTAAAGATTATATCTTTATTCTTAATGCCCTTAATTTTATATAGGCCTATCTATTTACCTTTTTCTTTCTAAACTATAACTTTAGATCTAAGTAGGAGCTTAAGGACTTTATACGCTACTAATAGACTATTATAAATATTTAGCGTATAATTAGTATTAGTTTTATCCTTTTTCTTTTATGGTGTTTTTTTTTGGCGACTAAGGGGTTTCTAATAAAAATATTACAATAATAGCAGATATCTATCCCTTCTGCTATTGTATACACAGAAAAGCGTTTTAAGGTGTTAACAAAAAGGAGTTATTTCTTTTATAATATTTTTATTGCCTTTTATATAGTGTTTATACGTGTAATAATATTAGATAATAGGAGAGAATCTATACTAATCTTAGAATATGCGCTAAAGACTAGTAGTGTAAGTATAAGGCTATTTAGGCCTATAGTGTTATTAATAGCTTTAATAGCTATTTAGAGAATGTTTTCCTTATTTATATAATCTTTTAGTTTAGCCTTAAGAATATTAAAGGCTTTATAGAGAGGTGCGTATAAACGCTTAATCTTTTCTATTATCTAATATGCTTTTATAGGTATTTGTCTATAGGTTATACTAATAATCTTTATATAGTTCTTAAACCTATTTAATATAAAGTTTGTACCTAAGTTATATATAATATAGTTAGGTGGACTTTAGTAAATATTAATCTAATATTTATAAAGGGCTTCCTACGCATCTTATGCAGATATTAATTTTAAGAAGATTGTAGCTTAAAATAATATATTTATATCTATAATATATAGTGCGTCTTTAGTTCTAATACGTATAATATTAATAATAATCTTATAGTTAAAGTAGGTATTATCCTTAATAGTAAACTTAAAGCGACGTAGGACTTATTTATATAATTAATAGTAGTGGTAAAACTTCTAAATTTTATTTAGTATAGTAGTATTTGCAGTTCGAACGCGCATTTTTGTAACTACCTTTTTACGCTTTTTTTAATTACTAAGCAGGGGGCTCTGCTTTTTTTGTTATGTTATTTAAGATAAAAGCCTTTGTCGTGCTACCTCTATGTAGTTAATTTAACGCCACATAGTAGTATTTACTTTATAGCTAGTATTAGTAAGTATCTTTTAAAGTCTTTTTATATAGGGATGTTTAAATTATTAATAAAGGCAATAGAGTTCTTATTTAGTAAAGAAAGATATAGTTTCTTTCTTACTAATAGTAAAGAAAGAATATCCTTATTTGCGTATAATAGGTATAGTTATGCTATTTTTTTATATAATAATATCTAGAATATTATTAAAGTAGGCACCTAGCTTGTTAGCATTTGCTAGTAATAGTAGAAATAGTGTTAGAGTGTCTAGAATATGTGTGTGGCGTTAATTCTACCTAGGGGTAGGACAACAAAGGCTTTTATCTTAAATAACATAACAAAAAAAGCAGAGCCCCCTGCTTAGTAATTAAAAAGAGCGTAAAAAGGTAATTAGGCATAAAAAAGCGCGTTTAAACTACTAAGCGAGCTTAGTAGTCTTGGCACAAGACTTCTATAAGCAAATTTTTTATAAAGAGGCTACTTAGAACTTTAGGGGATAAAACTTAGGCACAGCTACACTATAAGCTATCTTCTTTACTATCCTAATTATCATAAATAACACAAGTTAATATATTAATAGATATGTACTACTATACTTATAAGTAGGATAAGAGTAACACATACTAGATACACATTTGTCGCTCTATTACTATATTATTAAGGTTGTTCTAGATAAAGCCCCCACTATTACTCTACGCCCTACTATCTATCTAGGTATTAATATTATTTCTAAAGAAGTACTTGCTGTTACTAAAGAGTATACGCTATAGTTTCGCACTGCTGCTACTAATATAGCTATGCTAGAGTTCTATTCTATCTATAAGATACTTATCTAGCACAAGAGATAGGTATACTTAACTATTTATAAGGCTATCCTTATGTACTAGTTAGGCTAGTAGCTAGTCTAGTTTATAAAGAATAGCAACACTATATTCCTACTCTAGTAGACGCAATTACTCCTTATTAGTACTAGAATTCTCTAGTAGGAGACGCAAAAAAAGGATAATAAGGTCTTTATTAATAAGCTTTAGTATAGCAAGAGCATTATATAGATCTGTAAGATCCTCCTAGCTATTATTACTATTAAGTTAGCTTATCTAAGCGAGTACGCTGCGTAAGCGGCGTGCAAGCGCAGATAACTAATAATAGTAGTAGTAATAAGCTAGGTGTGCTATATATAGTATAAGTGAACCTTATATAGGTTAGGAGCTTATAAGGTATAGATAGAGTGCAAGTGAGTTTAAACTATTATTGCATTATTAGGTAGTATTTAAGGTTAGTCTTTAATTAGAATTAGGTGCTGTACATAGTATATAATAACCTTCTATCTTAACCTACTTTAACCTCAAACTAAAAAAACAGGTCAAAAAAGGTGTTTGGCAAGCCGACGATCTAGAATATAGTAGGTAACTATTCCTATTAGATTTGTAATTTATATAGTTCCTAGAGATTTTTATAGGTTCTAACCTCTAAAACTAATATTAGTGTTGCTAGGTATCTAATTAATCTTTATATAGAGATTCTCTTATATATATGCCTTTAGCTATACTTTACTAATAGTAGAAATTTTTACTATATCTATATCTTATAGTTTACCTTAGTATGTTATATAGTATTTATCTTTAAGAATAAACTATTTTATATACTTCTTTAGCTCTATCTTATAAATGTGTTTTTTTCACGCTCTTTTTAATTACTAAGCAGGGGGCTCTGCTTTTTTTGTTATGTTATTTAAGATAAAAGCCTTTGTCGTTCTACTCCTAGGTAGATAATTTAACAACACATAAATGTATTTATTAGTTGTACGGTAATAATAGACAGTAGTAGTTAGATAGAACACTTAATTATTGCTATTTTTATTATTTTTACTCTGCTTCTTTTCTTTGTGGAAAGTAGGTTCCTTATTATTATACCCTTCTATATCTTAAATATAGGACTAAATAGTTTTATATAAAGGCGTTTTATTATTATACTCTTTATAGAAGGTAATATACTGCCTTATTACATAGGTACGCTTATTGCGTAAATAGTTAGAAGACTAATAACCTTCTTTATAGTATATAAAATACTTCTTTAGTTTTATATAAATATTATTTAATTAGAATCTAAATTTCAATAATAATAGTATAAATTGTCTATAAAATCCTTATTTATAAGGGTCTAGTAATCTTTTTCTTTATATAGAAAAGTTATATTTGCGATTAGTGTAGTATATATTAGTCTCTTTTAGATACTAATTAGATTGGTAATTAATTACAACTTAAATTAATATATAGAGAGATTAGTAAATAGAGCTTTATAAGTAGGCTTAGGGGTAAATATAGCCTACTCTAGCTCTGGGTATCTATAGCATGCTTGTATAATAGTAGTATAGAGAGAAATTTCCCTAGTAAAGTCTACACCTAATACTTTCTGTATAAGGGTAAGCCTATTAATTATTATCTCTAGGACTTTATATAGACTTTTATTAGAGTTCTTACGCTAGCATTATATAAAAGTTATTATAGTCTAGTCTATCTAATACTAGTTATAGTTAATAGTAGTATTAAAGTAAATATTAAGTGATATTTATAAGCACTTTTATAATTGTCTAAGGCAAATAGTATAAAGGTAATACTGTACTGTATAGCTAGTAAGAATATCTAAAAAGATATTTAGGTATTAATCCTTAGTAATATCTAGGCGTCTATATAAAGCTATAAAGATCCTAGTCTTATCTGCTAAAATATTATATAGAGTTCTAGTATAGTTATTATTCTTATTCTATACCTTTTAAAATTAGATTATCTTATTAGCTAGAATTTTCTAAGAAGGTAAGTTATACTTAGGCAGAAGCTTATATAGGTTAGATTATAGTATAGACTTAGTCTATATAGATTAGTATAGTACCTATAATTCGCGTTTAACTAGTAGTAGTTCTATTCTATTAAAGATCTTTGTTGTGTGGAGATTCTAACTAAGGTTAAGTTTGTACCATACATAGAGAGGAGTAAAATAGGAGGCACTAAAATCTAGTACCTAGTACACAGTGGTAGTAACAAAATATATACAAAATAACAATAATTTTATTGTCGACTTTCTGCACGGCAGTATTGGCAATAGCAGTCAAGTAGTTCTATTCTATATAGCGTTTAATAATTGTAGGCAGGTAGGTAGAATAGTAGTTAGGTACTATATATAAAGCGTAGTAGTTTATTTAGTTATTTATATAAATAAGATTATCCTTAGTACTTATATAAATGTTCTCTTAAAATATCTATAGGGACCTATAGCTATATAGGTGCCTATAGTAGTAGCAGCTTACTCTATTTAGGTTTATACGACAGCCTAACTAGCTTAGATATTTTTAAAATTAGCCTTAGTATTTGTATATAAGGAGTTAAGCAAGCTAGTAAAGGTAGTAATATATAAGTAATATCTGCATTACCTTAGGCTACTTTATATAGTTTACTAGCACTTATAGCTTTAGTATCTATTCTTAGTATAATGCCCTTTTCTTTTAGGACTATAATAAGCTCTTTCCTAAATATATAGTTTAACTTTAAAAAATAGTATTCTTCCTATTCTTTAAAGTCTTTCTAGAATAATTTTAAAAAAGCTATCCCTTTTTAGTATAATATATAATAATTAGTAATAGTACATATTATATATAATTCTAATTGTAATAAAAAGAAATTATCTACTAGATTAATCTTATCCTTCTAGTACTTAGGTCCTAGTCCCTTGTATAGTGTTACCTCTAATATTCCTATTCTTTTAGCATACTTACTATATAGTCTAGTATATTTAGGTATATTAGTGTTATTTTATAAGATAGAGGTAGTAAAGGTAGGGACTTTATATAGAGCAGTAGTAGGGGTAGTTATTATATAACTAGTTTATTTAATAGGTTAGTTATATAGAGGGTTACGCTTTAATAAGGTTTATTATTATTTAACTATATATTTATATAGTTACTAGTAGTGTACTTAGTACACTATCTCTTTTAAATCTTATATAATAGTAATATCTACTTACTAACTTAATAAAAGAGTTAATCTACTATTTCTATAGATAAGAATAGGTTTTATACGTCTTATACAATCGCTTTCTTTATTTTATATAGTAGTAATAGTTACTTACTAACTCTATAAAGGTTTAATCTACTATCCTCTTATATATAAAATATAGGGTATAATAAAATAAATTATATAGCTAATAATAACTTGTATAATCTATTTTTACTCTTACTAATTTATAGTTAAGAATTAGTTAACTACTAATTAGTATTAAATACGCTCTATAGCTAGCTATATAGATATTAATATTTAATACTTTATATTAGTAAGTGTAAAGGGTGTATAAGATAATTATATAAGGAAAGGAAATAATATAATAGAACTAACTTAGTATTAATTACTTATCTCTAAAAAGGGTGTAAATAGAAAGAAGAAGATCCTGTAGCGTATAGGCTGCGGCGCACAGGCATTATATAATCCCTATATAATGCTACTATGCAATAATATTAAAACCTTAACTCCCTTAGATGCCCTTGCCTATATAGTGTATAGACACTTTTAAAAATATTTTTGTAAGTGTTTAAGTATAAAGCCCTGCCTATTTACTAGTTAGCACTCTAAGACTAATAGTTAAACTAAAGTTACTAATACTACGCTTAAGGAGTACCTATATGTGTATATTAATTACTAGTAAGATAACTAGGCTCTATACCTACCTATAGCGAAATTTGTCGCTAACTTATTAGTTAGCGAGTTAATAGAAGTTGCACCTTTTATTATTACTAAAGGTTATCTACTACGTAATAGTACTAAGCCTACCTAGTTATATAATATTAAGTTAGTAAGTAGAGATACTACTACTAGTAAGCGCCTACTTATAGTACCTACCTATATAAATTACTACTATATAGATAACTTTATAAACTTCTTAACGTAATTACGCAACTTTCTATATAACAATTTATAGTAGGTATAAGCTAAGTAGACTAAGTATACTAATATAAAATACGCACTAGTATTATATTTTAAGGTTAGTAATAAGGTAATATTAGATACGCGCAATTTTAAGACTAAGAGACCTAGCTCTTTACTTAACTATAAAAATAGGAGACTCTTTTATATTATATAAGTTATTAATAATATAGCTTATAAGCTTAACTTACTTAAGAAAATAGGCTAATTATATAATATTTTTACCTATCGCTACTATACCTATATAATAAGTAACTACTTAGTAGCTAGACGCATAATAAGAATAATATGCCGCTAGATAAGTAGATAGATAAGGAGTATAAGTTAAAGAAAAATTCTTACGCACCTAACTATAGCGTTATAGAGTATAAAGTCTTATAGGATAGTTTTAAAGAGCCTATATAGAAGTCTAACTATAACTTACTTAATTACTCTTAACTTATTACTAGTTTTTATGCTAAAAACCTAAAAAAGCCTACTATACTATATAACTTTAATAAGCTTATCTTATGTTGGAATATTATTGCATATCTTATTACTATTCTAGCTATAGACGCCTATCTAGATATCTAAAGATAGATAGATATAGGTCTTAAGTTAGCGATAAATAGTAGTCCCCCTAGAAATCCTCCTAGTAGTAATTCTCTTAGCTAGGTTAAGCGTACTAATCTATGCGATAATAGTACTAATAATAGCGTTACTAATAATAGTAGTACTAATAATAGTAGTACTAATAATAGTAGTACTAATAATAATAGTATTAACAATAATAGTACTAATAATATAACCCTAGTAGACATTAATAAATTAGATTAAATCTATAGTAATTTAAGTAAATAGTTACAGTAATTCATACTAAATTACTATAAGGATTATAATAATTAAAAATAGAGCGTAATAGTTCGCAATAGAGCGTAATAAATTATAATAGAGTATAATAGTTATAGGGTTAGAAGGATCTTAGCAGCACTAAAGCTGCTACTATAAAAAGAGAGAGGTAGTATTACTAATTTAAGGTGCGACTTTCTCGCTTATATTTTATTACCCTTTTAGGACTAGCGTAATAATAAGCAAGATTCTAAGCAAGGCTATATATATAGCCCACCTACGTACCTACCTTACGTAGGTATTACTACTATCTTATATTTAAAAATCCTAACTACTAGTTATCTTATATATAGTATAATAACCTCTATAGTGTCCTTATATTAGTATTTTATAAGTAGTATAGGCACTTAAAGTACTTTAGCTACTTTAAATACCTTAGATATACTAGTAGTATAGATACGTATTCTTATATAACCTTATATAGGTTTTAGTGCCTCTTATTTTACTCCTCTCTATGTATAGTGCGGACTTAACCTTAGTTAGAATCTCTACATAATAAAAATCTTTAATATAATCTTATATATATATATATATATACTAAAAAAAGTACTATTACTAGTGCGCTTAGGGTATATTTAGTGCGTAGGTATACGTAGACGTGCTTAAAGCTACTAGCCTAAGTGCCTTAAGTGCTTATACTTGCTTAAAACTTTTTCTAATATAGTATACTAAAACTACCTTATAAATAGTTAAGTATACTTACCTTTCGCCTATGTAACCTACTCGCTTAGATGAGCCAACGCGGCTACAACAGCCAGAAGAATCTCGCGGATCTATACGACGCTCTCGCCATACTAGAGCTTATTAACAAACACTTTATCCTCTACCTTTTACCTCTTCTCTTAAATTTAGTTACTAATAAGAAGTAATTATATCTACTAAAGTAGGAATTTAACCTTATAATTCTTTATAAACTAGATAAGCTACTAACCTAACTAGTATACTAGAACTACTTTATAAATAGTTAAGTATACCTACCTCTTACACTAAATAAGTATCTAATAGATAAAATAAAACTCTAATATAGTTACCTTAAGAGTAGTATTATAAATCTTTAGCGTATACTTTTAGTGTTAGTAAGTATATTAGTATTAGATAATTTAGAATTAATACTTAAGTAGATAGCAGGGTGTAGAGATATATATAGAGAGATAGTAAGTATTTTATTAAAGATAACCTTAATATAGTAATAAAGTAATAGTGTATTTAGTATATATTATCTTTATTATACTTATAAGAAATAGTATATACCTATTAATATAACTTGTATTATTTGCAATAATTAGAATAGTAGAAAAGAAGGAAGAATAACTGCAGTATAGCGGCGCTAAAGCTATTTTATCCCTCCTCTACTAAAGTTCTAAGTAGTCTTTTTATAAAAATTTTGCTTATAAAAGCAGCCCTACGCTAAGACTACTAAGCTTACTTAGTAGTTTAAATACGCTTTTTTTATAATTACCTTTTTTACGCTCTTTTTAATTACTAAGTAGGGGGCTCTACTTTTTTTATTATGTTATTTAAGATAAAAGCCTTTGTCGTCCTACCACTAGGTAGATGTAATTAACGCCACATACTTACCTTTTACGCTAAATAAGTATTTAATAAATAGAACAGAACTTTAGCGTAGTTACTTTAATAGCTATTTTAATAGTAGTAGTATAAATCTTTAGTATATACTTTTTAGTAATAGTAAGTACTTTAACAATAATATTAATACCTAGATAAATAGTAAAGTGTAAAGAGATAGTAGGAGATTTATTAAAAATAACTTTAATATAGTAATAGAGTAATAGCCTAAGTATATTTAGTATTGAAGATCTTCGTCGTGTTAAGATTCTAACTAAGGTTGAATCCACATCATACACAGAGAGGAGTAAAACAGGAGGCACTAAAACCCAGTACCTAGCACACAGTAAGACAATCACGTTATATAAATGTATGTGTAAAGTCAAACGATGTGAAACTCACGGCTGACCTGAGGTAGACATTCTTTTAAGCCACACTGGCTACCGTGGCAAGGATATACTAAAGGAGACCATCGAACAACAAGTAGTTGCGCTGAAATGGAGCTTTGCCGTCCAAATATTCTGGTAGGCGAAGAGATCGAATGGAAAATTGTATATATACTAACACATGAACAGCAAGTAAATCCTTCTCAACATAGTCTACGCAGTACAGTACGAGGTCCTTATTTTCCGTACCGACTAAAGTGACATAATGTGCAAAACTCATGGTCTGGTTCTGTAACTGCTCGAATGATTTGGCAATTCGAATGAACTGTTGCATGGTTCTACCTGGTGGCTCCCCTTTATGAGTACAGTCGTATCCTTTCGTTTTAAGCAATACTGACTGTATCGTTGCCCCCCGACCACCCGCTGATGGGATGCATACGCGCGTCGATCATCATGTTCCTTTTCCGAATCAAAGGCCAATGCTGGCATATTCAATGGGCGTTACACTTTGCTTGTAAGTATCACTTTTCAATCAAGGCCACGAAGACTTGGACTAACGAATGTGTGCAGTCTGGGTCAACATAGGATATCTTATTTCAACCACTATCGTGAACATCTTCCAGTGTGACCCGATCCGGTACACATACCTAAAACCACAAATGGACCAAGTCGACGCCAACGGCAACATCACCCCGTACGGAAAATGCATCAACAGGCTGCAATTCATCATGTCCAGCTGCGCTTTGAGCATTTTCATGGATCTCATTATCATGCCTATCCTACCGCAATGGTATGGAATCTTCAAATGAAGCGCAAAACGAAGATTGCAGTCGTAGCTGTTATGAGCATGGGCTGGATGTAAGGCACCCACCCTACCCTCCAACTCGCCACGCTAACACAACAAAGAGCCACCATCGCCTCCATCATCCGCCTGATTGTCTACTACTTCCGTTACGCACCCACCATCGATCGCACGTACAACATCGGCGTCACCTGGCCCATCATCGAGCCCTCGATAGCTATCATCGCGGCTTGCGTCCCCGCCATGAGACGTCTCATGACCTTTATCATGCCGCGCTACTTCTCAGACGACGCAGCATCCTATCCTACCTATCCCACACGCACCGCTACCCACGCAACCTCGCGCCCAAAACGCTCCCACAGCTTCTCACACGACATGACCAAGGAAATTGAGCACGGCGCACCAGACAGAGACACAGACGGGCAGGGCTACGGCATGACGCCGCTCCAGAATTCCGACTCGCGCGAGCTATTCGCAAAACAAGTGCCGCGTGTGCACCGCACGCTGAGCGTCATAACGGGCGTGAGCGAGAGTTCGAGCGAAGCTTACAAGACAGAGCCGTATGATGTCCTCGATTACAGGCCGTAGTTTGCTCTTTGAGATACCCCCATGCGAGGCGCATACCTTTATTCTTGCGCAAAAAATAATAATCTAAAATACAAAAGAATGTTTTACAATCAAATAAACAATTCATGACTCGCAAACTGACTGCATGCCGCGCTGATCGAAAAGAACGGCCGCCCCGCTAATTCCAAATCATCCCGCCAGTCAGTATCAGAAACTCTAATTCGTCCATCCAGCATCCACGATCATTGTCAATATATTGCCGCCCTAGATCCTAAGCGAACCTTATGCTCTAAGCGAATGGCATTCAGCGCTGTTAGTGTAATGGGACTGGGTCGCGCATAGTGGAGCCTTGTAAACATCGTGCCGTACCCCGGGGACCCAATTCGAGCGCGAGCTCCCAGTCTGAGAACCCTGTCTAGTCGCTACACTATGTACCTTTTTACACCAACTACGGAAACAGAGAGTATGGCATGCCGTGTTCTTGGAGATGTTGTTCTTGTTCCTGGCTATGATGGCGCCTTTGGCGCTCACAATGGCATGTTGTTTGTGACATGCGAAGTGCTCATGAGCCTCACATTGCTTTTAGATAGCAATGCGTGATTGGCAAACATGGAGTGCGGAACGCTTCATGAATTTCTACCCCTGGGTCGGAAACGCGCATACGGCATGTGTCAAGAATCAATCAACATCAACGCCCGACCCGATGCAGAGTGCAAAGCATGAATAATTCCTCTCGGACATCAGTGCCAAAACCTGGCATACTACAAACATCGGGTCTACCCCGACTTGGAAAACCCACTTTCCCAATCAATGCCATGTACAGTAAGAATACCTCCACGTCTTCTATAAGCCTGGTGGAACCAGCAAGATCGTAATAAACCACCCGTAAGCTCGGGCAGCCCTCAACAAACCATTACGCCGGACTGGGTCTCTCAAATGGGCAAACCCTCTTCATCCTGACTTTCCGGCGCCCCGCTAACAGCACCATATATCCTCACAGGAACCTGCACCTCGAAGCTCTCCGCCGCCAACCGCTCCGCCGCCGCCAAAAGAACACCTCTCTTTTCATCCGACGATATTTCCTCCAGCAAATCATCCCAATATGCCTGCTCTCCATCCTCATGGGTCAACCTCGGAGTGATAAACTCCACTCGTATCTTCCACTCCAGGCTGACGCCGCTAGTAATAAACTCTGGTGTCGCATTTGGGGGTATCGTAGGAGAAAATGATAGTTGCTGGGCATAAAGAGCATTTTCGGAGAAGGATGCGTGCACTTTGCGTGTCACGCGGTATATAGATGCGTTGGATCGTAGGGCTATTGCTGGATCCACTTTTTCTGAGGACTCTAATGAGACGTGGAGGGAGTAGCAGGGTATGTCAGAGTTGGTGAAGTCGATGACAGCGGCCATGGTTTCACCCAGCCTGTATGATGGTCGGGCAAGATTGATGACGGCAACACGCCGGCCACTGCGGGCGATTTCGAATCGGTTAGCGCTTTGATTCGCGGCACCGGTCAGGTTACTTCGAAGTATGGCAAGGTCGATGGCCTCTTTCATATTTTGCGGTTCTTCGGCCATGGAAGAAGAGCGCCCAGGGATCGTGTCGGTGGGCGACAAGAGTCCCATGCTTGAATTTTGTCTTGGCCTGTCCAGAAGGTTGTCCACATAGTCTAAGAACTCGTCGAAGTCTGCGGTATCTTGACCTGGTTTTGCAAATGTCTTCTTGCCGGGAGATCCATTCGTCGCGCCGGCGTCAGCATCGACACTGGAGGTCCTGGCCTGATCGCGAAGGATGATATAAGGAGACATTAGATCGTGACCCAGAATTTCTCCCCGACCTACTTCCATTTAGTAATTTCCGGGATCCTCGTGCTGATATACGTACTGTTCACGCTGCCAAAGACCCGGAAAGGTACATCGACTTGCTTGACCTGTTGATCCCGAGCGGACCCCGGCCGCTGAGTACCTATGGTCAAGTGGTAGACTACCTTCATCGACCTTCCTTTGTGGGTAGGAGGCAGGCCTCGTGGCAGAGTAAAACTATAGGTGTAGCTACGACTTTCGCCTGGCGCGAGTTGTAGATCGACAAACAGAATGGACTGTGGCGTAGTAATCAATGGTACCGTCTTCAAGCCTGCGATTCCTCTCATCTCCCGTATACTCGATGGTTCTGATGTGCCTAGTAATCCTCCTATGGACTCGCCAATATTTGACCATCCGAGTGCACCGAACAAGCCGCTTTCGCGCTTCGTACGTTCGACGCCGACCACACCACCCCCGCCCTGCCCACCCACGACCCCCTTTCTCTTGACTTCCTCAAACGGCGCTTGGTTGATCAGAGAACCATCTAGTGTGAAAGACCCCATGACTTGCGCGTAACCCATCATGAGTATTTCAGGTCGTTTCTGTTGACCAGGCGGAGCTAACTGCGAGGTTTGACGTTGGTGTACTATCCTCGGGAGAAGGCGAGCTGTTTGTGGCGCTACGTATTCGGAAAGCAATGTTTCCGTCGAGTTGTTGCTCATCGAATAGAACTCGCCGCTACTCCTCGGTGTCCCATTCATGCTCGATCCTGACAATATCCGCGCGATTGGCGACAAGGTATCGATATTCGGGTTTAGGGGAGCCTCGTGAGGCACTTTTGGCGAGACGTCTCGTTTCGGGGGCGAGCGTGCTGTGTTGCTACTTGTCGTGTCATCCTTATTCGGAGGCTCGGGCGACGAATCGTTCGGCGGAGGCGACGCGGGGAATTTGAATGATTGTGAGAAAGACGCAGACGGTTTCCGCGTGGCGCTTGGGAGTGCAGGAGTATTTGGATCGGTCGCGATCCCTGATTGTCTTCGAGCGGGCCGCGCGGGTAGTGGAGCGTGGTGAAAGGGTTCATGGATGGTTGGTGGGGAGCCCCCACCCAGGCGGGGTGGTTGTTGAGTGACAGAGCGGTAGTCAGGCGACGTGACTGTATCATGTTCAGCAAGCAACATTGGTTGGGAGGGCCGTCGGTACCTGGAAAGGGACCAGGTCGGCCTGGCACGACCTGCAGGCTCGCAGACCGGCCGTGGCCGCGCCTCGGCCGTCGCGCCGAAGCTGCTTGCTCGTGGGTGACGTCGGTAGCTGCATCCGTGCCCATTGATATTATCGACAATGATTTTCCGTGGCCATGCCTGCGTCTGGGCGTCGCGCTTCCGTTGCTGAAGGCTGCGCCGGGCGTTGTGGGCGATCTGCCGTCGCCCACGGACGACTGGGTATGCACCGACTGCGCTGTCCGATGGCCGCGGAGGTGCTGGGGCGGGCCCAGCGAGGCAAAGGACGAATTGCGCGAGACCGACGGGCGCGTGGACGAGTGCACCGGCGGCAGTTTGCGCTGGCGCTCCCCGCCAGGCGCAAAGCCCTTTGCCGTCCGAATGGGCGACTTGTCGCGTCCTTCCGGCGGGGCCACATTCTTGAAGGTGATTGTGCACTCAATATCTTCGCCGGCGAACACGGTCGAGTGCGTCCATTGCACGAACACGCGGATGTTCGAGGACATGGTAGGGAGGGCGGCCAGGGACGCGGGCGGCGGATCGTGGGCAGCTCATCGGTGGTATTGGATCAGCGACATGACTTCGGGCAGCCTTCAACCTGGACGCGTCCGCAGCGGATTCACACCGACGCCTGCAAAAAAAAAACGGGCGAGAGCTGCGGATACCGTGACGCGATGCACGAGGCTCGTCATGCACAACCTCGGGCATAGAATGATCCGCCCCGGCAAAAGGCCTAGGCCGGAACTCGGACTCGGGTCACAATGTCACATCACTACTTTCTTATCCACGACAATCGTATGAGGATATGAATTCGTTACAGGCTCTATGTGTCTTGAACCACGTGTGTGTTCTTTGCCTTCTCAGGGCCAGCGCATCCACCGTTCCGTCAAACCCAGAATGGCGACATGAGATCGTCTCGGAATCCCTTTCTTCCTCGTCGTCAGTTGACTCCCAAGTATAAGCAACAAACAAGCCATACTTGGACGATATCCATGTCAACCTACTCCTCCTTGACGCTCTCTTTGCCGTCCGTCCTTGCGCATGTGGTCATGTTCACCAGCTCAGACAATCCGGCCCATTTCTTCCTGATCTCTTCAAGCTTTTCAGACCGGAGCATATCTTCTTCGTTGAGATGCTCCTTAAGGAGCGCTTCCAGGTCCGCCACTTTTAGATCGAGTGATGAACGATCATTTTCGGCTCGTCGCCTCGCGATGTTGTTGTCAACTTCCATCTCGTCTGCTTTGTTTTGGAGGTGTTTGGTCTGTTTGGTCTTCCGTTCGAGCTCTTGCTCTAGGCACTCCATTTCGTTGACCATCTGCTCGAATAACTCTCCTAGCCTGGTTTGGCAGTTTTGCGCACTTAGCAACGAGTTTTTCTATGTTTTCACATCAGTCTCTTCGAACGAGCAGTGGTTCGGGACAGCTTACCGCGACCTGTAACGTCTCCCTGGTAGTCTTGATAATGCGCGAGGAGCTAGGTTTGACTGTCGACTTGCGCGCATACCGCTTCATCTCAGGCATGGCGACACGGCGTGAGAAGAAGCAAAGGCCGATTTGGGGTCAGAGCGAAAGTGACGTGAATAAAAGCTGGTTTGGGATCAGAGCGAAAGTGTGACGTTGGCGATGGGAATATAAGTCGCAGAATGGCGTTAGCTTAATGCTACACTTCGTTTTGAAGTGAAGGCGAAGACGAAAGTGAGAGTGGAGGAAATAGCCAGGTACATGGTTGGACACAAGGCGAAGGTCATCGCAGGCAGGCGCGACTAATCTTACAACACCTATTAACGACGCGCACCTTCCCTGACCAATCTTTCAGTCCCAATTACTCTTTCAACCCCCATAGTGCCCCCGCCTCTCACCCCATGATGTGGAGTCCCCTTGTCAACCCACATCTCACCTCCCCAGAACTTCTATCTCTAAACCCCAACCACAACCAACACTCCGCGCTCCCCCAGCACCCGAAATGCAATTAAAGGGCAAAACATATTAGTACCCACCCTCCAACATAACCCCGTATCAATCCGCAACAGGTACACTTCCTTCAAGCAAGCAACAGAATGCTGCGAAGACAAAAAAAAATCAATTCCACACCACGGCATACAATACACCAGATCTAGCTCCCAAATCAGTGGTTTATCATCACACGCCGTCCTAGGTGCCGCAATGCCCACTTCCAAGTTCTGTGCCATACCTCCACACCTCTACATAACCATCTTCCCGCCCACCGCGCCACCTACTCAGCACCACCACCTTCACCGCTAGTACGCCAACCAAGCGCACAAAACACAAACATCCCGTCTGTACATCTTCAAGCTCAGCCGGGAAGCACCGCCCTATTATCCTAGAAATAACAACAGATATGCCTCCATCAGACGATACACACTCTAAGAACCCTGCACCGCGAAAGCCACAGTCCCTAGCGCACCCATCGTCTTCAATATACCTACCTGCGGCCCACCGCAGGAGTCGCCGCATCATGAATGCTTTGTACAAATTTCTTCCCTGCTCCTCGCATCTCCTCGCCTCTTCTGCCTTTACTTCTCCTCGGACTCGGTGCACTGAAAAACAGACGCCCATTGGGAAATCGTGAGATGCGGTGAAGCCACGGCATATGGCGGTACATTCTGCGGCAGTCAGGTAGTTGCATGTCACACTGTGATCTTCAAATGTAATTGTTTGGGTCCCAAGTCCAGTCACCACTGCTCCAGCTCCAGCTCCAGCTACCCAACAAAAAACTTTCCCCTTTACTTACAAATCCAGCCCTCCATCAATCACTGCAAACCAGTACCTGAGCGACGTGCAAAATAATACCCACCTTCCCACCCCACACCCAGCCAAGCACCCCAAACACATCAACACATGCGCTACCTCACCACCACCAGCACCACCAACAGTCACTACACACACCCAAAAAAACCTCACAAATCCACTCTTTGTAAACCTTGTCATAAACATTCAGATGCACTATTTATTCTCGCATCGACGACGCGCATCCTAGGCTACCATCCCCACACCACTCAAAACTCAAAGCATGAGGCATGAGGCTCATAATTCCATTCCCCACTCCACTCCAAAAACATCGCAGTCGCAATCCCACACCATAACCACCAAACTCCCCAGGAGGCCCAAAGGCACCCGATTTTCGCCAACCAGAGAGATATGCAATCAAGAACCGCAAAAGCAGAAACAAAAACCCAAGACGACTCGCCAAAAAGGACAGACAGCCACAAAAGGTAAATGCAGATGGAAGAAAGAAGGAAAGAAAGGAGAATGCCAAAACGGCGCGGCTCCATGTTCTTGAATTGAAGAGAGAAAAAGAGAACATTGTCGCTAGACCGGTTTCTTCAAAGCCTCCGCCCCGCGCCAAAAGAAGATAGACATTAAAAAAGTGTATAGAGAGGTCAGCGCCAGTCCAACCCGAAAGCCAAGAAAGCGGTCCCAGAAAGTCGTCGAAGTTTATACAGCGATGCATAAAAGAAGGCCGTGATATACATTGGCGCCGTAAATAGTTGCACAAGGTAGAAACCGGTCGCCAGCAAAATAACCACCCAGTGTAAATAAGACAGTGTCGCAGTCGAGGGAAGGCAGACAATTGGTCGGTTGGAAGCCGTGGCCAGTAACAGCTCCAAGCGCCATGCCAGAAGTATCTGCTGGTCAATTAAGTCCCAGGGGGGACACGCCGAAAAACTCCATCCACCGACCAGTGCAAATGCAATCAAAAGTACAATGCTTCAGTCTTACCTTCGTAAACAGGGTATCGCCGAGTGGGACTCTAGCAAAGAGATGAAAACGTATCCCGGTACGTATTGTTGTGGTAGGTTGGTGTTGGAAAAGGTCGTGGCCTTGAGCGTACTGAGCTGACGAAAAGAACCTTGGATCCGATAGAGGGGCACAAATCAAAAAACTTGATCATGTTCATTCGATTGTGAGTTCTTCAGCTCTTGCAATCATGCATGAACGAGTTCTGCGGCCAGTCGTATTTTGTCGATTTCCTGCAAACAGTCAGCAGTTGGGAGATGGCCTAAGAGGACATACTACGTACCAGTCCGTCAGATTAGGGTTGGCGTAAGGCTCAGGATGTTCTCGGATATACTCTGTAGAGGGGTAGCCTTCCGGGTCGCAAGTCAAAACCTGATTTTTATCTTCCGGATCCTGGTAGATGCGAATGTAGTCAATCCGCATGGTAGCAGGATAGAGTTTATTCAGCTCCTCGTGGTTAACAGCAGCAAAGGAGTTGGACATGCCCAAGTTGGCAATGACCGACATAGGCTCCTCGGGAATTGTGCGCTGACCGATGTTGCCATTGGGTCCCATTGACTGAGCTTGCAGACTCCATGTAGGTGAGTCTCCAACGTACCACGTGATGAATCCATCCTTGCCGGTCGTGTACTCGAACGCGTACTTTTGGTATGCTTTGCCGTCATACCAGTCATTGTTGAGGTTCGAAAGCCCCGAGAAAGCCTGCTGGAAGGGGCCGCCCTTGTAGGCATTCATCTCGGTTATACGCTGGTCATAGACCTCGACAAAGTCTAATCCAAGTCAGCACACGCAGATTAACCTGTAAAGGAACTTACCGTAATTAGGCTGGTACCAAATATCAAATGGCGCTACCTGCAGAGATTGAGAGACCGAACCGATGGCGTTCGTTTGACCTGGACCGAGATAGATAACGGAGCCCTCCAGAGCATCGATCTCGGGGGCGCTACGCGAGTTGCCAGGACTAGGATGGTCTTCGCCTTTACATGTACAGGCGGGCAATCGCATTCCAGGAAGATAGCTGATGCCATCCGAGGAACTCTGATTAGGTGTGATGCCGACATCGCACTCATCGTGGTAACTATAGGGCCATAAACCTTCTGTCGTAGCGAGATAACCAGGGCGCGCAAGATTTCCCATGGTCCAAAAACCTGGCCAAAAGCCGCTCACGTTACCACTTCCGGCCAGCGAAATACTGGCCTCCAGGTGGCCGCCCTTGTAACAGAGCTTGTTCCAGGATTGAACCATGCCGGAGCGGAAGTTGAGGCCGTGGCTTGGGTGGTTGACAAACTCTAGGTTGAGCGTGCCATTCGCGGTGGAGGCTGCATCTGGATCATACCACTAAAAGGTGGTCAGAATCATGTTACTAGCTTGCGCATTCTCCGACTTACCTCCAAATCCATTGTCGCACCATACCAGATATCAACGGCCTGGAAATAGGGATCATCACCGTCATAAAACGTGCGGCCGTCGGTGTTGAACTCATCCGAAAATACTAGGTGCTGTGTTTTGCCATTGTGTGATTTTCGAGTCAAGGCACTTTTGGGAGTATCCGGGTCAATGAGAGCTCTACGAATGTTCTTCAAGTACGGCTGCTTTTCTTTTCCAGGGATGCAGAGCGGATTGTTTGTGCAGGGCGACTTCTCAGGCTTAGTCACCGATTGAACAAAAGTCCTAGAGCACGTCAGTTCCGACCGGCAGCCACATGTGAGCAAAACATACAGTACTGGATACCCAATGAACAATACAAGCAGCCCTACGGTGAGAATCACCAGCGCGCCCACGTTGGCAATTCCTCGTTTTGTACAGACGTCGCCGAACGAACAAGTCTGCTCCTTCTCGTTGGGGTCGGGATTATGTAAGTAATCGTCTTTCTCGACATCCTCCGGGAATAAAAGCAGGCCTGCTCCGGGGGTAATGTTGTACTTTTCCGATACAGTTTGAGTGTTCAGATCCTCTTCACTTCCTGCCCGCGACGGCGCTCTCGAGTCGTCGAATGGGGAGGCGAATGGGCCATATCTGGAATCACGGCTCCCTACAGACTCGGTGTCCCAACTTGACCTCCGCGAGGGTGGCGAGCGCAGCGGCGATTCGTCTCGGAATGAGCGCGTCCTTGACTTCTTCGGCGGCAAGAGGTGTTCTGCGGACTCTGCGACTGTGTCATTGCGGTAGAGAGGGGATACGGAGGGCGGCGATCGCAGGCCTGGGCTAGCTGGCGTAGGTGCAGTCCCGGGGCGCACTGGCGCGGTTAACGAGCGTGAGGAGTTCTGGCGCGCGGTGGTAGGCCGTGGGGCGGGCGTCGGGGCGTCGACAATGTCCGAGGTGCCAGAATTGAGGCGGATGTGCGGGTTGGACCGCGGCGACTCGGGCGGCGACATGGTGAGCGAATGTATAGGGTGAGTATGCTGTTAGGGCGCTATGGTGAGGAAGCCAGGGCGGCAGATGGGCTGTTGGTGTAGCGAGTGTTGTGTAGCTCTGGCATGCAAAGGGCAAATTCCAGGAGGAGAGCGAGCCGGTGACGGGGCAACCGACAGTCGCTGGGCGGAATTCCTCGCGGGCAGACCCCAGGGCCAGAGGATAAGCTTGAAAAAGCTGCTTGGTAGTGCTGGTGGTGGAGGAGCAAGCAAGCAGGACACGCGGAGAGGAGCGTTGCGGTTTACCGTGTAGCGGACGCGGGAAGGCAGGCGAGGTCGAGGCAGGAGGGAGAGAAGAGAGCGGTGCGGGCAGTGTGCGGCAGTGAAGCTAACGAGTGAATGCGACACAGCAACAGCGCAGGAGCAAGCAGAGGCAGGACCGAAAGAGTGACGGTGTGCTCGAAAAGTTGGCCGCTCCCTTCTCCTGCCCTAGTGTGCACCCTGATGTCTCTCAATAAAAGCGTCAGGGACCTCTAGAAGCTCCACCGAAGACGCCCCAACCATGGCGGCCCGAGCACCCGCCGCCAGCGGCCCATGGCTTGCTTGCTAGTTGCTACCCTGGACCGTGGCTAGACCACACGTAAGTACTAAGAAACACGCGCATTATGCCGCTATGCAGCCATGGCGGCACAGCTCCAACGGCCGCCACACACTACATACCTACTATTGTATGCGTAGCTACAGCCTATGACGTGAGCGCGGTCCCGGGTTCGTACCGAGGAGTGATTCCAAGAGCCTACAGGAATGATGACTGACACTGACAGGCCGGTCCGCAGTCTCAACGACACCTCATGCAGGCTTGTAGTAATTGAGCTAGCCCCTGCTCTCCTCCAGCGTCCAGCCGTCTCATAGCACCACCCAGTTGACGCGTTGCACCACATACGATAGTGCCCACGGTGGAGCAGCCACCAGCTCTGCCCGTGGCCCGCGTCCTGAGACGAACGCTGCTGCTGTCGTGCGATCGTCCGTCGTCGACAATAATGACATGACATGACAGGCTCGTGCCAGCGGGAGGGAGCCCATCATGGAGATCGTTTTAGCCCGCTTGCGCGAGGCCATCGATCCTTCCTTCGCGTGCGCCGCGCGCCGATTCGCCTGCAAAGGGAGGGGCGCACGACGAGTGCAGCCGCATACATAGGCGATGGTCAGCCGTCGAGGAGTCTCGGAGGACAGACAGGAACCCAGGAACCCAGGCCTCACCTGCACGGAAACCGGTTTGCCGCTCCGCCTCGGGACATGTCGCAAGCGTGCAAACGCCCGAGATGAGATGAGCGGCCATGCTCTAGCGCTCGGCTAGTCTCTTGGTTCCAAATTAAGAGTGCACGCGCCATATCTTGGATTGCTTGTCCGTGCTTGCGGCGAAACTGAACCGAGGAGATGCGCGCACCATGCCTATCATAGTCTTGAAAGGGGGCGTTATCTAGGACATGTACGCAATCGAGTCCAATGTACTTTATATCCATGTTCTGTGTACGCGTGTTTTATCTGCGGTACTAGTAGGTGCTATCATGACAGCCCTGGAACCTGACCTTATCGCTTTCGGCGTTACCAACACAGGCCGGGGTTACGCAGTATCTTGCTATGACTATAATTACAACCCCTTCAAGCATTTTCAATGTTTAAAGATATCAGAGTAGTGGCGGTGTCGTCAACAATGACATCATCCAGCTTCATCACCCAAACAACGCAACACCTCCACACCTCAGCGCCGACCACAAACCCAAGACAAGCCTAAAACCATAACCAGATACTCCACCTCAACACGCGCAGCGTCCCACGCAACCTCCTCATCCTTCTTACGCGGCACTTATAAACTACTACTCGATGTCATAGCAACACACGCAGCTTCTCCCAAGCGTCGGTCAATAATTCGGCGTGGGAGGCAAAATACAATGCATGACCCCTCCCACTGCGTCATCGGCCATGTGATACACCTGCATCGAGAACAAAAGTTTAAAAATACGTTTGGCTTGTCGTGTTGCCTGGGCTGGGGTTTAGCACACGGTATTCGGAGTTTTGTAGCGGTATTGCAGTGGCTGTTTGCAGCGGTGGACCTGGCAACCTGCGATGAGTTTGACATGAAATTCAATGTTGGAATACACATAGTCTACGAAGGGCAGTCTCTCCATTAGATACCATCGTGATGCACACACATAACATCGTCTCTCCCCCATACATCAACAACACAGTACAGCTGCATGTCATCCGTCTATCAATCCACATGCGCCCATCCACCCCTCCACCCTACGACTCCACACTCAAAGCCTTCAACCCCAGAACCTTTCCCCCCTTCACCCCGACAACATAATACTCCCCCCTCGCGCCCTCCAACTCCACCCTAAAAACCCGCACCTCCCCGCCGGTAACCCCCTTCACAGCCTCCACCACACTCTTATACGCCCCCTTCGGATCCCACGTCTCAACACTAATCTCCTCCACCTCATCGCTATGACTCAACAGCGTCTTAAGTTGCTCTGCACACCGCGTTAGCTCTCCAGTCCATCATGCCTGTCTGTTTGTTCACGATGGATGGGAAAAAAATGCACAAACTTACGCGCACAAATCGAATCCCCACCACCATCATAGTTCAACGCAACAGGCTCAAACGCCTCATCCGCATCGCTCGTATACGTCGCGTCTACCCTCGACAGCGCCTCAGGCACCGCCGTGTTCACGCTCTTAGTCCCGTACCCTTTCTGCTGAGACTGCGTCGTTGCCTCCCCGCTACTAGTGTCTTGGTTCGCTTTGTTGAGGAAGGCTTCGTAGTCGGCGTCGGACATGCTCGCGATGGCGCTGGTGTGGAAACGCGACGTGCGTGTTGGGAGCGGTTGTCGAGGTTGGGCGTGCGCGTTGCGGAGTGTGGGCGCGAGCTGGGTGGCGCCAGGGAGAGGTGGCGACGTGGGAGCGTTTCTGTGGTCGGTTGATAGGAAGCGGTATTGTGAAAGAGAGGTATGAGATCGTATGGGTGGTTTTCGAAATGAGAGGGTTTGCGTTGAGCGCAGAAGGCGTTGCTGGACCTTGGTCATGATGAGGGAGCCAATGACGCAACTTGGGTCGGTACACGCCAAACGCAAGGTGCGATCTCGTGCGCGGGCCGCGGAAGCCAAGCCAACCGCCGCCCCGAAAATATAGCAGACTACATATGAATGCCCCCAAGAACAAACCTATCTATCTAGCTACTTCACACGAAATGAAACACTGAACACAGAAACTATTATCAGTATTGAAGTAAAACATCAGGAGGAGAAACATCGCAGACCTTTCGGTACACGGTACAACGCTACAAGGGAAAGCTGTATTGAAGTAAAATATATTGTCATTCTGTCAGTCTCTAAACAAGCAAGGAAGAACTTATCGACCATACAAGACGTCCCTCCTGGGCCGTATACTCTGGACAGCTTCGCCCCCACCTGCCATAACCGCAAACTAACCTCTGGATATCTTTACCGTAAGCAAACCGTAGCCGCATACTAACCTCGCGAGATGCATGCCATATGCATGAAAAAACCCACATTACCCAAGGTATAAAACATTCCGGAAATTGATACTAAAGAAAAATTGTTGCACCGTAGGTTCAACTGCTGAAACGAAGAACAGCCTTTAGCATGAAAAATAGAGTAAGAGATAGTAGTACAACATGCCCTTGATGGCCAAGCCGTCGAGAAAAGTCTAACGGAATTCATGCATCGTTAATAGGCAGTTGAAAGCAGTCCCAAGCTCGCTTAAGGCTTCGACTCCACAGGTACAGGTGCATGCGTGGCTCCGTTCGTAGGAACATTGCGGGGACTGCTACGCTCTGATTTGGGAACGTTAGGTTTCGTGTCTTCACCTTCGTCGTCATAGTTCTCGTCCACCTCCATGTGGCGAGCAGCCGGTTCATGGTGCTCAGGCCGCTCCTGCTTCGGGGTTTCGGACATGCGAGGCAACGCTTGCGCAGCGGCCATCCCAGGGAGCGACGGGGGATGATGAGCTGCTTCTGATGGATGGTAGCCGTCATTAAAACGACGGGGGTCGGGCCCATCCTGCGGGCTATGGCGCGGGACCTGCGGCGATGAGATACGATGAGACGGAGAAGGGCGCCGGCTATGTGACTCGTCCAGTTTCTGACGCTTCTCGTCGTTCGTCGGCGGCTTTGGGTTTGGGTGGTCACTATCCTCCCACTCGCGAAGGCGCTTAGGAGGTGCAGTAGGAGGACGGTCTTCTCTATCTCGGGCGGCTGCCTCGGCGGCTGCGAGAGCTGAGGCGGGCGGTGGGGCACCACCAGCGATTCCGCCCCCAGAAGACGGGTCAGGGTGGTGCTGATACGGAGCCTGATACCCATTGCGGGGAGATCCGGCCCTGTTCTCCACAATTGGCCTGACTTCCGGTGGTGGGCTGCCCATGCGACCATACGGGATCGCGCCCGGGTTTTGAGCTTGGCTGGGTGGGCCACTCAGTCCAGTCGGCGGCGGTGGAGGCGGAGGAGGCCCATTGGGATTGACATGGGGACCGTAATTGGGATTGGAGATGCGATTCGGTGGGGGTTGCTGTGGCTGCTGCTGCTGCTGCTGTTGTTGTTGTTGCTGTTGTTGCTGCTGCTGTTGTTGCTGTTGGTGCTGTTGGTGCTGTTGTTGCTGCTGCTGCTGCTGCTGATGGGGGGGCAGGTGGGGTTGCGCTTGTGCCGTCTGGGGTGTTAACTGTGGCGGAGGCGGGTGGTACGGGTTAGGCGCAACATGATGGGTCTTAGGAGACGGTGAAAGCCCACGTCGTAAAACACCAGGTGGAGGAGGCCCTGGAGGACCGGTAGGACCAGAGGGACCAGGCCCGTTAGTGGGTGGACGCGAAAGTTCTTGGTATGGTCGCATGGTCTCCTTCATCGGACTCTGCGGTCGCTGAGCCCCATGCTGTACAGGCGCACGAATGCCTTCGCGTTGGTCATAGGGATTCAACTGTTGCGGAGGCAGACCCGGATCGCGAATCTGCGCGAGAGGACGATTCCACTCAGAAGCAGCAAGCGCAGGTGGAGCAGGACCTTGAGGGGGCTGTTGCGGCTGAGGTGCGCCCCACTGAGGAGCAGCGGGTCCATGAATGGAGGCGGGTTGATAAGCCTGTGGATGAACGTCTTGAGGAACTGGAGCGCTCCCTTGATTGGGCACTCCAGCTGTGGTCTGGCCATTCTGAAGTAGCTGGAGACGCGCCTTGATATGAACATTCGACGGATCAAGATCCGCTGCGCGCTGGTAGGCGTCCAACGCATCGGCTGTTTGGTTGTTGCAGGATTCATACTGTTCCATGGTTAGTTGCGAAAGAGCGAAGCGGGGGAGCTGTGGAGAACTTACCAATGTGCCGAGATCGTACCAGACCTCACTGATGTTCGGGTTCAGCCGAATAGCACGAGAGTACGCATCGAGCGCATCGCGGTATTGATTAATTTGGTAGTAGAGTACACCAATGGAACACCAGAACGTCGGATTGCGACCGTCCCGGTAGACTGCCTGCTGATAAGCCTCATAGGCTTTCGGATACTTCTGTTGTGACATGTAACAACGTCCTAGCAGATACCAGCTTTGTGCGTCGGTTTGGTCTGATTATAGTAATCAGTATGTGCACTAAGATATCGCAGGGTACACCAAACTCACCAGAGGCCACTGACTTCTCGAGGTACTCGATAGCCTGTTCTTGACTAGCGTAGTTACTGCTTTGCTGGTGGTGCAACCAGCCCAACTGTTGTAGGACTTTGGCATGGTTGGGATCGCGCTCCAGCACACGTCGGTAGGCAGCTTTCGCTGAGTCAAACTAGTACGGTGTTAGAACAAGAATGGACACAGTTTAGAAGCTGTCACTTACCTCCTTCTGCTGCTCGTAGACATGGCCAATCTGGAACCAGATGTCCTCTTCAGTCAGAGGTCGTGGTGGGTTCGTCACTATGTATTTGAAGCACTGCAGCACATTAGCCAAGGAAACTCGCGAAAATTAAAAGACGACTTACATCGAGGCTCTGGTTGAACTTCTGCTGTTGCTTGTATATTATACCAAGCCGGAAGTAGATCTCATTGGCCTTCTCGAAGTTCGGCTCCATCCGCATAACTTGAGAGAATGCTTCCTCGGCATGCTCCAAAGAGCCATAGCGATCATACAAGATGCCAATGCCATACCAGAGCTTAGGCTCCTACGACGCTGTTAGTGGGTTAAATAATGGGTCGCAACGCATGTATTCTTACCTTGGGATCGGAAAGGTGATAGAGAGCTTGCTGATAAGCGGAGTAGGCCTGCTGGAGATCGTCCATCATCAGATAACAATGGCCTGAGACTTGTTAGATCTGCCGAGATTTAGAATTAAGGGACGACCCACCAAGACTGCCCCAGACATCCCCGTTAGTGGGGTCCACCTTCAGGATGGTGCGCAGGTATTCGACAGCATGAGGAAACTGGTCCCGTGTTCGAAGAATACACGCGATGCCTTGCATAGCCGGTATCGACCATTGATTGTGTTTCAGCGCTTGTTGGTAACATTCCATCGCGCCATCGAGGTCTGTGAACTGTTCCGACAAGGAGCCTGCGACGCGTTAGTGGCTATCAATGAGCGCGATTTCGCGATACGGAGTACTGTACCTAGCTGGGTCCAGAGGGCCTCAGTGAGCGACACAAGATATTGCGATGGCGTCTTGGGTTGGTTCATGTGCTGCTGTGGGTGGCCATTTGGCTGCGGATGCCCGAGATGCGGGCCGCCGTGATGCTGCGGCATGCCCGTAGGCGAGGGCTGCTGGTGGTTCGCCATCTCTGGCGTTCAATACCGGCGCGTGCGAGTTGAGACTACACTGAGTCTCAGACGGACAGCGGGCGAGGCAGCGAGTGAAGCAGCTGGACTGGCGGCAAGCGTGTGACGGCCAGCCGGGAACCCGTTTTATAGTATGACGACGAAGTAACAAGACTCCGCAGTGGGCCGCTCCAGTAGGGGTTAACGCAGAAGCACAGGTGATGGGCATGGCGAACTTACCTGGCGACGAGTAGGAAGGCCGCCCGAAAGCTCTAGGCTGGCGCCGGGAATGGCAGCACACTGCTCGGATGATGAAGCAGCAATAGAAGGAGTGAAAATGGTCGCGATGACCAGAGGCGCGATTGGGATGGCAGAAGGTTGGGCGGAGTGGCAGGCACGGAGTATAGTGGGTGGTGGAGTAAGGGAGGGCAGTGAGCGGGCTGGGAGGGAGAAGAACACAGGGCAAGAGGGCGAGAGAGCGCAACCGGTCGGGGGCGCCAGGGCGTGGGTTAGGGGAGTTTTTTGGATGATCCAATACAGAATAGCTTGACGGAATCAACAGGGCTCGCACGGCATGGTAGGATGGTACCAGACAAGGTTCTTAGCGCACGCTAGGGCGCAGCCAAGCCTCAACTCCACACCATCGACCGCGCCTCCCTTGGTGCCACTGCCTGCCACCGCCTACCGCCTGCCACCTGCCGCAAGCATGCAGGCCCCGAACGGCTATTCATCAGCACCACACCCACAGCACGCGCATGGATGCCAGCACGAAGCCAAAAGTCGTGCCTGTTGCCGCAGGATATAAGCAATGCGCTGCCCTGGCCGCAACACCGTATGTACCTTCACACCGATGGCGCACGTTCACGTCCGTGAAACGCGCTGCTTATACGTCCTCAGGCTCCACGGGACCCGGCTGCCGCTGCGATCGACCGACATGCACGCTCGTGTCGTGTCCACTCGCGACCGCCCTTCGGCGCCATCCCCATAGGTAGATGCGTTTCATGACATGTCGGCGCGCTTCTTTTCCAACAACCTCAGCATTACCGCGTTCCGGCACCGCTAGCGCGGAATTCGCCGACCGGGCGTCTGCTTCGCCGCGCCGTTGAGCCTAGTGACGACCTCACACTCTCGCCATGTCCAGCTTTGGCTTGCGTGCCGCATTCCTGGTGTTGGCTCTCTGGAACAGGTGTCCGTCCCATGGCCGCTGCGCTGTTCTTCCCCGGTCTGCCGCCCGCCAGCGCGCATCGACAGTACGGTATGTATTGTTCCCGCGGACACACCAGACGCACAGGCGGCTTGCCGTCACGACGGCCCCAGCCTCTCTCGGTGCGTGATTTGCGGGGCCTCATTTGTGAGCCAACGTCCAGGGCCACTCAGCTGCTGCAGCAGCGCCCTACGGCGGACCGTTCGCCTTCCCGCTTACCAGGCCCTACCACTAGTAGAAAGGCGCGGCGGGCGAGCTGCGAGCGGCTCTCCGCCCAGAAGATGGAGGCGGCCATGCGAGTCGGGTCGCACTGCTCATGGGGAGGAGACACGGTGGGCCAGCCTGCCAGGTAGATCTGCGCGGGCCTAGGCCGCTTATGCTGCCGTCCCCACTCTCAAGCTTCCGGTCTGTTCTCAGCGCTAGCAACCGTGTTGTGACACTGACGCACTGGTTTCTCCGCCTCCCGCCGCGGCAGAGTGTGACACTCCCCTGCCCTGTCCCAATCCGACCAGAGCCGGTGATTTGTGCGCATAGCCATGCACCCGGGGCCTTTGGGACACTGGCCCGGGGGCGGCGGCGGCAGTGCCTGGCCCCTGGACTGCTCCCCGGGCCAGTCGCCAGGCTGACCGTCTGGCCAGCTGCTGTGTGTTCGCTGCCTCGACATGAAGAAGCAGTTGCAGGCCCAAGCCTCGAAGAGACGCCGTCGCGCCATGGTGGGCGCCTTAGGTGTTCCTCCAGCCCGCAGCCCGCAGCCACGTGAAACGCTGCGTCCGGATGGCTGCACGACCGGAGGAGGGAACCGGAGCTGCCCGCCAAGCGACCCGTAACAAAAAGAACGGCTTCGTGTTCCCATATGACTTTATTATCGGACCTAGGCTGCTTCTCTGAGCGGTAAACTCTGCGCCAGCACTTGCGCCGTCAGCCCACACCAGATGCTGCCCGCTTTTTCCCACCTGCAGTCGCGGGAAGCTGACGCTTTATTTTGGGACGTCTACCCATCTTCTTCCAGTATGCGATGAGACTCTTGTTGATCCTCTCCGCTCGACACCTGCCGGGCCTGTCCCCCCCAGCGCACCCGGCCGTTTCGCAGCCGGAAACGAAGAGCGCCAAGGCGAGGCTGTTCCACCATCTGTCCCCACGCGAAGATGCCAAGCGGGCATCGCGAGGCTTGTGTCGATTGGCGGCCCATTCTCACATTAACATCCCCTTTCTGCGTGCGCCACAACAATTTCGAGCGCCCCCAGCCTCGGTCGCTGCCTAGGTACGCGTGCTAGTGACATGACCTGCTGCAACTGTATGATGCCATTTCATTTTCGTCGAGAGTTGGAGGCGGTCGCTCTGTACACCAACCACCTCGTAGCCACGTCGACAACTCACTACCGGTACCTAGTCGGCGCATGCCCGAACAGCCTCTGTAAGCTGCCGACATGCTGCCCGCCGCTCTCACCCGCCCGCTTTTTCTAAATCGCTTTATTAATATTTAGCCAGCCATACTCACCCAGAGCTTTGGTAGCGGAAACGACTTCCAGGATCACTGCGTAAAGCCGCCGGCCCCTACGTACATGACACACGCATCTATCAACCGTCACACATCTGCCTGCATACCCTCACCAGCCCGTAACCCTAATCTACGGCTGGACACACCCTCTGTGTCACACCCCAGAATGATACATGTCTTCTTCATATACCGCAATCAACTTCTCCGTCTCCTCGCCCGAATTTGGGAACATCCCTAGGTGGCTTTTGTGACTTATCGGGCAACGCGTGCATGGTGCCGCTGATCGCACCCCGCGTGGGCTGGGCTGGGCTGCTGACAGGTTGCGCATTGCGTCGTGGCATCGGGCGGCTGTCGCCCATGTCCCGGTAGGGCCGAACAGGCAGCCCGGTTTTGCCTGCACCGCTTTTCTGTCTGATCCATCCTCGAAGCGCAACGCAAACGCCTCCACAGTGGAGACGAGTAGAGCGCATAAGTAGAGTGGCTAGCCGCATGTCTTGCTGCGAGGTGCACCACCCATAGTTGTCGCAACATGACCTCTGCTGTGATAGCACGAGATGGCCATCTTGATGGTGCGGAACTCGACACAGCACCTCCATATCATGGCTGGTTGAACATCCTATATGTATGGCGAGTGCCATGCCGATTGATGCAAGGTGTGTCAGCGGTATGAACCCTGGATGACGGGGCTGCATAGGACGTTTGTTGGTGGGCGACGCATGCACACCGCATCAACGCTCGTCACGCAGCCATTGCGGTCGCATGAAAGTCGTTCATCTAGGTATTTGCTGCGACTGCAGCCAAGGGCAAACTTGTTGAGCGGCCACGGGGCGTATGTGTGACTGTGGCCTACCTGCCTACCGACGACGCCTACCAACGTCCGACAACCACTACCGGTAAGCTTGCCTCATTGCGCCATTTTGCGCGGGTCCGCCAGCGGCGCCCTCAAGTGGCGAATCTCGTGGCCTCGCGCATCTTCGTACCGTCGATGAAAAGGGCAACAATTCGCATGCCCAACAACTACCTTTCTATGAAGATTCAAAATCAAAATGGGGAGACGAATTGTAAATACAGCCCTAGAAATTCAGCGTCATCTCCAACGCTCCCTGTGCAAGGATCTACCTTGCGGAGGCATTGCGCATCATGCGATTTTCCCAGCCCTGGCTGACATGTTCCATCCACGCGCCGCGCTGCCGTATTCCCGACGCCAGAGAGATAAAACGTCCAGCGAAGATCCATGGAAGGCTGTTGCTTTCGGTACATGCGGCTTTCACCGTTATGTAATGTCAGGATGGGCGCGTGTGCGTGCGTGGCTAGTGCATGAGTGGCCGGTGGGCTGGTCCTGGGATTACCGGGTGAGGCGATGCAGTAGTGTGTGCGGTTTCTGGGAGGATAGATACATGCAGTATGCATGTGTTTCGGGGAATGGTGCGTGGCGGGCGCGCTGGGAGGGATCGCATGCTAATGGATGGGGAGCATTTGTCGTGGCTTGTTTTCGGGCTGACATGATGCTGTACGCAAGGAATTGTCGTGTGGGTTTCCTGTGAAAGAGGACCAGTTGCCAGTTAGATTCTATGTTTGCGCTCTTGGGTGAATACCGTGACGCGGTAGGTCTAGTCGAAACTAAGGCAACAAAGTTAAAAGCCCTTAGCAAAATAGTTAATTAAGTACTAATTGCAGTAGCTCTTAAGTAGCTTCTACTAGATAACTTTAGTAAAGCTAACTATATTATGTGCGTTAATTAATCTACCTAGGGGTAGGACGACAAAGGCTTTCATCTTAAATAACATGACAAAAAAAGCAGAGCCCCCTGCTTAGTAATCAAAAAAAGCGTGAAAAAGGGGATTAAAAAAACCTATATTATAGTAACTAATGCACATTTTTATAACCACCTATATTAGGAAATTTTTTTAGTAAGTATGCGCACCTAGGATACCTATACAGCTCTATGTACGCCTACGCACACTTACGCGCCAAATGCGCCCTAAGCGCTCTAGTAATACCTATTTTTTTATATATACTTATGTAACTTTAAATATAATTATATATAATTAGTATTAAGTATATAATAAGTTACTATAATACGCCTTTATATTATAGCGCTAGGTAGAACTATACTTAATTCTATATTATTAATAGCTAGAGCGCACTATATATACTAACTATCTAATTTATATGCTTTTATATTTATATAGTTAGTGTTAACTATAGAGTTTATTAGTATATATACTTTATAATAACTTACTTCTATATAGTATAACGTACTTTGCACTCGAGTCGGACACTCTATCGAGTCGGACACTTTGCCAAGACCCCACTAAGTTCTGTACTATTCACGATAGTATAGAGTTAATATGAACTATTTTCAATAGTCTAAATAGGCTAAACTATTTAGAATCTACTTCTATAAGCTGCCTACAGGTTTTTTTATTGTGCCTAGGCTTGCTGCAGCGTCCACAGCGCTGTTAAGCGGATTCGCCTCTATCAGTGCGCACCCTCTTCTTTGCCTTCTTGCCATTACTACGCACCCTAAAGTCCTTTAGAGTAGCCAGTCGCTGGCCCTCTTTAACTGTAAGGACTCCTTCTTGCTGCAATCGCTTTCTTTTATATGATTTACGTTGTGTGGCGGCCTTATTAGCAGCTTAAAGTTTGGTGTTGCGTTTGGTTATCAACACTAAAGAATGCCCTATTAGCTTGGCGCCTTTGACGAGCTTTTCCACCGCCTTAACTATATAAGTTGGGGAACTATCTATATGCCTTTGAATCCTCTGCTTAACCAGCGTCGATTGCGACCTAAGTTCTGTACTATTTCGCGGAGTTTGCGACTCCTATGTACTATCGCGAATAGTACAAAGTGGAGGCGTACGCAGGCGGACGTCAAGCTGCGATATCACAGCTTCTAGGTTGTGGGGCACTAGGCCAGCACCTCGAAAGCCTCCTTTGATATTACTTTTAGTAAACGAAGCCTTGAAAGCAGCAATAAAGCAAGGCAGGAACTTGATTTTAGTGATGTGCGTGATGTAGTTGCGCATTAAATCCTCAGCTTAGCGCCTATACGCCTTTTTTAAAGGCGCGAAACAGCCCACATTAAGTGGCTGCAAGAGGTGCGACGAATGCGAGGGCATATAGAGAGTAACAATATTGCTCTTCTTGCAGTAATCCTGGAATTCGAGCGAGTTGTGACTTTCGTGGCTATTAATAATGAGCAAACGTGCTCCACTAGTAGTACGCCTCTTTGTATGCTTATTAAAGTGCTTTAGCCATTGTAGACTAAGCTTATTTATTGTCCAGCTGTTCTTAGAGACTGCAATAACCTAATTATGAGGTAGATCCTTCTCCTTATACTAGGCGGAGAGGTGGTGCTTGCCCCTAAAGATAATGAAGGGTGGGATCCACCAACCTATTGCGTTAATGCCTTGGATGACTGTTGTCCACTCCCTATTGCCCTGCTACACCTGCTTTGGCTGTCCTTGACGCTTAGAGCCTGTGACTACTGCTCTAGTTGATATTATGCCTATTATGAAGCCTGCTTTATTAAAATTGTAGGTGTCCTTGTCCAGGATACTATGTTTGGCCTTTATGTTCTCTACAAGCTGGAACTAGTCTTGTATCACCTTAGGATTCTCCTAGAGAGCTCTCTTGTAGTCGTACTTTCGATTGAACTTAACTTTAAGCTCTAGCTGGCGCTTAACAAAGTTATAAGGCCACCTCTGGCTAACTGGCTTGTAGTGGCGTGCAGCCAGTAAAGAATCAGCCATATCTTTTATAGCATTGAGCCGAGGCGGAAATCCTCGCGCGTCTAGGTCGAGTATATGCTCCACAATCGCCTGCTCCTCTCTTATAGTAAGTCTTATTTTGTTGGGTGCGCAGTCGCGTCTAAACGTCTTTCTAGCGCGTCGGTCGCTAAGTGTACTTTAAGAGACGTTGTAGATAGCTGCAGCGCGTTGCTGAGAGAGTGTCGCGTCTCGTTTAATAGCCTGGATTGCAAGCTGTATACGCACTTCTTTTAACGCTAGTGGTTTATTGTGTGGTTGAGGCATCGCGTTATACTATTGCTAATAGTACGTTTTGGTGGGGTCTTGGCAAAGTGTCCGACTCGATGGAGTGTCCGACTCGAGTGCAAAGTACGTTATTATAATTTACTATAAAAGTCTTCTAAGTATTTATATATAAGTAGTAGTAAAATTAATTAATATACTAGCTATTATATTATTATAAATAGTAGTAGAATTAATAAGTACGCTAGCCTTTATAGTTTTTATCTATATATAATTATTAGTAGAGTTAATATATATACTATTCTTAGTAATAGTAGTAAAAGTAGGTCTAATTTATACTAAGTAGGCTACGTATACTAATATTATATATATAGAATATTAGGTATATTACTTAACTATACTATACTATAGTTAGTGTTTATTTTAAAAGCTACTTAAATAATTATAAATATAGTGCGTTACTATAGCTTCTAGAACTACACACTCTCTAGTGTTATTTTTAGGCTTAGGTTCTTTACGCCTTATGCCTAGGCAACTATACTATTAAAAGACTTATTATTAGTAATAATATATTTCTTAGGGCTATAATAGGCTATATATAGTATTAGACCTATTTTAAGCTTCTTTTCTATATACTCTATTATACTAAAAGTCTTATTTCTAAGTATTTCTAGTAAACTAGCTCCCCTTTATATCTCTATATAAACTTCTTCTTATTATTACTAGTATTAAAGAAAATTCTAAGATTAAGTAAATCTTTATACAATGTTAGAAAATACTTATAACTTTATTCTATATATACTATTTTATATCTCTATCTAATATTAGTATAAATATAGTTATTAACGTAAATATCTTCTTTAAGTTTAGGTGTTATTAGTCCTTTAGCACTACGCGCGTCTGCACTTTTCTTAAATAGAGTATTCTTTTATATACTACTTTTATCTAACACTAGCTATACTTATTAACTACCTATTTACTATTACTTATAGTAAACTTACTATGTTATCCTACTAGTTAAATTTAATATTACCCTTGTCTAACACTAACTATACTTATTAACTGCTTATTTATTATTACTTATAGTAAACTTACTATGTTATCCTACTAGTTAGGTTTAATATTACTTTTATTTAACGCTAGCTATGCTTATTAACTACTTATTTATTATTACTTATAGTAAACTTACTATATTATTCTACTAGTTAGATTTAATATGCGTAGCCTTTTTGCCACCCTTTAGCCCTAACTTTATTAACTCTTCTAGTAATATAAAGTCGTAAATATTAGATAGATTATTATAGTTACTATTATTTAGTAATAGTAGTAATATTATAATCTAGCAACCTTATTTTATAATATAGTCCTATATAAATATCTTAGTAAGTGTTTATTTTAACGCACTTATCCTCTTCTATAGCCTCTTAACAGTATTATATAAGGCTTATAATATTAGCAAGTTATATAGTTTAAAAGTAAAACTACTTACCCTTAATTTTATTTACTAAAATATATTAACTTAGTCTTAAAACCCTTTTTACTCCTTTAGCGTAGTATATAATAGTAATCTAAAGTATACTACTATGCTTTTATTAGGGTTTAGAAGTACTATTCTAAGTTAGGTGCCTTTATAATAGGGGTAAAGCTAATATTTATACTAAATAGATATCTAGTTACTAGACTAATAAATAGATTGCTATAAAACCTGCCCTTTTCTATTTACTCTAGTATTAGTATACTATAAAAGTATATAATAAGTATATTAGGCGTAATATATATTAACTATATCTAATAAAAGAAAGCTAAACCTCTCTAGTGCTCTTAAAACTTTAGGCTAGATATCTAATATAGAAGTAAATAGCTAGTAATAGTCTTATACTATTTCTTAAGCGACTACTACGCACTATAAATAATAGCTTTAAATTTTATTATATACCTTAATTTTGTTAGCCTATACTATTTGTGTTAACAAGTCTAGTATATATACTATTCTTAAGTCTATATCTATAATAGTACAGTAGAGTAACATAAAAAAAGTGCGTAGTAAAAAGATACCTTTTTAAAAGTTGTATAACTAAGTGGGTTTTAATACTATGTAAATAATAAGTATACCGTTTTAAAGAGGAAATATAGGAGATTAAATTTAGGTACTACCTACGTGCTTACTAAGCAGGGTCCTTAAGGTATCTATCTCTAAGCTTAGTGTTTCTAAAAAGTCAATTTTTAAGGCGCTATAACTTTTTTATTTAGTATGCTACTAGGCTAATATTTTTACTAGCTATTCTAGCCCTAGTGTAGATTACGTAAGCAAAATTTCGGAGTACTTATATAACTTAATTAAGTTCTCCCCAGGGTCAATCCGTGACATCACGTGATCTCGGGCCGGCTATTTGACCAACCACCGTATTACGTAATTAATAATTTCTTTAATAGCATTTTTCGCTGCAACAATAATAATAATAATCACAATAGTAATTATACTAAATAGTAGACTATTTATTAACTACTATTAATAATACTATTATGTAGAACACTAATAATAAAATTATTATTATTTTGTATATATTTTGTTACTACTACTATGTGCTAGGTACTAGGTTATAGTGTCTTCTATTTTACTCCTCTTTATATATAGTGCGAACTCGACTTTAATTAGAATCTCTACACAATAAAGATCTTTAATAACTTAATTAAGAAATTATTCAAGGTTAAAAAATCAGGTGATTTTAAAAGTTAATTAAATTACGTAATTTATTACTAAGATTATAGTATAATATAATATCTTTTATCTAGTAAATTTTCTCTTTTGTATTTCCTCAAATGGAGTCAAAATTATTAAAACTTAAAAGTTAAGTTTCTGTACTTAAAAAAGCAAATACTTCTAATTTTACTATTTATACTACTCTTAACAAGCCTCTACAATCTATTAAAACCGCTATTAGACGTATTAATAAGAAAAAAGAGAGAGATAACTTATTAAAAGGAGTAAAACAGAGGAGAGTAACTAAGGTTACTTCTAGAGAGAAAAGAGTTATTAATAGAGATTTAACTAAAAGTCCTAAGAAGACAAATAAGAGGCTATTAGAAGAGAATAGTTTTAGCTTTACTAAGAGGACGTTACAGAGAGTTTTAAAAGGAGAAGACTATTCTTTTAACGTCTCTAAAGAAAGGCCTATTTAACTAAAGAAAGAGCTAAAAGAAGAGAGTTCTAGGCTAAAGAGATAGTTAAGGAGCTAGAAAATATCAACTTTGCTAAAGTTATATTTTCTAACAAGTCTACTATCTAAAGGGGGCATAGTAATAGGCAAGATTATATAAGAAAAAGAGAAAAATTAAAAAGTAGGCCTAAATAGCGCAAAAGCCAAATAACTAGTAAGTTACTAATTTCTTCTAAATTCTAGCATTATAGAGCTCCTTTTGCGCTATAATTAGGCTATTTTACTTTTTTTATATCTTTTTTTAATCTAGTCCTAATTTACTAAAAGCGCGAGATATTTCTATCTTAGTCTAGGGCTGTATTTAGATAGGAGGACGTTCTAAACTAGTGTTTTTAAGGGACCCTATTAAAACTAGGACATTTAATAACACTAGATATATATAGGAGTATTTAAATCCTATATTAAAACCTCTTATAAAAAGAGGTAAGTAAAGAATCCCTTTTTTTCTTTTTTCTTTTTTCTTTTAATATATATAATATATATATATATATTTTTATAATTGACTATCGTCGACGATGCCGTCGTGCAAAACGTCGACGACGAAATCATCGTTATTTTGTGTATATTTTGTTACTACCACTGTGTGCTAGGTGCTGGATTTTAGTGCCTCCTGTTTTACTCCTCTCTGTGTATAGTGCGGATTCGACCTTGGTTAGAATCTTAACACGACGAAGATCTTTAATATTTTTTTGTAATCCTCTTCTTCATACAAATTATAACTAGGCTGGAAATTTTAATAGGATAATTCGAAGATCTACGGAACTCTATAGGTGAAAAGGTAGTTTTCTAGGAATAAAGTCTTTGTTTTTGGGCATCCACCCTATTCACTAGACTTAAATCCTATAGAAAACGTTTAGAGTCTATTAAAAGATAGGCTAGGAAAAAGAAATAGGGCTTCTTTAGGCTTTGGCACTAGTAAATCTAGTGTAGAAGCCTTTAAAAAAGCTATATAAGAGGAGTGGAATTTAATTCCACAAGAGGCTATAGATAAGTGTATACTATCTTTGCCTAAGCGTTATAATAATATTATAGAGGCTAAAGTATAGTATACTAAGTACTAGTAATATATTATTTACTAGTTCTATCTAATTGTTTAATTTTAATTAATCTTTATCCTTTTTCTTATAACTATTATTTCTATAAATAAACCTATAATAAAATTTAGGTTATGTCGTCCTTATAGACCATACTATAATATATATAAGTTATAGAATTTTATCTACGTACAAAACAAAGTTATATAGAGTTAAAGTTTTAAGAAATAGTTCTCTTAACTTCACTAAGATACCTCTAGTTAGCGCTAATTACTAAGCTGTTAGTAACCTTCTATACTATATTTCCTAAACCCTCTCCTTAAAACGGTATACTCTTTATTTACATAGTATTAAAACTCACCTAGTTATATAACTTTTGAAAAGGTATCTTTTTACTAGGCGCTTTTTTTGTGTCACCCTACTATAACTTAATACGTCTTAAAAAGGCTCTACTACCTTAGTAGTAAGCACTAACACAGCTAGCGCAACTAAGATACAAAAGCTTTATATTAATAATACTCTAGCTACTAGTATATAAAGCATAAACCGCATATTTAGAAAAAATTGAATTAATATTTAGGTTACTACCTTAAAGAAAGTTTTTTTTTAATTTACCTCTTATTAATTATTTAATATAAGTACGTGCTAATAATAACTAGTTGCAAAGATAGGGAGGTAGGCCTAATATTAGTTATACTTAATACGCTTAAAGATATTATATAAAAGAACCTTCTAGTATTCTAGACAAAATTAAATATATTTAACCTATAGGCACCTAGGACCTAGTAACTAATAAAGATTAGAACAACTAGCGTCCTTTAGATAAAGGTGCAATTATTAGTAGTAGCTAGAGTAATAGAGTAGGATATTATCGCGGCGCACTCTTATATTATAATAAAGAGTATATAATCTTCTAATATGCTTACCCTATACTATAGCGCTAATAGATATACTAGATAAATAACTACTAGTACTATATATATCTCTTTATAAATAATACAGTGTAGCTAATATAGACTCTACCTGTAGCATATTATAAATATAAAAGGTAAGAACTAAAAGTCTTTAAACTAAACTTAGTATAAATTATACTAAACTAATAAATAATAAATTCTATACCTATATTATACACTAGCGATAATAGCTTAGATAGCAAATTAGATAACTAAAGGAGGACACTACTATTATAATAGTTTAATAAGAATATTTTCCTATATAGCAATAGTCTAAATAGTACCCTACTAGAAATAACTAAAAGGAGACGTGAATAGTAGTATAAAGAAATGAGCGTCTTTCTAAATAATAGCAGCTTAGATAGCCTTTTACTAGCTAAAGAGAGGTAATAATAGTAGTATAAAGAGAAGAGCGGCCCCTAGCAAAGTTATAATTTAGATAGTAATCTGTCTTAGAGCAGTTGCGCTTTATTATAATTTAATAATATAAAGAGAACCTACTTATTATTACTATATAATTTGCCTATAACCCTATTACCTTATTACAGCGCAACACCTATTAATAAGAATAAAGTATAAAATATTATTAAAGCTAATAAAGTTAATATATTTAGAGAAGGAGAATCTTAAAATACTTAATATAGTAAGTAGTTACTATAATAATAGCTAAATAAGATTAAGTGTGTACTATAGTAAGTTACTATAACTCTATATAATACTAGAATCTTGCTAATAATTATTTATAGAGTAAATATAGGTATTAATACTAAACTTAGCTAGACACGCGCTTATATAATAGAATAGTTATATACTATAATAGCGCAGATATTTATACTTAACTAGGCCACACTTATAATATTATATAATATAATTCTATTCCTTGTAATATAGGTCCTTGCTCTAGGCTCTAGAATGCTTCCTTACTAGTAGATAGTATTAGCTAAGATAGTTATGCAGAGCAAGCGATATAATAGTAGTAGGAATAGGTCTAGTTTTAGCATTAGAAAGTCTTACCCTTATCTAGTAAGGTTAATTATAAGATACTAGATTATAAGATAGAAAAAGATTATTAATCTTATATAAGAATAAGAAATAGAGAAGCCCTACTTACCTAAAAGAATAGTAGGTCTATATCTAAGCTAGGTCTAATACCTACTACTATATTCTTACTTAATTTATTCTTAGATATACAACTACTAAATACTATCTAGATATAGCTAGGTTATAATAGTTATAAATACTAGTAGTAACTAGGCAAATATTATATTAAGTATACTATACTAAGCGCTAATAATAATATTTTCTAAACTACTATTTAGACTTACTATTAAATATAAACTAGTAAGGCATGTAATAAAGAATAAGCTCTAAAAGTAATATTTATAAGAGGTTAATAAATATTGCATATAGGTAAAAAGAAATAGAAACAAGTCTATAGCACGCTTAATAGGTTCTAGATATATAAAATAAAGCCACTAGTTAATCTAACACTTTTCTAGACATTAATAAATAAAGAGCTTGCAAGTATTTATAAAACACTATAGCATAGGAATATAGCTAATGGAAATAAGAATGTTAATAAGCTATAGTAGACATATAATATAGTTTTATATAAGGATAGGTTTGTATATAAATATATAGACCTAATTAAGAAAATAACTAGTCTAGACCTAGAAGCTATTCTTGCGGACGTAATATACTAGACAATAAGTTCTAAGGCCTAAAGGATATGCATCTTACTTATACTATATTTAATTAACTTATAAAGTAAAAAACAATCCTAGTTATTAAGATAGGAAACTTAATATAGAAATATCTAAGAAGCTTATAGATATAGGCAACACATTCTAGGATAAGGGATATAATATATATTTAATCTAATTATAAACCTTTAGTATACTTTATAAACGCTAAGCTATAAAGGCAAGACTAGATAATAGGCATCTTAGTGTATATTAAATTATATCTAGAACACTAAGAGAGAATAGGCCTTAAATTGTTACAAACTACCTCTCCTACTTTCTAGCCTAGAAGTCTTAGTAACTATAATACTAGAAAGAGTTTTATAATCCTAAAAGCGCAAATAAGCATAAGTCTATACTCTAACATTTTATATTTAAGTATAGCCTAAAAGTAGAAGCTTTATTAAAATCCCTTAAGAAAGGAGCAAAACCTCCTCTATAGCTATATAAAGAAATCGTGTTAATATTTAATATAATCTAGAAAGGCACTATATAGACTGCCTGCAAAGCAAAAAAGGCTAGAAATAAGTATATTATACTTAAAGACTCTAAGTTTCTTAGCTATAGTAAGATTATAGCAAATATTATATAGACACTATTAATTAAATAAGACAAGCATATATTAAGGCTAGATAAAAAGTCTCTACTAAAGATAGCAAATATAAAACTTATATGGAATAACATTATAATTAAGTATAGCTAGACTAGTAGGGATATACTACAAAATACTATATAGGAAATGTAATAAGAAAAGAAAGTGTGTAGAGTAAAAAAAACGGCAGAAAAATTAATATTAGCATATTAAAGTCCTATTATTTTCTATATATTATAGGCATAGCACTATTACTTATTAAGTTCTATAATAAGTATAGTATAGATACATATTCTAACTAACTATATAATATATATAGTAATCTTTAAGCGTTGCCCTTATTTACTAATTTTAGGAAGGCTATTTAGAGTAATTTAAAGTAGACATACCTATAATAATATCTTAATAAGATTAAAATATTAAGGAAAAGTGCATATTCTAGGCTGAACACTAAGAAAAAACTACGCTAGAATAAGATTCTTATTAGGATAGAGATGCTAATTATTATATTACTCTACGCTATTATATATATATTATAAATTACAATAATTTACTATACTAATAGTTATAGGGTGTATAAAAACTCCTTAAGAGCCTAGTAAAGACTACTAAGAAATTCTAAAATATTAACTAGATTATTAAGGATAAGATATGTACTACTCTTATCTATAATAGGCTAAACTTCCCTAAGCAAACAATAATTATTAACGCATTTAATAATATTAATAGCTTATTAAAAGTTATTATAATAAATACTAACCTATATATAGAAGGTGTTAATCTTATAGGTGCAAACTACGTTATTATTAAATTGCTAGTGCCTAAAATTAAAAGGTTTAGATAGTTTATCTAATAACTAGTCTAGCTAGGATAGAAGTTAGTTATAAACGCGTAGTTACTCTATAATAAGTATAGCTAAGTTAATATAAGGGTAATAGAGTGTAAGTAGTTTTTAGAAAAGGCAAATATAGTTATTGCAAAGAACATAATAGGCGTAAGTAGAGGTAAGAATTCTAGTAGAGATATTAACCTAGATACTAATGTATCGCAAGGCGTTAAGATAGGATAAGGCTAATAGAAAGGCTAATAGAGGCCACTTAATATAAAAGAAGTAGCTATAATAGTTAATTAAACAAATTTAATAATATGCGTAGTTAAAGTAAATTATAACTATTACTAGAATATAGTAAGTTATAGTAATTTATAATTAATATAGGGCGTAGTAGATGGAATTATAACTAGTATTATAATATAGTAAGTTACAGTAATTTAAAATTAAATATATACGCACTTAGAGAGAATTATAACTACTACTTAGACGTAGTAAGCTATAGTAATTCTAAAATAATATAAAGCGCACTTAAATAAAGTATATTTATATAGTTATCTATATATTATATATAATAAGCGCTTTATAGGCATAAAAAGATACACTTTCTAAGCTCTTAATCTAAACTATTCTTTAAAGTGTTCTATAAAGAATATAAAAAGCATATCTAGAATCTAGATTCTAGCACCTAGAACTCTCTCTCTCTAATATAAGATAAGTATACTACTTCTTTAGTCCTACTCTATAAAAATACTTATATATTATTTAAGTAGTAAGATACTATTTGCTAGAATGAAGTAATACTATTTAGCAGAGTCTTTATTATAGCATATTTAGCTTTTATTCTTATTAGAATTAAACTAGCGCCTTTGTTCTATACTAGCATATCTATTATTTAGATATTTTTAGAATAGTGATAGTAGTAGTAATGTAGGTACTGCTAGTTTAATTAAGATAAGTATAATATTTTAGTAATACTAACTATAACTCTCTAGCTTAATAATTTAATATATTAGAGCTTAAAATAACTACTATATATTCTACACAAGTATTTAATTATAGTGCATATAAGCAATTCTAATAATTATAGTATTAGTATACTTTGTGCATAATAGACTTAGAATTATAATTATACCTACTATTAAGTTTCTTTATTTAACTCTATGTGTTTATATTATTATTAGTAGACCTACTTAATAGAACTTATTAATATAATACGCTTTCTATAAGATATAAAACTCTAACCCTAATAGCGTAATAGTATAGAACCTAGCTAGACTATTTAGCTACAACGCAACTGCATTCTATAGCATAATTAATATTATTATATAAGATATAATAAGTACTAAGTATATAAATTTTAACTATCTATAGCTAAATAAACTATCTAATAATATAAGTGTTAAGCAAATAATACTTAAGTATATTTAAGATCTTCTAGAGTGCAAAGTTATTAGCAACAAAGGTCTTATAAATATAGTTTTTAACGTCCTATAAACTATAGCCTTATTTTACTATTAAGCCTAGTATAGTAGAGTAAAAAAAGACAATATTAATAGTAGATAAAATATACAAGTGTATAGAATACAGGCTATAACTAGTAGTAGGTAGAACACGCGTATACCTATTCTAGAGCGCTAGCGCCTTATTTAAAACGCATCTATGCTAGTTATAGAAGAGTCTTCTATAAGATTTAATAATATTCTAGTTACTATATATAATAGGTGCAATAACTAGCTTCTATACCTAGCAATATATATATATACTTAAAGTATCTAATTTAATAACTAAAAAATAATAAGCTAATATTACAAAAACTAGACTATACTAGTAAGCTTACCTATAAAAGTATTATATATACTAAAAAAAGAAGAAAAAGAAGAAAAGTAGCTATAGCCTCTAGTTACAAACTATATAATAAGGCTAGATAGTAAAAGTAGCGCTTTGAGTGTATTATTAAGGATATACCTATTCTATTTAAGTTGCAGAGTCTTATTTCTAACTAAGCCTATATACTAAAAGAGCGCAGTATAAGGGTATAGCTAGTAATTTTAGTTAATAAGTGTAAGAACCTAGAAGGTATACTTACCATGTCTAGTTATACTATAATATACTACTAAGTATCCTAGAATAAAAACTTATATAGTATATAAAACTTATTAGATAAACTGCACTATAAGGTGTCTCTAAAAATATTCTAATATTAGAATATGGTTAGTAACAAAGATCTCACGTAAGATAATAATATAAGATTATATTTATTACTAAGAATTACACTAGAAACTAGAAACCTATATATACCTATACAGCGTAAATATATTAACGCTACTTAGCTAATACTTACTAATAGTTAAGAGTCTATAATAAATTAGTTAGGTTTGTGTTTATAAATATAACTAACGTTAGAATACTATACGCTAAAGAGAAATAACACTAGTTATAGTAACTTACTATGCTATTTATAACTAGACTTCTATATTTAGCTAGTATAGCCTTATAGTGTAGGTATATACTACTTATTTATTAAGTTATAGTAGTTTACTATACTATTTACTAGTAGAACCTTATAGGCATAATATAATTTAGAAGTGCAAAGATAACTACAAAGTAAGCTAAGAGAAAAATATATTATAGTAATTTACTATACTATTTAAATGCAGAGCTTCTAAAGCCTAATATAAGGTTATAGTCTAAAGTAGCTGCAAAGCAAGCTAAGAAAAGGATATATTATAGTAATTTACTATACTATTTAAATATAAAGCTTCTAAAGCATAATATAGATTAGTAGTCTAAGGTAACTATAAAGTAAATTAAGGGAAGAGTAGGTTATAGTAATTTATTATACTATCTAAGAGTAAAGCATTTAAAGCGTGACCTAGGTTAGTAGTTTAAAGTAACTATGTGGCGTTATATTAACTACCTAGTGGTAGCACAACAAAGGCTTTCATCTTAAATAATATGATAAAAAAAGCAAAGCCCCCTGCTCAGTACTTAAAAGAGCGTAAAAAAGGTTAAAGTAACTAAAAAGTAAATTAAGGGAAGGGTAGAGTATAGTAATTTATTATACTATTTAAGAGTAGGGCACCTAAAGCGTAATCTAGATTTATAGTCTAAGGTAGCTACAAAGTAAATTAAGGAAAGGGTAGGTTATAGTAATTTATTATACTATCTAAGAGTAGGATATTTAAAGCGTAATCTAAGTTAGTAGTCTAAGGTAACTATAAAGTAAATTAAGAGAAAGGTAAGTTATAGTAATTTATTATACTATCTAGGAGTAGAGCACCTAAAGCGTAATCTAGATTTATAGTCTAAGGTAGCTATAAAGTAAATTAAGAAAAGGGTAGGTTATAGTAATTTATTATACTATCTAAGAGTAAAGTATCTAAAGTGTAATATAGGTTAGTAGTCTAAGGTAACTATAAAGAAAGCTAAGAGAAGGGTATATTATAGTAATTTATTATAGTAATATATAATAGCCGCAAAATAAAGTAACCTATAGTAAAGACAGATAGTTAATTGCGCTAGTCTAATTGCACTAGTCTTAGATAAGTTATATAGCTAAGGCACTAGCAAAGTTAAGTAACTACTAATAGCTACTAATAATAGTAACCTAGAACTAATCCCTCTATGCTATGTAATTATATATATATAATCATACTTATATTTATACTATGCGTGTAAATATAACTATAATAGGAGTAGCTAAAGATTAGCTAGATATAAAATAGTGTAAGAAGACTATTATAAAGCATCTATAATAGATACTAAAGAATATAATTATAAAAGATTTCTAGCTTATTAGATAGAAGATAGAAGTATAATACAGTATAATATAGTAAAATATGCAACTAATAAAATTAATAGATACCTACTGTTATTTAATCTAGTATTATAGATAGAAGTATATAAGACTATGCGCAATAATATAATAGTAGAACTATAAGCTAATAAACACTTTAAGATAGTCTGTAAACTTCTAAACTCTACGCTAAAGAATAAGTAGAAAGCTAGAAAGTAGCGCGAATAGGCTAGACCAAATTTCTAAATAATAGTTCTGTAGTAACAAAACAAAAACACAAAGCTATCTAAGACTAAGGTGGATATAATAGACTAAATATAGGTTTATTATAGGGCAATATTATAATAACTTATAAGTTAGAAAGCTTTAGTTACTTTATAATAAAATATAGATATAGCTAATATAACAACGCTGTAAGTACTTTATATTAATAATACTTTATACACTAGTACGCGGACTATAAACTATTTATTTAGAGAGAATAAGAAAAATATTTAGATTACTAATGCAAAGAGGGATGTTTTTAACCTACTTATTATTAAGTATCTAATATAATTATGTACTAATAATAAGCAGACGCAATAGTAGAGAGAAGAACCTAACTTAAGTTACACTTAACGCCTTTTAAGATACTATATAAAAGACCCTAAAACTAATATAGAAGCTACTGTACTAAATATATTGTATATATAGGCATCTAGAGTTGTGCAACTAATAAAGATTAAGATAACTAGCCTTCTTTTAACAGAGGTGCAACTACTAGTAGTAACTATAGTAATAGAATAGGATATTATAATAGCGTAACTACTAGTTACAATATAGGTCTTTTAATATACTTACTCTATACTATAGTACTATTAAATATACTAGATAAATAACTTCTAGCACTTTATATATCTCTTTATAAATAATATAGTATAGTTAATATAAACTCTAACTCTAACTTATTATAAATATAGAAAGGTAAAAATTAACAGTTACTAAATAGAACTTAGTATAAATTATAGTAAATTAACAAATAATAGATCTTACCCCTACATCCTATACTAGCGATAACAGCTTAGACAGCAAATTGGACAACTAAAGGAAGACACAATAATAATAATAAAATAAGAAAAGCAATTCTCTAAGTAGCGGCGAGTTAGATAAGTATATAATAATTAGAGAAAGGCAATAATAGCAGAATAAGAAGAAAAGCGGCTTTCGCTAAAGCTATAATTTAAATAGTAACCTATCTTAGCCTAGTTATACTTTGTCGCAAACTAATAGTATAAAGAAAATCTACACACTATTGCTATATATTTTGCTAATACTCTTATTATCTTAATATAATATAATAGCTATTAATAAGAATAAAGTATAAAGGACTATTAATATAGCTAGTGCTAATTTATTTAGTAAAGGTAGATTTTAAAATATTAAGTATAGATAGTAATTATTATTAAAGATCTTTATTATATTAAGATTCTAACCAAGATTAAATTCGCACTATACACAGAGAGGAGTAAAATAGGAGACACTAAAACCTAGCACCTAGCACATAGTCGTAGTAACAAAATATATATAAAATAATATTAATTTTATTATTAATATTTTGCATGGCAATATTATTAATAGTAGTTAATAAATAGTCTACTATCTAGTATAACTAAGTTATATATTATCTCTTAACTAGTAGAGTATTAGAGAGCTATAGTAGACTGCAAAGTTGTAACTATAGGAGCAGTGTAGGCAATAGGACGCTTAACTATAGTTTAGTTATTGCACTTATAATCTACTAGCTATAGTATAACTATAGTTTACTATACGCACTGCGTATAAAGTTTGTCTACTCTTATAATATTAGCGACGCCTAGTATACTAAATCTTTACCTTTAACTTATATAACACTAAGTCGTTTAAATCTAAATACCTCTTTATTATATACAACAACGCGATACCTTTCTAGCGTCCTAAGAGTGTGTTGTCTAATACCCACAGTTAGATAGCTGCTAGAGAATTTAAAACTAGTATAGACAACTAGCTAGATAATATTAGCTATCTAGCCTATCTACTATAAGATTAGGTTTAAAAGGCAAGGCTGCTAGAGAACTAAATTAATTATAATTATACTATTCTAGAGGTTATTTCTAATAATCTATTTAGAATATATATAATCTTTGCATAACTCTAAATTTTTAAGTGCTAGATTATTCTTTTATATAAAGATCTAGAAAGAAATATAGTAATCTTTATAAGAAAATAATAGCACCTTACTATTATATTGCTAGCAAGGCTAGAGAATAGGCTAAGATATAGTAGTAAGGGTCTATTAGAGGAGAGGTAGATATTTCTTATATATTACTAGAGCGCATACGCGCAGCTATAGTAGAAGAAGCTTCTAGTAGTAGTTAAGATTATATAGACGTATAAGAATAATAAGACATAAGGGTAGTAGTAGTAGTAGAAGTATAGAGGAGATAGGCGATAATAGTAAGGTCCTAGAGAGATGGTATATAGCTCGCTAGTTACGAGAGAAGATTTACTATAAAGGAGTAGTATAATAGTTAGGTTAGTTACTATTATAATTATTATTATTATTATTACTATAAAAAATATTATTAAAGAAATTATTAATTATGTAATATAGTGGTTAGTTAAGTAGCCAGCCCAGAAATATATAATATTACGGATTGACCCTAGGAGAGAGAATAGTAATTATTATAATAATAGCTAGCTAAGACGTAGTGTGTACTATAGTAAGTTACTATAACTCTATATAATAGTAGAATCTTGCTAATAATTATCTATAGAGCAAATGTGACTATTAATATTAATCTTAGCTAGGCACGCACTTATATAATAGAACAGTTATACGCTATAATAGTGTAGATAGTTATACTTAACTATGCTACGCTTATAATATTATATAATATAATTATATTCCCTATAATATAGGCCCTTACTCTAGGTTCTATAATGGTTTCCTACTAGTAGATAGTATTAGCTAAAATAGTTCTACAGAGCAAGTAGTATAGTAGTGATAGTAATAGGTCTAGTTCTAGCGTTAGGAAGTCTTACCCTTGTCTAGTAAGGTTAATTATAGGGTCCTAGATTATAAGATAGAGAATAATTATTAACCTTACGTAAAAATATAAAATAGGCAAGTTATCTACTTAAACGAGTAGTAGGTCTATGCCTAAGATAAAACTAATACCTACTACTACGTCTTTGCTTAGCTAATTTATAAATATATAACTACTAAATACTAATAGAATATAGCTAGATTATAATAGTTGCGAACACTAGTAATAACTAGAGAAATATTATCTTAAGCCTACTATACTAAGTGTAGATAGCAAAATTTTCTAACTACTATTTAGGCTTACTATTATATATAAACTAATAAGATATATTATAAAAAACTAGCTTAAAGAGCAATATATATAAGAGCTTAACAACTATTATAGATATATAGAAAGAAAGTGGCAATAAACCTATAGTATACTTAATAACTTTTAGCCACTATTATAGATATAGCTAGTTAACCTAACGCTATTCTAGGCGTTAATAGATAAAGAGTTAGCTAGTATTTATAGAACCTTATAGTATAATAACATAGCTAAAGAGATAAAGACTATTACAAACTATAGTAGATACGTAATATAGCGTATTGTATACTATAAGATTTACAATAACTTATAATAATAATAGTACTAAAATATCTAGCCTAGATACTAAAGCTATTTTAACTAATATAATAAAGTAAGTAGTAAGTCTAGAGGCTTATTATGAATTACTTCTTACACTTTATTACCTAAATATCTTAGTAATTAAGATATATAGGATAATTTTATAATTCTAAAAGCGTAAGAATATATAAGTTTATACTCTAACACCTTGCCTTTAAGTATAGCCTATAAATAGTAGCTATAGTAAATACTAGTATAAGAGGGATAAAACCTTCCCTATAGCTATATAAAAAATACTATGTACTTTTAATATACTTTAGAAAGGTGGTATATAGGCTGCTTATAGAGTAAAAAGATAGAAAAGAAGTATACTATGCTTAAAGACTATAGGTTTCTTAAATATAGCAAGGTTATAGTAAATATTATACAGATAATATTAATTAAACGCAATAAACATATATAGAGGCTAGATAAAAAGCCTCTACTAAAAATAGCGAATATTAAACTTATTTAGAAGAATATTATTATTAAATATAACTAAATAAGTAGGGATATAATGCAAAACGTTATTTAGTTAGTAAATAAAGAAAAAAAGCGTCTAGAGTATAAGGAAAAGGTAGAATAATTAATATTAGATATTAAAGTCTTACTATAACCTATTTATTATAGGCACAGCACTATTACTTATTAAATTTTATAATAAGTATAATATAGATATATATTCTAACTAATTGCAAAGTATTTCTAGTAATCTTAAAGTATTACTTTTATTTACTAATTTTAGTAAGGCTATTAAGAGTAATTTAAAGTAGGCATATATATAATAGTATATGTAGAAAATTAAGGTATTAAGGAAAAGCACGCGTTTAGGGCTTTACTCTAATAGGAAGCTGCGCTAAAATAAGATTATAATTAAGATAAAGATACTAATAATTATATTACTTAATACTATTATATATATATTATAAATTGTAATAAGTTATTATGCTAATAGCTATAGGGTATGTAAAAGCTCCTTAAGAGTTAAGTAAACATTACTAAGAAGTTTTACACTATTATCTAGATTATCTAGAATAAGATATATATTGCACTTATCTATAGTAGGATAAGCTTTCCTAAGCAAAGGATAATTATTAACATATTTAACAGCGTTAATAGCTTATTAAGAGTTATTATAATAACTATAAACTTAGATACTAAGGGTATTAACCTTATAAATATAAACTATATTATTATAGAATTACTAGATCGCATTATTTATTTAGTGTTAATTACCTTTTTTAATATTTTTTTAATTTAAGCCTGCGTAGGTTAGGATAGAAAGGCTGCACTAGTATAGCGCCTAAAAATATAGTCTACTAGTCTTCACTAACGTAATAATAGTTTATAAGGACAGTTTATAAACTACGCACTTATCTTCTAATTATCTATAAGCGTTATAATATCTATTAAGTTACTTAAAGCATATATAAAACCCTAAGCTCTATTATTACTATTATTAGTAATTGCGCTATATTTGCGCGCTACTACGCAGCACACTTATATAATACGCTTACTAGCTTACTATCTAATACTATAACTATAAGAATTTAATACATCTCTATAACGCTTTCCTCTTCTAGTAACTTATTAATAAATACCTTTTCTTGCCCCTTAACCTTACTGTTACAATGCGTCCCCTGTGGCAGCGTAATCCCCTAGTTGCCCTAGACTAGCCTAGATTAGCCTTGGCTAGGTTAGAGTTTTCTTCTTAGGCCTTATAGCCTTTAGACCTACTTTCCTTTTTTTAAGAGATTGCCTTAGTAGTGAATTAATAGATTAAGTATTATACCCACAATCTTATAATATAATTCCTTACTACATTATATCTTATTATTCTAATATAAACGACGTCTATTAAAGCTAACGTCTGGCCTCTATAGCTGGCCTAAGCAGAGCAATAGTAACTAGCGAGGGGCAATCTCACGCTAGTATTAAGGACTCTAGACTAGGCTAAACTAGTATAGACAAAGGACAAACAGCCTTAAGCACTAAAGAAGCTTAGATATAATGTTAGGAAGAGAAACTTAAGCGAGAAATTAAGATTGCAAAGAAGCCCGAGGCTATTAAAGTCTTATAGGACTAACTTAAGATTCTATAGATTAAAATAGAACCTAATAATAATAAATAAAGAACCTTAACCCTTGCAAGCGACGCTAAAGCCATAATAAAAAAGGATAAGGGTAAGGATAGGCAATTAATGCCTAAAACTATTAAAGAGGACATAAGCGACTCTAATAATAGTAGCGACTTATTAGAGGAGTCTAGTAGCCCTAGAGAGGACTTCCCTCTGTGTAAGAAAGGCGGACGAAAGAGCAAGCGACTAAGTAAGAAGAATAGGAGGAAGTCCCTAAGGACTAGCATCGCACCTATTGTCTTACCCTAAATAATAATAGCTAGCTTAGACCTATAACTATTAAAACCGCCAGAGCCATCTTAATTTAAAGGAAGAGGCTGGAAGGAAATAAACGCCTAGGCAAAAGGCTGCGAAGATTATATTTAATACGCACTAGCCCTTAGTACTAATTTAGTTTAGATAAGGTTTGCACACTACTATCTTAGAAATATATAATATAACTTCTAGAATAGAGTAGTCTAAGAGATCTCTAAGCGTAAATACGAGCGTAAGGTAATATAAAAACTAATAAAGTAGACTATAGTGGACACCCTAGAATTGAGCTAGGAAAGAGAATAAGAGGCTTATTAGCGTATTAAGAACGCAAAGTAGGTTATTAGACCCTAACTAAACTTCTAAACTATCTTAAGGATTAGTGGGAAGAGACTAACTCTAATTATGCCTTAGATAATTATAATAATTAGCATATTAGCGATTTCTTTTCTGCTCTGGACAGTTAAGTAGTGGAGAGGCTCTAATGGCAACTATAGCGGTGGACCAGCCTTATTTAACTAGAGGAGACGACTAACTAACACTGGCAGGTTATCTAAGGGCCGAAGATAGGCAAGCGAAAGCAAAAGAATGACAATAAGGAGGCCTAAGAGGACAATGGGCGAGGCACGACTAGCTAGAAATAATCTAGATTAAATAACACTAGACTAGGCCAGAGGCGCTATAACCTATAATATAAGAAATAGGATAAGCGTTGCAAGGCACAATTACTGCTAGACTAGGAAAAAAATAATTATTTTTACTATTATAAGTAAGGGCAATATAAAGATAACTGCCTAAAGTAAAAGATAGAAATGAGAAAAGATAAGCTCTAGGTTATCTATTCCTTAGACTAATGGGCTCTATTATATACATAGAGGGATAAAGATTGCTTATTATAGTTGCTTTAGAGGTAAGAGGCCCCTATAAGGCTAGAGGGTCTCTAATTATCCTAAAAGGAGTTATTTAAACAGTAGCGGGCTCCTTTAAAGTAAGGGCCCTAGTAGACTATAGCGTGAAGGCTAACTTTATTAGTACTAGGATAGTAGAGAGGGTTATAGTCTAACTAAAAGCGAATGTAAACTAGACTTATAAGGCCCTAAATAGAGTTAAATTTAAGGTTTAAGGCTAGACTAAGCTAGCCTACGCAATAATGGATAGCTATAGGCAAACCTAGGCTAGGTTAGACGAATTTGTTATAGGGGACATTAAAGAGTTTAATATAGTGCTAGGAATGCCCTAGTTAACTAAATACAACCTACTACCTAACTTTACTACTTATATATTGCGATTTAATAATAGCAAGTGCAAATTATAGAAGGTTGCTATAGAGGAGCCGTAACAATTCGCGAATACCGCTAAGAATACTAATAATAACTATTTTGTTATATATAGAGTTAGTCTAGGCTACTTTAGTCTAAATAAGACTATTCTACTTAAGATTTACTAAGGAAGGTTTAAAGAAGTCTTCTTAGAAGCGAACGCCGTTTTACTAGCGGACTATAGACCTTATAAGATGTCTATTAATATTAAGGCAGGCAAAAGGGTACCCTTTAGACTGCTCTATAGCCTATTAGCGCTAGAGGCACAGGTCTTAAAGGAGTATATTAAGAGGAACCTTAAAAGAGGCTAGATACGCCACTTAAAATTAGAAGTAAAAGCACTAATTCTTTTTATAAAGAAGAAGAATAGGAAATTATAATTATATATAAATTACTATACACTAAACGCGATAACTATAAAAAACTATTACCTACTCTTACTAATCTAAGAGTTACTAGACTAGCTAGGATTCGCTATTATATACACTAAATTAGATCTAAGAAACGCCTATTACTGTATATAAATTAAGGTAGGCAACAAATAGAAGACGGTATTCTAGACTAGATATGGCCACTATAAGTATATAGTAATGCTCTTTAGGTTAACTAACGCTCCCGTAGTCTTTTAGAGCTATATTAATAGTGCTCTATTAGACTTACTTAATATCTATTATATTATATACTTAGACAACATCCTTATATATTTCTAGAATAAGGAAAAACACGTTAAACACGTGAAAATAGTGCTAAATCGGCTTATTTAGTACAAGCTATACGTTAAACTCTCTAAGTGTAAGTTCTATATCTAAGAGGTAGGCTACCTAGGGTTTATAGTAAGCCCAAAGGGCGTATATATAAAAGGGGATAGAGTTAAGAGTATATAGAAGTAGCTAGAGCCTAAGTTAGTATAGAATATAAGAATTTTCCTAGGCTTTACTAATTACTACTAAAGCTTTATTAAAGAGTTTTTAAGAGTCGTAAGCCCTCTGTATGTACTTACCTAGCGACTAGAAGAGTCGGCTTGTAGTAGTTACTAATAATATAAGGAGGAATTAGTATCTATTACCCTATTAAGCGAGACTTAGGCTGCGTTTAAGTAACTAAAGTAAAGCTTTGCTAGTGGGTCCTTACTAGCCCATTTTAATCCTAAATTGCCCTTAAGGGTAGAGACTAACGCCTCTAGATACGCGATATCTAGCATCTTAAGTTAACTACACCTAGGATCCTAAGAAAAGGGATAATAGCACCTAGTTGCCTTTTACTTGCATAAGATAAGCTAGGCTAAGCGTAATTACAACACGCATAATAGAAAGCTCTTATAATAGTAGAAGTTTTTAAATACTAAAGGCACTACTTAGAAGGCACTATAGAGTAGATAGAGCTTCTAATAGATTATGCCAACCTATAGGAGTTTATAATAACTAAATTTCTAACCTAACACTAGGCCTAATAAGCTAAATGGCTCGCCTTATTTAATTTTAGGATTAGATACTGGCTAGAGAAGACAAATCTAGCGAACGGACCCTTAAGGAGGCCTAACTACGAGTTGGAAGAAGCGGAAAGGCCTAGTAGAACAGATAGTTCTTAAGGAAGACTGCTTAGAGAGCTTTAAAGTAAGCTAAAGCTTAGGGGAGCTAAAATACTCTAGAAGAGGCTAGAAGAGTCTAGGCTAGCAGCCACTATGCGAATTACGCGACCTAGGGAAAGATCTACCCTAGAGAATATATAATAAGAGGAATTTAAGAACCCCTTACTTTAAGCCATTTCTAAAGAGATAACAAGCGACCTAATAGCGGTTAGAGTAAGGGCGAGTCTCTCGCATCTTATAGAGAATTGCCTACTGTGAATAGAGTTGTAAAGCCTAATTAAGGGTTATCTACTTTAGTTTAATAGTCGCCTATACGTGCCGATTAGCGTTAGGATTAAGATCTTAAGATGCTATTATAATAATCCGCTGACAGATTATTTTAGTTTCGCGAGGACACTTAATATTGTCTAGAGAGAGTTCTAGTAGCCTAGGGCCTATTAGTTTGTTAAGAATTATATCCTAACTTACAAGGCCTATGCAAGGGTTAAGCCTACTAGATATGTATAGTATGGCTAACTTAATAGCTTACTAATCCTAATAGGTTTCTAGTAAGATATAATAATAAATATAATTATAAACTTCTCTAAGAGTAGGATGCGTAACTATAAGTATAATAGTATACTAGTAATTGTAGATTACTTTAGTAAAATGGCCTACTATATGGCTATTTACAAGGATATAACTATAACGTGTTTACAAGCGTGCCGTTAGTACAAGCGAGCCGTCAACCCCACCAACTTTCTACACTTAAAAAGCCACGTAGTTTAACAACGCATCAAAATTCTATTAATATAATAGCTATCCTAAATCAAGTAGTATCTATAGAAGCCTTCTTACACCTGCGCGAGTTGTGCCCAGGCTCCCTACAGCGCGTGCAGCGCGCAGAAGCCTGCCGGCTCGCACCTGACTGCCCCTTGCCTTGCCGCATTTCTCCCTCTAGTTGCTGCTCAACAGCCTTTTAAGCAATGATATCCTCTCCCTTTGCCTTTGATAGAGTGCCTCACTTTTAAATCCGCTTCTTTTTGCGCTGTTTACGCGTTATAGCTGCCTTATTTGCCCTTTGTAGAGTAGCTATCTCCTCGCGCATAAGCACTATTGAATGCGCTATTCTCTTAGCGCCTCTTGTAAGCCGATTAAGCGACTGAATAACTGATGTAGGAGAGGATCCTTAATGCCTTTGAATCCGCTCACGAACTAGAGTTGACTAAGCGCCTAGCTTGCGCGCGTTGCTTGGTGTTGCAGACTCCTATAAGGCCTTTAGTAGGGTTGCTGGCGACGGCGTGCGAAGCTTCACATTAAGCTTTAATATCACTGCCTCTGGATTGTGTGGGACTAGCCCAGCGCCTTGAAAGCTTGCGCAGATATTCTCCTTTGTAATTAATTGGTCGTAGGCGGCGCGGAAGGCTGGTAGGAACTCAAGCTTGGTGATATGGTTAATATAGTTGCGTATCAGGCCCTCGACCTGGCGCCCGTACGCCCGCTTTAACGGCGAGAAACAGCCAACGTTAAGCGGCTGCAGAAGGTGTGACGAATGTGGCGGCATACAGAGAGTGTAGATCTTGTTCTCCTTGCAGATCTCCTGAAATTTGAGCGAGTTGTGGCTCTCATGGCCGTCAAGTATGAGTAGCTGACGCGCGCCTACCCTACGCTCTGCTGTATGCTTGATAAAGTGCCGTAGCCAGGCAACACCGAGCTCGTTCGTAGTCCAGCTATTGTCGCTAAGACCAATAGCCCAGTCACCTGGTATATCGTCGCCCTCGTACCAGGCAGAGAGGTGGTACTGGCCAGCGAAGATGATGAAGGGCGGGATTGCCCACCCAGCAGCGTTGATTCCGTGGATCGCCGTCACCCACTCACGATTGCCTGGCTGGATCGCTTTTGGTCGGCCACGCCTCTCTAAGTCAGTAACGACTAGCTGGGAGGATATTTTACCCATTAGAAAGCCAGTCTCGTCGAAGTTAAAGGTGTCCTCATCGCAGATACCGTAGGTGGCCTTTGTACGTGCTACTAGCTCAAACCAGGCCTGTATAGCCGTCGGGTCCTCGCAGAGGGCTCGCTGTCGATCGTAGGGTCGATTAAATCGCGTTGTGAGGCTGTCTGTTCGCTTGACAAAGTTCCTAGGCCACTGCTGGCCAACGTGGCCTGCGCTGCGCTTAGTGAGCAGCTTATTCGCCATATCTCGTACAGCACCTAGAGTGGGCGCAAATCCTCGCGAATCTAGGTCAAGTATTTGCTCAACAATCACCTCCTCTTCTAGCTTGGTAAGCTTCTTTGATTTGGGCTGGTAATCGCGTCGCGCAGCGTTGATCGAGGACGTTAAACGTTAAGGCAGCGCGATTTTCGCTCTGAATCTGATTTTTATTGATAGCTGAGATAGCAAGGGAGATATCTCCTTCGTTACAGGGCAGTTGAATTGTAGTTGGTTGAGGCATTGTAGTTTGCTTATCGCGCGTTACGGAAAGTTGGTGGGGTTGACGGCTCGCTTGTACTGACGGCACGCTTGTAAACACGTTAGTAGAGCTAGCTAAGATCTTTTAGTAGGAGGTTATATAGCTCTATAGTCCCCTAAAGTTAATAGTAATAGATAGGGGTAGTCTATTTATATTAGAATACTAGAGCACCTTTACGCAGTGCTTAGGGTTAAAATAGCTACTTTTAACTGCCTTTTACCCGCAGATGGATAGACAGACTAAGAGGCAAAACTAGACGCTAGAGTAGTACCTACAAGTCTTCTATAATTACAAGTAGGATAATTAGGCCTTATTACTATTAGAGGTAGAGTACTTATACAATAATAGTGTATATAGCTCTATAGGAAAGTTGCCTTTTTAGGCTGTATATAGATATAACCTACTAACGACTAGTATGGCTAAAGAACTCTAATTAAGGGGTAACGCACCTTAGACTATCGCTAACGTGACTAGAATAGCCTAGATAAGGGCTGTTATATAAGAAACTATAATAAAAGTCTAGACTTACTAGGTAAAGGCATATAACTCTAAGCACAAACTAGTAGAGTTTGCTATAGGAGATATAGTCTACCTTAATACATAGAACCTAGCCTTATTAAGGCCGAAAAAGAAGCTAGACTATAAGTACTAGGGTTCCTATAAAGTTCTACGCTAAGTAGAAAATTAGGCGTACGAACTAAGCCTGCCTAAGAACTTCTAGATCTACCCAGTGTTCTATATGTGCCTACTAGAGTAATTAGCTCTAGAGAAACTTATATAGCGGGAGTAAAGTCCCCCTAAGATTATAGTACTATAAATAGGTCTAGATATATACCTAATTAAATAGATTAAGAGTAAGATAAGAGAGAATAGTAGGTAGCTATATAAAGTAAAGTGGAAAGGGTATAGTAATAAAGAAAACTAATAGTTACTAGTAGAAGATATTTTTAAAATAATAATAAAGGCTTTCTTTAAGCGCATAGGCTTTATAAAGGACACAAACCTGTTAAAGGTAAAGATAGGCCCTAAAAAAGGCCCATAGGCCACGCAGAGGCCAGGGTCACTCTCTAAAATAAGGAGGGGTAGAGATAACCCTAAAAAGGCCTAGATTAGTCTAGACTAGCCCTAGTAGGTAGACAGGCAGGCAATAGTACGCAATCACGAACTCTAAGAAGTAATAGTATTATAAAATAGGCAAAAATACTGTCATAAATATATAATATAAAGGATTATAAGAGTAAAGTATAGAAAAGCTTCTCTACTAAGAACCTAAACTAATTAGTATCTAAAATCTATAAACTAGGGAGCTAAGCACAAACAAGCCTAATTAAGCCTAAACTAGGCTAAAGCTACCTCTTTAGACCTATAAATAAGGCTAAATAAGGCCCTTAGCCCCTTCTAAAAGCTAAAGGAAGGCAGCAAACGCTAAAAGGAGGGTATCTTAGACTAGAAAAACGCTAGAAAGGGCCAAATAGGCCTAGAAAGCCTAAGGATCCTAATCCTAGATGCGCACCTACTATCACAACAACTTAAAATCTCTCTTCGCACGCTCCAAAGCCTTAAAACCTAGTTATACTCTCTTAACCAGGAAGTTTAACGCGTTCTTAAGCGCACTTAAGCGAGCCTAATATTAGTTAGCCTTGATTACTCTAGATAGAGCTTAAGAAGTTTAGATTACCTTAATAGTAGAGAGATTAGTATTGCCTACTACCTTACCTCTACCTCTAGTCCACTTACGCAGGGTACCTATAAGACTGCCTACGTTATTATTTGCCAAACGCTTTTAATTCTTCTTAGCCTAAGAGGAAGAAAGCTATTAGTAGAAAAGTTAGCCTGGCCAAAGTGCAGTAAAGTGTCCTTATTGCTAGCGTACTTGCCCTTAGTATGGCTACCTTAAAATTAGTCTTAGAAGGCCTTAATAGGCCTAGATAGAAGAAACTTATATTTAGGTATCCTTAAAGACCTTTTGCAACTAGATAGAAGCCTTCTTAAAGGAAGGCAAGATAGGCTAGGGGGCCTTAGAACTCTTAGGGACCTTAGGAATCTCCTTTAATGCCCTCACGTCCAATTCGGCCTTAGTAAGACGAAGGCTACTAGGATCTAGGAGAATAAGCTTTATGGCGGCCTAGAGCTTAGAGATAAGACGCTAGGAAACCTAAACACGTTAGGGGGCCCTTAAGAACCCTAGAGAGGTCTAGATATACCTAGGTTGGTCCTACTTACCTAGAAACAATCCCAACTAGCGTTAGCGCACTTAACGCACTTAAGTATAAGATTGTCCTGACTAGGGTTAATAACGCCATCCGAGATATAGGTCTTATAGTCCTATAGAGCTCTATAGTCCTCTTAAAAGAACTGGCAAGGATAAACTTTCTAAACTTTATTATTATAGAGCTTATCTACTAGACTCTAGAGGTAGGTTATATAGAAGTTTATTATAATAAGTATATTATTCTGGGCCGTTTTCTTTAATCTCTGCAAAGTACTAAACATCTTAATAAGAGTAAGATAGGGCTAGATAGGCCTAAATTAGGCTTAACTAGGGCCGAGGCTGTTTTAAGGAAGTTAAATGGGTCGAAAAAAAGGATTAGGCAACGTTAAAACGGACTGTTAAGCGTCGTTAGCTCTAGACAAGCCTAGATAGGTATGGGGGGACCTCCCGCAGGCCTAAGAAAATTCTAAATTAGGGGTGTTTTGGCCTAGAAGGGGTCTAGATTACCCTAGATTACTCTTATTAGAGCCTACTAGGAGCGCCTATCCTAGGGGATACTTACGCTAGAATAAGTAGTAATGTAGGGAGAGTAGGGAGAAGAGGTAATAGAGTAGTAGAACTGGAGGTAAACTTATAAAGGTACGCTAGTCTAAAATAGGCTAGTTAAGCGAGCTTCGCTAGCCTATTTAGGAAAATTTCTCTGGCGATTTTAGGGTTAAGGTCCTTTAAAGAAAGGGAGCTTTATTATAATACGTCCCCTATGGCAGTGTAATACCCTAGTTGCTCTAGACTAGTCTAGATTAGTCTTGGCTAGGTTAGAGTTTTCTTCTTAGGCCTTATAGCCTTTAGACCTACTTTTCTTTTTTTAAGGGATTGCCTTAGTAGTGAATTAATAGATTAAGCATTATACCCACAATCTTACACTTACTCTTTATTACTACTATTCTAACCTATAATAATATAAAAAACTATAGTAGAAGCCCTACACGTCTATTATAGCGCCTATAGTTACTAATCTATTGCTAGTCTAACTAGTATACTAGAACCACCTTATATAAGATAAGAGATATCTTTTACTTTAACCTATTAACAATTTTCTAAATAGAGTAGTATTCTAGTATAGACCTAATATCTTTAAAGAGACAGATTAGAGCGTACTTTAAGGTAGCGTTAACTATAATTTTAATATTAGGGCTTAGAAGAATAGTAGAAAACAGAGTAGTAAAAGTCTCCTTAAGGTTAACTTTAATATAAAGATAGAGTATTAGTGTACCTATAGTATATAAGCTTTTACCTAGCATATATTGCTTATAAGTAGTATAAACCTACTAATATAATAGCTATTACTTCTAGTAATCTTTAGAGATAATAGTAGAGAGAAATAGTTATAGTATTATACTAGTTGCAGCGCTAGCGCTATTTTATACCTCCCCTACTCTTAACTATAGTATAGTAATATAGCCTTACACATAATTTTATATATAAAATTTTTTAGTTAAAGTAGGCGCACTAAGCCTACTAAGCTCGCTTATAACACGCTAACCCTTTATATTAATATTTTTAAAACGCCTTTCTATGTATATAATAGTAGAAGGGATATCTACTATTATTATAATATTTTTATTAGAAACTCCTTAGTCGCAAAAAAAAACCTATAAAATTACTAGCTTGCAAAAGTAAGAAGCTTAAATAGTTTATTTAATAGCTAGTCTAGCTAGAGTAAAAGAAGTTAGTTATAAACGCGCGCTTACTTTATAATAAATATAGCTAGGTTAATATAAGAAGGGCAATAGAGTGTAAGTAGTTATTAGAAAAAGTAGATATAGTAATTATAAAGGACATAATAGGCGTAAAGAAATACAAATATTCTAATAAAAAAACTACTCTAGACGTAGAGTTAGCGTGCTATAAAGCGTTAAGATTATATAAGACTAGGGTAAAGACTAGTAAATACATCTTAAAATATAAAAAATAAGAAGAATAGTTAACTAACGAAACTTAAACGCAAACGCAGTTAGAGTAAATTATAACTATTACTAGGACGTAGTAAGTTATAGCGATTAAGAATTAATATAGGGCATAGTAGAAAAAGTTATAACTAGTACTATAATATAGTAAGTTATAATAATTTAGAATTAAACGTATACGCATTTAGATAGATTTATAACTATTACTAGAATATAGTAAGTTATAGTAATTTAGAATTAATATAAGGCGTAGTAAAAGGAGTTATAATTAGTACTATAATATAGTAAGTTATAGTAATTTAGAATTAAATGTATACGCATTTAAATAGAAGTATAATTATTACTAGGATATAGTAAGTTATAGTAATTTAGAGTTAAGTATTATATAACCTAGGTTTATATATACGTTCTTATAATATTATATATCTATATACTTACTTAAATATATTTGTGTATACTTATATATTTAGGCAGGTTTGTGTATACCTATATATATTTATATATACTTATATATTTAGGTAAGTTTATATATAACTATATATACTTATATATACTTATATATTTAGGTAGGTTTGCGTATACCTACGCATATTTATATACGTTTAAGCAAAATTGCGCTAAGCTAAAAGAAAAATTTTCCTAATGTGTTCACGCTTTTTTTTAATTACTAAGTAGGGGGCTTTGCTTTTTTTATTACATTATTTAATATATAAGCCTTTGTTGTACTATTCCTAAATAGTTAATTTAACGCTACATAGTAACTAACAGTACTAATTATTTTATTAAAGTGCTTATTTTTTTAGTAAAGTTTTTAAATCTCTTAGTAATTATTATTTTTAATTTAATAAATTTAACCTAAGTATATAAAAAGATTAATAGCAAAAATATTATGGGAGAATCTAGTTCTAATCGAGACTTAGTAGAAAGATAGATTAAGTTATTTTTTATACTAGAAGAAAGAAACCGCCTATTAAATCCTTAAGAGCCAATTGGGTACTAGCTTACCACGTGACCCATATAGTAGAGTTTATTCTACTACATACCTCTCTACCTATAGAAGCTTGGCCTCATTAAGCTTTATGCTAAATACTCTTTTAGAAAACACTCTAAATGTTTTATAGTGCCTTCTGCTAGAAAGCAAAGGTTAGGCCCGCCTCTAATAGTAAGCTTCGCTAATTACCTAGCTTTATGTAACCTTAAATAATAGCCCATAAACGCCTACCTATTTTTATTACTAACCTGTCTATTTTATTTACTCTCTACACTCTTATAATTTTTCTATAGTTTAGCTTCTTATCCTCCTTAACTCTAAACTATTCTTAAGTCTTTACTTAGCCTGCCTTATTATGCCTCCCTGTCTTTAGATTGACTATGCCCTAGACGCCTACGCATTTGGCCGCCTTAGTTCTAGTAGTAGTAGTGGCGGCGGCAAGCCTTCTTATTAAGGCGACAATAGTGTAGGCTTTAGTAGTTTTAATCTTTCCCTAGTATCTAAAAAGCTCTTTATTAGTATATTTATTACTTTCTTATCTCTACGTAAGTCCCTTACACTCTAATAGTCTCTTAGGATAACTCCTAGGAAGTGATTCCTTTCTTAGACGCACGCATTAGCTTTAACGTTATGGCCTAAGTTTTTATAGCCCTTAGGCAGAGCGTTAGCAATAATAATAACCTGCCTTGCGGTTTGCAACCCTAGATAAATAGTTAAGATAATTTTATACTTTAGTTAGACTATAACTCTAATAAACTTATAATTAACGCCTTGCTCTTCTATTTTCTCTACTATAGTTAGGAAGCGCGATAATGCAATACTAAGAATAATCGAGTTATATTCCACTAGGCCTAATAGTCTAAATTATTAAATAACAAAGGCTCTTATCCTATATATCTACTAAGCCTGTTTGTCGCTACTACCTAAGGACGTATTAACTTTACCTATTTTCCTATTATAGATAATAACACTCTATCCTATAATAGGTACCTACTAGCGCAGCGTTAGTATTTTTAGTTTGCTAATAATAATATAGAACTACTATTTAGTAGCGTATATATAGCCTGCTATATTTGTAATAAAAGCGCCCTATACTCTTTTATTCTAGGTATACCACGCTATTTCTCTCTTTATAGGCGTATACCTTAAATGCCTCTTAAGTTAATTATTAAATAGGCCTTTATCCTTTACCTCCTAATTTTTCTTCTATACGTTAAGCACGCGTTATAAACCTTAATACTTAGACCTAAGTAACACTTAGCTCCCTAGCAGCGACGTCTATATTTAACGGCCTTATAATTAGCAATAACCTTAAATTCCTACCTTAGTTAACCCCCAACTCTCTAATCCTATATTCTTTAGCTTTGTCCTTAGACACTATTTGTTCAGCTTCTTCCTAGTTGTCTTTTTGCGCAAGCTTTACTACTACGCGTACCTATACTTCTAATTAGTCTAGAGTACCTACTTACTAGGCTACTCTAGAAATAGGCCTATTAGCTTCTTAGATAGTTCTAGCACTGCTTTTAACTCTTGTCTGTTATACAATTGTAATTTATATATTCTAAGGAAGAGAAAGAGCTCTAAGAAGATATTAGGCACACTTTAACTATTAGCGTAATAGTCCTTCTTCTCTCTATAATACTAATACAGAGAATAAAGTCTAGATTTAAGTTTCCTAGAAGTTGCAGCGCTCCCTAGAGTGGGACTTCTTTTAGAGGCTATTATAGAATTCCTAAGTTTAGGCTAGAGTTGCTTAGGCTTATAGGTTTTATAATAAGTGTAAGGAGAAAAAAGAGTAGAAAAAGAGTAGTAGTTTTGGCCTATAGCTTACTAATAACAGCTGTAAAAGTTTCTTCTTACTTAAGGGCTACTTAGGCTTTAGATAGCTTATTAGTACTTAAATGCATCTTTTATCTCTACTATGCTTTACTTCTTTTCTTATAATGCTATATCTTTTTATTTGCGCCTATAAGCTATTTGCTTTTTAATTACTATCTATAAGTGTCTAATCCGCTCTTAGAGTTTCTTGCTAGTAGTAACATAGTTACACTTTTCTTAAAGGGTACTACTATCTAGTACTAGTCTAGAAGTAGTGTTTGCGTATACGCCTTACCTACTATAACCTAATAGAGCCTTATAGCCGCTTAGAGTATATAACCTGCCCTTTGTATTCTTCTACTTTCCTTTTTATTCTGCTGTTCTAATTCTCCTGCCTAATAGTCTTAACTTTCTCCTTAACTATAGCTGCTGTTAACTTCTTCTTTAGTAGCCACGCCTCTAGTGCTAGTAATAACAATAATAGTAATAGTAAGAAAAGTGGCTAAGGCTTATAATAGCCCTTACTACTGCCTATTAATAACGTCCTATAACTACTCCTGTTTTATTGTGCGTATGCCTACCCTAATTATCTCTTAGCTTACTAACTTATGCCCTAGTTATTACTCTCTTAAATTAGTTATGCAACTTTAGTACTATCTATAAGAATATAAGACTCTTATATAATATTTATACTAAGTATTTATTTTTAGGCTACCTTATATAGTTTGCTTAAGGTATAGGCAGCTTTAAGATTAACTCTAATTCTACTAATAATACTCCTATTGCCTACACTATTCTGTTCTATTAGCCATACTAAGCTACTCTTATAAAAGATATAAGCACTAATAAATAGAGGCGTAATTACTTTAAATAGCGCTTAGTGTCTAGTTATACTTTTTATATATCTTATCTTTTTATCCTTTTTTTTACTATAGGCTAAGGCTATATTAACTATAATTCTAGTGTAACTAAGAGTAATTATAATTAAGCCTATAAGGCTTATGTCTAGAGTTATTATCTCTACTTTTAGTATATTAATAGTAGTTAGCGCCTTCTTTTTAAGGGCTGCTGCGTTTTATACTAGATAACTTCCTAATATTAGTAGTGCTTCTTTAACTGCTATAGTAAGTCCGATTCGCTCTTAACTAGTTTCCTATTACTAATTTGCCTGCCTAGCTTTATTCTCTCTAGTATCTGCTATAAACACTTAAGCTAATTCTTTCTAGTAGAGTTGTTAGTAAGTGTGTAAGCTATAAATAGAGCGACTAGAAGTAAACACTTATATCTATAACAGAATTAGTAAGCTGCTTAGTTCTAGCGACACTGCCATAATGCTTCCTACTAGGCGCCCTAGTAGGCCTTATCTAATTGTTAAGAGTTCCTTAGAGGCGCCTAATTCTCTATTAGGCACTAATTTTAACATTGCTAAGCCTTCCCTATACATACCCATTTTTAGGTGTTATTACGCCTGGTCTATTATTCTTTCTAGCAGCGATAGTGGTAGTTCTTCCTTATTCTAAGATTCTCCCTATATACTACTCTTTTCCTATTCTTCTTAATCTATTGTCTTCTCTAGTAGCGACAGCGGTAGCCCTTCCCTGTCTTAGGGCCAAACTACTCCCACTTCTAGTTATCTACTCTCTAGTCCCTATTCCTTTTTAGGTTAGGTCTTACTTAATGCGGTGCTGCAGATTAGCCCTTTGTCTTCTAACTTATCCCCCTTTTAGACTACTAACAATTTTTTTAAAGTTTTATTCTACTTGCCTTCCCCTATATATCTAGCTTTCTAATAGTCTATTAATTTCGCCTACACTCTCTTGTCCCTACTTGGCTATAGCGGCATAATTTCCTCTTCTTCTTCTTTAGGTCTATCCTTTATTCTTTCTAACCTCTCTGCCTAAGCTATACGCCTAGGTTTCGGCCCTAGCAAAACTTAAGCTATAGAGCAAGGTAGCCCTATGCCTTGCTTCTATTAGAGTCGCAATCTAAACCCTAATTATTGCTTAGGCTGTAGCAGTTATAGGGGTTTAGATTCTTATAGAGGTTAGTATAGTAATTCTTAGCTTTTAATTTTCTAGCTATCTAATTGTTAGTTAGGCTTTATTATTAGGGTCTATAGCTTATAATTCTATTCTAGAAATTATATATATATATATATTAGACTTTAATTTAACTTAGTACTAATATTATTATTCTATCTTTTCTCTAACTTTTCTTCTTTAACTACTTTCTCCCCCCTCTTAAGAAATAAGCTTTCCCTTAGCTTATAATGCGCTAATGTTCTGGCTAGCTTACTTCTTCTAATAGGCAAAGTCTAAGAGATTAAAGTTTACTAGTGGCAGTAAAATCTCTACTTGCTTTATTCTTATAGAGACGTTCTATATATATCTTACTAGCCTCTATAATCTATATACAAATATAGGATGTTTAGACTTAGGCCTCTGCATAACTTTATTAAGGTCTATAGGATTAATTTTCCCCAAGGAATTAGTAATTTCTTCTAAGAGATTATTAGTGTCTATAATATTAGGTTCTAGCATTATGTTAAGGTCTATTATTGTGCGCCAATAGAATTAAATAATGTAATTGCCTAGCGTTTTATTATAAAAGAGTATTTTATTAAGCTTTTTAAGTATATACTATCCTTTACTATGCGGTAGCATGGCCCTAATTCTAAAGGGGCCTTAGTACTTTCTGGCGAGTTTAACTATACAACTTATATTGCTGGCCTAAAAAGTATTATATACTAACACTAAATTGCCTTATTATAGTAGCTCTATTCTAAGAGTGCGCTAGTTATTAAACTATTCCTTTTCTTATTTGCGTAGTTAGATAGTTTAGTTAATAGCTTCTTAAAGGCAATAATTATGCTTATTAAACTACTCTACTCTAATAGCTAGAAGTTCTTTAGTAGTATAAACCTATTTCTATAGAAGTGTCTGCTATATTAGGATGTAAAGTTTAATAGGAAGAACATATTCTCTTTTATAGATTAGAAAGTCTAGTGTTTTGCCTATAGATTGCTTTACTATAACCTAATTAGCCTATAGAGCTTTAGGTAGGTTCTAGACCTAGTTGCCCTTTATTTTCTGCAGTGCGCTAATAAGCTCTTAGTGGCCTCTTTTTACTAGACCTTGCCCTTATAGGTAATAAGCACTAGATACTACTTATTAGATATTAAACTATTTAGCTAAGTCCTCTACTAAGCCTCTGTTCTCTGGTTCTCTGTCCACTAATAGGCGAAAAGAGATGCCCTACCTACTAAAGATAGATTCTTCTAAGAACTAGGTAACTGCGACTAAGTTGGCATTAGTAAGTGCTTTTACTTTAGGCTATCTAGAGGTATAGTCTCTAGTAACAACTATAAATTCCTTTCCTTCTTTACTTTTAGGCATGTACACTATATCTACTATAACCTATTTCTAAATTATGTCTATTCTCTATGTAGGGTGCAGCTTCTTTACTACTCTTTTAGTAGAATGCGCCTAATATTTAGCGCAAGTCTTAATATGTTCCTTAATACTCTAATATAGATTCGGCTAGTAGTAATATGCTGCGATCTTCCTTTAGATGCCTTCTTATTCTTAATAGCCTAATTCCTTATAGAGTTGTTGTAAAATGTCTACCTATTAGACTAGGTTGTTTACAACTCTGCGTAGCGGCCTATTTCCTATAGTTTAATACTATAGTATGCCTTTTATAACCTTGTACTTCTAAGCTTATAGCCTAATATGCCTTTGATTTTTCTTAGATAGGCCTTTAGGCATAGTTAGGGTTGCAAGCTAGGTTATAATATTGTAAAAGTGTTTAGTGTATAGGTTAGAGGGAATTTTAGGCAGGTTGTTTATAGTAGGCTCTGCATATTCTATTTCTACTTTAGCCTTCTTACCTATAGTAGAGAATATAATACTAATGTACCCTAAATATTTCTTAATAACGTTCTTAATATTTTCTTCTGGCTATTTAGGAGGAACCTAACCCTTTTACTGTTCGTATCTTAAGAGCATATTAGCAACTATATTCTTGCGCCCTAAGATATAGTAGATGTTAAACTTTTAGAGTGTTAGAAGTGCTAACTAGTAGATTATTAAAGCCCCTAGTAAGTTAGTTGCGCTACGATTTAGCTAGGTAATTAAGATATAGGAGTTAGTTTCTCTAATAAAGTGTATTCTGTAGATTTAGAGTTAAAACTTTTTAAGTATAAGAAGAAGGGCTTTGCACTTATACTTCTCTAAATTCTAGTTATGTTCGCTCTAAGACTAAATATCTAATTTAAACCACACTAGATAAAGAAGACTGTCTAGTCTATATTGCTACATTGCGGCTCCCTATTTAATTTTACTGCTATCTACTAAGATTACTACTTTTTATAATGGCTCTAAGTAGTTAATAGACACTAATACTAGGGTAGAAGTAATACTTTTTTTAATCGCTATATTGCTGCATTCTTTATAATTCTCTAGTAAAACTCTACGCCCTTATGTAGTAGTACAAATAGTAGTGCGGCAATCTTTACGAAGTTTTTAATCTAGATATAATAGTATATATAAACTCTAAGAAAGATTTAGATATCTTTAGCATAGTTACAAGGCGGCTATTTAATAATCTTAGCTACTTTCTTTTAGAATAAATATTAACTATTCTTATTAACTATATAGCTAACTATATCTATGGTGGCGTAGCCCTAGTTAGACTTCTTGCCTAACGCAGTGACGCCCACTAGTTCCATATCTGCTAGAACCTAATTAAGATTTATAAGGTGTTCCGCAACGTATTTGCGAATTTCTTTCTTAAGTATCTCTCTATTATAGTTAGTCTTTAGGCCCTTTACTGCGATGTTGTCTATATAAGGCATATAATAAGAGGAAATCTAGTTATAAAAAATCTTTATAATAATCCGCATAAACTTGGCTATAGAATTAGTTGTTCCTATAGGCAACGTGCACTACTAGACAAGTCTTAGAGGTGTGTAGAATATAGTTATGGCGTAGAAAAGTTTATAAAGGGTTACTTAGTTATATTTAGAGAAGAAGTTAATAAGAGATATTATATAACAACTAGTAAACTCTTCTAAGAACTTATTAGGGTTTGGAAGAAGATTGCTATCTTAGACTATAACACTATTAATATAGTAGGCGTTGTTAATTAGTTAGTATTCTCTATCCTTCTTTTTAACTAAAAACTATAGATTGTAATATAGACTTCTACTATACTCTAGTACACCCTAATTAAGTCTCTGCTACACTATGTTAATAACTATATCTCTAAGTTTCTAAGAAACTAGAAAGTGCAATTTCTTCTAAGCAATATAGTTAACTGTATGGATCTTAACTAGTGGAGCCATATTAGGATGCACTCGCCCCAACTTAGTAAATTCGAAAGATAGGGCTAGTTCTCTTTAATATAGGACTTCTAGCAATATATCTCTTTTCTGAGGTAAGAGATCTAGGTTAATTTTTATTTTCGCAATCTGTTTTAGTGTTAACTAATTACCTCTTAGAAATTTTGCCCACTAGTTAAGGAGGTATTTATTAAATGGCTAAGGTCTAGTGTTAGTCCTCTTTTACTTTTTTTATAGCCTCCTGCTTATAATCTAACTAGTTCTTAATATTCTAAGACTTAACTCCTAAGTTATGTATAGGGTTAATCTTCTTATTCTTAGTCTTATATATAGTGTTTACTTTAAAAGCCATTTTAGTTCTATTAATTATTTTTATCTATTTTGCCTAGAACGCGTTACTCTTAACCCTTATTGCCTTTTTAGACTCTATCTATATAGTTAGAGTCTAGAGGATCTTATTAACTTCTTTGTCACAGTCTAGTGAATTAATAACTAGAAGTTCTTAGTTATTTTAAATAATAATGCCACTATCTGTGTGCCTCCTAATTATACCTTAATTAGCGTAGTGAATAAAATTCTTATTTGAATTTATTACTAACTAGTCCTTATTAGCGTCCTGTGCAAGCTATTTATTTCTATTCGCGATTTTCTCTTTGCAAGTTAGCACTGCCCAATTTAGTGCCTACTTCTAGGCCCTTAGCCGTAATTTCTACTTAAGCTTAATGTTAGCCTTACTTATTATTAATATTAACCCATAGCGAAGCTATTGCTTTAAGACTATATTGACGCTAAGTTCTAGGTATTCTAGGTACTTAGGAATGCTAGCCCTGGCTACCAGGTTTCCTTAAAGTTTTCTATTATCTTAGTAATAATTATGCCTCTTAGATTAAATGGGTTAGTGCGAGTGGCTATAAATCGCGTAGAGTGGAGCTTCTTATTGTCCTATAGCTTATAGTAGGTCTTGCTATTATTCTTATAAGAGAATTTCGCCTTTGCGTCCGCTAAGAACGGGTTTTTTAGAATAATAGCGCTAGATAAGAACCTAATAACAAATAGCGTTATTATAATAATAATCTAGCCCACCCTAATTAGGACTTAGAATACAATACCTTAGAAATCCTTATAATTACTCTTTGTAGTTATTAGTTTTACGCTTTGTAATTAAGGTGGCATAGATGTAATCTAGAAGCCTATAGCTTTAGTAGTGCTAAGGCGAATAGTGTTTAATTCCGCACCTATAATAAGTAAGGCACTTATCTAATACTTATTAATCTAGTATATTACTTAGAGACAGTCTCTTTTTATATATTTGACCCCTAATTCTCTCTTAAAATCCTTTTTATTAGTAGTAGTTATAGTTAGTGTTGTTTTACTAAACTATACTTTTGCGATTAATACGTCTATACTAGCTGCTTAGTTTATCTATAGTAGTGCTTAAGATAAATTTGGTTTATAAGGTCCGCAGCAAGTAACTACTTTATTCTTAAGCTTAACTAATATCTATTTAGAGACTTAAATTCTAGAGATGGGTGCGTAGTTAGTGTGCCTAGCGTCTAAGTCTTTATTAGTTACTTTCTCTATAGTAGCGGCTAGTGTCCGCAGCTAGTATAGGTCCCCTTTACTAAAAGCGTCCTTAAATATTACCTTTTTAACTCCTAGCATATTGCTAAGTACTTCTTATACTATTAGGCTAACTCTAGCGTTTATTACTTAGGATAGTATGTCTTTAGAACTGCTTACTAAGATATTAACTAGTTTCGTTTTCTTTTTAGCTGCGGAGATCTTCTTTCTTAGGGTTAGACCTAAGATGTTATTAGGCCTGCGCATATTTACATCTTCCATGCCTTCTATTAGGAAATCTTATTCTAGAAAAGACACTCGCTTTGTTTTTCTTCTATTCTTCTTATTATTATCCTTTCTCCTATAAACCGCAGAGATGCCTTATTTAGAAACTTTAATATTCGCAATTATCTCTACCTTTAGCAATTCTCTAAGACTTAGTTGGGTTGTTAGAGTATTTAAGCTCGCGACTTATAGTTTATATAGTAGATTTAGGAATTAAACTATTACTAGTGTATCTTTGTCTATAATGGCTTGCTTCCTCTAAGCCGCTTTAAATTCCTCTTTAGAGAGAAGGCTAGATACTATTGTCTTATTAAACGCGAACTGGCTACTATTAGCTTCTATAACTAATTCCACCTAGTAAGTTATTGCTATTATTGCGGCTTTCTAACTCTAAGATATTCATAGGGCCTTCTTTATTAATCTGTCCATTTGCCACTTGTTCTGTACTAGGCAGATTAGCATTTAGTTCTGCTTGCCCCTAGCGCCAATATATTAGATTTCGCCCTAATTATTATTTAGTTAGCCCTACTAGACACTTCGCGATTCTGTGTTATAGTACACCTATTGATTATTCTTAAGTAAATTTCTCTTTTATATTTCCTATTTGCGATAATATAGTCCTTTCTATAACTAAAGCATCCTTTAAAATAGTTATCTTCTTACTATGTTAGATCTATTACTACTATAGCTATATATATATTAACTTATATTAGCGCTACTGTGTAGGCCTAAGACTAGGTTAGTGCGTAGTACTAGGGCTGTTGTAGTACTATTTGCTTTAGAGCCTACTCTACCCTTATAGTAATTTTCTAGCAGATAGCTAGGTCTAACAGAATCTCTATCTCTTAAGGGTCCTAGTTCTAAACTAGAACATTCTAAAGCCTTATAGCCTTAAGCCTTTTAGTTAGCTCGTCCACTTTGTGTTAAGAGACAGTTAAGCCTAGGATTACTTACGCGCCTAAAGCTCCTTATAATCTTACTTATTAGAGATTTAGGTTAAGTCTAGTGGATTAGAAAACACTCTATAGCATTAGTAGTACTTGCATCTTAATAGTCTAAGATAGTATTAGCGCTTAGATTTAATATATTAGATTTAGCATATATTCTTCTAACTAGATTTAAGTCCTACTTAAAAGCCATCTCTCTATTATATTAAAGTTAAGCTCTATAGGTCTCTTTATTAACTAGTTGTTCTTTATTAGGATATTACCCACTAGCTACTTGCTTAGGCCTTAGATAAGGAGTATATTCTTCTAGCTTTCTATAACTATGCCTACCCTTAGGCATTTTCCAAACCTAATTGCGAACTAGTCTAGAAAATTATAGATATTAAGGTTTATTATTACTTAACACTATGCTAGCCACGCCTTTAATACTTTCTTTATCTTCTTAGTTTAGGCCTAATTCTAACTCCGCTAACGCCTGCGCATAGCCACCTACAGCTTTTCCCATATCTCTTTTTCTCCTGCCTTAGAGTATTCTGGCATTAGGAAGTTAAGCACATCTTAGATCTCTTAGCTGTAATATTTCTTAACTCTAATAATCTTGTCTTTTTTAGAGTACTAGTAGTAGTTCGCGTGTTTTTTATAGTCTTAAAGAAACTAAGTTATATTATCTTCTATAAAGTGCAGCTTCTTGCCTAAGAATAGGTTAGGTTCTATAATAAGGCTCTGCACTAAGTTCCTCTAGGTGGCTTTATTAGTAAGGGATTGTAGGGCTATTACTATTTGCGCTATAAGGGCATTAGTGTCTTTGGCTAGCTAAGGTAGCATTAGTACTTTCCCTTTAGATTCTTATAAGGAGCTTTCTATAAGGGGTAGAGACCCTCTAGTAGGTGTATAGATACTCTTATTAGTTAAGCCTATTGTCTCTGCGAAACTAATAGCCTAAGGGGGGGATTTTAGGCTTAGGTTCTTGCGCTTTCTAAGTGCTAGGACGTTAAGGAACTTATGCATCTGGCCGTAATCTAGGCCCTCTAACTAGGATTGCTAATAGTTGTTTAGTCTTCTAGTAGTAGATATTATTATTACTAGTTATCTAATTAGTTTCTTAGATAGTTAGAGTTAGTGTTTTAGTTCTTCTTCTTTTGCTTCTGTTTCTGCCTTCGCGCACCTATACTTGTTATTATTTCTTAGCTTTCTCTAACTTTGCCTTAGTTTTAGGTTCTAAGGATAATGCAGTGTCTAGCTTTAGTTCTTTCCTTAGTCTAGGTCTGGGTGCCCTAGTCTATTCTTAGTTCTTATCTATTTATAATTACTTAGTTATCTAGTTCTAGTAGGGTAATTTTGGCTCTAAGCGTCTTTTAGCGCCTAGTTCTAACTGCTTTTTAATCTAGGCTTTTGTTTTTGTTCTATTTTTATGTTCCTTATGCCTAGGCCTATACTTTGCACATAATATTATATATATGCTAGGGTTATTATTTATTATTATTTGTTTCTAGAGGCTTAATATTCTAACTCTAAGAGTCGCTTAGTGCCTAGTTCTAATAATTTTCTAGTCTGGGTCTTAGTCTAGTCTAGTGCTAGTCTAGTCTAGTGCTAGTCTAGTCTAGTGCTAGTCTAGTCTAGTGCTAGTCTAGTCTAGTCTAGTTCTAGAGTCTACGCTCTATATATAATTTGTATATATACTAGGGTTATTAGTATTTGTTATTTATTTCTAGAGGCTTAATATTCTAACTCTAAGAGTTGTTTAGTGCCTAGTTCTAGTTATTTTCTAGTCTGAGTCTTAGTCTAGTCTAGTACTAGTCTAGTCTAGTCTAGTCCTAGAGCCCACGCTTTATGCCTAATTTGTGTATATACTAGAGTCATTAGTGTTTATTATTTGTTTCTAGAGACTTAATATTCTAACTCTAAGAGTTATTTAGTGGCTAGTTCTAGTTATTTTCTAGTCTAGGTCTTAGTCTAGTCTAGTGCTAGTCTAGTCTAGTCTAGTTCTAGAGCCTACGCTCTATGCCTAATTTGTGTATATACTAGAATTATTAGTATTTATTATTTATTATTTATTCTTAGTAGTGCGGTTTAATAAGAACTAGTGTGGTAGCTAATTAAAGCTTAGGTTATATTTCTGTTTTAAGGTTAGCGCTATGCTTAGTTACGTCTAATTTCGTCCCGAAGTCTCTTTTAGGGTTTCTTTCTATCCCTAGTATGCGCTGTTCCGCACATCACTGCGCGCCGCTATTATTCTATCTTATTTTTTTCTTAGGCAACACTGCTTGTCTATATTAGAGTACTAATGCGATGGCCTTCCCAAGATTAAGATTTTGGAGGTTCGAGTTGCGGGTTAGTTGCCAATTTTGTGGAAGAACTTAGTCCTAATTAAGACTTAGTAGAAAGATAGATTAAGTTATTTTTTATATTAGAAGAAAGAAACTGCCTATTAAATTCTTAAGAGCCGATCGGGCACCGACTTATCACGTGACCCGTGTAGTGGAGTTTATTCCACCATAATATTAGTAAGTATAATATAGTTTTTTAAAAAATAGTTAAAAGTTATATACTAGTATATATTATTAAATTAACTATTTAAAAGTATAATAATAAAAGTAGAGTTTTTACTTAGTAATTAAAAAGAGTATAAAAAGGTAATTACTTATACTAATATAATTATTGTTTAGTAAGCACTTATAATAACACAAATTAGATCGCAGCCCCTTCTTAGATTTTAGATTCTAATACTAAACTATTAAAGATCTTTGTTGTATAGAGATTCTAACTAAGGTTAAGTCTATACAGCACATAGTAGTAGTAACAAAATATATATAAAATAATAATAATTTTGTTATTAATATTCTATATAATAGTATTAATAATAGTAGTTAAGAAATAGTTTAATATTTAGTAAACCTAAGTTATATATTATCTTTTAACTAGTAGACTATTAAAGAGCTATAGTAAACCGTAGAGTTGCAACTATAGAAGTAGTTTAGATAATAAAACACTTAACTATAGTTTAGTTATTGCACTTATAATCTAATAGTACTATAACTATAGTTTACTATATATATAGTATATAAGTCTCTTATAATAATAGTAACACCTAGTATACTAAATCTTTACTTTAATATACAATACTATATCTTTTAAGTAGGGGGCTCTGCTTCTTTTTGTTATGTTATTTAAGATAAAAGCCTTTGTCGTTCTATTCCTAGATAGATAAAATAATGCCACATATCTTTTAAATTTAACTCTTTATTATTATACTTAGTAATATAATAACTACTTTCTAGAAACCTAATAATATATTTAAGTCTAGTATCTATTGCAATATAGCTATTATTAAATTTAGTTAGGGCATATATAACTAGCTAGGTAAAGTTAAAGATAATCTCTAGAGATTTAGTAACCTTATGTAACTAGAAGAATTATTAAAGGGGCCTTTAGAGCTTATCTTTAAGTACTTTATTAGTAATATCTTTAGGCTAATTTACTATATCTTATACCTCTAAATTCTAATATTTAAGATAGTCCTTTAGTACTTAAATATTAGTAGAAAAGACGCAGCCTTTATAACGCAATAATGGTATAATATAAAGATTATACTATAGAAGCTTAAAAATATAACTAAAAATAAAGGTAATAAGAACTATAAAGGCGAAACTAAGAGCAAAGGGAAAAAAGAGTTTATTATAATATAGAAGATGCTAAAGGTATAGTAGTAGTATAAGAAGCTTATTAAGGTAGTAGCAATTATTTAGACTACTATTAAGGCGGGGAACTATAAGTAATAAGAGTGAGGATAAAGGTAAGCGGCGGCGGTGAAAGCATAGAGAAGATAGGCGGCAGCGGCGAGGTTCTAGGGGGTAGTATACAGCCTAATCGCTAGTTACAAGGAGAGATCTACTATAAAAAAGTAATAAAATAGTTAGGTTAGTTACTATTATAATTATTATTATTATTATAGTAAAAAATATTATTAAAGAAATTATTAACTACGTAACATAGTAGTTAGTTAAATAGCCAGTTCGGGATTACGTAACATTACAAATTAACTCTAGGAGAAGAATTAACACTAAACTATAGTTTAAAATTTATAATATATATAAAGCATACTAAAACTTCTTTTGTATAACTTATATCTTTTTTAATTACCTTTTTCACGCTCTTTTTGATTACTAAGTAGGGGCTCTGCTTTTATTATTATGTTATTTGAGATAAAAGCCTTTGTCGTGCTACCCCTAGGTAGTTAATTTAACGCCACACATAATGTATATATACAGCGTTAATTAAATCTACCTAGGAGTAGAATAATAAAGGCTTTTATCTTAAATAACATAATAAACAGAGTAGAGCCCCCTACTTAGCAATTAAAAAGAGCGTAAAAGGTAATTATAAAAAAGCAATAACTTACATATATACATAGTGTTAATTTATCTATCTAGAGGTAGAATATTAAAGACTTTTATTTTAAATAACTATTATAAAACCTAGGTATATACTATGGTTGGCGGGGTTAGGTAACCCCTAGTATAGTTTTTTTTTTGCGACTAAGGGGTTTCTAATAAAAATATTATAATAATAGCAGTTATTCCTCCTACTATTATATACACAGAAAAGCGTTTAATCCCTAGTATATAATATTGCCTATAGGGAATCTTTACCCCATAGCAATTTGTCTTATCTACTACTACTATCTAATATACTTAGTTACCTCTTATTATGCCCTATATTACTCTATTATCTATTTTCTAATATTTAAATTGCTGTCTATATAAAGAAGTAATCTAGAGTAAGATAGGTTCTAAGTTAGCGTCTACTTGCGCAGCTTCTAACAAAGGTCCTACTATAGGCCCTCTAATATAGCTACCCTATGGATTTATTAAAGAAAAGTCTTCATAAAAGACTCTAAATAGTTTATATAAAAATAGTTAGGAAGCTACCTATTATTACTAGTTACTAATATATTAAAGTAAGTAGCACCTACGAGTGCTAGTCTATTATAACTAGAGTCTAGCACCCTATAATAGCCTACTTCTATATCTGCTCTAGCAGATAGGTTTATATCTATTAAAGAAGTATAGAAGTAGCTAAGAATAAAGCGTAAAAAAGAAGAATTAAGTTATATTTAGGCTATTAAAATAGCATATAACTAGAAAAACTATTCTACACTTAAAAAGACTCTAAAATCTATTACTACTTATATAACGCCATAAGTGTTGCTAGTCTTCTACCTATCTAGCGCAAAATTACTGTATAAGTATATTAGAAAGAATAGATAGGACTTTAATCTTTAGAAGTAGAATTACAAACATATTTTTAGATAATTATTTACTTATTTCTATAATAAACCTACTAAGGTAGAGTCTATAGTTACCTATATTTTAGAGGTAATATATACTATCTAAGTAATAGAAGTACAGTCCTATTATAGTTAAAATCTAACCTAGTAAGAAACTTAGGCTAAATTATAAGAAAAGATATTTAATACCCTAGACAAACTAGTAGAATACTATTAATAGGCCTATAACTTGCTTCAAAAATATAGAAAAAAACTAAATTAGTCTCTAATAGAGTTAGTAGGCTATATCTGCAACTATTAAAATAAACTTAAGATAACTTTAAAAGATAGTTGTATTATAGACTTTATAGAGTGTCTTAATAGTAAGATAATCTTAAAGTTATATTTATTACCTATTAAACGTTAGAATATAGTAGCTCTTATTAAAAAGTAAGCAATAAATATCTATTATAGTAACTAATATACTAAATTAGTAATAGATAATATATAAACTATATTAAAGTTAAAATAGCCTCAATGAAAATAATCTAACTTTAAAGAGGATAAAACACCTTAAAAAAGGCTAAGACCTCCAACTAAAAGCAAGGGGCACTAAAGTGTTGCACTCAGGTGCAAGATAGTGCTAAAGGGCGCCTAATAATAATTACTTACTACTATTATAGTAAAGAGGAGCATCTTTGCTTAAATTGTCCTAATTTAGACAAGCTATTAGCTCTTAGGTCTAAGAAAGCTTAGAATATAAAGGAGAAGCTAAAGGAGTTAGAAAAAGCTAAGGGGCGGAAGAAATCTTAGCTAACCTTACTACCTATCTTAAATTAATTATTAGCTATATTAATAAGATCCTAAAGATAAAAGATATTAGTTATTTATTTAATTAGGTCTATAAGCTAGCTAGGAGTATAGTAACTCTAAAGATTAAAACTAGTAATTAAAATAATATTAAGGCCCTAGTTAACTCTAGCTCTACTTTAAATCTCCTTAATACTAAGTTAGTAAAGAAGGTAGATACTAAAGTAGCTCTACTAATAAAATTACTAGCAAAAGCTATAAATAGCTTTCTAGTAAAGGTTTATAGTACTACTATCCTAGAACTAGAGCTAACTAACTCTTATAGTTAGAAACGTACTTAGAATATTCCTTTTACTATTACTATTTTTTATAAATATAAGATCTTTCTAGATTTCTCTAGCTTAACTAGAAGGACTTAAAGCTAAATATTACAATACGTAGGGTGCGTTTTTAAGGCAATTCTAATAGTTATAGTATAAGCTCTAAAAAGATAGCTATTAAAGATATAGATAAGTTTAACCGCACTATATATAAACTAATAATAGTAGTTTTTGCCTATTTAATTAGTAGTGTGGATTATATAGACCTAAGTAGTCCTAATAGATATAAAGAGTTACTTATCCTAGATAAGTACTCTAAGTTCGCTAATATTACTTTAGATAAGAATTATAAAGTAGTGCTAGAGTATAGTCTAAGTAACTTATATATAGACCTTAAGTCTAGTACTTAACTACTATATTCTTCTTTACATAACCTCTTTTTATCTAAGCTTAACACTCTAAGGAAGTATATAGATAAATATTTAAAGTAAGGGTAGATTCACTACTCTAAGTTGCCTACTAAAGCGCCTATTCTCTTCATAAAAAAGTAGAATAGCAGCTTGCAGCTTTATATTAACTATTATAGGCTAAATAAGATTATAATTAAGAATTATAGTGCTCTTCTACTAACTACTAAGTTCTTAAGCTATTTAGCTTAGGCTAGAATCTTTTTAAAGTTTAACGTATAGGAAGTGTATTATTATATTTATATAGTAGTAAGTAATAAGTAAAAGACTATACTCTATACTAAGTATAGACACTTTAAGTATATAGTTATGCCTTTTAGCCTAACAGATACACTAATATAGTTTTAGGCGCTAATTATATAAATACTAGCTAGATTAATTACTATAATCTATATTATATACTTAGATAATATCTTAGACTTTTCTAATATAGAGGAAGAATATAAGGGCTATATCTAGAAGATTTTAAAACGCTTACGCAACGCAAAGCTATTTATTAACCCTAAAAAGTATAAGTGGCACACTAGGTCTATAGAGTACCTAGAGTTTATTATTTCTTCTAAAGGCCTTAGTATAGATCCTAAGAGAGTTAAGGCAATCTAATAATAGCCTATATCTAGACTAGTTAGAGATATTTGTGTGTTTATTAGATTTATAAACTATTATTATTAGTTTATTACTAACCTTCTAAAAATTACGCTCCCTTTAACCTATTTAATCTAGAAGGCGTCTAGTAGTACTAAATTAGGCCACGCTATAAAGCGTAAAGAAAGTATTAAAATTAATATTAGCCTAAAAGGCTACGCTACTGTTTAGTAATTACGTAATACCTTTTTATAAGTACTTATTCTTACGCATTTTAAAAGTAAAAGACAAATTTATATTAAGACTAATGCCTCTAAAGCGGCAGTTAGCGCTATTTTAAGCTGGTTAAGTCCTAAGGGGGACAAAACTAAGCAATAGCGGCCTATTAACTTCTTTTTAAAGAAGTTTAATAGTGTATAGTATAACTATAATATATATAATAAGGAACTCTTTATAATTGTGTAATGTGTTATACACTAGTAGAAATGTTTAAATTCTTAATATTTTAAGATTCTTACTAACTAATATAACTTTAAGTAGTTTATAGAAATAAAGACATTATAATAATATTATATACAGTTCTATCTTACTCTTTTTAAATTTAAATTTATAATAACGTACCGTACTAGGGTTATAAACCCTATAGACGCCCTCTTCTAGCGGCCTAATTATATGCTAAAGGCTTCTAAGCCTAAATATAAGTATAATAAGATTTTTATAAATTCTTTACGGGAGATACTCTCTAAATAGAAGATAAATAGAATTATAATCTCTATAGTATTAATAAGAGTACATAGTAATTATAAGCGTAATACAAAGCTTAAAAAAGAAATCTAAGCTTTTTACTAGTGTAATAGCGGTAACTTAGCGTATAAGGCACTAAAGTAGCTACTAGAGCTAATTAAGGATAAGTTTAAAGACTTTAATATAGAGTCTATTAGTCTGCTACTAAGTAGCCCTAGTACCACTAGTTTGCGCCCTCTTAAGCCTATTAAGCTTAAGACGCTAGAATAGAAGGCTAAGGTAATATTATTATATTATAATAGTTTTCTAGTAGGGCATTTTAGTATTACGTAAACTCTTAAGCATATTAAGTGTAAGTATATATAGTAAGAAATATTAACTAGTATTACCTAGTATATATATAACTATAAGTATTATTAATACTCTAAATTAAAGTTCTATAAGCTATATAGGCTTCTATAATTCTTACCTATTCCTAATAGTCCCTAGCAATATATAACTATAAACTTTATTACTAACCTACTACTAAGTAAGTTTACTAGCGCTGTGTATAATACTATATTAGTTATTATAAACTAATTTTTAAAAATAGCTTATTATATACCTATCTAGATAGATTAGGATAGTGTTAATCTTACTAAGGCTTAGATCTATAAGGTAATTTACCTTTATAGTCCTTTAGAATTAGTAATATCTAATTAAGGTCTAATAATACGCTTAATATATTAGGATACCTTTAACTACTATCTTAACTTATAGCAAATTCTTATATCTGCTTTCTACCCTTAGATAGATAGATAGACAGAATATTAAAATTAGATAAATAATATCTTTGCATCTTTTGCACTTTAGAGTAAGATAATTAGGCTCTATAGATCTCTATTATAGAGTTTGCCTATAATAATAGCTAATATGCGGTTGCTAGCTACACTCTATTCTAGATTTACTATAATAGTAACCTAAGAAAGCCTAGTAGGCCTTAATAGGCGCTAGGTAATAGTAAAAACCTTAAAGGTTATGTAATTACCTCTAAACTAATTTTACTTAGGACAAGGTGCTATAAGAAGATTAAAACATTAAATACCTACTAAAAGGCGCTTACTAATAAGAAAAGGCTTTCTTTAAAACTTAAAGTTAGAGATAAGGTCTAGGTTTTAAATTGTTATATAAAGTCTATAAGGCTAAGTAAGAAGTTAGATTAGAAGTTTCTAGGCCCTAGTATAGTAAAAGAATATATTAGAAAGCCTTCTACTACTTACTAAATAGAGCTTGCTTCTCTTAGTAGGGTATATCTAGTATTCTATTCTTTCTTATTAGAACTATATAAGACGCGCGGATATCTTCTATACTTATAAAAGCTTATCTATAATACTTTATATTAGATAGGCAATAATATCTATAAAGTAGACTACCTTCTTAATAGGTAGTAAAAAAGTAACAGATTATCAAAGTATCTAGTAAAGTGGTCTAGTTACTTTAAGGATAAAAACAGCTAGGAACTAGCTGTATTAATTAGCTTACCTACTCTTAAAAAGTACTAGAAATAGCTTAAGATAACTCTAAGAAGATTATAATAAATAATACTAGCACTAATAGATTAAGGCTATAGATAACCTTCTAACAAAAAGGGAGATACCTAATTATAGTTATAATTATCTATTTTTTAAATTTATAAAGTGTTTTTAGTGTTATTTTTATCTTATCTTTTAAGAATAATAATAAATAAGTACTACTATTTACCTTTTATTCTAGGGAACCTAGTACGTATCTTCTATAGGGAGTTTAGTACTATATAGGCAGCCTTAAGATAGGATGTTTTAATAAATTAGTATAGAGTACTCTACTAAGATAGCTAGGAGGCAAAATTGTTACTAAAAATTATTATAAGTCTTACTAGGTATAAGAGAAGAATAATTAGAATCTTTTAATTTCTATTCTAGAAGATATAATTAGCGCTAGTTACTACTAGTTAAAGGCGGATACTATAAACTATTAAACTAGACTACCTATAACTACTAATTTCTATCTAATAGCTACTATTAGAAATCTAGATTACCTAGTAGCGCTAGTTAGAAACTAGTAGTCCCTATTAGACTATAACTACTACTATTTGCTAGAAATTACTATAAAAACTAGTAACTATATACTACTAAAAAAGAATAGCCCCTCTACTTTATACGCAGCTACTACTTATAGCCTAGGCCTATAGTAGCCTTCTTTATAGACTTATACTTATTTTGTAGGTTCTAATTTATATAAAGGTAATACTACTTATAAATCTAATTGCCTTAATTAAGGTGTTTAAGTATAAGGGTAGTATAGGCTACTTTCTTCTTCCTCTTCTTACCTTTATAGAGTTTAGAACTATAATATAAAAGGGTATTAAGTATAGCCTAACACTTATTATCTCTATTAATTCTAGCTTACTAAGCTTAGAAATAGACTAGAATTATAGAAGTAGAAGCTAAAAGGCTAATATTAGACGTATTATAAACCTTAGTTTCTATACGCGCTATATAATACTTATAAGTAGTTTTTTATATTAGATAGTACTAGTTAGGACCTGTTACTTACTATTAAGAATTAGAAGAGTAGCTTATAACCTTAAGAGCCCTATTATTATTACCCTTATAGTACTTAGCTAAAAGATTATTCTTCTAGGCAACCTTATTATTAGCGCGTAAGTAAGAGTCTAACTTAAGTCTAGGTTGTAACTAAGGAGTATTTAGATTAGTAGTGCCTAAATAAAGGTAATAGTAGAAACTATAGCTACTAAAATAGGTACTATTCATTATAATAGCTATTATATTCTAGCAGCTCTTAATAATCCTCTTCTATATAACCGCACAAAGCTATATAGTATCTTACTAATTCTTACTAGATACCTCTCTCTTAATTATAAGGATAGGCTAGTTATATTCTTTAAAATTACTTTTTAACTAGTTATAAAAGTCCGTCTCTACTAAATTTATCTATAGTAGGGTTAGTTAGGGCCTAATAGTGCTAGTTGGCGCTAGTAGATACTAATTAGCATCTAATAGACAATAATAGTTAAGAAAGAAACTTACTAAATAATAATTTTTATTATTAAACTAATAAGTCTTATAATAAGCCCTACTCTTACCTTAAAAGCGCTACTTAGAGTTAAAGATTATAAAACTAAATAGAACGTAGTAATAGTCTATTATACTAAGAAATCTAGCAGTATAATAACTATTACATTCTAGATAAAAATGCCTACTAGATTGGTTGTATTATATTTAGCGTTTTTTTACTCCTTAGTTATCCTAATAGTAAAAAACTATACTAATTAGTGCTAGTCAGCCACTAATAGGCCGTTTTCTACTTATCTAAAAACCTATTAATAAAAATTATTACTAGTAAAGCCTAAAAGCTAATAATAGTTAATAATTAGCATAAAATAGCTCTAAGGCACACTAGTAAGCTAGAAAGTAAGTAAGAGAGAAGATTAGAAACCTAGTAGGGAAATTAAGAATCTAGTAATAACTACACCTTACTACTAGTTAGTTTAGTTTACTACTACGCTATAAGCAAGTATAGTAAAAAGTTAGAGTACTTACTAAAAAGTATATATAGCGCTAGTTAGCAACTATACAAACTATTTTAGTACACTAAAGCGCTTTTAGAGTAAAAGTAACTCTAGAAAAGAAATAATATTATAAAACCTAGATATATACTAAAGCTAGTAGGGTTAAGTAACTCCTCGTATATAATATCGCCTATAGGGAATCTTTACTCTATAGTAATTTGTCTTGTCTACTACTACTATCTAATATACTTAGTTACCTCTTATTGTGTTCTATATTACTCTGTTACCTATTTCCTAACAATAATATAATAAGAAAAGCAAAGTCCCTTGCTTAGTAATTAAAAAGGGCGTAAAAGGTAATAATAATAAAAATTTACTATAAAAAAAGGCTATTTTAGTATATTAGAAAAGATTTTCTAGAGAGGCTACTTAACTATGCGCAGATATGCGTATATATACACATTTTTGCATAAGCAATTTACTAGCACAAAATACTTAGAGATATATAAACATACGCTAATATACGTAGACTTGCGTAGATATATATAAATAGTTTAAATAAGTAATTCTTTTAAAGCTTTAAAACATTTTTACTAGTAAAGCTATAATTTTAATTTTTTTAATAGATTTATAGAGAAAATACTAGTCTTTAATTACTTAATTTAAAAATACTACTTTTATTACGTAATTAGTTAGTAATTACTACAGAACTCTTTATTTTACTAATTATTATATATATTACGTAATATTATTATATAAATATATAGTACTAATAATATAGTATATAAAATTTTGAAAAAGTTTTAATAAAATTAAAGTAGTTAAAAAGTTATTAAAGTGTATGCTTTTTAAAATAGTGTTCTTTACTAAGCCACTAATTTTTATCTAATCTAATTCTTTTAAATAATTATAAAATTATATTTTTTCTATTTTTAAATCTATAAAACTTAGAATTTATGGTTAGGTAGAAATTCTATATAATACGCTAGTATTTAGTACTATTATATTAACTAGTAATTACTATCTTGTAAGAGACTTTAACTTTATACTTTAAAAAAAAATTTAAAAGCTTATTAAGCAGCTTACTAAGTAGCATACTAAGCTTTTTTTAAATTCTAGCTAATTAAAGAGCTTTATTTGCTAATTAATTAGTATTATTTTAATAGTATAGGTGCTATAGGTGCCCTAGGTACTCTAAGTATACTAGTAGCATAGGTGTGTATTCTTACGCAATTTTATATATATATACACTAAAAAAAAGTAGTATTATAGGTACACTTAGAGTGCTTTTAGTGCGTAGGTATACGTAGAGCTACCTAGGTGCTATAGGTATACACACGCGCTTAAAATTTTTCCTAATATAGATAACTTTAAAAATACTACTAAATATAATAAATTTACCTATAGTTTTGCATGTGAATTTTTTTTTTAGTTGGAGTAGGCGCGCTAAGCCCGCCAAGCTCGCTTAGCTCGCTTATAATACGCTAACCTCTTTTTATTAATACTTTAAAACGCTTTTCTATATATATAATAGTAGAAGGAATATTTACTATTATTGTAATATTTTTATTAGAAACTCCTTAGTCGTAAAAAAAAACTATATAATAAATAAGTCCTTAATTATATTAAAAGTCGCTTAGCGAGCTTGGGCTAACACGCTAACTTTTTTATTAACACTTTAAAATGCTTTTCTATGTATATAATAGTAGAAGGGATATCTACTATTATTATAATAATTTTATTAGAAACTCCTAAGTCGCAAAAAAACCATATTAAAAGTATTACTACTTTAGGTATTTTTACTTATACTACTTTTATTTACTATAAGTATTTTTTTATATTATTAATTAACTATCTAGAGGTAGAATAATAAAGACTTTTATCTTAAATATTATAATAAAAAAGCAGAGCCTCTTACTTAGTAATTAAAAAGAGCGTAAAAGAAAGTATTTTTATACTATTATAATTAGTATAAAATTAACTATTTTGCTAAGGGCTTTTAACTTTGTTGCCTTAGTGGGGTCAAGGGCCTCGGAAGGCGTGCCCTTCTGATTGGCTGGAGCAAACAGATGTCTCATGATCTCGTGTCGCGCTCGGAAAACCAGGGCCCAAACATTCCAACTTTTCCTGCATCGCGCACCATGGAGCGCTTCGAAGACTACAACACGGTTCTTTTGGGAGCAATTGGCGCTGCGACCCTGTTCCTCTTTTGCTTCCTGCTTCGAACCGACCCTGAAGCAGCGGTGCCTTACCATGTCACGCCTCCGGAGCAGATCAAGCCTGGATGGAAGGGCGAGCTTCTTGAACCGCCCACACTGAAAGTGAGCATGCAGAAAACGTTACAGGGGCGTGAATTGACTCTTGAAGGTCTCCGGTTCCGCCCTGATCCAATGTTACGCCCCCGCAACTGGCGAATCCCTGGGTCGCATCAACCCCTCCACTGCCTCCTCCATCGACCGCGCAATAGCTAGAGCCGCCGAGGCCCAAGTACAATGGGCTCAGACGACCTTCGCGGAGCGTCGGAAGGTGCTCAAAACAATGCTCAAGTTCGTGCTGGAGAACCAGGAGACGATTGCGCGCGTGGCTTGCTTGGATTCGGGGAAGACCATGGTGGATGCAAGCCTGGGCGAGATTTTGGTCACGGTGGAGAAGCTCAGGTGGGTGATTGCGCACGGCGAAGAGAGCCTGAAGAGTGAGAAGAGGCCGGGCAATCTTTTGATGATGTACAAGTGGCATGAGACTATGTACCAGCCGCTGGGCGTCGTGGCCGCTTGTGTGAGTTGGAAGTGAGTCCTGTCCTGACCTCTCCCATTATACCCATTAACACGTTTCTAGTTACCCTGTAAGCCTCTCGTACTTCGATCGTACCGCATCGTTCCTGACGACGACTAGTTCCATAACTTGATCTCTCCCGTTATTGCATCTATCTTTGCGGGCAACGCAATCATCGTGAAGGGCTCTGAGAACACCGCTTGGTCAAGCAGTTACTTCGCGTCCATAGCCGCCGCCGCCCTCGTCGCCTGCGGACACAGCCCGAACATCGTTTCATCCGTCATCTGCTGGCCCAACGTCGCCGAACACCTCACTTCCCACCCCGGCATCGCACACATCACATTCATCGGCTCCCGTCCCGTCGCACACCATGTCTGCGCTTCCGCCTCGAAAGCCCTCACGCCAGTCTGCGTCGAACTCGGCGGTAAAGACCCGGCCATCATCCTCGACGACCTCTCCAACAGCGACTTCAAGCGCGTATCCAGTATCCTAATGCGCGGCGTCTTCCAATCCGCCGGCCAAAACTGCATCGGCATCGAGCGCGTCATCGCCCTCCCAAACGTCTACCCCCGCCTCATCGACCACCTCACCCCCCTCATCCAAGCCCTCCGCCCAGGCTCCATACTCAACAGCTCCCCCGACGATCTCCCCATCGACATCGGCGCCTGCGTAACCGACGCCAGCTTCTCCAAACTCGAAGATCTAATCGCAGACGCCGTCTCGCAAGGCGCCCGCCTCCTCTGCGGCGGAAAACGCTTTATCCACCCTCACCACCCGCAAGGCCACTACTTCGCGCCAACGCTCCTCGTCGATGTAACGCCCAGCATGAGAATTGCACAAACGGAGCTCTTCGCCCCCGTCTTCACGCTCATGCCCGCCTCCTCAGTCTCAGACGCTATATCCATCGCAAACTCAACCATGTACGCGCTCGGCGCCTCCGTCTACGGCTCTTCCACGCGCGATCTCGAACGCGTCGTTCGCGAAGTGCACGCTGGCATGGTGGCTGTTAATGACTTTGCTGTCACGTACATGGTGCAGTTACCCTTTGGTGGTGTCAAAGGGAGTGGATATGGGAGGTTCGCAGGTCAGGAGGGTTTGCGGAGTTTGTGTAATCAGAAGGCGGTTACGCGGGATCGCTGGCCGTTGTTCATTAAGACGAGTATACCTGGGCCGATGGATTTGCCGTTGAAGGGGAGAGGTGCGGGGGAGAAGGCGTGGAAAATGGCCATGGGGATTGTGTGGTTTGGGTATGGGGATTTGAGGGGGAAGATCAAGGGAATTAAGGGGTTAATTGGGCTTTGAGGAAGATGAAGGTACGGGAGGAGTTGACTGACTTGTATGTCGCGGGCATAATACGTAATGCTAATACCCTAATTCAGCAGCCTCCTCGTGCTTCGTATACTTGTAATCACGTCGCAGGATATCAAAGACGCGCAAATCAAAGGGAGGATCGTCTAGACCGTCTCAATGTACCGCCTGACCTCCCAGTCGGTGACTGCCTCGTCCCAAAGCCTGATCTCATGCTCTCTGGTACCACCAAAATGGTCGACAAACTCGTCGCCGATCACTTCTCTCGCCACGCTGTCCTTGGCCATAAATCTCTGCGTCGCCTCCTTCAGATTCTTCGCCAGCCTTACTCCTTGATCAGTCTCTCCACCGACATCCTCACCCTTACCTAGCGGAGGTATCGGAATCTCCATCTTCTTCTCGATTCCCCGCCAGCCGAGCGCCAGAATTGCCGATAAGACAAAGTGTGGATTTGTGTCTGCGCCGGGTACCCTGACCTCAAATCTGGTCGCCTTGCCCGAGCTCGTCGGCGGCGATATTAATCGGATACTCGCAGCTCGATGTTCCAGCCCCCAACTGACTGTCACCGGCGCCCAAAAGTTCTCCACTAGTCGCTTGTAACTGTTCACATTTGGCGCAAGAATGGGCATAATATCTGGTAAACCGTCTAGCAGACCCGCCAAGAATTGGCGCCCCAGATCGCTGAGATATCGCACGTCGGGGTAGGGAGCATCGGGGTCTTCTTCGCCGCGATAGAAGAGGTTGGTGCCATCGGAGTCGACTATCGAGACGTGCATGTGACCGGAGTTGCCAGGTAGGCCTTCGCGAGGCTTTGCCATGAAACAAGGGGTTATACCGTGCTTGGAGCCTAGGGATTTGACCACGAGCTTGAAGAGGGAGGCTTTGTCGGCCATGGCGGTGATTTCGCCGAATTCGAGGGCCTACAAATGGTGTGAGTTTTATGTTGAAAGTCACGGGAAGCCCTGCACCTACTGCCTCAAAGACACCCGGCCCGGATTCTGTATGCCATCCCTCTATCCCGCAGTTGAACTGCGTGCATGCATCGAAGATACCGTAGTAGTAATCCTGATTATGCACTGGTCGCGTTATGCTGTATCCGAACATGCCCTCTGTAAGCGATGGAAGCGAATTAACGGGGTTGTCGCGCAGGAAAGACGCCGTGGAAGAAGAATTTCGCTCGGGCCCGTCATGAGTCTGTGGCGCTCTGAACTGGTAGAACTCATACTCGGCTATAGCACACCAAAGTCAGACATTTACAGCGCCGCAGTATCTGTCCTGCTTCCAAACGTGGTGTACTGACCTCCGGCCATTGCGCCATATCCCTTCTCCTTTAGCTTGTCCACCGTCCTCTTCAACATACTCCTCGGGCACGCGCTTAGGCCGTTGTTCGTATCCGGGTCATAGAAGGATATCAGGAAGAAGGGCACGTTGTTTTCCCATGGTATGCGGCGGAAGCTGGAAAGATCGGGAATGGCGACCAGGTCGCGATATCCATTCTCCTTGTTCGAGATGCCGAGCTCGCGGAAATACGTTTGGTCGTGCATGTCCCAGCCAAAGATAACGCTGCAGAAGCCGAAGCCTTCTCGCGCAATGGACAAAAATTTCTTCTTCGCCATGAGCTTCCCGCGCAGGATGCCATCGACATCTATCCCGGCGACCTTGACGGCGCGGTCCTGCTGCAGGAGCTTGGGGAGGCTCTCGGCTGTTATCTGCGCGGGGTCTTCGCTAGCAGACATGGTGGCAGCGGTGGAATATATCGCGAATTGGTAGAGTTCCGCAGGTCAATCGCAGAAGATTCATGAAAGGTCAAGTGAGCGAGAGAGGCGCGATAAGGACGAGGAGCAGGTTGGGACGAGTGGCATCCGCAGTACGTTGGAACAGATACCGAACTGATCGTGTGGCTGAAAGCTCGGGCCAATGACGATGAGTTCCTGCCGAGGTGAGAAATGCATCATGCATCACAACCGAGCCATACAAAGGGCATTGAACCTCGTATAACTTCGGCGGTGACCCAGGGCCATATTGTCTTCAAAATCCACCAAGACGATGACCTGGCAAGCCCATGCGTGGTCATCACTGAAGCTCTCCGCCGAGCATTACCCCGCACTCTCATTGGAGGGGCACTGGCTGCATCCTGCGTGCCTGTATAGTAACGGCGGGATCCCGTATACAGTTCTGGACATGGAATGTTCAAAGGAGCAACAGCAACGCGAATCAACTTCTTTCACTGCCTAGCTGAAGCATGGCAGTACCTCCAGGGCTAGGTACATAATGCGTGACCGGCAGCATGACTCTTATCCAGTCCTGAAGCCCAACGGTATCTAGGGGCCGACTTCGGGAGCGCCCACTATCACCGACACTACCCGTGACTCTCACTTCGCCATGCACCAAGCCCTCGACACCGACTCTCCCATAGCGCCAGCTGCTGTAGCCCTACCGCTTCTATAGGTGAGCACAACCTCAAGTAAGTCGCTCCCTTATCGCCACGTCGGCAAACCTAGCTGGGTCCCTTGCGTTCAAGGGACCGGTCCCCACGTCACTCAAAATTAGTCACATATGTTCAGCTTCCATAACAGCTTCCTGGGCTTCCCTTACTTGACTACCAGATCGTACTGACCTCGATACAGATTACCGGGAATTTCAGTCGAGCATCAACCCCAAAATCAAGCAGATTCAACATGGGTCGTCTTGAAGGCAAAAACTGCATCGTCACGGGAGCTGCCGGGTACGTATACTGGCCCGTGTGCTCACGAGAGCATGTCTCGCGAGAATACTCAATAGTTTCGATTCCTTCTATCCTCTCCACTCCTGGAAATGCATTTCCAAGAGTGCAGTTATATTCGTCCAATTTTCAGTCCTGCCTCTATTGTTTTCATGTCTAAAGCACATTTTTGGGAGTCATGCCTCATGCACCTTGTCAATCTCTTTTCCACTAACACTTCAAAGTGGCATCGGCTTAGAAACCTGCATCCTCTTTGCCCGTGAAGGCGCAAATGTCCTCCTGTCCGACATCTCCGGACCCGCTCTGGAAAAGGCAATCGAAAAGCTGAAGGCAGTTGTCCCGGAAGCCAAGAAGCTGGAGACCAAAGTCACCGATGTCTCCAAGGAAGCCGATGTCAAAGCCATGGTCGAGCATGTAGACTCTTGGGGCGGTCTAGACGTCATCTTCAACAACGCTGGAATCATGCACTCGGACGACGCGGATGCTATTGACACACCAGAGAAGATCTGGGACCTTACTCAGGCGATCAATGTGAAGGGTGTATGGTTTGGCAGCAAGTACGCAGTGCTGAGTTTCAGGAAACACAACAAGAAGAGGGCAAGTGTGATCAACACCGCAAGCGTGGTAGCGCTTGTGGGAAGTGCGACACCACAGCTTGCGTATACGGCTAGCAAGGGTGCTGTGCTGGCATTGACGAGGGAGCTAGCTATTTGCCATGCGAGGGAGGGCTTCCGCTTCAACGCTCTGTGCCCGGCGCCGCTTAAGTAAGCCTTTTTTTTCTCTGTATGTGTAGCGGACTCTAACGCGACCAGCACTCCTCTTCTTCAAGATTGGCTTGGCGACGATCAGGAAAAGCGCGCCCGTCGTGAGGTGCACTTCCCGACCGGCCGCTTCGGCGAGGCTATCGAGCAGGCACAAGCAGTCCTGTTCCTTGCTAGTGACGAGAGCAGTTTTGTCAATGGCACGGATTTCGTGGTTGACGGCGGTATGACCAACTGCTACATCACGCCCTTGGGCCCGCCAACGGAGCCGCCGAAGAACAACGCTCGTTAAAATCATCAGATTGGCTGCATGAGACAGGTTCCCGAGGCAGCAACTCTCAGTTCGTGTTCCGGAAGTGCGAGTGAAATGGATATTTATCAAAGGGAATGGCGGAGTATGCTCAGCATTTTCTTAAGGCGGGCTGTCTGGCCCAGTGCTGCATCTATATATCCCTAATAAATGTATGCTATAGAAATTGTAAGGGCGGTACACGGCCTTATAGGGCTAACCTATTAGGGACAGCTAGAATAGTTAAAAGAGCTAGTTAAATTAATACTATTCTAAGATAGTAGATAAGAAAGGAATGTAGGGGGCCCTTTCTTATATAAAAGGTAGTGTAGAGTATAGGCCTATACTAACTACTATACTAACACTAACTAAAAAAAATATCTTTAGAAAAGTAAAAGATATAAATAGAGAAAATAGGGTGTAAAAAAAGATAATAGGGCGTACTTAGTAGGGAGGCTAGTAAGTACTATTATATAACCCCCCTTTTAAGGCCTAAAAATAGAAGGGAAAATATATAAAATAAGGTGTTTTAGCGGATTTTTAATATAACTAGCACTATTTTAGAGCTAAAGAGGTCTAGAATAGAGGTAATAGGCTCTTATAGTTCTAGCAGTAGCCTTAGTTTTTAATTTAGATACTATTTAGTAAAGATATTAAAAAAAGTAGTTAAAGATAAATGTATACTAGGTTAGAAACTATATCTTAGTATTTAGCGTTTTACTAATAAAGCGTATTCTTAGCTCTAACACTATATAAAAACATAGTTAGCTAAAATAAATTTAGTTAGTTTATTATACGCTAGCGTAATTATATTATATAAAGTTTTCTAGTACTATAAAAAAGCGTTTTAAAAAAAATTTAACCTACCTTTATAGTTTTTAATTAAGGTAAGGCGGCTTATAAAGCTATAGAGGCTACTAGTATAGTAGAGTAGAAGTGCTAAAAGCTATAGGTGCCCTATATATATAATAGTTAGAAAGCTACTAAATTAATAGTAAGCTAGCTAAGAAAAAAATAGCTAGGAGTAAAAGTGCTAAAAGTAATAGGTGCCTATAAATAGTAGACTAATTAGGAAGCTATTAAGCTAGTAATAAACTAGACTACCTATTTTAGTAGCTTAAGGTGCCTCTAGGGGCAAAATAAGTTAGGTAACTAGTAAATTAGAGTAAGGACTAATAGTTAGGAGGCAGCTCCTAATTATTAGCATTCTAGAAGATTTTATTAGGCAGTTTACTATTAGATTTATTACCTAAGTATTCTTCTTATAGAGAGCTAGACTTAAGATTAGTTAGATTAGTAAATTTAGAGTTATTATTATAATAGGTAGGCTCTTTATCTTTTAATTCGCCGCTATAATAGGTAGCGTTATTATCTTCTAAACTATTATTATAGTAAGTAATGCTAAGTTTATAAAAATTATTCTTATTAAGTACCTTTTCTCTAGTGTAATTACTATAGTTCTTACTAAATTAGGCGTCTTCTAGCTTGTCTAGATATTCTAGCAATAGCTAGAAAAAGATAGTAGAAAGTAGTTAGCTAAAGTAATTAGGCTTATGCTCTACTTTAAAGTCTCTATTATTAGAAAGAGTAGTTAGAGTCGCCTAATATATATTAATTTTAGGATCCTTAGGAGATAATAGCATAAAGTTATTAAATTTAGAAACTAACTACTAGTAAGTTTAAGGCAAAAGTAAGGTTATAATAGAAACATTTAACTATAACCTATTAATAAGTTAAACTAGAAGGTAGCTAGGTAATATTAATAGTCTAGTAATTAATTACCTAGCTAAATACTTAATAGGTAGTTAGTAAGGGCTAGAGTAGTTATAGTAAAGGGAGTAGGTTTCTGTAACTAGTGCTACCTTAGTTTAAATATAAGCTTAACTAAAGTTTAAAGTAGTAAAAGATTAGAGTAACGTAATTTACTAGTGAGCTTCGTATACTACTAAGCTGCACACCCCACTAAAACGCGTGCGCCTTTTTAATAGATAACTAAATAATAACTAAATTAAACCTATATAAATATATATATAAAATATTCCTAATTACTTCTATATTAAGTTCTCTTATAGCCTTACACATAGCACTTTGAGCACGTTAGTGGTGCTCGCTAATAGCTCTGAGATGCCTAGCGCTAGACATCTACCTGCGCCCTTATTTCTGCCTCTATAGCTAGCCTCTAACCTTCCTAGCCTATAAAAGTCCCTCCTATAGCAATATACTGCCGTCGCTGTTGCCTCTTTTTCTCTTAGCAATAGTTAGCCTAATATAGCTTAGTGTTCTCCTTAGTAAGAATTATTGTAGAGTGTATCGCTATCTAATATCCTTTTATAAGCTAAGCTAGAGCCTAATATATAAGGCTTTGTAATTAATAACTAAGAAAGTTATGTAGCAGCTAGGCCTACTACTACAGCTAAGCAACTGTGTAAGGCGTCTTAGTAGTCTAGCGCCTCTCACTATTAGCTTCTTGCCTTAGGAGAGACGGCGTTCGGACCATAGTGAGCGATAATAGGACGCGCTCAGGACAGTGTAGGACAAGCCCTACTGCTTAAAAGCCACTCTTAATTAACTACTCTAAGAAGACTAAAGCCCTAATACGCATATAGATATTAAGAAATTCCTACTTATTAATGTAAAAGATATAATTGCGCGCGAGCTCAGACACCTTACGTCTATACGCAGCTTTAAGCAGCGCGTAGTAGGCAATATCTATCAGCTATAGTAGATGTGAGCTATAAGCTAGCATATAAAGACTAATAATCTTATTCTCTATATAGAACTAATTAAACTTAGGCGTTGCATAGCTGCTATAGCCGTCTAGAATAGGCAGGCAATAGGCTCTAGCTAAGTGCAACGCAGTCTAATAGTTAAAGTGCTTAAGCTATTCTAGGCTAAGCTTATTAGTTGTCTAGCCATTATTACTTACTATAAGCCTCTAGTCGCCTAGAATAAGCTAATACTAGCTAGCTTAGTGTAGCTTTTCAGATAGTATAATAAATGGCAAGAGCACCTAGCCTAACGCGCTAACACATATAATTGCTATAACCTAGTTACAATTACTAGACTATATAGCAATTACTCGCCTAACTCTATTAGAGCTTATAATAATCTTAGATATGCTAGTAACTCCTATTATAAATCCTATCTTATTAAAATTATATATATCCTTATCTATTATACTGTACTTCTAACGCGTGTTCTTAACAAGCTTAAACTAGGCTCTAAACTTAACTAAATCCTAATAGAGAGCACGCTAAGCATGTAGCTTCCTATCCTACTTAGTTATAAGCTCTGCCTAGCTGTTAATAAAGCGTGACACCTGGTTCTTGCTAATAGGCTGTGGAGGCGAGATCTAGCCTTAAGCTTAAAGCAGAACGTCTACTATTTAGCGCACATTAATAATATAGGGTGGAAAGCCTTGTCTATTAAGGTCTAGGATCTAGCGAATAAGAGACTACTCTTTAAGAGGCGATAGCTTACATTTATTAGACGTTATCTTAATTCTAGCTTAGATACTATAGAGGCGCGACTAAAGGGTTAATTTGGAGATATTATAGGCTGCTGCCATAGTGCGAATTAACTAATAAAGATAAGACTTAATTAAGACAAGGGTAAGACTAAGTCTGCCTTCTTTTAATAGCAATTAAGCTCGTTGTTATTAAGCCATAGTTAAAAAGGTGGACGCGTCGTATTGCGTTTTAGTGGGGTGCGCAGCTTAGTAGTGTATATAGCTTACTAGTGAATTACGTTAGAGTATATAAGGCTACTTAGTAAGGTAAAGTAGTAAAAGATTAAGACGGACTAAATAAATCTACTTAGTAAAGTTAGCGCTAAGGTAATCTAGTATTTAGATTTTCTAAGTGTTAAAGTAGTTTATTAGGGGCGTCTATTACGTAGGTAATAAAGAATAATAAGAAAACATATCTAAGAAATTAATAGTTAGGCTTAGTAGAGTACCTAGATTTAGTAGATTTAGGTATCTTATAAGTGCAAGCTAGCGCGCTTAGTAAGCAAGATAGGACGTCTTATAAAGAGGGTAAAAATATTACAAATATAAATTTTTTATAAATAGTGTTGCGGCGCCTCTAGAGCCTAATTCGAATTTTCTTTACTTAGTGCATTTAGCCCTTATAGTGTAATACTAATTAGGCAAATTAGTTTTTAAAAGTAATATAGTTATTATTTATTAATATTTATTATTATTTAGAAATGTTTAGGGCGGCCTCTTAATAGACTAGAGAGATTTCTTTTAGTAGATCTAGGTGCAACCTATTAAACTAGAGTATAAAGTTTTATAGGTATAACTAATAGAACTTTCTACTACTTACGCTATAACTAGTAGCTAGTAGACTTAGAATTATAGCCTCTTTAAATAAGCCTTAGTAGTGTCTTAATTCTATTAGCGTAAAGTAGTACTACTACTTTTATAACTTAAAGTAGTTTCTTTTAATAAACTATAGTAGTGTAACCTATTAAACTAGTCTTTTATAGAAATAACTAATAAGGTTCCTACTCTTATATATTAAGTAGAAAAAGACTTAAAAGTAGCCTTTTTAATAGACCTTAGAGTAGTAAAATATAAACTTTTAGTACTAGAAATCCTTTCTAGTAACTAATAAAGTTCCTATCCTTATGCAATAAGTAAGGGAGAGACTTAGAAGTAGCCTCTTTTAATAGACCTTAAGGTAGTATAATAGCTATCTAGCACTAAAGTAACTAATAAACTAATATACTCTTACTAACTTATAGTAGATAAAAAAGTTATAATAGTAGCCTCTTTTAATAGACCTTAGCGTAGTACAATAATTACTTAGTATATTTCTTTTTACGACTAAGGAGTTTCTAATAAAATTATTATAATAATAGCAGTTATCTCTTCTACTATTATTAATATAGATTACTTAGTATAATAATTACTTAGTATAGTTTTTTTTTACAACTAAGGAGTTTCTAATAAAATTATTATAATAATAGCAATTATCTCTTCTACTATTATTAATAAAGATTACTTAGTATAACTAGTAACTAATAGTTTTTTTGCGACTAAGGGGTTTCTAATAAAAATATTATAATAATAGTAAATAATCCTCCTACTATTATATACACAGAAAAGCGTTTTAAAGTATTAATAAAAAGGAGTTAGCGTATTATAAGCGAGCTAAGCGAGCTTAGTAGACTTAGCGCGCCTACTCTAACTAAAAAAAATCCACATATAAAACTATAGGTAAGGCTATATTACTATACTATAGTTTAGAGTAGGAAAAAGATATAAAATAGCACTAGCGCTATAACGCTGTAGCTATTATCTTCTCTACTATTATTTCTAAAGATATTACTAGAAATAATAGCTATATTAGCAAATTTGTGTGCTACTTATAAGCAATACATACTAGGTAAAAGCTTACACACTATAGGTACACTAACACTCTATCTTTATATTAAAGTTAATCTTAAGACTTTTACTACTATTGCTTTATTTTCTACTATCTTTCTAAGCTTTAATACTAATGCCGCTGTTAAGGCTACTTAAAAGTACGCTCTAAATATCTATTTACTCGCCGCTATTACTAGGTCTATACTAGAATACTACTCTATCTAGGGTATTATTAATAGAAAGCAGAAGGTATATCTTACTCTATATAAGGCAGTCCTTGTATACTAGTTAGGCTAGCAATAAATTAATAACTATAAAAGTAGTAATAATAGATGTATAAAGTTCTTACTATAGTTTCTTATATTACTACTAGTTAGAAAGGTAGTAATAAAGGGCAGGATTAAGGAGAAAGAGAAAAAAAATTTATTAATAAGTTGCTAAGAGAGAGAAGCATTACGTAGATATGTTAGATCTTTATAGTTATTATAGTATTAGATAGTAAGCTAGTAAGCGCGTTATATAAGTGTACTATATAGTAGTGTATAAATATAGCGCAATTACTAATAATAGCAATAATAGAGTAAGAGTTAGTTTTCTATACACGCTTTAAGTAACTTAATAGGTGTTAGAGTGCTTATAAATAATTAGAAGACAAGTACGCAGTTTATAAACTATCCTTATAAACTATTATTACGTTAGCGGAGACTAGGAGTAGATTGTATTTTTAGGCGCTAGACTAGAGCAGCCTTTCTATCCCAACCTACGCAGGCTCAATTTAAAAAATATATTAAAAAGATAATTAACACTAAGTAAATAATGCGACTAACTAGTAACTAATAAACTAATATACTTTTACCTACTTATAGTAGGCAAAGAAGTTATAATAGTAGCCTTATAAATCTTAGCGTAGTATAATAACTACTTAGCATAACAAGTAACTAATAAGGTAAAACTTTTACTAATTTAACTGCCTATAAATAGTGTCTTAAAAAAGTAGATATTATATTACTATTTATAACTAAATAAAAAATTAGTTTTAGAATAATATAAGGGTAGTATATAGCTTTATAGGGCTAACCTATTAAGAATAGCTAGAATAGTTAAAAGAGCTATTTAAATTAATACTATTTTAAGGTAGTAAAAAAATTATAAGGGGCCTTTTCTTATATAAAGGGTGGCGTAGGGCATAGGCCTACACTAACTACTACGCTAACACTAACTAGGAAAAGTGCCTTTAGAAAGGTAAAAGGCGCAAATAGAGAAAATAGAATATATAAAAAAGGTAATAGAATGTGCTTAGTAGAGAGGCTAGTAAGTACTATTATAGAAATTATCTAGGTGTGTATATTATTAAGTGTAGGAAAGCGTATTAACTATAATATCTTAAAGCGAAGAGACCGAAGCTATCTAATAATACTTATTATTAATGGCCGCTAAAGGACCTAGTGTTATCGTAGTGTCTTTTCTGCCCCAAGCTCTTTCTATTAGTCGTATTTAGCCTACCTCTTTCTATAGCGTTTTAAGTATTATTCTTAATATTACACTCTTTATATTTTAGTGTACAAAATATTCTTAGGTTAGAAAATACCTAGTAGAGTTAAGATTAAGTTAAACCTTAGAGTATATAGAATAAATACACTACTATAGAGTTTTACTTATATATTAGGAAAGTTTTTCTACTTAACTATGCGAATTGTGCGCAGACGTGCGCAGACTTAACCTAGATTATAAGCGAGTCGCCCTTACAAGCAAGTCGCCCACCTCGTTAACTTTCTACAACGCGTCACCTACAAACTACAATGGCTCAACCAACTTCTACTCAATTGCCCTGCAACGAAGCAGATATCTACCTTGCTATCCTAGCTATTAATTAGAACCAAATTCAGACTATACAAGAGGCTATACAGGCTTATAATGTCCCCCAATCAACGCTGCGCGACGCGATTGCCAGCCCAACTCAAAAAAAGCTTACCAAGCTAGAAGAGGAGGTGATTATCGAGTATATACTTAATCTAGATTCGCGAGGGTTTGCGCCTACTCTAGAAGCTGTGCGGAATATAGCGGATAAGTTGCTCGCTGAGCGCGGCAGTGGCCAGGTTAGTCAACAGTGGCCTAGAAACTTTGTCAAGCGAACAGACAGCCTTACTACGCGGTTTAATCGACCGTACGACCACCAGAGAGCGCTCTGCGAGGATCCAGAAGCTATACAACGCTGGTTTAACCTCGTAGCGCGTACGAAGGCCACCTACGGTATCCACAACAAGGACACCTTCACTTTCTAATAGGCAAGATATCCTCCTAGCTAGTTATTACAGGATTAGAGAGACGTAGCCAGCCAAAAGCAATCTAGCCAGGCAATCGCGAATGGGTCACAGTAATCCATGGAATTAACGCTGCCAGGTGGGCAATTCCGCCCTTCGTCATTTTCGCTGGCCAGTATCACCTCTCTGCCTAGTATAAGGGCGAGGATATACCAGGCGACTGGACTATTAGGCTTAGCGACAACGGTTGGACTACTAACAAGCTTAGTATTGCCTGGCTACAGCACTTTATTAAGCATATAGCAGCGCGTAGGGTAGGCGCGCGCCAGCTGCTTATACTTAACGGCCATAAGAGCCACAAGTCGCTTAAATTCTAAGAAATCTGCAAGAATAACAATATCTATACTCTCTGTATGCCGCCACATTCGTCGCACCTCCTACAGCCACTAGACGTTGGCTGTTTCTCGCCATTAAAGCGGGCGTATAGGTGCCAAGTGTCGAGCCTAATACGCAACTATATTAACTATATCACTAAGCTTAAGTTCCTACCTGCCTTCCGCGCCGCCTACAACTAGTTAATTACAAAGGAGAATATCTGCGCAAGCTTTTAGGGCGCTGGACTAGCCCCACACAATCTAGAGGTAGTGATCTTAAAGCTTAATGTTAAGCTAAGAACGCCGTTGCCAGCAACCCTACTACCATATTTTACCACCAAATGCACGGACCCACCAAATGCACGTTTTTGCCGCCACCAAGGGCAACACTCCAAAACCTATACAACGCCAAATATATAGTAAAATCACTAGATTTTTTGCAGTAGCACTCGTAGGAGCATGTAAAACCATTGCGCAATGATAAATTACTTGCGATAACGCTGTGGGAGCTGTACAGTACGGGTGCGCGTGGCTCTGGCGGGTGAGGGCACCCTCTCTCCAGTGGGCTCTTGATCAACAATAGTAGCCTCAGGTCTCTCAAGAGCTTGTTTTTTTGGTGTACGAGGGTTGAGGCTCTGTCGATTACCCTTTTTAGACAATTGTATATCACCTTTGAGTTGCTTTTCGAGCTGCTTTTGGAGTAGCTTTTCAGCTCGCTCAGCAGCCTTGGCCTCTTTTGCTTGCGCCTTCAGTTCTCGCGCCGCCAAACGTACGCGAGCTCTCTCCTCTTTGAGAGCTTGTTTCTCCTGCTTTTTGAGAAGCCTTTAGTGTTGAGCCTCTGAGAGTTGTTGTTGTTGAAGCTTTTTATCAGTCTCAATTTGGTCCTGCCTCTCGCGGGCCCTTTGAACTTTGCTAGGTGAGTAAAATACGGCGCCGCCATGCCAATTATCAGGTTTATCAAGTAGGAGAGGCTTGCCACGTTGACGGCGCCTCTTCTCGTTGATAAAAGCTTGCTCAAGCCTATTGTATTAGTGTTGAAGGATCCTGTATTTGATCTCAAGCTTGTGATAACTTTGCGACAGCTGTTTACGCTCCTTAGCGTGGTCCTCCGCAACAATCTTCAGTATTTGCCGTACTTTACGCCAATCAGAATCAGAGAGGTTTAACGAGCTACTCCAACTTGAGGGAGGGCTCTCGTGCTCTGCGATAAACTTCTTAAGTATAGTGTTTGGGTTATAAGGTGACAACCCAGTACACTCAAAAGCTTTGAGTATTATTGTTTCTTGAAAGGCCCTTTGCCAGGAGGCGTTGAAGAGTCGATAAAAGTCGCGTTTGGTAATTGCTGAGAGGCCCTAGCAGTTGTACATAAACTCTGAGAGCTCTCTTGTATACGCCGTACTCAGAGGCTTGAACATCGCCACATCAAGAGGCTGGAGAGTGTGGGTAGCGTGTGGCGGGAAGGTTGTAAGGAGTATTTTGTTATTGTTGCAGTACGTGATAAATTGCATAGTAATATGAGACCCATGCCCATCAAGTATGAGTAGTCGGTACTCCCTACGAGCTTTCTCCTTGGTCTCGCGATCAAATACTTGTTTGAGCCACGCCAAACCAATCTTATTGTTGGTCCACCCACTTGATGAGCTCGCAAAAAAGGCCTTGTGGTGTTGCGGATCAAAATCTTGAAGCCATGAGTCTTGTATATTGCCTGTAGTAGCTTGATAAATCAAGGCTGGCGTTAGCGAGGTGCCGTCGGCGCAAATACAGGCAATTGTTGTTACCCACTCTCTATTGCCGTCCTGGAGCATTTGCTTGTGAGGGCCCTGCTCATACAGCTGCCGCGAGAACACTCTTTTCATCTTGGTGAGCACTCCAATAAGGAACCCTTTTTCATCCATATTGTACATATGGCGACTGTCGATATCGTACTGGGTTATTTTGTCGCCTAAAAGCTTGAAGTATAAGGCGTATTTGGTAGCAGAATCAGCGCGGTGGCGACAGGCGTCGATACCAGTAGTCCATCGCGATATGAGCTCAATATTGTTGCGGGCAATAAAGCGCTCAACCCAGTTTTTGCCTGGCTCTTTTCTGGCTATTTCTGTTGCGAAATTTCGAATCATTTGCTTTGTAGGAGGCAGGCCTCTCTTGTTGAGCTTATATATGTAGTTTACAAGCTCTTTTTCTTGTGTGGTGTTGAGAAATTTCTGCTCATTTGCCCTCTCTATGTGGCTTTTATTAATCCCGCGCGCGCGCCGCGATAAAGTTGATCGCTTAACGCCAAATAATTTGGCAATTTTGGTGTAATTAGGCTTTTCGCCTGCTGGCAAGCTTTCGATTGCTGCCAGCGCGGCCTCCATAGCGTCAATATTGGTGGAGTTATGAGCGTTGATAAACTACGTGGATTTTTTCAAAACCGTGCATTTGGTGGGGTCGTGCATTTGGTGATTAGTCATGGTAGAGGCTATATGGGAGGCTAAAACACCCAGCAATGTGCGCAAACTAGAGGCTTAATCAACGTTAATTCGCGAGCGGATTCGCGCGCATAAGAGCTCGTCACCTGCTTCTATTATTAAGAGGCTTAATTAGCTAGAAAGAGGCTCTTCTAAAGCAATGCATCAAATGGCGCTTATGCGCGAGCGAATCTTAAGCCTTAAGAGAGCCACAACGCGCAAGAATCGCAAAAAGAAGCAGGTCCAGAAGCAAGGCACCCTATCAAAGGCAGAGGGAGAGGATATTATTACTCAAAGGGCTGTTGAGCAGCAACTTAAGGGAGAAACGCGTCAAGGCAAGGCGCGATCAGGTACGAGCCGGCAGGCCTTAGCGCGCTGCGGTCGCTGCAGAGAGACTGGCCATAACTCACAAACGTGTGAAAAGCGTACTAAGCTCGCGCACAAGGAACTCGCGCACCCCTAGTACTCGCGCACCCCACCAAATCGCGCACCCGCACAAAAAAGACGCGTATTTTATTAACGCCTATTCTAATTGCCACTCCATGCACATAGATTGAAAGGTAGTATCAGGCGCTGCCCTCCCTATAGCTACAGCACGCCTCTGAGCTCTAGGCCTAGAGCTCTGAGCTTCTGCAGCAGCAGCTTGATCAACTGTACGCTTAATACTCTCAATATCAGCAAATCTTTGGTTGTAATCTACAGTGATTCGTTTCCGCTTTTTCTGAGAGCTAGTAGCCTCTAGTTGATACTGTAGGCGAGAGATTATTGATTCCTGCTTTGCTGCTCGACTATTGCTAATAGCTATTGCCTTGCTCATTTTTTGGAATGCCTGGCGCGTAGGTTTTAATAGCTCTTGTGACCTCTCAATATGTTTCTGAGTTGCGTACACGTCCTGAGGTTTCTGAGGGGTGCGATAGAGCGTATTGATCGCGTTGAGGTCCTGAGGTAGGCGTGGCGGCGTTGCTGGCCTGCCTATAACCTGTGAGGATAGAAGTACCTGATTAGGGTTATAGGGAACAAGACCAGCAGCGCGCCAGCCAGCCCGAATCACCCTCTCTGAGAGGCCTTCCTCTCTGGCTAGGTGGTAGTAGCTAATAAAGCGCGCCTTCTTAATAGGCGCGGCGTCGTCGAGGCTCGCCAGGTCGCGTATGTGATTTTTATAGTTCGACTTAATAACCAAGAACCCTAATAGATCTAGCGGCTGTAGGAGGTGTGTTGAATAAGCTGGTAGAAATAGAAGCTCTACTCGAGCCTGCTTGCAAGCCCAGAGGAACTCAATATTCACATAGCTACTATGCGCGTCGCAGAGGAGTAGCCGGTATTGGCTACCCTTAGGCGCTAATTCTGGTAGAAAGAGCCGGCGCAACCACTCAAGGCCTATCTCCTGCGAGGTCCACCCATTCTCTAAGGTTGTATAGAGCCAATTTGGTATAGATGCTAGAAACCAGGTTGTTTGTAGGCTCTGGCCTTTGAAAATAACAGCGCAGGGCAGCTTCTGCCCTGTAGCTGATACAGCCTCAATTATTGAGACCCACTCGCGATTCTCTAGCGACTTAATGTAAGCCTTTCTTTTTTGGCTATTTGCAAGCACCCTGGAGTTGGTACCTACACCAAGGGCAATACCAGTCTCATCAATATTCCAGATATTCTCTGCCTGTATGCCTAGCCTAATTCTGACGCGCTCAAATAGCTCAAGAAACGCGTTGATTTGTTCTAGTGTAGCTGCCTCAGCGCGGCTTGTATCTAGCTTTCTCCCTATAACAGAAGCAACGCATAGGTTGCGCTGTATAAAGTGTTGCATCCACCTTTTGCCTAGAGGCTCTACGTCGCCGTTCATACGGAGAATTCGGGTCGCCATTTCTCGAGCGCGCGCGTGCGAGGAGGGTAGCCATTGGTATCCTGCTCAAGAATCCACTCTACTAGGAAGCTTTCTTGATCCGGTGTCAATCGCTGCTGGTTGGCGTGGCTGGCGCGTCTGTTCGCCATGCCACCTAGTCGATCGCGTAGGGTGGAGGGAGGAACACCGTAGGCCTTTGCGGCGGCTCGTTGGCTTGTAAAAACGCCAGCATTGTATTGCGCGATAGCAAATTGTATACTCTGCTCGCGTATATCCATATTGAACAAGAAGTGTTGATAAAATACGCGTCTTTGTGAGGGGGCGCGATTTGGTGGGGGTGCGCGAGAACTAGGGGTGCGCGAGTTCCTTGTGCGCGAGCTTATAGATACTACTTAAACTAGGACAGCTCTTATATTAATATTATTTTATTGCGTTGTGGATGTACAGGCTATAAAAGGCTAAGAGAGTTGACAAGGTGGGCGACTCGCTTATAAGGGCGACTCGCTTATAAGGGCGACTCGCTTATAATCTAGGTTACGTAGACACGTATTTATACGTTTTTTTATAGAAGTAATTTACTAGCATAAAAATGCTTAGAGATATATAAATATATATAGACTTACGCAAATATGTATAAATAGTCTAAATAGTTCTTATATATATTACGTAATATTATTATATAAAACTATAGTACTAATAAATTATTATATAAAATTTTAAAAAAGTAATAGTAATAATAAAGTAGCTAAAAAGTTAGTAAAGTTTAAACTTTATAAAATAGTGTTCTTTGCTAAGCTACTAATTTTCGTCTAATCTAATTCTTTTAAATAATTATAAAACCATATTTTTCTACTTTTAAATCTATAAAACCTAGAATTTAAAATTAGGTAGTAGTTCTATATAACATGCTAGAAATTAATACTATTATATTAACTAGTAATTACTATCTAGTAAAAGAATTTAACTTTATACTTTAAAAAAATTCTAATTTTTAAAAGCCTACTAAGCAGCTTACTAAGTAGATTACTAAGTTTCTTTTAAATTTTAACTAATTAAAGAGCTTTATTTGCTAATTAATTAGCATTTTATAAGTAGTATAGGCACCTAGAGTACTCTAGCTATTCTAGCTACCCTAGGTACACTAGTAGTATAGGTGCGTATTCTTACGTAACCTTATATATACGCATATTAAGAAAAAAGTAGTATTACTAGTACGCTCTAAGTATATTTAGTGCGTAGGCATATATAGGCATACGTAGAGCCGCTTAGGTATTCTAGGTACTTATGCTTACTTAAAACTTTTTCTAATATAAGCACTAAGTTACTCTAACCACATTAAAAACTAATTAAATTCTTCTATTTAACTAATATAGAGCAGAATTAGAGAATACGTACTTATAATTAGCTACCTAATATAGTTAAAGTAGTGCTTATAAGTAAGACTCTACGGTAGTCTAGTAGATAAAGATAAGTTCACGTAAGCGCCTTGGCACTTATCTACTAGTGCTAGTGGGTGGGACATTATGCCCCTCATGCCCCTCGTGCCCCTCGCACCGCCATGTAATAATTCGTGGTCCCAAGATGTTCTTAAAGTTAACACTGCTCTATTTCAACATTCAATTCTTAAAATCCAACATTAAACCAAATAACCTCATCTTTGTAGGATATTCTGAAAGCTCGGCTGGCACAATTGGTTAGCGCGTGGGACTTTTAATCCCAAGGCTCAGGGTTCGAGTCCCTGGTCGAGCGGGGATTTTTTTTGGAAGATAAATATATCGGAAACAAAAAGGCTTATGTTTCGAAATTACTTTTTTGGGCAAAAAATTAGGTCCAGAGTGGGTGAATGGAATGGAGTAGCATCTACCTATTACTTAATCGATCTATCAACTACATATAATCTACCTATCGATCTTTCCATTCATTAATCTATCAATCCATTGATCACAATGTATCCATTAATCAATCCATTTATCCATTCATCTATCCATCTATCAACCCATCAATCCGCTATTCCATCCATCCATTATCAACCACTTTAATCGATCAACCAACAACAACTGACCTATCCATAACTGATCAATCTGAAGACATATGGCTTGCATCCGTCCTATTCCCTGAACGCTTTGCTGGCCGGTTTGCAACCTCTTTTCCTTTCCTAAGGCGCTTCTTCTTGACCGAAGGCGATTGCGCAACTGCGTCCATCCTCTCTTCCCGCTCGTTCGATCCCTGACGGTCGAGGTCTAGTTTCGCTTTCCATAGCGACGGAGCAACGGGTACTAGGGACTGCGAGTCCCTCCAGACCTTGACTGCAAGTTTATGCACGAGTATGTTCTTTTCGGGGAAAATCTGCCCCCATTTCGGCTTTTCGAAGCCCACGAAAAGATTTTGGTTCCGCGAGAACATGTCGCTGGCACTTTCTCAATGGTCCTTCTCTTCAGCGAGTGCGCTGGTTTTCTTGTCGCACTCGGCGAAAAACGCAGCCCAAGAGCTAGGGGCGTCGAGAAAGAGTCGGTCCACGATGAACCTGAGCATTACTAGGTTGGAGTAGGCCGATCCACTCCGTAGTTGGAGGTCCTTCTCCTTCGCTGTGTCCAATTCGCTACTCATGTCGCTTTCGAAAAAGTGTGCGGGTGAATGGAAAATTGCGATACCACGGTCCCACCAGAAATTGTCCTCGGACTGTGCGGTTCCAATCATCAACGTCACAGGACAGTCCTGCCGGGAATCCACCACACCCCGTCGAATGAGATCCATGGTTGTCCAGCTACACTTTCGCCGCGCGACTCTGTCGAGGTAGGTGGTGACCTTTCGGGACACATCGTCCCATTGCTCTATAATCGTAGTGCTACGTCTCTCAGACGCATGAAGTAGGTACTGTCAATGATTTCAACCTCGAAACGGTCCAACCCCGCGTCCAGGCAGCATTGCCTTAGTTCTAGGAGCGAGCTAGTCCTTATGGTTCCCGTTTTGTCGGCAACCGCCGCAACTACGGTCAGGGTTTTCGGTGCAGCGTTGGGATCGTCGCCGCGATGAAAGCTTCGTGTGAAGCATCTTCTGGCAAGCTCTACCCCCAAACCAGAAATAACTTTTTCTACCCGTTCAAAAAACTCCGTTCGATTTGCGAGGCCGATATCCTCCGCCAGGCGGGACTCTATCGGTGGACACAATAGACGGCCGGTGCCAATCCGGTTGGGCTCGAAGCGAGTGTCCGGAACGAAAGGGGGTGTGGGGTCGGACGTGGCCATCGCGGCGCAGTATGGCGATATTGAAAACTCGGGCGGGGCGGAAGCGTAACGTACGTGACCTTTGCGCCGACAAGGGGACTTATATCGGGTAGGGAACTAAAAATGCGCTTTTAGTTAGGTAGCAAGGAAGCATGGATAGAACAGTATCAACCATGGTGTGAGATGCTGCTCTGAACCACGGAACCCAAAAAAGGGCGAGACGCGGATTTAGCTACATGTGCAGTGGCGCCGAGAGGGGTGATGTGGGTATTCTCAGGTAGAGTAAAAGTTTGATTGAGTAACTCATGTGGGCGAGCCGCGCTATTATGTAACGTAAGCGATCACCGGATGCACGCTATCACCGGATGCACGGTCTCCTGCACACGAACCCCTCGTACGAAAACCCCAATATCAACCGATTAAGACGACGGATAATCTTCAAGTTTTGGATACAAAGTAAAGAAAGCTATGCGAAAACGAATATTTATTTATCTAATCCTGAAACCTTAAGGGGAGCGTGATCTGCCGCCCATTTCGTCCGACTACTGATTTCTGCCTCTTGGAGCATTCCACCACGGTATCCTCTCTTTTCCGCTTCTGAGGTTTCTTTTCTTCCTTTTGATGATCCTTTTGAAGCTGATTTTCCTGCCGGATTTGTTTATTTACTTGCTGTCGTACAAGATGTTCTTCTTTTTTGCGTTCCTTTTGTTGCAGTTTTTCTTCCCGGGCCTTCCTTCTCTCCTCCCTTCTCTTAAGAGCCTCCTGTGCCTTTCTCTCCTTCTCGGTGGCCCGATTCCGGCGTCTCTCTTCAGCTTCGGCCTTTTCGAGTTGTTTCTGCCGCTCCAGCTCATTCATACGGCTTCGTACGGCAGCAACTTTAGCGGGAGAGAAGAACTGGGCCTCTCCAGGCTGTTCTTGGTCAAAAAGTCTAGCCGGCTTCCCTCTTTTCCGCCCTTTTTCTCATTAACAAGTGCCGTACGAAGCCCTTGGTTTTCATGTTTAAGTATTTCGTTTCGTATTGCTAGTTTTTCGCTGGCGCGAATAATTAAATCTATCCCGAGATTGACATCCTCTTTCTCCTTGGAGATCGCCTTTACCGCACGACGGAGACCTCGTACAGAGCCTGGGGTAATATGCTTCCTTTCGCTATCGCTTATAATGGGTGACGGGGTCTCCTTGTAATCTTCTGAAGTACCTTGCTCTGATCTATGGGGTAGATTCCTGGAGTAGCAAAAGCGGATCGAATATTCTTAACCGTTAACGCCGAATTCCACGCTGTACGAAAGAGAGTCCAAAAGTTTCGTTTTGTTACTCGAGAGAATCCATGGCTTGACTGAATAAGCCGGTCAATTTCTTTTGAATATGCGGTAGAAAGCGGAGAGAAGATTCCAACGTCAAGGGGCTGTAATCGGTGCGTTGAATGCGGCGGTAAAATTGCGAGAATAATGTCATGTTGGTCACAAAAGTCAATAAACCGAAGATTAACATGACTCGAGTGACCGTCCACAAGAAGAAGTCGTTTCGATTTGCCAGCTTTTTCCCTCGTACGAGGCTCAAATATCTTTGAAAGCCAGGACATCCCGAGTTCATCGTTCGTCCAGCCCTTCTTTGAGACTGCAAAGTATGCATCGTCCGATGAGCCATCGAAATCTTCTAACCAAGTGTCTTGGAGGTCATGTGAATCGCCTTGATAGATTAAGGCCGGTGGGAGCGCTGTTCTGTCGGCACAGATTGCTGCAAGAAGGGATATAAACTCCCGACTACCATCTTGATTTGATCCAAGAATTTTCTTCTTCCGAAGTTGCAGGGTCGATACAATTCTTTTCATCGTACGACATAGGCCAAGAAGAAATCCTTTTTCGTCAAAATTATATATGTTTGAATGGCGAATGCGGTACTTTCTGATCTTTTCATCAAGCTAGATGGGAGAAGTAAGCACATGCCTTCGGGTTTCGGATTCCAGAGGAACTAAAGAAGGGAGAAGTCGTACACCTCGATAGAAATGCTCAAAGTATACAGAATTATCGGCTACCTTACGGGTTTGGTCGATTCCACGAAGATAAACACTTTTGATCTCGTTTTTGTGCCGCTGGCAGAATCGGCGAACCCAGCATTGTCCGATCGGCTTTCGTACGATCTCCACAATCAAATTTTCTAGGATTTGAGGGGTTGGCGGCATTCCCCGGTCCGAAAGATCGGAGATATGCTGTAGAAGAACTTCTTCTTGAGCGTCTGTGAGAAGCTTGTGGTGAGTTGAGTTAGCTTCTTGATTTGAGGTCGTTTTCCCTTTAAAGCGGCGCATGAGCGTCGTACGATCTAGATTGTATTTTTTAGCGGTGGCAGCAAAATTAACGACTTTTTGCGATTTCAAATCATCAATAGCTAGTTGAATATCGTCCTCGTTGATCATTTTATCAAATTTTGAAGATGGGGGGTTTTGGTGTGGGAGACCGTGCATCCGGTGATAGCGTGCATCCGGTGATCGCTTACGTTAAGCGTAAACACAGCTCAGGTGCTCATGCCAAAAGAGCGCGGAGCCCCTTCCGCCAACAGTCCTCCCAAATGGCTGAGTGCCATAGGATAGATACTGGCGAGATGAGTCACTGCTCAACAATGGTTCTGAGCCGTATGAGACTTAACTCTGAGGTCACTGTCCCATAGGTCGCTGTCATGTGATCGGCCCTTCACGATTATCGCGTCATGCTTCGGCTCAGCTATTGAGAAGACTTATGCAGGTGAAAACGTGGCGGTGTTATCAACATCTTTTTCTTTAATTGAATTACCTAGGATGCCGAAACGTCGCATCACCAACTCCAAAACGCTCGAGGATGTCCCAAAGTCATACAAGGCCAAAATATGAAAAGTATCGATGCGTCGTGCATTGTGATTCTAGATCTGATGCCGAAATATCATCCAGGTCGTCTCCATAGCTCCGTATGCGAACAACATTCATGCGCTACTCACTGTTGATCATTACAACATGAATCAACCTAAAAGGTTGGTGAAGATAGATGAAGGATACATTTGTGCTGAACAGGAGTAGGAGCGGTTCAACTTACAATAACGATAAGGTCAGGTCCCCTCGGATGGACGCCTTGAGCTCGATCTCGATCTCCAGATTCGCATCCAGTTTGAGCTTCAGACCATCCGTGTCATCCAGCGAACTCTTCTCTTTCTCGGGAGCGAGCATGTACTTTGGCTGGTTGGGGTCGGTGCCGCGTAGCGGGATTTCACCGCGCATTGCTCGAGCGTGGGTGACTGGACCATCCATGGATGTGCTGTCGGGGCCAATGCGCTCAAACATTTGCATCTGCTGGAGTTCGCCGTTGGCATCGGCCTCCTCAAGCGCTTCCAGCGACGTCGTCTTCAGGTACTTGCCCTCCTCCATGCCCTTCTGGATGCGTTGTCGGCGGGCACGGCGCGACGAGGACCGGGACCGGGCGCTTTGCTGGCCAGCCTCTCGTTTTGCCTGTTTCTGTGCGTTGATGGCCTTTTGCTGCTGCATCGTCGTCCGCTCATGGGGCTGGTCGTCGTGTTGGTCAGCCATGTTGGGCAGGGTTCGGGTTCAGTGATCTGTGGGCGTTCTTGGATAGTGAAGTGTGTTGGAGTTGGGTGGCTATGGCAAGAGTAGGCACGCCAGAAGGAGGGCCAGACGGGACGGAGGAACAGGAGGAGTACTCTGTATGCCGTCCCGCCCGCCGAAATCAAGATTGAGCCCGAGGCATATCACGCCTGGTGGCGACCATTTACGTCATGGTACGAGGCCGTGTGGATGCAACGCGTACTACGGTCCAGTACCTGCATGCGCTTGTCAGAAAAGCATCTTGCACAACGTGCAAAAAGTTGGCAGAAGCAGGAATGTGTCCACGTGCGGGTCGCCCGCATGCCCAGGTGGTGCTGCAAGGGGGTGCATGGATAGCTCAGCTCTCAGCCACAGCTTCCTACTGCGGCGTATACGCAGCTTCATTCACCATGTCAAGTCACGCACACTTCGCATACGAGGGAGGCAGTCCAGCGCCATTATCAAGGTTACATAGTCTTTCTATGCACATGCATGCAAACAGGTAATTACATCATCAACGCCATGTTCCCAACGCCGCGAAGAGAGACGATCAAGCAAAAGCTCCATTATTATCCAATCGTGCAATAGACGGAAAGAAAGCTCGCCGGACACAGTTTAGTTGCTGCTCAAAGTCAGCCAGGACTCAATGAGATGTATGTAGAGCGCTGGACACTTACAGGAGACCAAGTGTGAGGTCACCGTGGATCTTCGCCTTGAGCTGGATTTCGATGTCGAGGTTGAGCTCCAGCCTCAGGCGGAGCTGCTCGCCCTTGCTGTCCTCCTCCTCGCCGCCACCACCGCCAGTCAAGCCTCCAAGGGCCTTGCCCGCCGTGTTGCCGACTTGATTGACAGCTTGGCCAGCCGTGTCCTGCACCATGCCGGTTGCGCCTCCAACGAGCTCGCCGCCAGGGACGTTCTCGCTGATGCCCTCGAGCGGGCCACCACCTTTGCCGCCCTGCTGCTTCTTCTGGCGCTGGCGGTTGCGGCGGCCGCCCGACGCAGACACATCAGAACGCGCAACGGACTCGGAGTCCGAGTCTTGCCCTCGTCGTCCACGGCCACGGGATTGGCGGCGCCTCGACTGCGACTTTGACTTTTGCTGTTGCGGCTCGGGCTCAGAGTCGTCGGCATCGGCGCTTGTTGTCGTTTGTTTGCGTCCTGCGTCCGCTTGCTCAGCCTCTCCTTCAGGGGCAGGCGTGGCTTCAGGAGTGGGCTGTTGCTGCTGAGGCTTCTTGTTGCCCAACTTCTTTGGCGTCTTTTTCTCGGTTTTCTTACTCGTGCTTTCTGCGCTGCCCTGGCCGCCGATGGAGGCGTTGGCATTGGCCTGGCCCTCTCCGGAGATGGAGTTCTTGGTCTCTTCGACTGTGTCCGCCATGATGTTGTAGGTAGTTCAAACGATGTAATTCAAAGTGTAGATGCAGTAGAGTGTTGAGGATGTCAAGGAAGAAGATGCACAAGCGCGAACTGACAAGAGAAAAGTCACAGAGAACAGGAACCGGTTTGAGCCAGAGGTACATCAGCTCCATGCACGGAACCACATAGCTATGCACTCTGACGCAATCAGTGGCACACGTAGTCGCTCGGAATCCCGCGATGCGTCGTTACTGAAGATCTTCGTCGTGTTAAGATTCGCGTCGTTACAGTAATAGTAAAACCTGCCTTATCCCTGTACAGATCGTCGTGTCGCACGATGGACAAGCCTGGATTCCCATACGGCAAACCACCGAGCTTTGGTAGGGCTGCTGTATTGCATGTTACCTTGGCGTGTATAGATCCGTGCAAGTACTGTTATGCACACCTTCTTCAGGTTAGTGCTTGTCGGCGAGATGAAACAGGCAGGGCTAGAAGCCTAGAACTACCCAGACCGGTATGTATTCATTATATCGATCCTGTTTGAATACAGCATGGCATAACTTGTATACAGGTAATTTCAAAAACTGGTATCCGGGCCCGGGCTGAGATCGGGACGATGGCTGGCATTTGCTAGGTTCGCAAGGGTGGCCAACTTGCGGAGCCCTCCGCCGGATCCTTGACAACGGGGCATAGGCGCTTGTTGGCATGGTTTTACCTAGATGATCCGACCAGGTAATACTGTAAATGGAACAGCAGGGAGCACAGTGGGAACAAGCCACTTTATTTCCGCTCCGCCCGTTACGCAATGGATCGCGATGGCGGCCGATAGCCAGTTGTAATGTGATGGCTCACTCGTCCTTGGTCGGCGCAAGTCAGCTGGTGGAGAGAACTTGAAGGAGAACGTGGTAGCTTTCGATGTGATGTGTGTCCTTTGTATGAAATGGAGAAGATGAGAAAGCACCGATCACATAGTGCACGAGCCACTTCAAATGTTGTTCGGAGCATGCCCCGCGCCAGAGACCCGTGGACAAGCACCACATGCACTACACGAGGTCACAATCGCATCTGTTTATTAGCATCCCACAGGTGATATGGCAACTCCCGAGGCACAAGAAACTGCCACCAAAGAGCGAATCGTAAAGCACATGAACTCTGACCATGCCGACTCGGTGAGCTCCTACCTTGAGCACATATGCGAGCACGGTGAGGTTTGACACTGACTTCTGCAGGTCCATCGATACTTGGAAGCGTTTAAACAAAAATCTTTCTATCAAGTCCGCAGTGCTCGTCTGGCAGATGTGACACTGAACGACATGAAATTCCACTGTGGTGGACAACAGCTCACTATCCCCTTCGATCCACCGATGAAGTCCCTTCGTGAGGCACGCGAACGCCTCGTGCAAATGGACAAGGATGCCCTTCAAGCTCTGGGTCGCAGCGACATTACTGTCACCAAGTACATTCCGCCCTATGTGCATTTTCTTCATCTGTTCAACTTCACTCAATGTCTGCTCACCTACGTCGCCTTCTCCCGCCAGGCAAACTTCAAACCTGGGTCAATTCTTTATGACAACTTGTTCTTCCAGCTCCCTCGCTTCAACAAGTTCTGCTTGACGATTCAGCCACTCTTGATTGGGATCATGCTGGGCATCCACGTCCTTGAAACTGTATACATGGTCAGGAAGCTAGGCAGGCACGGTGTGACACCTTACGACGGCATTTGGTGGACTTGGGCTGGAAGCTGCTTCGTCGAGGGCTGGACTGCCTTCAAGAGGATGGATGACATGATCGAGGAGAAGAGGAAGGAGAAGGAAGCGAAGAAGCACTGAGTCCATTGATACTACGATGCCCCCTGATATTGTTTCTCACATTATGATCCAATAAAACAACAATATCTGAGTGCTTTGATATATGACTCCGTCGACGTCGACATCTGGTAGCATTGTATCTATGGCTTCCAAAGGTTGTCTGAGAGCGTGACATGGCTCCGAATTCGGCAAGCGCAATCGATAAGCATAGTTTTCGGCGAAGTCGGAGTCACATCAAATCTCCAACCACCCTCATCCGCATGATACCCCAAGCTTAACGTGACGCTGTTTCTTCTTGTTTGTTCCGTGTACCATAGGCGTCCAATGGCTCTGCGATTTTCTTCCAGGCAGCTGGCTACCGCATTGCGCGTGCCGCGTACCAATTGCTGCTCGGCGCGATTTTCCTCTACTACTACTGCTGCATTGGAGGGCTCAAGCCTCGCTCGAGATGTAAAGGAGTCGATAGCAGTATGCATGCTGATTAAAAACACTACATGTCTGCAGTGCTAACCGTCCTGCAGCGAGAAGCCTCTTTACCCACGCCTGACCCTCCATCCACGTCCAAAACGGCCGGCCTCGTCAACCAACAACTTCCGTATATGGTCCCTACCTATGTTCGCCCACCGCCCATGTTCGAATTTGGACAAGGGTGCTATCTATACGATTTGGAAAACAGGAAATACTTGGACTTCGCAGCCGGCATTGCTGTCAATGCGCTAGGACATTGCGACGAAGGTGTTGCGCAAGTGATTACTCAACAGGTGCGTCTCATCGCTACAGTGGCAACGACACCGCAGACATGAGACACCATGCTGACGGCTTTGACTATAGGCGCGACTCCTCATGCACACCTCGAATCTGTACCACAACCCCCAAACCGGTATGCTTTCGAAGCAGCTCATCCAGCTCACCCATGCCACGCGTGGCTTCGCTTCTGCTACGCGCACCTTTATCTGCAACAGCGGATCTGAGGCGAACGAGGCTGCTATAAAATTTGCTCGCAAGGTCGGCAAGGAAGTGTCACCAGACAAGCCCAAACATGAGTTTGTCTCCTTCCAGGGCTCGTTTCATGGTCGAACAATGGGTTCTCTGAGCGCGACCCCAAATCCAAAGTATCAGAAGCCTTTCTCGCCCATGTTACCCGGTTTCAGATACGGAACTTTCAACGATGTGGATGGAATCAATGACTTAGTGACGGAGGAGACGTGCGGAGTCATAATCGAGCCCATCCAGGGCGAGGGTGGTGTGAATGTCGCAACGGCTGAGTTTCTAGTCGCGTTGCGGAAGCGCTGCACTGAAATCGGTGCTGTGCTCGTCTACGACGAGATTCAATGTGGTCTAGGGAGGACAGGCACATTCTGGGCTCACGCGGCATATCCGAAAGAATGTCATCCAGACATTGTTACCACAGCCAAGGCTCTTGGTAACGGATTTCCGATCGGCGCGACCATTGTAAACGACTTTGTCTGTGACCACATTCAGACCGGCGATCACGGCACAACATTTGGCGGCAATCCTCTTGGCTGCCGCGTGGCTTCCTATGTCCTGTCGCGCCTGTCCTCTCCTGAGATTCTCGAATCAGTACCCAAGAAGTCGGAAGTATTCAAGGAGCATTTCCGATCCTTACAGAAGCGTTTCCCGGGCCAGATCAGGGAATTCAGAGGGCAAGGCTTGATACTCGGGCTGCAACTCGATACTGACCCGACTCCGATTATAACTGCGGCACGGGAACGAGGCCTGCTAGTTATCAGTTGTGGAACGAACACTTTGAGGTTTGTCCCGCCGCTTGTCATTACCGAAGCGGAGATCAATGCTGGCATGGCTATCTTGGCCGATGCAATGGAGAGTGTCTGGAGCAAAGGGGAGCAGGTACCGGGGACGCCTGGACAGCAGGAGATGCGATGATGTTGAATTGCCTATCTGCTTCTATACTTTCAGCACGGCGTTTAGGGCAAGGCATTCCATTGCCTGGGTGTATAGACAAAATACCGTGACGGTCGGTCTTCTTCGTTAATGAAACGGAATAATCTCGTACACAGAATCATCGCAAGGTGTTCCTTGCACAGGCTCAATATGCGCAAACTTCCGCCTGTGTACTATGAGTTCAAATCTACGGTGCCGAATTATATTGCTGCTGTTTGAAATATAGGGCTCCACGAGTGGCAGCCTGAGGCATCAGAAACGTGGGCCAGAAAAGTTTCTTGCGCCACCTCGGCCGCTCAACCCCGCGACACGACACACACGCGCGTCAAATGGAGGACGACCGAGCAGCCACGAATCTGGGGCCCTCAGCAGGGGAGGGCGTGCCTGATGAAGTTCCCGTCGTGCCAAAGCAACCCAAGCGGCGTTTCGTAGGCAGGAAGACGGCGACCGAGGCAGGCAAGACGGCAGATGCCAACGCGAACATCGAGGACTCGAGCGCGATACAAGGTGTGAGACACCCCCCAGAACACCACGAGAAGGTTATCTGTGCTGACAGTATTGCGAAGGGGCCCAGCCGCGTCGTACAGCCCGCGCGCTGAACTCGATCCCCGACTCGATTCTCCACGATGCCGACATCAACGCCGCCATCGCCCTCCTCCCACCCAACTACAACTTCGAAATCCACAAATGTATCCATCGCATCCGCTCGTCGGGGGCGACCAACATCGCCCTGCAGTTCCCCGAGGGGCTGCTCCTCTTCGCGACTACCATTTCCGACATCCTCACGCGCTTCTGCCCCGGCACGACTACACTGATCATGGGGGACGTAACGTACGGCGCATGTTGTATTGACGATTTTACCGCACGAGCGCTGGGATGCGACTTGCTGATCCACTATGCACACAGCTGCCTGATCCCGGTGGCGGTAACCAAGATTGCGACGCTATACATATTCGTGGCAATCGGCATCGACACGCAGCATTTGGTGAACACCATAACGCAGAACTTCCCAACCGGAAAGACGATAGCCTTGGTCGGAACAATACAGTTCAACGCGACAATACACGGTATTGTATCGGTTCTGAAAAGAGAAGGGTACAATGCCATAGTCCCGCAAATCGCGCCGCTATCGAAGGGCGAGATCCTAGGCTGTACATCACCATCTATGGCGATCAAGCAGGGTCAACTGGATGCGAAGGGACGAGAAGAACCGGTTCCAGATATGCTGCTATACCTAGGCGACGGACGCTTCCATCTCGAAAGCGCTATGATCGCGAACCCCTCGCTCCCCGCATACCGCTACGATCCTTATTCTCGTCGCCTGACCCACGAAACCTATGCGCACGCATCGCTCTACTCTCTTCGACGGACGGCTATTCTCACAGCTCGGAAGGCGCGTACGTGGGGAATCATACTCGGGTCGCTTGGTCGCCAGGGCAATCCACACACCCTAACGCTCATCGAGAACGAGCTGAAACGGCAAGGACTCAATTCCGTAAATCTGCTCCTCTCTGAGATTTTTCCTGGGAAGTTAGCAATGATGGATGACGTGGACGCTTGGGTTCAAATTGCGTGTCCTCGACTGAGCATCGATTGGGGGTATGCATTCCCGCGGCCGCTTCTGAGTCCGTATGAGGCGCTCGTTGCGCTGGGCGTTAGAGATGCACCTTGGCTGGAAGAAGAAGTCGGAGAGAAAGAGGCTAGGAAGAATCTATATCCTATGGACTTTTATGCGAAAGAAGGGTTGGGCCGGACGACAGTGGACCACGTGAAAGCTGCGGAGGTGGAGATCGGAGGTTGAGTATCAGGGGAATGTTGGGCATGGTTCGGCGTTGAAGGCACTCGGAAGAAAATGGGTTCGAATAATTGAAAGGCGCACATCGGCTTGGTATTGGAAGAAGATATCTGATTAGATGGCTTGGGAAAATAAAGACTGTTGCTCTCGTAAAGTCTTCGAGGATGACTTTGCTGATATCCATGACACCATGTTCCCTGTACAGCTGCCATCTCACACCGAGATTTTGCCCCATCCAAGCCATACCTTGCTCAAAGCTGCGACAACATCTTCCAAAGACCTCACTCATCAACAAAGCGCAAAGTCCCACACTTTTCCGCACCCCAACCTACTCGCATCCTCGCCGACGGAAACCCCGCGGCCACCACCGACCGGTACCGGTCCGACAGCCAGCCCCAATCCTCGGACCCCAACGGAAAACCGGCAGGAAGCCTGCCTCGCGGAAAACTCCAACCAAGCAAGCGACGGGAAACGCAGCAATATTTACTCGAAAGATGTGTGCGAGGTATCGATGGCAGGGTGGTTTCGCGTCTCGTCGTTGCTGGTTAGGCATGTGGGGCTGGGGGTTGGCCAATTAGGTGGCAGGAGAGGCATGTGGTGGGATGTGATTGGTTGGGAATATTTTGGGAAGCTTACGAAGGGGGATTTTGTCAGCGTCTATCAAGGTGCGGAACGAGGAATATGAGTTTTGTCATCGGAGGGGGACGGTCGGGCATATAAAGGCTGGGTGGGACGGGGACGGGGAGAAGCTATACCATGCCCAGGGGACCAAGCATCCAAGGCTTCTTATACGAATCGGTTCTCGTTTGGCTCTTTATAAGCTACAACTCATACAATTGAAGCTATTAAAATCATTTATTCCGTCTATCGGACAACATCAACCACCACCCAAGCTCCAACACACCTAGAAATGCCCAACCCACCATTTCCATCCCCGTCCCGCCAAACCTCCTCCTCCAGCACCACATCCACATCCAGCACAACCACCTCCACCCCCTATACCACCAGCGCGTACTCTTCACAAATCACGCTCCCACACGACCCCACTGACGAACTAAAGATGTCCCTGCTTGCGGGCGAGAAAGAAAGCAGAGTCAAGAGGGCAGCGAGGGAGGTGGGTAGGATGGTCAAAGAGCATCATCGCAGTGTCAGTGCGGCGTATCGGTCATATTAAGCGGCGGGGACGGCGACGTGAGGTACCTTTGCTATCTTTGGGTTTGTTGGGTTTGGGATGGGGGTAGGGGGTGGTGGTGGTGGTGGATAAATGATGGGGTCATATGGAATGTTTTTATTCAAGGTTTTGTGATTTGCTTTTACGGTTTTAGTGCAGAATGACCTGTTTTTGAAATGCGCGATTTAAATGAATGTAATCGTTGGTCTCTGCTTCTTCAGTTGCAGTGTGGACTTTTTGGTTGCTACTGATATCGCAGGCGAACGTTATAATTCTACGCTAAGGATTAAGCGCAGGAGTTTGCTCGTGAAGCAAGCTACCTAGTGATCTATCGAGGACGGAAAGTTTTCGGGTGGTATATCTTTATTGCGCATACTGAGGCCGCTGCTTCGCACTGGCTGGTAACCGCTACAGCCCTCCTTGGATTGAGGACCAGAGTCCCTAGAGGAGGGAGAGAATTTCACCTTGGGCGTTGTTTTCGCTTTCAAAACGTAACATTCTTCTGTGGATTCTAATACATGTGATGAAAAGACGTATATTGAAGATCTTTGTTGTGTTAAGATTCTAACTAAGGTTAAATCCGCACTATACATAGAGAGGAGTAAAACAGGAGGTACTAAAACCTAGTACCTAGTATATAGTAGTAGTAACAAAATATATACAAAATAATAATAATTTTATTATTAATATTTTATATAGTAGTATTATTAATAGTAATTAATAAATAGTCTACTATCTAGTATAACTAAGTTATATTAAACATCTTCGTTATGTAGAGATTCTAACTAAGATTAAGTCCACACTATACATAGAGAGAAGTAAAATAGAAGGCACTAAAACCTAGTATCTAGTATATAGTAGTAGTAACAAAATATATATAAAATAATAATAATTTTATTATTAACTTTCTTTATAGTAGTATTATTAATAGTAGTTAATAAATAGTCTACTATTTAGTATGACTAAGTCACATATTATTTCTTAACTAGTAGACTGCGAAGTTACAACTATAGAAGTAGTGTAGGCAATAGAATAGCAAAACTATAGTTTACTATATATATAGTATATAAGTCTACTTTTATAATATTAGTAATATCTAGTACACTAAATCTTTATTTTTAATATATAATTACCACTACTATCTTTTAAATCTAGCTTTTTACCTATTATGTCTAGCGACGCGACACTATTCTAGCGCCCTAAGTACACTACTTCCACCCATAACTAAGTTATCTATTATCTCTTAACTAGTAAACTATTAAAAAGCTATAGTAGAGTATTTATAACGCGCTAACCCTTTTTATTAATATCTTAAAACGCTTTTCTATATATACAATAATAGGAGAGATATTTGCTATTATTGTAATATTTTTATTAGAAACCCCTTAGTCGCAAAAAAACTATAGTAGAGTATAGAGTTATAACTATAGTTTACTATATATATAGTGTATAAGTTTACTTACTCTTATAATATTTATAATATTTAAAAATTCTTCTTCTTTAACTTATATAAGACTAATTCTTTTAAATCTAACTCTTTATTATATGTAGTAACGTAATATCTTTTTAGTGTCTTAAAATTATATTATCTAATACCTATAGTTAGATAGCTACTAAAGAATTTAAAACTAGCATAGATAACTAGCTAGGTAATATTAGCTATCTAGCTTATCTACTATAAAATATAGTTTAATAAGTAGGGCTACTAAAAACTAAATTAATTATACTATTCTAAAAGTTATATCTAATAATTTATTTAGGCTATATATAATCTTTATATAACTCTAAATCTTTAAGTGCTAAGCTATTCTTTTATATAAAGGCCTAGGTAGAAATATAATAATCTTTATAAGAAAATAATAGCACTTTAGTATTATATTACTAGCAAGGCTAAAGAATAGAATAAGATATAGTAATAGGCGCCTATTAGAAAAGAAGAAAGTATTTCTTATATATTACTAGAGTGTACGCGCATAGCTATAGTAGAAAAAGCTTCTTATAGTAGTTAATATTATATAGATATATAATAATAATAAGTAAAGTTAGTAGTTAAAAGGTAATAAGAGTAAAGATAAGCGACAGTTACTACTACTATATACTAGGTACTAGATTTTAGTGCCTTCTACTTTACTCCTCTCTATATATAGTATAGACTTAACCTTAGTTAGAATTTCTATATAACAAAGATATTTAATATATTTTGTAATATTTATATATAAATATATAGTACTAATAATATATTATGTAAATTTTTAAAAAAGCTGTAATAAAAGTAAAGTAGTTAAAAAGTTATTAAAGTTTATACTTTTTAGAATAGTGTTCTTTACTAAGCTACTAATTTTCGCCTAATCTAATTCTTTTAAATAATTATAAAACTATATTTTTCTATTTTTAAACCTATAAAATCTAGAATTTAGGGTTAGATAGAAGTTCTATATAATACACTAGTAATTAATATTATTATATTAACTAGTAATTACTATATAGTAAAAGACTTTAACTTTATACTTTAAAAATCCTAATTTTTTAAAGCCTACTAAGCAGCTTACTAAGCAGCTTACTAAGCTTTTTAAATTTTAGCTAATTAAAAGCTTTATTTGCTTATTAATTAGTATTTTATAAGTAGTATAGGCATTTAGGATACTCTAGCTACTCTAGCTACTTTAGGTGCACTAGCAGTATAGTTGTATATTTTTACACAATCTTACGTATACGTATACTAAAAAAGTAGTATTACTAGTGTACTCTAAGCGTATTTAGTGTATAGATATATATAAGTATATTTAGAGCTACTTAAGTACTCTAGATACTTATACTTACTTAAAACTTTTTCTAATATATATATAAGACTATATTACTATACTATAGTTTAGAGTAAAAAAGGTATAAAATAGCGCTAGCGCTATAACTAGTATATTAGAAAAATTTTTGTGCGCGTATAAGTATCTAGAGTATCTAAGTAGTTTTATATAAGGCTACGTACGTCTATATACTAAATATACTTAGAGTATACTAGTATTACTACTTTTCTTTTAGTATATATATGTATAAGGTTATATAAAAATACGCACCTATACTACTAGTGTATCTAGAGTAGCTAGAGTAGCTAGAGTACTCTAGATACCTATACTACCTATAAAATACTAATTAATAAGTAGATAAAGCTCTTTAATTAGCTAAAATTTAAAAAAAACTTAGTAAGCTATTTAGCAAGCTACTTAGTAAGCTTTTAAAACAAATTTTAAAGTATAAAGTTAAAGTCTCTTACTAGATAGTAATTACTAGTTAATATAATAGTACTAATTACTAGCGTATTATATAGAACTTCTATCTAATTCTAAATTCTAGGTTTTGTAGATTTAAAAATAGAAAAATATAGTTCTATAATTATTTAAAAGAATTAGATTAGGCGAAAATTAGTGGCTTAGTAAAGAACACTATTTTAAAAAGTATAAACTTTAATAACTTTTTAACTACTTTACTTTTATTAAAACTTTTTAAAATTTTAAATAATATATTATTAGTACTATATTTTTATATATAAATATTACGTTATATATATAATAACTAGTAAAATAAAGAGTTCTTTATTAATTACTAACTAATTACGTAATAAAAATAGTATTTTTAAATTAAATAATTAAAGACTAGTATTTCCTCTATAAATCTATTAAAAATTAAAATTATAGCTTTACTAGTAACCCTTTTTATTAATACTACCTTAAAATACTTTTCTGTGTATATAATAGTAGGAGGGTTATTTACTATTATTATAATATTTTTATTAGAAACCTCTTAGTCGCAAAAGAAAATAATAGCTTTACTAGTAAAAAAGTTATAAAGCTTTAAAAAATTACTTATTTAAACTATTTATATATATTTACGTAAGTCTATATATATTTATATATTTTTAAGTATTTTTATACTAGTAAATTACTTATATAAAAATATATAAGTATATACACGTCTACGCACGTCTACGTATAGTTAAGTAGCCTTTTTATAAAAACATTTCTAATATATAATACTATAACTATCTCTCTCTACTATTATCTCTAAAAATTACTAGAAGTAATAGCTATTATATTAGTAGGTTTATACTATTTATAAGTATTATATACTAGATAGAAGCTTATACACTATAGGTACACTAATACTCTATCTCTATATTAAAGTTAACTTTAAAAAGACTTCTATCGCTTTATTTTCTACTATTTTTCTAAGTCCTAATACTAAAATTGTAGTTAACGCTACCTAAAAGTATACTCTAATCTATCTATCTAAAGATACTAGGTCTACACTAGAGTACTACTCTATTTAAAAAATTATTAATAGGAAGTAGAAGGTATACCTTACTCTATATAAGGCGGTCCTAGTGTACTAGTTAGGCTAGTAATAAATTAGTAACTATAGGCGCTATAATAGACGCATAGGGTTACTACTATAGTTTTTTATATTACTATTAGTTAGAAAGGTAGTAATAACCTTAGAGAAGGGTAATAAGAAGAAAGAGAAAATAAAGATATTTATTAATAAGTTACTAAGAAAAAGAGTGTTGCGTAAATATATTAGATTCTTATAGTTATAATATTAGGTAGTAAGTGCAACACGTAAGTGCGCTAGTGTAGTAGTATACTTATAGCATAATTACTAATAATAGTAATAATTAGGCTAGTAAATAGATTCGGGGTACCTAGGTTAGGTATAGGGTTAGGTTAGGGTCGTATAGACTATAGGTATAGGTTAGGTTAGGTTGTATAGACTTTAGATTAGGTTAGGTTAATTATATAAGATCCTAAACCTAACTTAACCTATACCTAACCTAATTACATAAGACTCTAGCTTAATTTAACTTAGTTTAATATTATTTAAAATATTAAATATCTTTATTATGTAGAGATTCTAACTAAGATTAAGTTCGCACTATATATAGAGAGGAGTAAAATAAAAGGCACTAAAACCTAGTATCTAGCAAATAGTAGTAGTAACAAAATATATACAAAATAATAATAATTTTATTATTAACTTTCTTTATAGCAGTATTATTAATAGTAGTTAATAAATAGTCTACTATCTAGTATAACTAAGTTACATATTATCTCTTAACTAGTAGACTATTAGAAAGCTATAATAAACTATAGAATTGTAACTATAAAAGTAGTATAGGCAATAAAATACTAAATTATAATTTAGTTATTATATTCGCAATCTAGTAGTAGCGTAATTATAGTTTACTATACGTATAGTGTATAAAGTCTACCTACTCTTATAATATTAGTAACACCTAGTATACTAAATTTTTATTTTTAATATACAATTACTACTACTATTTTTTAAATTTAGCTCTTTATCTATTATATCTAGTAACGCGATAATATTCTAGTAGCCTAACTATACTACTTCTTTTACACAGAATAGTATAGCTATAGTAAAGTTCTAAGAGTATATAAAGGATTGGCTAGGCAAAGTTAAAAATAATCTCTAGAGATTTAGCAATCTTATATAGTAAGTAGGGTTATTAGAGAGGCCTCTTAATCTTAACATTTTTAATAACACCTAGCCCTAGCTATTTAGGCCCTATTAGCTAGTTTTATAACTTTAGATCCTAGAGTGTAAAGCACTTCTTTAGTACCTAAATAAAGAGTTAGATTAGGCGTTTATACTATAATAATAGGATAAAGTAGGGGCGTTACTAAAGAAGCTTAAAGATAAGAACTAGTAAAGTAAAGGTATAGGGCGGCTGCTAGATAATAAGCAGCGGTTTCTTAGAGACTATAGAAGTTTAAAAGCGTAGCTATGACGCGAGAAGCTTATAAATATAGTAGTAATTATCTAGGGTGATATTAAGGTGGGGGACTATAGCTAAGCAATAAGAGTAAGAGTAAGCGGTAGCGGCGAGAGTATCGGGGAGATAGGTAGTAATAGTAAGATTCTAGGTAGTAGTATATAGCTTACTAGTTACAAGGAAAGATCTACTATAGAAAAAGAGTTAGATACAATAGTTAGATTAGTTACTATTATAATTGTTGTTATTATTATTGCAGCAAGAATATTATTAAAGAAATTATTAATTATGTAATATAGTGGTTAGTTAAATAGCCAGCCCGAGATTACATAACATTATAGATTAACACCAGAGGAGAAATTATTTAAAATATATTTTTAATTAATTATAACAGCTATTTATTACAGACTAAATAGGTACCCTAAGGTTAGATTAGAATTAGAGTCTTATATAAGTAGGGTTAGGTTAGAGTTAGAGTCTTATATAAGTAGAGTTAGGTTAAGTTAGATTAGATTATATAAGACTCTAACCCTAACCTAACTCTACTTATATAAGACCCTAGCTCTAACCTAACCTATACCTATTTACTAGTCTAGTAATAATAAAGTAAGTTATTTTTTTATACACTTTAAGTAAATTTAATAGCTATTAGAGTGCTTATAAATAATAGAGGATAAGTGCGCAGTTTATATATAAACTATTATTATATTAGTAAAGACTTAGTAGACTATATTTTTAGGCGCTAGATAAGAGTAGCCTTTCTATTCTAACCTACGCAGGCTTAAATTAAAAAAAGGGAGTTAAAAAGAATAATTAACACTAAATACACAATGCAACTAATATAATATAATTATCTAGCTATATATTAGAGGCAATACCCTACTATACCCTAGGTGCGTTAGAAATAAATAAGATTAGGCTTGCGTATACAAGCCTATAGGACCCGCAGCTAGAGTTTCTACTATCTAGTACTTAGAAATTTGTGCAGAATGTAAGCTTAATACCTAGATAGTTAACCTTAACCTAGATGCTCTTAGTAGAATTCTTACTATAATACGTATTAGAAGAGGTTATACCTCGCTATTAATAATAAAATTATTATTATTTTATATATATTTTATTACTACTACTATATACTAGGTACTAGATTTTAGTACCTTCTATTTTACTTCTCTCTATATATAGTGCGGGCTTAACCTTAGTTAGAATCTTAATATAATAAAGATCTTTAATATCTTGCTATTAATAATAGTTACTTTAATACTCTTACCTATTATTCCCTTCTTATATAATAAGTCTATCTATATTATTATTTAATTATTAAAAAAAGCTTTTTAGTGGCGGCTATAAGGCGCTAGTAATTCTAGCCATTTAATATAGTGTTGTTAGTCACTATATATTAGGTAACGTTCCTAATTTTAAGTTTAGGAGTATCTATACGCTCGTTAGGCCCTCTCCCCCAGGGTTAATCCGTGATGTCACGTGATTCCGGGTTGGCTGTTTGACTAATTACTGTATTATATAATTAATAATCTCTTTAATAACTTTTTACGCTATAATAATAATAATAATAATAATAATAATAGTAACTAATCTACCTAACTAGCTTGTTAACTCTATCTTATATAACTACTAATAATATTAATAGTGTATAAAACGTTAATAATAAAATTATTACTATATTATATATTAAAGATCTTTGTTGTGTAGAGATTCTAACCAAGGTCGAGTTCGCACTATACATAGAGAGGAGTAAAATAGAAGGCACTATAACCTAGTACCTAGCACATAGTGGTAGTAATAAAATATATACACTATATTATATATATTTTGTTACTGCTACTGTATGCTAGGTACTAGATTTTAGTGCCTTTTATTTTACCCTCTCTGTATAACGTACTCCACAACCGAGCGACTCACCCAACCGAGCGACTCACTTTTGCCAAGACCCCACCAAAACATGTACTATTCACGACAGTACAGAGTCAATACGAACTATTATCAATAGTCTAAATAGGCCAATCTATTCAGAATCTACTTCTGCAGGTTATTTACACGTTGTTCTATTGTGCCCAGGCTCGCCGCAGCGTCCACAGCGCCGTTGAGTTGGCTCGCCTCCATCAACGCGCGCCCTCTTCTTTGCCTTCTTGCCATCACTGCGCGCCGCAAAGTCCTTTAGAGTAGCCAGCCGCTGGCCCTCTTCAGCTGTAAGAGCTCCTTCTTGCTGCAATCGCTTTCTTTTGTGCGATTTACGTCGCGTGGCGGCCTCATTAGCAGCTTGAAGTTCAGCGTTGCGTTTGGTCATTAACACCAAAGAATGCCCTATCAGCTTGGCGCCTTTGACGAGCTTTTCCACCACCTCAACCATATAAGTTGGGGAACTATCCACATGCCTTTGAATCCTCTGCTTAACCAGTATTGATTGTGACCTAAGTTCTGTACTATTTCGCGGAGTTTGCGACTCCCATGTACTATCGCGAATAGTACATTCTAGAGGCGTACGCAGGCGGACGTTAAGCTGCGATAGTACAGCCTCTAGGTCGTGGGGCACTAGGCCAGCACCTCGAAAGCCTCCTTTGATATTACTTTCAGTAATTGAAGCCTTAAAAGCAGCAATAAAGCAAGGTAGGAACTTAATTTTGGTGATGTGCGTGATGTGGTTGCGCATCAGATTCTCGGCTTGGCGCCTATACGCCTTCTTTAACGGCGCAAAACAACCCACGTTAAGTGGCTGCAAGAGGTGCGACGAATGTGGAGGCATACAGAGAGTAATAATATTACTCTTTTTGCAGTAATCCTGGAATTCGAGCGAGTTGTGACTTTTGTGGCCATTAATAATAAGCAAACGTGCTCCACTAATAGTACGCCTCTTTGTATGCTTATTAAAGTGCTTTAGCTATTGCAGACCAAGCTCATTTGTCGTCCAGCCGTTCTTAGAGACTGCAATAACCTAATTATGAGGTAGATCCTTCTCCTTATACTAGGCGGAGAGGTGGTGCTTGCCCCTGAAGATAATAAAGGGTGGGATCCACCACCCCATTGCGTTGATGCCTTAGATGACTGTTGTCCACTCCCTATTGCCCTGCTGCACCTGCTTTGGCCGTCCTTGACGCTCAGAGCCTGTGACTACCGCTCTAGTTAATATTATGCCTATTATAAAGCCAGACTCGTCGAAATTGTAGGTGTCCTTATCTAGGATACTATACTTAGCCTTCATGTTCTCTACAAGCTGGAACTAGCCTCGTATCACCTTAGGATCCTCCTAGAGGGCTCTCTTATAGTCGTACTTTCGATTAAACTTGACTTTAAGCTCTGGCTGGCGCTTAACAAAGTTTGGAGCCTAGTTATGGCCCACAGGGTCGCGATGCCGCTCAGCTAGCAAAGAATTGGCCATATCCTCTATAGCAGCAAGCTGTGGCAGAAATCCTTGCAAGTCTAGGTCGAGTACATGCTGTATAATCGCCTTCTCCTCTCTTATAGTAAGCTTTATTGTGTTGGGTGGGCAGTCGCGTCAGAAGGCGATTCTAGCGCGTCGTTGGCTGAGGGTCTTTTGAGGGATGTTATAGATGGCGGCAGCGCGTCTTTGCGAAAGTGACGCGTCTCGTTCAATAGCCTAGATCGCAAGCTATATACGAGCTTTGTTTAACGCTAGTAGTTTGTTGTGTTGTTGAGGCATCGCGTTGTACTATTAATGGTAGCACGTTTTGGTGGGGTCTTGGCAAAAGTGAGTCGCTCGGTTGGGTGAGTCGCTCGGTTGTGGAGTACGTTATAGTGCGGACTTAAACTTAGTTAGAATCTCCACACAACGACGATCTTCAATACGCTCGTTGGGCATCACGCTGACCACTTCCGACAGCGTCCTGATTTGGGCGACAACAGAGCTTTCATGGTGAGCGCCGAGTTCAACGACTACTCCGTTGAAGATCTTGCCGCCGGTAAGGTCTTGCTCGAGCCTGGCTGAAACACCTGTGACCTTTTTGATATGGCCGAGAAGACTTTGTTGCTGCTACCATTCGATTCGCTCCAAGTTCACACCACCCAATTGGTACTACGCAGGAGACTTACAAATGTTACACCCTCTTTGAGGGCAACAACATAGGAAGCAGTCTGGTTAGGCTCAAGAGGTAATATTCCTCGCCGTGGGCCAGAATTAGAAGACGATAAACGAGTGTCGCGGCTAACGGGGCTGCCTAGCACAAATGAGTGATATCAGAAGCGTAAAGAGCGACAATACCTTAAGGAGCCAGGACATGATTAAAGAAGGTCAAACGCCACGAGGGAGCGGATAGCCTCTTTCTCGGTTTCATCACGGGCTTTTGTACACACCTCTGTTGCTTCGCAACCAAATTTGCTGCTCCTTCGTGGAAGCCGCTACGCCGCTTCTGCACCGCCGCTTACTTTGCTCGTTCCTCTGCTTGAAAGCTTCATGCAAACTGGTTACGGTTGAGGCTGTGCATAAACGGTTCTGCTCCTCCAACCTTGTAGGGCTGACCGAACAGGGGAGCCGCTAGCTGTGATTCCATTCGACAACCCAAGCGAGATTGCACCAACACACATCCAAGGTCCCAAGGTCCAGGTGTACGGCGCCGGGCCAGGTGACAGCATCTAGGCGCGTCGACTTAGGCTGTGTCGCTGTGGTAGTGTGCCTCCCATGTATATGATAATATTAGACAAGAATCGGTCCTTTTAACCAATTACTTCTTGTGGCCAAAACTATAATGGCTAGAGTATGTAGGGGTCCAAACCGACGAGGCTACACTCTGTTGGACGTGTCCGAACCCTTTCGTACGGTAAGACTCCTGAACAGGAAGCGCCAGATGTTTCAACTCCCGAGTCCCGCACGAGGATGGCACCACAAAGGGGCATGAACAGAGAGATGGATGTTCTGCCTGCACCTTTTGTTCTTGCGTCGACCAGGTCACTTTCTCCAATATGGAGTACCTATCCGGTTCTGTGTTCCTTGGCCAAGAGGAGGTATTAGGCCGGCGTACGTCTGGAGACCGACCTTGATCCGACTGCTTGCACGGAGAGGAAGAGGGTGTTCAGCAAGAATACCAAACAATCACACCCGGCGTCCTGTTAAACCCCATAGAGTGCAATGAAATAGTCATGTCGGGCATAGCGTTCAAACTGCAGGCCTCCACTTCCACGTATCCAACACACTTTACTTTCCGATGCCCAGAGCGACGAACGGCACGTAGTATACCACAGAGACCGACGGGCGTGTGTTTCTGCCAAAGTCACAGACTATCGCGACTTGCGAACGACCGACGCTCTCGGTGCATCAAATTCGATCGCTGGAACTAATCGTCTTGACTTGTCGACAACAATTGTACGAAATCAATCGCCTTGCGCAAAGTCCAGGGCGCAGGTGTCGCGTTTGATGCATGTGTGGAGGAATGTTTGTTATCACGTTCGACTTGTGCTCTATAAACTTGATAGATGTTAGTTTAGAGTTGAAGAAATTCGGCTTGAAAATGCAACCAATCCTATCTGATGGACATGATCTGTCCAAGTTCCATACTCACACCAAAGATTCCTCCAGGTTTGATCGCGCTTAAAGTAAATTTTTTTTGTAAACAAAGCCGCATCCCGCAGCTATACTTTAGTAAAAGAAATAACTAGCTATTGTAAGGGCGGTACACGGCCTTACAGGGCAAACCTCTCAGGGACAGCTAGTATGGTTAAAAGAGATAACTGGATTAAGACTATACTAAGATAGGGGATAAGGAAGGGGCCTAGGGGGCCCTTACTTATATAGTGGGCGGCGTAGAGCACAGGCCCACGCTAACCACGCGCTAACACTAACTAGGAAAGGCGCCTTCTATAAGGTAAAAGGCGCTATTAGGGTGTGAAAGGAAAGATAATAGTAAATAACTAGCAGGGAGGTAGGCATAAACTATTATAGCTATAGCCTATTTTTCTGTATACTAGCTCTTAGCAAAAAAAATCTTAAATATACGTAACTAAGTTAATAACGCGCTTATTATTTAGCACCCTATAAGACTATTACGTACGCTAGCTTAGGATTAACTTAACTATAGTTTAGAACTATTATTAAATAGTAACTTATCTTATATATATAGGTAGTAATAAGGTTAAAGTGCTTATTACCTATATAAAGAGAGCCTAATTCTACTACTATCTTACGTACTATTATAACTAATAACTATAGCTAAATTAAATAAGTTAAAGATAAAGATATAACTATACTATAAAGTAATTTTATAATTACCTTTTCACGCCTTTTTTTAATTACTAAGTAGGGGCTCTGCTTTTTTATTATATTATTTAAGATAAAAACCTTTGTCGTTCTACCCCTAGATAGTTAATTTAACGCCGCACATATAAAGTAAAGTTTAATCTTAACTATACTTAATTTACTATAGACTCCTTATATTTCTAAAAAAAATTAATAAATTTATAATTATTGCTAGAAAGAAGCTAAAGCTTAAAATAGCTAATAGTAATAAGTTTCTAGTTAAGTTACTTATAGGCTGGCAAATGGGTATAGGTTAGGTTGGGGTTAGGTACCCTTACATAAGACCCTAACTCTAACCTAACCTCTACTTATAGATTTTACGCTAGTAATAGGTATAGATTAGGTTAGGGTTATATAGGCTATAGGTTAGGTTAGAATTGCACAGACTAGGTTATATTAAGTCTAACTAATTAAATTTTTTATTAGCTATATGTAATTTTTATAGTAAATTACTATAAAAATTCGCTTATTATTATAATAGTTTATTTAAGATAAAAGCCTTTGTCGTCCTACCCCTAGGTAGAATTAACGCCACATTATTATAATAGTAATTATTATATTTACTTATTATAGTAAAAGTATAGCTTTAGTATTAAATATATATATTAAACCTAACTAAGCGCCTAGCTATTCTAAACCTAACTAGGCGCCTTTCTATTTACCTAGTATATATATACTTCTTATAGTACCTATTTACTAACTATATATTCTTAGCCTATATAGTAACCTATTTTATATAAATAGTGTTAATATTAGTATCTAGAAGTATTAGTATTTATTTTATAGTAGAAGTAGAGTGTTATAAAGAAATACTTTTAAATATTCTAACTAGAAGAGCCTTTATTACTTTCTATTTTTTTCGTAATTACCTTTTTTACGCTCTTTTTAATTACTAAGTAGGGGGCTTTGCTTTTTTTGTTATGTTATTTAAGATAAAAGCCTTTGTAGTGCTACCACTAGGTAGTTAATTTAATGCTACACACATTACTTTCTAAAGAGCGGCTAGCGTAGTAGACTAGAAGCGCAGATCTTTCTTATTATTATTTTGCGCTATTTTCTTAATAAGGTAGTAGAATAGCATTTTTCTAATAAAGGGCTTAATACTTTTTTAGTACTTTTTAATTTCCCTAAGTATAATAGATATATATTATGAGAATATATATATAATAAATAGCTATAATAATAATATACTACCTAGCTTCTAGTAGTGCTTCCTCTTTAGCATAGTAGGTAGTGTTTTGCAAGGCGCCTTTTATATAGCCTTAGTAGCTAGTAACTTCTTTTTTTTACTTAAGTTTAGCTAGTAACTAGTTTAAAGTATCTAGATAGCCTAGTGCGTGCTATTATTTTAGAAATTAAAGTTATATAGTAGTTAAGAATATAAAGTATTAAAAAAGTAACTAGGAGAATAGTAAAGTAGCGTAGCTAAGTAGGTAGTAAAGTAAGTAAAGAAAACACACTAGTATTATTAGCGTCTTACTTATGCATATACGCCCCTATAGCTATAGTTTTATATACTATTATTACACTATATACTATAGCGTCTATTAAAAAAAAGTCTCCTAATATTCTAAAAGGCCTCCTAAGCAGCGGCCTATAGATTCTAGCAAATTTTAAGCGTGATAATGTTAGGGAGCTCAGGTGACTGATAATCGAAAAAGTTGATATTGACAGAATCTACGTATGGGTGCCAGCCAAAGGTGCTGGCTAAGCTCATAAGGCGCGCGAGGCGCGCTAAGAACGCGCTAGTACCTAATCGGGACTAGCGCCGGGGAAACCTCGGTAGTCGGCGTAAGGTAACTCCGACCTGGTTCCATAACACTATCCTCCCCTCCGACAAGCTTCGTCCTCGAAGCTCCATTTCAAATTCAACCCGCTAGTCCTAAATAGGCAACTAACGTACAATCCTCCAGTCACGATTATCTGTGCTACGTCCTCCTGAGGGATAGGTTGTTCCCAAGCGTGTTGCGCACGCGACAAGTAGTCAGCGGCCAGCTGCAGAGCAAGTTTGCTGCAATCGACCATCGAGAGCAGCTTACTTGGTGAGCTGGGCGCCTTTCCCATGCCGGCAACAACAACGACGGAGACCTTCGTACTGAGTGACGATCGCGGCGGTAAACGCGACTCTCACTGCCATTCACTGTGAATCACCGTGAGTCCAATCCATCTCTCATCTAATCCACCAAACTGCCATTTGCTCCTCCGCTCTCTCCAGGAACACCATTGTAGGTGGTCGTGGGGCGTCAGGACGACGGCGATGGAAGTCCGTCAGTAACTCTTGACAACCAGTGACGTCGTAATAAGGCGCCCAATCCGGCTTGTCGTAGCTCTCCCATTTGACTAGGTAGTGCAAAAGGCCTTTGCGGCCGTTGGCGGGGTCCTTGCACCGCCGGTCCACCTTGTAGTCTAATATGTCCTCCACGTCATAGACGGGGAGACCCTCCTCCATGGCCACCGGCCCTTGTGGATCCTGGCGTTGACCCGGCAGGGGATCCATCGCTTGGGGGTGTAGCAACCAGGGATGGAACCAAGGATAGATGTCCTTCAAATCATCGTGGGCGGTAAGGTCCAACTTGAACACTTTACCGTCAAAGTCCTTAACAATCTTAAAAGGCCCTAGATTCTTGTGGGACAGTCCACGACTATCCTTGCGCGTACGGATATTGCGCGCGTCCAGCATGACCCAGTCATCCACTTTGAACTCCGGCGCGGGTATCCTCTTGTTATTGGCGTACTCCTCCATCTTGGCTTGCGCCCACACCAAGCTGTGCCGTAAGTGAACCTTCAAGTCCTCGATCCTTGCTAGCAAGTGATCAGCGGCCCGGGCGTCACGGGCAGCTTTCCATCCGGGCGGTAGTCGACCGGCGGGCTCCAACCCAGACCGGGGTAGGTAGCCCTTCGTGGCCTCGAACGGCGTTGTGCCCGTAGCGGTGCTCCTACTGCTGTTCGCTTCAAACTCCGCTATTGGCAGCATCTCCGCCCAGTTACGTTGGTCGTAATGAACGAACGACCGTAAATATTGCTTTAATGCCTGATTCGCTATTTCTGTCTGACCGTCTGTTTCAGGATGGGCGGTGGTGGACAGCAAGGGCTTCGTCCCTATGCGGTCGCAAAGACGGCGCCAGAAATGTGACGTGAATTGCGATCCGCGGTCCGACACTATCTCGGCTGGGTAACCTTCCTCACGCCATACGTACTCGATGAAAGCCTGTACGCAGGTGTCCACGTCTAAGGACGTGAGCGGCACGAATTTTTTCTTCTTGGACAATTGGTCCACCACGACCATGATGTGACGATAGTCGCGACTGTAACAGTGTGACTTCGGCAGGGGCGAGATGAAGTCGACTGACACGCTGGTCCAGTAGGAGTCCGGGATAGGCAGTGGGTGAAGCAGCCCGTGCTTGCCTTCCCGCTTTGACTTCGACCTGGAGCAGGTCAAGCAGTTCTTTATATATCTGGCAACGGTGTCCGTACTGTTGGGCCAGTAGTAATGGTGTGATAGCTTGTGAAATGTCTCGTGCTTGCCGCTGTGTCCTCCAGGCATAGTGTCATGATGAAGCTTGACAATAGACGTACGAAGTTCGTCATTGAAAGGGACGAACAATTTGTCGCGTACGTACACAAAGCCGTCATCAATTTTGACGTCTTGGAGTTCCAGGCGGATACCTTTCTCGTGGTACATGTCGTATGGCAACCGACGAGCACCGTCTACCTTGGCTTTAACTATCCTCTGCATGACTTCATCCGTTGCGGTGGCGTTGCGTACTTGCTGTATAACGTCCACGCCAGCGTCAAGACCATCTTGAGTGGAGGCTTCGTCCTGACCATTAGACGCGAAGACCTCCTCGCTAAGCGCATACATCATGTGAGCGAGGTCCGCGACCTCCATCACTAGGGATTCCGTGAGGATCTGGGCCAGGTATATGGCGTGCTGCGATCCGCCGTCATGACCCGGATGGGCCTCGACGACTTCCTTTGACAAGATGGTTTGTCGTTGGTGCTAAATGCGATCATCGTCCACACCCTCTGGTACGTCACCTGGTTGTTGGGTGATGGCGTCGGGCTTGGTCCCTTGTCTGCCAGGCCGGTACTTGATAACGAAGTTGAATTCTGCTAAGAACTCAGCCCAACGAGCTTGTCTGCGGTTGAGTTGCTTCGTCGTTATAAAGTACTCCAAGGCTTTGTGATCGGAAAAGATCTCCACGGGGTCCGCAGTACCAGCCAATTCAGGTCTCCATTCTTTAAAGGCGCGAATGATCGCCATCAACTCCTTGTCGTAGATGGGATAGTTGATCTCCGCAGGCTTCATCTTCATCGAGAAGAAGGCGATGGGCCGCAACATACCGTCGGGTTGATACTGCGACAGTATGCCGGCGACAACCCAGTCGGACGCGTCCGTCTCGATAATTGAGCGTAACTCCGGGTCGAAATGCGCAAGTATTGGCGCGTCGACAAAGGCTCTCTTGAGGGCTTCAAAAGCTGTTTTGGCGGTTTCAGTGAGGTTGATTTTGCCTACCGCCCCCTTTGTTAGCTCAATTAACGGGCGGGCCAGCATTGAGAAACGGTGTATGAATCGCCAATAGAAGTTGGCGAATCCGATAAAGGCTTGTATGTCCTTCACAGTCCGGGGATCGATCCACTCTAATATGGTGTCGATTTTTTCCGGATCCATTGCTAGTCCTTCCGTCGATAGGATCATTCCTAGGTACTTGACCTTCTTGACTGAGAACTCGCACTTATGAACGTCTAAGAATAGACCAGCATCTTTGAGTGCGTTGAGGACTGTGAAGCAATGCCTCTCATAGTCCTCTTCATTTTCGCTATACACGAGGACGTCGTCCAAGTAAGCTGAGCAATAGTCGTCCAAATATTCTCTGAGGACGTGATTGATGTACCGTTGAAAGGTACCCGGTGCATTACATAACCCGAAGGGCATGACAACGTATTCAAACAATCCAAAGCGTGTCAGGAACGCCGTTTTGTGTCGATCGCCCTCCTTAACGAGGATCTTGTTGAACGCAGCGATGACGTCAAATTTCGAGAAGATCCTCACCTTGTTGAGTCGTGCCAAAGTCTCTTTGATTTTGGGCGGCGCATTGCGATTCTTGATCGTGATCTCATTAAGTTTGCGGTAATCGATGCAGATCCGCAAACCTCCTCCAGGCTTCCTCACCACTAGCAGCGGAGCAGCGTAGGGTGAATTGCTTTCTTGAATGTAACCCTTGCGAAGCTCCTCTTGTATGTAAGCTTTGACAGCTTCCATTTCCTCTCGAGATAACCCAAAAGCGCGCTGGAACGTCGGCTCTGCGCCTTCTTTAAGCGGTATCTCGTGATCCAAGCCCCCACGGGGCGGAGGCATGTCCTCAGCTGACTTGGGATCCCATAGGTCAATGATCGAGTGGTAGGCCTTCGGGATCAATTTCTTCAACTCCTCCACTGAGGGCGGTGCCTTGCCTAGTTTGTCGTGAAACTTCTTGAAGTCCTCATGCGAGGCGGCAGCGACGTCCGCAAAGAAGGCCATCGCCGCTAGGTGTTCGTCTGACTCCTCAGAGTGCTCTTCGTATTTGTCCCAATCCTCGGGACGGATCCAGGCGATGGAGTCGGGGTCACGTCGCGCGAACGCCATTGCCGCTTTGGCGGAGATCAGCGCGATCTCTACGTCGTTCTTCATCTTTACCGTAGGTCGGGTTGTCTCGGCGTGACTCTTGCCGTAACAATCGCAAGTAACCTTAACTAATAGGTTACTGTGCAAACAGTTGTGGTGGCAGTGATCGGACTCAAACGTTATGGATCGTTCTGACCACTTCATGGTGGGGTCGTGGGTCTCGAGCCACGGTTGACCGACGATGAGATCGAAACCGATGATGTCTGTGACCCAGAACCAGTCCTCGCTGCTGTGGCCTCCGATGTCGATCCTCACCTTGGCCATGTCGCTCATGGAGCCGACGATCTTTCCATCCGCTAACTTGAGCAACACAGGGCTCTTAGCGGGGACCGTCATTAGTTTGTGCTGTCGCGCAAAGGCTGCGCTCACTACTTGCCCGGTACATCCGCTGTTGGGGAGTAGCGTGGCTTTGATGGGAGCCTTCCAGGGCAGGATGACGTCACATCTCACCTTCATTTGTGAGCTATGTGGCGGTTGATCTGGAGGCTCGGGTTCTGGTGGACGGTCCGTCGCGTCGACCGCGGCGGACGCGACCATCTCTTCTAGTCCGTGAGTGTTCTTGTATAACTCACTCAATGACGCGAGCGACAACTGTACGCTCGGTCGACTCACCGGCGCGTCGGAGCGGCACCTCTTGAGGGTGGCGGCAACCTCCTTATGCGCTGGTAAGGGTTCCTGAAGGCGACTGTCCGCAGGAACTACTCTTTTCCCGAGCCCGCGTCAGTTGGGTTCGCGAGTTCAAGATCGATAAGGTCCGCGGCATTGAGGAGCTCGCGGCGGAAAGGTGACTTTGTCTGACCCTTGCAAGGAGCATTCGCGTCCTTGGGGTTGTGTCCTGGCTTCAGACAGCGGGCGCACCATCCCTTCTTGACGATGAAACGGAATTCGTCGGCGGCTCGCCAGTACTCGTCTTTGCCATGTTTCTTGTCGACGTTGGCTCCTCCGCCACCGCTGTTGCTATGAGAGCGGTTGTTGGAGTTCTTCCGGCTGTCCTTGTCTTGTCTTTGCTAGTGGCCTTATTGTCTCCACCTCCACTACCAAAGGCGGCGGCCATGCTTGTCTCAACCACTCGAAGACGATTTATAAAGTCAGCCCAATTCTCATTGCCTTGGGCGCCGCGGGAAGCGGGGCCTCGGAACCGCGAATTGAGGTTCATCAGAGCTTGGAACTTCTTGGACGTCGGATCCAGTTTGGCGCGGAACGCGACGTCATTGAATCGGCTCAACCACTGACCCAAAGTCTCCTTATCACCTTGTTTGACCGTGCCGTTCGCCAGCTCGGACATGGCGTTGCCTTGTTTGTCAATGATACCGAACGACTCCTCCAAGTCGTCGTACAACTGCTGGCACGTCTCGTACTTGTTGTCCGAGTTCGGCAGCGACCGATTCTTGATGGCTTGATAAGCCGTCTTGTCCGTGTGCTCGCGGAGATATTCGATCTTCGTCCATTCGTCGGTGAACTGGTCGAAGGAGCGATCGAACTTGGTTTCCGCCGACGCGATCCATTTCTCCAGATCCTCTGTGTCTTCACCGCTGAACGTCTTGATGTTGGGGTATCGAGGGTCGGAGCGACGCGTCGTAGTACTAGCCTTGCTGACCGCGGAGGCGGGAGTGCCCCGGCGGGCGCGTCGAGGGTCGCGTTCACCTTCACCGTCAGAACTGCTGCTGTCGCTGCTATCATTACCTCCGTCGTCGGAGGTGTCAAGGTCGGTGGCCCGCTGCTTGCGGGGCTTTGTCTTCTTCTTGCGCCGGTCCTTTTGACCTACTTGCGCAAGGAGCTCCCAGTTGAGGGCTTCAGCGGTGTCGGCGCGCTGGGTGGCCTCATCGCGTTGTTGGCGCGCGGTGTCACGGTCCTTACGGAGGCGCGCGACCGTAGCTCCAGCCTTGTCTAACTGGGCATCCTTGTCTTGTAACTTGTGGCTGAGTTTGCGGACAGCCTGGCTTTCTGTCTTGAGCGATTGTTGTGACTCCTTGAGCGCAGCTTCGGACAGACTCAATTGTTCCGCCGCTGTCGCTAGGTCCGATTGTGATGACAGGTCTCGCTGTAGGTACTTGACGATGGCGTTGAACCATTCCTGTGAATGAAGTGGGACCTCGGTGGCGAGGTCCTCGATTGTAGCGACCTTGCAAATGAGGGTGTCCTCGCGAGGTACCCCGTCGCCGTGGGTGTCGTGGAACAGGACAAGTACCTCTTCAATGGTGTCCTCACCTTCCTCGTCCATGACCACCCACATGACGTCATCCATGACCTTCTCGTAGTGCGCCTGTGAGATGCGGCGGGCAGTGGCGAAGTTGTACTTGTCGCCTGCCATGGTCCATTCCTGCGACTCCCGCACGCGAGGGCGGGGTTGCTGGTCATCTTGTTCCTCCGCTTCTTCTGACTCATGACCTTCCTCTACAGAGGCCAGCTTCGACTTGTCGCTGCTGCGAGGCAGGCCGCCCGAAGCGAAGGATACCTTCGTTGGGTTCAGTAGTGAGCTCATCGGCGTGCGCGAGGTGTAGCGGCCACCGAGAGATCCACTGCTGAGGGATCCAAAGGTCCGCGCACAGACTTCGCTGGTGCTGTGCGGGGAGCGTTGTTGAGGTCGCCATCGTCCTCCTCATTATCACTATCAAACAAGTGATCGCGCGTGGGTCGAGTGCCGTCATTCGCGACGGTCGATATGGACGCTTGCTGCTGACTAGGGTCCTGAGTCGCGGAGGCTCCCGCGGCCTTAGGCTTGCTGGCATCCTTGCGGCTAGAATCTTCCCCGCTAAGCTGTGCCATTGTTCCGGATCTGTATGTCGATCAAATAAGTAAGGTGGGTCTCACGCACCAATCTCCGCAGGCTCGCTGGCTTGCCTAGTCTCCTGCGCTGAGGGGACTCCGAAGGTTGATACGTAGATTGTGTTAGGGAGCTCAGGTGACTGATAATCGAAAAAGTTGATATTGACAGAATCTACGTATGGGTGCCAGCCAAAGGTGCTGGCTAAGCTCATAAGGCGCGCGAGGCGCGCTAAGAACGCGCTAGTACCTAATCGGGACTAGCGCCGGGGAAACCTCGGTAGTCGGCGTAAGGTAACTCCGACCTGGTTCCATAACAGATAAGTAGGAGGGTCTTACTAAGGTAGCTAGTAATTATAGTCTTTTATTACACTATATACTAATATAAATAAGACTTTAGATTTAGAGATAAAGAGGTTAGCACTATTCTTTTATATTATAGATAAGATAGCTTTTAGAAAGATTATTCTACTAACTATAAAGTGTTATTTAAAGATATACTTAGTAATAGCGCCTATACTATTATATAGAGGTTTTATAATACACTCTATAGCAAAAAGAGAAAGTACTAAACTCTACTAAATTAGCTAATTAAGCTATATAATATTAGCTTAAGAAGAAGCTTTATAATAATAAGAACTACTAACTACTCTTTAAAGTGCAAAAGTATTAATAGCTTATATAGAAAAAAGAAGAGCTTATATAGTCCTACTTTGAAAATTAAAAGAGTAGTATACTATTATATTCTATTATTATATATTAGTTAATTAAAAAGAAGTAGGTAACTAGTCAAAGGCTAAACCAATAGCTTATATAAGAAGTAGAATAAAATTAAGAATTAATTTAATTTAAGAGCTTACTAAGTAGCCCTAGCTAAGTATAAAATTGTTGCTAGTGAGAAAAAGGCCTTCTTATACTATAGAGTTATATAAGTAAATAAATCTTTAGTTATAGTAGTATATATAAAAAGCTCTTATGTAATATATATAAAGTAGGCTTAAAGAAGCCTAAGGCTAATAGCTTTAAAAGTAAGTCTAATAAGAAAGTGTAGAAGGACTTTTATAATAGTATAGGCAATATAGGTTTTTTTATAAACAAAACTACATTCCACAGCTATACTATAGTAAAAGAAAATCTAGCTATAACCTTTTTTTTATATTAGCTCTATAACATAGATACGATATAAATACATATAAAAGCAAACAGTTTATAAGCGCTTATCTGTCTGGCACTCTGCAATCCCGTCGGCTTCCTATAATAGTAACTTAGCCACATCGGCGTAAACTAATAGCTGTAGGGGAGGAAGCGTTCTAACTAAGTTAATCTTACAATTAAATAATTTTCTTTTAATTATGTGATCTGACTATAAAGTGCCTATGGGTCTCGGTTAAGACCGGTAATATAGGTTTAACTACTAAGAAGCTAGTAATAGTTACTAATAAGGAATAATTATAAGTTTATTATACTTATTTATTATATACTTTTACTAATAATTTTTAGTTGCTATAAGTCTAGTCCTTATACTAACCTTATTAACTATAGTAAGAATAGTATTAAAGATCTTTATTATGTTAAGATTCTAACTAAGATCGAATCCGCACTATACACAGAGAGGAGTAAAATAGAAGGCACTAAAACCTAGCACCTAGCATATAGTGGTAGTAATAAAATATACACAAAATAATAAGAATTTTATTATTAATATTTTGTATAGCGGCATTATTAATAGTAGTTAATAGATAGTCTACTATTTGGCATAACTAAGTTATATGTTATCTCTTAACTAGTAGACTATTAGAGAGAGTAAGAATAGTATACTTAATAGTAATATGGCGTATATTAAGGGGAATAATAATAAAGAGTATAAAGAGGAAATTAAGGATAATAAGAAGGAGCTTAAGGCTTATTTTTAAAAGCTGCTAGATAGGTATAATTCTAATATTATAGATAAGGATATAGACTTTAAGAATTTCTTAGACTTTAGAGGCTTAGGTACTAAAAGGGATTTAGATAATAAAGGGGGCTTAGGTGCTAAGGAGGTTTTAGATAATAAGAATGGCTTAGGTACTAAGGGGGTTTTAGATAATAATTAGCGCGTAGAATAAGATAAGGTAAAGTTATAGTTTTACTATAGCTAATTATTATAGCTAATAATTATATACTAGTTACTAAAGATACTACTTATAATAGTATAATAATAAGCTAATTACTATCTAAAACTAACTCTATAATAAAGGGCTATATACTAGTCTACTTAACTACTATTAATAATATCGCTGTGTAAAATATTAATAATAAAATTATTATTATATTGTGTATATTTTGTTACTACAACTATGTGCTAGATACTAGGTTTGAGTGCCTTCTATTTTACTCCTCTCTGTGTATAGTGCGGATTCGACCTTAGTTAGAATCTTAACATAACAAAGATCTTTAATATGCTAGTCTAGATCTAAAACTAACTTAATATATTCTATTAATAGCCCGGACAGATTAGTGCGCCGGATAGTTTTTCTTGGCAACTTCGAGGTCCCTCATAACTTATTATAGAACACTACTAAAATTACTTTATAGTGACTTATAAAAACCTACTATAACTTATAATATACTAAGTTACTATTTAATCTACTTTTTACGTTATATAGCCTCTTTGCGCGGCTACTACAGCCGCGCAAAGCTAAGAAGTCTTTCTTAGCAGTACGAACTTACAACAAGACTCCCTATAATATACAATATATTATCTACTATACTATACATAGGTAATATATAGTATACTTATTATGATTCGTAGTAAAGTATACTATATCTGTAAAAGTTAATAAATAGATAAGAAGGTAATCGAGTTAGTATTGTTAAAATAGTTAATTAATTTTAATAAACTGACTACCTAGCAATCTATATACAAAATAATTTAGACTAACAAACACTTAGTTTTATATAGTTTAATTATGCCTTTAACTTTTATGCGTGCTAGTGTTTTAAACTAATGTTTAAACTAGTGTTTTATATGCGAGCTATTGTTTTATATATAGACTAGTGTTTTATATATAAGCTATTATATACAAACTAGTATTTTATATACAAACTAGTATTTTATATACAAACTAGTATTTTATATACAGACTAGTGTTTTATATACAAATAAGTGTTTTATATACAATCTAGTGTTTTATATACGAGCTATTATAAACTTTATTTTACTATTACTTAGATATAATGTTAATAATAAACGCCTTATTTTAGAATAATTTATTACTTCTTAGTTTATTATACGCTAATATATATTATATTATAAAATAAGTCTTTTATATATTAAATTTTGTTTTTAGTAGCAAGTAATTTAATATATATAATATTGCCTTTTTTAGTATATTCTTTTTAGCAATTGCTCAAAATTGTTAAAGCGCTTAATTGCGACAAGTTGTCAAAAGTTATTAATTTAGAAAAATTAATTACGGGGTTATTTATATTATAATAGCGTATTTTATAATATTTATTAGGTTAGTGTTATATTATATTTTGTTTTTAGTTTTAAGTAATTTAATATATATAATATTAGATTTTTTAGTAAACTTTTTGTGCGTTACTTAAAGTTAACTTTGGCTTTAATTGCAACTTATTGTTAGAACGACTATTTTCGTTATTTTTAGGTAGCTTAGAGTTATTTATCTATTTATCTTTTATTATAACAGCGAAATTCTAACATGTTATTTTATTATTTATTTTGCTTACTAATATAGTTTTAACACGTCCCCGTAAGCAATATATGCTTTATTTAGGATATTTTACTTTTTACTATTATAGTTTTAACCCTGTTTATTTTATATTAAGATTTTGAAATATATAGTTATAGGTATTATTATTAAGGGCTTCTGGTAATATATCTACTACTTATTCTCTTATAGGTATATAGTCTAGATTTATTATTTTTTCTTGTATTTTTTCTCTTACGTAGTGATATTGTATATTAATGTGTTTAGTTTTACTATGATGTTTAGAATTAAATACTAAATTAATAGCAGGTTTATTATTAGAGAGTATAAAGAAATTAGGAGTTTTTATATTTAATAGTTTATTAATTTCTAATTATTATATATATTTATTAAATAGGTGTATTCTTTTATAGCTTCTTTTTAGAGCCATATACTCAGCTTTATATATTGATAAAGCAGTCGATTTTTATAGTTTACTAGCCCAACTAATAGGTATTCTATTAAAGGTAAATATATAACTAGTAGTACCTTTTCTAGTTATTAGGTCGCCGCCCCAGTTAGCGTCTGTATATCTTATTATTATTATTATTATTATTATTATTATTATTATTATTATTATTATTATTATTATTATTATTATTATTATTATTATTATTATTAAAGTATAGGCCTAAGTTTGTTATTTTATTTAAATATTTAAATATTCCATTAACAGTAGTGTAGTATTGTTTATTAGAATTTAACATATGTCTAGCGCAATTATATACACTAAATACTATATCTAGTCTTATATAACTTATTAGATAGATTAAACTATCTATATATTATTAATATAAATTAATTTCTTCTAAAGAAGCTTGTTCAGTATTTTTATTTAGTTTAATTCCTAGATCGCTAGGCGAATCAATTGGATTTAGATTTAGATTATTATATTTTTTGAGAATATTATTATTATATTAAGTTTGTTTTAAATAAAGTGTTTTTTCTTTTCTATTTCTAATAATTTCCATACCTAGAAAGTAGCTAGCTTCCCCTAGATCACTAACTTCTAGTAATGTATTTAATTTAGTTTTTAATATAGTAATAGTTTCTAGACTTTTACTAATTACTAGTATATCGTCTATATAGACAATTAGGAAGATTTTTTTCTTTTAAATTAGTTATTTTATTAGTAAAGATTCCTTGTTTAGCAAAGATAGAATAAAAACCTAGTTATTGTAATATATCTTTTAAGTATAGACACTAAGCTCTAGGAGCTTGTTTTAGACCATATAAAGATTTATTTAATTTACAGACTTTATGTCTAAATTTATTAAAACTAATAGATTGTTCTATATAGATTTTAGAATCTATAGGGGCATGTAAAAAGGCGTTTTTAATATCTAATTAATATATTTCAAAATCTAAAAAATAGGCAAAAAATAGTAATAGCCTTATAATTTCAATTCTTGTTGTATTAGCAAAGGTTTCTAGATAATCTAAGCCATAAATTTGACTATAACCTTTTACTACCCATCGGGCTTTATATTTTAATAGATTATTATTTTTATCTGTTTTAATTTTAAAAACCCAACGACCTTTTAAAGGTTTTCTATTGTTAGGTAAATCTACTATTTCCTAAGTATTTTGATTATTTAGTTGACTAATTTCTAGCTCCATAGCTTTTAGCCAATTATCTTTATCTTTACTATTTATAGCTTCTTTATAGCTAGTTGGTTTATTATTTTTAGTTATTAATAAGGCGAGTTTATCTATTAACTCATCTGAGTTTTCTAAAGTTATTCTTTTAAAGTTTTGCCTTGTATTATGGGTATTAGAAATGATTCTTTTATTATTATTATTAATAGTAGTATTATGAAGTAATATATCTAGACTTAATTCGCGAGAGCTTATATTATTCTCGTTATTATTCTCGTTATTATTTAAATCTAGATTTTTAGAATCTATAGTTTGTTCTATATTATTGTTATTGTTATTATTATTTAGGTTATTATCTAGGTATACATTATTATTACTATTAAATAGTATATTAACTTCTTTATTAGAGTCATTATTAAAGTTATAAAAGTAATTTTTAAGAATTTTAGTATTTCTAGTATACACTAGTTTATTATCTTTTAGATTTAATATTTTATAATTATAGTTATCATAACCTACTAGTATACCTAGTTTGGCTTTAGGTTCTAGTTTAGTTAATTGTTGTTTAACTAAGTAGTAACTTAGTGAGCTCTAGATTTTAATATTATTATAGTTAGGTTTCTTTTTATAAAGTTTTTCATTTGGGCTTATAAAATTTAAATTACTATGTGGTATAATATTATATATATACACTGCGTTTTTAACAGCGTATTGCCAGTGACTAGTTGGCAAATTACTATAGAACAATAAGCTTTTAGCTGTTTCTATTATAGTTCTATTTATTCTTTTAATTAAACCATTTTGTTCTAGTGTATGTGGCGGATTAAATTGGTAAATAATACCATTTTGTTTATTAAATAGCGTAAAATTACTATTAGCAAATTCCGTGCCATTATCTATTTTAATAATTTTAATTTTTCGATTACTTTGATTTTTAACTTTTATTTTAAAGTCTTTAAAGGCTTCAAACGATTCTGATTTATGTCTTAATAGTTTAAATTCTAATTTTCTAGTAGCAGAGTCTAGAAAGAATATAATATATTATAATTATTTCTGGAGAGGGTGATAGGCCCACATAAATTAATTACTATTTTATCTAAGTAATTATCTACTTTAGTAGTAATTTCTCTACTGTTATTATTTGTTAGCTTAGCTTTTATACAGCTAGAGCAATTAATTTTATAGTTAGTAGGTTTAGTTATACCTAGTATTTTACATATAACGTCTAGATTTTTATGTCCAAAACGATTGTGATAGAGATATATTACGTTCTCTTTAGAGTTACTAATAGTTTTATTTTTATTAATAACCTTTTTAGCAAATAGAATATTATCTGTTACTATATTGTCTATATTTATTGTATAAAGATTGTTAATTAGAGTTGCTTCTAATATTGTTATAGTGTTCTTTTTAATTATAGCTTTTTCTTTTATAAAGTTGACTACAAAGTCTTTTTCGACTAATTTCTTTACTAAAATAATATTTACATTAAATTTAGGCAAATAAAGACAGTTATTTAAGACTATCTTAGTATTATTATATATAAAGCTCACGTTGTCAATAAATTACGAAGTTAAAATATTGTTATTTCCCCTTGTATTTTTGTAGTTTTTCTAACTAACAAATTTTCTATAAATAGATTTCTGTTAAAGATAATATGAGATAAACTACCTAAATCTAGTATTAGATTAGGACTTTTAACTTGGTAGTTATAAATACCTTAGTAGTTTTTAATCCTTATTTAGGATATCTAGAATTAAATTCTAGATTTCGAGGACTTCGATGTCCTTTTTTCGAATTAGTTTGTTTTTTTATTTAGGATAGTTAATAATACCTTTTTAATTTCCATTAGTTTAGATAACTCAGCCATTTTATCTAACAGCTTTCGATCTAGTCGATCTGATAGATATTCGGATTTACGATTTAATAGATTTTTATCTTTTTTAGATTTAAAATCGTGATTTGTTTTAAACTATTTAGGTTTATTTTTAGAATGTAAATACTAACACTTATTAGTAAAGTGGGTATTTGTTTTACACTTATTACAAAATCGTTTAGACTTTATAACTTTGTATTAATTCTAGAATTTAGTATATAAAATCTTAGTTTTATTACTATCTAAGTGCGTCTAACGACGACTTTTATTAATTAAATTAGAGAATTAATTCTCTAGATTAATCTTTGAAGAATCATCCCGAAATAATTAAGTTACTAAAGTAACAAACTCCTTATAATTAGGACTTAAATTATTTAACACCCAGGCCACAATAACCTATTTAGGTATTTTAATTAACTTATAGTCAAGATTTGTTATTAAATATTTAATTTTATTAAGATACTTCTCCATTAAATTAAAATCTAATAAGGTACTATTAAATAACTCCTTTAAAAGAAGAAATTCAGAATAGTAACCTATAGGAGAATAAAGATTCCCTAAACAAATTCACATCTTATTAGCTATAGATAAATCCTTAATATACTATAAAGAACCATCTTTAACTAACAAAGTAATAATTAATTGTGCTTTTAAATTAATATCTTTCGACACTAAATTAATTGCAATATTATTACCACTCTAAATTGCAGCCATACAATTCTCTATTATAAGAATAGAAATAGCCCTAGACTTTTACATCTTATAGTTAGAAATACTCTTAAGTATCTCCTACTTAGAAATAGAAGAAATCTTAGAACTTATTGTAAATAAGATTAATAGGCCAAAAAGAGCTTAGAAATCTAAGAAAAATGAGGTATTTCTTAAAAAATTAATAAGGCTTGGCGAAATTGCCTAAAAGGTAATGAACTAGTCCAGCTAGTAAAAGAGCTTAGAAAATTCTGAGAAAAATAAGGTATTGGTCAAAATATCGATCTTGCCAAGATAGCTTAGTAAGCTAAAAGGACTAGACCAGCTAGTATAAAAGAATCAGAATCTCAAAGAAATTCTAAGAAAAATGAGGTATATATCGAAAAAATTAATAGAAGAATAGCTTAGTAAGCTAAAAGGTAGATAATAATAAATAATAAAATTATTAGAGCGCAGGGCTTATAACCTGTAAAAAGTAGATAAATAGATAAGAAGATAATCGAGTTAGTATTATAAAACTAGTTGGTTAATTTTAATAAACTAGCTACCTAGCACTTTATATACAAAATAATTTAGACTAATAAATACTTAGTTTTATATAGTTTAATTATGTCTTTAACTTTTATACGTGCTAGTATTTTAAACTAATGTTTAAACTAGTATTTTATATATAATAGTGTTTTATATACAAGCTATTATTTTATATATAGACTAGTGTTTTATATATAAGCTATTACTTTATATACAAACTAGTATTTTATATACAAACTAGTATTTTATATACGAGCTATTATAAACTTTATTTTACTATTACTTAGTTATAACGTTAATAATAAACGCCTTATTTTAAAATAATTTATTACTCCTTAGTTTATTATACGCTAATGTATTTTATATTATAAAATAAGTCTTTTATATATTATATTTTGTTTTTTAGTAATAAGTAATTTAATATATATACTATTGCCTTGTTTAGTATATTCTTTTAGCAATTACTCAAAATTGTTAATGCGCTTAATTATCATAAGTTTGTCAAAAGTTATTAATTTAGAAAAATTAATTACGAGCTTATTTATATTACGATAGCGTATTTTATAATATTTATTAGGTTAGTTTTATATTATATTTTGTTTTTAGTTTTAAGTAATTTAATATATATAATATTAGATTTCTTATAAGTATCTTTTAGTAAACTTTGGCTTTAATTGCAACTTATTATTAGAACAACTATTTTCGTTATTTTTAGGTAGCTTATAGTTATTTATCTATTTATCTTTTATTATAATAGCGAAATTCTAACATGTTATTTTATTATTTATTTTGCTTACTAATATAGTTTTAATAATATCTTAAGTAGTACTTTATCTAATTTTTAGTCACTAAGTGCGTACTATTATAAGATAAAGTTAACTCGTTATTTTTGGCCTTATAGTAACCTATAATAAAATCACTCTAATTTACTATTAATACTATCTAAAAATAAGCCACTAAGGGTAATATCTAACTCCTCCTCTATCTCTTTATCTAACTAACAGGTCCTTGCGCTATGCCTAGGCTCTCTATACCTCCTACAGCAGCGTTGTGTTAAGGGACCTGCCTCTTTCTCACCACTACCTCGCGCCCTTTTTAACAACTTTATCCTAATAGAAGGGCTTTCTACTCCTAAATCTGCTCCCTAAGCAAAGCCGAGCGTCCTACCTTTCTAAATGCGCTTTCTTTTACGCGTTTTTCGCTTCGTTAGAATCTTAATTTGCTCCTTAAGTTTCTTAATGCGGGTCTCTTAAAGTACACTATAGTAGAGCATAAGTTTAGCACCTTTTATAAGTTATAAGTAGCTTAATTTAGTATTAGGTAGAGACTAAATAAAAGAGTCGCGTACAAGCTTTAACTAGGATCTAAACTTAAGGGTAATACTTAGGGTCCTGACTTGCCATAGTATATCTGGTAGTAAGGTGGAGTGTGAATACGCATATTAAGGCGATCTACTACTACTAACGCATCTAAAGAAATAAGCCTAGAGGCCTTAAAGGCTTTCTTATAGTTTTCTAGTATAAATATATTAAAAAACGCGTTGCAAAAGGCTAGTAGGAAGCCCTTTTTATTAATATAAAAGACGCGTTGGCGCGCTAAGTCCCGCACACACTAGGAGTACTTTAGCTTTAGTAGTGCGAAACAGACTATATTAAGCGGCTAAAGAATGTAAGATGAGTGCGCTAGCATACAAAGTGTTAGGATCTTCTGTTCTAGGCAATAATTCTTAAAATTCTAGAAGTGGTGGCTCTTATAGCTGTCTAGAATAAGTAACCTCTATAACCCTACTATGCGCGGCCTTATATACGCATTAAAGTGCTTTAACTACGTAACTCTAAGCTCGCTATTAGTCTAGCTAGTCTTAGAGACTAAGAGCTTCCAATCGCGGAGGATACTAGTCTCCTTATACTACGCTAAGATATAGACTCGCCCTTTATAGATAATAAAGGGCGAGGCAGTATACCTAGTAGCGCAAATACTCTAAATTACTGTGACCTACTTGCGGTTGCCTGGCTAAACAAGCGTAGGTTAAGAATGTCTTTCTAAACTAGTTACAATCTTTATTAAGCTAATAACTCCTATCTAGAAGCCTATCTTATTAAAGTTATAGATGTCTTTATCCTACACTCTATACTTGGCTTTTGTATCCTCTACTAGCTAAAACCCCGCGTTTATAACCTCTAGGTCTTTCTATTATATCCTCTATTAGTCCTTCGCTTAATTAAAAGCCATTTTAAGCTTAGGTACGCGCTTTACAAAGCGCTAAGCCTAGCATTATCCTATAGGGTCTCTATGCTGCGTAGCTAGTAGTTTATTGGCTATATCTTCCACCTTACATAGCTAGGGTGCAAATCCTCGCGAATCTAGATTAAGGATATACCTAATTGTGTATCTACTTTGGCAGTAATTCCGTTAATTTAATTGCTTAATGTAGACTTTGGGATATTATATGCTATAGCAGTGCGTTGCAGGCTTAAAATTTGCTTATTCTAATAGGCGTGAAGGGCAAGCTTAATTCTGCCTTCTTAACTAGATAATAACGCGTTGTGTTGTTAAGATATTATAATTCATAGTAAAGTGTTATAGTCTTGGCAAAAACTGTCCGGCGGACTAATCTATCCGGTCTACTAATAGAATATGTTATTATTAGTATACTATGCGCTGTACACTATTTCTAGCTAACCTTAATATTAGTTAAATACTACTATAGTTAATATTATAGAATTTAGTTTATCCTATTCTTTTTTAAACTACTATTCTTTTAAATAACTATTTAACTAGTTATTACGTCTTTTTATTATATTAATATTCTTAAGTACTATATTAAGTGCCACACCTACACTAGAAATTAATATATAGTCCTATATTGATAAACTAGTTGCCCTACTATTAGATACTCTTCTTAGATACAGAATTCTAACTCTATAGGCTAATAGGTTAGGAAGTAGAATAATTTATTTTATTTAATATCTCGTTTTAAACTTTTAAAAGTTAGAGATAGAAAAAAGACATTTACTATATAGAACGCGTAGTAGTCTATTACTTAATAGGCTAAATATAAATAAATCTATAACCTATACTAGAACTTTTATCTTTATATAAATATTATCTATACTATATTTTAGAAGGGTATAGAGTACCCCTTTAGTTATTTATATATATTCTATTTTAACTATAGCTATACACTATAATATCTAAGTATTAACTTTATTAGTACTTAGCTAATTAGTACTAAGCACCTTATTAACTATATAAGGTCCTAAGCATATATATAGTAGGATAAGCCTATTTATAAAAGGGCTTTTACTTCTTAATATATAAAAAGTAGATAGCTATTTTATATTCTATATACTCTCTATAGGTATTTAAAACTAAACTTATATAGGTAGTAATTAATAATAACTAGTCTTTCTAAATAGTAGAGTAACTCTTCTTTAATACTTTCTTTCTTTTTTACGCCTGACGCTGTAATAACTAACTAATATAAATGTTACTAGATATTCCTAAATAAATTTAACACTACTAAGGCAGCTATTCTTAGTAATATTAGTAAGGTAACTAAACTTTCTATGTTGCTTAATGCGTAGTCTGCGGCTAATAACCTTAGCTTTCTAGCTATTAATAGTTACTATATTAATAATGCTTAGTAGCTTAAAAAGAAGCTACTTAACTTTATATTAATATATAGTAGTTATATTAGAGTATTTCTGTGTATATAATAGTACAAGGGATATCTACTATTATTATAATATTATTATTAGAAACCCCTTAGTCGTAAATAAAAACTATATATCTTTAAAAAGTAACTAAAGTTACTACTCTTATTACTATTAATTTTATATAATATAAGTTACGCAATCCTAATAGGTACCCTAATTTAACCTATACTTAGAAGTCTATATAATCTAATCTAACCTATACCTAGAGTCTGTGCAACCTAATCTAACCTATACCTAGAGTCTATACAACCCCAATCTAACCTATATCTAGGGTCTATGCGACCCCAACCCAACCCTATACCTAAGCTAGGTACCCCAAACCTATTTACTAGGCTAGTTACTTATACTAGACTACTACGTAATATATATATATATATATATATATATTTTATATTACTATTTACTAGCTTAAGTTATATATATATTAATAATATGCGTAGGGACTACTTAATAGACTAAGGCGAATCTAGAATATATTGCGTAGTAGAGGAGGAACCTAATAAGGCTACTTAATACTATAAATAATAATAAGTTCCTTTAAAAACTAAGGGAGTGCAATAAAAAAAGTGCTAAGTAGTTAAATAATATTTAAAAGCTACTAAACTAGCTGTAGGTAGTAATTACCTATAACTATGTTATTTCTAAAATTAAAAAGTTCCTCAATTATGTGATCTGACTGTGAAGTACCTGTGGGTCTCGGTCGAGACCGGCGCTTGAAGTAAGAAAATCGTCTTCGAAGGTGTCTATTGAAATAACGATTTCGAAAGAGCGACAGGGGTGGTTGGAGGTAACAGCACAGTTGGGGTTTCGCAGAGCGACGCAGACCTCACACCACGATTATCCGCACCGTGAAATTTCGGCCTAGCCTAGCGTTAAAGCGTCCCCCGCTTTCTCCTTATAAGCCCCTATGGGTGCCGACTACAAGAACACCCAGCGCAGAGATGTGGCACGCGTGGGTCGTTGACGAGTCTCTAATCTTGATAATTGACTATGATGGTGCTTTATAAATACCTTGGAGTTCATCTTACAGCGAAAGAAAATCAAACACTCTATGGCGAGCTAGGGTCTAGCAGCAACACTATCCCCATTACGACCGAACATTTGAAGTCGCCTGTAGCCGATATGCCAACACTGGCCCTCTGGTATCGCTTTTATTATGTTAGGGCATGTATGAGCTACAACGTAGATACAAATCCACGGTGATGACTAGACCGTGGCCGTATTGGCCTACCTATCCTTCTAGGTTGCGAAGGCAACCCAACTATGCTTATTCTAATAGAATCCACACCCATCAATATCTTATTCGTCTTGTTGTTAGAGCAGCTAGCCCATTCTTATTCCATTATGCCTTTATAGAAAAAAAAAAAGTCCTAGCGTCCCTTATTGATTTGGTTCAACATTGCTTGGTGCTTGTACGAAGTATCCCAAAGCTATTTACGCCCTTCCCACTCCTGTGCAGCCTCCTGCGCCATTTACCACATAGCTGAAGGGCGGCTGGCCGCTCCCTGGCCATGGATTGGTCCGTTTCGGACGTTCACCCCCTGCGAAACCTCCTTTATTCAAGTTGCTAAAGAGACGGAAGATGATGGTGTTGTCCAATTCTGGGGCACCCTTGGGTTGATGGTTGATCGGCATGCAGTAATGATGCAAACTAACATCTCGTCTCGAACTGTTTCTAACCAGCTGCATGTCTTCCTGAGCTTGCGTGTGTAGATAGCCCAGGAGTACGCTCATCTTGCTCTGTTGAGACGCCTTGCTATTAATTGGCTGGCTGGGCTCTCCTTCAATGCCACAGCACAGAGAGCACTCGACCCCTGTCCATCAAGGCTCGAATGCGTCTACGTCCTACTAATATATCATCGATTGTCACTGCGCACCAGCGAAAGATCCCACAGAAGCAACAAACTTGTGCGAGGACACGGCCCTTATCAGATGCCACCCAAGGTAGTCTCTAGCACCCTCTCTGCACAACCAAAGTCTGGACATCCTGCCATGCCGTACACGGCTCTGTATGTGCAACATCCCAGAGCCTTGGGATCGATATGCCACGGAGCCCTCAGTCACCTCTAACGCTCTCATCATCTGACATCGAGCGCATCAACTTGCGGCACCAACGCGGGAATAGTTATCTCACAGGCCAAACGCTCTAACTAATTTAAGCCCTGCTAGTACACACTAGCGCCGCACTAAAATTCCCTAAAAAGTTTTAGAAACTTATAAACTAATTATATAAAAGAAAAAAAGTTTTAAAATCTTTTAAACTAATTAAAAGTTATATAAAGTTAAATTAGCTAAAGTATTTAAGAGAATTTAGTATAGTAATATAGTTATTATTAATTTAGTACTTTATATATTAAAAGTAGGCTAGTAAATAGGTTTAGGATACCTAGCTTATGAATAGAGTTAGATTAGGGTCGCATAGACCCTAAGTATAGGTTAGGTTAGAATTGTATAGACCCTAGATATAGGTTAAGTTAAGTTATATAAACTTTAAGTATAAGTTAGATTAGGTTATATAAACTTTTAAATATAAGTTAGGCTAAAATACCTATTAGGATTATATAACTTATATTATATAATAAAAAAGCAAAGCCTCCTACTTAGTAATTAAAAGAGCGTAACTACCTTATAATTACTTCTACTATAAACATTAACTATACTTTAATAAGAATAAAAATACAGTTTAAACTTATTTTTATATAACTATAACTATTAAAGTAATAGTATAGGTATAAAAAAGGCAAAGTTATTCTAAGATAAAAAAAGTAAAGTTGTCTAAAAACTAGTAGGTGTAATAGTTCTGTGTTAGTCTTCCTACTAAGCACACCCTATTACTTTTCTTTTATATCCTATTTTCCCCTATTTGCGTCTTTTACCTTTCTAAAGACGCCTTTTCTAGTTAGTGTTAGTATGTGGCTAGTGTAGGCCTATGCCCTACCCTTTATATAAGAAAGGGCCCCCTATATTTCTTTCTTACTTACTATTTTAGAATAGTATTAATTTAACTAGTTCTTTTAACTATTCTAGCTATTCTTAATAGATTAGCCTTATAAGACTATATATTGCTCTTATATTATTCTAAAATTAACCTTTTTATTTAGTTATAGATAGCAATATAATATCTACTTCTTTCTTAAGACACTATCTCTAGGTGGTTAAATTAGTAAAAGTTTTACTTTATTAGTTATTAGTTATGCTAGGTAATTATTATTATAGTTTGTGTCTACCTCTCTACTAGTTATTTACTATTACCTTTTCTTTTACACTCTAATAGTATCTTTTACCTTTTTTTTTTTGCAAATAAAGCTGCATTTCGCAACTATACTATAGCAAAAAAAAATCTAGCTATAACCTATTTTTCTGTGTACTAGCTCTATAAGATACCTATAGACTATATAAATACACGTAACTAAGTTAATAGCGCGTTTATTATTTAGCACCCTATAAGGCTATTAAGTACACTAGTAGGGTTAACTTAACTATAGTTTAGAACTATTATTAAGCAGTAACTTATCTTGCCTATATAGGTAGTAATAAGATTAAAGTGCTTATTACCTATATAAAGAGAGCCTAATTCTGCTACTATCTTACGCACTACTACAACTAATAACTATAGCTAAATTAAATAAGACAAAGATATAACTATGCTGCAAAGCGAAGTTTAACCTTAAGTACGCCTAATTTACTATAGACCCCTCCTTATATTTCTAAAACTTAATTAGTAAGCTCGCAATTATCGCTAGAAAGAAGCTAAAGCTTAAAATAGCTAATAGTAATAAGCTTCTAGTTAAGTTACTTATACTAGATTGTTATATAATGCACGTATATAGTCTATACTGCTATTTGCTAGCTTAAGTTGTATACGTATTAATAATGCACGCAGGGACTACTTAATAGACTAAGGCAAACCTAGAATATATTGCATATTAGAGAAGAAACCTAATAAGGCTACTTAACACTATAGATAATAATAAGTTTCTTTAGGAGCTAAGGGAGTGTAATAAGGGAGGTGCTAAGTAGTTAAACAACGTTTAAAAGCTGCTAAACTAACTATAGGTAGTAATTACCTATAACCGCGTTATTTCCTAAATTAAAAAATTTAATCATGTGATCTAACTGTGAAGTGCCTGTGGGTCTTAGTTAAGACCAGCCTTTTACCTTATAGAAGACGACTTTTCTAGTTAGTATTAGCGCGTAGTTAGCATAGGCCTGTGCCCTATGCCGCCTATTATATAAGTAAGGGCCCCTTAAGTCTCTTCCTTATCCTCTATCTTAGTATAGTCTTAATTTAGTTATCTCTTTTAACTATACTAGCTATTCCTAAGAGGTTTGCCCTATAAGGCTATATACCGCCTTTATATTATACTAAAATTAACCTTTTTTTTTAGCTGTAGATAGTAATATAATATCTACTTCTCCCTTAAGACGCTGCCTATAGGCAATTAAATTAGTAGAAGTTTTACTTTATTAGTTACTAGAAAGGATTACTAGCACTAGAAAGTTTGTGTTTTACTGCCCTAAGGTTTATTAAAAGAGGCCACTTCTAAGTCCCTTCTCTACTTATTATATAAGGATAGGAACTTTATTAATTACTAGGAAGGATCTCTAGCACTAAGAAGTTTATACTTTACTACTTTAAGGTCTATTAAGAAAGGCCACTTCTGAGTCCCTCCTCTACTTAACGTAGAAGGGTAGGAACTTTATTAGTTACTAGTTATTAAAGATTTTTGTCGTGTTAAAATTGTAACCAAGGTCGAATTCGCACTATATACAGAGAGGAGTAAAATAGAAGATACTAAAACCTAGCACCTAGCACATAGTAGTAGTAACAAAATATACACAAAATAATAATAATTTTATTATTAACGTTTTATACGACGACATTATTAATAATAGTTAATAGATAGTCTGGTATCTAGCATAACTAAGTTACATATTATCTCTTAACTAGTAGACTGTAGAGTCGCAACTATAGGAGCAGTGTAGGCAATAGGACGCTTAACTATAGTTTAGTTATCGCGCTCGCAATTTAGCAACTATAGCGTAACTATAATTTTCTATACGTATAGCGTATAAAGTCTGCCTCTTATAATGTTAGCAATGCCCAGTATACTAAATCTTTACCTTTAACTTACACAACACTAGTTACTAGTTATACTAGATAGTTATTATACTATACTAAAATCTATTAAGAAAGGCAGCCCCTAAAATTCTAAAATTCTCAAAATAAATAATAATTAATAATTAACAAATAGTAACTACTATGCTATATCCTATTAAACTAACTTGCATAATAACTACCTTCTAGCGCTATTATAGTAATAGTACAAGGTATAGGTCTAGATAAATTAGAGCTAGACTATAGTAGTAATATAAAAGTTAAAGTTTTATATATTTTATCTTATACTTTATTATTTACCTAATATTTTCTTATCTTAGACTATACGCTAGTTCGCACGCTATATAAGATCTACTACCTTAGGTCTATCTACTATACTTTTTTATAACCCCTACTTTGTTTAATTCTACTACTACCTATACTATAGTAAGCCGCCACCCTTTAATCTAAAAGACTTCTAGAATATTCTCTATATCCTCTCTACCCCTAGATAGTTCTAGAATTAATAATATAGAGGTGGATATTTGCCTACACCTTACTAATAATAATCTATATAACGCTTGCCTTAAAAAGATTCTTCTACTTAACTCTACTAGTAAGCTATTATTTGTCTAGTATAGAAAGTAGCTAATAGCTACTTTCTAAATAACTAGTCGCTTTGTTCCTAGCCTTATTGTTAAAACTATATTAGTAAGCAAAATAAATAATAAAATAACATGTTAGAATTTCGCTATTATAATAAAAGATAAATAGATAAATAACTATAAGCTACCTAAAAATAACGAAAATAGTTGTTCTAATAATAAGTTACAATTAAAGCCAAAGTTTACTAAAAGATACTTATAAGAAATCTAATATTATATATATTAAATTACTTAAAACTAAAAACAAAATATAATATAAAACTAACCTAATAAATATTATAAAATACGCTATCGTAATATAAATAAGCTCGTAATTAATTTTTCTAAATTAATAACTTTTGACAAACTTATGATAATTAAGCGCATTAACAATTTTGAGTAATTGCTAAAAAGAATATACTAAACAAGGCAATAGTATATATATTAAATTACTTATTACTAAAAACAAAATATAATATATAAAAGACTTATTTTATAATATAAAATACATTAGCGTATAATAAACTAAGGAGTAATAAATTATTTTAAAATAAGGCGTTTATTATTAACGTTATAACTAAGTAATAGTAAAATAAAGTTTATAATAGCTCGTATATAAAATACTAGTTTGTATATAAAGTAATAGCTTATATATAAAACACTAGTCTATATATAAAATAATAGCTTGTATATAAAACACTATTATATATAAAATACTAGTTTAAACATTAGTTTAAAATACTAGCACGTATAAAAGTTAAAGACATAATTAAACTATATAAAACTAAGTATTTATTAGTCTAAATTATTTTGTATATAAAGTGCTAGGTAGCTAGTTTATTAAAATTAACCAACTAGTTTTATAATACTAACTCGATTATCTTCTTATCTATTTATCTACTTTTTACAGGTTATAAGCCCTGCGCTCTAATAATTTTATTATTTATTATTATCTACCTTTTAGCTTACTAAGCTATTCTTCTATTAATTTTTTCGATATATACCTCATTTTTCTTAGAATTTCTTTGAGATTCTGATTCTTTTATACTAGCTGGTCTAGTCCTTTTAGCTTACTAAGCTATCTTGGCAAGATCGATATTTTGACCAATACCTTATTTTTCTCAGAATTTTCTAAGCTCTTTTACTAGCTGGACTAGTTCATTACCTTTTTAGGCAATTTCGCCAAGCCTTATTAATTTTTTAAGAAATACCTCATTTTTCTTAGATTTCTAAGCTCTTTTTGGCCTATTAATCTTATTTACAATAAGTTCTAAGATTTCTTCTATTTCTAAGTAGGAGATACTTAAGAGTATTTCTAACTATAAGATGTAAAAGTCTAGGGCTATTTCTATTCTTATAATAGAGAATTGTATGGCTGCAATTTAGAGTGGTAATAATATTGCAATTAATTTAGTGTCGAAAGATATTAATTTAAAAGCACAATTAATTATTACTTTGTTAGTTAAAGATGGTTCTTTATAGTATATTAAGGATTTATCTATAGCTAATAAGATGTGAATTTGTTTAGGGAATCTTTATTCTCCTATAGGTTACTATTCTGAATTTCTTCTTTTAAAGGAGTTATTTAATAGTACCTTATTAGATTTTAATTTAATGGAGAAGTATCTTAATAAAATTAAATATTTAATAACAAATCTTGACTATAAGTTAATTAAAATACCTAAATAGGTTATTGTGGCCTGGGTGTTAAATAATTTAAGTCCTAATTATAAGGAGTTTGTTACTTTAGTAACTTAATTATTTCGGGATGATTCTTCAAAGATTAATCTAGAGAATTAATTCTCTAATTTAATTAATAAAAGTCGTCGTTAGACGCACTTAGATAGTAATAAAACTAAGATTTTATATACTAAATTCTAGAATTAATACAAAGTTATAAAGTCTAAACGATTTTGTAATAAGTGTAAAACAAATACCCACTTTACTAATAAGTGTTAGTATTTACATTCTAAAAATAAACCTAAATAGTTTAAAACAAATCACGATTTTAAATCTAAAAAGATAAAAATCTATTAAATCGTAAATCCGAATATCTATCAGATCGACTAGATCGAAAGCTGTTAGATAAAATGGCTGAGTTATCTAAACTAATGGAAATTAAAAAGGTATTATTAACTATCCTAAATAAAAACAAACTAATTCGAAAAAGGACATCGAAGTCCTCGAAATCTAGAATTTAATTCTAGATATCCTAAATAAGGATTAAAAACTACTAAGGTATTTATAACTACCAAGTTAAAAAGTCCTAATCTAATACTAGATTTAGGTAGTTTATCTCATATTATCTTTAACAGAAATCTATTTATAGAAAATTTGTTAGTTAGAAAAACTACAAAAATACAAGGGGAAATAACAATATTTTAACTTCGTAATTTATTGACAACGTGAGCTTTATATATAATAATACTAAGATAGTCTTAAATAACTGTCTTTATTTGCCTAAATTTAATGTAAATATTATTTTAGTAAAGAAATTAGTCGAAAAAGACTTTGTAGTCAACTTTATAAAAGAAAAAGCTATAATTAAAAAGAACACTATAACAATATTAGAAGCAACTCTAATTAACAATCTTTATACAATAAATATAGACAATATAGTAACAGATAATATTCTATTTGCTAAAAAGGTTATTAATAAAAATAAAACTATTAGTAACTCTAAAGAGAACGTAATATATCTCTATCACAATCGTTTTGGACATAAAAATCTAGACGTTATATGTAAAATACTAGGTATAACTAAACCTACTAACTATAAAATTAATTGCTCTAGCTGTATAAAAGCTAAGCTAACAAATAATAACAGTAGAGAAATTACTACTAAAGTAGATAATTACTTAGATAAAATAGTAATTAATTTATGTGGGCCTATCACCCTCTCCAGAAATAATTATAATATATTATATTCTTTCTAGACTCTGCTACTAGAAAATTAGAATTTAAACTATTAAGACATAAATCAGAATCGTTTGAAGCCTTTAAAGACTTTAAAATAAAAGTTAAAAATCAAAGTAATCGAAAAATTAAAATTATTAAAATAGATAATGGCACGGAATTTGCTAATAGTAATTTTACGCTATTTAATAAACAAAATGGTATTATTTACCAATTTAATCCGCCACATACACTAGAACAAAATGGTTTAATTAAAAGAATAAATAGAACTATAATAGAAACAGCTAAAAGCTTATTGTTCTATAGTAATTTGCCAACTAGTCACTGGCAATACGCTGTTAAAAACGCAGTGTATATATATAATATTATACCACATAGTAATTTAAATTTTATAAGCCCAAATGAAAAACTTTATAAAAAGAAACCTAACTATAATAATATTAAAATCTAGAGCTCACTAAGTTACTACTTAGTTAAACAACAATTAACTAAACTAGAACCTAAAGCCAAACTAGGTATACTAGTAGGTTATGATAACTATAATTATAAAATATTAAATCTAAAAGATAATAAACTAGTGTATACTAGAAATACTAAAATTCTTAAAAATTACTTTTATAACTTTAATAATGACTCTAATAAAGAAGTTAATATACTATTTAATAGTAATAATAATGTATACCTAGATAATAACCTAAATAATAATAACAATAACAATAATATAGAACAAACTATAGATTCTAAAAATCTAGATTTAAATAATAACGAGAATAATAACGAGAATAATATAAGCTCTCGCGAATTAAGTCTAGATATATTACTTCATAATACTACTATTAATAATAATAATAAAAGAATCATTTCTAATACCCATAATACAAGGCAAAACTTTAAAAGAATAACTTTAGAAAACTCAGATGAGTTAATAGATAAACTCGCCTTATTAATAACTAAAAATAATAAACCAACTAGCTATAAAGAAGCTATAAATAGTAAAGATAAAGATAATTGGCTAAAAGCTATGGAGCTAGAAATTAGTCAACTAAATAATCAAAATACTTAGGAAATAGTAGATTTACCTAACAATAGAAAACCTTTAAAAGGTCGTTGGGTTTTTAAAATTAAAACAGATAAAAATAATAATCTATTAAAATATAAAGCCCGATGGGTAGTAAAAGGTTATAGTCAAATTTATGGCTTAGATTATCTAGAAACCTTTGCTAATACAACAAGAATTGAAATTATAAGGCTATTACTATTTTTTGCCTATTTTTTAGATTTTGAAATATATTAATTAGATATTAAAAACGCCTTTTACATGCCCCTATAGATTCTAAAATCTATATAGAACAATCTATTAGTTTTAATAAATTTAGACATAAAGTCTGTAAATTAAATAAATCTTTATATGGTCTAAAACAAGCTCCTAGAGCTTAGTGTCTATACTTAAAAGATATATTACAATAACTAGGTTTTTATTCTATCTTTGCTAAACAAGGAATCTTTACTAATAAAATAACTAATTTAAAAGAAAAAATCTTCCTAATTGTCTATATAGACGATATACTAGTAATTAGTAAAAGTCTAGAAACTATTACTATATTAAAAACTAAATTAAATACATTACTAGAAGTTAGTGATCTAGGGAAGCTAGCTACTTTCTAGGTATGGAAATTATTAGAAATAGAAAAGAAAAAACACTTTATTTAAAACAAACTTAATATAATAATAATATTCTCAAAAAATATAATAATCTAAATCTAAATCCAATTGATTCGCCTAGCGATCTAGGAATTAAACTAAATAAAAATACTGAACAAGCTTCTTTAGAAGAAATTAATTTATATTAATAATATATAGATAGTTTAATCTATCTAATAAGTTATATAAGACTAGATATAGTATTTAGTGTATATAATTGCGCTAGACATATGTTAAATTCTAATAAACAATACTACACTACTGTTAATGGAATATTTAAATATTTAAATAAAATAACAAACTTAGGCCTATACTTTAATAATAATAATAATAATAATAATAATAATAATAATAATAATAATAATAATAATAATAATAATAATAATAATAATAATAATAATAATAATAATAATAATAATAATAATAATAATAATAAGATATACAGACGCTAACTGGGGCGGCGACCTAATAACTAGAAAAGGTACTACTAGTTATATATTTACCTTTAATAGAATACCTATTAGTTGGGCTAGTAAACTATAAAAATCGACTGCTTTATCAATATATAAAGCTGAGTATATGGCTCTAAAAGAAGCTATAAAAGAATACACCTATTTAATAAATATATATAATAATTAGAAATTAATAAACTATTAAATATAAAAACTCCTAATTTCTTTATACTCTCTAATAATAAACCTGCTATTAATTTAGTATTTAATTCTAAACATCATAGTAAAACTAAACACATTAATATACAATATCACTACGTAAGAGAAAAATACAAGAAAAAATAATAAATCTAGACTATATACCTATAAGAGAATAAGTAGTAGATATATTACCAGAAGCCCTTAATAATAATACCTATAACTATATATTTCAAAATCTTAATATAAAATAAACAGGGTTAAAACTATAATAGTAAAAAGTAAAATATCCTAAATAAAGCATATATTGCTTACGGGGACGTGTTAAAACTATATTAGTAAGCAAAATAAATAATAAAATAACATGTTAGAATTTCGCTGTTATAATAAAAGATAAATAGATAAATAACTCTAAGCTACCTAAAAATAACGAAAATAGTCGTTCTAACAATAAGTTGCAATTAAAGCCAAAGTTAACTTTAAGTAACGCACAAAAAGTTTACTAAAAAATCTAATATTATATATATTAAATTACTTAAAACTAAAAACAAAATATAATATAACACTAACCTAATAAATATTATAAAATACGCTATTATAATATAAATAACCCCGTAATTAATTTTTCTAAATTAATAACTTTTGACAACTTGTCGCAATTAAGCGCTTTAACAATTTTGAGCAATTGCTAAAAAGAATATACGAAAAAAGGCAATATTATATATATTAAATTACTTACTACTAAAAACAAAATATAATATATAAAAGACTTGTTTTATAATATAAAATATATTAGTGTATAATAAACTAAGAAGTAATAAATTATTCTAAAATAAGACATTTATTGTTAATATTATAACTAAGCAATAGTAAAACACTAGTTTACATATAAAACAATAGCTTGTATATAAAATACTAGTCTATATATAAAATAATAGCTCGTATATAAAACACTATTATATATAAAACACTATTATAAACAAAACACTATTATATATAAAATACTATTATATATAAAATAATAGCTTGTATATAAAATACTATTGTATATAAAACAATAGCTCGCATATAAAATACTATTATATATAAAACACTAGTATAAAATAAGAGTTTAAATATTAGTTTAAAACACTAGCGCGCATAAAAGTTAAAGGCATAATTAAACTATACAAAGCTAAGTGTTCGTTAGTCTAAATTAATTTATATATAGATTGCTAGGTAGCTACTTTATTAAATAAAACCAACTAGTTTAATAATACTAACTTAATTACCTTCTTATCTATTTATCTACTTTTTATAGTAATAGGTAAAGTAAGGCTAGTAAAGTATTAAAGTACTATTTAAAGTTAGAAGTAGAAAGTAAAGTGCGTATATTTTATTATATATATTATAGTAGTTGGGCGCGCCAAGCTCGCTTAGCGAGCTTAGGCTAACGCGCTAACCCCTTTTTATTAAACACCTTAAAACGCTTTTCTGTAATAATAATAATAGAAGAAATAACTACTATTATTATAATATTTTTATTAGAAACCCCTTAGTTGTAAAAATATATATATTATAGTAGTAGTATATCTAGAGATTCTAAGTAGTTAATTATTAGATAATAGAGCAGTAGGTAGAGATAATCTATTATTTAGTAAGGTAGTAGTAAAAGATAGAAGGTAGGAGTTAATTGTCTAGTAATATAATAGGTAGATAGACAGGTAGTGTAATAGCGGTACATAGTCTTATAGGGCAAACGTCCTAGAAATAGCTAGTATAGTTAAAAAATATAACTAAAATAAGAGTATACTAAGATAGGGGATAAGAAAGGGACCTAGAAGGCCCTTACTTATATAGTAGGCAGTGTAAGGCATAGGCCTATACTAACTACGCGCTAATACTAACTAGAAAAAAAGTCTTTTATAAGGTAAAAGGCGCTATTAAAGTGTATAAGAAAAAGTAATAGTAAATAACTAGTAGGGAGATAGGTATAAACTATTATATAACCCCCTTTTTAAGGCCTAAAAAAAAGAAAAGTATTAAAAATCTTTGTTATGTGAAGATTCTAACCAAGGTCGAGTCTACACTATATATAGAGAGAAGTAAAATAGAAGGCACTATAATCTAGTATCTAGTATATAGTAGAAATAATAAAATATATATAAAATAATAATAATTTTATTATTAGCGTTTTGTATAATAGTATTATTAATAGCAGTTAATAAATAATCTGCTATCTAGTATAACTAAGTTATATATTATCTCTTAACTAGTAGACTATTAGAAAGCTATAGTAGAGTGTAGAGTTATAATTATAGTTTGCTATATATATATTATATAAGTCTGCCTACTTTTATAATATCTATAACATCTAAAAATTCTTTCTTTTTAATAACGTGTCCGTGCGCGTGATGCACGGATTCGCGTGATGCACGCACAACACCATAACAGCTCTACGAGAAATGAGGCTATAGAGCCACATATAGTAGCGAATATTGCAAGATTTTTTAGTGGAGTGCTCTATTAATTCTTGCGATTAACCTGCGCTACTGATATTTACTTGGAAGCTTAACGTTGCGGCCGTGCCGCGTAGTCTTGGGTGGAGCTGCTGATGCGGCACCTGAGGCCTCCTTAGTAGCTAGAGCGTCAACTATACGTTTCTGACGCTTGTTGCTTTGTGTAGATAGCTGCGGGGCCTTTCTCTTACCCTTTTGGGCAGATTGTAGAGCTTTTGCTGCGTTACAAGCCTCCTTTTCGCGAGCGCGCTCTGCTGCCTTCTTAGCCCTCTCCTTCTCCTTGGCTACCTTGGCTGCCTTCCGCGCCATACGCTTCTCCTCTGTAATTTTCTCCTTGTATAGCTTAGCTGCCTTCCTTAACTTAGCTGTCTTAGCTTTTTAAAGCTTCTGCTCCTTCTCCTCTTGCTCCTTTACAGACTAACGTACACGCGCCTCTCTAACCTTTCTTGGTGACTAGAATACTGCACCTCTATGGTACTCTTGATATTGCTGAAGGTTAAGAGGCTTGCCCTTCTTTTTATGTTTCTTCTTAACTAGTAGTGCCTCCTTAAGCCCGTTTATCTCGTGGCGAAGTAGCTTATTTTGGACTGAGATATGGTGTAGTGAGCGGCCAAGCTTCTGCGCGTCCTTACTGCCCTGATCCTCTACTGTAGCTCGTACAAGGCGATCTAGTTTACGCTAGTTAGATCTACTGAGTACTGACGTAGAGCTCTCTTGTGATTCCTGCTTATCTTGGGTGATTTGGGTGAATCTTTTGAGTATGACCTCTGGGTTGAATGGTGATATACTAGTTGCTTTAAAAGACTTGAATATTGTCTCCTCCTTAAAGGAGCTTGTCCACGCCTTCTAAAAGAGAGGGAAGAAGTCGCCTTTCTTGATTTGAACTAGGCCTTGGCTCTTTTGGAGGTAGGTTGTGAGCTTAGCTGAGTAGGCTGATGAGAGAGGCTTGAAGAGCACCATATTAAGTGGCTGAAGCGTATGCGTTGAATGAGGGGGGAGTATAGCTAGGATGATCCTATTCTGATCGCAGTAATCGATAAAATCCATAGTAACGTAAGATCTATGGCTATTAAGGATAAGTAGTTGGTAAGATCGTTAAGCTTTTGCCTTAGTGTAGCGATTAAACACCTGCTCAAGCCAGGCAAGGTCGATATTGTTGTTTGTCCAGCCTGAGGGTGAAGAGGAGACGTGTACGCTATGCTTTCCTGCCTTGATATCCTTAACCTAGCTTGATTGTATGTCCTTGTTGGTAGATTGATAGATGAGGCTTGGCGGCAAGGCTGATCTATTGGCGCAGACGCATGCTAGGATGGTAATCTATTTATGAGAGCCATCTTGGAGAGATGCTCTAACCTCCTTCTTCTCCTATATGCGTCTGCTAAACACTCGTTTTGATCGGCCAATAATACTAATTAAGTAGCCCTTTTTATCCATATTGTACGTGTGACGAGGCTCGATATTGTATTTCTTGATTTTGTCACCTAGGAGATTGAAATATAGGCTGTATTTATCCCCTAAGTTGGCTTGGTGGCGATTGCTGTCCATGCTAGCTGTCTATTAAGAGATGAGATGGATGCTGTGTTGGTTGATGAAGCGAGTAACCCAGCTCTCGCTCACTGGCTTCTTGGCTATTGTTGACGCGAAATTTCGTATTATCTCTCTTGTAGGTGGCAAGTGACGCGCTGTGAGCCCTTCTATGTATTTAATAAGCTCTACCTCTTGTTGTGGAGTGAGCTTTTGTTGGTTGGTAATCTTTGACGCGTGCGACTGTGTAATTGCGCGGTGCCGCCGCGATAGAGTTGAGCGTTCAATGCTATGCTTGTTAGCTATTTTTGTATAATAAAGTTTATCGCTAGGATCTAGCAAGTCTATCTCTGCAAGCGCATCGTCAATTGGAGCCATATTGGTGGAGTTGTGTGGTGTGGAAGTTTGACATGTTTTCGGGCCGAGCGTGCATCACGCGAATCCGTGCATCACGCGCACGGACACGTTACACATAATACTAAGTCTTTTAAATCTAACTCTTTAATATATATAGCAAGCTAGCTTTCTAGCGTCCTAAATTTAAGTTGTCTAATACCTATAGTTAGATAGCTGCTAGAGAATTTAAAACTAGCATAAATAACTAGCTAGGTAATATTAGCTATCTAGCCTACCTACTGCAAAATATAGTTAAGGCAGGCCTACTAAAGAACTAGATTAATTATACTATCCTAAAGGTTATAACTAACAATCTATTTAGACTATATACCATTTTGATATAACTTTAGATTTTTAAGTATAAGGCTATCCTTTTATATAAAGGCTTAAGCAATAATATAGTAATATTTATATAATAATAACAGCTCCTTGCTATTGCGTTGTTGGCAAGGCTAGAGGATAGACTAAGATATGGCAGTAAGCGACTATTAGAGAAGAAGAGGGTGTTTTTTGTATGTTGCCAGAGCGCGCGCACAGCCATAGCAGAAGAAAGAAAGAAAAGTATATAAAAATAGGGTGTTTTAGCAGATTTTTAATATAACTAGCACTATTTTGGGGCTAAAAAGGACTAGAATAGGGGTAATAGGCTCCTATAATTCTAGTAGTAGTCTTAGTTTTTAATTTAGGTACTATTTAGTAAAGATATTAAGGAAAGTAGTTAGAAGTAAATTAGTGCTAGGTTAGAAATTATATTTTAGTATTTAGCGTTTTACTAATAGAGCGCATTCTTAGCTTTAATACTATATAAAAACGTAATTAGCTAAAGAAAATTTAGTTACTTTATTATACGCTAGCGCATTTATATTATATAAGGTATTCTAGTATTATAAGAAAGTGTTTTAAAAAAACGTGTTAACCTAACTATATAGTTATTAATTAGGGCAGGGTAGCTTCTAAAGCTATAGGTGCTACTAGTAGTAGAGATAAAAGTGCTAAAAGTTATAAGTGCCCTGCGCATACATAATAGGCAGTATAAGGGGCTAAGCGCCCTTTTACTAGTTACTTAGCCTACTACCTTAGAGTCTTAGAGTTTTAAGTCTATACTTCTACTAAGCTAGAAGTCTATAAGTTTATAGCTAGAGTTACCTTTAAATTCTATTAAATTTATAAATTTATTTAGGTAACTCTAGCCTCTTAGTTTAAAGCCCCTTATTAAAGATCTTTGTTGTGTAGAAATTCTAACTAAGGTTAAGTCTATATTATATATAGAGAGAAGTAAAATAGGAGGCACTATAATCTAGTACCTAGCACATAGTAATAGTAATAAAATATACACAAAATAATAATAATTTTGTTATTAGCGTTCTACACAATAGTATTATTAATAGTAGTTAATAGATAGTTTATTATCTAGCATAACTAAGTTATATATTATCTCTTAACTAGTAGACTATTAGAAAGCTATAGTAGAGCGCGAAGTTATAACTATAGTTTACTATATGTATATTATATAAGTCTGCCTCTTATAATATTTATAATATTTAAAAATTCTTTTTTAATATATATAACACTAAGTCTTTTAAATCTAACTCTTTAATATATATAGTAAGCTAGCTTTCTAGCGTCTTAAAATTAAGTTATCTAATACCTATAGTTAGACAGCTGCTAGAGAATTTAAAACTAGTATAGACAACTAGCTAGGTAATATTAGCTATCTAGCCTACCTACTATAAGATATAGTTAAGGTAGGCCTGCTAGAGAACTAGATTAATTACACTATTCTAGAGATTATAACTAATAATCTACTTAGGCTATATACTATCTTTACACAACTTTAAATTTTTAAGTATAAGGCTATTCTTTTATATAGAGCCCTAAGTAATAATATAGCAATATTTATATAATAATAATAGCTTCTTATTATTATATTATTAGTAAGACTAGAGGATAGACTAAGATATAGTAGTGGGCAACTATTAGAAAAGAAGGGGTGTTTTTATACGTTGCTAGAGCGTATGCACGTAGCTATAGTAGAAGAAGCTCTTAGTAGTAGTTAAGATCTTACGAACGTATAAGAATAATAAGAAGTAAGGGTAGTAGTATAATAAGGATAAGAGTAAGCGGTAGTAGGGAGAGTATAGAGAATATAGGTAGTAGTAAGGTTCTAGGGGGTAGTATATAGCTTACTAGGTTGCATTGTTTATTTAGTGTTAATTACCTTTTTTAAATTTTTTTTAAATTAAGCCTGTATAGGTTAGAATAGAAAGGCCGCTCTAGTCTAGCGCCTAAAAATATAGTCTACTTCTAGTCTCCACTAATATAACAATAGTTTATAAGAATAGTTTATAAACTACGCACTTGCCCTACTATTTATAAGCGCTTTAATACTATTAGTTTACTTAAAGCGTGCGTAGCAAACTAAGCTCTAATATTATTATTATTAGTAACTATGCCATATTTGCGCGCTGTTTACGCAGCACACTTATATATTGCGCTTATTTAACGCTATAATAACTATAAGGATCTAATATATCTACGTAACGCTCTTCTCCCCTAGTAACTTATTAATAAATACCTTCTCTTGCCTCTTAACCTTGCCCTTTATTGCTGCTATTCTAACCTATAGTAATACAAGAAACTATAGTGGCAATTCTGCGCGTCTATTACAATATCTATAGCTACTAATCTATTGCTAGCCTAACTAGTATACTAGGACCGCCTTATATAGGATAAGATATACTTTCTACTTTCTATTAATAATGCCCTAGATAGAGTAGTATTCTAGTGTGGGCCTAGTAACTTTAAGCGGACAGATTAGAGCATACTTTTAGGCGATGTTAATTGCGATTTTAGTATTAGGGCTTAGAAGAATAGTAGGAAATAGAGTAATAGTAAAAGCCTTATTAAGGTTAACTTTAATATAGAGATAGAGTATTAGTGTACCTATAGTGTATAAGTTTCTAGTATATATCTTATAAGTAGTACAAACCTACTAATATGACTATTAATTTTAGTAATCTTTAGAGATAATAGTAGAGGAAGATAGTTATAGCATTATACTAGTTGCGGCGCTAGCGCTATTTTATATCTTTTCTACTCTAAACTATAGTATAGTAATATGGCCTTACGTATAGTTTTACATATAAATTTTTTTTAGTTAGAGTAGGCGTGCTAAGCCTGCCAAGCTCGCTTATAGCGCGCTAATCCTCTTTATTAATACCTTAAAACGCTTTTCTGTATATACAATAGTAGGAGGAATATTTACTATTATTATAATAATTTTATTAGGAACTCCTTAGTCGTAAAAAAAAAACTATAGCTTACTAGTTACGAGGGAGATCTACTATAGAAGAGTAATAAAATAGTTAGGTTAGTTACTATTATAATTGTTATTATTATTATTATAGCAAAAATATTATTAAAGAAATTATTAATTACGTAATATAGTCGTTAGTTAAATAGCTAGCCTAGAATTACGTAATATTACAAATTAATCCTAGGAAGAATTAAAGCCCCTTATATTAAATTTAATTAACCTTTTATAATAGAAAAGCTTATAAGATCTCTTTAATACGCTAAAAAAAAGTTATAATATACTCTTTTATACCTAAATAACTTTATACTTTAGTCTTAAGAAATATAAAGAGCTATAAGCTAGTCTATAGTACCTTTAAAATAGGTCTCTAGTGTAACAGTCCTATGCCGGCCTCCCTGCCAAGCACACCCTATTACCTTTCTTTTACACCCTATCTCCCCTATCTACGTCTTTTACCTTTCTAAAGGCGCCTTTCCTAGTTAGTGTTAGCGTGTGGCTAGCATAGGCCTATGCCCTACGCCGCCCTCTATATAAAAAAGGGCCCCCTATATCCCTTTCTTATCCACTATCTTAAAATAGTCTTAATTTAACTAGCTCTTTTAACTATTCTAGCTATTCTAGAGAGGTTTACTCTATAGGGCTATATACTGCCCTTATATTATTCTAAGATTAACTCTTTTTATTTAGCTATAGATAGCAACATAATATCTACTCCTCCCTTAAGACGCTGCCTATAGGCAGTTAAATTAGTAGAAGTTTTATCTTATTAGTTACTAGTTGTGCTAGGCAATTGTTTAAGGTCTATAAGACTACTAATATAACTTCTCTACCTACTATAAGTAGGTAAGTGTGTATTAGTCTATTAGTTACTAGTTGTGCTAGGCAGTAGTTCTACGCTAAGGTCTATAAGACCACTAATACAACTCCTCTGCCTATAAGTAAGTAAGGGTATATTAGATTAGTTACTAGTTATGCTAAGTAGTTATTATACTACCTAAGATCTATAAGACTACTAATATAACTCCTCTGCCTACTATAAGTAGGTAAGGGTATATTAGTTTATTAGTTACTAGTTATACTAGGTAGTTATTATACTACGCTAAGGTTTATTTAAGAGACCACTTCTACACTTTTCTGCCCACTACAAGTTAGTAAGAGTATATTAATTCGTTAGTTACTAGTTATGCCAGGTAGTTATTATACTATCTAAGGTCTATAAGACTACTAATATAACTTCTCTGCCTACTACAAGTTAGTAAGAGTATATTAGTTTATTAGTTACTAGTTATGCTAAGTAATTGTTACACTACGCTAAAGTCTATTTAAGAGGCCGCTTCTACACTTTTCTACGTACTATAAGTTAGTAAGGGTATATTAGTTTGTTAGTTACTAGTTATACTAGGTAGTTATTACCCTACACTAAGGTCTATTTAAAGAGGCCGCCCTAGAAGTCCTAATATTCTAAACATAACTAATAATTAATAAATAATAACTACTACGCTATACCCTATAAAGCTAACTTGCCTAATAACTACCTTCTAGTGCTATTATAATAAGGGCACAAGGCACAAAGCTAGAGAATTAGAGTTAGGGTATAGAGGTAATATAAAGGTTAAAGTTTCATATATTTTATCTTACACTTTATCTTTTACTTAGCTTAGACTATACACTAGCTTATACGCTATATAAGACCTACTACCCTAGATCTATCTACTATACCTTTTCTATAACCCCTACTTTACTTAACTCTACTACTACTTACACTATAGTAAGCTGCTATCTTTTAATTTAGAAGACTTTTAGAACGTTCTCTATATTCTCTCTCCCCCTAGATAGTTCTAGAATAGATAATATAGAGGGTGACATTTGTCTACACCCTACTAATAATAGCTTATATAATACTTATAATAAAATTCCCCTACTCTACTCTACTAGTAATCTGTTATTTATTAAATAAGGAAAGTAACTAATAGTTACTCTTAAGACTACTAGTTGCCTTCCTAGCCTTATAAAAAAGAAGAGTATAGTTAAACTACTTGGAAAAGTCTACTCTAATAGTATTTCTTATAATACTCCTAAGCACAATTAATATATTACTACACTTAAAGTAGATTAGCTAGATAATAAATTTTTGCTAATAGACTTTAAGTAGCTTATACACTAAGGCAAAGCTAAACTTAAAGCTACTAGAAAGTTTAGTGCGTTTTTAGCGTAATTTAAACTAGACTAATTACTCTAGCACAGCCTAGAAATAAAATAATTACTCGCTATCTATTAGCTTTAGTCTTAATATTACTTTTCTTAAGGTCTACTTTTAAAAAAGTTACTAGAATTAGTAGCTAGGGCTATTATAAAGTCTACAGATAACTCTAAATAGAGGAGTATTATTTAGGCTTTATGCAAGCGCACTAATATATTTAAACAAGCTTTTACTATACTTAAGGTATAGATATCTTACACTACAATATATATAATAAAGAAGAAATTTTAATCCCACTCTAATAGTGCTAATAGCATAGCTATTAAAAAGAACTTATTTACCTCTAATAAAGCTCTTTCTTTTATTAAAGATATTTATAATCTAGAGCACTACACTTATATACCTCTAAAAAACTCTAGTTTAGAAATACCTAATCTACTATATAGTTTACGCTACCCTTATATAACTAAGCAAAGCTTATTCTATTTAGTTGCGTCCTAATATACGCCCTAGCTAGCACCCTAATATACACCCTATTATTTACTCTAGCTTATAGCGCCTACTCTATAATTAGATAATACCTTTTACTACTTTCTAGTCACTAGATATATATAAACTAAGCTTACTAATAGCGCCTAAATAAATATATTCTAGAGTAAACACACTTTTACTACCCCTAGTATATCTAAGCTAGAACACTTTATAAAGCTATTTAATATTAATAAATATTATAAAAAAGGTTAATCTAGTTCTAGTAGTAAAAATTAGCTAAAGAATATGCGTAATAAAATCAACGTAAATATAGACTATTACTAAAGTAATAATAATAAGAAAGATTAAGATAACTTTATAGAAGCTATCCTTAGCCACTTTAGAGGCGCGCCTTAAAAGGCAGCGCAAAATTAGCATTAAACAAATTAGGCTCTCTAAAAAGATTATAGACCTAAAGCACTCTTTAAATTTTTAGAAGAGACTTACTATAATTCCTTTACTTTCTAATAGGCACGCAAGAAGTTTTATAAGCTCTTTCTCTCTAATAAAATAAACGCTTAGACGTTCCTATAGGCTTCTAAGAGTCTAGCTAGAAAAGGTAGACTTAATATAAAGACCTAAAAGGACAAATTACAACTTAAGTTAACTAAAAGTCTTAAGTTAATACTTTAAAAAGAGATAGAAGACTCTAATATTAACTACCTAGTAATTAAACACTAAATAACTATAGCTAGCTATACTCTCTATAATAATAGTATAATAAACTCTTTCTAGGCACATATAAGAACTTTTTATAAAGTACTACCCTCTAAATTAATGCCCTTATATATAGTAACTAGAAAATAAACACCTTATTTTAGACCTACTTCTCTCTTCTTAACTCTCTATAATTAGACTAAAGCATAGTATATAAAGTATAATACCTGCTTTGGCTATAGCAAAAAACTTAGAGGCCCACACTTATGCCACTACCCTAAGATAGCTATATAAGCAAATATAGAAGTAAAAAATAATCTTAATTTAAACAAACTTAGTATTACCTACTACTCTAATTTAGAGGTAGATAATTTATTAGATAATAAGGCTTTAAATATACACTACTAGACTACTCTAATTTAGTAACGTATATAGAAGTCACTAAACTAATTAATCTAAATAAACTACAATTTTAACCACAAAATATAAATGCTAAACTAAAATTACTACCTATAGGTAGCAAGATAATAAGAGTTCCTAAGCTATTTAAAGGCCCCTAGCTAGTTATACTAGTGCAAATTAAATTCTAAGAATTAGCTCTTAGGTTATAAGCCTTAATAGACACTAGTGCTAGCGCTTATAACCTTATTACTTTAAGGTATATAAAAGTAGTATAAAAATAGCTTAAAGCTAAACTCCTCTACCTAAAGATACTAAACCCCCTTAAGAACTTTGCAGAAAAGAAAAGCGTAAAAGTAGATACCTATTTTATAACCTAGCTTAATATTAATACATATATCATTACTATATAGTTTATTTTCTATAAAATAGGGGACTACAATTTTATTATTAGTAGAATTTTTTTTAAGTAAGCTAACTGCCTAGTTAATACTTAGAACTACCACCTTTATTAAAAAGATAATAAGAATCTAATCTTTACTAGTAACCTTATCCTACTATAGACTTCTCTACTATTTAACCCTTTTTACTAGGACAACACTACCTAATATAGAATAGCGTACTTAAAAAGTAGGACTATACCTACTAAACAACTCGCTTATTAAAAGCTAACTAGAGTGTCTCTAAGAAGATCTCTATCTAGCTTCCTAGCCCCACTATCTTAGTTATTAGAATATACTTAAAGGCTTACTAGAAACTAAGCTATAAGAATGCCTTTAACAAAGATAATAGTGTTAAGGCTATTAAGCTACCTTTCTTAAATAAGGAACTATTAAACAATAAACTACCTTTTAGTCACCCTGTCCCTACTATCTAAAAAAGCCACTAATAAAACTAGTCCCTAGAAATTATACAGCAGAATCTAGGTCTTACCTCTAACTCTAGATCTAGAGACTATAAATCTACTAAAGAAGCTAATCTATAAATTAGGCAGCTCTTGCCTATAAAATTAACTATTTAATTAAAACTACCCTAGCTAAAATAATCTAGGTTAGCACCCTTCTACTCTACTAAATCACTAACTAGGAAAAAGAACTTAGTATTACTTACTATAGTAATAGCCCTAAAAATTATAGCACTGCCTATTATAGTAGCAAATTAGAGAATAAAAAGCCCGCCTATTATAATAATCTCTCTAATAATAACTCTAAATTTACTAACCTAATTAACTCTAAGTCTAACTCCCTATAAAAAGAATACTTAGGTAATAAATCTAATAGTAAACTACCTATTAAAATCTTCTAGACCGCTAATAATTAGAAGCTGCCCCCTAACTATTAGCCCTCACTCTAATCTACTAGTTATCTAACTTATTTCATCTCTAGGGGCACCCTAAGCTACTAAAATAAGCGGCCTAGTTTACTATTAGTTAAGCAGCTTTCTAGCTAGCCTACTGCGTATAGGCACCTATCGCTTTTAGCGCCCTTACTCCTAGTAGCTCCCCTACTAGCTAGCTTACTACTAATTTAGTAGTACTCTAACTAATATACGCGCGTAGGGTACCTATAACTTTTAGCACCTCTACCCCTAAACATTCCTATTACTGCTAGTAGTACCTATAGCTTTAGAAGCTACCCTACCCTAATTAAAAACTATATAGTTAGGTTAATATATTTTTTAATACTTTTCTATAGTACTAGAAAATATTATATAATATAATTGCGCCTACGCGCAATAAACTAACTAGAATTTTTTTAGCTAACTATATTTTTATATAGTATTAGAGCTAAGAATACGCTCTATTAGTAAAATACTAAATACTAAAATATAGTTTCTATCGCGTTTTTCTACTAATTTACTAATTTATCCCTAATAACTTTTCTTAATATCTCTACTAAATAGTAACTAAATTAAAACCTAAGTCTACTATTAGAACTATAGGGGCCTATTGCCCCTATTGCAATCCTCTTTAGCTCTAAAATAGTGCTAGTTATATTAAAAACCCGCCAAAACACCCTATTTTTACATACCTTTCTTCCTATTTTTAGACCTTAAAAAGGGGGTTATGTAATAGTCCTATACTAGCCTCCTTACTAAGCACACCCTATTACCTTTCTTTTATACCCTATCTCTTCTATCTGCGCCTTTTATCTTTTTAAAGACGCCTTTCCTAGTTAGTATTAGCATATAGCTAGCGTGGGCCTATGCCCTATGCTGCCCTCTATATAAGAAAGGGCCCCCCACATCCCTTTCTTATCTACTATCTTAGAATAATCTTAATTTAACTAGCTCTTTTAACTATTCTAGCTATCCCAGAGAGGTTTACCTTATAAGACTATATACCGCTCTTACATCTAGTAAGTAGTTAAGTTAAATATTAAAACCTCTTAACCTCTATAAATAAATACAAATATAATAAAGAAAGTATTAGAATCTTTCTATATAAGAAAAATGCCCTTATTCCTTATCTAGTATAATAAGTTACTTTTACTAAACACCTTAAAACGCTTTTCTATATTTATAATAGTAGGAGAAATAACCACTATTACTATAATATTTTTATTAGAAACCCCTTAGTTATAAAAATATAATAGGTTACTAAACTCTAATAGTAAGAAGCTATAGAAGTAGATATTACTACTAATCTTACTAAGAAACTATATGTAAAAGGCTATAATAAGATAGAATATATATAAAAGATTAAGCTAGTTTACTAGAATCTATAAGACTAAAGACTAATAGGGCCTTAAGCACCTCCCTAAAGGGGGAAAGGAAACTAGAATATAAAAGGAGACGCTTTTTAGAATGCACTAATATAAATTATAAGCTATTTTACTAGCTTAGAGTAACTTTAAGCTATATTAGTAGCTTAACTAAATACTAATAAATATAAGAGTAGTATACGGCCTTATAGGGCTAACCTATTAAAGATAGCTAGAATAGTTAAAAGAGCTAGTTAAATTAATACTATTCTAAGATAGTAGATAAGAAAGGGCCCCCTAGGTCCCTTTCTTATATAGAGGACGGCGTAGGATATAAGCCTATGCTAACTACTACACTAACACTAACTAGAAAAGGCGCCTTTAGAAAGATAAAACGCATAAATAAGGGGAATTAAGGTGTAAAGAAAAGGTAATAGGGCGTGCTTAGTAGGTAGACTAGTAAGGACTATTATATAACTCCCCTTTTAAAGTCTAAAAATAGAAAGAAAACTATAAAAAGATAGGGTGTTTTAGCGGATTTTTAATATAACTAGCACTATTTTAGGGCTAAAGAAGGTTGTAATAAGGGTAATAGGCCTCTATAGTTCTAATAGTAGTCTTAGTTTTTAATTTAGTTACTATTTAGTAAAAATATTAAGGAAAGTAGTTAGAGGTAAATTAGTACTAGGTTAGAAACTATATTTTAGTATTTAGCGTTTACTAATAACGCGCATCCTTAGCTCTAACACTATATAAAAATATAGTTAGCAAAAATGTTTCTAGTTAGTTTATTGCGCGTAGGCGTAATTATATTATATAATATTTCCTAGTACTATAGAAAGGTTTTAAAAAATATATTAACCTAACTATACAGTTTTTAATTAGGATAAAGCAGCTTCTAAAGCTATAGAGACTGCTAGTAGTAGTAGAGATATCTAGGAGTAAAGGTGCTAAAAGCTATAGGTGCCCTATACGCGTATAATAGCTAAATAGCTACTAAATTAGTAGTAAGCTAGCTAGAAAGGGAATAGCTAGAAGTAAAAGCACTAAAAGTAATAGGTGCCTACGCATAGTAGACTAGCTAGAAAGCCACTTAACTAGTAGTAAACTAGGCTACTTATTTTAGTAACTTAGGGTACTCTTAAAAGTAGAATAAGTTAGGTAACTAGTAGATTAGAGTAAGGACTAATAATTAGGGGGTAGCTCCTAATTATTAGCATTCTAAAAGACTTTATTAGGCAGTTTACTATCTAATTTATCTCCTAAGCATCCTTTCTATAGAAAGTTAGACTTAGGATTAATTAAATTAGTAAATTTAGTATTACTATTAGGAAGGTTATTATAATAAGTAGTGTCTTTATTTACTAATCTACAGTGGAGTGTAATAAAAAAAGTTACTTAGAAAGTTACCTTTTTAAAAGTCTTATAACTTATTTAATAAATTAGCTAAAAATATACTAAATAGCTTATTTTAAAGAGAAGGTTTAGGAGGATTTAGCTATAAATAGAGTATTAGCTAACAAAGCATAGGTCTTGGCATATATAACCTTAAACCTAAAGCTTTTTTTAACTCTATATTTAGAGCTCTATAACTTTTTAATTAATGTTTAGTTTTATATTAAATTTTAACTGGCTATTCTTGGTTTAAGGCAGATTATGTGAGCAATTTTTTAAGCTAAGTCTTCTCTCTAACTTTTTTTATATTTTAGGTATAAAAATTTAGAATATGCTTATATAAGCACCAATTATATAATTTCTTAGTAAGCTTTTAGTTTATAATAATATCTTTCTAGATTTAAATTCTTCTCTCTTAAATCCTTAAAATGGCTCGAAAATTCACCACACTCGAATCTAACGTTCTTTTTTTAAAGGCTAAAACGCCTAATTCTACTATTACTACTACTTTAAATAAACCCTTAAAAAGTATAAAGAATACTATTTATAGTATTAAAGAGAAGGAAAAGAATAATTATAATATAGAAAGACTTAGTAAAGAAAGGGTTTCTAAGATAACCTCTAGGGCTAAAAGAGTTATTAATACAGATTTAATTAAAAGTCCTGAGAAAGAAAATAAAAGATTATTATTAGAAAATAATCTAGAAGTAGCTAAAAGAACTTTACAGTACTTCTTAAAAGAGGAGAATTATTCTTTTAATAAGGCTACTAAAAAGCCTTTATTAAATAAATAAAAAGCTAATAATAGATTATTATTGGCTAAAGAAAGGATTAAAAATATAGAGAATATAGATTTTCTAAAGTTATATTTTCTACTAAGTCAGCATTATAAAAGGGGCATGGTAGTAGGGATGAATACTATCAAAAGAAAGAAAATAGTAAAGTTAGGAAAGAAATAGTTTCTACTAAAAATTCTAGTAAGTATTTTAAAATTCTACCTAACTTAAAAAACTCTTATTCTTTTTCTCTATTGTTTTATGATTTTATTTTTTTAATAACTATTATACTAATTTAATAATAGCCCGCAATATTACTATTTACATCTGGAGAACAATTTAGATAGGCAGTAGATCTAGATTAGAGTTTATTAAAACTCCTAATTAGTCTACTAGCTTTACTAATAAGAATTATTTAAATAAAATCCTTATACCTATAGTTAAACCTATAGTTAAAAGGGTAAGTCCTTATATACCTTTTTTACCTCTTTTTTAAATTTTAATATAATATATATTACTATATATTATATTATAAATAATTTATAAGGTTTTATATATTAATACTAGTCTAGGGTGGCAATTTTAATAAGATAACGCCAAAATCTATAAAACTAAATTAGTTTTGGATTTCTTTAAAAAGAGAAAATTAATCTCTTTTACTTCTCCCCTTATAGTCCCGATTTTGCCCCTATTAAAAACGTCTGGAGTCTATTAAAATATAGACTAAATAAGAGATATAATACTACTTTAGGGGTAGGTAAAAGTGAGGCTAGTATTAAGGCTTTTAAAAAGGCTATACTAGAGGAGTGGGCTTTAATTCCCTGAAAGGATATAGATAATTGTATATTATTTTGACCTAGGCATTATAACGCTATTATAGAGGCTAAAGGGTATTATACTAAGTATTAGTAATATAATATATATTATATATTACTATTCTATTAATATTTAATATTATTAATAAACTATTAAATACTAACTAATATAGATAATAACCATATAATATAAAACCATAGAACTATCTTACAGAGCTAAATCTATACTATATTAAAAAAGTAACTATTTCTATACATTAATTAAAAAGTTATATTACTCTAAACCTATAGATTTTTCTTATCCCTATTTTACTTCTAAATTATATTTACTAATAGCTAAATAAGTATAAACTAGAACTATAACTTTATTAGCCTTAATATTCTAGTTAAAAGTAAATTTCTCTTATTCTAATATGCCTTATAATAAAGAATATATTTAAGTTTAAGAATATAGACCTTTTTATACTAGTAGACTTAGTCTTTTTCTCGAGGTCTTTTTATATATAGTTTTATAAATACTATATATATATAATATTATTATATTATTATAGTATATAGAGTACTCGTAACCTATACTAATAGTATTAGTAATATTAATCTATAATCTATAAAGTAATAGACGCTTTAGCCTAATTAAAACAAAGTAAATTTATATACTTAATTATATAAGCTATACTATATATATAAATATAGTTTAAAATATATATTTATATACTCTATAATATAGTTAGAGTAATTCTATAATATTATATTAGTAATAAGTTGTAAGACTGCCGCATGGCTGTATGGTCGGTCCTTGGTCACATGACCTCGGCCGGAATAACCTTATGCCTAGCCTCACCCATACACCTTCAGGCCCTCGGTCCTCTATAGTAATGACACACCTCTTTTCTTATGGTCAACCTATATCACTATGAATTACTGTGATCTCCACTATCTTATAGTTATAAGCCTGGCACGACGCTTATTGCGCACCCTCTAAAACTCCTTACTAGTCAGTCCTACTGCCACATTATCGCTCGCACGGACCAGAGTAGAGTTTTCACAACAACGCGAAAAGTTATTTGCAAAAACTACGATTATAGTCACTATATAAAACACTATAAGACTCTAAATCACAATAAAAAGCCCACACTAGTGGCTAAACACGCGAAAAGTCATTGCAAACGCGTTATAATGGCAACGCCAAAGGACAAAAAAGTCATACTAAAAGGGATGGACAACTTTAAACCATAGTATATAGTTTTTAAACGTACCGCGCGCACACTACGCGTCCTAAAATACGTTAACCCAGAGACTATAAACCTTGCGGTGCTAGAAGACGTTAAATCCGACCCTAATAAAAACCTTAATATTATAGTGTGGAAAGAGAAATATAAGCGCAAATAAGAACGTAAGAAATTGCTAAGCAAGCTTAAAAGCCACATTATAAGTATAGTAAGGGACAATATACTGATTTCTATGCCTGCTGACTACACTATCGCAGAACAAATTAGGTTCCTTTATAAGAACTACTTAAAACCAACGGTTATAAAATAAGAAGAAGCAGACTATTAATACAACAAGGCGAAGAAGTACACGCCTAGTCGCTAGTCAATTGAGGACTGAATAAACGACTTCTAAATTCATCTCAACAAGGCCATTGAACTAAAGGTTCCAGCTGTCTAGGGTTTCGCTTCCTAGCTCGATCTTCTTAAGGTCTTTTACACTATTAATTTAGGGTTTGCAGCGACAATAAACAAGAAAGTTCATAAGGCCTATTTAGCATATGTTAACGCAGAACTTAACCTACCAGCTTTAACAGTCTACACTATACTAGCTGTCATTAATCGCGCAGGCGTTGTTGTTACACCAGAGCAACTTATTACAGTCCCTGCACTACCACCGAGTATACCTAACAAGGTATCTGTCGCGGCGCTTATTTAACACTACCGAACGACGCCGTACCTACACAGCTTAAACAAGGGCAATATATAAGGCACCGCCTATGCCGCGCTTAATAAAGCACAGTCTCCTTACTATACAGATGCGAGAAATTAGAGCTGTAGCTTAACGCCTTCGAACAATGTGGGAGGACTTCAGAACAATAGGAAGCGCACTAACACTAAGATCGCTAGTGGTTCGCAAAGAAAGCCTTGTCCTTGTAGCAAAGGCGACGCCTACCTAGGTAACCCACAATAGGGAGCTTATCTATACATCTGCACCTAGCTGCAAGGAATTAGGTTTAAAATCGACCTAGCTTGCGTTGAAGCCATTCAAAGATACAGTGAGGTCACTAGACAGGCTAAGCTGCTTAACAAAATACGAACAAGAGAGAAGGCAAAGCGAGATCGCGTTACACCTATGGGTTATATCGACACTGGCGACTAAGCCTCTAATAGAGAATATAAACAGGCACACATAATAAAATACCTCGCAATAAGTAACAAGCGACGTCTAACCGTAGTACTCTGTTACTCTTAGATCCTTAATTGTGGTTCGGACATACACGTCTATAATAAGCCTAACAAGTTTATATAGATTCGTCCTGTAATACTAGGCGAAAGGATTAGTTATAGAGAAGACTTAGTGGAAATCGCCGCATGGGGTAAATGCGACATCGAAATCCAGACACTAGGTGGACCTATAAGGACTATATTAAGGAACGTTGCCTTATGTCCAGGCTTTATTACCTCACTAGTGTCGCTCTTAAGGCTTAGAAGAAAAGATATCCACTTTAACTTAGGGCGTAAATGCCTGTACACAAAGGATGGCACTAAGAATCCCATCTAGGCAACAGTTGAACCTATAGGCGGTTACTATGTTCTAGTGGACCAACAGTCTCCCCTGGCACCACTAGAGGACTACACTAACAGACCTTTCCTAGCGCTTGCCAATAAAAGGAGCTATAAGAAACCCTCTATTGCACTACTACCTAACCGCACGTTATTCGGTCTTCACGCACACGTCTTAATGGGCCATGCTAGAGCTAAATTAATAGAGAAACTAAGTTATAACGTTGCTGGCATAGCTCCACTCACATCTCCTCCCCCTAGTACATAAGACTACGAACAATGCAGAGTTAACAAGGCTTCACAGATTATTTTACAGAGATCTAATAGAGAGCACTAACCTACGCGTGCATTTAAAGCTATTGCCATTAATATTATCGCACTTAACACTGAATCTCTTGCGGGCAACTAGTACATCTTTCATAGTTACTATCTTGTCTCTAAGACCTATATAGTGTATGGCATACCTAATCGATCTACAGATGTCCTGGATAGAGTCTTTAAACTTATAGACAGACACATTAAACGCCGCTACAACGCCAGCCCAGTGTTCGTACTAATAGACAGAGAGAGAGCTTATAGGTTTTAGAATAACCTTAGTGTAGTTAAGCACTGCAAACAACAAGGCATTACTATACAGCTCTAGTCCCCTAACACTATAGAACAATCAGGCCATATAGAACGGTTAGGAAAGATGCTAATTACTATGTCTTAATCACTTAGGACTACGTCTAACCTTCCACTTTACCTGTGCAAAGAGATGTACGTCTATGCGGCATATCTACTCAATTAGACTCCTATTAAATTATTAAACTAGACTACACCATTTAAGGCTGCACACAGCCAACCGCCCTCTATCGCTTATCTACGCATCTATAGATGTAGAGCATACTACCTTCGCAAGAAGATTCCCTAAACAGACAAGCTTTCCCCAAGGGCGCTTATTAGTTACTTAGTAGGCGTAGACTCACGCAATATCTACTATATATGGGTACCAAAAGCTATATCCCGCGGACACAGAGGCAAGGTCATTCGAATAAGGGATGTTACCTTTAATAAAGAACTATTCTTTAGGTCCACTAATAAAGAGAGCCTACTTAGCATTTAGTTAGATTAAGCCATTGACAATATTAAGGTTAAAGAATTAGAAAGTGAGTAGGAAGATTCCAATAAGGAAGTACATAAAGACGCTAAGCTGTCTATCCTTCCCACCAAAACCCTACTTGCAGGCGAGAAATCAGGCCAAGCTCATAATGTACACCGTGGCAGAGATGTATACCCTTCACTAGTTTCTATGGTTAATTGGACCTCCGCGCCGCTAATATTAGTAACAGCTACACCGCTGACGCCCTCTTAGTCCTCTGCGTCCCCTACACCTACATTAATAGGACCTCCTGCGCAAAGAAAGCAATACAGAACCAATACCTATCTCTAAACTACTAACGTATTGCCCAAACGCACACGAAATTCTGCTGCCAACATTATCTAGACTTATTAGAACACGTTCGCGTCGGCCTTACTACTAGACAAAGTGCCCTAATTAATCGCACTATTACGGCGAGTCTATAGAGACTAGCTTCCGCCCCTGCCTTAATTTTAGAATAATGTCCTAAAACTCCCTACGTAGTTTAGAGAAGGCTTTATAGTAGCTGCGAAAAAGGAGCTAAATACTATCGCTAGAAAGGAGACATACACTAAGATTTCGCTTTTAGAGCTTCTTCTAAGCACTAAAGTCTTGCCACTTATGTGGGTCTTCACATACAAATTCGATTAAGGCTATCTAGCTAAGTTTAAAGCAAAGATTATTGTGAGAGGAAACTTGCAGACTATTGTAAGTGACACCTATACTGCTACTCTTACTATACGAATATTCCGCGCTCTTATGGCAATTGCCGCCTACTTTAATATGGACATACGTTAATACAACACTATTAATGCTTTTACCAACGCCAAACTCCCTAAACCTGTTTACACCTTTTAACCAGAAGGTTTCCGTGACGGCGGGCACTACTAGCAACTTTATCGCGCCCTTTATGGCCTTAAGATGTTACCACTACTCTAGTACGAAGACTTTACAACTACACTTAAGAGCTTTGGTGTATTACTAGTACTTAACGCACCCTGTCTATAGAGAGACAATCGCATTATCGTCTTCTTTTACGTGGACGACATTATTACTATGGCCCTTTTAGGTTATTTATCCTTTCTTAACGCCTTTAAACGCAAGCTTGTCAAACGGTATAAAATTACCAACTTGCAAGGCCAAGAGAACTCTACTTTCTGTGGTATTACCACACACAGAGACCGCGATAATAGTTATCTTTGGTTGTCACAATGTAACTACATCTAGAAAATCTATGCCAAATACCCGGCACCTCAAAAGTCGTCCTGGACTAAGGCACCTACTTTACCTCTACCTTTCAAAGAGCTTGTACCATTAATAAAGTCTAAGAACAAGGACGCATCTTATTATTACTCCCAGATAGTTAGATCTATCAGCTACGCTGCTGGTGCTACACGTCTAGATATCGCCAAAGCTTATTTAAAATTGGCTAAATTCCTTACCAACCCTGGCCCCAAACACTTATTAGCTGCATATTAGTGCCTCGCATACCTGCATTACTCCCAGGACCTAGCACTGTACTACTCTACAGACTACACTACTCCGCATCTCTATTAAAAAGATACCAAAGAGACCAACTTCTATAGCGCAACTAACGCGTCTTACGCCGATTATAAGGCAACCCGCAAGTCCTCACAAGGCTACATCTTCTTCCTATTTGGCGGTCCAATTAACTAGAAAGCAACGCTCCAACGCTGCGTTGTTAAGTTAACTACCGAAGCCGAACTTATCTCACTCTCTGTAGGGTACACTAAGTACTACTAGTGGTCCAGGATCTTTAATAATCTCCACCTGGACTTTAAGGAACAACCCTCTATGTACTATAACAACAAACAGACAATTTGTCTACTAGTTACAGAGTCCCCTTAGCTGAAGACAACCCTTCGACACGTGGATATACACCACTATTAGTTATGGGAATAGGCACTATAAGGAACTATTACTCCCGCTTATATTAAAACTAACTCTTAACCCACTAACAGCCTTACAAAACTTCTACCTAAACAGAAGCATTAGGAATAGTTAAAGCTCTTACAACTTAAGCCTATTCTAAAGCAGATTATAGGTGAACAAGTAGAGTCTTTAAGCTCTTACACCTCTGCGACCTTATAGCAGAATATTAGCGGTTCAGGTGACCTATAAATCTCACCCCATCCCTGCGCCTATAGTCTCCAGAATCACTGTGTTTTACTGTGTCGATGAGGCCTATAGCTACGCGCTCCTCTGGTCCGATGCTCCTTCATCTCTACATGTTAATAAGGCACGTGGCCACGCGCCCCTCTAGTCTAACATTGCCCCTAAGCACTACTCTATTCTAGCACCCTACTTTCCCTATGTTTTATAGTAATAAGACCTTACACGTATTGTATCACAGCTCTAGCAAGAAGAATCTTAACATCTAACGCAGAGCACTGTCTATTAAGAAGTTAATAATAGCTAATAACTGTCTACACCCAGGTAGATTAGTTACCCATTTTGCGGATTAGTTCCCTTAGTACCTACACACCCAAGGCACAAGTCTAGGTATTAGTAAGGAGTTCTATCTCCTTGTGCTGGCGCAGCTATATAGAGTGGTTCCACCCACTTACGCTAGAGTTAATCACACTAAAGTTATTAAGACAGCTCACATTAATAACGAACACAGGCAGACCTTAGCACTAGACTAGAACCCACCTTTTCTTATTTTAAGACTAGACTCTCCTATAAGGTACGCCCTTACTTGCTAGCCTAGCTATATAGAACAGTTACAATTGTTTACGCTAGTACCTGGGCAGACTGCTTTCTTATAGTAATTTTATATTAAAACAGACCCAATCTACCATTATAAGCTATATACTAAGGACACTCAGACGCTAACCCACACACAGACGGCTCAGGTGACCTATTAGTCTCACCCCGTCCTAGCGGTTCAGGTGACTAATAAATCTCACCCCCACTCACAGTCCACAAAATCACTGTGTTTCACACTGTTGATAAGGCATATGGCCACGCGCCCCTCTGGTCCGACACCATATTAATAAGGCACATGGCTACGCGCCCCTCTAGTCTGACACCTTTTAGCTCACTCACACTGTTGTCACAGTGTTTTAGGGTAACTTTTATAGCAAGCAGCCTACACAAGAACCTACTAACAGCTCCTTTTTCTTCCCTTTACTAAGGTTAGGAGTTGTTTGTTGCCTATTGCGCCATTTTAACTTCATCTCTTGTCGCCACGCATACCTATTTTGACTTAGGACCTGGCATCTCTCAGATCACCACTATTAGCAATCTGAAGGGGGGGTGTAAGACTGCCGCATGGCTGTATGGTCGGTCCTTAGTCACATGACCTCGGCCGGAATAACCTTATGCCTAGCCTCACCCATACACCTTCAGGCCCTCGGTCCTCCATAGTAATGACACACCTCTTTTCTCATGATCAACCCATATCACTATGAATTACTATGATCTCCACTATCTTACATAAGTATTAGTAATCCTAATACTATAGACTTTTTAATATTAATTTTAATGCACCTATATTATATAGTTTAATAGAATAATAATATTTATATATAATCTATATATATATAATCTAGTGCCTATACATAAGCTCTTTTTTTGTCATTACTTTTTCACGCTCTTTTTGATTACTAAGCAGGGGCTCTGCTTTTTTATCATGTTATTTGAGATGAAAGCCTTTGTCGTGCTACCCCTAGGTAGTTAATTTAACGCCACATACATAAGCTAAAATATACTATTTATTATATTAAATATTACTTAATTACTAGTTTCTTAATAGATTACTAGAATTCCTTAAATCTAAGATAATTAAAAATAATATGAGTAAATCTATACTAAAATTTTATAGAGAAATTGGTAAAAGGATATATTATACTATATATAAGTATTAGCTAATTTTGTATCTTAGATAAAAAGTTATACTCTTCTAAAGTTAGAGTTTTTTTACCCCTATTTTACCCCTACATTACTTTTACCCTAGACTGACTAAGCGCTTACTTAGCCTAATAGCCTAGGTGCAATCCCCTAAACCTTCTGCTATAAGACTTTAGAAAAGATAACTTTTAAGTAAACTTTTTTATTGCACCCCACTGTATTACTGTAATAAGTAGTGTTATTATCTTTTAAACTATTATTATAGTAAGTAAGTAAGTAATACTAAGTTTATAAAAATTATTCTTATTAAGCGTCTCTTCTTTAGTATAATTTCTATAGTCTTTACTAGGTTAGGCTTTTTTTTAACTAAAGCAATTACGCTTAGGCTCTACTTTAGAGTTTTTATTACTAAAAGAAGCAGTTAGGATTACCTAATATACGTTAATTTTAGCATCCTTAGGGGATAATAATATAGAGTTATTAAATTTAGAGGCTTTAAAGGCTAGCAACTAGCGAGTTCAGAATAAAAGTAGAATTATAATAGAGATATTTAATTATAATTTATTAATAAGCTATACTAAAAGGTAGCTAGGCAATATTAATTGCCTAGTAATTAGTTATCTAGCTAAATATTTAATAGGTAGTAGGTAAGGGCTAGGGCGATTATAGCGAAGGAAGTAGATTTTTATAATTAGCACTACCCTAGTTTAAATATAAGCTTAACTAAGATCTAAAGTAGTAAAAGATTAAGGTAGAGTATATAAGGCTACTTAGTAAGGTAGAATAGTAGAAAATTAAGACAGACTAGATAAAGCCACTTAGTAAGGTTAGCGCTAGGGCAACCTAGTATTAAGGTTTTCTAAGTGTTAAAGTAGTTTATTAGGGGCGTCTATTATAAAGATAGTAAGAAATAATAAGAAATAATATCTAAGAAGTTAATAGTTAGGCGTAGTAAAGTACCTAAATTTAGTAGGTCTAGGTATCTTATAAGTACAAGCTAGCGTACTTAGTAAGTAAGATAGGGCGCCTTATAGAAAAGGTAAAAGTATTATTTATATAAAATCTTTATAGGCAGCGCTACAGCATCTTTAAAACCTAATTTAAAATTTTCTTACTTAGTGTTTTTAGCCCTTATACTGTAACGCTAGTTAGGTGTTATAGGCGAATTAGTCTTTAGAGGTAGTATAGTTATTATTTATTATTATTTATTACTATTTAGGAACGTTTAGAATAGTCTTTTAATAGACTAGGGGAATCTTTTTAGTAGATTTAGATATAATCTATTAAACTAGAGTATAAAGTCTTATAAAAGTAACTAATAAGACTTTTTACTACTATACGCTATAACTAGTAACTAGTAGACTTAGAATTCTAGTCTTTTTAAATAGGCCTTAGTAGTATCTTAATTCTACTAGCGTAAAGTATTACTACTACTTCTATAACTTAGAGTAATCTCTTTTAATAAACTATAGTAGCGTAACCTATTAAACTAGTTTTTATAGAGGTAACTAATAAAACTTCTTACTCTTATAAAATAAGTAGAAAAGGGACTTAGGAGTAGTCTTTTTAATAAACCTTAGAGTAGTAAAATATAAACTCCCTAGTAATAGGAATCCTTTCTAGTAACTAATAAACTTCCTAACCTTATATAATAAGTAGAGAAGAGACTTAGAAGCAGCCTCTCTTAATAGACCTTAGTGTAGTGTAATAACGGCCTAAAACTTCTAGCCTAACTTAGTAAGCTTAGCGTAGTATAACAACTGCCTAGCACTAAAGTAGCTAATATACTTCTAGCCTAACTTAGTAAGCTAAAACTTCTACTAATTTAATTACTTATAAGTAGGGTCTTAAGGAAGAAGTAGATATTATATCGCTATTTATAGCTAAATAAAAATAGTTAGTTTTAAAATAATATAAGGGTGGTACACAGTCTTATAGGGCTAACCTATTAGAGATAGCTAGAATAGTTAAAAAAGCTAGTTAAATTAATACTATTCTAAGATAGTAGATAAGAAAGGAATCTAGGGGGCCCTTTTTTGTATAGAGGGCGACGTAGAGTATAGGCCTATACTAACTACTACGCTAACACTAACTAGGAAAGGCGCCTTTAAAAAGGTAAAAGGCGTAAATAGAAGAAAATAAAGTGTAAAAGAAAGGTAATAGGGCGTGCTTAGTAGGTAGACTAGTAAAGACTATTATAATAAATAGCTTTAGACCTTACTAGAAGTAAGTGCTAATTAACTTGCCTAATTAGAGTAATATACTAAAGTAAAAACTATGCCCTTAGTCTCTTTTCTAATAATAATAATAATACTAGCAACTAGTAAAGCGCTAATAGAGTGCTAATGCCCCTAACTTCTTAATTTAGAGTTGTTCTTTAAAAGCTGTTACAATTACTACTGTTAAGAATATATAATAAAGGCTAAGATTTATAAGAACTACCTCCTTCTAGAGAATATAGTTAATTATATTATTGTTTTTTTTTTTGCAACTAAGGGGTTTCTAATAAAAATATTATAATAATAGCAGATATTCCTTCTATTATTATATATATAGAAAAGCGTTTTAAGGTATTAATAAAAAGGGGTTAGCGCGTTATAAGTAAGCTAAGTGAGCTTAGTAGGCTTAGCGCGCCTACTTTAACTAAAAAAAATCCATATACAAAACTATAGGTAATGCTATATTACTATACTATAGTTTAGAGTAGGAGAAAGGTATAAAATAGCATTAGCGCTATAATACTATAACTATTATCTCCTCTACTATTATCCCTAAAAATATTACTAGAAGTAATAGCTATATTAGTAGGTTTGTGTGCTACTTATAAGCAATATATACTAGGTAGAAGCTTATACACTATGGATATACTAACACTCTATCTCTATATTAAAATTAACCTTAAAGAGACTTCTACTACTATTACTTTATTTTCTACTATCTTTCTAAACCTTAATACTAATACTGCTGTTAATGCCGCCTAAAAGTACACTTTAATAATCTATCTACTTAAAGTTACTAAATCTATACTAGAGTATTACTCTATCTAGAAGATTATTAATAGGTTAAAGTAAAAGGTATACCTTAGCCTATATAAGGTAGTTCTAGTATACTAGTTAGGCTAGTAATAGATTAGTAACTTAAAGTATAAAGAATATAAAGAGTTTCTACTATAGTTTCTTATATTACTACTAGTTAGGAAGGCGGTAATAGAGGGCAAGATTAAGAGAAAAGAGAAGAAGATATTTATTAATAAGTTACTAGGAGAGGAGAGCATTATATAGATGCGCTAGATCTTTATAGTTATAGCATTAGATAGTAAGCGTATTATATAAGTGTGCTATATAGTAGCGCGCGAACATAGCGCAATTACTACTAATAGTAATAATAGAGCTTAGTTTACTATACATGTTTTACGTAAATTTAATAGCTATTAAAGTGCTTATAGATAATAGGGGGTAAGTCCGTAGTTTATATATAAACTATTATTGCGTTAGCAGAGGAGACTAGAAGTAGACTATATTTTTAGGCGCTAGACTAGAGCGGCCTTTTTATCCTAACCTACGCAGGCTTAAATTAAAAAAAGGGTATTAAAAAGGATACATAATACTAAATAAACAATGCGACTAAAATATTATAATAATAGTAGATATTCCTCCTACTATTATATATATAGAAAAGCGTTTTAAGGTATTAATAAAAAGAAGTTAGCGCGTTATAAGCGAGCTAAGTGGGCTTAGTAGACTTAGCACTCCTACTCTAACTAAAAAAAAGTCTATATACAAAACTATAAGTATGGCTATATTACCGAATTCGGCCACTCAACGCACAGACCCCACTTAACGCACAGTTTGAGGATAGCCACCACTATTACTTTTGAAGCTGCAGAGCTCTATATATATCGTAAAATCACTAGAGTCTTTAGAGTAGCATTTGCAGAAGCTTGATAAATCGATTGGCAACGATAAACTACGTGTGATACCTCTGTGGGAGGCGTACTTTGCGAGTGCGCGTTGATGGGCCGGATGCCTCCACCACCCCTTCAATAACTAATAGATCCTCAACATCAACCTCTAGGTCCTTAATAATATGAGCAGGAGGTGCAGGAGCCTCGAGGTTACGCGCCTTACCCTTTTTGGCCAATTGTATATTAGTCCTAAGTTGCTTTTTAGCTGCGCGCGCAAGTAGATCTTCTTCGCGCTCTGCCGCCTTCCTCTACTGTTCTTGCAACCTAACCTCTTTTGTAGCTATCCTTTTCTGCGCCCTCTACTTAAGTATAGCCTGTTTCTCCTGCTTTTTCTGCTCCTTAGCTAGCTTGTTGCGCTCCTTCTGGTGTTGTAGTTCTTCTGCTTTGGCGTCTTTTTCAGCCTAGCGATTGCGGGTAGCCTTAACTTTTAATAGCGACCAGAAGACGGCGCTGCCAGCGTAATTCTTAGAGGGTTCAAGTAGTAATGCCTTGCCACGCTTACGGCGCTTCTTCTCATTAAAAAGGGCATCTCTAAGGCGATCGTTTTCGTGCTAGACGAGCTGTTTCTGAGTCGCTATTGCGTGTATTGTGTAAGACAGCTGTAAGACGCGTTTATTATTAAGATCCTTAACTACCTGTTGTAGAAGTCCTTTAATTTTACGCCAATCGCTTGCAGAGAGTACTAATGACGTGCTATCGCTGCTTAATGGCCTCTTAGGCTCTAGATCCTTAAATTTCTTTAATATAGCGTTGCTATTCAGCGAAGAGATGCTAGTAACTTTAAAGGCGTTAATTATTGTTTCTTTAGCGAATGCAACTCTGTATGCCTTATAGAAGAAGCGGAAGAAGTCGCGCTTAGTGATAGATGTGAGTCCTTGGCTGTTGTACATAAATTCGGAGAGCTCTTTTGTATATGTAGCTAAAAGAGGCTTAAAAAGGCAGACATCTAGAGGCTGTAGCGTATAAGTTAAATGCGGCGGGTAGATAGCTAGGAGGATTCGATTTTAATTGCAGAACTCGATAAACTCTATAGTAACGTGTGAGCCATGCCTATTAAGAATTAGGAGTTAATAGTCGCGCTTTGCCTTCTTCTTAGTCTCCTTTTGAAAGCACCTCTTAAGCTAGGCAATCCCAAGTTTGTTGTTTGTCTATCCAGATGGTGATGAGGCGAAAAAGGCCTGGTGCTCTTGAGGATTGAAATCTTGTAGCTATGTGTCCTAGATGTTGCCAGAAGCCGCCTAATATATTAGGGCAGGTTTAAGAGAGCTGCTGTTGGCGCATATATAAGCTATTGTTGTTATCCACTCTCTATTGCCGTCCTAGAGTACCTGCTTAACGCCTCCTTGCTCATATCGCTGTCGAGAGAACACGCGCTTCATTTTTGACACTACCCCGATTAAGAAGCCCTTCTTATCCATATTGTATATATTTGATGGTGCGATGTTGTACTGCTTAATCTTATCGTCTAAAAGCTTAAAATAGAGGGCGTATTTAAAGGCTGAATCGGCTTTGTAGCGCTGGCTATCGATGCCAGATGTCTATCGCGATATAAGGTTAATTTGATGCCGCGCAATGTAGCGATTAACCTAGTGATTTCCTGGCTCTTGATGTGCTATTTCTCCAGCGAAATTTCGTATTATCTCTCTCGTAGGGGGTAGGCCTTGTACACACAGCTTATTAATGTACTATAGTAGCTGTTTTTCCTGTGTATTGTTGAGGAGTCGCTTTTTTTCGGCCCGAGTTGCATAGGTGCCCTGAACCCCTCGATAGCGCTTCGAGAGCCGCGACCGCTCAACGCCGTACTCCCGAGCAACCTGGGATATATTAGGACGTTCTCCTAGCTTCAGGGATTTTAAAGCTTCAACAGCTGCGTCGATCGGGTCCATATTGGTGGAGTTATGAGGTGTTGAAAATATACGATTTTTAGTGTTAACTGTGCGTTGAGTGGGGTCTGTGCGTTGAGTGGCCGAATACGGTACTATACTATAGTTTAGAGTAGAGAAGAGGTATAAAATAGCGCTAGCGCTATAATGCTATAACTATTATTTCCCTCCTCTACTATTATTTCTAAAGATGTTACTAGAAGTAATAGTATATTAGTAGATTTGTCCTACTTATTAAAGATCTTTATTATGTTAAAATTCTAACTAAGGTTAAATCTGCACTATATATAGAGAGGAGTAAAATAGAAGGCACTAAAACCTAGTACCTAGCACATAGTAGTAGTAACAAAGTATATACAAAATAATAATAATTTTATTATTAATATTTTATATAGCAGTATTATTAATAGTAGTTAATAGATAGTCTATTATCTAGTATAACTAAGTTATATATTATCTCTTAACTAGTAGACTATTAAAGAGCTGCAGTGAATCTACGCGAAGTTATAACCGCGAGAGTAGTATGGGTAATAGGACGCTTAACTATGGTTTAGTTATCGTGCTCGCGACCTGGCAGCAGCGTAAGTTTGTGCTACTTATAAGATATATACTAGGTAAGAGCTTATATATACTATAGGTATACTAACACTCTATCTCTATATTAAAGTTAACCTTAAAAAGACTTTTACTGCTATTGCTTTATTTCCTACTATTTTTCTAAGCCCTAGTGCTAATACTAATACTAATGCTAACGCTACCTAAAAGTACACTCTAATAATCTATTCGCTTAAAGTTGCTAGATCTATACTAGAATACTACTCTATCTAGGGTATTATTAATAGAAGGTAGAAGGTATATATTCCTTTATATAAGATAGTTCTAGTGTACTAGTTAGGCTAGTAATAGATTAGTAACTATAGGCGTAATAATAGATACACAGAGTTTCTATTAAAGTTCCTTATATTACTACTAGTTAAAAAGATAGTAATAACCTTGAAAAGGGTAAAATTAAGAAAAAGAAAAGAAAGATATTTGTTAATAAGTTAATAGGGAAGGAGAGTGTTATATAAATACGTTAGATTCTTAGAGTTATAGTATTAGGTAAGCGCGATGTGTAAGCGACGCAATTACTAATAATAGTAATAATAGAGCTTAGTTTACTATATACGCTCTAAGTAAATTTAATAGCTATTAAAGTACTTATAAATAATAGGAGGCAAGTGTGTAATTTATATATAAACTATTATTACGTTAGTAGAAGAGACTAGGAGTAGACTATATTTTTAGGTGCTAGACTAGAGTGGCCTTTCTATCCTAATCTATGCAGGCTTAAATAAAAAAAGGGATTAAAAAGGGTGATTAACACTAAATAAATAATACGACCCTTTATTATTTAATTATATTACAAGTAGGCTAATAGATAAGATAGTAGATATTATACTAGCCTTTATAGAGAAAGAAACCTTTTTATAAATAAATTATAGACTTTTCTAAATATAAGCTTCTATAATAAGTTAGTAGAGAAGTAAGTATAGAATAAGCTATTCCTTAGCTAGTAGGATAAAATCCTATTAGCTAAGTTTAATACTAACTTTATACGCCTAGCTACTAAGGCTATTAAAGATAATTAGAAGAACCTAAAGAATATTTACTAAAGAGCCTTATACATAAATTTATAGGATAGGATAATTACGCTAGAGATTTTTAAGAATTAGAACCTTATAATACTTATAAATAAAGTTAGTATAGTTAAGGAAATTATTTACTATATAAAAATATTAAAGCCTTTTTATATAGTGGCCTTCTTTTCTACTAAGTCTATAGACGCTATAAATTAAAAATCTATATATTTTAGTACTATAAAAACTACTAAAGTAAACCCTCTATAGACTAAGAAGCGCGCTAAATAGGTCTCTAAAAAAGAGTTAAAGAAGTGCTATAAGAAGGGAGCATACTTTTACTATAGTAAAAAGGGCTATAGCATCTAGAACTATTACCTTTAAGCTGCTATACTCCTACCTTAAGCTAGGTTAGGTAAAGCCTAAAATATAAATAGTAGTAATAAAGATATTAATAGCTTAGTGGAGTTAGAAAACTAGTTTCTCCTCCTAGAAGTTATTAAAGGGAGAAGATAAAGCTAGTTATAAAGAAACTAAAGAAGAACTTTATTATATATAGAAAAATATAGCTAGATTTATTACTAACTACTATAAACACTTTTATTAATAATATTACCTTTATGTATACTATACTTAATTTAAGATATTTAACTACTACCTTTATATTTAAGAAGTTTACTAGGAAAGCTAACCTATAATATATTAGTTTAAATAATTCCTATTAAATAATAAAAATAAGAGAAATAGTCTTCTTGGTTTATAAAGCCGCTTATATAGAAATAGATAATTAAGGCACATTACTATCTTCTAATTTAGGAAAAACTTTGTTGGAAATTTTAATTCACGCTTTAGACAGACAATAGGCCACTAGTGTTAGTTTTCTCTTAACTCCCTTTAAAGGGCTTTTTTCACTATGGGAAAGTGCCCCTCGTCCATCTGTACGATTTGCCTGTGGCTGTATTTACTTTACAGAAAATTTAGAAGCAATAAAAACGTTAATATTAGAGATAGATAGTAAGGAGTATATTAAAATAATATAGGTGTATAATAATAAAAAGAAGGAGGACTATAAACTAGTTCTTAGTTTACTATAGTAAAAAAGAACGCTATATTAGTAGTCTTAAGAAAATAGTCTATATATATAGAATTCTTTTATATAAGAATTAGGAATAAGTAGGGGAGATAAACTTTTACTTCTAGTTAAGAGGTCTTTACTATATTATTTATAACTCTAAATAGAAGAAATATAAAGGAAAAAAATAGGTTAATAGTCTTTACTACCTCCCTTAAGAATATTTAAAAGGCTCTAGCCCTAACGGCTAAAGTAGACCTAAGAGACTACTTCTCTAAGTAGCTCCTAGACTAGGTAGAAGTTCTCTTAAGAGAGTAAGCTAATAAACTTCTCCTATTATAAGGCCCTAGGATTAACTACTTAATCCCCCTTATTAAGAAGAATAGAGAGTCCTTAAAGATCTCCTTTAGGCCCCTCTATAGTATGTTAAAAAAAGCTGCTAGTTTTCTATAAGAAACTAATAGAGTATTTTAACTATAGCTTTATTTAGATAAGTAAATCTAGCGCTACAGTACTAGTATTATTTATAAGAAAACCTAAAGGAGATTTATAATTTTATATAGACAACTAGGATCGCATTATTTATTTAGTGTTAATTACTCTTTTTAACCCCCTTTTTTTAATTTGAGCCTGCGTAGGTTGGGATAGAAAGGCCGCTCTAGTACAGCGCCTAAAAATATAGTCTACTAAGTCTTCACTAACGTAATAATAGTTTATAAGGATAGTTTATAAACTGCGCACTTATCTAATATTTATAAGCGCTCTAATATCTATTAAAAGTTACTTAAAGTGTGCATAGAAAACTAACTCTTACTCTATTATTACTATTATTAGCAATTGTACCGTATTTGTGCACTACTATATAGCACACTTATATAATACGCTTACTAACTTACTATCTAACGCTATAACTATAAAAATCTACTATATTTACGTAACGCTTTCCTCCCCTAGCAACTTATTATTAAACACCTTCTTTTACCTCTTAATCTTGCCCTTTATTGTCGCTATCCTAACCTATAGCAATATAAGAAACTACAGTAGAAGCTCTACGCGTATATTATAGCGCCTATAGTTACTAATCTATTACTAGCCTAACTAGTACACTAGAACTGTCTTATATAGGGTAAGATATACCTTTTACTTTACCCTATTAATAATTTTCTAGATAGAGCAGTATTCTAGTATGTAATAGAGCCTAGTAACTTTAAGTAGATAGATTAAAGTATACTTTTAGGCAGCCTTAACCGCAATTTTAGTATTAGGACTTAAGAGGATAGCAGAATATAGAGCAACAGCGATAGATAATATCTTATTAAGATTAACTTTAATATAAAGATAAAGTATTAGTGTACCTATAGTATATAAGCTTCTACCTAGTATATATCTTATAATAGCACAAACCTACTAATATAATAGCTATTACTAGCAATTTTTAAAAATAATAGTAGAGGAGATAATAGTTGCAGCGTTATAGTGCTAGCGCTATTTTATACCTCTCCTACTCTAAACTATAGTATAGTAATATAGCCTTACGTATAGTTTTGCATATAGATTTTTTTTTAGTTAAAGTAGGCGCGCTAAGCCTACTAAGCTCGCTTAGCTCGCTTATAACGTGCTAACTCCTTTTTATTAATACTACCTTAAAACACTTTTTGTATTAATAACAATAGGAGGGATAACTGCTATTATTATAATATTTTTATTAGAAACCCCTTAGTCGTAAAAAAAATTATAGACTACTAGGTGTTAAATACCCTATTAAAGAAAGATCGCTATCCTCTTCCTCTTATTAAAGAGACGTTATAGCTTCTTACTAAGGCTAAGTAGCTAATAAAATTAGATATAATTTAGGCCTTTTATAAGCTAAGAATAGTAAAGGAAAAGGAATAGAAAATAGCTTTTTAAATCTAATTTAGGTGATATAAGTAGCTAGTAGTCCTCTTTAGACTAGCTAACGTACTAAGCACCTTCTAGAAATATACTAACTATATTTTAAAAAAGTACTTAAATAACTTCTAGTTTTGCTATATAAATAATATTCTTATATCTTTTACTAGATTTTTAAAGGACTATTAGAATAAAGTATAATAGGTAGTAGAAAGATTAAGTAAAGTAGGGCTATACCTAGACATTAAGAAGTGTAAGTTTATAGTTACTAAAATTAACTATCTTAGATTTATTATAAAGTATAGAAAGGAAACTAGTATAAACCTAAAGAACATTAAGGCTATTTAGAACTAGATCTCTTCTACTAATATAAAGAGTATTTAGAGTTTTTTTAGAGTTTACTAACTTTTACTAGAGGTTTATAAAAACTTTTTAGAAGTAGTATCCTTATTAATAAAGTTAACTAGGAAGGAAAATTTCTTCTTATAGAGGTAGAAATAATAATAGGCCTTTAACTACTTAAAGAGAGTATTTTGCACTAAACCTATACTAGCCTACTTTAATTTTAAAAAGAAAGAGATATTAGAGACTAAATCTTTAGGTTAGGCCTTTAGTGCCTATTTCTTATAATGTAATATAAATAAAGTTCTTAGGCTAATTGCCTACTTCTCTACTAAACACACCCATATAGAGGCAAACTATATAATTTATAATAAAAAGATACTTATAGTAATTAAGGTAACTAAGAAGTAGTATAATATATATAAGGGGCAGAGCGCCCTTCTATAGTTACTTGGCCTACTGCCTTAGAGTTCTAGATCTGTGCTCCTGCTAAGCCAGGAGTATATATACGTCTATAGCTAGAGTTACTATTAAACCCTATTAAATTTATAAGTTTACTTAGGCAACTCCGACCATATAGTCTAAAGTCCCTTATAATGTACTCTAGACAGTTTCTTATACACTTATGTATACTAATTATAAAAACTTTATATACTTTATAAAGTTTAAAAGATTAGATAATAAGTATATACGCTAGACTAACACTTTTAGTAAATATAATATAATATTCTAGTATAAACTAGAGATTATTAACTTAAAGGTAGATACTCTTTTATAATACTAGTAAGATATGCCTATAAATACTAAAAATAACTAGATTAAGTTCTATAAAATTTAACTCCTTAAGAAAGTCCTCTTAAAGAATAGAAATATAGGGCTTTAGATATCTATAGCCCTAGTAATATAAGCCCTACCCAGGAGACTTAACTCTCTTAGAAAAGAAGAGAGCAGAGCAGAGCTAAATATAAAAAATACCAGTTTTCTTTTTCTACTTATTAAAAGAGTTTTCTTCTAAATCTAAAATATACCCCTTAGTAGACCTAGACTTAAATAAACTATAGTTCTATAGCTTAGAGGGAGATTTTATACTAAAGAAAGTAAAAAATTGTATTCTCTATTATAGGTGCACCTTTTTCTCCCTAAACTTAAAGGTTGCTATATAAAAGTATAATATTAATAACACTAGTTACTTCTAGTACTAGAAATAAAGATAAGTTTTAGACTAGAAACCTTTCTAGATAATACTAGTTACTATTGTCTATAACTCTTTTATATTTAGGTATTTAGAAAGAGAGATTATCTATAAAATAGTTACTAAATTCTACTTCTTTTTAGAAATATTAAACTTTATGTATAGATTTATTAAGAACTATAATATATATAAGAGAACTAAACTATAAATAGATATAAAATAAGAGTTACTAAAACCTCTCTCTTTTCCTAACTAGATATAGAAGGAGATTTTTATAGACTTTATTATTAAGCTTTTTATAAGTAAGGGGAAAATAAATATAATAGTAATATATAATAGGCTAGGAAAAGAAATAGTCTTAGTCCCCCTACTAGACTTAAAGGTAAAAACTATAGTAGAGGTGTTCGGATTCGCGCGCCGCTTATACGGCACACTCACGTGTCGCGCTTATCTAATGCTATAATAACTGCGAGAATCTAACACATCTACGCAACGCTCTCCTCCCCTAGTAACTTATTAATAAATACCTTTATCTTCTCTTTACTGCCTTTAATTCTACTTTTATTTATCTTCTTTCTAATATATAGTAATATAAGGTATTATAGGTATAGTAGAAAGTCTCTATATCTATTACTACGCCTATAGTTACTAATCTATTACTAGCCTAATTAGTACACTAGAACTGTCTTATATAGAATAAGGTATACCTTCTACTTCCTATTAATAATACTCTAAATAGAGTAGTATTCTAGTATAGATTTAGTAACTTTAAGTAGATAGATTATTAAAGCGTACTTTTAGACGGCGTTAATAGTAGTATTAGTATTAGGGCCTAGAAAGATAGTAGGAAATAGGATAATAGTAATAGTAGTAGAAGTCTTAAGGTTAACTTTAATATAGAGATAGAGCATTAATGTACCTATACTAAGTATAAGCTTCTACTTAGTATATATCTTATAAGTAGCACAAGTCTACTAATATAATAGCTATCTTTTTTTTATAATTACCTTTTTTACGCTCTTTTTAATTACTAAGCAGGGGGCTCTGCTTTTTTTGTTATGTTATTTAAGATAAAAGCCTTTGCCGTGCTACCCCTAGATAGTTAATTTAACGCCACATAATAGCTATTACTTTTAATAATATCTTTAGAGATAATAGTAGAGAAGAAAGATAATAGTTACAATAAGCACCTTCTTATTCTTCTCTCTACTCTAAACTAGTATAGTAATGTGGCCTTACTATATTTTGTATATAGATTTTTTTTTACTTAGAGTATGTACGCTAAGTCTACTAAGCTTGCTTAGCTTGCTTATAATGTACTAACCCCTTTTTATTAATACCTTAAAATACTTTTCTATGTATACAATAATAGAAGGGATAACTGCTATTATTATAATATTTTTATTAGAAACCCCTTAGTCGCAAAAAAAATAGTAGAGGTATTTATTTATTATATTATAGCCTACTATAAGCTTTCTAATACTATAACTTCTAACTATAAAAGTTAATTTGTAAGCAACTTTTAGAGGTATTTATATAAGAGAATAAAAATTTAGAGAAAATTCTTCTTCTTTAAGCACCTTAAAACTAATAGCACTATAAAATATATAAACTCTATAATTAAGGCCTACCTTTCCACTTTTATATAATAGAATTAGAAGGATTAAGCCCTATACTACTCTATAGTGCAAATAGCTATTAATAGGTAAGAAGCTACTTCTACTAATGTAGCACTATTTTTCCTCTAGTATAGATATAATATAGACCTAGCTAAGCTAGACATAGAGATAGAAGCTATTAACTATTATTAGTAGAGTCTGTAACTAGTAAAGTCTACTAAAGCTTTACTATAGAAGTTTTAAGAAGTTTTCATATTTATTTAAGCTAAAATAGCTAAGTTTTAATAAAAGTAGGAATAGTAAGTAAACTAGCACTAGAGAGATACTGTAGTATTAAAGAAAGAAGATAAAGTTTAGCTCTAGTATAACCACTACTTATCTAACTTCTAACCTAATAAAAAGTTAAACTAGAAAAATACAAAGTTTATAATTATATAAGTAGTAGACTTTTATAATATAAAGCTAAATATTCTACTTAGAGTCTACCTAGTATTCTTAGTAAATTATCTCCGCTTAGCTCAAGAAGATCCTCTTTCTAGCTAGGTGATAACTAATAGAAAACTAGGGGCTATTATTATTAAAGAAAAAGAGGAATAGGTTATAGAAGATATTCTAGCTAAAAAATCTACCTAAAGAAGGAGGGGGCTATAGAAATTACTCTATTAAGTTAAGTAGTTAGATAATACTAATTTAACTTAGGAATCTACTATAAATCTCTCTATTATAAAAGTATTAAATTACTAGACAATATATACCTTTCTATAGTCGGCTATTTAACTAACCACTATATTAGATAATTAATAATTTCTTTAATAATATTTTTATAGCAATAACAATAACAACACTTATAATAGTAACAAATCTAACTATTTTATTACTCTTTTATAGTAGATCCCCTCTTATAACTAGCGAGCTATATATTACTCTCCTAGAACCTTACTACTACTACCTATCTCCTCTATACTTCTACTACTACTACTATCACCCTTACTCGTTATTATTTTTATGCGTCTACATAATTTTAACTACTACTAAGAGCTTTTTCTACTATAGCTACGCGCGCGCGCTCTAGCAATATATAAGAAATATCTACTCCTCCTTTAATAGACGCCTACTACTATATCTTAGCCTATTCTTTAGCTTTACTAGTAATATAATAGTAAGGTGCTATTATTTTCTTATAAAAATTACTATATCTCTTTCTAGATCTTTATATAAAAGACTAACCTAGTACTTAAGAATTTAGAGTTGCGTAAAAATTATATATAGCCTAAATAGATTATTAAATATAACCTCTAGAATAGTGTAATTATAATTAATTTAGTTCTTTAGTAGTCTTGCCTATTAAACCTTATCTTATAGTAGGTAGGCTAGATAGCTAATATTGCCTAGCTAGTTATCTATACTAGTTGTAAATTCTCTAGCAGCTATCTAACTATAGGTATTAAATAATATAATCTTAGAACGCTAGAAAGGTATTGCGTTACTATATAGAATAAAGAGTTAAATTTAAAAGACTTATTATTGTATAAGTTAAAGGTAAAGATTTAGTATACTAAGTGTTACTAATATTATAAGAGGCAGACTTTATACGCTATGCGTATAACAAACTATAGTTATACTATAGCTGCTAGATTATAAGCGCAATAACTAAACTATAGTTAAGCGTTTTATTATCTACACTACTTCTATAGTTACAACTTCGCAGTCTACTACAGCTCTCTAATAGTCTACTAGTTAAAAAATAATATATAACTTAGTTATACTACATAGTAGACTATTTATTAACTACTATTAATAATACCGCTATACAAAATGTTAATAACAAAATTATTATTATTTTATATATATTTTATTACTACTACTATATACTAGATGCTAGGTTGTAGTGCCTTCTATTTTACTTCTCTCTGTGTATAGTGCGAATTTAACCTTAGTTAGAATATTAACACAACAAAGATTTTTAATACACCTTTCTATTCTAAAATAATAATAGAAAGTTACTTATAAACTTTTATAGCAACTCTCTAAACTAATAAATATATTATAGCTCCTAGTGTAGAAGTTATATCTCTAGTAAAGAACTTAAAAGACCTTTACTAGAGGAAGGTTAGAATAAGCTTAGATCTCTAGTCCCCCTTACTAATTACTTAGGAATTAGTAGGAAATAAAACTATAATCTACTTAGAGGAGTAGAAAATACTTAAGAAAGTATAATAAACTATTTAGAAGTGCTAGCTCTAATATAAGTAGGTAAAAAAAGGAAGAATTATCCTTCCTATAATAAAACAATATAGGTTCTAAGTAATAGGAGGTAGGACAATTAGGAAGTAGAGAAGGGGGACTATTTAAAGAGGGATATTATAAAAAGGGGAAAATAGATAGAGCGTAGCTAAAAGAACTAAATATTCAAAGAGCTAAGCTTATAGCTTAGCTATATTTATAAAGTTATAGACTACTTAAAAAAACGCCCCTAGACTCCTATAATAGAGCTAGATATAAGGGCAGAAAAATCCTAATATCCTAGAAGAATAAATAGAAACACTATTTCTTCTCAATAGACTTACCTTTACCTAGAGCAGAATTAAAAACTATCCACTTAATCTTTTTATAAAGAATAGTAATCTAATTAGAACTAATAGCTATAAAACCTAGAATCCTTTCAATACACTCTAAAAGAGCAGTAATCTTATAACCTTCTAATATCTTACTAAAGTAGATAGTCTCTATAATATCTAGGATAAGCTTAACTAGATTCTTATAGAAAGGCTTAAGAATAGGCAAAGTAGAAGGGGCAAGTACCTATAGTATAATATTAGCTAAAGAAAATAACTTTAAAACCTAGAACTTATAGTAAGTCTATTAGAAAGAGCTTAGAGAGTAGCGTAAGTATTCTATTAAACTATAAGAATTTAATATAGAAGCTTTATATCCTATTTAAAATATCTAGTATTAGTATTATCTACTTTCTAAGTCTTAAATTAAGTACTTTAAATAGTAGAGCTATACTTATAGATAAAGACATTAAGATAAGCTTACTAAAAATTAATAAAAGGCTTACTAGTATAATTCTTGCTATAGAGAATATATTCTAGAATAAAGTTAGCAAATAGAGTCTAAGCAAAGTTTTCTTATAAGCTATTCTAGACTTAGAATATAAATTAGTAAAGAAGAAGTTTGCTAAAGAATTATTATATCTTTCCTAAGCACTTACTAAAGTAAAGAATATAAGTCTTATAGTTACGCTTTTATTCTATAAGCCTTTAAATATAAAAATAAACTACTTAAAGTAGCGCTAGTAGAACCTTTTATAAAGATAGGTAGCCTTAACAATAAAGTCCTTAGATATTATATAAATAGCTTTAAGAGTTTTCTAATTACAGCTTAGGTTCTTAAAGAACTACTTAGAATTAGGAAAGAATAATGCAGAAGAACTAAAAAACTAACCTCTTAATAGTCCCTTATAGTCTTATTACGCATAAACCTCTTAAGGTTCTCTATACTATAAGTATTTAAAGTAGAAAGTAAAGGCTTACTATTATAAGTAGAAATACTATAAGTTAAAATCTTTATAGCGGAATACTAAACTATAGTTAAGCTAGACTTTATACGCTTACTTAGAGTTATAAGACCTAGTATAAGGTATTACTTAGAGACTCTACCTATAATAAAGATTAATAATAAGAAAGATAGCAAAAATAGTACTAAAGTAAGAGAGATAATAAGAATATAGTATAATATTCGCCTTTTTTAATTACTAAGCAGGGGCTCTGCTTTTTTATTATGTTATTTAAGATAAAAGCCTTTGTCGTCCTACCTCTAGGTAGATAAAATAACGCCACACATAGTATAATATTAATAAGGAGCGTTATAGATATATTAGTAAAGTAGAGAAGAAAAGTAGAACTAAGGTTAAAAAAATATTTATCTTAGCTAGAGCAAATAACACTAGCGTAAATTCTTAACTAAAATAGATAGCTATATCCTAGAAACTAAGAGATATAAACACAAACGCGTTAAATATAATAACTAGGTTGTCTTATAGAAATAGAGAGATATAAATATAAACGCGTTAAATATAATAACTAGGTTGCTTTACTAAAGATAGGAGGATAGAAGCCTAGTACTCTCTATAGCTAAGGTACACTTAGAACCTTATTAAGGCTTAGAGTACTATTACTAATATATACTAGTCTTAACTAAGATTCATAGGCACTTTATAGTTAGATTATATAATTAAAAGAAAATTATTTAATTTTAAGATTAACTTAGCTAGAATACCTCCTCCCCTATAGCTATTGTACTAGCTGTTAGATATTAGCTAGTTACTACACGCCTCTATCTCTATACTCCTTTATATCCTTAAGGGACTTATTATTATCTATAGTAGTAAGTAGCCTAGTTAACTTTCTTCTTTACTATCTAGTATAGTTTTTATTTGCCTATCTCTATTCTTACTCCTTTTTTACGCTAGTTAATAACAATCATAAAGATAATAATTATATAAGTAATATACTAAAGTGTTGCATAATATAGTAAGTAAGTAAAAGTAGCTCTACTAACTATTTATAGTCTTCTTCTCCTTCTTACCTCTTTAAGCTTAGCTTCTACGCTATATTTCTAATCTTACCTATTCTCTTAGTAGGCAGTGCGTTAACAGTCTTAATATTAATAATTTCTATAGTATAGATTAAGTTAAATTTAGCCTAGAAGTATAGTCGCAATATAGTAGTATTATTTAGTTACTTAGTTACTTCGTTATTGCAAAGCAGATAGTAGGATTAGAGTTTCCTTTTATATAAAAGGGAGTATTAAATAATAGTTGGTAGTAGTAAAGGATCTCTCTCTTAACTATAGTTTACGCTAATATAACTAAGTTACTATTATAGAAAGCTAATAAAATTATAGGGTACTAGATAAATAAGCCCTTATAAACTATTTACTTTTATATATATTAATATAGTATCTTATTATTAATATTTTTATTGCTTCTAAATTTTCTATAAAGTAAATACAGCCATAGGCAAATTGTATAAGTAAATAAGAGGCACTTTCCCTAGTAAAAAAGCCCTTTAAAGGGGGTTAAGGAAAAACTCACACTAGTGGCCTATTATCTGTCTAAAGCGTAAATTAAAATTTCTAATAAAGATTTTTCTAAATTAGAAGATAATAATATACCTTAATTAACTTTCTCGTCCTATAAGTTTAAATCTTAATAACTTATTAAGACTAGTAACTAGTTAAAGATTTCTTAATTATTGGAGGTACTTGCTAATAGCTATCCTGTCCTATAAGTTTAATCTAGTAACTTAGTTAAGACTAGCTCTAATAGTTAGAAATTTCTTAATTATTAGAGATACTAGCTTATTTAGGCTACTTTTCTTCTTATCCACAAAGATTGGTTTTTTGGTGTTTAAAAACTAGAGGGGGAGAGAGCGAGATTCGAACTCGCTAAGAAGTCTAAGTTTTCGCTTATTTTTAGACTAAAATCCTCGCTTATAGTCCCCTACCACAGCGTAGATTCACCATCTAGACTTCTGCTATACTTAGACGACCTTACGTCCGTACCCACTATAATACGCCCCTCTATAGTATCTTATAGAGCTAGTACATAGAAAAAAAAGTTATAGCTAGATTTTCTTTTACTATAGTATAGCTGCGAAATGTAGTTTTATTTAAAAAAATACTAATATATATAGTATTAGATATATTCTTAAGTTTTTAGGTACGTAGAAAGGAGATTTATATTACTACTATAGGAAGTATAGAATATAACACTAGAATTTTTTAAAGGGGGGAGTATATATAAGGGGCTAAGCACTCTTTTACTAGTTACTTAGCCTGCTACCTTAGAGCCTTAGAGTTCTAAGTCTATACTCCTACTAAGCTAAGAGTATATAAGTCTATAGCTAGAGTTACCTTTAAACTCTATTAAATTTATAAGTTTACTTAGGCAACTCTAACCTCTTAGTCCAAAGCCCCTTATTGGCAGGAAGCTACTAAATTAGTAATAAGCTAGCTAGGTAGTAAGCTGCTAAACTAGCAGTAAGCTAGCTAGCTAAGAAGCTAAATAGCTAAAAGTAAGGGCGCTAAAAGCAATAAGTGCCTACGCGTAGTAGGCTAGCTAGGGAGCTACTTAACTAGTAGTAAACTAAGCCACTGGCTTTTATATCTTAGGGTGCCTCTAGGAGCAAAATAAGTTAGGTAACTAGTGGATTAAATTAAGGGCTAATAGTTAGGAGGCAGCTTCTAATTATTAGCGCTTTAGAAGACTTTATTAGGCGGTTTACTATCTAATTTATCGCCTAATCATTCTTTTTATAGAGAGTTAGACTTAAGATTAATTGGATTAGTAAATTTAGAGTTATTATTAGGGAGGTTATTATAATAGGTAGGCTCTCTATCTTCTAATTTACTACTATAGCAGGCAGTATTATAATCTTTTAGACTATTATTATAATAAGTAATACTAAGTTCTCCTTTTATATTAGTAAAGTAGGGGTGTAGAAGAATACTAACCTAGGTTATTCTAGCTAGAATAGTTTTAATTAAATAGTTAATTCTATTAGTAAGAGCTATCTAATCTGCAAATTAGCTTTTTTTAGTAGGTTTACAGTCTTTAAGTCTAGAGTTAAAAGTAAGACCTAGATCTTACTATATAATTTCTAGAGACTAGTCTTATTAGTAACTTTCTTTAGTAGTAGGGATAAGGTAACTAAAAGGTAATTTGTTATTTAATAGTTCTTTATCTAAAAAAGGCAGCTATATAGCCTCTACGCTACTATTTCTATTAAAGGCATTCTTATACCTTAGTTTCTAGTAAGCCTTTAAGTATATTCTAATAACTAAGATAGTAAGGCTAGGAAGCTAGATAGAGATCTTCTTAGAGATACTTTAGTTAGCTTTTAATAAGCAAGTTATTTAGTAAATATAGTTCTACTTATTAAGTAGACTATTCTATTAGGTAGTATTATCCTAGTAGGAAAGGTTAGGTAGAAGAAAAGTCTATAATAGGATAAGATTACTAGTAAAGGTTAGATTCTTATTATCTTATTAATAAAGGCAGCGGTCCTAAGCGTTAACTAGGCAGTTAGCTTACTTAAAAAACTTCCTACTAATAATAAGATTATAGTCCTCTATGATTTTTTTTTGCGACAAAGGGATTTCTAATAAAAATATTACAATAATAGCAGTTATCCCTCCTGCTGTTGTTGACACAGAAAAGCATTTTAAGGTGATATAGTTCTCTATTTTATAGAAAATAAACTATATAGTAATACTATATCTATTAATATTAAGCTAGACTATAAAATAGGTATCTACTTTCACGCTTCTCTTCTCTATAAAGTTCTTAAGAGAGATTAGTATCTTTAGGTAGAGAAGTTTAGCTTTAAGCTATTTTTATACTACTTTTATATACCTTAAAGTAATAAGATTATAAGCGCTAGCACTAGTGTCTATTAAGGCTTATAACCTAAGAGCTAATTCTTAAAATATAATTTGCACTAATATAACTCACTAGGAACCTTTAAATAGTTTAGGAACCCTTACTATCTTACCATCTATAGCTAGTAATTTTAGTTTAATATTTATATTTTATAGTTAAAATTATAGTTTGTTTAAATTAATTAGTTTAGTAGCTATTATATAAGCTACTAGGTTAGAGTAGTCTAGTAGCTTATATTTAAAGCCTTATTATCTAATAAATTATCTACCTCTAAATTAAAGTAGTAGGCAATACTAAGTTTATTAAATTAAAATTATTCTCTACTTCTATACTTGCTTATATAGCTGCCTTAGGATAGTAGTATAAGTGTCTACTTTCTAGCTTTTTACTATAGCTAAAGTAGGCGTTATTCTTTATACACTATATCTTAGTCTAATTATAGAGAGTTAAAAAGAAAGAAGTAGGTCTAAAATACAGTGTTTATTTCTTAGTTACTATATATAAGAGCTTTAATCTAAAGGATAATACTTTTAAAAAAGTCTTTATATGCGCCTAGAAAGAGTTTATTATATTATTATCTTAAAGAGTACAGCTGCTGCAGTTATCTAGCTTTTAATTGCTAGATAGTTAATATTAGAATCTTTTATCTCTCTCTAGAGTATTAACTTAAGACTCCTAGTTAACTTAAATTATAATTTATCCTTTTAGGTATTTGTATCTAGTCTACTCTTCCTAGCTAAGCTCTTAAAAACCTATAGAAATATCTAGGCGTTTATTCTATTGGAGAGGAAGAACTTAGAAAACTTTTCACATTTTTATTAAAAAGTAAAGAGATTATAATAAGTCTCTTTTAGAAATTTAAAAAATAATTTAGGTCTATAATCTTTATTAAGTGCCTCATTTATTTAACACTAATTTTGCGCAGTCTCTTAAGGCATGCCTCTAAGATAGCTAAGTATAGCTTCTATAAGATTGTCTTAATTTTCTGTATAGTTATTGCCTTAGTAATAATCTATATTTACCTAGAGCTTATTATATATATTCTCTAGCTAGTCTTTAATACTAGGGCTAGATTAATCTTTTTTATAGTACTTATTAATATTAGGTAGCTTTATAGAGTATTCTAGCTTAGATAGATTAGGGGTAGTAGAAGCGTATCTACCCTAGGATATATTTATTTACTTACTATAATTTCTTTTATAACTAAGAGGTTTCTAATAAAAATATTATAATAATAGCAGTTATCCCTTCTACTATTATTAACAAAGGTTACTTACTATTAGTAAGCTTAGTTTATATATATCTATAATCTCTTTTTATTAATACTACCTTAAAATGCTTTTCTGTATTAATAATAGTAGGAGGGATAACTACTATTATTATAATAATTTTATTAGAAACCTCTTAGTCGCAAAAAAAACCATATATATCTAGAAGTTAAAGAGTAGTAAAAGGTATTATATAAATATATCCTTTCACGCTTTTTTTAATTACTAAGCAGAGGGATCTGCTTTTTTTATTATGTTATTTAAGATAAAAGTCTTTGTCGTACTATCCCTAAGTAGTTAATTTAACGCCACATATAAATATAAAGTAGACACTATAAGCTAGACTAAATATTAGGGCGCTTATTAGGGCGTAACTAGGCAGAATAAGCTCTACTTAGCCGCATAAGGGTGACGTAAACTAAATAGTATATTAGGTATTTCTAGGCTAGGGGCTTTTAATAGGACTTAAATGCGATTCTATAAATAATAATTATTTTTAATAGAAGAGAGAGCTTTATTAGGGCTAAATAAGTCTAGTTTAATAGCTGCTTAATTAGCAATATTAGGCTAGAATTAGGAATATTCTAATACTATATACACTATATTATAAGTTGTCTATATCTTAAGTATAGTAAAAGCTTATTTAAATATATTAGTGCGCTCGCATAAAGCCTAAATAATATCCCCCTATTTAGAGTTGTCTTTAGATCTTGTAATAGCCCTAGCCACTAATTCTAGTAACTCCTCTAATAGTAGGCCTTAAAAAAAGCAATATTAGGCCTAAAAGTAATAGGTAGTAAGTAATTATTTAATTTCTAGACTATTCTTAAGTAATAAGGCTAGTTTAAATTATCTAGTAAATAGGTTAAATATCCTAGTAATTATAAGTTTAGCTTTGCCTTAGTGCGTAAGCCACTTATAGTCTACTAATAAAAATTTATTATCTAGCTTATCTACCTTAAGTGTAGTAATATATTTATTATACTGGCTATTATAAAAATTCCATTAGAGTAGATCTTTCTTAGTAGCTTAATAATGCTCCTTTTTTATAAGACTAGGGGCGAGTTAACTAGTAATTTTAGAAGCAGCTATTACCTACTTTCTATACTTAATAGATAATAAGTGATTAGTAGGGTTAAATAAAAGAATCTTATTATAAATATTATATAAGCTATTATTAGTAGGGTGTATATAAATATCCCCTACTATGATATCTATTATAGAATTATTTAGGGGTTAAAAGGACTTAAGAAATATTCTAGAAGAAGTCTTCTAGATTAAAGAGTAGTAGTTTACTATAGTATAGGCAATAGTAAAGTAGAGTAAAATAGAAGTGTAAAAAGAGTATAGTAAATTAATCTAGAGTAGCAGATCTTATATAGCGTGCGAGCTAGCGTATAGTCTAAGCTAAGGAAAAATTAGATAAAAAATAAAGTATAAAATAAAATATATAAAACTTTAACCTCTATGCTACCTTTATAGCCTAACTCTAGTTTCTCTAGCTCTATACCTTATGCCCTTACTATAATAGCGCTAGAAGGTAGTTATTAGGCAAGTTAGCTCTATAGAGTATAGCGCAATAGCTACTATTTATTCATTATTAATTATTATTTATTTTTAGAATATTAGGATTTTTAGGGTAGACTCTCTAAATAGACCTTAGCGTAGTGTAGTAACTAACAAACTAATATGCCCTTACTAACTTATAGTAGGCAGAGAAGTATAAAAGTAGCCTCTTTTAATAAACCTTAGTATAGTATAGTAACTGTCTAGTATAACTAGTAACTAACAAACTAATACACTCTTACTAACTTATAGTTAGTAGATAAGTATAAAAATAGCCTCTTTTAATAAACCTTAGTATAGTATAATAACTATCTAGTATAACTAGTAACTAATAAACTAATACACCCTTACTAACTTATAGTAGGCAAAGGAGTATAAAAGTAGTCTTTCTTAATAGACTTTAGTGTAAAACTACTATCTAGTATAACTAGTAACTAATAAACTAATATACTCTTACTAACTTATAGTAGGCAAAGAAGTATAAAAGTAGCCTCTTTTAATAGACCTTAGTGTAGAACTACTACCTAGTATAACTAGTAACTAATAAACTAATATACTCTTACTAACTTATAGTAGGCAAAGAAGTATAAAAGTAGCCTTTCTTAATAGATATTAGTGTAAAACTACTACCTAGCATAACTAGTAACTAATAAACTAATACACTCTTACCTACTTATAGTAGGCAAAGGAGTTATAATAGTAGCCTTATAGATCTTAGCATAATATAATAACTATCTAGTATGTGTGTGTGGCGTTAAATTAACTACCTAGGGGTAGCACGATAAAGACTTTCATCTCAAATAATATGACAAAAAAAGCAGAGCCCCCTGCTTAGTAATTAAAAAGAGCGTGAAAAAGTTAATAATAAAAAAGAACTATCTAGTATAACTAGTAATTAATAAAATAAAACTTCTACTAATTTAACTATCTATAGATAGTATTTTAAAAGAGGAGTCGATATTATATTACTATTTATAGCTAAATAAAAAGGTTAATTTTAGTATTATATAAGGGTGGTATATAGTCTTATAGGGTAAACCTTTTAGAAATAGCTAGTATAGTTAAAAAAGATAACTAAATTAAGATTATACTAAAATAGGGGATAAAGAAGAAATCTAAACGATTCTTACTTATATAATAGGCGGCGTAGGGCATAAGTCTATACTAATTATACGCTAATACTAACTAAAAAAGTCGCCTTCTATAAGGTAAAAGGCGCTATTAGAATATAAAAGAAAAGGTAATAGTAAATAACTAGTAGGGAGACAGACACAAACTATTATAGATAGGATATTATTATTATGGTTTTTTGTTTTGCGACTAAGAGGTTTCTAATAAAAATATTATAATAATAGCAGATATCTCTCCTACTATTATATACATAGAAGAGCATTTTAAGGTATTAATAAAAAGGGGTTAGCGTATTATAAGCGAGCTTAGTAGGCTTAGCGCACCTACTCTAACTAAAAAAAATCTATATATAAAATATAGTAAGGCTATATCGCTATACTATTTTAGAGTAGAAGGGAGAGATAAGGTACTTATTACACTATTATCTTCCTCTACTATTATTTCTAAAAATTACTAGAAGTAATAGCTATTATATTAGTAGGTTTGTGTTACTTATAAGATATATACTAGATAGAAGCTTATATACACTATAGGTACACTAATACTTTATCTCTATATTAAAGTTAATCTTAAGAAGACTTCTACTACTCTATTTTTTACTATCTTTCTAAGTCCTAATACTAAAGACGCTGTTAACGCTATCTAAAAATACGCTCTAATAATCTATCTACTTAAAGTTGCTAGATCTATACTAGAGTACTACTCTATCTAGAAGATTATTAATAGGTTAAAGTAGAAAAAGGTATACCTTAGCCTATATAAGGCGGTTCTAGTGTACTAGTTAGGCTAGTAATAAATTAATAACTATAGGTATTATAATATATTCTATTAGTAGCCTGGATAGATTAGTCCGCTAGATAGTTTTTCTTGGCAACTTCGAGGTCCCTTATAACTTATTATAGAACACTACTAACGTTACTTTATAGTAACTTATAATAACCTACTATAACTTATAATATACTAAGTTACTATTTAATCTACTTTTTATATTGTGTAGCCTTTTTACGCGGCTATAGTAGCTGCGTAAAGCTAAGACGTTATTCTTAGCAGTACAAACTTATAATAAGACTCTCTATAATATATAATATATTATCTACTATACTATATATAGGTAATATATAGTATACTTATTATAATTTATAGTAAACTATACTATATCTTAAGTAGTACTTTATCTAATTTTTAATTACTAAGTGCGTACTATTATAAGATAAAGTTAACCTATTATTTTTGGCCTTATAGTAACCTATAATAAAATTACTCTAATTTACTATTAACACTATTTAAAAATAAGCCGCTAAGGGTAATGTCTAACTTCTTCTCTATCTCTTTATCTATTTAATAGGTTCTTATATTATGCCTAGACTCTTTACACTGTTAGGGAGCTCAGGTGACTAATAACGTACTTTGCACTCGAGTCGGACACTCTATCGAGTTGGACACTTTGCCAAGACCCCACCAAAACGTACTATCAGCAATAGTATAACGCGATGCCTCAACCACACAACGAACCACTGGCGTTAAAAAAAGCGCGTATACAGCTTGCGATCCAGGCTATTAAACAAGACGCAACACTCTCTTAGCGACGCGCTGCAGCTATCTACAACGTCTCTTAAAGTACACTTAGCGACTAACGCGCTGGAAAGACGTTTAGACGCGACTACGCACCCAACAAAATAAGACTTACTATAAGAGAGGAGCAGGCGATTGTGGAGCATATACTCGACCTAGACGCGCGAGGATTTCCGCCTTGGCTCGATGCTATAAAAGATATGGCTGATTCTTTACTGGCTGCACGCCACTACGAGCTAGTTGGCCAGAGGTGGCCTTATGACTTTGTTAAGCGCCAGCCAGAGCTTAAAGTCAAGTTTAATCGAAAGTACGACTACAAGAGAGCTCTCTAGGAGGATCCTGAGGTGATACAAGACTGGTTCTAGCTTGTGGAGAACATAAAGGCCAAATATGGTATTCTGGACGAGGACACCTACAATTTTGATGAAGCAGGCTTTATAATAGGCATAATATTAACTAGAGCAGTAGTCACAGGCTCTGAGCGTTGAGGACGGCTAAAGCAGGTGCAGCAGGGCAATAGGGAGTAGATAACAGTCATCTAAGGCATCAACGCGATGGGTTGGTGGATCCCACCCTTCATTATCTTTGGGGGCAAGCACTACCTCTCCGCCTGGTATAAGGAGAAGGATCTACCTTATAATTGGGTTATTGCAGTCTCTAAGAACGGCTGGACGACAAATGAGCTTGGTCTGCAATGGCTGAAGCACTTTGATGAGCATACAAAGAGGCGTACTACTAGTGGAGCACGTTTGCTTATTATTGATGGCCACGAAAGTCACAACTTGCTTGAATTCTAGGATTACTGCAAGAAGAGCAATATTGTTACTCTCTGTATGCCCTCGCATTCGTCGCACCTCTTGCAGCCACTTGATGTGGGCTGTTTCGCGCCTTTAAAAAAGGCGTATGGGCGCCAAGCTGAGGATTTGATGCGCAACCACATCACGCACATCACTAAAATTGAGTTCCTGCCTTGCTTTATTGCTGCTTTCAAGGCTTCGTTTACTGAAAGTAATATCAAAGGAGGCTTTCGAGGTGCTGGCCTAGTGCCCCACAACCTAGAAGCTGTGATATCGCAGCTTGACGTCCGCCTGCGTACGCCTCCACTTTGTACTATTCGCGATAGTATATAGGAGTTGTAAACTCCGCGAAATAGTACAGAACTTAGGTCGCAATTAACGCTAGTTAAGCAGAGAATTTAAAGGCATGTGGATAGTTCCCTAACTTATATAGTTAAGGTGGTGGAAAAGCTCATTAAAGGCGCCAAGCTAATAGGGCATTCTTTGGTGTTAATAACTAAACGCAACGCCGAACTTCAAGCTGCTAATAAGGCCGCCACACGACGTAAATTATATAAAAGAAAGCGATTGCAGCAAGAAGGAGTCCTTATAGTTGAAGAGGGCCAGCGACTGGCTACTCTAAAGGACTTTAGGGTGTGTAGTGATGGCAAGAAGGCAAAGAAAAGGGTGCGCACTGATGGAGGCGAATCCGCTTAACAGCGCTGTGGACGCTGCGGCAAGCCTAGGCACAATAAAAAAACCTGTAGGCAGCTTATAGAAGTAGATTCTGAATAGTTTAGCCTATTTAGACTATTAAAAATAGTTTATGTTGACTCTATACTATCGTGAATAGTACAGAACTTGGTGGGGTCTTGGCAAAGTGTCCGACTCGATGGAGTGTCCGACTCGAGTGCAAAGTACGTTAATCAAAAAAGTTAATATTGACAGAATCTACGTATGGGTGCCAGCCAAAGGTGCTGGCTAAGCTCATAAGGCGCGCGAGGCGCGCTAAGAACGCGCTAGTACCTAATCGGGACTAGCGCCGGGGAAACCTCGGTAGTCGGCGTAAGGTAACTCCGACCTGGTTCCATAACAACACCTTCTATAGCAGTGTTATATTAAGAGACCTACCTCTTTCTTTCTACTACCTTCTACTCTTTTTAATAACTTTACCCTAATAAAAGGGCTTTCTACTCCTAAATCTGCTCCCTAAGTAAAGCCTAATATTCTACCTTTTTAAATGCGCTTTCTTTTACGCGTTTTTCGCTTTATTAAGCTAGACTATATAGTTTCGAGCCATAACGTGTCCGTGCGCGTGATGCGCGGATTCGCGTGATGTGCCGCTTTTTACTAGGAAAATTAAGAAAAACAAGGAAGTTTAAAGCAGTATAATTCTTTAACTACCTTTCCTTTTTAAAATCTTTCTTTATTAAAGTTATTAAGAAAGACCATCTCTATAACTTTAGAATTTTAGTTTTCCAATAATAATTAGTTTTAAGAAAAAGTATAAAAGTCCTAAAGTTTAAGTCCCTAAAATTTAAAAATAATACTTTTTTAGGTGTAAAGTATACTATTTAGAACACATTTTATATTAGGTTCTTTTTAATAAAACTCATAACTAAAAAGTTAGATTATCTTTTTATTTTTTTAAGGAAAATAAATTAGGAAAGATAATCTATTCTCTTAAGTAGCTCTTTATAAGAAAAAGTTCTAATATAAAATATATTCTAAATAGTATACTTTATACCTAAAAAGTATTATTTTTAAATTTTAGGAACTTAAACTTTAGGACTTTTATACTTTTTCTTAAAACTAATTATTATTAGAAAACTAAAATTCTAAAGTTATAGAGATGGTCTTTTTAATAACTTTAATAAAGGAAGATTTTAAAAGGAAAGGTAGTTAAAGAATTATACTGCTTTAAACTTCCTTGTTTTTCTTGATTTTCCTAGTAAAAAGCGGCGCATCACGCGCACGGACACGTTATAGGGTTTCGAGCCACCCCACCAAAACGCGACACCTGCACTAAACACGCGATATCTCTCCACAACGCTTTTTAATATGGATGCCCGTGAGTTCGCTATTTAATCAGCTATTAACAATTTCAATTCTAGCGTGTATTCTAGCCAGCGCGCTGCGGCTAAGGCGTACAGCATCCCTCAACCGACTCTCTCTGCGCGCATACGCGGCGCGACCAATAGCAGCACTAGCTATTAGCATTAGCAGCGGCTAACTCCTCTATAGGAGGAATTCTTTGTTGAATAGATCCTTAAAGAAGACGCACGCGCCTGCCCTCTATCCCACACTTGCGCTTAAGAAATGGCGAATCGAATCCTGCGTATAAATGGCGACAATTAGTCTATTAGCAAGCTCTAGACCTCACACTTCCTCAGACAACAACCACGCGTTGCCTTGGTAGTAGGCAGGATGATTAATGCTCAGAGAGCTCATACAGCTACACCAGATCAACTCCGCGCGTTCCTAGAGCTCTATGAGCAGACGCGACAGCGCCTTAATATACAGACAGGCAATACGTACAATGTGGATAAGACTGGCGTCGCGCTAGGAGTATGTACAAACACAAGAGTACACTCTAGTAGTCAGAAAAAGAAGGCTTACATTAAGTCTCTAGAGAATCGCGAGTGGGTCTCTATAATTGAGTGTGTATCAGCATTAGGTCGGAAGCTACGCTGCGCAGTCATCTTTAAGGGCCAGAGCCTACAGACTACCTAGTTCTCACCAGAGTCAGTACCAGACTGGCTCTATACAACCTCTAAGAATGGATGGACGTCAAATGTAATTAGTGTAGAGTGGCTACAGCGCATATTTATCCCAGAGACAGCACCAGCTAATAGCCAGCACTGACTGCTCATCCTAGACGGCCACGGCAGCTATATTAATATTGAGTTCCTATGGCTCTATAAACAGAATCGAATTTAGCTCCTATACCTGCCTGCGCACTCCTCCCATATCCTACAGCCTCTAGATCTGGCTCCTTTCTCTGTTATTAAGTCAAACTATTGACGTCAGATCCAGGAGCTTGCATTGCTTGATAACGCAGCGCCTATTAAGAAGGAGCGCTTTATTGCCTGCTACGATTAAGCCAGAGAGGAAGGCTTCACAGAACGTGTGATTCGAGCTGGCTGGCAGGCTGCTGGCCTCTGCCTGTTCAACATCAATCAAGTACTCAGTTCATCGCAAGTCTCTCAAAGGCCAGCGACGCCTATACGCCAGAAGCGACCTCAATCACCTACTCAGAGCTTCCTCTCTACACCTCAAGGACCTCGCGATCTCTATATAGCTCAGCAGGCGCTCCAGAGTTATGAGAACCCAGGTCGTACGACTCGGCTGCTCCTACAGAAAGCAGGCAAGGCGCTAGCATCTGCAAATGCTAGAGCAGCAGGGCTAGAGGCAGAGAAAAGACGCCTTGAATATTGTCTTGAGACTACTAGCTCTCAACGGCCTTAAAAGCGCGTTCATATAGACCTAAATTAACGCTTTGCAGATATTAAGAATATAGCAGCTGCTATTCGCTAGTTAGCTGCTATAAAGGCTTAGCAAAGCAGAGCTCCTGTGCAGAGAGCTGTAGAGAGAGCTAAAGCAGCTACAGTAGCTACGGCTCTTTAGTCTATGTGTACTCAATGGCAATTATAGTAGCATTGTGGAGAGATATCGCGTGTTTGGTGCAGGTGTCGCGTTTTAGTGGGGTGGCTCGAAACCCTATGTGGCTCGAAACTATATAGCCTAGCTTAGAACCTTAATTTGCTTTTTAAGTTTCTTAATATAGATCTCTTAAAGTACACTATAATAGAGTATAAGTTTAGTACCTTTTATAAGCCATAAGTAGCTTAATTTAGTATTAGGTAGAGACTAAATAAAAGAGTTGCGTATAAGCTTTAACTAGAATCTAAACTTAAGAGTATTACTTAGAGTTCTGGCTTACTATAGTATATCTAGTAGAATACCCTAAGGTAGAGTGTAAATACGTATATTAAGGCAATCTACTACTGCTAATGCATCTAAAGAAATAAGCCTAGAGGCCTTAAAGGCTTTTTTACAGTTTTCTAGTATAAACATATTAAAAATATATTATGAAAGGCTAGTAGAAAGCCCTCTTTATTAATATAAAAGACGCGTTAGCGTGCTAAGTCCCATACACGCTAGGAGTACTTTAGCTTTAGTAGCGCAAAATAGACTATATTAAGCGGCTAAAGAATATAAAATAAGTGTGCTAGTATATAGAGTGTTAGGATCTTTTATTTTAGATAATAATCCTTAAAGTTCTAAGAGTGGTGGCTCTTATAGCTGTCTAGAATAAGTAACCTCTATAACTTTACTATACAGAGCCTTATATATATATTAAAGTACTTTAACTACGTAACTCTAAGCTTATTATTAGTCTAGCTAGTCTTAGAGACTAAGAGCTTCTAATTATATGGGATACTAGTCTTTTTATACTACGCTAAGATATAGACTTGCCCTTTATAGATAATAAAGAGTAGAGTAGTATACCTAGTAGCGCAAATACTCTAAATTACTATAACCTACTTATAGTTACCTAGCTAAATAAGTATAGGTTAAGAATATCTTTCTAAACTAGTTACAATCTTTATTAAGCTAATAACTTATATCTAGAAGCCTATTTTATTAAAGTTATAGATATCTTTATTCTACACTCTATACTTAGCTTTTATGTCCTCTACTAGCTAAAACTACGTATTTATAACCTCTAGGTCTTCCTATTATATTCTCTATTAGTTCTTTACTTAATTAAAAGCCATTTTAAGCTTAGGTACGCGCTTTACAAAGCGCTAAGCCTAGTATTATTTTATAGGATTTCTATACTATATAGCTAGTAGTTTATTAATTATATCTTCTACCTTATCTAGCCAAAGTGTAAATCCTTATAAATCTAGATTAATAATATACTATATAAGCGTCTGCTCTTTAGTTATAGTAAGCTTTGCTATGCCTAATTATATATTTACTTAGGCGGTAATTCTATTAATTTAATTACTTAGTGTAGACTTTGGAATATTATATACTATAGTAGCGCGTTATAGGTTTAAAATTTACTTATTCTAATAGGCGTAAAGGGCAAGCTTAATTCTGCCTTCTTAATTAAATAATAACGTATTGTATTATTAAGATATTATGATTTATAGTAAAGTGCTAGTCGGCTTACCAAACATCTTTTTTAATCTTTTTTTAGTTTAAGGTTAAAGTAAATTAAGATAGAAGATCATATATACTACTATGTATCGCACCTAATTCTAATTAAAGACTAACCTTAAATATCTTAATAACTCCACACCCTATAAGCTCCCAACCTATATAAGATTTACTCACGCCGTATATAGCACACCTGGCTTATCGCTACTACTATTATTAGTTATCTACGCTCGCGCCGCTACGCGGCGTACTCGCTTAGATAAGCCAACTTAATAGTAATAATAGCTAGAAGGATCTCGTAGATCTATATAACACTCTCGCCGTACTAAAGCTTATTAATAAAGACCTTATTATCCTCTTACGTCTCCTACTAAAGGATTCTGTTACTAATAAGAAGTAATTATATCTACTAGAGTAGGAATATAGTCTAGCTATTTTTTATAAACTAGAATAGCTATTAGCCTAACTAGTACACATAGATAGCGTTATAAATAGTTAAGTATACCTATCTATTACGCTAGACAAGTATCTTACAAATAAAACAAAACTCTAGCGTAGCCACGTTAGCAGCAGCAGCGCGAATCTTTAGCGTGTACTTTTTAGCAATAGCAAGTACTTCTTTAGGGACAATATTAATGCCTAGATAGATAGTAGAGCTTAGAGAGATAGTAGGAACTTTATTAAGGATAACCTTAATATAATAATAGAGCGATAGTGTATCTAGTATATATTACTCTTATTCTACTACTTATAAGAAATATATTTATTAATATATTAACTTATATTGTTTGCGATAATCTAAATAGTAGTTTATAACTTAGAATAGTAAAAAAGAAATAGCTTATAGTATAGTCGCGCTAAAGTCTTATTTCCCCTAAAGTTTTAAGTGGCCTCTTTGTAAAGATTTTGCTTATGGGACCAGCCCCGCGCCAAGACCGCCAAGCTCGCTTAGTAGTTCGAACGCGCTTTTTTTTATTATTACCTTTTTTACGCTCTTTTTAATTACTAAGTAGGGGGCTCTACTTTTTTTATTATATTATTTAAGATAAAAGCCTTTATTATGCTACCCCTAGGTAGTTAATTTAACGCCACACATAGTAAAGTGTTATAGTCTTGGCAAAAACTATCTAGTAGCCTAATCTATCTAGACTACTAATAGAATATATTAATAGATATATAGGGTTGCTACTATAGTTTTTTATATTACTATAGATTAGAATAGTAGTAATAAAGGGTAAAATTAAAAGATAAGAGAAGATATTTATTAATAAGTTGCTAGAAGAGAAGAGCGTTATATAGATGCGTTAGATTCTTATAATTATAGTGTTAGGTAGTACTTATAGTGCAATTACTAATAATAATAATAATAAAGTATGTTAGTTTTCTATATACACTTTAAGTAAATTAATAGTGTTAGAGTGTTTATAGATAGTAAAATAAGTGTATAGTTTATAAACTATTCTTATAAACTATTATTATATTAGTAGAGACTTAGTAGACTATATTTTTAGGTGCTAGACTAGAGCGGCCTTTCTATTCTAACCTACGCAGGCTTAAATTAAAAAAAATATAGTTAAAAAGAGTAATTAATACTAAATAAACAATGCCACCCCTTTTATTATTATAAGGTTAGTTATCTTAGAAACTAAGGAAAATATTAGAAAAACTTTAACGCGTTCTAGGCTTAGCGCGTATATAATATTATATAGGCGCTATAATATAATAAAAAAATACAGCAATTAAACATAGTAGGGCTACTTAAAAACGAAATAAGTAGAGGTATATTAAAAAAGTTTTTTCTAAAAAGACTACTTAACTATGCGCAGATATGCGTATACGTACACATTTTTATATAAGTAATTTACTAGCACAAAAATACTTAGAGATATGCAAATATACATAGATATATATAGACTTGCGTAGATATATATAAATAGTTTAAATAAGTAATTTTTTAAAGCTTTATAACGTTTTTACTAATAAAGCTATAATTTTAATTTTTAATAGATTTATAGAGAAAATACTAGTCTTTAATTATTTAATTTTAAAATACTATTTTTATTATATAATTAGAGGGTAATTAATAAAAAACTTTTTATTTTACTAGTGATTATATATATTACGTAATATTATTATATAAATATATAGCACTAATAATATAGTATATAAAATTTTAAAAAGCTTTAATAAAAATAAAGTAGTTAAAAAGTTATTAAAGTTTATACTTTTTAAAATAGTATTTTTACTAAGCCACTAATTTTTATCTAATCTACTTCTTTTAAATAATTATAAAACTATATTTTTTCTATTTTTAAATCTATAAAACTTAGAATTTAGAATTAGGTAGAAGTTTTATATAATACGCTAGTAGTTAGTACTATTATATTAACTAGTAATTACTATTTAGTAAGAGACTTTAATTTTATACTTTAAAAAATCTTTTTTTAAAAGCGTACTAAGCTTTTTTTAAATTCTAGCTAATTAAAGAGCTTTATTTACTAATTAATTAGTATTATTTTAATAGTATAGGTGCTATAGGTACCCTAGGTGCACTAGCGGTATAGGTGCGTATTTTTACGCAACCTTGCGCATACACACGCTAAGAAAAAAGTAGTATTATAGGTGCGCTTAGAGCGCTTTTAGTGCGTAGGTGTGCGTAGAGCTGCCTAGGTACTATAGATGCGCATGCGCGCTTAAAATTTTTCCTAATATAGTTTATACTCTTACCTAGAAGGGATAATTAACTTTTTATTAGCTATACTTTAGCACTAATATTATATTAGTCTAGGACTTTTTAGAAGTTTCTAGGACTTTTTAGCGTGAAACTAGCGATTTTTTTGTGGGGCGTCTGATTGATGAGATAAGGGAATAGCAACATCGACGATCCGCCCCCGCCGCCATCACCCACTATAGCACCCGCACCACCCATCCATCGGCATCCACGCCTCACCCCATATCCCCAGCCCAAAAATTTGAACTCTCCATCCGGCAAGCAAGGCTTCCGCCCACAACCCACTCACCCCAGTCTATCAAACTCACGCGGGACCCCATCCGCACCAACCACCCCTCATAAACCCCAGCCCAGAGCCTCCAGCCGTGCGCCCCACAACCATGCATCCTGCATCGCGCCCAAAGAGATCGCCACGAGTCGCTGCGAAGACCCGCCCTCACCACGACACGAGCAGCCTTTTGCCTTGTCTTGTCATGACCCTGCCTTCCCTTGCAGCACGGCAAACACCCCGTGCCCTCGTCTCGACCTCGTAACGAGTTTTGCCCCCGAATAGCTTAGCGCCATGGTACAGGAACCACAGAAACTCCCCACGCCAGCAACGTGAACAACGACCGGTCAACACCGCTTGGGTTGAAAATCGGGCCCGCCACGGCATGCATCTCGCATGTCACTGTTGTGCGCGTGGGGGTTCGGTGGTACGCGCGAATGGGATGGATCAGGGCCCGTTATGTGGGAGGGTATCGTGTCGGGCCTGCATGGCAGCAGGGTCGCCGGCAGAGCGTCGTCTCTCTCTTCGAGCGAGGGGCGGAACTGAGCTTGCGTGCGAAGTCGCCCCCAAGACACATTCTTTGATATCGACTGATGGCGCCCGTCATGAGTGAGATACATCTGTTCAGACAACCGTCTGCCGCCCCTATGTCATGCCCCGTGATTTGTTGACAGCCCCAGGTGAGCCAGACCGCCGTCCCGATGGCCCTGGACGACCCATACCCTTTGTCCAATTCGCAGGGTAGTTCTCGTTGCCAGTGTGCAAGGTTATGTACAAAACAGACGATATTACTGCTGGTATTGTTCTACTATGCAGAAGAATATGAAACTGGGAATGCGGGACTCTGACGCGCCCACGACCCCTTTTTAATTGGGGCGGAACCCGGGGAGCTACCACCGGAACCGTAGCTATGCCCATAGTACACATACCCGTCCAGCCCTTCAGTGGGAAGTAGATGTATATCGTTCCTCCCAGGTAGCCGTAGCCGCGTCCGTGCGCTCCGCGGAGTTAGTCGCACAAAAGCGCCATCTCGATTCGAGACTGTCCAACTCTCTAACACCACAACCACACACATGCCCATTACTCCTGACATGATCTACGACTGTCTCTGGCTGACTTCGGCAGAGTAGTCAGTCCTTCTTTTACTGCTGAGCAGGCTATTTTCTTAGAAGAGGATCCGGCGAACTGCGGACCGCTCTTTCCTCGTCTAGCAAATCTTTTTCACACTCCGCCCGGCTGATGGTACATGGAGTCGTCATACAACTGCCCGTCAGCCGTGGGAACAAACATCGAACCGGAAGCTAAAGAGTCGTAATGCTGAAAGGCGGAAGAATTACCATCCGTCATGCCGGCAGAAGCGAACGGTGCCATCGCTGGCGCAAAGCCCATACCAGCGCCCATTGGAACGAGTCCAGGATGTACTGCCTCCATCGCTGCATCGTGCTCAGAAGTGGGAAACATGGCCTCGTGTTCTAGCCACAGGTCGGCCGTGTTCAAAGAAAGTCGGTTTGCGACAACCTCGAAGCATCCGAGAGCCAGATGGTATGCCCGCACAGCCAGAGCATCGTCCATGGAACGCAGCCAGCTGATAATCTTCGTGCAATAGCTTGCAAGCTCATCGATTTCTTGCTGCATCGTCGAGTGAGAAAGTGCTAGAACAAGCACAGCATGTGCTTGCATTAGGTTATGCACAATCGTCCACCATGGGCAAAATTCGTAGACGAAGCGAGGGCTGGGCTGGTCGGGAAGCAGGTTGACTGCCATTTTGGCTGTGTCTATGCATATGCTCGCCATTTGCCAAGAGAAGCCTGTCGCAGCCGTTCCTTCCTTTGTCGCCCCCCCAGAGCGGAGACCACCCAAATAACGGCGCGTCAGCAGTATCTTGGCACCACATAACTGGAAGGCCAATAATGTGCGTTCGCGAAAGAAAAGATCCTCCGACGTTGTCATTCGTGAACGTTGGACTTGAAAATTAAGGTCAGCCGGTAGGTTTGCGACCCATGCATCGAGACGCTGGCCAAATTGGACGATGTCCTGCTGGAGCTCATCTGAAGATCGAATCGTTGTTCCAGCCAAATAGAGCGACGATACTATGCTTTGTGTAATGAGACACATCTCAACAACAGCTTTGAAATACGAACCAGAGTTTGCTTCTGGCATACCAAAGCCCAGAGGACTGCGAGATTCAATGCCGATCATGGGTTGAGGTCCGGAGAACAAATGATGGGTCGCCACAGGAGAGGAAAGTGATGGCACGCTGGCCTTTCGCAATGAGTCCGTCATGCTCACGTCTTCTGATATTTGCTGTTCAGAAAAGGGTAGGGGCAAGGGGACAGAACAGCAGGTATCGACAATCATGCTAGGGCGACCTGTCATGACGCTGATCTGCCGTTCAAGGTAACAGAGGCTCCACCAAGTACGAACCAATCCCTCTCGTTTGGGACCTGGGGCGGACGGATCCTCGTTGCGGACATGCAGGCCAAGAGCAGTGGCAAATCGGATCGCAATACCGACGACTACCCAGGCTCTATATCCTTTCAGCTTGACTACCAGGGCTTACGGATTGGTCCACTCACCGGTTCGCCTGCCCTATCGACAGATAATAGAAAGATAGCAGACCAGCAACCTGGATTTGCGGCAAATCTGGATGTTCCGTGAGAGTGTCTCCGTTCCAAGCAAACATGCGAGCCCTTGCCTGGTAGATGAGATGGTCTGGCGCGTCCGCGTCGGGACTCATTTTGGCAAGATGGGAACATTTGGATCCTATCGCAAATACCAAATTCAAGGTGCCCTGCCACTTGTTGTTGAGTCGCATCGACACTCCGCGACTCAATCCCTTGACATTAATCCGGAACTGTTCCTCGAATAGTCTGCGCTGGAGGATGGGGAAGCAATGGTGCACTTTTTCCATGTAAATGTGCAACAGCGTCTCCGCGACATCGATGGGAGGATGATCGTATTGATTAACCCGGTAATCCAAGCTCATATCTTTCTCGTCCGTATAGAACGTTACGGCGTTCACCTGCCCGTTGTTGGTCGAGCCTGCAGAGAATCCTCGCCGTTTGGGCGTCATCGCCATTATGGTGTCGTCGTCGACGCGTTCAAGAAGTAGGAAGCTCCGGAGCCAATGAATTTCCGAGTGCTGCCCCACAAAACCCGTAGCGCGCGATGAGTCGTTCTCGAGGCGGACATTCTCATTGAATATTTGTAGCGACTCGTTGGTGACCGTCTCCACCCACTCGCCAACAACGGTGCCATCAGTGATGGCTGTGGAGGCTCTGGAATCATCCTCGTTGGTGTCGGGATTGGAGCTGGTCGGCGGGTGGCGGATGTCTGATATATCCTCATCGACCTAGACGTGTCAGCACAGCATTGAGCATTGATGCCAATGCCGTACCTCTCCCAGCAACTCGCCTATACGTGCACTGTCTTCTTCGCTGGCCGAATCCCGCAGCGTCTTCAGCAGCCCAGCCATCTGCACGCATCGGTCCGTCACGCTGAATCGGTTAGAGGATGCCAGAGGGCAATGTTGGGGGTGTCGACCGACATCTTGAGGCGGTCCTTGCGGGGCATGATGTATATGCACTCGCGACCCGTGGTCTCGCAGTGCTTGCACTGTGGACTGTCGCCGGTACATTTGATCTTGTGGGCGCGACATGCGGTGCATGCGCGGGGCACTCGACGTCGATCCTTGGAGGGCTGTGGCTGGAGGCTCGATCGTTGCAAGCGTGGAATGGCCACCTTCTTGGAGGCTGCGGGGGCAGTCTGGCCATGGGGCGGCAGGTTGGGCGGATTGAACGACATGGCTGCGCCGAATTGCAAGAGACCAAACGCTTCCGTCAACGGGTCCAAGGTGTATTGCGCTCATCAGGCTCGATGAGGGTGGCGAGGGAACAATGCCACGGGAGCACAAGAGCCTGGGACGGGCACGGCACACTTGCGGAGCCGTGGAAGCACGAGGGCCAGGCTTGCTACAGCATAGCAGCGTCGATGGAAGACATACGGCCCCCCTCTATTTCGACTTTGCTGCTATCGAACGGTGATGTATTGCGGCCCGCTTGACGGATGAGCAGGCCGTGGCCAATCGGAGGGCGGGTGCGGTCGCCACCGCAGCAGACGCCTCGCTACCTTGGGGACTGCTCCGACGACAACAAGCACGAACCTCTTCTCTGCATATCCCACCGCTCGACGCTGCATTCGCCGGGCGAGGCCTTTGCCGTGTGCGCCGCGTGGGGGCGTCATGGTGGTTGAGTAGGAGGCCGGGGTGTGGGCGGCCATGTGACATGTCCGCCCGGGACGTAGGCCGCCTCTCGTTCACTGGAGACTACTCGTCAGTAGGGCTTCCTTCGTCGAGGCTTGTCTTGGCGGAAGGCGTGTCCACCAACCAGATCGCCAGCAGACATGTCCACCCAATCAGAGCGCCTGCCATCCAACGTCGTTATCCCTCCTTTTCAACCCGAGTTGACCTTCACAGATCGCCCATTTCATTTCTTCTCACCAATAAACCGTTCCTCAAGCGAACGGAAAGCCGGACCCTTATCTACCGCAAAGCATCGAGGCCTAGCAACATGGTTCATGCATGCAGTTTCCACTCGACCAAGGTTTTTAACCAAGGTTCGAGCGACACGGTAGCTTCACTGAACGCGCGTGATATCAAGGATGAGGCGTCGTATACGGATCGACGGTATCGTATACGCTGTCCTGGGAGACGGCACAGAAAAGGGAGGGCTGCAGTACGGGTGCCAATGAGAACTACCCAAGCCATGATTGGAGTGTTGCGATTTTATTGATAAACGTTGTATGTATCTGTCTGCCGATCTCTACATGGTATGCAACATCGGGAAGAGCAACTATTGCTCTGTTGCCCTTGACCTCATGGCCAATGATACTGGGTACAATCGTGGGTAGCTGCGGCGTTGCGAGTTGTGTGCTGCTCATGCCGTGTGAATAAGGGCGCCATGTTCTGATAGAAGAGTGTGGCCTCCAGTGTGTAGGGGATTAGTAATCCTCCGCAAGTGAGGTCGCCAGTACAAATGAATATACCCTCATATCCTTGTCTTGTTTCATGACCCAGGCGACGCGATACGGCGCTGATTATGACTGACACCTTGATCAACATGACATATTTTCCCGTTTCATGGGAAGCCCGGTGCTGCGTACCCGTTGCCTGGACTGGGTAGTTTCAACGCCCTTGGCAACGATCTAGGCGACGCACTCAGCCCAACCTTATCCCACCTCGCTGATCAATCATCCGGGATCATACGCCCATGCGTTTCGAAAGAGGCGCATGGTCTCGACGCGACGGCCGCGTCGTGGAGGTTCCGTCCACGTCCACGATCGGAATGAGGTCCTCATCACCGAAAGGATTTTCAAACTTGTGGTCGTAATCGCTGACACTGTCCTGGACCGTCACCGTGTTCCTCTTCTGTGATTTCCACTTCGGCTTGCCCGCATTCTGCGCTTTGCCAACGCCCATCTCCCTCCACTTTTTCGGTGGCTTGACACCCAACTCCACCAGGTTCGACCATATCTGTTCGCCGCGCTTGTCCCACCTCCTCATCCTGTCTGCCTGCTCCTCGTCCGTCGGCCGCCATTTGCTCTTCAGTATGCGCTTGATAGCTTCTGGGGAGACTTTGAAGTGCTCAGCCAGAACGGGCGTGGTGAATCTATCAGGCTGTGTCTGGTGCAGATGGCGGATGCCTTCCATGGTGTCGGGCGAGAGCTTCTTGCGCGGGTTCCAGCCAACTCCACCGAGCTTCCGCTTTGTGGCTTCCTTTTCCACAAGCCATGCCGGTCTTTCATCTGCCAAGTCGAATGCGTCCTTCTCTGCTTGCGGTTTATTCGTCGCGAACGGTTTTATCGGTTCTGCAGGTGGTGGTCTCGAGAGGGGTCGGAGAGCATCCGAGTAGAACCGTGGAGAGGGAGTACGGCGAGCGTGCCGCGCAGCAGCGAAGCCGGTACTTTCGAGGTTGGCAAAGGAGCGGACGAACAGACCAAGTGTCCTGCGTGAACAGGCCTGGCAGTGCATGGCTAGTTGTGAGAGGAAAGGAGAGCGAGTCGTAGATCTTTGGTCTGAACTGTTGCTGCACGGACCACCATCTGCGCCACAGCCTGCAGCCACCACCCCCATGAAGTAATTCTTGTCCGATGCTAAGACCTAGATAGCTAACAATACAGTATATGTGTGTTTTCCTTTGGCTATTCTCGCCGAGAGGGACGTCAGCTGGCCATAGTAGCGTTTGAACGCTTAGATGACAATACAGTATATAAACATTATTTATAGTTTAGTTAATATAGCTAGAAGTAACTCTATAAAGGAAAGGCAGCTGTGTTGACGAATTCTTTCGTGGCGGTGCCACCGATTGCCAGCCACACTTCTCGGAAGGCGGCTGGCGGCGAGCAATACGAAGGGGTGCTACAACGACTCGCAACGTCTATCACAAGATTCGAACCCCGCATTCGCATCCGAGGTGCCCCGCAGATCATGGCACTGCATATCAATTTGGATCGAAACAGGCACAATCTTGGCCCATCTTCACACGTGGTCCGTCCACGCTCCTCGGTAGCATGTGATGACGGTTAGACTTAAACTGCTTGAAGTCGCCTCTCCCACGGTGCTCTTTCAACCTTCGCGCAGACCCTGGCTTCATTGTAAGCTTCCCAGGAACCATCCTATACTACCATTCTTAGGAAGTCATTAAGATGGCTTTTCAAATGTTCAACCCATTCCGGCGGCGCACAGAGCATACAAAATGGTACGGTCTAACAGGGCATGTGCCATGACCTCTGAACCAACGCGCTAACCGTTGTAGCTGCTGGGGATATGAATTTGAATGGACAGACGGCCATCTTACCAATGAACAATCTGAGTCCTTGAAGCGTTCATACGATGTCCTAGGAGAGGAATGTCTCATCCGCCTCAATGAGATTTCGCCACCACCCACAGGAGCTCTCCCGCGGAGAGAAGATCCACCCCCGCCAGCCGTAACAGGCACAGATGAGGAAAAGAAACAAGAATTACCACTTCCACAGCGAGATCTATACATACTTCTAAGAGACAATCATACTTCTGACCCAAAGCTTCACCAACTCTGGGAAGAAGTAAATACCGTCCCGCCGTGGGTGGACTGGGAACAAATAGAGAGAGGCCAGAATGTGTTTTATCGCTACGGAGGTCCGGCTTTGACTGGACTCACGTACCAGTCTCTACTTGGAGGCATGGGTGCTGCGCGGGTAGTAGAGACTCTAGCAAGGACAGGTGGATTTTCTGCAAAGGTTGCACGGCGGAGACTATTTGAGACTACACAGTTCATCCTCCAGTGTACCAAGTCTCTGGATTCCATCAAGCCTGGAGGTGCCGGATGGGCTTCGTCTATCCGTGTCCGTCTTCTTCATGCAGCCGTTCGGCAACGCATAATGAAGCTTGCAAAAGAACGTCCAAGTTATTTCAATCTTGAGGAGTGGGGAGTACCAGTTAACGACCTCGATCAGATGGGTACGATCGGCTCATTCTGCGCAACTTTGATCTGGATAGGCTTCCCGCGACAAGGCATCTTCCTCCGCGAACAGGAAAAGAAAGACTATGTCGCACTATGGAGATATATTGGCTACCTGCTAGGCACTCCCACCGAGCGTCTTGAGACTACTGAAAAGGCAAAAGCCCTTATGGAATCCCTGCTCTATAATGAGTTCCATCCATCTGAGATGTCCAAAGTTCTGGCAAATAATATCATCCACTCACTCGAAGGCCAGCCGCCTACCTACGTCTCGCCCAACATGCTGGTAGCAAGCGCCAGATGGTTGAATGGTAATGAACTCGGCAATGAACTTGGTCTACCGCGCGTATCCATTTACTACTGGTCACTCATGGCGGGCCAATGCCTCTTCTTCATGGGCCTCTGCTATTTCTACCGCACTTTTCCGGGATTAGATCATGGACATGTCGAGCGACTTAAGCGGATACTCTATACCGTCATTGTCAATACGAAGTACGGGCTTGCTGGCACAGAGACAGTGTTTGATTTCAAATATGTGCCCGAGTTCGATACGGTGACGGAGATGGGCAAACCGAGAGAAATAAAATTGAATTCATTGAGTGTGGAGATGAGGAACTTGAAGGCATTGGCGGTCTCTCTTGGGGTAATCGGGGTAGGGGCGGTGGTAGGGCTTAAGGTTGCGTCGAGCTTGGTTGCGAGGATATGGTAGGTATTTTACTTTGTTCAACGTATTTGCCTTCTGTAATCACTTTCCGGGAGTTGAAATGGGTCGAGGGTTGGGTACGACATTGTGTAGATGTTCAGAGAGGAAAGCTTGCGCGCTGTCGGTACAAGGTATAAAGGTGTGAGGGAACGTAGTAGGGTTACTGGAAAACGCAGTGAACCAAGGTAAAGCAGTGATTGTGCAGATATATTTCACTCACCCTAGCTCTCACTTCAGTCCATCCCTATATATAATTTCTCCTAGTTAAAAGGACTCGTATCGCGCGCTCAACTTAGTCTGCCCTCCGTTCTCGCTCACCATTGTATCATTACTTTCCTCAGCTTCCGGACTTTACTCTCACGCGCAGCCTCCTTCTCATCATACATAAACCTTCCCCGTTGTCTACTCACCCCCTCAACATAGGCACCCGACCCCAAGGAAAACACCGTCCCACAACCATGAGTCCAACAACAGAACAGAATAACACCATGTCTCCCAATTCGCCAGACCTCCATACAACACTCCTCTTCACCCGCCACGGCAGCGTCTGCGGCTGTCCCCAATTCTGGGGCCTCCCCCTCACCTCGGCTTCACCCTCGCTCTCACAACCCTACGATCCGCACAGCCACTGTCCCTACTCCCTCTCTTTACCCAGTCTCGAGCCCGGCCCAACAGCGCACCAACTCACCCCCTCCACCACCACGCACACGCACACGCACGCTCCCACTACCCCACCAGCCGCGCCGTCAACCTCACTTTCACCCTCACCCCGCGAAATAAAAGAAACATGCTTCTTCTGGTACCACGCCGGCACCTGTAGACGCGGCACCGCATGCGACCGCCCGCACGAAATGAATATCAATTGGCCCATTACAGCGCCCCCGGGGTACGTGCATCGTGTGCCGTGTCATCTGCAGCTTTGCCCTTTGCGCCAGGACTTGGTGGAGATGATGCAGCGACTGGGGGAGGCCGAGACGGCGGTTGTGAAAGAGGTTGACGCGGATGCTGAGATGAGTCAGGGCGAAGTGTGGAGGGAGAGGGAGAGGTGCGTGGAGGAGGATGCGCTGGTTGAGAGGGAGGTGGAGGCGGATATTAGGAGGATTGAGGGGGAGGTTTGGAGGGAAATTGGGAGGTCGGCTGAGGAGGGGATGGGGGAGGTGGGGACTGAGGTGGAGAGTTCGAAGGGTTGGGACGAGGATTCGGAGTCAGATTCAGAGTCGGAGGATTCTTCCAGCGACGAGGATACCAGCGACATTGTGGTCAACGATATCGCGGATGTGGTCTCATCGTCGACATCGTCTCTCACGCCCACGCCGCCGGCTACACCTCTGATGTCCATCAGCCATGCCGGTACGCTGAACCGCAAGCGCGGCCCCGCACACCGTCACGACAACCCCAACGCCAAAAAGCGACCGCGACTCCGCTCACCCACCAGGACTCCACCGACAGCCCAGACACATGATCTCCCCGCTAAGCCCACAGTAATACCCACCGCCCCAAACGCTGCCCTACACCAGCGTCCAGCCCTCCTCCGCCCACCGCAGGCACCAAAGGTACCGACCGACCGTCTGGGCATCTGTTTCTACTGGTATCACCAGGGCTGGTGCACGCCGAGGCGGAACAGGCACGGCTATATGCCCCAGTGTAAGTATCTGCATGAAATAGTGCCCGGAGAGAAGGTGAGTTGGCCGCCTGGCATCAGGCATCACGATCCGCGGTGTGGGCTGCCGCTTTGCCCGATAGTTGGCGGCCGGAAAGAGAGGGTGCGCAAGGTTCTGGTGAACTATGAGTTGCCGGGTGGGGAGGAGCGGGCTGAGTGGGACACGGATGCTTTGAGGCGTGCGTTTGGGGAGATTGAGTAGGTAAGGGCTTGCAGGTGTGCTTAGATGGGTTGGTAATGGAGGAGGGTATAAACTTGAATTCGGATGTAGTAAGGTGAGTATGAAGTGAAATCAGGTCTTGCTTCCTCGCTCCTAAATCAACTCACCAAATATATGGCTTGTTCTCCCACGTCCAGCAAGTGCCGCTATGTTGAATGCCCTTGCTTTGAATCACATCTACCGCGGTTAGCCCAAGTCCATCGATGTAGCATGCACGCAGCTTACGTTGGGGTATCGTAGCACTCCCGCATTAATCACTACATAATCTATCTTCAAGTTCCGGATCGCCATGAGCTGCGCGACGAATTTCTGACGCTGGTCAGTCCTGGCCGCCTCTGACGTAGGTAACAACAGACAACAGACAACAGACAACAACAACAACAACAACAACAACAACAACAACAACAACAAATCTATGCAAACACGTACAACGATGGTGTCCTCGGAAAGTATATCACATATGTACATCTGACACCGACCATGGTCGCTACCAGCCTGCCCCCACAGCGCCGAGGCATGCGCAGCCCAGGGCTCCCGCACCGTGGCGATGATGGGCTTGCCGCGCTGCAACAGCTAGCAAGCAAACTCGAGGTCTATGCCCCTGCTTGCGCCGAGAATCAGCCAGGTGGTGTTGTCCTGGTCGGCATACAGGACATCTGGAATCTGATTGATGCCGCGGCGCAAGAGGTGGGTGCGGCGAGGTTGTTGGCAACCTTGGTACGTTACGGGACGTACTCCAGAGGATGGCCGATGGGTTGATGACAAAAGTACGACTACACGGGACAAGGGCGGGCTTCTTGTTTGCTTTTGCGTTTCTGTGACGGCTGCACAGAACGAACGACAAACAACCAAAAGCAGGGACATCAGAACATCAGAACAGGGGTCAATTCCGGACTCATGGCGAGTCAGTGCACAGCTGGCAGAAACGGAGAGCCCGGCTTTGCCCGAGCGTTCTTTTCGTGTCCTTTGTAAATGCTGGCTCCTGATTGGTCCCACGCGCCACACCTGTGGCGGCGCAGCTTCACGTAATCGGATGACGCCCTAAACTTTTCACCCTTCCCGACAACTTTTTCTTTCTCCCATCTCACACCCGGCACCACCACTCTACGTCCATACATCACCGCTCCATTACTACCCTACCTACCTCACAGCTCCTTTAGCTTCTTCTCTATATTCACAATGGGTTTCGAAGAGGGTACGTCTGCATCGCTTCCGCCAACGTCATCCAGCTGTCACGGATCGCCACGTCTCCAAGTCATTGAACCTGCGCGTCGCGTCGAATGCCAGCCTGGGAAGCAGGAGTAGCTGCAGGATGGAAGCTTCCATCTCCCGCTTGCTCTCCGGGCTGGCATCTCGACCTGGCAGCTTTGCGCTCGGTTTCCGATAGAGATGGGCGCAACGGACACTGCGACTCCGCGGACCTGTTTCATCAAAGCAATGGCTAACCCAATCTCTCAGGCGATGCTAAGAAGGGTGCCAACCTCTTCAAGGTACGATCCAACAGGCCCTCGATGGCTTCGCCGGTGCCACAGGCCGTCCCCGTGCATCTCTGACTTGTAGCAGACACGATGCGCACAGTGCCATACCCTGAAGGAGGGTGAGGGCAACAAGATTGGCCCCAACCTACACGGTCTTTTCGGCCGCAAGTCTGGTCAGGTTGAGGGTTTCTCATACACCGATGCCAACAAGCAGAAGGGCGTTGAATGGAACAACGATACTCTGGTGGGACCATATTCGCTGTCATGCATGTCTGGTACACGACTAACTCGGTGCAGTTCGAGTACCTAGAGAACCCCAAGAAGTACATCCCCGGCACCAAGATGGCCTTCGGTGGTCTCAAGAAGGCCAAGGACCGAAACGACCTCATCACCTTCCTCGCGAACGAGACCAAGTAAACGCATTATGCCATGTGGGCATTGTTCTTCGATTTTTTCTTTGGCTGGCAAAAGCTTTTGCTGCGATTTGTACCACCAGGCAGACATGATAGACGTATGATTAGGGCGGCGTGCACCAATGTTGGGTGTGTTGTATCCATGTAATATATTTTGGGTCTGTTATGCAAGACGGTTTCTCGATTCTAGATGCTGCATAGGGACCGGTCTAGGACTTAGCGGCACTCGAAATACCAATTCTCCTCTTTCTACTGATTTCGCTACGACGAACAATATAATCGGCTTGCAATACTGCTGTGAAGCGCATCATCGAAGGCATTTGTCTTGGTTCAACTCGGACATTATGCGTGGAGCTTCACAGGTCAGAAGGTCATTCCCGGTGCCCGAGGTGAGGTGACGGCGCAGCGGAAACCAGGCACCTTCGTGGCTTGCCGAGGGCGTAGTCTCCTGCTGTGATCGGAGGCTGTCGAGCAGACATGTACAGTACAAGCACAGCGGCATCGCTCGTGGGTGGCACGTGGAGAGCATGCGAGGTACACGTAGGAAGACGCGGCGGCTTACAAGATATGGTCGCGTCAGCTGCGGCATTACGTTTGAGCTATCGCGGGAGTGCTTTTTCCTCCCTCGTTCACGTGAAGACTGAAGATATGGATGAATGGACGGATGGACCTCGCCTGCGAAAGTGTGGGGGAAACCGGCTAGGCCTGTTCAATCATCATTCCCTCCGCCGGCAACCCACGTCCAATTGTCTCACGCGTCACCGGCTACAAGCTTCAATTCTCGCCGCTCTCGTGCCTCAGTCCTTGTTGTGGTTCCCTTTCGTCTCAACGTACTCGGGACGTGTTTTGTCTACCTCGGCCCCACCTCCCTTTAGTAGCGGGGCGGAAGCAGTTCGGCGAGCTCCAGACTGCTCGTCTCGAACGCATACCTCGACGCACAGCGGCTCCAACACCACCTTGGCGACGTCGCAGAGCAGCAGGCCGGGTGGCCTCCAGCAGTTGGCATCATGTCGTGGAAGCGCTCCGAGAGGCTGATGGACACCATCAAGGTGCGCCATCATGGCGAGTCTGGTCTTCGCACGTGCTAACAACCGCAGCACTATAGCAACTTCCCAGCGACGAGTGCGTATATCGAAGCTGTAGTTGCGCTGTTTACTAAACGATGAGCAGGCGTCTCTCTTCGGCAGATGGTACAGTTTGGCGAGAAACCGTCTACGGGGACTCTCTTCCGCGCGTCGCAGTTCCTCTCCGAGGAGCTTCCTATACGGTTAGCACACCGCGTGCAAGAGCTCCACGAGCTCCCCGATGGCCTCAATGAGATGCCTTCGATCCAGAGAGTGCGGGACTGGTATGCGCAATCGTTCGATGTACGTACCGCGCTGCGCCGACCGGGCGCCGTTGACTCATCTTGCACAGGAGCTTACCAACCTCCCTCGACCGAACATTGCTTCCGACGTCAAAGACAGACTATTACGACCCGCGAAACGAACAGAGTTGACTTCGAAAGCGACGTGGAATCCGAGCATCAAGCAAGGCCAGTATAGGTCAGCGCCCGAGTACGGCAACGGCAGTGGCAACGGGAATGGCAAAGAGGTCAAGGGGGCCGCCGCCACTCGGAGATACTACGCGGCAGCAGACGATGGGCAGGGGTGGCCGCCAGAGCTGAGCGACTACAATACGAAATTTGCGGAGACGTTGGAGAAGATCAAGAGGCGGCACGATAGCGTTGTCACGACGGTCGCACAGGGCATCCTGGAGTGGAAGCGGAAGAAGCAGCGGATGCAGATTGACCACAACATACAGGCCTTCCTCGACCGCTTCTACATGTCTCGTATTGGCATTCGTATGCTCATCGGGCAGCACATTGCGCTTACGGACCAGCGGCGGCACTCGGACCCGAACTACGTCGGCATCATCTGCACAAAGACCAATGTACACGAACTCGCACAAGAAGCTATAGAAAACGCGCGCTTCGTCTGCGAAGACCACTACGGCCTTTTCGAAGCGCCCAAGGTACAACTCGTTTGCAACCCAGATATCAGTTTCATGTACGTCCCGGGCCATTTGTCGCACATGCTGTTCGAGACGCTCAAGAACTCGCTGCGCGCCGTTGTAGAAACTAGAGGGCAGGATAAAGAGGATTTTCCGGTGACCAAGGTTATCGTAGCCGAGGGCCAGGAAGATATCACAATCAAGATTACGGACGAAGGAGGTGGGATCCCGCGATCGGCTATACCGCTCGTATGGACATACATGTACACGACTGTCGACCAGACACCGAGTCTGGATCCGGACTTCAACAAGAGCGACTTTAAGGCTCCCATGGCTGGTTTTGGATACGGGCTACCCATTTCAAGACTATACGCGCGGTACTTTGGCGGCGACCTGAAGCTGATTAGTATGGAGGGGTGAGTGTTTCCTCGGTACGCAAGAGCGACATACATACTGACAACAGCCCGCCAGCTACGGCACCGACGTGTATCTGCACCTCAACCGTCTCAGCTCCTCCTCAGAACCTCTGCAATAGCAACTACCGGTCAGGAGAGACGAGTGGACATCGAGCGAGATGATCCGGTCATCTCAAGGATCGACACGTGGTACCATCTATGGCTCGAAATCGTCACGGGCTATGCGGTTGAAGTTGAGCGGGCAGGTGGGCATGGAGGTTAGCGAGAGAAGGCAGGTTGGTGATGCGGAGGAGATGTTTTTGGATAGGGGCGCTGGAGCTCCTTGGTGGAGGAATGTGGGCATGGAGGAGGGCATGTAGCGGGTTTTGTGCGTCCTAGTTACTAAGTGGTACTTTGGGTTCTGGGGTGGTGCCATAGAGGATTTATCCACCTTTTATTTGGGTTGGTTGGCTGGGTTAATCTTGATGGGCTGGGTGGGAATAGCGGTGGAGTAAGTGATTTACGGTCGTATCTGTCTTGTGTACATAGGCGGATGGATTTGGGGGGGGGTTTCAAAATGCATCGTTTTGCTTGAGTTGTGCGGGAGAAAAAGCAGAAAAAGACAATGGTTGCATTGGGCGACGTTGAGGTTTCTATGGAGTGAGGAGTTGCAGTTGAAACTTATTTGATGCTGTATAAGATTACTTTTTTTTTGTTATTCGGTGTATTCTTTTCACATGTCAAAGAAGATGGTTTGATATATAGGTACGATAGGACTAAACGCACGTATGTATTCGCGCCCAATGAAAGGAAGAAAGGGTATATCCAGCATATTGCATATCCATATCCGCATCCACCACACCTTCATATCCGCGCAAACCCCTTCCCTGCTCACTTTCTGTGCCTGCCTCACTCACAACCACGCCCCTATCCCCGCTACCAAAATTCCACCCACCAACCCAACTCCCTCCACACATCCAACCCCAAATCCTCCCCTCCTACCAACCCCACCAGTCGGCTTCGGCAACGGCGCCAACACCCCCGTCTCCCTCCCTCCTTTCCCCTCTCCCCCTCCGCCACCCATCCCCGTCCCTTTCACAACCGTCACCACATCTGTAACCCACGGCACGACACTCCTACTCCCCTGAATAACCGCCACGGTCCCCCCCGCCTCCAGACTAACCACCTCGCCAGAGACCGTAACGGCCGGCCCGCCCGGCACGAGGGTCGCATCTGGAGCGAGGACGTAGGCGCCTGCGGCGTTGGGGGTGAAGGTGGTGGACCAGAGGGTTAGCGGGGCGGGGGCGAGGACGGCGACGGCGGGTGTGGGGTGTAGGGTGAGTGTTTTTGTGGTGTGGGTGTTTTGGAGGACGAGGGTGGAGGGGGAGAGGAGGGTGTAGGTTGTGAGGGAGAGGGTTAGTGGGGGCCCGTTTGGGAGGAGGGTGTGCGAGGCGAGGATGTAGAATAACGGGGTTGGGGGGTTGGGGGGAGGGTTAGAGGGTGAGGGGAGGATCGGGGTGAGGGTTTGGCCTGGGGCGAGGGGGATAGGGAGGAAGATGGGTGCGGGTGCAGGTGCGGGGGTTGAACCTGAGGGAGCGGGTTTGATGATGGGGGGGGAGGAACCGGCTGTGATTGTTGCTATGGGGGGATTGTTCACGGGTTGGAGTGGGATTGTACGAGTGCCTCCGATGATGACTTCGGTACGGCCTGCGGACGTTTGTACTACGATGGGTGTACCCCCTACCGTGACGGTCTGGCCTGGTTTGACGCGTGTCGATCCGCCGATTATGAAGTCTCCGCCTGAAGAGCCCGGCTTGACGAGGACATCTGAAGGACCAGGAGCCGGAGGTGCAGCAGTCAGCGTTGCTACCGGGGCGTTTGGTTTTGATTCTTGCTCTTGCGCCGGCGGGAGTGGAAAAGTGGGTACAGAATCCCAACCGGTGGCCGTGACTTCAATAACAGGAGAGCATCCGCGACAGGGAAGTGTGATGGAGAAGTTGGGTTCTGGGATTTCATGGTGACCGTCTGGGTCGCCTGGCTCTATTGTAGGTGCTGGTATGGGATGAAGGCCTTCCTCTGTTGAGGTCACGCCTGGCGCTCCGACGGGGAGAGTTGGAGCTACATTCGTTCCGCTGACGATGATCGTACCGTTTGGTGGAAGAGGGAACATGAAAGTTGGCGAGACGCCAGGGGCTGTTGATCGGGGTATCGAAGGGAGGAGTGAAGAGGGTATCATTTCAGTGACATTGGCGGGTGGTAAAGTCGTTGCGGTCTCTGGTGCGGGTTGATCTGAAGTGAAAGATGCATCTGAAGATGGCTTGTCTGACGAAGGAGGTCCCGACGGAATGAGAGCAGTTCGTATTGGCGAAGAGCGGATCGGCGCGGAGGGTATGAGGATAGTCCCTCCTAAAGTAGGCGCAACGCTTCTAGTCAGGTTCTATGCCTTCAATATCGCCTGAGCGTGGAGTCACGTACTGGGAGCCGAAGGTATTATAGCAAAGCTCGCTACTTCTATCAATCCTTCGGTCGTTATGGTCGCTATGGCCGTGTACGAGACTATGATAACGTGTTAGTGAAACACAGCAAAGCAAAGAAAAGGTGAAACCGCGACTAAAAACATACCTGCTGGAGGCAGCGTGGCAGCAACGTGGACCCATGTCGTCCATATGCATAATGTCCATAGACGCGACTGTCCGCCGTGCCCAAGTCGAGAACGTCGAAAGTGGGACATAACGACGGCGACGATCAAAAAGAGCGACAGCACGATAAAGGAGGCAGCATGAGTAACAACGGGGAAGCAAACCTTCTAAGTCGACCAAGAAGCGGCGTCAACCCGCGTTACCAATCAACAACAAATGTCTTCTCCTTCGCCTTTAATCAAATCTTGGTTCCAGAAGACTTCTCCGCATCTCGCGTGCTGCTCGCGCAATTACGCTTCCTCGCGGCTATGCGAACCTCGATCTCTCGAGCCAATAGCGAAGGGAAGGTGCATTGGTTTTGTTTATTAGGCGTGTACCAAGCTTCTGCGTAGCGTCCGTGCCGAGTAGAGTCGTCCCGAATGTCACTGGTGGAGTCGCATAGGATAAATTGCAGGCGAATATATGATACGTCGCTCAAATGCAACGTATACCCTTAAGCGGCCATGTAAGCGAGGTTCTACCCCAGAGGTACTATATGTTGCAGTGAGTGCCAGTGAGGATAGGCCAGAACGCGCGGAGTTTGGGGACAAAAAGGAACAATGGCGGCATAGATGTGGTGTGGTAGTACACTGTACGGCAACGCCGACAGCGTGCGCTTCTTGGTCTAGCGACTTGCAAGTTCGGACTGTACTCTGCTGCAGTCCAATCTTGTGAAAATTGGTCACCATCTGGACTTCTGACCTCAACTCTGGTCTGAACGGCATTGTTACCGTGTAGAGCAGCAGTTGTTGCAGCGTTTGCGAAGTTCGAACTTGAAAGATGCGGAGACCTACCTACCTAGGTAGTTATCGGCGCTACGGACCGCGAAGGGATAGAGACAATCAGCCGGCTGTACATACATACACAGCCTAAGCGCTGCGCTGCGCTGGAAACCTGGAGGTGCACGTGGTGCAAGTTCCGTCGGGACTTCGAGTGCAGCACAACGCATCTTCTGGCGTCACCCTGTCTGGTGTGCTACTGAGATTACTCCACGAGTTTGGTCTTGCGGAAGCGGTAAACTGTATCGGTCTCTCATGCTGTAAATTAAAAAGACCGAGCACTTTAGTGGTGCCGAGCCCTTTAGCAAGAGACGACGCTTCAGACGGGTTCATGCAAGCTGCAGTCAGCCCCAGGATCTAATAATTGTTCTCTTGCTCAATCTGTACGCGTCAGTGCTACCACGAAGTCTATCCCGCAAATTCCACGAATAGGAAAAATGCGCTCGTCATTCACTGAGGGTTTAAGAGGATAATGAGAAATGATCTCACGGTGGTCGCATGATGCTGGACAGAACTTGAGCGTCGCAGCACGTCGTTATTCTTGCCCCCCAAAGAGGTTTACTGGGAATTGCAATTGACGATAAGTTTCTCGTGGCATATGAACCATGGCAAACAATAGAGAGTCGTATATAGAAGTAGAAAACAGGTTGAGAATCAGACAAGCGCTGTTTATTACTTAGACACGTAGGGAATGCAAGCGGCGCAGCTCGCAACTCTAAACAAGGGGGAATTAGGATAGCTGCAGATAGGGGCGACTGATCGGTAATTATCCGTCTGTTGTAGTGATGATACCATAGTTCAAAAATGGGAGGAGGTGTGAGGAGATCATTCGGGATAATACCGGATCTTGGTCAGATTATCCGCGTGCCTCGGCATGACCATTGCTTTCGCTCCACGACCCTGGCCGCATCTTATCCTCAACGCTCACCAGCATGGCCGATGATAATGCAAATGGCGCATTGCATTACGAGCCAGACGCTAATGCATTTGTTGAATATCAACGCAGAATTTACGCCAATCTTCGAAAGCCGACTTTCTCCACCAGACCTTCACAATGGGAAGCCCAGGCGCGACGTGTATTACCTGAGCCCAATTTCATGTACATTCATGGCGCCGCTAGCAGCGAATCAACACACGCTTCAAATCTGACAGCCTTTGAACGCTATCGGCTGCGTCCATGGATGCTGGTGCAGTCCACACGTCGGGATCTCTCAGTGGAGATATTCGGACACCGCTACAAGAGCCCATTGCTGGTGGCACCCATAGGAGTCCAAGAAATTGCTCATCATGAAGCCGAAGAAGCAACCGCCCGAGCTTGTTCATCGGTTCAGGTTCCTATGATCTTGTCCACGGCTGCGACGAGATCCATTGAGCAAGTAGCCAAAGCGAACGGCGATGGTGACAGGTGGTTCCAGCTGTACTGGCCGGTACCTCAGGCTGAAGAGTTCACTGCAAGCTTACTTAGCCGTGCTAAAACCAACGGCTTCAAGGTCTTGGTCGTGACTCTCGACGCGTTCATGATCGGTTGGAGACCCCGCGGCCTCGACGAATCGTACCTCCCTTTTGTGTACGGTCAAGGTTGTCAAGTCGGCTTCTCGGATCCGGTGTTCCAGCGCATGTATGAGAAAATGGAGGCGGAGGATTCGAGGAGCACCACTGAGAAGCTTGGAGATATTTGGGACATACTCAAGCGACCGGGAAGCCTGATTGGAGCCTCCAAGGTTCTTTCCAACGCCACGGCTATGAAGAAGGCTCGCCTTTTCACAAACATCACCGCATCGGGGACCTATCGCAAATGGAGCCATTTGAAATCGCTCAGAAAATACTGGGATGGTCCTATCGTACTCAAGGGCATCCAGACGCGTGAGGATGCCCATAAAGCTATTGAGTACGGTATGGATGGAATTGTGGTGTCTAATCATGGTGGTCGCCAGCTTGACGGCGCCATTGCCTCCCTCGATGCTTTGGCCGAAATCGGCGCCGACCAGAAGGTCAAAAATTCGGGGTTGACAGTGCTTTTCGACAGTGGAATACGAACAGGGTCCGATGTCCTGAAGGCCATCGCATTGGGCGCTAAAGCTGTTCTAGTTGGTCGTCCTTACATTTATGGACTTGCTATGGGCGGCGAAGCTGGCGTAAAGCATGTGCTTAGTTGCATGTTAGCGGATACCGACAATTCGCTTGCAAATTTGGGGAAGAAAGCCTTGAGCGAGATTAATCGAGGCGACTTACGGGTTATTCAACAGCCAGCGAAGCTATAGCCGACACTACCCGTGCACACGATTTAGCTTTTTCATCTGTTGGGGGTCTGCAATGTGCAATTGGCGAGCACCTGCTTTATCCTGATTCAATAAGCTACATTTCTCTACATTTCTCCACACAGGAGGTATCGGGGGAGTGGATAATGTTTTGCTTGTATTGACACTACCGAGCAAGACTTATCCGTAACCTGGAATACGTGACTAGCCAATGTGTGCCCTTCCCTATCATCACCAGGGTGTCGGCCTCAGGCCCGATATCTGCGGTCGGCTGTCGGTTTGTTGGGTCCAGGTTTTACGCTTCACTTCAAGACGTAATCGTGAAATATGCTGGCAACATATTTACAGTTCTAGTGAACCACCCCTCTTGTATGTGAACCAGTCTCCCAAGCCCTTCTATATACTGATATGCACTCCTCCATTCTGCAATATCCCTGCTCGAACATATCTTAGCTAAACACTGCCAACCTCACCATATGCAGAGACATCGCAACGGCATCCAGATCGCCGATGTTCAGACCTTAGCAAAGGTAAAATCGAACATCCTCTGCCACATCGCAGGTCCTAACGTACTCGTCGGTGCTGTCCTTGCGCCAATCACATCCGCGTCCATCATCACCCGCTGCACAATAGAGCGGTTTGCAAGCGGAACTAGAAAGGTGGTATATCATAAGCGTTTGGCTCACGCTATGCAGTGCGCATTCTGAACCGACTCACCGCGTGCCCGTAACGGCCAAGTATCGCTTCACGGCCGTGAACGGGTTGCCGTTCACGTGGCTGAGGTCGTAGGAGATGCGGTTACCGTTGCCGGGGGCGATGACATATTCGACCTGATATACATTCTTCATCTGTCGGTTGCGCGAGAGCTTGACGCTGATACCGCAGTCGTCGGCATAGGAAAGCTTTTTTTGCTGGAACACTGTTAGATGCGCGCTTTATACCCGGACAGCAGACGCGACCAGCGTTTCCAACGTAGCGTAGTACAGTACGGTGGACCCCTATCGCTCTACGCTACAGCCTGTATAAGAGCCCAGTACGTACAGTGGCCCCTAGAGATATTAAAATATAGTCTATAGCTAAAGTACGGTCTACAAAATCCCCCTATAGGGCGTGGGGGGTGGGATTTCCTAATTAGGTAATTTGTGATTGTTTTTTAGTGTTAAGGTTATTAATAAGGCTTCCCTTTAACATTAGGAAATTTTTTTATTTTACCTTAGCGTAATTTTGCTTAAATGTGTATAAATATGCGCAGGTATATATAAATCTACCTAAATATATAAGTATATATAGGCATATATAGGCATACGTAAACTTACCTAAATATATAAGTATATATAAATATACTTAAGTAAGTATATAAATATATAACATTATAAGAAAGTATATATAAATTTAGGTTATATAATACTTAGCCTTTTTATAATTACCTTTTTACGCTCTTTTTAATTACTAAGCAGAGGGCTCTGCTTTTTTTGTTATGTTATTTAAGATAAAAGCCTTTGTCGTGCTACCCCTAGATAGTTAATTTAACGCCACATATATAATACTTAACTCTAAATTACTATAACTTACTATATTCTAGTAATAGTTATAATTCTATCTAAATACCTATACGTTTAATTCTAAATTACTATAACTTACTATATTATAGTACTAGTTATAACTTTTTTTACTACGCCCTATATTAATTCTAAATTACTATAACTTACTATATTCTAGTAATAGTTATAATTTTATCTAAATATATATATTAAAGATCTTTATAGAGGGGCGTATTATAGTAGATACGAGCGTAAGGTCGTCTAAGTATAGCAAAAGTCTAGATAGTAAATCTACGCTGTGGTGAGGGACTATAAGCGAGGATTTTAGTCTAGAAATAAGCGAAAACTTAGACTCCTTAGCGAGTTCGAATCTCGCCCTCTCCCTCCTCTAGTTCTTAAATACTAAAAAACCAATCTTTGTAAATAAGAAGTAAAGTAGTCTAAATAAGCTAGTATCTCTAATAATTAAGAAATTTCTAACTATTTAAGCTAGTCTTAACTAAGTTACTAGATTAAACTTATAGGATAAAAAAACTATTAGTAAGTACCTCCAATAATTAAGAAATCTTTAACTAGTTACTAGTCTTAATAAGTTATTAAGATTTAAACTTATAGGACGAGAAAGTTAATTAAGGCATATTACTATCTTCTAATTTAGGAAAAACTTTGTGGGAAATTTTAATTTACGCTTTAGATAGACAATAGGCCACTAGTGTTAGTTTTCCCTTAATCCTCTTTAAAGGGCTTTTTTTACTAGGGGAAAGTACCCCTTATCCACCTATACAATTTGCCTGTGGCTATATTTACTCTATAGAAAATTTTAGAAGTAATAGAAACGTTAATAATAAAAGATCTTTATTATATTAAGATTCTAACTAAGGTTAAATCTATACTATACACAGAGAGAAGTAAAATAGAAGACACTAAAACCTAGCACCTAGCACACAGTAGTAGTAATAAAATATATACAAAATAATAATAATTTATTATTAATATTTTGCACAGCGGCATTATTAATAGCAGTTAATAGATAGTCTACTATTTAGTATAACTAAGTTATATATTATCTCTTAACTAGTAGACTATTAGAGAGCTATAGTAGACTACAAAGTTGCAACTATAGGAGTAGTATAGGCAATAAGACGCTTAACTATAGTTTAGTTATTATGCTTATAATCTAGTAGTAGCGTAACTATAGTTTGCTATACGCATAGCGTATAAAGTCTATCTACTCTTATAATATTAGTAACACTTAGTATACTAAATCTTTACCTTTAACTTATATAATACTAAGTCTTTTAAATTTAACTCTTTATTATATATAGTAACGTAACACCTTTCTAGTATTCTAAGATTGCGTTATCTAATACTCGTAATTAGATAGCTATTAGAGAATTTAAAACTAGTATAAACAAATAGCTAGATAATATTAGCTATTTAGCCTCCCTATTATAAGATAAGGTTTAAAAGGTAGAGCTATTAAAGAACTAAATTAATTATAATTATACTATTCTAGAAGTTACGTCTAATAATTTGTTTAGGCTATATATAATTTTTACGCAACTCTAAATTCTTAAGTACTAGGTTATTCTTTTATATAAAGATCTAGAAAGAGATATAGTAACCTTTATAAGAAAATAATGGCACCTTACTATTATATTACTAGTAAGGCTAAAGGATAGGCTAAGATATAGTAGTAGGTATTTGTTAGAGAAGAAGTAGATATTTTTTATATATTACTAGAGTGCGCGCGCGCAGCTATAGTAGGAGAAGCTCCTAGTAGTAGTTAAGATTATATAGGCGCATAAGAATAATAAGAAGTAAGAGTAGTAGTAGTAATAAGAGTATAGAAAAGATAGATAGTAATAGCAAGGTCCTAGAGAGATAGTATACAGCTCGCTAGTTGCGAGAGAAGATCTACTATAGGAAAGTAATAAAATAGTTAGGTTAGTTACTATTATAATTATAATTATTATTATTGCTATAAAAAATATTATTAAAGAAATTATTAATTACGTAACATAGTAGTTAGTTAAACAGCTAGCTTAGAATTATGTGATATTATAGATTAATCCTAGGAAAGAGCTATATATATATATATATTTAATTCTAAATTACTATAACTATAACTTACTATATTATAGTACTAGTTATAACTTCTTCTACTATACTCTATATTAATTCTAAATTACTATAACTTACTACGTCCTAGTAATAGTTATAATTTACTTTAACTATGTATACGCCTAAGTTTCTTTAGTTAACTATTTTTCCTATTTTTTATATCTTAAGGTGTATTTACTAGCCTTTGCCCTAGTTTTATATAATCCTAATACTTTATAGCACACTAACTCTAAGTTTAGAGTAGTTTTTATTATAATATTTATATATCTTTACGACTATTATGTTCTTTATAATTACTATATCTACTTTTTTAATAACTACTTATACTTTATTATCCTTCTTATATTAATTTAGTTATATTTATTATAGAGCAAGCGCGCGTTTATAACTAACTTCTTTTGCTCTAGCTAAACTAGCTATTAAATAAACTATTTAAGCTCCTTGATTTTATAAGCTAGCAGTTCTATAATAATATAGTTTATATCTATAAGGTTAATACCTTTAGTACACAGGTCTATAATTATTATAATAACTCTTAATAAGCTATTAATACTATTAAATGCGTTAATAATTGTCCTTTGCTTAGGAAAGCTTATTCTACTATAGATAAGTGCAATATATATCTTATTCTAGATAATCTAAATAATAGTGTAAAACTTCTTAGTAATGTCTACTTAACTCTTAAAGAGCTTCTACACACTCTATAGCTATTAGTATAGTAACTTATTATAATTTATAATATATATATGTGTGGCGTTATTTTATCTACCTAGGGGTAGGACGGCAAAGGCTTTCATCTTAAATAACATAATAAAAAAGCAGAGCCCCCTGCTTAGTAATTAAAAAGAGCGTGAAAAAGGTAAATAATATATATATAATAGCGTTAAGTAATATAATTATTAGTATTTTTATTTTAATTATAATTTTATTCTAGTATAGCTTCCTATTAGAGTAAAGCCCTAAATGTACGCTTTTTCTTAACATCTTAATTTTCTAAATATACTATTGCATATATACCTACTTTAAATTGTCCTTAATAGCCTTGCTAAAATTAGGAAATAAAGGCAACGCTTTAAGGTTACTAAAAATACTTTATAGTTAGTTAGAATATATATCTATGCTATACTTATTATAGAACTTAATAAGCAATAGCACTATACCTATACTATATAGATTATAGTATGACTTTAATATTTAATATTAATTATTCTACTCTTCTCTTATACTCTAGACGCTCTTTTTCTTTGTTTACTAACTAAATAATATTTTCTATTATATTTCTACTTAACTAGTTATATTTAATAATAATATTCTTCTAAATAAGTTTAATATTTACTACTTTAGTAGAGACTTTTTATCTAGCCTTTATATATGTTTATTATATTTAATTAATATTATTTATATAATATTTGCTATAACCTTACTATATTTAAGACACTTTTAGTCTTTAAGTATAGTATACTCCTTTTCTATCTTTTTACTCTGTAAGTAGCCTGTGTACTACCTTCCTAGATTATATTAAGAGTAGATAGTAATTTTTTGTATAGCTATAGGGGAGGGTTTACTCCTCTTATACTAGTATTTACTATAGCTACTATTTATAGGCTATACTTAAAGGTAAAGTGTTAGAGTAGAGACTTATATATTCTTATACTTTTAGAATTATAAGATTTTTCTATATATCTTAGTTGCTAAGATATTTAGGTAATAAAGTGTAAGAAGTAGTTTATAATAAGCCTTTAGACTTGCTACTTACTTTATTATATTAGTTAGAACCCCTTTTTATTAACACTATCTTAAAACACTTTTCTATGTCAACAATAGTAGGAGAGATAACTGCTATTATTATAATATTTTTAGTAGAAACCCCTTAGTCGCAAAAAAAACTCCATTATATTAGTTAGAATAGCTCTAGTGTCTAAACTGAATACTTTAGTACTATTATTATTATAAGTTATTGCAAACCTTATAGTGTATAACACACTATATTATATACCTACTATAGTTTATAATAGTCTTAATCTTCTTTAGCTATATTATTATACTTTAAGGTTCTATAAATACTATCTAACTCTTTATTTATTAACGCCTAAGATAGTATTAAGTTAACTAGCTACATCTATAGTAGTAGCTAAAAGTTATTAAGCGTGATATAGGTTTATTGTCACTTCTTTTCTATATATATATAATAGTTATTAAGGTCTTATATATATTACCTTTTAAGCTAGTTCTTTATAATATATCTTAGTAGTTTGTATTTAATAGTAAGCCTAAATAGTAGTTTAGGGATTTTTGCTATCTACGCTTAGTATAATAAGTTTAAAATAATATTCCCTAGTTACTGCTAATATTTGCAACTATTACAATCTATCTATATTCTATTAGTATTTAGTAGTTATATATCTATAAATTAGCTAAGTAAGAATATAGTAATAGGTAATAGTCCTATCTTAGGTATAGACCTGCCGCTCCTTTAAATAAATAACTCGCCTATTTTATATTTTTGCGTAAGATTAATAATTATTCTCTATCTTATAATCTAGTACCCTATAATTAACCTTACTAGATAGGGGTAGAACTTTCTAATACTAGAACTAGACCTATTACTATTACTACTATATTACTCGCTCTGCATAACTATTTTAGCTAATATTATTTACTAGTAGGAAAGTATTATAAAACTTAGAGTAAGAGCCTATATTATAGAAAATATAATTATATTATATAATATTATAAGTGTAGCCTAGTTAAGTATAACTATCTGCGCTATTATAGCGTATAACTATTCTATTATATAAGTGCGTGCCTAGCTAAGATTAGTGTTAATAGCTATATTTAATCTATAGATAATTATTAGTAAGATTCTAGTATTATATAGAGTTATAGTAACTTACTATAGTATACACTATATCTTAGCTGGCTATTATTATAATAATTACTATTTATACTTAGCATTTTCAAATCCGCCTCTACTAGATAAATTAACACTATCTACGTTAATAGTCCTCTATACTTTATTTTTATTAATAGCTATTATACTATATTAGAGTAATAAGGATATTAGTAAAATATATAGCAATAGTGTGTAAATTCTCTTTATACTATTAGTTTATAACAAAGTGTAACTAAGCTAAAATAGGTTACTATTTAAATTATAGCTTTAGTAAGAGCTGCTCTTCTTTTTATCCTACTATTATTGCCTCCCTCTAATTATTATATACTTATCTAACTTGCTACCGCCTAGGAAATTGCTCTTCTTATTTTTCTATTATTATTATATCTTCCTTTAGTTGTCTAATTCGCTATTTAAGCTATTATCGCTAGTATAGAATATAGGGGTAGGATCTATTATCTATTAGTTTACTATAATTTATACTAAGTTCTATCTAGTAACTTTTAATTCTTATCTTTCTATATTTATAATAAGTTAAGGTTAAGGTCTATATTAACTATACTATATTACAAGCTCGCTTGTAACGCGCTAACCCCTTTTTATTAACACCTTAAAACGCTTTTCTGTGTATATAATAGTAGGAAGAATATTTACTATTATTATAATATTTTTATTCGAAACCCCTTAGTCGCAAAAAAACAATAATTAATTCTAAAAATAAGGATACTACTTAAAGGTATATAGAGTAGTATATAAAAGGCGCCTATATTATATCTATATGCTAACTAGAAGCTGTATTTAATTTATTTATTACCGCTTAGACTATATTACTCTTATATAAAGATATTAAGATATTAAATATATAAATCTAATAGTAGATTAATAATAGTAAGTGTAGTCTTACCTTTATACTATTAGATCTCTATTATATAAAGCTATTTATCTTTACTAATAGCTTATTTGCTAATAATAAGGACCTAAGCTTATAGCTAGGATTTCTAATTACTCTAGGTAATAAGCATTATATAGGTAATAGTAATAACTTTAATATCCTAGTAAATATTGTACACTAAAATTTAACTAAGTATAAGAGAGTAATAAGAAGCGTTCTTACTAGCGAGCTATATAGTATAGTAGAAGACTTTAATAATACTATTACTATTAATAAAACCTTTTAGAAAATTATACGCACCCTTAGTCTGCTACTAATTCTTATAGTTATCTATATAGATTTAAAGTCTCTGTATAACTACCTTATCTAATTAGGAACTATAAATAAGAAGCGCCTTATAATTAATATTATATTACTTTACAAATTATATGTGTGGCGTTATTTTATCTACCTAGGAGTAGGATGACAAAGGCTTTTATCTCAAATAACATAATAAAACAAGCAGAGCCCCCTACTTAGTAATTAAAAAAGGGCAAATTATATAAGCACTATAAGATTTCTAAAATTAGATAGATTAATAGAAAGGATAACCCTACTAATGCCTATATAAAGAAGGCTATAAACTAGACTCTAAAGTCCTTAATCTCTAGCAACACCTTAATAATTACTATTAAAGCATTAGTAGATTACCTTAAGCCTGCCTGCACAAGCTCTTCCTAGCCTTTACACAGAACTATTTCCTTATTATTTATTCATTCTTTTATATAATATATTTATTTAATTCTTTCTACACATAGATAATATTTAAAAAAATTCTATTATTTATATAGAAAAAGAAGAGACACAATATATATTTATTTAGAGAAGAGTCTTTTTATTTTAGTATTAATAGATAATATCTAGTATTATCTACCCTATTATCCTAGCCCTATTCTATGCGATAATTATATCTAGCACTATAGCTTTACTATAAATAAAAACTATATAATTCTACCTAAAAGCCTACTAGCGTATAGCACTTAGTAAAGGGCCTAGGCCTAGTTATACTACTATAGTAGTAGGCGTATAGAGTGCCCCTAAAATAACTACATAACTAGACTATTAGCGTATAGAAATATTCTTTACGCTAAATAATCTTAGTAGTCTATAAATATAGGTCTATACTAGCTAAAAGATTAATATTACTATTATATAAAGGCATATACGCAATATTAAGTTTCTAAATCTATTTTTAAGTTAGTATCTATATAAAAGCAAACCTATTAGAAATAGAGGAACTTATATTAACGTATCCTATTAGCGAGCGGATTAGATTAGTAAGCGGGTTAGTTTTCCTTAGTAACACTATAGTACTGCAAACTTTAATTCGAATCACTATTAACACTATCTAAAAATAGCCCACTAAGAGTAATATCTAAGCTAGAAGATAACTCTTTAGCCTTCTAGTAGGTTCTCGCGTTGTGCCTAGTCCCCCTATAGTTGCTGTAGTAGTGTTGTGTTAAGGGGCCTCCCTTAGTGTTACCTCTACCCTGCGCCCTTTTGGACAATTTCGCCCTAATAGAGGGACTCCTAGCCACTAAATCTGCTCCCTGGCCAAAGTTAAGTACTCTATTATGCTAGAGACGCTTCCTTTTACGCGATTTTCGCTTAGTAAGCAGCTCTATCTGCTTCTAAAGCTTAGCGAGTTGGCCCATTATAAGTACACCTTAGTAAGCTAGACTTTTAGCGCTCTTTATAAGCTGTGCGAGCCTTATAGTAATAGTAGTTAGTGATTTCTTAATAAATTCTATTACTAGCTTAGCCTATAACAAGAGTTTAATAGTGTTTTTTAGTGTTTGTAATTGCTAGGGCTTATTTAGTATAGGTAGTCCTGGTGGGGTGTAAAGTCGCACGTTAAGGCGATCTACCACTACTAACGCGTCTAAAGGAATAAGCCTAGAGGCCTTAAAGGCTTTTTTATAATTCTCTAGTATAAATATATTAAAAAACGCGTTGCAAAAGGCTAGTAGGAAGCCCTCTTTATTAATATAAAAGACGTGTTGGCGCGCTAAGTCTCGCACGCGCTAGGAGTACTTTAGCTTTAGTGGCGCGAAACAGACCATATTAAGCGGCTATAGGATATAAGATAAGTGCGCTAGCATACAGAGGGTTAGGATTCTCTATTCTAGGTAGTAATCCTTAAAATCTTAGGATTAGTGGCTCTTATAGCTGTCTAGAATAAGTAACCTTTATAATCCCACTATACGCAGCCTTGTATACGCGTTAAAGTGCTTTAACTATGCAACTCCAAGCTTATTATTAGTCTAGCCAGTCTTAGAGACTAAAAGCTTCTAATTGCGGGAGATACTAGTCTCCTTATACTACGCTAAGATGTGAACTCGCCCTTTATAGATAATAAAGAGTGGGACAGTATACCTAGCAGCGCAAATGCTCTGGATCACTGTAACCCACTCGCGGTCGCCTAGCTAGACAAGATTAGGTTAAGAACGTCTCTCTAAGCCTGTCACAATCTTTATTAAGCCAATAACTCCCATTTAGAAGCCAGTCTTATTGAAGTTATAGACGTCTTAATCCTACACCCTATACTTGGCTTTTGTCTCCTCTATAAGCCGAAACCACGCGTTTATTACCTCTGGATCCTCCTGTTATATTCTCTATTAGTCCTTCGCTTAATTAAAGGCCATTTTAAGCTTAGGTACACACTTTACAAAGCGTTAAGCCTAGTATTTACCCACAGGGTCTCTATACCGCGTAGCTAGTAGTTTATTAGCCATATTCTCCACCTTATCTAGCCAGGGTGCAAATCCTCGCAAGTATAGGTCGAGTATATATTAAATAAGCGTCTCCTCTTTAGTTATAGTAAGCTTCGCCATATTAGCGTAGTTATTTGCTTGGGCAGTAATTCTATTGTATTAGCGGGTTACTGTAGTTTTTAGGACGTTATACACGTTAGCGGCGCATTATAGGCTTAAAAATTGTTTATTCTAATAGGCCTAAAGGGCAAGCTTAATTCTGCCTTCTTTATTAGATAATAACACGTTGCGTTGTTAAGACATAATAAGTTATTATAAGATATTGTGGTCTTGGCAAAAACTAACCCGCTTACTAATCTAACCCGCTCGCTAATAGAATATGTTAATAGAGATATTTTAAAAGAATATATAGTTTATATAGGAACTAGTAGAGAGGATAATATATATTCTTTTATCTAGAAGATTATATATAATAAGATTAAAGCTAAAAAAGCTAACTTAGTTACTAGCTAGTATAAGTGCTATTATCTATAGCAAGTTAGCACTATATAAAGATAAAATATTATATAATAAGAAATATAGTTTAGCACTATTAAACATCTTTGTCGTGTAAAGATTCTAACCAAGATTAAGTCCGCACTATACACAAAAAGAAGTAAAATAAAAGATACTAAAACCTAGTACCTAGCACATAGTAGTAGTAATAAAATATACACAAAATAATAATAATTTCGTTATTAACTTTTTTATAGTAGTATTATTAATAGTAGTTAATAGATAGTCTAGTTACTATTATAATTATTGTTATTATTATTATAGTAAAAAATGTTATTAAAGAAATTATTAATTACGTAATACGGTAGTCCGTTAAAGAGCCGACCCGGGATTACGTGATATTACGAATTAACTCCGAGGGAGAAAGAGTTTAGCACTATATAAAATAGGAGATTAGCTTAATAAAAAAAGAGCTAGGAAGAAGAAATACGTATAGAGAGATGTTTAAAGTAAAGAATAAGAAAGAGAAAAAAATAAAAATAAAAGCCTATCTTATAACGTACTTTGCACTCGAGTTAGACACTCTATTAAGTTAGACACTTTGCTAAGACTCTACTAAAACGTACTATTAGCAATAGTATAACACAATACCTTAACTATATAATAAACTACTAGTGTTAAAAGAAGCGTATATATAGCTTACAATCTAGGCTATTAAATAAGACATAACACTCTCTTAGCGACGCGCTATAGCTATCTACAACGTCTCTTAAAGTACACTTAGCAACTAACGCGCTAGAAAGACGTTTAGACGCAACTACGCACCCAACAAAATAAGACTTACTATAAGAGAGGAGCAGGCAATTATAAAGCATATACTTAATCTAAACGCATAAGAATTTTCGCCTTAGCTTAATACTATAAAGGATATAGCTAATTCTTTACTAGCTGCATACTACTATAAGCCAGTTAGCCAGAGGTAGCCTTATAACTTTGTTAAGCGCCAGCTAGAGCTTAAAGTTAAGTTTAATCGAAAGTACGACTATAAGAGAGCTCTCTAGAAGAATTCTAAAGTAATATAAGACTAGTTCCGGCTTATAGAGAAGATAAAGGCTAAATATAGTATCCTAGACAAGGACACCTACAATTTTAATAAAGCAGGCTTTATAATAGATATAATATTAACTAGAGTAATAGTTATAGGCTCTAAGCATTAAGAACGGCTAAAGCAGGTGCAGCAGGGCAATAGGGAGTAGACAATAGTCATCTAAGGCATTAATACGATAGGGTAGTAGATTCTGCCCTTTATTATCTTTGGGGGCAAGCACCACCTCTCCGCCTAGTATAAAGAGAAGGATCTACCTTATAATTAGGTTATTGCAGTATCTAAGAATAACTAGACAATAAATAAGCTTAGTCTATAGTGGCTAATGCACTTTAATAAGCATACAAAGAGGCGTGTTGTTAGCATAACACGTTTGCTTATTCTTAACAGCCATAAGAGTTATAACTTATTTAAATTTAAATAGTATTGCAAGAAGAGCAATATTGTTACTCTCTATATAATCTCGCATTTATCGCACCTCTTATAGCCACTTAATATAGACTATTTCGCGCCTTTAAAAAAGGCGTATGGGCGCTAAGCTAAGGATTTAATACGTAACCACATTACGCACATTACTAAAATTAAGTTCCTGCCTTGCTTTATTACTACTTTTAAGGCTTTGTTTACTAAAAGTAATATTAATGAAGGCTTTTAAGGTGCTGGCCTAGTGCCCCACAACCTAGAAGCTGTAATATCGCAGCTTAACGTCCGCCTGCATACGCCTCCACTTTGTACTATTCGCGATAGTATATAGGAGTCGCAAACTTCGCAAAATAGTATAGAACTTAGGTCGCAATTAACGCTAGTTAAGTAGAGAATTTAAAGGCATATAGATAGTTCCCTAACTTATATAGTTAAGACGATGGAAAAGCTCGTTAAAGGCGCTAAGATAATAGGGCATTCTTTAGTATTAATAACTAAACGCAACACCGAACTTTAAGCTACTAATAAGGCCGCCACACAATATAAATTATATAAAAGAAAGCGATTGCAGCAAGAAGGAGTCCTTATAGTTAAAGAGGGCCAGCGACTAACTACTCTAAAGGACTTTGGGATGCGTAGTAATAGCAAGAAGGCAAAGAAGAGGGTGCGTACTAATAGAGGCGAATCCGCTTAACAGCGCTATAGACGCTGCGATAAGCCTAGGCACAATAAAAAAACCTATAGACAGCTTATAGAAGTAGATTCTAAATAGTTTAGTCTATTTAGACTATCGAAAATAGTTTATATTAACTCTATACTATTGTGAATAGTACAGAACTTAGTAGGGTCTTGGCAAAGTGTTTGACTTAATAGAGTGTCCGACTCGAGTGCAAAGTACATTATATCTCTTTTTTTATCTAGAGCCTTAATTTCTACCCCTTACTAGTATTTGTCTTCTCCTTATCTACTATTGCATAATTACCTAATTTTACTACCTAAATAGATAAAATAAATAGGTCTACCTATAATATAAGGAATAAACTAAGTAAAAAAACTCTATATAAATAATATATTATTGCTATAATCTTATTATTAATTACGCAATCTTACTCTTAACTACTATTAGCTAGACTACTACTCTACTACTAATAAGCCTAATTACGCCTCTAATAAATAGCAATAAAGTATAATAAATAGTTACTTAATAGAATCTTTCTTTTTTTTATAATTACCTTTTTCACGCTCTTTTTAATTACTAAGCAGGGGGCTCTGCTTTTTTTATTATATTATTTCAGATGAAAGTCTTTATCGTACTACCCCTAGGCAGTTAATTTAACGTCACATAGAATCGTTCTACTAACTAAAGTAGACTAGCTAGAGTAGAAGGCGTATAGATAGGAGAATAATAAATAGATAAAGTAAATATTAGTAAGCAGATAATTTGTGTAGAAGAAGGAAAAACTACTAATAATAACTTTAAAATAAAAAGTTACTAGTATCTGTACACTATATAGGCAAGAGCACCTAAGGGAGTTAAAGTTTTAATATTATTATATAATAGTATTATATAGAAATTATATAATACTTATACGCTATAGCCTATGCGTTATAAAATCTTCTCCTTTTTATTTACACTCTTTCTAGAGATAAGTAATTAATACTAAGTTAGTTCTATTATATTATTTCCTTTCCTTATATAATTATTACGTATACTCTTTACACTTACTAGTATAGAGTATTAGATATTAATGTCTATACAGCTAGCTGTAGAGCCTATTTAACACATACTATATTTACAAAATTATAGAGTTTCCTAATAACCTTATGCCTCTAGTATAATTAATATTGCTTTTAAGGCAACACGTAGGCAAGCTTAGCTTTAAAATTACTTACTCTATTACTATAAATAAAAGCTTTAATAATTAGATTAATTATATAATCTATATAGCGTATATAGTATTAATTTCTAATATTAAGGCTAGTTTTACCGGGTAGGTGTTTAATAAATTTAGTACTATTATTACTAGTATTATTACCTATAAAATAGTAGAGTTTTTGCTTAAATCTATACTTCTTAATTACTTAGAGTATAAGCTAGGCTTATATAGCTGCTATATAGTTCTTAAAAAGGTTATAAAAGCTAATAAGTAGGTTGCGTTATTAGTATTTTGTATTTAAATACTATAAGTTACTATAAAAGATTATTAAGTACGCTTATTAATAGAAATTTAAAGTAAAAAAATAAGCTTACTATTAAAGTAAGCAATAACTCTAAAAAAGCATATATTGTTTAGAGACGTTTATATATCGCAACTTATACTAATTTTACTTAGTAATAAGTGTAAAAGCTTTGCAACCTTCTTTTTTTACTTTACTATACTACTTTATTAACTTCTTTTTATTAACACTACCTTAAAACGCTTTTATGTATTAATAATAGTATGAGAGATAACTGCTAATATTGTAATATTTATTAGAAACTCCTTAGTTGTAAAAAAAAACTATACTACTTTATATATATTTTACTAGTATTATAGGACTATGTAGTAGAGCGTATAAAAGGTTAGTTTAATTCTATATTATAAGGCCCTAGATAGCTGCTAAGGTTACTATTTTAAAAGTAAGATTTCCTATAATAACCTAGTTAACAAAGGCGCTTTGTAACTTCTCTTCTTACTATAGGAAATAAAATATAGTAGATTTTATCCTAATAGTAGTTGCAAAAGGACTTTTAGGCTATATAGTTGCTATAGTAGGTAGTAACCTAGTATTAGGATTAATTTAGTACATCTTTTTAAGATGTTATTTAATATAAGCTATACTATTAACCTTCTAATAACTAGAGAACTTACTATTAAGATAATAGTCTCTATAAAGCTAGTATAAATTCTTATTAACTATATTATTCTTTAGGTACTTTAGCTTAGCTTTATACTACTAAATTATAGCTAAATTACGCTTACCTTTAAGCTAGCCTTTATAGTAGACTTAGTATCTAATATAACTAGACTTAAAGTAATAGCTACTATGCTAAAAATAGTACTAATTAATATTAAAGAACTTTCTAAAATATAGCTTTAGTTACTACTAGTATATATAGCTCCTTTATATAGATGTTAGAATATCTAGAGTACTCTTATTATATAGGCTAGCAAATGGGTATAGGTTAGGTTAGGATTAGGTTAGATTACGTAAGACTTAACTCCAACCCAACTCTACTTACGTAAGACCCTAATCCTAACCTAACCTTATTTACGTAAGACTCTAACCCTAACCTAATCCTAGGGTACCTATTTAGTCTATAATAAATAGGTATTATAATTAATTATTAAAATATAAAGCTAAAAGTAATTTTACTTTATGTGTTATATTTTTTCCTTTGGCTATTTTTACTATAAGGGACGTTAGCCAGCCATAGTAAGTGTGTACGCTTAGTTATTAGTCACATAATAAGTTATATAATATTAATTATATTAGTTAGATGTACTATGCCAATGCATATATTAGTAACCACTCTATACTTATATACTATAAGTATATATATCGCGTTACTATAGGTAGAACTATTAACTATTAACTAGCTTTCCGCAAGCCTATATAATAGGTTAAAATACTCCTTAGCAATGCTTACTTGCCTTATCCTTTGCCTCCTCCTCCTACTACTATATTAAACGCAATACTATAGCTAAACTAACTAACACAACTTGTTCTTATGTCTAGGGCACTTATTAAAGTATATATATAAGTTAATAAAGCTATAATCCTATTATATACTAAAAGGCTAAGAGATATATTTAAAAAGATAGGTATATAGTATCTAAGAGGCCTACTAGACCTACACTAGATGTAGATAGATTTCTAAATTATTTAGCTTAAAAAGATTAGCCTATAGCTACTATATAAGTAGTTATATAATAGTCTAGCGTACGTAGCGTATATAGTAGAGCTTTAGAACCTTTGCCTACTTAAAGAGTACCTTTAGAATAACTATAACTGTAATCTTACTACCTATATATTAAAGATCTTTGTTATATAGAGATTCTAACTAAGGTTAAGTCTATACTATATAGAGAGAGGAGTAAAATAGAAAGCACTAAAACCTAGTACCTAGTTGTCAGATATCAGGTCACTGGAAATCACTGTGATTTCACTGTGAAATCCAGTAGTCACGTGCGTCCGATCACATGGTCTCCTTATGACGACAGTTGGTGTAACTTACAGTGATTTCACTGTGAGATCACTGTGAAATACACAAAGGAGACTGGCGTACTACTGTTACACTACTCCGCACTATTACTAGTGCGTCTTAGCGCTAGATAGATATTGCGTACGATAGCTGAGCTTCTCCGACAGAGATCACTCGACAATCAATTCATCATCAAATCCATCACTTTCATCTCATCTCATCAAAGATACTTACGTATCTGACACTATCCTCCCCACGCTACCCACACCTTGCAGCCGCTTGACGTCTGCCTTTTCAAGCCTCTATTAACTACCTACTTAAACGAGCTCTCCGAGTTCATGTATAGCTGTTAGGGCATCTCCGCGATTATAAAAAGAGACTTCTTCCGCTTGTTCTATAAGGCCTGGCATACAACGTTTAAGGAAAAGACGATCTTAACAGCTTTTTAAGTTATAGGGCTTTCGCCGTTAGACTTAGAGGCTATACTTAAGAAGTTTAAAATAGAGGAGACTGAGAGGCCCTTATTAAGCGATAGTACTACTTCCGTACTCAGCGCTTTAGATTGGAGAAAGATTGAGCGATTACTGCGCCAGGTAGTGGAGGATATCTACGATTGACGCTCCCAACAGCTAAGCCAGACGATTCACGTGATGGCTGTACAAAAACAGCTCCTCCAGCATGAAAACGAGCGACTCAGAGGGGCCTTTGTCAATAAGAAGAAGCGCCGTTAACGTGGCAGGCCTCTATTACTTAAGGCACCGCAGGAGTATAATAGTGGAGCTATATTCTGGTCGCCATCCAAAGTCAAGGACGCCCGCGATCGCCAAGCACAAAAGGATGCCAACAAGCAGCTACTACAACAACAGAAGTCCAAGGAGATCAAGCGTAGGGAGTAGCAGAAGCAGGAGAAGGCTACCATGCTTGAAGAGAGGCAGCGCATGAGAGAGGTGGCCAAAGAAATACGCCTTTAAGAACAGCGCGAGAAGGCCGTGCAGCGCGAAGAAGCTAGGATCGCGCGCGAAGCCAAAAGCAACTCCAACAAGATATACAATTCTCCAAAAGGGTAATAGACGCCGTCAAAAGGCCTTTGCACCACCTCCTCAAGTCGCTGAGGAGACAGAGGATGTTAGTGTGGATATATCATCTGTAGTTGATGTGGTACCTACACCCGGCCCTGCCACGCGTACCCGCAAAGTACGCCTCCCACAGAGGTATCGCACGTAGTTTATCGTTACCAATCAATCAAATAGGTCCTTAAAAGCCCTCCACTAAAAAATCTCGCGATAATACAATATATATGCGACTCTACAGCTGCAAAAGTTGTGGGTGTGGGCATCTGGAAACCGTGCACCAGGTGGGGCCGTGCACCAGGTGGTGACCCACGGTACGCGAACCCGCGCATTAACTTACGCGCACGGACACGTTACGCGAAGAACACCAAAAGGGCCAAAGCAAGCTTTTGAAAATTTACCTTGAACTTCTCCAGACTAGAATTTCATGCTCTGCAGATGTGCAATTGGCCAGAAAATTCCTTCAAAAAGATATCGCCAAAATGGTATGGGCTCAAATGCGGAAGCCTCGGGTCGGCTGGGTAAAAGCACCCTTCTACTATTGTGGTGACCTGGATCAAGTCGTAAGAGAAACACTGTCTCTCTTAGCCATCGCATTATGCAAATATGTCATAAGGGGTCGATATAATTTCTCGCCGCCTGGGACTCCACCCTGTCTCGCTCAGCCAGACGTTTTGGAATATCCTGCGTGAATTAGACCTTTGTCGGACACCAGCTGAGGAATACGCGCACCGCTTCAAAGCTGCAGCAAGAGTTGAGCTACAGAACGAGGTTTTCTCCCAGCATGTACTCAAGGCTCTTACAGGCCTGGTCAAATCTAGCCCACAGTTCGGAGCCAGGGATATCGTTCCTGTGAAGGTCACGGGTTTGGGCGCCGCATATCTTCACGATAATGTCTTCAAGATCTCTGCGGTATATTTCACATATGATGGTGCGCACAAGTATACCTTCTGCGCCGAACAGTGTAAGGGAAAGACAGACTTAACAACAACTTTTGTCTGCGACCACGCTGTCCTTTGGCTATGGGATCACATGATATCTTGCATTCGCCATGAAGAGACCGAAGCACTGGAATACCTCCGAAGTTGGGCTCGAGCCAAACTACAGCAAATGCCCCGGGGCATTCAGGTTCGGAAGAATCACACTGAAGATGGAATTTCCGTGTCCTGGGTCTCTATGGAATCTCAAATGAGCTCAAATAAGCAGGTGCGGGTAACGCTACACTCTGAACTATGTCAAGATCGACACGATTGGTCCTCTAAAACCATACACAGTTCGGGTAGGTATAGTTAGCTCACTATGGACCTTTTTTCACCTACTAATACGCGTTCAGACATTCGCTGTACTTGTCTTTCCAAAGTCTCGCCCATTCATATCGATAGCGCAACATTCCAGAACATCAGCAAAGAGGTCAATTACTTCCCAATGGTTTCCAGCAACCAAGACAACGCAATATTCGGTTTAGTCAATGGGCCGATACGTATGTCCAATCTTGCATACATTTTGCCACAATCGAAGTCAATGGACTGTAAGTAATCTAATCAATGTGACATTTCACTTACTTACCTACACACAGCATATCCTAGCGCCGCCGATGTCTCCAAGCTCTTCAAAAAGCCATCACCAAATGGCTGGAGTAAGTTCCCCTGCGCCTCTCTCAGTGCATGATTAACTCAAGTTATTGATCATCAAAAGCTAACTAAGACATAGGATCAACGCCCTATAACTCCTTCTTCAAAGATGGCTTCCCGTACACCCATACCTGGATTTCCGGAGAGCAGGCCCGCACCGAGCTGCTTATCGCAAGGTCTGAACCGAATTCTATTCAGATGAACGTCAAACGTGTCTTGGAGGACGATGGGTCAGACCATCCAATCAAGAGCCAAAGACTAGAAAGCTCCCTGTTTGAGCCATACCCATGGTTATTTGATCAGTGATAGGGGTTCTCGAGTAGTTACGTTTGATGATGATGTGGAATTGATCTTCAAGGACGAAATGGGGACAAGCAATGGCGACAAGCAATGGCGTTACTTCCAGTATGCGATTTAGATTTCCTAGAGGGTTCCACCATCATTCACGGCGTCCGGAAATACCACGCGAAGAGCACGAAAGGTTTACCAGCGTCAATTATGGCTCTGTGGCTTTTTAAAGGCTTACTGTTCGGAAAATAGTGTTTTGGCAATTACCGACTTCTTCTCAAAGGCTTAACATTATCCCTCTTTGCCAAATCCCAACACATCCCCCCTTGAAAGTATGGAGTAAAAAAAAATTTTTTTGGGGGGGGGAAGGCTTCTATCTACATACTTCCTTTTTCTGCAGACCGATAGGTGCGAGCCAGTTACTTGAGCTGCCCGTATATTTTCGAAAAGAAGGGCAAGGAAAATGATATCCTGGACATAGTAGTGGGCTCAGGTGGCGGCAACAGCATATATAACACATAGAAGCATATTGGGTTGTCTGCAAGCTTTTCTTGCGGAATATACATATCTTTGTGACCATATTCTCGGCTTCAGTCGAAGTTCTTCGTGACAATACTCAGGGCTTCGATTGAAGTGGCACCTGACCCCTGTTTACCGAGTGAGAGTATGTCCGAAACTACACTGATTCTGAAAAAAGTGCAGAATTTGCGAACTTGTGAGACCATGGGCGATATGCGCGACAAGCTGATAGCTGCGTAGTTTTCAGGCACACGAACACTACAGTAACACAGCCTAACGCGCGAGGATCACTGTTTATTATGATCATACAGAAACACCAAACCCCGTAAAATCTAGAAATACGATCATGGAATCCACTGGAAAAACGAATATATTTAATTGTTAATTGTAAGAATACCACTGCATGTTTTCCACCAGATGATGTAGGGATGACCTCCTTTCCCTAGCCCGATGCGGCTAGCGGCTGAGTTGAGTTCTGTCGGGAATCTGGCGGGCTGAGGAGTACTGGCGCGTGCGTGACCGCTTACCCGCATGGTGTCTCAGTGCGCATTGTTGTGATTCGTGCTTGAGCGGCTGCAGTTTCCGAGAGCTTGGAAAGCTGGCCAAAATAAGCAAGTCCACATGCATCTTGCACATCCGGGCCAGCAGCCAGGCGAATCCCAGGCGAAAGCCCGGCGAAAGGCCGCCTCGAGGAACATTTCTTATACGGCATCCACAAGAGCCGCTCATCCAGATGCGACTTGCGTCCAGGTCGCTTCTTAGAGCGCAACTTAAAACCCGAGTATTTAAAATTTCTACTCCCCCTTTGCCATGTCCCGCCCAAACATTTCCTTCCTCTCCGCCTTCTAAAATCCCGAAATTTCTAATACCCACAATGAATTCCCTCCAAGCCACCCCACCCCACTGGTCCCGTCAAGACATCCTCGCGCTCCTCCAACTCCTCACCATGCTCATAATCGCCCTCCTCCGAGCACTCTGGCACCTCCTGGTCTCGCGAACCCCCCACGGTGAACCACACCAATGTTGGCACAGTCGAGACTTTCCGCTAACACACACATCTCATAAAATCAGAAACCACTCCTCGCCCATCAACTCCCCCTTCATCACAACACGAACCAAAAAGCCGCCGCCCAACCAGCCCGTGTCTGACACCCCACACGACTCAGACAGAACCACGGTAAACAAATAAACATGGCCAACAAAATTCAATGAATACCATCTACGTTGATAGCAAGTTCTGCAACAAGAATAGATATGCCTAGAGTCTCGGTGCTCTTTGTTAATTGCCCATCATCTCCATGCCCCTTGTACCTGGCCCTCGTCTCTTTACCCCTCTCCTCTATACCTTTCCCTTTTATACCCCTTTCCTCTACACCCTTCTCCCTTATCCTCCCTTTTTCGATATTTCCTCTACATTTCTCCTTTACCCTTCTCCTCTACTTCTTTTCTCTGTCTCTCTCTCCTCTATAACCCTCTCTGTTATCTCTCTCCGCCACCTCTATTCCCTCCCGCCACCCAACCCCAAGTTTTAACCTCCACAAGCACCTTCCTTCCCCCTCCAACACGATAAACCAAATACTCATCCGCAAGAACTGAAAAAAAAGATACCTTCACACACACACACGCGCGCGCGCAAGAATCGCCTTATTGTTAAAAAAACACATTCGTCCTATCTCATCGTCCTATCTCATGCGGAAAAGTCAAGGATAGGACGACGCACGCTAGGCCTTAGTTCCAAACAGATAGATAGACAGACAGACAGGCAGGCCAAACCAGTCTCTCCAACACCTGTACCATCTCCATGCAAGTCATGTTAAAAACAACACCAAGCATACCCCCAAATACGCCACCATCATACCCGCATAGCATAATACATTCATACCAATACATTTCCCACCAACTCCCTCTCCCTCCCAGCTTTCTTCCCCCCCTCCCCAAACCCTCAAGCCACACCCTGCACCCCCACACCCCCCTGCCCCAACCCCAACCCCAAATTCAAATTCAACCCCGCGCCCCCCCTCCTCGCCCCGACAAACCCCTGCCTCTGCCTCCCCGTCCTCCCCCTCCCCAACCAATTATACTTCAACTCCCTCGTCAACCTCCCCATCTTCTCCTGCGCCCCATCGCCCGACTGCAAACTCACCAAGACACTAACACACTGCAGCATCCTCCCCACCGTCTCCGTGACTTTGGCCGAGTCCATAGGCTGCGCGCGGAGAGACGACGGAACGTGCTGCCCGGGTTGGAGACGAGTAGATGGGTTCGAGTGCACAGAGTGCGCGGAGAAGGAGCCGGCCGAGGTGTTTGAGGTGGCGCGGGAGCGGTTCGACGAGGGGAAGGTGGACGATGTCATGCTGGTTGTGGATTCGAGGTAGCCGCCTGAGCTGTGCGATGTGGATTGGAGACTGCCCATTGGGACAGTATCCTGTGATCCTGCCGTTCCTGGGCGGGCATCTGGGATGGGTGAGGGTGATTCGAGCCCGGCGTTGAGGTTGTCTAGAGAGAGGCGAGAGAAGATGGCCATGAGGGTATCGTAGCGGGGTAGGATGACAATGTCGCGGAACATGAGGAGCGTCATGCGGCGGACTTCGAGTTCACCTAGGATAGGTATGTTTTTGTTGTCAGGTGACTTGGTGTTCATTTCGTCCGGTAAAAGCACACCCCAGAAGTCAGCAGCCGCTGTTGCTGACATGATGCCCGAGCCACGGAATTCCAGGTCCAGAGGTAGGAAGACAGCTTGTATAAAGGGAAGGATGGTCGTGAAGACCACGATCCACATTTCAACCAGGTGCGGTATAAGGCGGTCATCGGGAACGGGTCTTAGCGTCTGATCTAGCGAGCCGAAGCCGGTCGTAAGCAGTTCGTTAAGATCTTCGATGAGGATAATAGGTGAACGCTTCTGTATACAGCGCATTATATGAATATTGACAAGCCCGTTGAAATCCTCGACCGGCGGCCGCGGATCCTCGCCTGCAAATATCAACAACACATGCGCTTTCAACAAGGGCCAAGCGTCGTCGGGCGCCATGCCTGGCAAGTTGAACGAGTTTCCAAGGTTAAGCATCGCATCACTATGCTGCGAAAGTGCAGAACCAGGCGAAGGCCCAATAGTGCTCAGGGGCGTGGTGTTCATGCTGTTCATAGACGGCCATTCTGAGCGGTCTGTGCTGAGAGACTGTTTGCGATCTCGGAACGCGGGCTCGAGCTGGGTATCTAGGTAAGCAGCAGCTTTCTCTTCTTTCTTTGCCCGTCTCAAATGACGTCCCCCATGTCTCAGGTCCAGCCCAGTCACAGATCCAGCGAACGTGCTCCCAGGGCCGGGTGACGCAGGTGCAGCAAACGAATATAGCGGTTGAGGCAAGTTCGGATCCGCTAGTCGAGAGGTGCTGCTCGCCGAAGACAACGGAAGGGCGTGCTCATCCTTGTCCTTGAGCTTGTTCTTTTGCCGCGACAAGAAGTGATGTTTGTGCTTGTCCTTCTCATGCACAGTCGGAAGATAACCCTCATTTCGCGGGACCAGAGTCGAAGTCGAACCATTGGCCGACGAATACAGGGATGCACCACTACTGATGCTCGGTTCCACCAGGCTAGTGGTAGACTGGTTCATCATGCGATTCAGCGCCTGTGAACTGTGAATGCCGATTCCAATCTTGCCGGGCGACGGGAGTGGTGTGTGCTTCGCCTCGGTGCTCCTCTCCGTCTTGATGTTCTTTGGCTTCGAGAACAGCTTCATTTTGCTCTTCTCCTTCGTTTTAGGAAGCTGTCCCGGCTCCGGTGTCGAGGGCTTCGGGGAGGCGTGCTCCTGCGGCTGCTGTATAGCAGGCGAGTTTGCGGGACTCCGCGGATAGGCTGCGTTGGCAGCCGTTGCTGCTGCCATTCTGCTCCCGCCCGCCAGTCCGTTCTGGTATGTCATGCCATTCGTCTTGAAGGTCATCATGCCCGGACCCGGCATGGGCGGGGGACTCGAGGGCCCCCGTCCCGCCGGCACCGAGCCGCCGGGTTCTGGTATCGTCGTCGAGCGCTTGCGCATGTGGTTGGAGTTCTGGGCGTGCATGGCGGTCTGGGCGGCGATGCGCGAGGCATCGAGGTTCGACATGCTGGCCTGGTTGGAGGGCAGGCTGGGTTCGAAGTAGCCCTGGGAACGTTGTCGCGGACGGTGGCCTAGCTGTGCGCCGGTGCGGATCTGCGCCTCGGCTGCAGTGGCATTGTCGTCGCGCGGAGGAGGGGCAGGGCGCGAGTAGTTGGGCGTGGGGTCGCTCTTCTGCGGTGAAGTGACGGGGCGCGGCGGCAGCGGAGAGCGGCGCTGCAGCGTGACTTGCGAGCTGTCGCTGTCCGAGTCGTCGAAGGGAGCGGGCCGCTGGACGGTGGGCGTCTGCGGGGTTGGAGAGGAGGGCATGGCGGCCGTGTGCGACGGCGCGGCCTGTCGTGGCCGGGTTGCCAATACGGCACTACACTATTCAGGCACAGGGTGTGCGTGTACGCGTACAGGAGGGGACCGTGGCTCAGGGCGTGTGGCTATCGGGCGGGGTCGGGCATGGCCAGCATGGCTGACGGAGGGTGTCGAGTGTGGCGTGGGAGACATACGGGTGAGATGCTTGCGACGTTGGCCTGGCCGGTCGACGGTAGCCGCTTCTAGATGCCATCGAGTGATCGACGCGTAGGGCTGCGCCAGTCCCCCACTTCTCCAACCACCTCACCTTCTCCCCTCCCACACCAACAATGCCCCCCCTAGCCGCCACATACACCAGCCCCACGACAACCACCACCCCTCAAACACTCACCCACGCCCTGCCCTCCCTCCCCGCCGCCCCCGCCGCCCCCGCCGCCCCCTCAGTCACAGACCGCACATCCTACCTCGACGCCCTCCAAGCCGCCACCAAAGCCCTGCAAGCCGACATCAATGCCCTCCTGACGCAGAAAATGGACGAGGACAAAGCAGCTGGTGCAGAAAAAGGGAATGATGCGCGGGAAGAGGAGAATTACGGCGAGGACGTTGGGGATGCGGATTGAGTTGTTGAATTGGGTTGATGATGGGCGTGGATGAACCGCACCAAGTGCAGACTTACACAATCGAGCTGCACATGACGGAACCGCGCACAAGAGGCGTGGGAGCAAAGCGCATCATCACCTAACCCGACACCCTCCAGGTCACAAACAGATACAACTTTCCAAACACACCCACAACCTCCAACCGGGTATCAACCAATGACAACTCTACTACAAAACTACCAGTCCCACACCCAACCCAAGCTTGCTTCCCCCCAACCCACTACCTCCACGCACTCGCCTTCCTCCCTACACTCCCCCTCAAACACCCCGAATGCACCACACTATTATCCGGATAAACCCTAATCGCACTCCCCCCAAACCTCTTATGACAAACTGCACAATGTCTATCCTCATCAATAACCACCCTCCTATTCAGCCCCCCCGGCACATGTCTCCCCCTCGCATCCACCTTCCCCTCACCCAGCAGCACTGCAGCCTCGACCTCGACTTTCTCCACGCCGCGCAGTCGCGCCACGATGCGCTCTTCGTTCATGACAGAGTTGGCGTTGCGGATGCGGCCTAGGAAGTACGACTCCAAGTCTTTGACGGGTAGGGTGGGAGGGACGAGGTCGAGCGTTGTGTTGGCGGGGAGGCGGGCGCCGTGGCGGCTGAGGAGGTCGAGGGCGGGCGGCCAGTTGGGCTTGTGGGGGTGCGGCGGCGTGAGGTAGAGGGAGAGAAGGATGTGGTAGATGGAAGGTTCTTCGTCGTCGTGGTTGGCCGTCGCTGCCGCTCTTGACGGAGGAGGGGATGACATGGTCGGAGAGGAAGGTTGGGCTGTTGAGAGGTACGTTTGATTGCAGTATCTAGGACCGTCAGTATCGCACATGCAAATAAATTCCCAAACCACTCACTCTTCGGCCTTTGTGTAGTCTTTCATATCAAAGACATAGATCTGCAATGCCTGCTTGTGATTACCCATCTTGCTGAGCACGATAGCCCGGGCCTCATAGAAATCCGCGTCATCCGGCGACAATTGCCTAAACACGCGCATAGTATTGTAATTCGTGCTCGTCTTGAGGAACGTCTGCAGCCGGTCCCGCCATCGTTCTCTTTCCTCGTCATTTTCAAAGTCATGAGCCCTGAGCCTCTCCAAAAACAAGTCGACCAACTTTTGGTGGAACTCCGGCGTGAGATCGTTCAATTCTTCGATAATGTGCTCGAGATACTTCACAGCAAGCTTGGCATCAATCTTCTCGAGAAAGTCGACCACTCGATCTCGAGGCAGCGTTTCGGCATTCTCAGTATCTGCAAGAAAGACTTCCATGCCCAACTTGGGATCTGTCCGCAAGGGCCACTCTGCGAACTCAAGTATCAAGTCAATCATCTCTGGCGGCAGTTGTTGTAGATACCCTACTGTTCGCTGAGGTCCTTGAAGCGACGAGGAAACCTCTTCATCTGCTTCGTTCTTCCCAAATTTCTCTAGGAGCTCCAACGCTTGACGATGAAGCTTCTTGCCATGCAAGAAGTCGATCAAGTCCGCATATCGACCGGTTTCGTAAAGCTTCTCTTGAACGACGTCCGGCTCGCAAAAATTGGGGAGTCGGAACAGCGGACCGGCCAGACCAGGGCTCGCAAGCATATAAGCCCGGAAGAGTGTAGTGTCGACTAATTGTGCCACTTTCAGAAGCTCGGCAGCCCAGTCGATATCCCCAGCCTGACCCGATGCGTGGATGAAATAGTGAAATGGCGGCCTGTACTCTTCGGTTTGGCTTTCGCTTGGCTGGGGTAGAGGGTCTTTGAGCGAGCCGTCAATGTCGACATAACGCTTTATCTGAACACGGCACTGTGCGAGGTATGATTGCAGAGCGTGCACCGCAAGCTTCAACTCTTTACCCTCGAGGTTCCTGTCCGGAAGTATGGTTTCTGACGTCTTCCCTTTGATGCTCATAGTGTCGGCTGCGTCATCCTTGGCGTCCTTGATTGAAGATCTAATAGACGCAGCATCAGAGTCCACCTTCTTATTTCCCACCAATCTACCCATCATGGAGCGTCCAATGGTGCTGACGGGAGTGGAAGGTGCTTCCTTGCTTTCAGCAGGAGCCTTGTCTGCGTTCAGTTCTTCCTCATCTACAACACTGTCTGCGTCCTTGATGCTTTCGATCGACGAGAAGTTTCCGGCAACAGACTTCGGGTAGAGCGCAATAACTCGCTCTGGCGGCGCTTTTGCATCGGTGAAAAGATCCATGGCTTCGCGAAACTTGCGCAAGTCGAATAAAGCTTGCGCCTTGAGCATCGTAATCTCCCTAATCCTACCTTCCTTGTCGTGGAGCAGGGTATCTTCAAGCATCTTCAGCAGACTGAGCGCCTCATCGTATCGACCGTTAACGACAAGCTCATCGATCTGGGACTCATAGTTCTGCGCGCCCATTCTCCAAATGCATCGATCGCTCCCAACAAGGAAGCCTTTGCCGGCATGCGCCAAGCTGATATTGGGCTGCGGAACATGGAGGAAGTTCGCGTTCGGAAGGGCAATAGTTTGCAGCAGGTTGAGCGTATCCGGATTCCTAACCTCGAGTCCGCCTTTCGACGGTGGCTGTAGCGAGAGCATGTACGGATACGAATATGCAAGGCTTTCCGGTGCAGATGGCCATGGCACCTGTCGCTTGTCCAGCGCATTCCCATCTGTATCGACAAACAAGCTGTTAACGTCCTTAGCCAACAGCATTTCCCCCTCGTTCAGCCGTGTAGCTAGCGGCTTCGGCACCCAGCTTCCCATGCCCATGTACCCCATGCCCGACGAAGACACAGCACCGAACCTTGTGCCACCCTGCCCACCGGCCTCGGACAATGCGCCCGGCTTGATGATGTCCTGAATCTCCTGACTCTCGACATTGACCATGACGAAGCCAGGATCCATACCCGCAACGATCTTAGTCGCTGTCGCCCAAGTCAGGCTCTTGACGGATGCAACGAGCGTGATCTCAGCCGCGTCTCCGCTCAACTCCATATCCTGCCACGTCCATAGTATAATCTTCCTCTTGACCGCCACAGCCAACCTGCTCACAATAGATGGAATACCCGTGCTACCATCCTTCACGATGTTGCTTGTCACGGCGAACGTCGTGGCGCCCCTGGTCCTCTCCAGCTTCTCCAGCAGCGCATACGTCTGCAGATCGTACACGGAGACATGTCCGTCCGACAGCGACAGTAGAATATTCGCTTCCTTGATGATAGCTAGCTGCTGTATCGGGCGGCGAGCAAACTTCTCCTCCTCGCGCAGCAGGTCCACCGGCTTGATCTTGGGTGTCTGCGCATCGGGCTGCTCGCCGTTCTGTTCGCCATGCGTCGCAGGTTGTTCGTCTTCTTCGGTCGTCTCGTTGACGCGGTAGATGCGGAGGGAGCCTGTGTTTAGGCCGACAAGGACTCTGTTGCCTGCATGCCATCAGTCTCCGGATAGAAGGCGAGGGCGGCTGCATACCGTATGCGAGGATGGATTCGATCTTGGACTTGTCGCGCTGCTTCAGCTCGATAATCGGCCGAGCCGTGAAAGCGGACAGCATGTTGGAGACGCTAGAGTGTAGTCAATCATCACGCTATGCTTCCGTTGTGAGCGACCATGATGCGGCTGGGAAGAGCTCCATGGAAGCTACAGATGGGCCGCGCTGCATCATCATTGCCAGCCGGCTCGCGGCTGGTCCGAGCTCCCACGTGCTAGTGACCATGCAGGTGCAGGTGAACCGACTGTCTGAATCTTTAAAGCTGTTTTGACCCTGTAGAACTTTCACTCCGTTTTCACCGAATCGATGATGAGCGCAACCTTTCAATCACACCTCCACAGCACTAAAACCATGGGAAGGATGTCGTCGATTATCTATCGACAGCCTCAACCACCTACAACCACCCTACTATCCAATCCAATCCACCCAACAAATCCACATCCTCCCCAAGAAACAAATCCCCTCCAAAAGAGCGACTCAGGTCAGCACGAAACCCACACGCCATACAACCTAACCAACCACCACGCACTCCCCCACCCCAAATATCAACCATCTTCCCACCAATCCACAACGCGTTCCGGCAAAAAAGAGCACAGAATCAACACAAGCGGCGCTCAAGCGCAAAAAAACCAACCCTTCATCCAGGGGACGAGGATTCCTTCAAAAAAAACCAGGCCAACACAAACCAAAAAAAAAAAAACCTGTCGACTTCCTGCTCACTAACACACGTGCTGCACGCTAACCCCGTGTCCTGCGCGCAAGGGGGGAGGCACCGTGTGAGGAGGAAGTATACGGACGCTTGTTACCGATCAGCACTGCATCCAGCACAAAACGACTTCCCCCAGCGACGGCCACAGCCGGGTCCGAAGATGCAGCCGAGAAGGGCCGGTGAGTTAACGGAAGGTGTGCATGGAGAGGCGAAATAGAGCGATTATACCCAATATATCCGGCCGTCACGGCACCACGGCAAACTGCGCGCCGATTGCAGCCTTGACTGCAGCGTCACACAGGGGCTCGCTGCCAACTGGGCAAGCCACGGGGAGGCGGGGAGCGCGCGTGCGGGCTGCAGAAGGGAAACCGGGGAGTTTGGGGTGCGGGAGAGGGCGGGAGGGAAAGGGCCTCGGGAACAGACAGACCAAAGGAGATATACACAGACCTCATTGCGATAGATAGTATGGGGAGAGATGGACTTTGAAAAATCTCTTGGAACAAGAGTGTAAATGACTTGACATGAGAGATATAGAAAAGTATCAAAACGCTCCAAGTAAATGCAATGAGGGGATATCAATCCAACGCCAAAAAGCACAAGAACAGAGCAACAACGCAAAGCGTCTAAACCAGAAGGAGATACATGGCGACACCCTCGCTCGTCGAGTGCAAGCACTACAAGGCGTTGCTGAGGGGCCAGATTAGATAATTAAAATGTATTGCATAAAACACCAGTTTAAGTTCGTCTGTCAGAGAGGAGCAAGCTCCGTCAACCTGGCAGATATATTCTCGAGAGCAAGGCATCATCAGAGAAAGGGACCAAGGTCCAAAGTACGTAACCTGAGCAATTACGTCTCGTCGCAGGTCGATGTGGCAACCCGTGTTACTTCTGAGACTCAGAACGCAAGCGTAAAGGTCAGAGAAGAACGTGGATTATCGACATTACAGTCTGTCCGCGAACGGATCCGGACTCTTCATGCGTCGTGGGGGATCAGCGAATGGATTTGGCTTTGGCTTTTCGTCGAGAGGAGAGGGGTCGTCGAATTGTCCATGGCTGCTAGTGCGAAAATGGCCGGGGCGCGCCGAGTCATTGATTGTATGAGCTTCTACTTGGCCAACCTTTTCTGAATCGGATTCAGGTTCGTTCAGACCATATAGCTGAAAAGGTCGGGGCTGCAGAGTGTACGGTGCAGCCTTGTTGACGGGGTACTCGTACGGCGGCGCCGCATCGGAGGGATACTCGCGGGTCTGTTGAGGAGCGCTATCAATGACCGGGTCGATGACATACGCTGTGCTTTGTGAAGCATCGCGGCGGGCAAAGTGAGTGCAAGCGTAGATGAGGCCGCCAAGTGCGATAGCAAACCAGATGAGCAAGATGGCGAGCGAGATCAAGGCCTCGGTCAGAATGCCACTAAGGAGCTTGTCGATGACGAAGTTGATAGCTTCGGTAACTTCGTCCCTAGCTTTGCCGTTGGGGTTGGCGAGTAGTTCGGCAGCGGAGCTAGAGTCGCTTAGCTTAGCAAGCGTTCCGAGAGACATGGTGTCATTATTCACGCCAGGGAAATTGACATGGGCGTGATCATGGACCCATGTAAGGCCCTTCTGGATGCCGGCAATCTTGAGGCCAATAAGGCAGTTGAGCACTTCTTTGATGGGGTCGTAGAGAACCGTGCCAGCGAAAGTTTCGTTGAGCACATCGGACATCTTGTCGACGAAGCCGTTCAGTGTACCGTTGACTGCGGATGTTGTTGTGTTCACCCAGCCGAGAATGTCGTCGTTGATTTTGGAGTCGAGATCACCAACGGCGCCGTTTACGCCGCCAGCCCACGACATGGAAGCGTTGTTCAACGAAGTGACCACCTTCTCAGCGAACCCGGCGACTTGGTCTGTGAGTTCTGGAACTTTCTCTTGCATTCCCCTGACCAGCAACCATTGACAGAAGCAGGAAAAGAAGCCTGCGATTGCCAGGGAAATTAGAAAGAGCATCGGAACAGAAGTTGCATAAGCCCAGGCCCAGCGCGCAATCTCCTGACGACGCGCAGAGCCGAAGCGGCGGCCGAACCACAGTCCAATGCCAGAGGATGTCGGGCGAGAGGCAAGGTAAACAACATCCATGGGCTGGTGTCCCTTTTCGAAGAGTTCAGCACGTTCCTCCATCCGGCGGTATCGTCGAATTTCCATCCAGGCCATTGGAAACATAACAAGAACCGCTAGGGCAATAAGAACGCCGAGGGCGACCTTCTTGGCCGTGTAAGCCATGACGAGAAGGTCATCGAAGAAACTGTTGATGGAGTTGCCTTCAGAGCAGAAATTCAGCTTCTCTTTTTGGGGTATGGGGAGAAGATCGCGGTCGAAGGTGAAATTTTCCATGCCCTGAATTAGCTTCCTGACCTCTTGGAAAGGGAGACGGATGATGTTGTCGGTGAAATTCTGCACGTCTTCGAAAGTCGGGATTGAGTCGTTGAGCTTCTTAAGCCCTTCTTGCAGTTGTGGCGGTGCCTCGAGCGATTTGAGCTTGTTCATTTGATCGTCGAGGTTGATCTCTGGCTTGTCGAAATCGGGGCCGAACGGAAAGTTGATCTTCTTTATGATGTCGTTGATACCGTCGGTGGCTTTCTTGGTAGCATCACTCACGCCGTTTGTGACGTCTTCAATAGTCTCGTTCAAATTCTTGGAGATGGCTTCTCCAATTTCGATTGCTGCATGAAGACTACCACTGACGGCAAGGGTAATGAGGCAGAGGTACGTGCCTGTCATCATGTGAACCACGAAGATGACGATTTCTTCCACTCCAGCGACACTAAGTTCCAACATCTTGACCAGACCGTGCACAGCTTTTTCGATGCCGGCGGAGGTCATTTCGTTGACGCCGTCGGCCATGAAGTGGGGCATGGACGCCATGGAGCTGCCCATGTTCTCGACTTGGTTGCATGCGCTGAGTGCTTCTCTACGAGCTGAGCTCAGGCTCGAGTTGGTGCTCGCGATTGCGAAGAGAAGGCGAACGAGGACGAGGAGGAGGAGGATGGTCCAGCGGTTGATCCATATCTGCGAGAGTCTAGCTCGAAGGCCGAGGTGTGGTTTGAGGTATGGTGTTTGGTTTAGCGGAGGTCGTGGTGTTTCTTGTGGGGCGTAGTTGCCTCGCATCTCATAATCGCCAGCGGACAGAGTTGGAGGTACAGCCGGGAAGGGTTGCTGTTGGTTCGCCGTGGAAGCCATAGCGAACGTGGATGGCTGCGAACGCGAGGTGTGGTTGTGGGGTTGGGGAAACGGCAGATGAACGGCAGGCAACCAGCGCCAGGCAGTTGCGTTGAATATGATGCGAATATGCAGAGGTGCGATAGAGGAGCGAAGTATCTGCCAGAGATGGGTATCGTAGAGGAAGGGTACGGTGGAAGGCGGAGTATGGATTACAGGCCAAGGTGGAACAATAAGAGCAATAGCACAATAAAGAAAGTGAATGAAACCCGAACGCTCCAGACAATGCAACAAAGAAAGGTGACGCAGGCAGATAGTGAAAGCACGATATGGAAGAAAGGGTGCGGGGAATGTATGACTTTAGTGCATTCACGCCTGCGTAGTGATTCAAACGCACAGCAAGTACGTACCGCGAGAAAGCGCAGGACGGAGCACAGGGCTCGCTGCAAGCGCCAATGGCACGGCAGAGGACGGCCTGCTCGACCAGTTTGTCCAGCAGCATATCCAGTACGTTGCGGCTCTGTTGTGGATCTGGCGAGATCCGGTTAGGTGGGCGGCCCAGATAGGCGCCCGTGGGAGGTGGGAAAAGCTCCTAGCGACCAGTCATTCGCATGGCGGGCGGTCGGGCTGGAGAAGGCCCAGACAAGGCGCCAGGACAGTCTTCGCGCGGCGGCGACTGTTATTTCGAGCTCTTTGTGCTCGACTGGTTGTCGCGGCTCGTCTGGGCGGGCGTCCGTTGTTCACCGGCTTGCGCCCACGGGCTGCCGCTGGCGCGCAGAGGAGGCCGGCGAGGCCTCGTGACGGACCAGCGCGTCGCAGGTGGGATCGTCGTCGAGCCCAAGGGAACACACCTCTGGGGTCGGTCGGTCGTAGGCAGAGGAGGCTCGAAGCCGGAACACATGGCGGCCGCCGCCATTATGTAGGCAGGCCTCGCCGCCGCAGGGCTGCTGCGGCGGTCTGCCGTCACCTTCCCTGTTTCTGCATGTCTATGCACGCCGAGAGCCGACGTCATCGTCTTCGGACGCAGGATGCTTCGTTGAGTATTTCCATGGATCTGCATACAGTGTCTACCAAGTGCCGTCCACTCTGCGTCATGGAGACGAGACCCCGTTTCCCTTCCCGGAGCCTCTGCTGGCGCTCGACCCGCTGTCATGACGCTGGCAAAAGGCGCCCGGATGCCCAGCCGAGCTAACGGGTTGCCGCCGCACGCTGGACGCAGGCCGCTGTGAGCCAACCAAGTGCTTACCAAGCGCCTGTTTCAAACAAACTAGACGTCCGACCTCCATCCCATCTCCATTCCGATGATATCCCTCCGTGCCCTCCTCCGTCATGCCCACCACACCGCCAGCGCCCGTGGCTCCGTTTCGAAATGCTGTTTGTGACTGTGTCAGCCTGTATATCGTGCGAGGGCCGGCCACCGTGGAGAGGCCATCCCGTGCCTGGGGCACTGCCCAGGTGGCTGGTCGTCAAGCTCTGCAATTCACTCATTATCTGCATCGTAGCTAACTAGTCCAGGTACAATATTCACATCCAGCTCGGGCTGCCCTGACGTGACCCTCGTACATGTTACCGCTTGCTCTGGATCCCTCTGGCCCATTCTCATACTCCAAACGCCATGGTCATGAAGACTGTCAGTACTCACAGCAGACCCAGCTTCGACTTGCATTTCCAGGATACATGCTCAGGCTGGATAATTATTCATCTATGACGCTTGCCTGCCTTCTTCTCAACGGTTCCTGCCTGGTATATATTGTGTGATCCCGGAGCGTGAACCTAACCACCATGCCTGGTGTTGGGAGGAGATGGAGACCCCGCCACCTCAACGCCCATTGCACGCTTTTGACCAAAAGCCCGCAGCCGAGGCTTGACCCGCCATGTTACACCCCGACGAGGGTGGGGAGTAGAAATGTAATGGACGGAGGGGGTTCGTTAGCTAAGACCACTCTACAGGCCGTACGTAGTCTTAGCTGATAACCCCCTCCCACGTCGCCTTCCCATGTGGCCTTCTCCATATCCGCGACCTGGGCCTGGTGGTCTTCTTTGAACGTGCGCCGTCTGTACTACGCAGCTATCCTGTTCGGGTGCTCCTCCGGCTTCCTCAAGTGAACGTCAGGAGTGAATTCAACAATTATTCCTTTCCTTGTGCGGGCACGCCAGGGAAAGATGCCTCCACTTGTCTTGTTCGTTGCTTGGGCTCAACGCGTATTTTGCTTTGGTTACTCGACCAGCGCAGGGTCCAAAGCTTATTTGCGGACAGTCATTGTGGGCAACCGTGCCCAAGGTCGCGATAGCTTTCACCAGACCCCTCTGTCGGGCTGCAGCCTGGCTTTTTTTCACCCATCGTCTCGTTGATCTCTTGCTTATATTCGCTCTCCTTCTCGACACCCCCGCTTCGACGTTATTTCTGCACTCAACTCGATTGTCCGCAACCGCTCGCCGTCAACCTTCGTCGTATCGTCGCCGAACAGCAGAGTGCTATTTTTTAACGCATACGGAACCCAATCGCTCGTCTTTCGTACTTATTGCGACCGTCGCTTCGTCTTGGATATAGAGGGTAGAGCATATCGCTAGGATCGGACCGTTAAAAGAACAGGTCACCCGAGCGCACCCCGCCGCGTGGCTCTCACAAGTCGCCGCCTGACAGATCTGTAAGTCTCTCACTTACACCAGGTGAGCTCCTTCTATTGTCCTCATTCAGGACCTTAGTCGCCGCTTGCCTGGCCCTCTTATTGTCTGCACTAGTCTACGCTAGGTAGTATATATATTGACCATTGGTAGCCGTTACTTCCTCAATCATATCGGTACTCGCGGAAGCTCTCAAACGCGCAGGAGATCAATCACTACATGAGATAAAGGTGGTCCTAGTAGGTATGTCATAGCTTTACAACTATTTCACAATTCTTCCTGTGGCTCTCCGCAGGAAGATTTTGTGGAATCCCCCATTTTCCAGCAAGATCGCCTAAGCAAACAGCTTCCTCCAAAACAGCTTGGCAGAAGGGTTTTTCAGGGAACCTGCGGGTCTTGACGCACTTCATCTGGGACGTGGTACATACGTTTGGGTGCGTTTGTCTGCCCCTCAACCCGCCCTCACGCTTTCCACTCCCATTCGTCAATGTCTCTACGGTCATTTCCGAATTGCGATATAGGAGGCCCTGGTCCTATTTCTCATTACTTAACAGCTGCGGGGTACCGCCACTTGTTCTGATTTTGGGGGGAAGCTGCACGCTGGGCCATTACAGTGTCATTCTCTGGACGTCACTAACGAACACTACCAGCAGCACCGAACTCCAGGCTTCTCAGCTGAGTACCCTCCCAATAGCTCCGAGAGCTTCACTGCCCTACATTCCAAGTGCGATTCGAGTTGCTCGTCAAATCCTCTCCTACGCGGTTGATTCCGATCCTCATCCTCAGAACACTTGCCACAGTGTCCGAGAGAAGGTGATTTGCACAGCTCATCTCTCAACGACCCACTCCCCCAAGCCTCACCCCCTCCATACCGAACAATCCTTGAATGGCGAATCGTGAGCACAACGACGGCGGAGTAGATCTGCGGGGCAGGAAGTCACCATACTCGTCGTCTTCGGAGGGTAGCGGAACGCTCCAGGGCGATAGTTCCATTGAGCCCCGCGTTGCAGATGCCGGCGGTATCACCTCTCCCATCAGCTCGACAGCTGAGGACATCTCGATGATCACCAATTCTCGCTTCTTCAAGCCTGGAGCACCCTTCCTCGTCGATTCTAGCCCGCCGGATGCTAGGTTCAGTTCCGAACAATCCAGCCCGCCCGCACCTCGCGAGCCGATGCGTCTAACGAGGTCTCGCAATGGCCCCGGTACAAACCCGTTCTCGGGCGGCGGGTATCGTAGCTCGCGCACCTGGGTGGCACCCGAGGCCCAGCACAACCAGGAATTTCTCATCATCCGCAACTCTATGCGTCGCCTCTTCAAACACAGCGATGTGGCAAAGTGGAAGCTACAAGATTATACCGCTCATCGCGAGGCCATGCTCGCATCCAAGAAGGAGGCACTCGCAAAGTCACTGAAGCAGAAGGAGCTTGAGCGCGAGCTCAGGATGCCTCAGACTGACGCCAAGGTAGGTGGGTCGCTCGAGAAGCTCATTCCCGGAGGCAAGAACCTCCGTATGCAGGGCAATTATTCGCGTGTCCTTGGTCTGAAGACCATCTGGTGCCATGACTGGATGAACGGCAAGGACGACGAGATTGCTCCCTGGCCTTCGTTCGCAGAGATGAAGTGGGAGGGCGACGACCGCGCAAAGACAAACTGCGGCCGCTATCTTCCCCTCCCCCGCGAGCCTGGCGCACCGGGCATCCAGTGGGGCCAGCTTCAAGTCGTCGAGCAATACCCGCTCGACAGGGTCCAGTGCATCCCGACCATGGAGGACATCTACCTCCCCGTCGACGAGATCGAGGAAGACGACATTCCCAAGCTCCTAAACAAGGACCTCCTCGACGCCATTGACGCCTACCTGGAGTCCTAGGACCGACCCGCCACACCACACCCGTACCTCTGCTCGCGACCACCGGCAACCCGAACCAAGCATGCTCTTTCGCTTGTCTTACGCATCGATTTCCTGAACGCAGCCCGCGACTACCTCGACCATCAAAAAAAAAAGACAGAAACAAATGACAACGTGCTACATCTACTTGTCACCAAAGCCTTGACTCGTTAGCCGACGGCAATCGGTGTGTAACACTATGTGGAAGATACCATGTACTTGGGCATGTTGGCGGTACGGTGTGATGCGGTATGGTGTGGTGTGGCGTGCGTCCGCTGTCTTTGCCTCGGAACCACATGGCACGTTTCCCTCTCCCCTTGACTTCCCTTTCATTCATCCATCCAACTCTTTTCTTTACTTACCCTGGCTTTCCGGCTTTTCCTTTGCTTATCCCGTGGCTGGAATGGTTGGTGGCTCTTTCTTTCTTTTTCCTTTGTATTCTACGATACCCCCTGGCATGTTTGGTTTTTTCTTCTTAGCTGGATATGAGAACATTGGGTCTTGGGCACAGACAAAGTTTCGACAAAGGTACCGACGAAGTTTTCGACCAGGTTACCGACACAGTTTTTCATGGAGCCCCTACCTACGGGCTACGGGGCTGAAGTCTTTGCGACATGGTTCGACTCGGCTCGGTTCGGCTCGGTTCGATGATTTGAGCTTTTTTTTCATCAGCTCAATTATGTACATCATGACTTCAGATTGCAAGTCAAGCCAAGTCGATAAAATAAAATACATCTATATTCCAAATCATCTGCACGAGTGAAGGAACAAGTGATGTATTGACCTCTGTCTTTCTTTCTCACTTTCTTCTCCGCCCCACCCAGCGATCTATTCATTACAGCACCATGGCACAGTACAGCACACCACAGCACGAGCACATGCTGAAAAAGCATCCTTTCGTCTACCTTGTACAGTCTGCGGGTGGAGGGTATGCGGGTTTTATTATATCGAATCAAGTGGGTCGTGCATAGACACGTAGCTTATTCATATCATCCCTTTGAGTACGTTGTTTAGGTGCTTGTGCTTGTACTTGTGCTTGTTCGTGTGCTCGTTTGGTGGGGGTAGTGCGTTTGGTTATGTTAGAATAGGAATAAAACACAGTGTAGAGATGTAGATGCGGGCGTAGAAGTGGAGATGGATGGGTAGATGGTAGAATACAAGGTGCAAGGAAGGCTGGCTCTCTTGTCCTTTGTGCTTGTCCTTGGCCTGCACTCTGAAACAAATCCCGGGTGTACGAGATAGGGCGTCGAATTGTCGCCGCGAGATGGACTTGTAGAGCGAAAGATAGAAGTAGAGGTGATCGATGTGGTCGTTTGTTTGCTAGATAGAGTGCAGTGCGGATGCTGCAGTGTTTTAAGTCACATATCGGCCGAAAAAAAAATTCGGCTCCTCCTCTCCGACAAACATGCTGGTCGTCACACTGTGAGGTTTGAGGCTGTTTTTTGGGAGGATGGAGAGTGGGATGGGTTTGGGGAGGTTGGTCGGCGGTTGGGGGTGGTAGCTTGTGTGGGGGAGGGCTGATGGAAGGAGGAGATGGGTTGGAGGGTGGCGTGGTGCTGTGGAGGGTTTGGTTGGTGGTGTCGTTCATGCATGCGGGGGAGAAACGCGGTGGGGGTTGTGGAGGATGATTGGCATGAGGATGCCGTTGTTAGAGACGTTGGCGGGGGTTTTTGTCTCACGGTACCTTTTCGAATCACGAGGATGACGGCGGGTTCTTTGAAAGATTGCATGAGAGGCCTTTTGCGGGTGCCGCGGGGCCTGGATACGCTGTACGGATGGCTAGGAAGACTACATGCTGCTGAAGTGAACATACTGTAGATGCTGACAGTTGGGATCCTTCCGCTCAAGCGCAATAAATTTAGGTTGTGGGGATGGTTTGCGTGTTTGGAGACGTTGAGGCATCGAGGTGGGGTTGACTGTGAGCAGGTGGGGATGAATGGATGGATGAATGAGTCAAGACAACGAGGCATCGAGACATCAAGTCATAGAGACACCAAGATATCAGGTCGTTAAGGCAGTAAGACATTGAGACATCAAGGCATCACGACAACAAGGCATCAAGACAACAAAGTCATCAAAACACCACGAAGATTTTCAGAGCATCGATGATGTAAAAGGAAAAAGCTTTTGTATAAAGTACATGTCATGGCCAATGTCTGTCCGAGCCTCTCACAACCAACCTCGTACAAGCCGAACCATCTACCCAGATCATCAAAGAGACAAGATGATCTGAGACACGCAAGTAAGTGTACAAAGTGAGAGAATGTACAAAGACCAAAGCAGAGACAAGGCAAACCAAGAACCCAAAAACCATCCTACAAACTTCTCAAACCACCGAATTGACCATGCCGATATCCTCCTTAATCCATCAGTCCACCACCAAAGGCAGACTCGAAGCCTTCGAGAAGGCCCTCATCTCGGAGCCTCTCCGTCACCATCTTCTTCTCCTGCACCCTCATCTTTGTGATCCTGCCATCCTTTACCCTGCTCTTCCTCTCCAGCAGGCTCTCACCACCCCGCCCGTCGGCTTTGGCACCTCCCCAGCGCTTCTTGTTCTCCGGGCGCTCCGGCCGGACACCTTTCTCGAGTTCGGAGATGACGGCGATGTCCTGCTCATCGCGGCCAACGACGACGCAAAAGTATGGGTGCTCGGGCACCGCGAAGGCAGGCATCGACTTTCGGTGACCAGTGGTCCCGCAAAGGGTGCAACTGAAGTCGCCGGAAAGAACTACCACGACAAACAAAGTTAGCAAACCTACCAATGAAAGGGAGGAAGAGAAAGACTTACGATCCGGTTGCGGGCGCAGGGCCGCATCCTGCGCCGGCCAGATCTTGGACAAGATGTCGAGGTGTATACCCGTCACCTGTTCTGCAATGTGTGCGTCCTGGCCCTCCATAATTGCGTGGGCGCAGTTGACGGCATGACGAGTTGCTGATCGAATTTTCTCAATCGTCGGCATGTAAGTAGCTAGTACTGGCCCGGAGACGATGGGTGTCTCTACCGTCTCCGGGCCGCAGTTCGTGGCGCAAGGCTCTGCGTCGCGAGCGACGACCACCAAGTGACCACAGGTGAGTTTGTGGGTGCGAGACCCGGCCGGGTAGCAAGGCCGGGTCTCCATCTGTGCGTTGGTGGCGAGAGGTCGCCACGGAGCCCATGGCTCCTTCGTGGTCGTGATACTGAAGTATCGATTCTGTGACTTTTTGCGGTGCAAATGGAGGTGCATTTGCTGGGGAGAAGGTGTAAGAGGAGTGCCGATGGAAGGCCAGTTGTGGGCAGCGGGGAGAGGCCTTATATAGGCGAGAGGAGCCCGGCCCGGGAGCTGGGTTGTTCCGGCAAGTGGGAGTGTAGGTGAAGAAGAGATTGTAGGTAGAGCGGAGGTGAAGGGAGGACCGGGTTGGGTTGACTCAGCAATGGAGTTAGCCGGCGGGTGGGAGATCGAAGGTGAAGAGAAGGTAGATTGAGAGAGCATGGGCAAAGAGGGGAATTGATTGAAGTTAGACATCTTGGATGATATGGTAGTGTGAGAAGTGTGTATATGGAGGTCTCTGGGGGACTTTGGTGTAAAGAATAGAGTATGAGAGACTTCTGTGAGGATGAAGAAGAGAAGATTCTGGAGGAATAATGTACGATTATATATCCCTCTATGCAAACGACTTGATCATTAGGCCAAAAGCCGGAACCGGCGCCTGGTCTTGTGAGGCTGATAGAGCGATTGCATCTTCGTACGCATCGGGTCATGCTTTGGGACCGAATGATCAATACCTGTTTGCAATCTAGCGTGTCTCCGTGCTCGTGGCACGGTGAGGGAGCAGGTTCGGTCAAGAAGGACTGTTTGCCGTCGGTTCACGAGGAGGATACGTTCACGAGGATACACTCAGGACTCGACCCAATGCAGGACTCGGGCAAAGGATTTCGTGTCTGATACTAAGACCTGATAGTTAACAATAGACTATGGAAACTGTATTTACACTTTCTATTATATAGCTAGACATAACTCTCTATAACTTTATACGCATTTCAGAAGTTCACAATTCACACATAACGTTAAACTAATTCATGTCTAATACTAAGGCCTGATAGCTAACAATAGACTATAGAAACTGCATTTATACTTTCTATTATGTAGCTAGACATAACTTTCTATGACTTTGTTCGCATTTTAGAAGTTCACAATTCACACCGCATGTATGACGTCAGGGGCTAATTCCAATTCGACCAATAGCAACCATTGCAGCCCTGCTCAACCCACTCCCAGGCCTCGCCTCCCAATCAATCCCCTCCCTGGCCCTCTTAAAAGCCTCCCCCACCTCCTCGGCAATCTCGCCACACATTCCGCTTGCTCTCTCCAGATCCCCTGCCGCAAACAAGTTCTCACCGAGAGTGAGATGCGCTAGTCCAAGCACATACCAACTCCTGCCCCTCTCCTTATCGGTGAACCACTCTGCTCTGTTTGGTGGTATCAGTTCAGCGGGCAGGGAGCGGAACCAAGGGTTTGATGACGGAGATGGAGACTCGGTAGCCAGGCTAACGGCATGCGAGGCAGCGGTTTCGGCGGCGAGCAGATCGTTTGCTGCTTGCTTTCGTGTTTCGGAAAGCATAGAGGCGGAGGTGAGCCAATTAGGAGTGGAAATGAGGGCTGCGTGCTTGGAGTGCAGCGTTGTCGCGAGGGTAATTTCAGTTCGCCAGCGGAGATGCTGGATGGACCTTGTGAACGACTCTGGCTGAGAGTGCAATGTTTCTGCACGAGTAAGATACCCGTAGGTCAGGGAGATGATGGCGGCTTGGGCGTGTTGAGCCGCCGAGTCGTACTCTTTCTTCTCTCGTGCTTCGACAGCTCGGTCGGTCATGTCGCTCACAGTACTGAGCCAGGCATCGGCCTCGAAACTAACGGCCATCATCGTACTCTGCAGCCCCTCCGCGTAACCGGGAATCAAGTTCCCCTTTTCGACAGTGACGGCGCCGATATTGGTGAGAAGCCGGAACAGCTCCAGCAAATCCCCTTGCACTCTGGCAGTTTCTAACCCGTATGTATTCACGACCGCCAAAAACAGTGAATGTCCCTGCGCCCATGTGCCGGATGCACGACTCGCTTGCTCCATGAAATGTATCAGCCTTGGTAGATACTGCGCCGGGAAGATGACGCTCGCCCTCTTCTCCGCACTATTTTTCTCGACAACAGTCAATTCCATTGCGTGCGCCTTACACGCCTCCACGGCCTCTACCTCGGCAACCGAGAACAGCACACCCGAGTCCTCCAACATGGTCTTCGCATGCCGCGCATCCTTGGAATAAACCTCGAACTTGACAAACAGATTTTTCGAGTAGAAGAAGTGGCGAGTCTCCTGCGAGATCTGCTTGTTGACGTAAAAGAGTGAGGTTTGAACAGGAAAGGGAGGACGCGAGGCCTTGAAGCGCAGGACGGAGTCTTTGATGGTGTGCGTGTAGGAGACATTGGGCTTGCCGACATTGACGAGTTCGGTGTCGAGGACATGGGCGTAGATTTTGTTGCGTACGGATGCGGGGAGGTCGGTTAGGCCTAGATTCTTGGGGGTCAGGGGTTCGAGATGGGTTGCTGAGAGCTTGGAGGGGAGCTCGGCGGCGGCGTCCATGGAGTCGCGCTTTCCTGGGGAGTCCGCTTCGACCATTTTGGAGCAATGAAGAGCTGAATTTGGTGTCAGCGTCGTTGCACGATGATAGTCGCGTACTCATTCCAGCAACCTCCAGGGAATTGGGAGCGAACGAACCCAATAATGAGAACAAGACCAGATCACTTACTATCAGAGAGAATACTGTAATAGAGATCGGATTAAAATTTACCACAGCAGTAAGCTCGTTGGGACAACTCGAGAGACATTACGTGGGGTTTTATAGCTGCGCCATCTTGAGGTGCGGGGAAGCTCTCCACATATGCACAGAACCCGGGATCCGACACTAAGACGCATGCCCCTCGCGGAACCGCCCAGAATGGGCACAGTAATTATAGAATTGGATGTAGCCTCCATTGACCCAGAGTGGAGTATCTAGGCAATACTTGCTACCTCCTGAAAGTGTCGTAGAGATGTTAACCTTACTCCACAAACGCCGTGTAGATCTGGAGCCCCTTTGTAGCCTTAAACTCGGTGTCCACACCCTGTCCGACAAAGAAGATGTATCCCTCGCTGAGTTTATGCTCCTTTCTATTTGCCTTGAGTAATCCCTCGCCTTCGGTGACGATAAAGATTGACGGCCCATCGATCGCTTCGATCGTCTCGTCCTCCCCATCCTTGAGCTCAATCGACAGCACGTTGAACTCGCTCAACGGAGGAGCAACGACCTGCGTCTTCCCATTCTTTGAGCGATCGAATGACTTTGGCGGAAGCATACACTCCTTGGGGGAGTGGGGTGTGAAAGTTAAAGTTGAAATGAACATGTCAACGGAATTGCGGTCGGCGCGGGGACAGAAACCGGTGTTCAGGACGTTGTTGGAGCGCGCCATACACTCGATAATATCACCAGAGAGGTAGGCGTGTATGCCATCAGCGGGAATGTAGATACTCTCGCCTTTCTTGAGTTGCAGGTAGTTCATTGTAATCAACGCCACTACAACACCGTTATCCGTCTTGTCGTACTGCTTAGACAGACGAGGAATCAATTCTGGAATATAAGAGTCGTCGCCAAACTGCTCTTTCGGGAGTTCTAGCAGTGCATCGTTGGTCTTCTTGATCGCTTCGTGGGACGCCGGAAGCATGGTCTTGACGACATGCTCGAGCGTCTGATCGTCGAAGTGGGGCTTCTGGACGGAAGGTAGGAACGCCTTCAATGGCTCCAGCTGCATTAGCCGTGAGATATCACCAAGGGGCTTGAAGCCGCAGAACGCTTCGAAGTCGGACAGAGCGAGCGCAATTTCCGGCTTGTGGTTGGGGTCGGTAAATTGGTCGGGGTCGCGGCTGTGAAGTTTGGCGGCAAGATCTTTATTCTGGGGACGATTTCGTGGTAGTGGTTGCATATGAAGAAGTAAGACATACGGGGTGCAGCTGCAGCGGAAGAGCCTTCGCTATTGATAACACTTTCGGGAGGAAAGGTATCTTGGTGTGGTTGAACTTGATGATCGTGTTTTGACCGATGAGCTCTTCTGCGTTCTTGTCCAGAACCTCTTGTAGGTCTTGTCCAGTTTCGAGAACGTAGGAGGGCAAATCAGGATAGGTGCCCATCCACCTGGTCCTTGTTAGCGCATGATAGTTGATTTGATCAGGATCTGACGTACATGTCAGCGTAGGGGTATCGAGTAGCTGGCTTTGAGCGCGCTCCAGCCATTCAATCACATGCTATCTATCTGGACGACCATGATGGCTACAGTTTCCGTGAAAAGGATGTCGCATCAAGACGACACTGCGTAGATAAAAGGAGACCAGATGCATGCAAGGGCCCAGCCTTGGGAACGTGGGCAGGGGGGTGTGCTTGGCAACCTTGTCACCCAGACTGCAATAATCGTCCTAATTTTCGCCCTCGCGCGCTCTCGAAATCCGCATTGCGCCTGCTGATGCCCCCGCAGACCGTCGGCCGTCCCCCAAGCATGACTCTGAAATAAGCGCGTCGCCCCGATCTCTCGCCCCTCGCCCCGTCTCCCGCTGCCATCCCTCAAACAGTTTGTCTCCACCAGGCCGAGCCTCTGATCTGGCCTCCCTGGCCGCCTCCATCGAGCCCATTCCCGACCCTCGACCATGCACTTCGCCATGCCGCCGCGCAAGACGTCGCGGCCCCCACCGTACGCCGCCCGCAACCAGAGCGCGATAGCCATACCGCCGGCGCTGAAGAACCTGCTGCGAAGAGACAAGCTGCGGACCATAGTGCTGGGCATGCTGGGCTTCCTGACCGTGGTATGGCTGTTGCGGAGAACCGGCAGCGGCGACGTGGGCGCGAAGATCCCCAAGGTGGCAATAGGCTCGGGGCCGCCCGTGGTCATTGTCACGACCATAGACCCCAAGGCGGACGCGGCATGGGTGCGCAGCATCAGGAAGAACAGGGAGGACTACGCGGAGAAACATGGTGCGCTCGACACCCCGAAGACACGGGCATACACTCGCTCCTACTGATGCGCTGCAGGCTACCTGACATTCTTCCCCGACAATAACCGATACCCCCTCAACAACGCTCCCCTCACATGGAGCAAAGTGCCCGCGCTACGGCACGCCATGACACTCCACCGAGGCTCGACCTTCTTCTGGTACCTGGACAGCTCCGCGCTGATCATGAACCCCGACATCAATCTACAATCGCACATATTGAACCCCTCCCGTCTCGAGAAGCTGATGATGACGAATGAACCCGTGGTCCCGCCGGACAGCGTCATCAAGACCTTCAGCAACCTAAAGGGCGACCGGATAGACTTGGTGGTAACGCAAGACAAGGAGGGCCTGACGCCCACGAGCATCATCGTGAGGAACGGAGAGTGGGCCAAATACTTCCTGGACGCATGGTTCGACCCCATCTACCGGAGCTACAACTTCCAGAAGGCAGAGTCGCATGCGCTGGAGCACATCGTGCAGTACGCATTCATACCCACCCATTCATGACGACAAGATGCTAATACTTGGCAGATGGCACGGCACGATCCTCGCCAAGCTGGCCCTCATCCCCCAAAACCTCCTCAATTCGTACGCCACCGGCCCCGCAAACCCCAAATTTGCAAAATACAAGGCAGGCGACCTTGTCGCAAACTTCCCCGGCTGCGTGAGACCCGATAAGCCCGACTGCGCCAAAGAGCATGAGGCCTACTTCGACATGCTCGAGGGGAACGGCGCGGACGATGACTAAGTCTGCATTCCGGACAACGATAAGCCGGTGGCCACGAGGTAATCTCGTGCGTCAAAACATGCAAGGCACGAGGCGCACAGCTGGCGCCACGATGCCACGGAGGAGCCTCTTCGCGTAACACCTTGTTGTAGACGCGGGCATGGAAGATCGAGCACATTGTGCTAGGCGTACAGGCGTTGGTGACGCATTTGGAATCGTGTCTTGTTACACCAGCCACGTCCTAGAGCGACGCGCTGGGCACGATTTCTGTTTCAATATGAGGGGGAAGGGTTAGCATCCATGGGTCATGTAGTCGATATTGCTTAGGACAAAGTCGGTCATCTCTAGACATGGTCGCAACACGGAGACAGTATTTATGTATTTTCGGTGGTGTTAATTAAACATGAGGGAGTTACAAGTCATCTATCCTACGCTATGCTATATACAAATAGTCTACAACGCTTCTTTTTGGGAACAAAGAACAAACATATAACCCACCAGTTTGCCGTGCGTGACATGTATCGTACAAGAAAGTACATAGGCGTGCGTGCCATGCAAAGACGTACTTACAACAGGGGTATTAAGAAGAACCCAGTGGTTTTCTCTGCGCCTTCACACTCTTCATACTGCGTCTCGGCCGCGCCGACCTCTCACGACTACTAATCTGTTTAGGCCCACTAACCATACTCGCACACATGGGCATCCTACAGCCGACGAATTTCCCCAGCGGACTAAACACCTCGACCTCGGGGAACTCGACGACATCCTCCCTGTCCTCGTCGACGCGCCGTCTGACAAACGTCTCGCCTCGCAATTTCGCCTCGTGCTTCATACGCAGCTCCTCCTGTGCGCGCCGCTGTGCCGCGTACTTTGCTTTCTGCAGCGCGTTTGGGTCCTTTTTGAGCATGCCAGGGGCTTTCCAGCCCTGGGGACGGCGGATTTGCGCGCTGATCTCGAGCCAGCCGACGCCTTCGATGAGGATGTCTGTGCCGAAGACGCGGAAGGGGAGGTTCTCGGGGCGTAATTTGGCGGCTACGGCGCTGGTGAGCGGCCCAGCGAGTTTCTTGGTCACGTCCCATTTGAGCTTGAATCGGCCTGCCGAGTGCATCTTGGAGCCGACGTCGTCGGCGAGTATCGAGGTGATGTTGCGGTCGCTGGCTTGGGCTTGGACGCTGGCGGCTTTGTCTGTGCGCGTTACGTGAGGTTCGAGGGGGACGAAGGGGTGGATGATGAAAATGAGGTCCTGGGTTACGGGGGTGATGCGGATAAGGCCGCCACCTAGAATAAGCGATTGACCTGGTTTGAGGACGTAACGTTGGGCGGTAATGCGGCTTTTCATTATGAGATCGTCCTGTGCTTTTGGCTGGACGAAAGTCTCGAGACCGGGGCTCGTGCGCGCGAGGCCAGGCATGTCGACGAGTTCGCCTCGATTGCGGCCAAAGGGGATGCGGATTGGGGAGGCGGTCGTGCCCGGGAGGGAGGACGCGATGGGAAGGACGGGGTAGGGCGTATAGGGTTGTGCGGGCGGGAGGAGGGCGTCAGGATCGAGCTCGCTGTCCTCCTCGTCTAGTTCGTCCTCAGGCTCGGGGGGTTTATGCTGGTGCTCTCTTGGGAGGGCGTCTTTGCGCTCGAGTTCGGCGTCTTCTTCGGCGAGTTGCTGCTGTACTGCGACAAGCTCGTCCAGCGACTTTGCGTTCTTGACCATGGCTTCTCGCTCAGCGGCACTGCGAATCTTCCGTACATCCTGGTAATCTGCACCTCTACCTTTCGGGAAGACCACCTCGAAAAGATTTGACTTTCCGACATTGACTTTGCCCACCATCCAGCCTGCCCCCCCCCTCTCCCATATATCGTCTTTGACTTGCTTCGTCCACCAACCCCTTTTTGCGCTCACCAATCTCACGTTGCCCAGCCGTGCCTGTTCATTCCTTCTTCCCAGAGCATCTCGAAGTACCTCCTGCATATACGGCATGAGGGCATCTACCTGCTCCTTCTTCGGCGCCAGTAGGTCCGCGCGTGTGATCACGAAGCTGACTTCAGCAATGCGATCATTTGCCACCCATCCCTTGTGTTTCGCTCGTCGATTCTTCGTTCGCAATTTAGGTATTCGTAGGGACGACTGGAGCGTGGGTACAAGTGAGAGGGGGAAATCGGCGGCATCAACTACATGGTAGATGTGGTTCCGACGGTGCGGGGATTCGGCGATGGTCTGCTGGATAGATTCGACCGAGGGGTGGTAGATGGGCGTCCCTACGCGATGATGCAGGAGATTGTGACATCGATCGCACACAGGCGTTTCTGGGGCTCCGGTATCGACGGTGTTGCCAGCTTCCAGCACTTCGCGCTCCAATCCGATCTCCTCAAGCAGCTTCGGGTCGACTTGCTTCAGCGCCCTGGTATAGATGTCGTCCTCCTTCTGCTCTGACGGTTTCGCTTCGGGGTCGTATTCGAGATACTGTATGACGGCTTTCCTGTCCAGGTGGTAGAAGCCTGCCTCCTCTTTGTCGTAGATCTGGGTCGGAGCGCCGCATCCCGGGCAGGATCGAGGGAGCTGTCTACGGATACGATTTGCGGTTCGCGGTTGCTTGGGTGGGAACTCCGTTTGAGGTTCTCCAGGCACGGCAATAGCAGGCTGCTGAGACACTCGCCTGAACGTGGAGAACTTCGTCGATGGCCGTTGCGTTTCCGAGCAGCGAACTAAATGCGCTTCCGGATGTCTGGAAAGCGCAGGGTACAGAAAAGCTGGTAGCGAGGCTTGCAGTGCATGCTGGTCATAGTTCACAAGCCGCCGAGTCTGCCGGAGAGCAGGGCGCATGTCGTCGGAGTTGGCTTTGCAGCACTCGACATGATCCAAACCTTTTGGACGGATCCTCCAAGAATAAACGGCGCTAGGACGCTCAGGGGCTAGGCCTCGGCAACGGGGAAACTGCAGCGTGAGTGTCGAGTCGCCGCTTCCCTCTACTATCTTGGCCCTTAGCGTGTGGTGGCCCTAGCTTCCCCTCACGCTTGCGCTTGCACCAAAAACAAAATGTGGAGCAGCAGCTGGCGGAGATCGTCTCAGGCCATCGCGTTCCAACACTCATCACTCCCTCCTCTGTCACTCATCCCTTCCTCATCATCATCACCCCCTACCAACACTGCACATCCATCATGCTCGCCTCATCGCGGACCGCTTTGCGTCAAGCTGCGTCCAAGCAGTTCACCGTCAAGGCCGGAGCCAGGGCGGTCTCTGCCTGGTCGCAAGTGCCTCAAGGTCCTCCAGTAAGTTGAAAAACAGCACGACAAGAGCAATTGGCAAGAAAATGGGCTAATTGGTGTACAGGATGTAAGTTGCGACCCATCCACAGCTGCCGACAATTACTTACCGCTCCTTTGCCTTCGATCAGGCCATTCTTGGTGAGTGGAGCTGCTTTCCCCCTAGATGCATCTCATTGACTTTGCACAGGTATCACCGAAGCTTTCAAGGCCGACAGCAACCCGGAGAAGATCAACTTGGGTTCGTCCGCGTGGCGCTAGCGAACGAGGGCACTGGGAGCTGACATGCGCAGGTGTGGGCGCCTATCGGGATGATAAGGGCAAGCCGTTCGTGTTGCCTTCCGTGAGGCAAGCTGAGAAGAAGATTGTTGAGTCTTTGCTGGACAAGGAGTATGCTGGAATCACGGGTGTGCCGGCATTCACCAAGGCTGCTCTGCAGTTGGCTTACGGCCCTGACTCTGCACCCATCAAAGAGGAACGTGTTGCCATCACCCAGTCCATCTCCGGTACCGGCGCTCTGCGCATCGGCGGTGCCTTCCTCGAGCGCTTCTATCCAGGTGCAAAGACCATCTACATCCCTACCCCGTCGTGGGCGAACCACAACGCCGTTTTCAAGGATTGCGGGTTGAAGGTCGAGAAGTACCGATACTACAACAAGGACACCATTGGCCTTGATTTCGATGGCCTCGTTGCCGATATTAAGGCCATGCCCAAGGGCAGCATCGTTTTGCTGCACGCTTGCGCTCACAACCCTACTGGTGTCGATCCCACCGAGGACCAGTGGGTGCAGATCGCCAATGCTGTGAAGGAGGGCGAGCACTTCCCATTCTTCGACATGGCTTACCAGGGCTTTGCCAGCGGCAACACTGACACGGACGCCTTCGCTCTTCGTCACTTTATCAAGGAGGGTCTCCGCCCGGTGCTCTCTCAGAGCTTCGCAAAGAACATGGTATGTTAGGACTTGCCAATGGACATCTGGAAGCATTGACATTGACTATCTTATAGGGCCTGTACGGCGAGCGTGTCGGCGCCTTCTCCGTTGTCTGCGAGTCTGCTGAGGAGAAGAAACGCGTTGATTCACAGATCAAAATTCTTGTGCGACCGTTGTACTCCAATCCCCCGGTTCACGGTGCTCGCATCGCGTCCGAGATCTTAAACGATCCCTCGCTGAACAAGCAGTGGTTGGGCGAGGTCAAGGACATGGCCGACCGCATCATCACCATGCGTGCTCTCCTCAAGGAGAACTTGGAGAAGCTCGGCAGCAAGCACGACTGGAGCCACATCACGTCCCAGATTGGCATGTTCGCGTATACTGGTCTTAAGCCTGAGCAAATGGATGTTCTGGCCAAGGAGGCGAGTTTCTAAAACCCCAAGATTCGCGGGCTATCGCTGACTTATTGAACAGCACTCCGTCTATGCTACCAAGGACGGCAGAATCTCCGTTGCCGGTATCACGAGCGGTAACGTCAAGCGCCTTGCCGAGTCCATCTATAAGGTTACTGGTTAGATGCGAGAAACCCTCGGCCTTTACTGTGTACTGACTCCGGGTTTGAAATTTCGGCGGAGCATTGGCATTGGCATGGCGTACTGTACACTGTACTTTTCATGTTCCAGTACCTCATACACGGCTAGACTGTACATTGAAATGAAGCTTCTATCACCCCACGGTCTCATCCATGTTACTGGAGACAGAAAAAATATGTCTAGCGTATCTTGACGGGTGACCGGACCTATCACCCATGTTTCCTCGAGGTTTGACTCTCATCCCGGTCCCGTCCGTATTCGGAACACCTCCAACTGGTCGAATGATGCCCGGGCACTTCGTTTACTGTGTCGATCATTGCCTTTTTGAGTATATATGATACTGTAGAGTCGCGTGTGCCAGAAAACAAACAGCGTTACCTCTGTGGGACGCACACGGTGGGTTGCAAGGAATCGTCGCGTCTGCTGGCTCTGTAAAGTAAAGGGCGTGCCGTGGTTGCCTGGTTTTGTGCAGAAAGAAAAGTTTGTGCCCCTCTTCAAGAGTAGGCTACCCCTCCTTTCCAACCCACTTCACACCGAGCGTTCCGATCGGCGGGGTGTATGTTACATCACGAAGCACGGTTCCACGAAGATCACGTCGTTTCGGGAAGTTGAGTACTGCCCGGAGCACACCGGAGGTACATTTGTTGCCCTGCAGATTGAATGCTGCAGGTGGGTCCAGCGTTGCCTTGGTATATGCATGATGTAGGATTATGCGACATATGACGGAAACGAGTCACTGTAGTTGCTGCAGTGGTTATACCGAACCTATCCCGAACATCAGATGGAGACACTGGGGCCACGAGGAAGCGGGCGAGTCGGGCTAGCCATCTAGGGTGAGTCGCCGTGCAGTGTGGTTGGAACTTTGGGACAAGGGCGGCCAGCAACACCCACAAGGCCGGGATCTATGCGGTCATATGCAAGGTGACGACAGGGCCTGCGCCGTGACGTAGGGTGCGAGAACCCTGCAGCCACGGCGAGCATCCTCCATACAAAACCACCCTCAATGCTAAAAGAGGGTCGCCGTGGACCATGTTGTCTTACCTTTCCAACACCAGCAGGCGAGCAACAGCATTTCGAAAGCTTCCAGACCCTCTTGGCGTCGTCTCTTTATCCCTTTCTGTCCCAGTTTTCGCGTGCCTCCTCCACCTTCTTCCGGCGGGACAAAGACGGTCGCCGTAGCCCGCCAGCCGCACCATGAAACCGCACCACACGGCCTGCCATGTGCGCTGGGTTTGTTCGTGAGCGTTGGCTGTATTGTTCTCTGGCGTTTCTGAGCGGGCGGCTGGTGCTGGGTCAGTGTCGTGGCGCTCCACGACGAGGACAGGACGGCACGCTGGTGGGCTCAGGCAAGGCGGTTGACGTCGGACTGACCCCGCCAAAGTATGCCATGTCTATCATCACTGCCCCTCATTTCAGGGATAGTGATGAGTACCGGTAGCTAGACGCAATTTCTCCAGTCGCGGTGCCGTATAGGAACGGATCCCCGTGACAATCGCTGCACAACGCCGCTTCTTCTGATCTCCTCTCACCGACTATCCCAGGCTTGCTCGACAGCTGGCGGGACAAGCACTTGTGTAGTCCCGCTCGCTTTCGGCACCGTTCTCCGGGGCGCGTGGGCGCGCCCTGAAGGCCGCCAGCGGGGGGTTAAAATAGGCCTTCCGGCACTTTTCCTTCTGACTCCCCCACAGAAGCGCACTAATACCTCTTCATCTTCTATTCGACTCCCGCACGTTCGCACTGTGCTTACGCAGCCCTGTTCCCATCAGGCCTCGTCGGCATCTTCACGCGGGCCGAGCCTTGTTCGTCGTCATTGATACGCCAGTCCCAAACGGGTGCGCGCAGTGAATCGCGCCGGACCCGCAGCTACTAGGTACTGGTACTGACGCGACAAATTTCTGCGGGGCAGACGTGCTACACTACTACACCACTCCTCGACAACTCTACACGGCCACCGCAAGGCACGCAGCGCGCGATATTGCTGTTGGTGCAGAAGCAACCTCATTGACGAAGTTTCTCAGCATAGCGTGCCACGGACAAATATGGCTAGAGCAGAATCGGCGAAGGACGATGCGGGCGACAGGGTTTGTGCCCCTCCATCTTTCCAACCACACACCTGCCCCCCCTCGTGCTTGCGCTACCTGCGACGGCACGTTTCCCTACACGCGGCACGACTTCTCTGCCTGCAGTGGCTAATTTAGCAGCCGAACGAGGAGGACATCATGTCTATCCCCGGCGCCAAAGACAGCATCGATGAGGCCACATTCGAGCAGATCCTCGAGATGGATGAGGACGAGGAAGAGAGAGAGTTCTCCAAGAGCATCGTCTACGACTTCTTCACGCAGGCTGAGAGCACCTTCGACAAGATGAACACCAACCTGTGAGTGCCCGCTCAGCACTGCGCGCCCTGGCCCCTGCTGCCCTGCTCGCAGAGCTGGCAGGCGACGCATGTCTACACGAGCTGACTCGATGCAGTGAGAAAAAAGATCTCAAGACTCTCTCCGAGCTCGGCCACTTCCTCAAGGGCTCCTCCGCTACGCTCGGCCTTAGCAAGGTGAAAGACTCATGCGAGAAGATCCAGAACTTTGGCCAGAAGAAGGACGAGACGGGCGTCAAGGACATCACAGAGGACGAGGGCCTGTCGAAGCTGAAGACGACCATCGCGCAGGCAAAGCAGGAGTTCCACGACGTGGAGAAGGTCCTCAAGAAATTCTACAATGACGAGTCTTGATGGACTGCACAGCCGATACCCAACGATCTCCTACGACTCTTAGAACCTAGTTACAGCACAATGGGACAATGCGAGCGCGCAGCCGCGCATGCACCAAGGCCTGGAGGCGCGTTGCTGCTATGCGAGGGGCTGTCGCCAGACCCCGCCTTGTCTCGGCAAAAGCATTCTCTTCACACTGCGTCGAATACCTTCTTTCTTCACTCTTCCATGGTTACTGGATATCAGGGGTTTGAATACCGTCCACATCGCTCCCATGATTGGGGCCGTCTGTCTTCTGTGTGCATTGCTTGCGAGCAGGGTTGTCAACAACCAAACATGCCTCAATATTTTGTTTGAATTTTGTTTGAATTGACAACGTCAACCAAACAAAAAGCTGCTGCTGCAATTTTGATAGGTCAAACAAACAAAAGAGGCAATTGCAGTCAAAAAATTTGAAGTTTGTTTGAATCGCTTAGCATACTGTAATGATAAGGTACCCTAGAGTTAGTGATATATTCTTAGTGTTGATGTAACAATAACTTTCCCAACGCTGCAATTATATAGGTATTCCTATAGTAAACAGAGCAAAAACGGAGCTTCTTAAGTGGATTGTACCTGCGTAAAAAAGCCCGCATAACGGATGTGTGCTTCCACTGGCCGCCAGCAACTGATATACATGAATTGCTATTCGGCTTTAGCACCTCCTATCCTCTGTTCCTCCTCTTTCTTTACGTAGGTAATAAGCTGTTAAAACAATAAATATATATATAATAATCTAAATAAGCTAATATTATAGTGTTGAGGTATTGTAGCAAAGTGAGTTTGCGCTGTTGCAGCGAAGCCTAAGTTATGTTTATATATTCTGAACCTAGTTACTACTCTTAAAAAATCGTTTGCTATAACCACGCAATAAATCTTGTCTTCTATAAGTTAAACTATTAAATCAATGTTGCTAAATTAATTCCTGTCGCCTGTTTTACTATATCTCTATTGTTGCGGGCTGCAGAGCGTCGCGCAGTACGCCTTGGCATGAAGTGGTAATGTTGGCTAGCCGACCGCGTACTTTCCGCGTACCTTGCGCGTCAACGCTTACACACCCACTATACTTTGGCTTACTTGCCTGCGCCTACAGCTTACTTTTTCGCGCCTTTGCTTACCTTCACGCTTACCATGCCCCCAAAACGAAGCCGCGAGCCTGCTGAGGCATCCGAACCTATGCCCAAACGTTCCCAACGTGCGCCGAAACCCAGCCAGCGCCTTATGGATAGCCAGCGGCCGCTTACTCCTCCGCCAACCCAGCCGTCTATTGAGGTAGTTGACGAGCCGGAGCCGCCTATTGAGGTGCTTGAAAGTACTCTAGAGCCGCGCTCAATAGAGCCACCAACCGAGCTAGAGGAGCGCGCCCGGAGGCCATCACCACGGCCTATACTACAAGCCTTACAGGCCGATGAGCCAGCTTGGGAGTTGCTGTTAGTGGCTAATAAGCCGCCTATAGCTACTAAGCCGCCGCGCGCGTTTAGTAATGCTGCCACAGAGGCTTCAGTGGAGGAGGACGCTGCGCCTAGTGTTGACTTCACCAACTACGAAGGCCTTGACTTGAAGCGCCTGCTGGGCTTCAATGTGCCTCTATCCACACCCACAGGCAACATCAGCTGGGTCTTTAGGCACGGCTATCGCCTTCGAAAGCTTGGTACTAACCCTGAGAAGATCTACTTCCAATGCAAGCACTGTCACATCAACAGAAAGAAGGGCGGCCTACACCAGACCACTCTGTCAACTACAGCCGCCAACAACCATTTGAAGCAAGACCTTCCCGGCCATCGGCTCACCAAACAAGGCACTATCGTACACAAGAGGCCGCTCGAACCTGGCCAGAAGTCGCTGCGATGGGCGGAAGAAAACGGGGTCACATTAAGCCAAGATGCAACGCAGGAGCTGGGTAACTTCGACGTACAAGGCTTCAGGCAAGCTGCAGTGTTATGGCTCGTCAACAACAACAGGCCATTACGCGAGTTTGAGACTGAGTCCTTCCGCGCGATGATCAGGTTCGCCAACCCAGAGGCAGAGGCGGCGCTATGGAGGTCTCACAACAGCGTTTCGAGGTTCGTGATGAGGCTTTACAGCTGGCTACAACCTCAAGTCAAGCGCGCCTTGTCTGAGGCCTCTAGCAAAATACACATAAGCTTTGACGGCTGGACTACCAAGGGGGAAGCGCGGCTTCTTTGCAATTTGTGCGCACTACGCTGACTCTCAAGGCAATATAGTTGACCTTCCCATCGCCTTGCCGCAGCTGGTTGGTGCGCACACAGGCTCAGCGATCGCGGAAGCTGTCGTACGAATCCTACGCTACTTTGAGATTTCTAGCAGCAATTTGGGCTATTTCGTGCTTGACAACGCCTACAACAACGATACTGCAGTTAATAAACTCGGCACAATGTACGGCTTTATCGCCAACGATCGACGCCTCCGCTGCGCTTGCCACATACTCAACCTCGTTGGGCAAACTATTATGTTTGGCACTGACTCCGACGCCTTTGATAACGAGCCTGAACACTACAACGAAGAGGAGTTTTATATGAAGCAATGGCGGAAAGATGGTCCGCTTGGCGTGTTTCTTGATATTGTTAACTACATTAACACGCCAAAACAATGGGGTATATTTGAGGATTGTCAGAACAGCGAAGCAGTTGAGATGCCTGCTGGCGCTACAGCAAGACGCCGTGAGCCTTTCAAGCCTGGAGTTACGCGTTGGAACAGCTATCATGACTGCTTTAAGCGCGGTGTTGAGCTACAACACGCCATCAACAGCTACTCCTCCTACCACATACAAGAGACTGAGCACGCTGACGAGCTTGCCAAAAGCAACAACACTAAGCCGCCTATTGTGCCGCAGTGGATGCGATCAGGCGGGCTTGCAGCTGCAGACTGGGCGGTGATTACCGAGTACATTGAGGTGCTTGAGCCGCTGAAGTCCGCAACTAATCGCTTGCAAGGTCGCGGCAAAGCTGGCACTTACGGCGCGTTATACGAGGTTATCCCTGTGTTTGAGTCTCTTATTGCTGACCTAGATGCCCGCCTTAGACTGTTTGAAAGCGTCAATTACCTGCCAGACGAGGCGCCTTAGGATCACGTCGCTATCAACGTACGTGCTGCGCTCAAGAAGGCGAGCAAGTACCTTAATAAACTCCTCAAAATCCCCGTCTACTACACTGCCACGGCACTCCACCCACGCTTCAAGAACTACTTTAAACGCTTCTGGCGTGAGAAGCCCGCACAGTTACAAGCTACGCACGCGAGCTTCGAGCAGCTTTGGGCTCGTTACAAGCCCGCCCTAGCGACAGCAACAACAATAACAACTGCGCCTAAACACGCGATGAGCAGCTTTGACGACGCGATCGATTCGGTACTTGACAACAGCGACGAGATAATAGGGGTGGCGGATGAGTACGAGAGCTGGCTTAGAGAGCCAACATGGACATCAGAACAGTACAAAACTGGCTGTACAGCTGTCCAATACTGGTACCAGCTCAAGCCGAGGTATCCCAATTTGTCACGATTGGCGCTGGACGTGTTAACTATCCCTGCCTCCAGCGCTGACTGTGAGCGAGTCTTCTCGGGTACTGGCGACGTACTTGAGCCACAGAGACGCAAAATGGGCAGCCAACTATTGGCTGCTTTAATTTGTACTCAACGATGGATTCGAGCAGGTTTTAAACCTCCAAGCGCAAAGGTGGTGGCAACGTACGATGACAATAAGCTCAACGAACAGTTTAGCATACATGAGTGGGAGGAGCCGCCGCCTATAACACCACCAGAGTCTCTTTCACAGTCCTCTTAAAGTACTCAAAATCAAACAAACAATCAAATAAAAAGCGCCTCTATAGCTCCATCAAATCAAACAAACAAACTACAACACCAAGAAAGTCGTCAAACAAACAAATTCAGAGCCACAAATTTTGTTTGTTTTGTTTATTGACAAGTCTGCTTGCGAGGAATGAGGGGTTCTCTCTATAGCCACCGCCGTCATGAATGCCAAGTTCAATAGAGTTACAACTGTGCCCTCCCCCGCTTCGAAGTTACTAGAAGACGAACTCCGACGTGATGATCATTCCAGCCCTACCTTGAGCCGATCTCTCGCCCTTTCAGCACAAGCGCGCGGCCGCATTGTCACCTGCGCGTTCTGCGACTACGCTGGGGTACGTCATAGCGCACAGGCGTGATTGGCTACCTCGGTATACAGATTTTCGAGACTACAGGGCAACATCGTGGGCTTCCATATTAGTTGTCGTGGTGAAGTTTCTCGTATCTTTGGGTCTTTGTTCTCTATCAACATTGAATTGTTGTGGTTTCAGTCAACTGGCGGTGTGATGACATCGTCCGGTCACACGTTCCAAGTTTCTTCGATTGGGTGCCGGACTCCGGGCGTTCCTTCCCTATGATCATCATTCCATCATCCGGGGAAGTTGCGCTCAAACAATCTGTAGCAAGATATTCTGTAGCACTCAAGCTTCGCCCTACTATCCCGCAACCGGTCTACCTGTACCCTTCAATCAGGCAGCCAAAAGCCGGCAGGTTTTTGTCTGCACCTGACCTACTGCATTCTCCGCCCCGGCAGTGCTTCCACGCTTCCACAATCGTCATGGGCAAGAGCAAAGGCAGGGGTGTGTACAATGAGTTTCTAGACGGCGAGAAGCTGCGGGACAACACCGAGGTGCGGACTTCCTTGCAACATGCTTCGTCTCTCAAGCGCCAGGTGTCACCACCACCAACACAACGAGCCAGGAAAGGGAGAGGCAAGAAAGGAAAAGGCGGACCAAAGAAACCGCAATTGACTCACTTCTTGTGCCTACCACTTGTCAACGAAAAGAGCCAACCACAGATGGAAAGAGAGCTGGAGAAACTGAAGGAAGAGCTAGGAAGCATGGGACTTGTGCCATTGCAAGCTGTCAGACCAGTCGGCACGCTGCATCTCACCCTAGGCGTCATGTCCCTTGATGCCGACCAATTAGAAGCCGCGAAGCAGTATTTACAAGAGCTGGATCTGCAGAGGTTACTGCGTGACATTACTGCACAGGCTATGGCCGAGAAAGCAGCCCAGGAGGGCACCGTCTCGGAGAATCTGAGTGCTTACGCCATGCCGGATGCAGAGGCTTTGACTATCCAGATCAGGGGCTTGGTCCCAATGCAAGCGCCGCAGAAAACAAGTATTCTGTATGCGGAGCCGACGGATGGAACGGAGAGATTGCTGCGCTTTGGAGAGAAGTTGAAGCATCTGTTTACGAGAGATGGGTTCATGGTCGAGGACAAGAGGTCGTTGAGATTGCATGCTACAATCATCAATACGATATATGCGAAGCCAAAACGGGGTGGGACGATGGCAGAAGGACAATCCGCCAGCGGAGGCGTTGACGGGGCAGGGACTGTAAATCAAGTAGACGGCACGGAGCAGCATGACGATGGCGCTTCGACGGCTGCTTCTACGCAAGACGGGCACGAAGAAATAACGACTGCACCGCCTGATCCCTCGACTGCAGAGACCGAAGTGAAAGCAGTCGCAAATCTCGATGGGACGGATGGTCATGGACCGAACGCGAAGAGCTGGCTGCGCTTCGACGCGAGGGAGTTGATTGATCGATTTAGAGAGGTCGTCTGGGCTGAGGACGTGAGGATCGACAGGGTGCAGATATGTAAGATGGGTGCAAAGAAGATATTCACCGACGGTGGCGAACTCGTGGGGGAGGAGTATGAGGTCGTGGGTGAGAAGGTTATTGGCACGTAATGGGGTTGAAGACCCTACGATGCGTATCTTGCCTCTTTCTTTCAGGTCATGACTGGCCATGCTGCACCGAACCGGGAGCTATGCAAGTTTATCTTCATGTTAGATCCAGACTAGGTCCAACGAATCAGTACACACATTTGTAGGGTAACTATACATATGTACCTTTGGTGACCAAGATCACACCAACATACACAACAATACCTAACCAGCACCAGCCTATCCCATCCCATCCCCTATCACTCACCCCTCTCTAACCCCTCTATATCCCTCTCCAACCTCTCAATCTCCCCCGAAAGCACCCCCTTCCTCCTCGCCAACTCCCTCATCCCCTTCTCCCCCGCCCTCCCATACAACTCTAACGCCCTCCTCGCCAACCCCTCCCTATCCCGCAACCTCACCTCACTACTCCCCTGCTCCTCCCTAAACCTTTTCAATGCGCCCACAAACTCGGCCGGCGGCGGATGCGCATGCGTATGCATCTTCGCCTGGAGCCCGAGCACCAAAGCGCGCGCATGCAAGTAGTCTGCGCGGGCTTTGGTAGCGCGCGACAAGGCGCCATGCTGCGTGAGTTCGAGGATGCAGATCCCGGTTTCGAGGAGGGTGCGGTGGAGCGCGAGGACTGCGTGCGTGGTATTTGCTAGTTCGAGTTTCTGGGCTGATAGTTCGGCGGGGAGGGCGCGCGTTGCGGAGTGTCGTAGTTGCTCTGCTGCTGCGCGCAGTCCGGCTATTGGGGGTGGGGTTGTTGGGTTTGCTATTTTGCAGAGGAGGGTGGCGAGGGTGGTGAGTTGGGTGGAGAGGGCGGAGGCGATGATGTCGATGTTTGAGAGGAAGGTTTGCGTGTCGCCGGTTAGGATGGCGCGGTCTGTGGGGGGGATGCGGTGGGTTAGGAGGGCGGTTGTGAGGTCGATTGTTGGGTGGAGGGATGGGGGGAGCGTGGGGCAGCGGGAGGGGAGGGTGGAGAGGGTGGAGAGGAGGAGGGTGGTTGTGTGGGTTTTTGTGCGGTGGGTTGTGAGGTTCTAGGGTGGGTGGTTAGTGGATGATCTGGAATGTTTGTTTTGGGAGATTCATATAATGAGAGATGGAGAGAGGACGGGCTTGGCAGAAGATATTGGTGGTGAGAATCGTTGATGATTCGGGATAATCGTGGTAAAACAGTATTGAAAGGAAATTTTTACGCTGAAATAGACTGGGAAAGCGGAAGCCATTTGTTAAGAAATCTATGTGGGAAAAGCTGTGGCATACCCGTCTTATCTCATCATGCACACGCTGCTTCTTGGTGTCGCGCGTCGAGCCATCTGGGTTGAGCTTTCGGGTGCAGAGGTCTTTGTAGAGTATTTCGAAGTTGGGGTTCCGCTGTAGAACGGTAGGGTCAACCGGCGGGAGCATTTCAGTTGATGATTTGTGTCTTGGGTGCTTTTGCTTGTGTGCGATGTGAGAATGCATGGGAGGTGAGTAGTTGTGTTTGGTTCGAAGTGGAGCTATACCGGTTGTGACTTAGCTCACTTGGCATGCTCATCTCCCCCATAGCTTTCTTCATTCTGGTGTTCTTCGCCATCCTTTTTTCATCTACTCCGTCATCAAGATCCTTGACGCGCCTTTTCATTGAAACGCAACATTACTTCTAGTGACTTCACTGGCACGTACTATTCCGTAACCTTCAATAAGCCTTGCAACATATTTATCTCATGAATTCCCCCCATCACTCTACATCCCTTTGCGCGTCAATGCTGTCGTGTTTATTAGGTGGTCTCCTTACCTAGGTAGCCGTATATGGTTTCTGAATACATGTATCACACTAACTATGAATACTGTAGCTCTACCTAGAATATGAGGCCCAATGTTGTTTAATTGCGAATATAATCTAAGCAGATATATTAGTTTCTAGATAATAACCGTTGGCGATCTAGATGGAGAGTTGTGACACGAAGAAATTACGTCTAATGCGAAGGTCCATTTCCGGATTGACAGGGCCTTAGACCTTTTATAGGATGCATCCCTCCTATGAGGCTTGCAGTTATACTTCGACACAAATAGGAGTGGTGAATGACTACCTAGGTACACATTGTTCACTCATCAAGCCAAATCGACCAGTTGATCTTGCATGTCCGACCGTGAAGCGACATGGGCCGACAAAGAGTACTCCGAAAGCTGATGAAAACATCAGTATGGATGAAGACAAGGCAACTCGAGGTTGAGGAGCCCCTATTCGGTATCGGTGACCATCGACGCGGTGGTACGGGCTCCGTAAACGTTCGATCTCAGACAGAGCAAGGGTTTTGAGTAGGGCAATCTGTCACGAGTATCGAACTTCATGATTCCGCACCCTCTCGGTCACTCACGTCTGCCTTTGCCTTCTTTTGCTGCCTTCGTCGCTCTTTCCGCGTTGTTGCAACCAGTTCTCCCCGGAATCTCTGTCTTACTTTCGACTTTTCTTCCTCATTCAACCGGTTCTTAGTCCCTGGATCACGACCGTTGATATGCATCTGCTTCATCGGCAGTCGATTCTGGTGCATCCATGTCGTGAGATGCTCTTTGATCACCGGCCCCCAAACACCTTCTCCGGCGTCGAGATCCGCATATGTCACAGCCGTCAAGCAACCCTGTGCGACAGTACGATCCCTTGTTGTAAAGTCGGCCTGTCGTGTTCGCACTAGTTCTGCCATTGTCGCCAGGCTCCCACATGAGATCCCAAGATCATACGCGAAGCTCCTGACGTAGAATCCCGAACTCACTGTAAGCCGTATTCTCACAGCAGGCGCACTCGCTGGAGCATTATCGCTAGGCCGTTTATACTCATGTTCCCCTGCTCCCAACCACTCAAGCACCTCACACTCATCAACGCACACCTCTCTATCCGCCAATGCTCTCGGTAACTCCTTCCCCGCCCTCAAATATTCGCACGCCTTTATCCCATCAATCTTAAGCGCCGAATACACCGGCGGCATCTGTCGAAATGTTCCCCTGAATGCATCCAACTTCTCTCTGACCAGCTCTTCATTTACATGACTGCAATCCTGCTCCTTAACGACCTCGCCATCAACGTCGTATGTATCCGTGCTCTTACCAAACAAAACGACAGTCTCATATGTCTTGGTGCAACCAAGGTAGTTCTGAAGTGATTTTGTGCCGCGGCCGATGCCGACGATGAGAACGCCGGAGGCGAGCGGGTCGAGTGTACCGCCGTGACCCATGCGGAAGAAGCGGCCGGAGCTTTCTTCGTCTTTCTTCTTCTTAGGAGGTGTTTGCACCGAGGTTTGCTCTTCTCTTTTTTGTCGGGTTGCGGCGAGCAGGGGAGCGAAGAGGGTGGATGTTGAAAATGTATGCTGGAGATCTAGAAGAACTTGGGCGGAAGAGGTTCCCGAGGGCTTTGATATAGCTAGCCATGCTCGTCAGTTCGTTTTGCACTCTAGCATGCGCAAAGATCACGTGATTTGAGATTTGAGTGAATCCGTACCGAAAACTCCCTCGACCATCTCAGAGCTAGCCCCGTCAGCCATTCTGGAGGACTCACGCACAAGATATTTGAAATTTTTAAGTGATGGGTGCGTTACGGCAGCAGATATTTAATACTGTAGTAGTGTGTGAGCTACTGGTACATATGTAAGAATTTGACGTGAACGATGTGGATAATGGTCCGTGCGTCTGCGACTTCCTCGGGCACACACCAGCCTTGTCAACGCGTCAGAGCAGAAAACCCTTCACACCTCTCGCTTTGCACCCGTCTTATCTAGCGCAACTCCAAAATGATCTCAATCATAGGCTAGAGACGGCAAAATAGATGGAAATCGCCGTTCGCATGCGTTCAGTGGCACTCATCGAAAGGCTACCTACGCAATATGCATGCATACAGGCGACCAATGCGCTCTTCAGTATACACGAGAACATTAGTACCCCATGATATAGTACTAGGATAAGTATTTGAGTACTGTGTGTTACCGAATACAACTTTTCTCCCGCAGCTGTATGGCATTACCCGCTAGCCATCGTGCATACCTCACCAGGTCATCGTCCCGAAGGATGTTGGCTGTTATCGAGGCGAGCTTGGGCTTTGAGTGCAGCGTGATAATCTGCGTCCAAGAAATCGGTTTCTGAATCCAACGTATCAAATTTCGCGATGCTCACGTCAGTCCGGTTGTTCTGTCGAATAAAGGTCCGCAAACCAGTGAAGATGGGAGACGGTATCTTGGGAAGCTTGACGACTAAAGCTTTGGGAGTTGATTGGGTTGATGTGGGTTTCTCGCCGGGCTCAGCTCGAGCTAATGATCGGAAACGCGCGAAGAATCTATGCATCAGACTCCCAAAAGGACTGCGAGGCATTGTAATGTCGACATTGTCGGTCGGTTTGACGAAGAGCGTACGGAACGCGGTAATCGATGCCATCATGACCGCCACTGCGCCCTCAGCGTGCTGCCAGAAGAACGCCCAGGTAACATCTTCAATTCCCTTGTATTGCAATCCGGAGATCCTGGCAACAGCGCATATTGCCATGAAGACGGAGAGGCAGAGGAAGATGGCTAGACCAAGTTGAGTTGATCACCTAAGACGGGGGCCCCTGAGCACGATTATGGGGAGACTGACAACTGACGCGACGTTGGCTTCTGGTAAAGATACGCTGGCTCATTTCCGAGACACAAGGGGTCCTACCCATTATGTCAGAGACTATGTCTACTAGTACTGTCACAAGAGCAGTGAGCCTGAGTCCCTTTTTCTCAGGGGAAGCGAAGATATTTACTGCCGCACAAGTCAACTACAGCTCAGGCTTGGAAGGAACAAGACTAACCTGTGTCACTTTTGAAATATGGACAGACAACTAGTGGCTCTGCAACGATATACCCCCAAGACATCACACAGAAGACTACCGTGGACCAGTAATACCAGTTCATTGTTCGCGAGATATGCCAAACGAGTGGCCGCATGAATGCTAGAAAGCACCCCTTGACAGCGAAAGTGGCCGTCCATATTAGTACCAGCAATGGATACACGCTCTTCCGGAGCTGAAACAGTTCGCCATGGTCGGCAAGGATATAGGGTAGAATTTTCGGGACGAGTGATGCAGCCGAGTGCATGTAAAGAAAGTAGCAGATGTGGTACGAGAGCCCCGTGGCTGCGCATAAACAAGCAGCTGCAATAAGTAGGAATCAGTCATCGAGGCGGAGGCGATTTTGGTATTTGAGCCGTATAGCGATCCGCGCAACGAAGCAGCAAAGCGCTACTTCCGGTCAATATTCCAAGAGTCACCTATATGCCGTTAGGCCCATTTACCAGGCAAGTGCCTCGAAATCATATCATGTATCACTTACCTTGAAAGCCATGTGAATTCGACCAGACGACTCGATAAGACTTTCAGCCTCCTGACTGTCCATATGGAGGTACATGTTGCTGCGTGGGATCTGAGCGAATGAGCTCAGAAATTGAGGAAATGAGCTTCAATGGCAAAAGTTTAAGGCAGCTAAGGAGGCTAATTAACCCTCCCGTATGCTTACATGGCTATAATCCCCTCTAAGGCAACTCGGGGGCCGCTCTAGGCTGGACGAATAAGAACTTGACAGTTGAGGGGCTTACTGTTACAAGTTTCGCATTCGTGTATCCTCGTTCTCGTACTCCTCGATTTTGGCCCCATAAATACAACTGTGGCAATGGGTAACCGTAGTGGGGTTAGGTGCACCTCGGGGGCGAAAAGTCCTCGATGGCAATTAATAACACAAATGGATACGTGGCAACGGACAAACATCTAACAACCCATTTGAGAGTTCTGGTCCAGAAGGCTGCTTAAATATATCCCACAGTGTGCCGACGAAGATATTTAAGCGCATAGCTTTGTCGCTTTTCCAAATTTCTGGACGAAAGAGTTTGAATGGCCGTATATTCCATTCAGTGGCGGCTTACGACAACGGCCCACCCGGCCCTTTGCGAAACGCCCGATATCACGCACACATGGATTGATAACGAGAATTTTTGACTACAAGATATTAGAGAAAGGTAGAAACCGTAACGTAGGGGAGAATTTCGCCCTTAAGAAATTTAGCAGTGGTGTACCGCATCTAGGATTGCTGAAGAAGATAAGGATGGTGTACGAAAACCGCATCGCGAAGTTAAAGGAACTGTGGACTGTGTAAAAGCCAAATGAACAGTTCCTGATGACATTAGACGAGATGTGCGTACGATAAACTTGAATGTAGAATACTTGCTCACGTAAGATACTCCGTATTCACGGTCAACTTGTTCCGTGTTGGTCACGCGAATCGTTCCTTCCAGGCAATAATTATCTTCAGCCTCCATCATCATTCAAGAGTCACTAAGTGACACTGTCACATCTATGGGTATGGAGCAAGGCAGATTGTTCCTAATCATCCCACCAATAGTTTCGCCGATGTCTCACTTGCATGTTCATCACCTATGGAGGAACAAGGCCACTGTCTGAGTTGTATGTGTTGGTGGCGCGGGAAAGGGTATGGTCGCATGCGCCCTCGCAGCTGAGGTGGATGACGGGTCTAAGGTTTTCGATTTTACCAGCCGTGAGCGGAGTATCCAGTCGAGAATATGCTGTGGTTAAAGACGGGCTACATGAGTAGTCGTGAATTGGGAAGTCGAGTTGAACATTGAAGTCAGTATCGGATCAGATGTAACAGCGACTGCATTATTAGTCACATAGATCGAACGGAATTGATCTTCTCAAGTTTATCCTTCCGTTATTTCGTTACCGCTGCACAGTGTTCGTGGGATGTCTACGTTTCCGCATGCATCCCACGTCCAGTTATCGTGCAGCATTCCACTGAGCATGTTTGACGTTCCATTTCAGTGTTGTGAATTTGGGCCGGTGTCGACGTATAAATGTGTATTCGCAGGACGCTAGGTTCTAGCAGCCTTAGTATCTGCACGAGTTGATTCCTGTTGCTTCAATGTCCAAACTGTCCTCAAAATATTGTTCTAGCATAGTAGGAAGTGAAACTATGTTCGAGGTTGAAATACTTACGTTCTAATGTCTGGACGAATTACGCGTACCGTGGGGTAACCACATGCAATACTACATGCATATTACAATTGCCAATCATATTATCGTTTTCTCACCGGTCACCTGCATGTCTGTCACGTCAATCACGCACCATCACATGCGTGCAGCCCAGCCAGTATTGTCGCCTCATTTCTAACGAAAATAAAGCCCAGTGCTGCGTCCAGCATATCCATTTTTGCAAGTCAAAATTCCAGACAGCGTATGGACTAAATCCAGAGCATCTCATTACACCAGTGCGTATCCCGGCGATAACTTATTCTGTACGTAATATCCGACAATCTAACACCGCTCAAGACGAATTCACATAATGGAGCCAAAATCTATTCCGCCCATCGCTGACCAAGCACCGCGGGATGGCTGTTATAAAGGTCCGGAGAAAGGAGACCCCGAGCCTCGAGATGGGTACCTAGAAGTTTCTTCTTTCTCCTGCACCGTCCGTACTTTGGTGGGCTGATCGGAACATCAGAGGCTAAACGGTCAAAGCGAGAAACGGTTCTACGAGATCCAGCTCTGTTGAATCTATGGATGATGTCTGCATTTGAGGAGTCGCGGATTGAGGAAAATGGATGTAGGCTAGTCACTGGTAGAACGTCCAGTCAATGCTATCTCTGTGACTGCTTGCGCGCGCTATTGCACCACACGAAATCGAGTATGCTTCAGATTAGATCTTGGGTGGCCGCACTACCATGCGTATGCAGCTTACGTCGTATGCACGTATTCCCAACCAATCTTACCTATGCGCTATCCGAATGCAGTGTGAAGCAACAAGACCAACCTGCATACCGCATGCTGCCTAATACTGACACTTCCTCATCGGTGATCTGGATACCTGCCTCGTGGATTATTTGATCATCAGCTTACCCTATGCAGAAAGACGCGGTGTATAAAGCCCCCCCAACCTGCTGTAACGTCCTCTCCTCCATCCCAAAACTCCATTAAACTTTTCACCAATTTCAGAATACCTATCTTCCCGCTTTGCCCTCAGTACGTACTCTAGGTGCTCACCTTCCTAATGCGTTTTTAATAAACTAACATGCTTTGAGTCAAGAGAGTCATATTACCACCATGAGACCAAAAACGCAGTCTGAAGATCAGTCTAGGGAGGGGTTCGTGTACGCAGACCCTTCTTCTACAAAGATAGTCCCACTTGCAATCCGCCCTGTACTCGTTTTCCATGGCCTGGCTCCTTGTTTTCCAAGTATGCCAAAGAGATGGTGATTACGCGAACATTGAAGTGAAACTGATGGCGAGTGAGCAGGCGGGCGGACGAGCACAAAAACAATAAGAAGTGCGGCGTTATTGGCGGCGGCGACCACCCGCCCATGGATTAGAGAAACAGTCACTGATGCATCATATCAATGGGCCCGTCTTTCCGGTTTCTCTTTTGACTTGACAGAAACGGTAAAGAACAGCAGCGTGTCCTCGTAGTCACACATCAAATGCTCAAATCGATGCTATCACAATTCCGTCCGAGGACGTTGCACCTGATCTATCGTGTACATCGCCAACCACAGCCTCGGCGACCGGTGAGCTCACCGGACCATTTCAGCACGTCACACAACCCGCACATATATCTTAAAACCATCGTGCGCTAGGTCGTGGTTTTAGTACCTCCTGGGTTGCCCCTGTCTGTGTATTGTGAGGACTCGAACTAGGTTAGAACTTCTCACGACGACAGTCATTTAATACATCATCAACATCTTCACCCGCACATGCAAAACTCTCAACCAACACCCTCACGGACCTCCACCATCAACGATTCAAAACTCACTTCCATCAGACCAGCATTACAACAAGCATTAAACACTATCTCCAATCCTAAGAACATGTCCCCCATAGCCCCTCACAAAACACTCGTCCTCTTCGAAAGTTTATAATACTGCCTCTGCGCCTTCGTATGCCCATCTTCAAGCTCTAACTCCGACGCCACAACACTCGCCGGCCTCATTGTCTGCTGTTGGTCCTGCTTCCCTCCAAGATTAAGTCCTCGCTGTCTCAGCTTCTGAATAGCCCCCGAGACCCCAGCCGCCATGCCTGCAAAGAAGCCTGCACGCTTTGCATTTTCTGGTCGTGGGGGGAGAGGCGCCTCGTGCGCATGAGGATGCGCGTGTTCCATGTGTTCGCTATGTTCGTCGATGGCTTTCTGCCCGGGTTCCATGAAGAGATGGTCTCCCTCCGAGTTCACGAACCAGTTGACGACGTATTGCTTGCCGCCTGGACCGCCACCGCAGGAGCCGGCGAATAATTGCGATGGAGGCGAGTTGACCGCGAGGGCGAATAGGTTGGGCGGCTCGGAGAAGTCGGTAACGAGTCCTTTGTGGAACAGGAAGTAGGCGAGCACGAGTATGTTTATGAGAAACACGAGGAACAGGATTATCATCCAGCCTTTGGAGACATTGTCTACGCCACCAGAAGCATATTGCTGTGCTTTGACTGAGGCGTTGAAGTATTGCGTGGTATATTCCGGGAGCAATTTTCGATCGGTGGTGTAGTTCTGAGTAGTGTCAGCAAGGCCAGGTAGAATAGAGGCCAAGTAGAATAGGCTAGAACTAAGACAGCAGCTGCGAGGAAGCGAGATGAAAGACGTACCCAAAACATAGTATACGGTGAGTCAATCGCACTCATTAGAAGCGTACCTGAAAGAGCATTAGCATGCTCTACAACTAACTCAAAAGCTGACTTGCACTTACAGCCAGCCATTACGGCAAGTGCTTCTGCCGGACTGGGAAGTGCCGGATGGAGATCGAATTCGCCTTTTTCGTTCTCTTTAATCATCAGTTGTGTGAGGAGCCGCGAGTTGCTCGCATCGGCGTCCATGATGCCAGTGTTAAGCGACATGCTGTTTGACCAGTCGAACGCCACATCCCTCCAATCAGTTACACTGACGCTTTCAGGTTCGCTCGCGTTGCTTCTGATGTAAGCCATGTCGGGATCTCTGTCCTCACACAAAGCCTCGATCGAACCACCGGAACCAGTGGCATTGTATTGTGTGGTACATTTCGATGTCAACGTGACGTGGATCTTGCACAGCGCATACGTGCCGTTCATTTGTGTCCCGTCGCCCATGTTCCCACCAGAGCCAAGAAAGTAAATGGAGTCTCGACCCCAAGACAAGCTAGTGTGGTTCAATATCGTATTGAACATCTTTGGTAATCTCCCGAACACAGGTGGGTAATCCAACAGTGTCTTGTTGTCCTTCTTGGTCCAGCCAAACAGCTCATCTACGACTGTTTCATTCGTGGTTGTGGCGTTGTCTCGAACGATGTCCCAGTTGCTTATGTTTACACTTTCACTGTTTGGCCATTTGTCGTAGATGATGGGCGATATCTCTTCCTCGTTCAAATTCGCACACAAAACATTCAGCACTGGACTGGGAACGCTGGCCCTGAGACTGTAAGTGCCTTCGGAGTTGAGCTCTTCGGGCTGCATGATGTCGTTCTCTCCGTAACGTGCGGCCGAAAATACACCGGCGTGCGGCATGGCGAGCGAAACCTTATTAATAGCACGGCCATGCTTTTTGGACTCTTTGACTGTATCTACAACATTGATCCACTGGCCGGTAACCGTGGTGTTCTCGTGTAGTAGACCGAAGCCAGGTGGGCGGCGATGCTGATCCGAGGTGCCATTGCCGAAACGGTTCCATTGCTTCCAAGCAGAGAGATATCGCTGGTAGTTGTAATACCCCTGGCCAGCATGCTCCAGCTGTAAACAAGTACTACCGGCGTTTTCGGGGTCCATAGCATGGGTTATTGGCGTTTCGCAGATCGTTTTGATGTATAACACGTTCGCGAAACCGGTCTTGACCCGACCAGCCATAACCATGGGAGTAAACTTCCCCCCGTCCTTGAGCATTGGTTGGACTGTAGCTAAGTAAGTACCACTCCACAGGGCTTCAAACAAGACATACCTAGAGCGGTGGCAGCGGAAGAGTAGAACGTGGCTAAAATCGCGCTCAGTAGACTCAAAAAGCCTAGTATCGAGAGACCTGCATACTTCGCAGTTTCCCAGTGAGTAATAAGGGTGCCTGGTTGGACAACCCATCGCCACATGCTCAGTTCGGACAGTGTGACACCGCGACCGTGATCCTTCATGAAAGCCCTCCTACTTAGTACCTGACCAAGAAACGCAACAAACGACGTGACGAACGACAGCTCGATCAGTTTCGCCATAACAGTGGTGAGTAGAATTGCGTCGGACGGCTTGAATGAGCCTTGGCTGGTGATCTGGCGCCCATATCGAGGGGCTCTCAATGCAAGGCCGAAAAAGATACCAGAGAAAATAGTGGAGAATAGACATATTGTCACGATGCTGATCGAAACCCACGTGAACCGTTGATGGTAGAAGGGCCTCTCAGTCGGGCAATCGTGATGGGTCGGATGGAAGTCCGCTACGTCTCTTAGCAAGGCTCGTCACACGATGACATGACCGACTTACTCTGGTATGCAGACTTGACAGAAGGGGTGCCCCTAGCTCTCCAATATTGTTCATCATTATTGAGACTGGTGGTGCTTTCTCCTGCACGCTTCCGCGCCCCTCGTCTGAACGACTCATAATCTCCACTCACACTCTTTGGGCTGAATCGCTCGCGCCTCAGATCGGGAGTGCTCTCGGCCGAGTGGTGTGGAAAGCCGCCGAGGAAGGGATCGCCGGTATTGGGAGGAGAGAGCGCAGGGCTCTTTATCGAAGGGCTTCGCGCGGTCGAGGGAAGCGGTCGTCTAGGAATGGACTGCACCGATACTCTTCTGCTAGGCGCCGGCGGGGCCGTCGCGATGCCTAACCCGCTTGTTGATCGCCGACGGAAGCTATCTGCAATATCTTCCTCCTCTTCCTCGACGACTGTAGGCGGTGTGCGCTCGACTGCCGTGGCATCGCTCGCCAACCGAGTGTATCCAGGTCGCGAGAAGCGTGGGCTCAATGGCGGCGAAACTTGGGTAATCGGGGTAAATCCGAGCGAGCTCGAATTCGAAGTGAAGCCGAGCGATGGCAGGGCAGGCGTGTTCGTGGTGGTATCAGTGAGGTCGGTGGTGGATTCGTCGATTAGCGGTCGGCGGTCGGCCATATTCCATGGGGCTACGGCGGCCCGTCGTTGTAACTTGAGGTTTCAGCCCTCCGACGCCGACAGCAACTCCTTACCTATGGGGATGTCGCTCGCTGTATCCGTACCTGTGCGTATCCTGGTGCACCGCTGGCTGGCTGACGGCCGAGGGACGATTGGTACTTTGCGACGCGACGAAAACCTCGAATGCGGAAACGAGCGAGGGCGGGCGAAGATGGAAAAGAGCGGGTGGGTCGCTGATAAGGCACGAGGAAATATTGGCCTCACAGGCCAGGCTCTTACAAACCGCAGGCGTTTGGGAGCTTCCTCTGCTGCCGCCCATCTTCCCGCCAGCTCTCGATGTGGCGTGGCGTAGTTGGGTTGGCCCCCAAACTCCCTGCCGTACGCTACCAAGAGGCGCAAGACGTGAGCACAGTACGACTCTCATTGTCTTTGTTACCTTGTAGGTACGCCCTGCGGGAGTCAGCTGGCCTCGTGGTTCGTCTGCCTGTTCGTTCGCAGTTTCGTTCCACGGCTTCGCGCTAGGTTCGCGAAGCAAAGCTGGAAAAACAAATGTGTGAACGAGAAGTGAATACTGCATGCGCGCGGCGAGGCCCGACCCCAGCTCGGTAATTTAACGGAGGATTTGTGCTTTACTAGATCCGGATTGATGTTTGCCTTCTAGCCATCCAGGTGCTCTGCTTTGTGGTCAAGTAGAAGGAATAGAGTCACTCCTGTGCGATGAAGAGTGGCCCCGTATCGTGGCATCTCAAAACACATAAACTTCGTAGACGTTATTATCACTTCGCAGATGCCAAATCCTAGGATGCGCACGCTATCTCGCTAAGAAAAATGCAGCCCGATTGTACGTTGAAGGAGAAGGGGGCGGCGTAGTCGGTACCCCACTCCGTGTTCTGGGGTGTTACCCGAACGAGCGCGGTGTTATGACAGGAAGGACTATTATATCCTCAAAGCTGTGGTACTTTCTCGAACCAAGCACGGGAAATGCGAGATTAGGAGGACTCCTTGGAGGCGCACTGTTATGTGGAGCCGGGCATCTCTCAGCAACATTCGCGTGACAAATGGCAGCAAGATGAGACGAGACTGCACTCAGAACAAGGCTGGAGCGCTTGGTGAACTCGTATCTTGATTATTGGCAGAGCCTAGACACATATTTCCTCATCATTTACAATCTCGGGCATTCTGTTCGACGCATGCTTCTTTGCCTTCGATGTGTGCTTCCCAAAGTTAGCCTTACCCCGCTATCCAACGACCATTACCGGTACGCGTAACGACCGCCTTCCTAGCACACGTGCCCGCAAACATGGACGCCCGAGTGCTGCATTCCCCCAGCGATGATCATTGTGGCGTGTCGCTGTCCCATGTTGGCCAACTAGTTGGGCCACTCATGCCAGCCTTCTGTACACCATCACGCGTCTAATCCGGCAAACGGCTTGTAACGACCCTAGTCTTTGACGACGGCGGCTGCCGTAGCAAGTTTGTCCTAGATTGGAAGCTATAAGTGGTGGCTTGCCTTCCCATAACTCCGCAAAGTTCGGCCTACTCTAGAATCGAGTATAACACACCTCCGAAGCACTCCACCCTACCAAGTACGATCCACCATGTCAACGGATTCAGAATCAGCACGTCGGACCGCAGAGGCTCGCGCCGCCGTGACAGCCTCGCTCGCCTCGGTCGGGAGCTCTGTCGACAATGAGATGCGTACACGAGCGGCAGATCTCCATATGAATTCCGAATCGATCGCAAAACAAGAGAAGGAGCTGGCCAAGCAGACGGCCGCGCTTGCCAAGCAGAGCGCACAATGGCAGAAGCTCGCCGACACCAGCACGAAGAAGCTCAACGAGATCGGGGATATCCAAAACTGGGCGGAGATGATCGAGCGAGATTTATTGGTGCTAGAGGAAACGTTGCGAATGGTCGATGGCGAGGCTGACGCTGATACCGCGAGTGGTACCAACGGCTCAACGTCTTGAGACACCTGAATCCGAGGATGGGAGAAACGAATGCTCTCTTCTTTCCCGACAAGCGCGTGTAATATCATATTCGATGATGCGAGGCGTAATAGATCCGATCCGCAGTGGTTACTAATTCGCTCATGCTTCGGCTCCCCACTGTGCAGTGTGGTCGATCCTAATCGCGCCCTTTTTTTACGTACCTTGGCTGTTGAACCTTGGTTGTGCTTGTGCTGTTAAGTCTCATAATCTGTGAAAGGTTAAGCCGACTATAAACGGATATGAATGGATGAATCAAGCCGTGAACTGTGCCCGTACGTGTTCCTTGCGATTTTTGCATCGTTTCCTAGCAGGGCGCTTTCTTTCCTCGCGAATACCTTCTGTAAGGGCGTGTTTGGTTCTGTCAGTTTGGGCGTCAAATTAACCATTAGTTTGATAACTAAGCAAACTAGGTATATAACTAACGCTGTGTTTAGTTTTTTAATATTAGTTTAACAGCAACTAGTAATACTAGTTTTAGCTTAATTTTAGCTAATATTTTATTTCTACTAGCTTTTATATAACTTATAGTTAGCCTATCTAGGCTATTTAAATACTTTAGTTTATAACTAGAGCCCTAAGAGCTTTAATTATAATTAGGGTCTCTATTTTATAATATTTATAATTATATAGCTATATTACTAAGCCTAAATTGTCTTATATTATTAGCACTAGTAGGTGCCCTTACTAGTATTATTAATATAATTATCTAATAGTAGAATAGTAAAACTAGGCTTATAGAGTATTAGAAATAGGATAATAATTAGAAAAAGGTGTAAAGTAGCTAGAGAACTATATAGAAGATCTATTATAGCTATTTAAAAAAATCTAACTCTAGCTAGTTATATTTAATATACTTATTAATTATATAAAAACTAAGTTATTAGTAGGTGATAATAGGGTGCTAGTAAAGAAGAAAATTCTTACTTTTCTCTATATTTATAGTAATAGGATACTCTAAAGAAATACTAAATATGTGGCGTTAATTTATCTACCTAGAGGTAGGATAACAAAGGCTTTTATCTTAAATAACATAACAAAAAAAGCAGAGCCCTCTGCTTAGTAATTAAAAAGAGCGTAAAAAAGGTAATTATAAAAAAAAGCGTATTTAAACTACTAAGTAAGCTTAGTAGTTTTAGCACAAAGCTTCTATATATAAAGTTTTTATAAAGAGGCTACTTAGAACTTAAGGAAAGGAATAAAATAGCTTTAGCACTGCCACGCTGTAGTTATCTATCTCTATTCTTTACTATCCTAATTATCGCAAATAATATAAGTTATATTAATAAGTATATACTATTTCTTATAAGTAGTAAAATAAAGGTAATATATACTAAATACACTATTACTTTATTACTATATTAAGGTTGTTCTTAATAAATCTCCTACTATCTCTCTATACTCTACTATCTATCTAGGCATTAATACTATTCCTAAAGAAGGACTTACTATTGCTAAAGAGTACACACTATACTTTTGCGCTACTACTACTAATATAGCTACGCTAGAGTTCTATTCTATCTATAGACTTATCTAGCATAATAGATAGGTATACTTAACTATTTATAAAGCTATCCTTATATACTAGTTAGGCTAGTAGCTAGTCTAATTTATAAAGAATAGTAGTATTATATTCCTACTTTAGTAAACGCAATTACTTTTTATTAGTACTAGAATTCTCTAGTAGGGGATGTAAGGGCGGTACACGGTCTTACAGGGCAAACCTCTCGGGGATAGCTAGTATGGTTAAAAGAGATAACTAAATTGAGACTATACTAAGATGGGGGATAAGGAAGGGAACTGGGGGGCCCTTACTTATATAGTGGGCGGCGTAGGGCACAGGCCCACGCGAACCACGCACTAACACTAACTAGGAAAGGCGCCTTCTATAAGGTAAAAGGCGCTATTAGGGTGTAAAAGGAAAGGTAATAGTGAATAACTAGTAGAAAGGTAGCCACGAACCGTTATAGGAGATATAAAAAGAGGATAATAAGATCTTTATTAATAAGCTTTAGTGTAGTAAAAGCGTTATATAGATTTGCCCTTTTTTTGTAATTACTCCCTTTTTTTACACTCTTTTTAATTACTAAGTAGGGGGCTTTGCTTTTTTTATCATATTATTTAAGATAAAAGCCTTTATCGTGCTACCCCTAGGTAGTTAATATAACGCTATATAGATTTATAAGATTCTTCTAGCTATTATAGCTATAGCTTATCTAAGTAAGTATGCTGTGTAGCGGCGTAAGCGTAGATAACTAATAATAGTAGTAGTAATAAGCTAGGTATACTATATACACTATAAATAAATCTTATATTAGGACTAAGAGCTTATAGATATTAGAAAGTGTAAGTAAGTTTAAAGTATTATTGCGTTATTAGGTAGTATTTAAGGTTAGCTTTAATTAGAATTAGGTGCCGTACATAGTAGTATATAATAACCTTCTATCTTAATCTACTTTAACTCAAACTAAAAAAAGGTTAAAAAAGGTATTTGGCAAGCTAACTATACTAAATATAAAGTAAAATATTTAATAGATACTATAAGTTAGTAAGTTGCCTATAATAAAAATATGCTTTAGCTAATAATTATAGTAATTTCTATAAAGTATTTAATACTCTTTTATATCTATAATGCGATGTTATAAAAGCCCTATAAATAGAGATACCTAATAAGATGTATAATAACTTAAAATACTAGCTATATTATAAAAACTATATAAGAGTAATTAATAGCACCTTAATACTAATTTATATGTCTACTACTAAGCGCGTATAGTACTAAAATTACTATAAAAACTTATTATATAATATAATAGTATATATTAACTTTAAAATAAACTTTATATATATTCTACCTAGCTAAAAGGGTAGCACACATAATAGTAGGATGCTAAAAAGTACTTTTTATAAGGGCGGTACACGGCCTTATAGGGCAAACCTATTAGGGACAGCTAGAATAGTTAAAAGAGCTAGTTAAATTAATACTATTCTAAGATAGTAGATAAGAAAGGGATATAGGCGACCCTTTCTTATATAGAGGGCGGCGTAGGGCATAGGCCTACACTAACTACTATACTAATACTAACAAGGAAAGGCGCCTTTAGAAAGGTAAAAGGTATAAATAAAGAAAATAGAGTGTAAAAGAAAGGTAATAGGGTATACTTAATAGGAAGGCTAGTAAGTACTATTATATAACCCCCCTTTTAAAGCCTAAAAATAGAAAAGAAAGTGTATAAGAATAAAGTGTTTTAGTAGATTTTTAATATAACTAGCACTATTTTAGGGCTAAAGAGGGCTAGAATTAGGGTAATAGACCTCCATAGTTCTAGCGGTAGCCTTAGTTTTTAGTTTAGATACTATTTAGTAAAGATATTAAGGAAGATAGTTAGGAGTAAATTAGTGCTAGGTTAGAAACTATATTTTAGCATTTAGCATTTTACTAATAAAGCGTATTTTTAGCTCTAATATTATATAAAAACATAGTTAGCTAAATTTTTTCTAGTTAGTTTATTACACGCTAGCGCAATTATATTATATAAGGTTTCCTAGTACTATAAAAGAATATTTTAAAAATAATATTAACCTAACTATATAGTTTTTAATTAGGATAGAGTAGCTTATAAAGCTATCTAACCCCTTTTATTAATACTTTAAAACGCTTTTCTGTGTATATAATAGTAGGAGAGATATTTGCTATTATTATAATATTTTTATTAGAAACTTCTTAGTCCCAAAAAAAAACTATAAAGCTATAGGGGCTACTAGTATAGTAGGGTATAAGTACTAAAAGCTATAGGTGCCTTATATATATAATAGCTAGAAAGTTGCTAAATTAGTAGTAAGCTAGTTAGAAAGAGAATAGCTAGAAGTAAGAGTACTAAAAGTAATAGGTGCCTACACGTAGTAGGCTAGCTAGAAAGCTACTTAACTAGTAGTAAATTAGGCTACTTATTTTAGTAGCTTAAGGTGCCCCTAGGGGTAAAATAAGTTAGATAACTATTAAATTAGAGTAAGGGCTAATAGTTAGGGGGCAGCTCTTAAATATTAGTATTTTAGAAGATTTTATTAGGTAGTTTACTATTAAATTTATTACCTAAGTATTTTTCTTATAGGGAGTTAGACTTAGAGTTAATTAGGTTAGTAAATTTAGAATTATTATTAGAAAGGTTATTATAATAGGCAGGCTCTTTATCTTTTAATCTACTACTATAATAGGCGGTGTTGTTATCTTCTAGACTATTATTATAGTAAGTAATACTAAGTTTATAAAGATTATTCTTATTAAGCGCCTCTTTTCTAGTATAATTACTATAGTCTTTACTAAGTTAGGCGTCTTTTAGCTTATTTAGCTATTCTAATAATAGCTAGAGAAAAGTAGTAGGGAGTAGTTAGCTAAAGTAATTAGGCTTAGGCTTTGCTTTAAAGTCTCTATTATTAGAAAAAGTAGTTAGGGTTGCCTAATATATGTTAATTTTAAGACCCTTAGGGGATAAGAGTATAAAGTTATTAGATTTAAAGGCTAACTACTAGTAAGTTTAAGGTAGAAGTAAGGTTATAATAGAAATATTTAACTATAATCTATTAATAAGTTAAACTAGAAGGTAATTAGGCAATATTAATAGTTTAGTAATTAGTTACCTAGCTAAATACTTAATAGGTAGTAAGTAAGAACTAGAGTAGTTATAGTAAAAAGAGTAGGTTTCTATAACTAGTGCTACCCTAGTTTAGATATAAGCTTAACTAAAGTCTAAAGTAGTAAAAGATTAAGATAAAGTATATAAAGCTACTTAGTAAGGTAAAGTAGTAAAGATTAGGGCAGACTAAATAAAGCTACTTAGTAAGGTTAGTACTAGAGCAACTTAATATCTAGGTTTTCTAAGTATTAGAGTAGTTTATTAGGGGCGTCTATTATATAGGTAGTAAAGAATAATAAGAAAAAATATCTAAAAAGTTAATAGTTAGGCTTAGTAGGGTATTTAAATTTAGTAGGTCTAGGTATCTTATAAGTGTAAGCTAGCACGCTTAGTAAATAAGGTAGAGCGTCTTATAAAGAAAGTAAAAGTATTACTTATATAAAATCTTAACTCGTATTATTTATTTAGTGTTAATTACCTTTTTTAATATATTTCTTTTAATTTGAGCCTGCGTAGGTTGGGATAGAAAGGCCGCTCTAGTCTAGCACCTAAAAATATAGTCTACTAAGTCTCCGCTAACGCAATAATAGTTTATAAGGATAGTTTATAAACTGTGTACTTGCCCCCTAATTATCTATAAGTACTCTAATACCTATTAATTTACTTAAAGCGTGCATAGTAAACTAAGCTCTATTATTGCTATTATTAGCAATCGCGCCGTATTTATGCGCCGCTATATAGCACACTTATATAACACGCTTACTAGCTTACTATCTAATGCTATAATAACTATAAAGATTTAACACATCTACGCAACACTTTTCTCCCCTAGTAACTTATTAATAAACACCTTCTCTTGCCTCTTAACCTTGCCCTTTATTGTTGCTATTCTAATCTATAGTAATATAAGAAACTATAGTAGCAACCCTACGCATCTATTATAACGCCTATAGTTACTAATCTATTACTAGTCTAACTAGTACACTAGAACTACCTTATATAGGCTAAGGTATACCTTCTTCTACTTTAACCTATTAATAATCTTTTAGATAGAGCGGTACTTTAGTGTAGACCTAGTATCTTTAGATAGACAGATTAGAGTGCACTTTTAGGCAGCGTTAACCGCAATTTCGGTATTAGGGCTTAGGAGAATAGTAGGAAATAAAGTAATAGCGGTAGAAGTCTCTTTAAGATTAACTTTAATATAAAGATAGAGTATTAGTATATCTATAGTATATAGGCTTCTATCTAGCATATATCTTATAATAGTATAAACCTACTAATATAATAGCTATTACTTTTGGCAATCTTTAGAAATAATAGTAAAGGGAGATAGTTGCAGTATTATACTAGTTATAGCGCCAGTGCTATCTTATATTTTTCTTACTCTAAACTATAGTATAGTAATATGGCCTTATATATAGTTTTGTATATAGATTTTTTTTTTAGTTAGAGTAGGCGCGCTAAGCCTGCCAAGCTCGCTTATAACGCGCTAACTCTTTTTATTAACACCTTAAAATACCTTTCTATGTATATAATAGTAGAAGGGATATTTGCTATTATTATAATATTTTTATTAGAAACCCCTTAGTTATAAAAAAATAAACTATATAAAATCTTTATAAATAGCACTATAGCGCCTTTAGAGCTTAATTCTAATTTTTCTTACTTAGTGTCTTTAGCCCTTATAGTATAATACTAGTTAGGTATTATAGACAAATTAGTTTTTAGAAGTAATATAGTTATTATTTATTATTATTTATTATTATTTATTATTATTTATTATTATTTATTATTATTTATTATTATTTATTATTATTTATTATTATTTATTATTATTTATTATTATTTATTATTATTTATTATTATTTATTATTATTTATTATTATTTATTATTATTTATTATTATTTATTATTATTTATTATTATTTATTATTATTTATTATTATTTATTATTATTTATTATTATTTATTATTATTTATTATTATTTATTATTATTTATTATTATTTATTATTATTTATTATTATTTATTATTATTTATTATTATTTATTATTATTTATTATTATTTATTATTATTTAGGGATGTTTAGGGCGGCCTTTTAATAGACTAAGAGGATTTCTTTTAGTAGATCTAGGTACAACCTATTAAACTAGAGTATAAAGTCTTATAGAAGTAACTAATTTAACTTTCTACTACTTATACTATAACTAGCAGCTAGTAGACTTAGAATTCTAGCCTTTCTAAATAGGCCTTAGTAGTATCTTAATCCTACTAGTGTAAAGTAATACTACTACTTCTATAACTTAAAGCAATTTCTCTTAATAGACTATAGTAGCGCAACTTATTAAACTAGTCTCTTATAAGAGTAACTAACTAGAAGCAGCCTCTTTTAATAGAACTTAGTATAGTATAATAGCTACCTAGCACTAAAGTAACTAATAAACTAATACACTCTTACTAACTTATAGTAGGTAGAAAAGTATAAAAGTAGCCTCTCTTAATAGACCTTAGTATAGTATAATAACTACCTAGTATAACTAGTAACTAACAAACTAATACACCCTTACCTAGTTATAGTAGGTAGAGAAGTTATAATAGTAGTCTTATAGACCTTAGCGTAATATAATAACTATTTAGAATAACTAGTAACAAATAAACTAATACATCCTTACCTACTTATAGTAGGTAGAAGAGTTATAATAGTAGTCTTATAGATATTAGTATAGTATAATAACTATCTAGCATAACTAGTAACTAATAAACTAATACACTCTTACTATTAATAAAAAAATAACTCTATAGCAGCCAGATAGTAACGCTAACAAACAGGCGGCTACTTAGCATAGAGTTAACAGCAGGGCAGAGGTAATTTAGTCACGTGACTAGCATCCCGCCAAGCCAGCCTAATTAGGTATAGGGGCTAGAAGACAACCATCCCGCCAAGAGGCAATATCTCATTAGATTAAGGGGAGGACGGCAATAGAATAAGATAGATAAGGGAAGATTAGAACTATATTAATCTGGGGGATCTTCTTATTTTAAATCTTTATAGTTAATTCTCTTATAGTACTATCTCCTATATAGATTAGTGCTAGTTATTCTATCTTATTAAGAATAGAATTAGAAGAGCCTTATATAAGACCGTTAACATCTTACTTAATTCCTCCTAAAGCCTACTAGCACAGACACCCTAGAGTTTACCTCACTTCCTCTAATCCAGATTAGGATAAGATATATAACCCCATATTAACACTTTGACTACCTAATAGATTTTAAGAAAATAGTTAATACACTATAACAACGCTAGCAAGTACTTAAGCAACTGCTAGTAGTGGCTTAGTAGTAATATCCACTAGCAGTAACGCTAGCAAACTAACTACAAATATAACTAGCGTAATAGCGGCATAGGCTAACTAGATTTAATAGTTAGAAGCACAGGTGTTAGAGCTTCTGACGGCTGTTATAGTACAACAGGCAGTAGGATTAGAGAAGACTGTTTGACTGTCTGTGGAAAAGTACAGTGGAGGAAAAGGACTAGAAAAGTTTCTTACTAATATAGAGTTGTACTATTGGTACAATTAGGCTTTATTTTCTATAGAATAGGACAAGGTTCTTACAGCCAGCCTACACCTAAGGAAGAGGGCAGCTGAATGGCTTTAACTATTAGTAGATAACTTTATTACCAAAGACAAAATTAATAAGATGTGGGATAAAACTAAGCTTATATTTAAGATATAGCAGGACTTTAAGGAATAGATACGAGTTATGTTTAGAGAAGTTAATAAGAAATAATAAGCTAAATAATAGATTTAACAACTATAATAAATAACATTAGTTAGTAAGTATGCCTTAGAATTTAGACAACTATAGTCTAAGATTAAGTGGGATAACACAGCGTTAAAAGCAGCCTTCTATTATAGACTAAAGGACAGCGTTAAGGACGCATTATTACTCCATAATAAACTAGACAACCTAAGCGAGTTAATCGAGATTGCGGTACGCATTAATAACTATCTCTATAAGAAAACGTAGGAAAAGAAGTATAGCAAAGCCAAGACAATTACTAAGCCAAAGGAGGAACCTAGGACAAGGCGATACTACAACAAGGACGAAGATGTTATTATGGCCAGCAGAGTCTAGAAGAAGGAAGAATCTTTATGGAAGAAGAAACTAACTAAAGGACTAAGGAAAGACGATAGCCTATTAAAAGAAAAAAAATAGAGGCGCTATAACAATCGCGCATGTCTAGCATATAGTAAGCAAGGCTATTTTAAGCAGAACTACTTAGAGGAGTAAAGGGTTGGCAAAGCTAGAGCTGTTAAAGTAGGAATAATTAGGTCCTATAGAGAAATAATCTTGCCAGGCATAAATAAGGAGCACACAGCTCTTAACTAGATAGAGTATAAGATGGCAGACAACAATAAGTATTATAAAAATCACAAAGAAGACTAAGAGGTAGTAGGTCGGTAACCTGGCCATTTAGACTACTTTCTAATTATAATAGAAGAATGCAAAGTGCGATTGGCCTATAGAAAGAACAAGAATCCTTGCTATATTTACTATTAATAGGATTAGAAGGATTAGCACAAGCTACTAGGATGGTACTAATACTATAACAACACCTGCGAAATCTATAGGACGCATAAGCATGCGATAGGATAGTGGCTAGTAGAACTAAAAGAGGAAGATACGGACAAAACACTCTATAAATAAGAGGATTGTAGAGTTAGATATAAAGAAGAATATAACAATTTACTATAATAAATAAACTGCAATAAAAAACAATGCTTAAAGCATACCTATAAGTAGGAAGAAGTGTTAACTAGCAGGCATTAACTAGGATATAAGCACCTAAAGCCTTGGAAGTGTTAGGTATAGAATTGCTAAAAGTACCAAAATAATAACACAGATAAGGAAGAAGACTAGCGCATAGAAGACGCACAGAACTATTACAAACAATAGTATTAAGACATAAATATAGACCCTTATTTAGGTGAACCTTAGACAAAGTGCGATAAAGACAACTGTTAATATTATTAGAAAATAAAAAAATTAGCAGAATGCTTTCCACCTAATAAAGTCCTTAATAAGGTACTATAGCGGCGATAATATATAACTATATTATGGATAGGATGTTATAAAGACTAGTGTCAAATACACCTTAATACTAAATAGGGCGCAGAATGGTTCCTAAAGGGCCTAAAACTAATAAAAAACTAGGAAGCTCTTAGCGATAGGATCACACTAGTGAGAGCAAAAGGACAACCCTTTATAAGATATATTACAACACGCAGACACGTCTAAAGGTAAATATACTAGTATAAGGATATAAGATTCGCGTGCTTATAGATAGTAGCGCTAAGTAGACCTTTGTATTACTATAAGTAATAGAAAAATATAATATACCCTATTAGAATAAGCTAGAACTAGTGAAGTTTGTGCTTACAGATAACACACCACTAGAATATAGAAATAGCGTAATACGCCTTAAGACCTAGAAGGTATTACTAGAACTTGCTAGATTAGAGGACCGACAATAAATTAATATTATGAATCTTAGAGAAGAAGACATATTAATTAGATATAATTAGCTTAGGAAGCATAATTTCGCTATTAACTAGCAAAATAGAACGTTACAAAGCTAATAGTCTACGAATAAGGCCGCGTCGCGACAAAGGTTAGAATAAAGAAAATCTGCGAGACAGGTCACTTTAGACTATGTTTTATAGTTAAGCCTAACAATCTATAGTACACCCTAGCTAGGTAGAGTTAGCAAGATATTAATAACAAAAATTATGCGCATATATAGGAAAGACCCTTAGAAAGTAGAAGTTATATAGGTATAATAAGTTGCAACTGCAAAGGACGAACTCTAACCTAATATACCTTAGAAATACGAGAAATACCGCGAGCTTTTTAAGGAGCACAAAAGCGATAATCTACTAGAGTACTAGGAGTGGGATTATAAGATTTACCTAGAGAAAGGAGCGAAGCTTAAGTCTAGACATATGTACTAGCTATTAGATAGCTAGCAAAAAGAGCTAAAGGCATATATTAATAAGAATCTTGCAAGAGGATTTATACAACAGAGTAGAAGCTTAATAGCCTTACTAATTCTATTTATACTAAAGAAGAATGGCAAGCTAAGACTTTATGTAAATTACAGACAGCTAAACAACGCTATAAGGAAGAATAAATACCTCTTACCTCTTATTTAAGAATTTATAGATTAACTCTAGGGAGTTAAGTAGATTATAAAATTTAATATCTGTGAGGGATATTATTAAATATAGATTATAAAAGAATTTAAGTGACTTACTATCTTTAAAACGCGATATGGCCTGTTTAAATATATAGTTATGCCTTTTAGATTAATAAACGCGCCAGCGATATTTTAGGCAGTTATTAATAAGGCACTATATAAATACTTAGACGTATTCTACACAGCGTGCTTAGACGATATACTAGTGTACTCTAAGAAATTACTTAAGAAGCACGTAGAATATATAAAGAAGGTACTTAATAAGCTAAAGAAGTATAGGTTACTCTTATAGCTAGAAAAATATAAATTCTATGTTACACAAATCGGATATTATAGATTTATTATTAGACGAGATAGTATTACTATAGACTCTTAGAAAGTCGCGGCTGTACAGAACTAGCCAGTTCCTAAGATAACTAAGAACGTGCAATCCTTCCTAGGATTTATAAACTTCTACTAAAAGTTTATAATAAGATACTTAAAAACCACAGCGCCACTGATAGAAGTAACTAAGAAGGAGAAAGGATTCTCCTAAGACTAGGAATAATAGGCAGCTTTTAAGAAGCTAAAGGGACTATTTATTATGGCACCACTACTACAGATATAGAATCTAACACAACTAATACAAGTAGAAATAAACGTATTAGATTATGTCTTAGAAGCTATGCTTACATAGTAGGGCGAAGATGAGAGGTGGAGACTAATATTCTACCATTTTAGAAAATTCTTAGGAGTAGAACTTAACTATAACGTTTATAATAAAGAACTATTAGCGATAATAGACTTTTTTAAATAATGAAAACTATAGCGTATAGGAGCTTAACACTAGATTAAGGTATTCTTAAATTACTAGAATCTTACAAGTTTTATATTAACTAAGAAACTTAATAGACAATAGGTTAGATAGGCAGAAATAATGGCAAACTATAATTTTAAGATCTACCATCGCCCAGGATTGCTAAATGGGGTAGCAGACGCCCTTAGTTAAAGATTAGACCTTAGGAAGACAGGCCGACCCAAGACGCACGACACAATCTTATAAATAAGAACAGACAGCACTCTCTAATATAACTAATTATAACTAGTAAAGGTGGTAATATTACAATATAAAGAACTACAAGTTAAGGATTTTTAGGACTACTCTTAACTAAGCTAGGAATAATAAGAGCAGTATAACTTAAATAAATAAATTTAAGCGACTATAAAAGATTATGACAATTAAGGCAGAATTAAGGTGCTAGATTATATGGCCAAGACCTTAATTAGGTCACAATACGAGTTAAAAGGCTGGGGATACTTAGGGATAGACAAAATAACTTAACAGATTTAACTAGAATATAATATTCTATACGCACGCAATAAGGTAAAGAAGATCTTAGGCAACTACTTGGCATGTGCAAAAAACAAGCCTAGGAGACATAAGCCCTATAGGTTATTATAACCCTTAACACTACCTATAAGACTATAGGCTAGTGTAATAATAGACTTTATAGTAAAGCTCCTAATATTAGTAGAACCTGGGTCCAAAAGACTATGCGACTTAGTATTAGTAATTATTAATTAATTAACTAAATAAGCATACTTTATGCCCACAAATAAGTCCATAATAGTAGAAGACATAGCTTATAAGATTATAAGGACTCTCGTCGCTAATTATAGACTACTAGAGAAATTTATTATAAATCGCAATAAGCTATTTATATTTAAATACTAGGAAACGTTATTAGCAATGCTAGGGGTTATTTACAAGCTTACAACAACGGCTTATACACAAATAGGTAGTTAAATAGAACGAATTAACTAGATACTAGAATAGTACCTATAGATATATATTAACAAGTTGCAAGATAACTAGGTTAAATTATTACTAACAGCATAATTAACGTACAATAGTATAAGATCTAGTATAATAGAACACTCACCACGTTATACAAATTACGAATATGAGCTAGTTGCTTATAGAGATTTAAAAGACGTTAAGAGCCTTTTAGTATTAGCTAACAAAAAGGCTCAGCTTATATAGAAGCTACATAACGAATTAAGCAAGCGAATAGCTTAAAGGAACCTTACTACAGCCAAATAAGCAAATAAATATAGGCTTAAGGGACTAATCCTTAAAAGGGAAGACAAAGTTCTTCTATTATAAAGAAATCTAAAGACTAAGCAACTATTTAAAAAACTAGACTATCTTTAAGTAGGACTGTTTAAAATTCTAGAGAAATAAGAACTAGTAAACTATAAGCTAAAGTTACTAAAGAAAACCTATATACACCCCACCTTTCACAAATTACTTTTTAAACTAGCACTACTAGACGCTAAAATTAAAATACAACTTAAGCTTAAAGACAAAGAGTACAAGGTTAAAGAGGTTAGGGACCTATAGAAGTTCGAATATTAGTAGAAGTACTTAGTTAAGTGGTAAGGATGGCCAGAAAGCTAGAATATATAGAAACCTATACAAAACCTTACAAACTATAGGAGGTTAGTGCAGCAGTACTATTAATAGAATTTAGAAAAAGAATATTTATATTAGGGAAAGAAGCAAAAAAGGAGTTGTTTAGGAAATTAGCCTATAACTAGCCTAGGTTAGTTAATAGAGGTTTAAGTTGCAGTGGTTTAAGGAGAATAGTAGCACCTATACTATTAGAAATCTCCTCTTACTTAAGGTGCTTAACAACTAAGGCAACGCGAAGATTATAAGAAGCGAGCGCTTGCTTACGCTCTTTGGCCTTAAAGAGTTTATAATAGAGATAAGCTGTTTCTATAGTAGTAAGAGCCTAACGCTCCTTAGCGACTAATAGCTTAGCCTTTTTTTAGCGACGCTCTAATTGCACGCAATTCTACTCCTTTTTAGAAATCTATAGACTACACTCTGCGTAAATAGCAATACACCTAGTGCATTAACTAGAGGCAGTATTTATAAAACAACGTAGTTTCTCTCTTTAACACTGCGCACAACTAGACGCTATTTTAAGATCTTAACTAAACATACGTTCCACGCAAGCGCGCTACTTAGCAGTTAATAACAGTTTGCGAACCTTAGACATGGTTAGAAAGATAAGAGGAATTAAGAGAAGCATACAACACAATAGACAAAGCAAGATATACGTACCTTTATATACGCGTAGCACTCTACAAAGTGGCACAGCACTATAAAGTATAAGGATACTGGGATAATAACTATAAAGGGGGGGCGAATATTAATAGAAGAATAACTCTGCAGTAGCCAGATAGTAACGCTAACAAACAGGTGGCCACTTAGTATAGAGTTAGTAGCGGAGCAGAGGTAATTTAGTTATGTGACTGGCATCCCGCCAAGCCAGTCCAATTGGGTATAAGGGCTAGAAGACAACCATCCCGCCAAGAGGCAACATTCCGTCAGATTAAGGGGAGGACGACAATAGGATAGGATAGACAAGGGAAGATTAGAACTATATAGATCTAGGAGATCTTTTTATTTTAAATCTTTGTAGTTAATTCTCTTACAGTACTATCTTCTATATAGATTAGTGCTAGTTATTCTATCTTGTTAAGAATAGAATTAGAAGAGCCTTACACGAGACTGTTAACATCTCACTCGATTTCTCCTAAAGCCTACTAGCACGGACACCCTAGAGTTTATCTTACTTTCCCTAACCCGAATTAGGACAAGATACGTGACTCCGTGTTAACACTTACCTACTTATAGTAGACAAAGAAGTTATAATAGTAGTCTTACAGACTTTAGTATAGTGTAATAACTGTCTAGTATAACTAGTAACTAATAAGATAAAATTTCTACTAATTTAACTACCTGTAGATAGTATTTTAAGGAGAAGTAAATATTATATTACTATTTATAGCTAAATAAAAAAGTTAGTTTTAGAATTATTAGATAGATAGTCCCTATAAATCACTATAATTTTACTATAAATTATAGTAGATAGGTGTATCTAATTATATAGCCTTTACACACTAGTAGTTAGTGTAAATTATAGTGTTTTTACTATAAAATTAAAAGAGGCTAGCGCACTACTATTTTGCACTACTCCTATACTATTCTAAATAGTACTAGTGCGTCTTAGCACTAGATAGATACTTCTTATAATAGCTAAGCTTCTCTAATAGACATAACACAATTAATTAATTAACTATACTACTTTTATCTTATCTTATTACATTAAGAATACCCGCATATCTAATAATTAAGAGTTTTACTACCTTAATTAAACTAATTATTATATCTTTATTAATACTTAGGGATTCTATAGTAATCCTAACTAACTATTTAAACTACACACTATAGCTAAGGCAAATTAAAGCCTAAGCCTAATTACTAAAAGTCTAGAATCTTATTAATCTAGCCCTACCTATTAAACCTATAATTAAACTAATTATACTAATAGCACTAGATATTAATTTCTATTAACTAAATAGCGTATTTGCTAACGCACACCTAACTAACCCTAACAAATATCTAATTCTACTATTACAGCTATCGCAAATTAGTCTAAAGGATTATAATATGAATATAAACTATTATAAAAATTAACTTAAAACTTTTAAGATACTTAACTGCGTATACTATAATAAGAAGACAAACCTAGATAAACTAGTTACTCTTATATAATTAATAACCTTAGTACACTTATAGACTAATTGCTATATACTAGGTTAATTAATTAGATAATAAATTAAAAACCTTATAATTATAGTTAGAGTAAACTAAGATAATAAAAAATAAAAGTAAGGGCTAGGTATTAAGATACCCTTAAGCTAATAAGGACTACTAGATTATAGGCAACCTAGCTTGCTAAGTATAATTATGTAGCTATAAAAGCTAAGTTTAATAAAGTTCTAGAGCTCTAGAAGCCTAACTTAGTTAAGAAGAATTTTATAAAGGTAGTATCTAATATTATACCTATTTAGGTTATAACTTTCTATTAGAATAGAAGTAAGAATTATGCTATTAAAAGAAAAAAATAGTAAAACTCTTTTAAAAACACATAGTAATGCAGCACCTAATTAAGGGCATATAAAAGAACGCTTTTACTACTATAAGATTATCTCTTACTAATAGTAGTGCAACTATATAGACTATAGATAGGGACGCCTATTCTATAAATAAAACAGTATTACTTAAGCAAGACAAATTATGCGCTAAGAAAGCTAGCTCTAAAGCTAAATTCAAGTAGTCTATAATTATAGATAATAAGCTAATAAGAGTTAGTTGCTAAAAAGAATTAAACTTTAAGTATCCTACTTATAAATAATGCTATAATCTAAAAGACTACTTTTACGCTTTCTTTAAGAAATAACCTAAATAGTTTTAACTAAAGCTAGTAATAGTTGCCCTAATAAAATTTAGGATAGAGAATAATCTAGCGCTTATAGAAAGTATAAAATTTATAAAGCGTCTAAGATTACAAATACCAAGAGTTAAAGAATTAAGTACTTTTACTCTAACTTTAATTACTAAAGTTACTAATAATAAATAACTAGATAGTAAATAACTTACTATCCTTTTAGTAAGCTTTAATACTGCCTCCTACTACTTAGACCTAAATGTATACCTACTATATTACTTTGTAATCTATAATTCTAGCACAACTTACTATATTTTAATAATATTAATTATTGTATTATACTATAACTACTATTAGTAAAAGACTTTATATAGGCGGGCTTAATATAAGTATAAATTAGAAAATATAAAAGTATCTATCTATATATTAAGAGTGTATAAAGAAGTAGAGTAATAAGGCTAAATAATATTACCTACTACCCTAATTTGCTGTGCAACCTAGTGTCTTTCTAATTACTCTATAGGTAAGGCCTCTAGTAGAACACGCTAGCAGATCTAATAATAATTAAGAGAAGGGATAATATAATCCTCACTAAACTTTAAGAAATATATAATTAATAGGTACTAGAGTTTAGAGTAATACTAATACTAAATTATACTATACCTAATAGTATGTACGCTATATATAAGATTACTACGCACACTATATAATAAGTGTAGAAGGTGGACACTAATATATAGTATAAATAACTAGGCTACCTAGGTTCTTAGGCACTAGAATATATAGTAAATTACTATAAGGAGGTGTGCCTTAAAGAACTAACTATAGTTTAATGTCTGCTTAGCGAGCTTAGGCTAATACGCTAATCTCTTTTTGTTAACACCTTTAAACGCTTTGCTGTGTATACAATAGTAGGAGGAATATCTACTATTATTGTAATATTTTTATTAGAAACCCCTTAGTCGCAAAAAAAAATCACTATAGTTTAATATAATACTTATAGCAGATTAAAGCTTAAGTAATAAATTAGATAATAGGCTAAATAAATTAATAATAGTCCTAATAAGAAAGTTGCTATAGACTTTTATAACTTTAAAGATAAGAGCTCTACCAGCAAAAAAAGCTAAATACTTATTACTAATTAATTCTTAGGCACAGCTTAAGATTTCTACTTTAAAGATAACTAACTAGCATAAATAATTATTAAACTACTAAAGGAATTTGTACTATTTATAAAATTATAGTTTAAGATAATAGTTAAAGTTACTAAATTAAAGAATAAAATCTTCTTAGTTAAGTAAGATATTTATAGATAGTGTACTAGTGAAGGTATTATTATTAAGTCTTTAGCACCTAATGCCTAAGCTTAAAATAAAAGAGCTAAACACTTAGAAGGTATAATTAAGGAGAAGAGTTATGTAATATAACTTAACGCTAACCTTCCTAGACACTATAGCTAGAAATTATATAAGCGGCTATATATCTATATAATTAAACTCTAAACTATACTAATTAATAGCGATTACTATATAAAGTATTCTTTACAATAGTTGCTTTTTAAAATAGCATTATTACTTAACTAAAGAAACTAAACTAGGCTTATCTTAGAGCCTATAGCTATAAAGCCTTTACTATAACTAATAATATAAAACGTAGTAAGAGTAAGCTCTAAAGGTTAGATCTAAAAGTATAGATTAAATACCTAGTAGACTACTAATTAACAAATATCTAGAGGATATAGATACCTCTGCTTAGGAAAGTTATTAGTATCTAAGATATTATCTTTAACAAAAAATTAGTATTCTTAGGTAAAGAAAAAGACCTATTAGACAATCTTATATATAGCACTTATAAAAAGATTGCTGCATAGACCTAATTAGTAGAACTATTACCCTTACTACTAAAACACAAAATTACTAAGTCTTTATATAAGAATAAGTTAATTACCAACTCCTATAAGAATAATAATAATACTCTAGAGTACTATTAAGGGAGAAAGATTAATTATACCTATCTAACACTACTAGTAACACCTTTGCCTATTACACTACTTACCTAATTAATAGCAAGTCTTAAATACAATTAATATAAATAATTTCCTATTAGATTACTATAGCTAGATTAATGCGCTATACTATAGGTAGTTGCTTTCCTAGCTAGAACACAGGCAGGGGATAAAAGCAAATATAAGAGGAAGCTACTTAATAAGGCGCAATTTAACTACATACTTATAGTAAGAAATAAACTCTATTAAAGTTAAATACTAGAACCTCTATCTTATGAAATATAGTTAAATAATTACTTACTATTTAATATATAGAAGGATGCTAAGTAATTACACCTATAAAGCTATAAAGAAATATAGTCTTAAAGTAAAATATCTACTATTTTAATGCAATTATATAGCTACTAAATTCTTAACTATATATAGGTATATACCTATAAACTTAATAAATACTATTAATTTTAAAAGTGCAAAACTAGGTTAGTAGTGCACAGAGATTAATAACGCCACCTTACTATTTAGAATATCTATACTGCAACTCTTATAGAATAATTATTTTGCCTACTTATATTTATAGCAGCTTAGCATAATCTAGAACTTAGCTAGTATAATATTACTAACGCCTTTGTCTACACAAAACTAGATAGAGAACTCTATATAAGAATACTATAAGGTTATACCTAATTAGGCACTATCCTATAGTTGCATAAGGTACTATATAGTTTTTAAATTTTACTACTACTATAGTAGAGAGAATTTACTAATACTCTTAAGAATTTTAGTTTTACTATAGTCCTATATAAATCTTACTATATAATTAAAGATAGTATTATTATTTTTATATATAGATAATATCTGTATACTATATAGGTAAGGGCACCTAAGAGGATTAAGGTTTTAATATTATCGCATAATAGCATTATGTAAGAATTATGTGATGCCTGTGCGCTATAGCCTATATATTACAGAATCTTCTTCTTTTAATCTATACCTTTTCTAGAGATAAGTAATTAATACTAAGTTAGTTCTATTATATTATTTTCTTTTCTTATACAATTATCCTGTACACCATCCACACTTGCTAGTATAGAGTATTAGATATTAATATTTATATAGCTAGCTATAGAGCCTATTTAACACTAATTAGTAGTTAACTAACTCTTAACTACAAATTAGTAAGAGTAAAGATAGATTATATAAGTTATTATTAGTTATATAATTTATTTTATTATATCCTATCCTTTATATATAAGGAAATAGCATATTAGATTTTTATAGAGTTAGTAAGTAACTATTACTACTATATAAAATAAAGGAAGCAATTATATAAAATATACAAAACTTATTTTTATTTATAGGAATAGTAGATTAGCTCTTTTATTAAGTTAGTAAGTAGATATTACTACTATATAAGATTTAAAAAAAGATAGTGTATTAAGCACACTACTAGTAACTATATAAACACATAGTTAGATAATAATAAACTCTAATAAAGCGCAACCCTTTATATAACTAATCTACTAAATAAACTAGTTATATAATAACTACCTCTACTACTACTTTATATAAAGCCTTTGCCTTTACTACCTCTATCTTACAAAATAATACTACTATACCTAATTATACTAGACTATATAATAAGTATACTAAAGGGATAGAAATATTAGAGGCAATACTACGTAAGGGAATAAGACCTAAGTACTAGAAGAATACGATTAACTTAGTAGATATAATAGTTCGTGCCTGCCTCTCTACTAGTTATTTACTATTACCTTTCCTTTTACACCCTAATAGCGCTTTTTACCTTATAGAAGGCGCCTTTTTTAATTAGTGTTAGCGCGTAGTTAGCGTAGGGCCTATGTCCTACGCCGCCTACTATATAAGTAAGGGCCCCCTAGATCCCTTCCTTATCCCCTATCTTAGTATAGTCTTAATTTAGTTATCTCTTTTAACTATACTAGCTATCCCTAGTTTGCCCTATAAGGTCGTGTACCGCCCTTATAGTAGATAATTCCTCTCTATTAGAAATGTAATTATACATAGTATATACTATTACTAATTATTATATATTATACTAAAAGGGATAGCTTTCTTAGAATTATTCTAGAAAGACTTTAAAGAATAGAAGAAACACTATTTTTAAAGTTAAACTATACATTTAGAAGAGAGCTTATTATAGTTCTAAAAGAAAAGAGTATTATACTAAGAAAAATACTAGAGCTATAAGTGCTAGTAAACTATATAAAGTAGCATAAGATAATATAAATCTTACTTATATATTAATATCTTTGCTAGCTTACTTAACTATTTATATATAAATACTAAGGCTAATCTTAAAGATACCTAAGCTAGTTAGGCTATTATACAAACCTAAATAGAGTAAGCTATTACTATTATAGGCACCTACACAGCTATAAGTCCCTATAGATATCTTAAGAGAACCTTTTTATAAGTACTAAGGATAATCTTATTTATACAAATAACTAAATAAACTACTACTCTTTATATATAGTACTTAACTACTATTTTACCTATCTACTTATAATTATTAAACGCGGTATAGAATAGAGCTACTACTAGTTAAACGCAAATTATAGGCACTATACTAATCTATATAGACTAAGCCTATGCTATAATCTAACCTATATAAGCTTTTGTCTAAGCATAACCTACCTTCTTAAAGAATTCTAGCTAATAAGATAATCTAATTTTAAAAGGCATAGAATAAGGATAATAACTATACTAGAGCTTTATATAATATTTTAGTAGATAAGACTAGAATTTTTATAAATCTATACAAACGTCTAAATATTGCTAAGGATTAATACTTAGATATTTTTTTAAATATCCTTACTAGCTATACAGCATAGTATTACCTCTATACTATCTACTCTAGATAATTATAGAAGTGCTTATACAAAGCACTTAATAGTTACTTTAATACTACTATTAACTATAACTAGTATTAAATAGACTAAACTATAATAACTTTTTATAATACTAGTATAAGAATCCTAATAAGAGTCTATATAAAGTTCTAGACTCTAATAGAAATTTTAATATAGATATTATGCAGTAATATAATAGTTTATTATTTATATCTCTTTATAGATAATAGTAAGAGCCCTTAGGTTACTCTATGTTGTAGTCGCTATATGCACGCCCTTTTATTCTTTTTAGTTGCCTATCCTTTTAAAGAACCTATTTTGCCTTATTTTTATTATAGTCTTAGTATTATTAGCCTGCTAGTAGAGATATATCTATATAGTATTGCGAATTATAAGTAGGTAAAGGTACTAGTGTATATAGTTTTTATTATTATTCTCTTTAATAGTAGTTAACTATATAGAAATGGTAAGATTATAATTATAGTTATTCTAAAGATGCTTCTTTAGTAGGCAAAGGTTCTAGAGCTCTACTATATATACTACGTACGCTAGACTATTATATAACTACTTATATAGTAGCTATAGACTAACCTTCTTAAGCTAGACAATTTAGAGATCTGTCTATACCTAGTATAGATCTAGCAGGCCTCTTAGATACTATATACTTATTTGTTTAAATATATTTCTTAGCCTTTTAGTATATAATAGAATTGTAGCTTTATTAACTTATATATATACATTAATAAGTATCTTAGGCATAAAAATAAGTTATATTAGTTAGTTTAGCTATAGTGTTGCGTTTAATATAGTAGTAAAAGGAGGAGGCAAAGAATAAGGCAAGTAAGTAGCGTTACTAAGAAGTATTTTAACCTATTGTGCAGGTTTATAGGAAGCTAGTTAATAGTTAATAGTTCTACCTATAGTAATGTGTTTTATATACTTATAGTATATAAGTATAGAGTAGTTACTAATATATACACAGGCATAGTGCACCTAACTAATATAATTAATATTATATAACTTACCATATAACTAATAACTAAGCGTATACACTTACTATGGCTAGCTAATATTTCTTATAGTAAAAATAGCTAAAGGAAAAAATACAAAATATAAAGTCCTAGAGATAATAATTAATAGGCTTACTCTTATATAGAGAGTATTAGGTGCAGACTTTATTAAGAAAATTTCTCTCTATACTATTATTATATAAGTATGCCGTAAATACCTAGAGCTAGAGTAGTCTATATTTATCTCTAAGCCTACCTATAAAGCTCTATTTGCTAATCTCTATACATTACTTTAAGTTGTAATTAATTACTAATCTAATTACTACCTATAAGTGGCTAATATATACTATACTAATTGCAAATATAACTTTTTTATATAAAGAGGAAGATTACTAGGCTCTTATAGATAAGAATTTTATAGATAATTTATACTATTATTATTATAATTTAAATTCTAATTAAATAATATTTATATAAGACTAAAGAAGTATTTTATATGCTATAAAAAGGTTGTTAGTCTTTTAACTAAGCTAGCGTATACAGATACGAGTTATATAAAGTTTCGAGTCACTTTACTAAAACGCGACACCTGCACAAAATACGCGGTTTCTCTCTATAACGCCTTTATAATTGCCATTAAGTACACATAGATTTAAGCGTTGCAGCTGCTATAACTACTACAGCCCTTTCTAAAGCGCTTGCTATAGTAGATCTATATTGCTAAGCTGCTAAAGCCTTAGCTGCGCGCATAGCCTCTCTAATAGCCTCTACTTCTACAAAGTATTAATTTGGATCTATCTAAATGCGCTTTCAACAACGCTAAGAGCTAGCAGTTTGTAGATAATGCTCAAGGCGTCTTTTCTCTAATTTAAGTCCTGCAGCTCTAGCATTTGTAGCTGCTAGCGCCTTACCTGCTTTCTATAGGAGTAGCTACTAGCTAGGTCCTACAATCTAGATTCTTAATGCTCTAGACATCGCGCTGCGCTATATAGAGATCGCGAGGGCCTTAAGGGGTTAAAAGGAAGCTCTAAGGCTGCTACTAAGGCTACTGCTAATGCGTAGGCGTAGTAGGCCTCTGGGAGACTTGCAACAAGCTAAGCACATAATTAATATTAAATGGGCAAATACTAGCAGCCTGCTAGCCAGCTCGAATCACACGCTCTGTGAAGCCTTCCTCTCTAGTGTTAGATAGGTGATTTCACTGTAAAATCCAGTAGTTACGTGCATTCGATCACATAGTCTCCTTATAACGACAGTTAGTGTAACTTATAGTGATTTCACTGTGAGATTACTGTAAAATACACAAAGGAGACTAGCGTACTACTATTACACTACTCCGCACTATTACTAGTGCGTCTTAGCGCTAGATAGATATTGCGTACAATAGCTAAGCTTCTCCGACAGAGATTACTCGATAATTAATTTATTATTAAATCTATCACTTTCATCTCATCTTATCAAAGATACTTACGTATCTAATACCTAGCTTAATAGTAGTAGGCAATAAAGCGCTCCTTCTTAATAGGTGCGGCGTTGTTAAGCGATGCGAGCTCCTGGATCTAGCGTTGGTAACTAGACTTGATTACAGAGAATAGAGCGAGATCTAGAGACTATAGGACGTGCGACAAATGCGTAGGTAGATAGAGCAACTTAATTTAATGCTATTTGCAAAGCCATAGGAAGTCTATATTAATATGGCTACTATGACTATTAAGGATAAGGAGGTGGTACTAGCCATTATCTACAGCCATCTTAGGGATAAAAATGCGCTGTAACCACTTAACACCTATTGCGTTTAATATCTATCTATTCTCTAAGATTATATACAGCCAGCTAAGTATATAAAATAATAGGAACTAGGTAGTTTGTAGGCTCTGGCCTTTAAAGATAACTACGCAGCGTAGTTTCCGCCCTATTGCTAATACGCACTTAATTATAGAAACCCACTTGCGATTCTCTAGTAATTAAATATAAGCCTTTTTCTTTCAACTACTAGAGAATACTCTAGTATTTGTACATACTCCTAGAGCGACGCTAGTCTTATCCATATTATATATATTCTCCGCCTATATATTAAACCGCTGTTAAGTCTACTTATAGGGCTCTAGGAACGCGCGTAACTACTCTAGAGTCGCTGCATTAGCTCTCTAAGCCTTAAGTTTTCTACTAATAACTAAGGCGACGCGTGGCTATCGCTTAATAAAGTGAGATAGCCAGAGCTTGCTAATAGGCTAATTATCGCTGTTTATATATAGGATTTAATTGGCCATTTCTTAAGCGCGAGTGTGTAAGGGAGGGCAGGCGCGTGCGTCTTCTTTAAGGATCTAGTCTACTAGGAAGTCCTCCTATAGAGGAGTCAATCGCTATTAGTGTTAATGGCTAGTACAGCTATTAGTTGCGCCTCGTATACGTGCAGAGAGAGTAGGTGCAGGAATGCTATACGTCTTAGCTATAGCCCGCTAGCTATTATAAATGCCTATATTATAATTAGCAATAGCTAATTATATAGCTACCTTATAGGCGTCTATATTAATAAGCGTTATAGAGAGATATCGCGTGTTTTGTACAGGTGTCGCGTTTTAGTAGGGTAACTTAAAACTCTATATAACTCGTATCTATATATGCTAGCTTATCCGCGTAATAAGCGTATCTATATAATAAGGTAGTATATTATCTTTTATAAAGAGTATAATAATAAAATACCTTTATATTTAACTATTTAGTCCTATATTTAGAATATTAAAGGGTATAATAATAAGGAACCTACTCTACACAAAGAAGAGGAGTAGAGTAAAGATACTAAAAATAGTAATAATTAAGTATTCTACCTAACTACTACTACCTATCTTTACTATATAACTAGCAAATATATCTATAAGATAAAGCTAAAGAAGTGTGCAGAATAGTTTATTCTTAAAGATTAATACTATATAATATACTAAGGTAAACTATAAAATATAGGTATAGCTAGAATTTCTACTATTAGTAAAGTATAGCTAGAGATATACGTATAAGAAAACCCCTATATAAAGATTAATTAAATACCTAGTAATACTAATATTAGCTTTAGAGGTTAGAACTTATAAGAATCTCTAGGAATTATACAAAATACAAATTTAATAAGAATAGTTACCTACTATATTGTATATACTTTAACACTATTTCTACTATTGCTAGTAGATACTAATAAGCTAAATACCTATTTTAATAATATTCTAGATATTATTATATAAAAGAATAGCACAACTATACCTATTATACATAAATAGGGACACTTTTTTTAATATTAGCAAGAAAGAAACTATATCTTTCTTTACTAAATAAGAACTCTATTGCCTTTATTAATAATTTAGACATCTCTATATAGAAAGACTTTAAAAGATGCTTACTAATGCTAGCTATAAAGTAGATACTACTATACTAAATAAAATTTAGAAGTTTTACTACTATTATTAATTGCACAAATAAGCTCTATATTGCTTTAAGTTTACTATTAAAAATAATATTTACTTTAACTTTAAGATTATTAGTAATATTATATATATTAGAACCAGAGACGCACTATATATTATTATAAGTGGTCGGCTTACCAAACATCTTTTTTGACCTTTTTTTAGTTTAAGGTTAAAGTAGATTAAAATAGAAGATTATATGTACTACTATGTACCGCACCTAATTTTAATTAAAGACTAACCTTAAACACCTCGATAACTCCACACTCTATAAGCTCTTAACCTATATAAGATTCACTTACGCTATACACAGCACACCTGGCTTATCGCCACTGCTATTATTAGTTATCCGCGCTCGCGCCGCTACGCGGCGTACTCGCTTAGATAAGCTAACTTAATAGCAATAATAGCCAGAAGGATCTCGCGGATCTATGCAATGCTCTTACTACACTAGAGCTTGTTAATAAAGACCTTATTATCCTCTTGCGTCCTCTACTAGAGGATTCTATTACTAATAAGGAGTAATTGCGTCCACTAGAGCGGGAATATAGTCTAGCCATCTTTCGCAAACTAGATTAGCTGCCAGCCTAACTAGTACACGTGGATAGCGTTATAAATAGTTAAGTATACCTGTCCATTACGCTAGACAAGCATCTTATAGATGGAATAGAACTCTAGCGTGGCCACGTTGGCAGTAATAACGCGAATCTTTAGCGTGTACTTTTTAGCAACGGCGAGTACTTCTTTAGGAACAACGTTAATGCCTAGATAGATAGTAAGGCTTAGAGAGATAGTAGGAACTTTATTAAGGATAATCTTAATGCGGCAATAGAGTAATAGTGTATCTAGTATATATTACTCTTATCCTACTACTTATAAGAAACATACCTATTAATATATTAACTTGTGTTGTTTACAATAATTTGAATCGTGATTTGCGACTTAGGATAGCAAAGAGATGGCTTATAGTATAGCTGCGCTAAAGTCTTATCTCTCCTAAAGTTCTAAGTGGCCTCTTCGTGAAGATTTTGCTTATGAGAGCAGCCCCGCGCCAAGACTGCTAAGCTCGCTTAGTAGTTTAAACGCGCTTTTTTTTGTTATTACCTTTTTTACGCTCTTTTTAATTACTAAGTAGGGGGCTCTACTTTTTTTGTTATATTATTTAAGATGAAAGACTTTGTCGTACTACCCCTAGGTAGTTAATTTAACGCCACATATATTATAAATATAGATATATTATTTTAAGCTATAATCTTCTTAAAATAAATATCTATATAATAAACGTAAAAAGCCCTTTATAAATACTAGATTAATATCTACTAAGGTCTACCTAACTATAATATATATAACTTAGATATAAACTTTATATTAGATAAGTTTAAAAACTACGTAAAAATTATTAGTATAACTTATAGGCAAATACCTATAGAAGTATATTAGGTAATAAAAAGATTAAGTATTTGCACATATGTTTTTATAAAGCCTTTAATATTCTTAAGGCTAAACTAAAAGATTACATAGATAAGGACAATATCTTTTAGATAGCTATTAAAGCTATTAATAATACTATAGGCCTAGATAGCCTTATACTTATACTACTAGTTTTTAGCGTATATCCTAGAATTAGTATAGATTTAACTTTATTGCCTAATATTATTATATATATAAATGCTATATAAAAGGCAATAAAGATATTATAAAAGGAAAGAGATAAGACTAATATTAATTATGCGTTAAATACTTATAATAGTCTATTAGTAGCGCATAAAGTCCTTAAGCTTCTACTTAGATTTAAGATTATAGTTTAGAGAGAAAAAATAAATAGATAGGCCTATATAAAATTAAGGGTATTAAGGACAAAGATATAATTCTTAACCTAAAGAATAGTCTAGTAAAGTTTTACTATACATAAGTTAAGCTATACTATTATAAGAACAATTATACTCTCCTACTATTATATAAAGTAGATAATATTGCCTCTATATAAAAGAATCCTCTAGAGAAAAGGAGGAAAAGCTGCCTAAGAAAGAATACTATATTCTTTTTCTAGAAGAAGATAAGTAATTAAAAACTATCTCTAAAACTCTATATAAAAGGTATAATTATAACACCTAAAGCACCTTTTAAAGAGTTAGATTATATAGAGATAGACGCTCTTATTACTAATAGTATATTTAAGATTCTTCTCTTTAATCTATCTAAGTATAAGGACAGAATTTTTAATCTTCGCCTTATATAAGAAGTTAAAGACAAGACTACTTAACTATATAAGAAATTCTGCCTTGTGTTTGCTAGTCACTCTAAAGAGAGAGAAGGACAAAAGAAGGAAAGCCCACCTTATATGCCTCTTTCTTCTATCTAGAGCCTTAATTCTTACCCCTTATTAGTGTTTGTCTTCCCCTTATCTAACATTGCATAATTGCCTAATATTGCTACCTAAATAGATATAATAAATAGGTCTACCTATTATATAAGAAGTAAACTAAGTAAAAAGAACTTTATATATATAATATATTATTGCTATAATCTTATTATTAATTATGCAATCTTACTCTTAACTACTATTAGCTAGACTACTACTCTATTACTAATAAGCCTAATTACACCTTTAATAAATAGTAGTAAAGTATAATAAATAGTTACTTAATAGAATCTTTCTACTAACTAAAGTAGACTAGCTAGAGTAAGAGACGTATAGATAGGGGAATAATAAATAAATAGGGTAACTATTAGTAAGTAGATAGTTTGTGTGGAGAAAGGGAGAACTACTAATAGTAACCTTAAAATAAAAAGTTACTAGTATCTATATACTATATAGGCAAGAATACTTAAGGGGTTAAGATTTTAATATTATTATATAATAGTATTATATAGAGATTATGTAATACCTATACGCTATAGCCTATATATTGCAGAATCTTCTTCTTTCTATCTATACCCTTTCTAGAGATAAGTAATTAATACTAAGTTAGTTTTAGTATATTATTTTCTTTTCTTATACAATTATCCTATACATCCTCTGCACTTGCTAGTATAGAGTATTAGATATTAATATCCATACAGCTAGCAATTGAGCCTATTTAATAGATAACTTTATTATTACCTACTTAAGGGATTAAAAATACACTACTAATATAGTAATAAAAAAGATAAGTATAAAGTTTACCTTTACTAGAGGTAATAATCTTTAGTAGTTTCTAAGGATTAAAATTATTAAAAACTATGCAAGTAGATAACTCTAGCTATTATAGGCATCCTACATAAATAAGATTAGTTATCTTATTAACTAACGCAACCTTAAACACAAAACTCTAATATTAGTAGTTAAACTACTAGCTTAAGAAGGACTTACTATAAAGGTAGAGATTAACTAATAATAGTAAAAGATAGGATTAATTCTATATACTATAGTAACTACGTATCTAGATATTACTTTTATAAGCTTCTAAGTATTATGTTTTCTATTAAATTCTAGCAATAACTATTATAACGCTGCTAATTATGTACTACTATATCTATTCTTTACCTAATTACTAAGGTTACGCTTTAGAGGAGCAAACACCTATAAGGTTGCTAGCAACGCATTGTTTATAGACAATAACCTTAATAAGAAAAGCTTATAAGAATATATTATTAAGCTAATTAAACTATTTAGTAGTTATATAGCCTAGAAGGCAAATAAATAAAACACTATTACTACTTTAATAACTAAAGCTAAGTTACTAGCACTTTTATATATTATATAGATAGCTTAGTTAATTACTAAACTTAATATATTCTATTAGTAGCCCGGATAGATTAGTCCGCCGGATAGTTTTTGCTAAGACTACAATACTTTACTATAAATCATAATGTCTTAACAACACAACGCGTTATTATCTAATTAAGAAGGCAGAATTAAGCTTGCCCTTTACGCCTATTAGAATAAGCAAATTTTAAGCCTACTATGCGCTGCTGCAGCATATAATATCCTAAAGTCTACACTAAGTAATTAAATTAACAAAATTACTACCTAAGTAGATATATAATTAGGAATGGCAAAGCTTACTACGACTAAAGAGCAGACGCTTATATAGTATATCCTTAACCTAGATTCGCAAGGATTTGCACCCTAGCTAGGTAAGGTGGAAGATATGGCTAACAAACTGCTAGCTGCGCGACACAGAGACCCTATAGAATAATGCTAGGCTTAGCGCTTTGTAAAGCGCGTACCTAAGCTTAAAATAGCTTTTAATTAAGCGAAAAACTAATAAAGAATATAATAGAAAGATCTAGAGGTTATAAACGCGTGGTTTTAGCTAGTGGAGAATACAAAAGCTAAGTATAGAGTGCAGAATAAAGACATCTATAACTTTAATAAGATAGGCTTCTAGATAGGAGTTATTAGCTTAATAAAGATTGTAACTAGTTTAGAAAGACGTTCTTAACCTACGCTTGTTTAGCTAGGCAACTGCGAGTGGGTTATAGTAATTTAGAGTATTTGCACTGCTAGGTATACTGCCCCGCCCTTTATTATCTATAAAGAGCAAGTCCACATCTTAGTGTAGTATAAGGAGACTAGTATTCCCCGCGATTAGAAGCTCTTAGTCTCTAAGACTAGCTAAACTAACAGCGAGCTTAGAGTTGCGTAGTTAAGGTACTTTAACGCGTATACAAGTCCGCGCATAGTGGGGTTATAGAGGTTACTTATTCTAGATAGCTATAAGAGCTATCACTTCTAGAATTTTAAGGATTATTGCCTAGAATAAAAGATCCTAACACTTTATATGCTAGCGCACTTATTTTATATTCTCTAGCCACTTAATATGGTCTATTTCGCGCCACTAAAACTAAAGTACTCCTAGCGTGTATAGGACTTAGCGCGCTAACGCGTCTTTTATATTAATAAAGAGGGCTTTCTACTAGCCTTTTGCAATGCGTTTTTTAATATGTTTATACTAGAAAACTATAAGAAAGCCTTTAAGGCCTCTAGGCTTATTTTTTTAGATGTGTTAGTGGTAGTAGATTGCCTTAATGTGCGTATTCACACTCCACCTTAGGGTATCCCACTAGATACACTATGACAAGCTAGAATCCTAAGCAATACCCTTGAGTTTGGATTCTAGTTAAAGCTCGTACGCGACTCTTTTATTCGGTCTCTACCTAATACTAAATCGAGCTACTTACAGCTTATAAAAGGTGCTAAACTTATGCTCTACTATAGTGTACTTTAAGAGAGCCGCATTAGGAAACTTAAGAAGCAAATTAAGGTTCTAACGAAGCGAAAAACGGGTAAAAGAAAGCGCATTTAGAAAGGTAGGACGCTAGGCTTTGCTTAGGGAGCAGATTTAGAAGTAGAAAGCCCTTCTATTAGGGTAAAGTTGTTGAAAAGGGCGCGAGGTAGTGGTAAGGGAGAGGCAGGTCCCTTAACACAACGCCGCTGTGGGAGGTGCAGAGAGCCTAGGCACAACGCAAGGACCTGTTAGATAGATAAAGAGATAGAGGAGGAGTTAGATATTATCCTTAGCGGCTTATTTTTAGATAGTGTTAATAGTAAATTAGAGTGATTTTATTATAGGTTACTATAAGGCCAAAAATAACGAGTTAACTTTATCTTGCAATAGTACGCACTTAGTGACTAAAAATTAGATAAAGTACTACTTAAGATATAGTATGCTTTACTGCGAATCACAATAAGTATACTATATATTGCCTATATATAGTATAGTAGATAATATATTGTATATTATAGGGAGTCTTGTTATAAGTTCGTACTGTCAAGAAAGACTCCTTAGCTTTGCGCGGCTACTACAGCCGCGCAAAGAGGCTACACGACGTAAAAAGTAGATTAAATAGTAACTTAGTATATTGTAAGTTATAATAGGTTATTATAAGTTACTATAAAGTAACGTTAGTGGTGTTCTATAATGAGTTATAAGAAACCTCGAAGTTACTAAGAAAAACTATTCGGCGGACTAATCTATCCGGGCTACTAATAGAATATGTTAAGATTAAACTCTTACCCTTAATAATTACTATTAATTATAACAATTAATAAACTATCTAACTTGTTACTAAAGAAATTACTAAGTTATAGATAAAGATTAGACATATTAATATATATAATTATTAGCTTTAATAAGAAGTAGTATATAGAGCTATTATAGTCTAGTACTAATAATTAGAAGAAACAGTAGTAAATAGTCTTATAAAGACTTTACTAGCTAGTAAATAGACTAAGTTTATTAATTAACTTAGACTTAAAGATATTAGGAGAAGAATTACTAACTAAGAAGTTAACCTAGACAAATTAGAATATAGAATAGAAGTTTTTAGACTATACGCTATAGTATAGTTACAAAGAATTAGGTCTAGATTAGAATAGTTTTAAGCTAAGAGGGTATATTAGATAGATAGTCTTTACAAATAACTATAATTTTACTATAAATTATAGTAGGTAGGTATATCGAATTATATAGCCTTTACACACTAGTAGTTAGTATAAATTATAGTGTTTTTACTATAAAATTAAAATAGGCTAGTGCACTACGATTTTGCACTGCCTCTATACTATTCTAAATAGTACTAGTGCGTCTGAGTACTAGATAGATACTTTTGCCATAGTTAAGCTTCTCTAATAGACATAATACAATTAATTAATTAACTATATTACTTCTATTTTATCTTATTAAGAATACCCGCATATCTAATAAGAATAATATAAGGGTAGTATATAGTCTTATAGGGCTAATCTATTAGAGATAGCTAAAATAGTTAAAAAAGCTAGTTAAATTAATACGTTTTTTATTTGTTTTTATTAGGCTATTCTTACTAAGAGGGACATTAGCTAGCTATAGTAATTATATATTATATACGCTTAGTTAATAATTACGTAATATTAGTGTTAGTGTACTATACCTATGTATATATTAGTAACTACTTTATACTTATATACTATAAGTATATGTAACATATTACTATTAGTAAAACTATTAACTAGCTCCCTATAAGTCTGCACTATAGGTTTAACTACTTCTTAGCAACGCTGCATTGCTATATCCTCCTCTCTTTACTATGTTAGAATTGCTTTAGAATTTAACGCGCCTTACTCTTAAGCCTATAGTACTCTAGCTATAAAGAGTATAAATTAATAAAGTGGCAATACTATAATATACTTAGATGCTAAAAGGTATGTTTAAAGAGATAAGTATATAGTATCTAAAAGGCCTACTAGATCTATGCTAGGTGTGGATAGATTTTTAAATTATCTAGCTTAAGAAGGTTAGCCTATAGCTACTATAAAAGTAGTTATATAATAGTCTAGTATATACGGCCGCTATATACATAGTAGAGCTTTAGGACCTTTGCCTACTAAAAAAGCATCTTTAGGATAACTATAACTATAATCTTGCTATATATTACTATGCGTAGTTAACTACTATTAAAGAGAATAATAATAAGAGGTATATATACTAGTACCTCTACCTACTTACTACTTATAACACTATATAGATATGCTAGTAGCGATAATAATAATAATAAAATAGGTCCTTTCAAAGGATAGAAGGGACAAAGGTGTATATAGCGACTATAATATAGAGTAATCTAAGGGCTCTTACTTCTAGTATCTATAAAGAGATACAAATAATAAACTATTGCATTACTATATAATATTTATATTAGAATTTCTATTAATAGTTAAATTAATACTATTTTAAAATAGTAAATAAGAAAGGAATATAGGGAACCCTTTTTTATATAAAGGGCAGCATAGGGTATAGGCCTACACTAACTACTACGCTAACACTAACTAGAAAAGACGCCTTTAGAAAGATAAAAGGCGCAAATAGGGGAAATAGAGTATAAAAGAAAGGTAATAGAGTATGCTTAGTAGAAAGGCTAGTATAGGACTGTTATATAACCCCCCTTTTAAGGTCTAAAAATAGAGTGTTTTAGCGGATTTTTAATGTAACTAGTACTATTTTCGGGCTAAAGAGGGTTATAATAGAGGTAATATGCCCCTATAATTCTATTAGTAGCCTTAGGTTTTAATTTAGTTACTATTTAGTAGAGATATTAAGGAAAGTTATTAGGGGTAAATTAGTAAATTAGTAAAAAAATATAGTAGAAACTATATTTTAGTGTTTAGCGTTTTGCTAATAGAGCGCATCTTTAGCTCTAACGCTATATAAAAATATAATTAGCTAAACTTTTTCTAATTAGTTTATTACGCGCGGGCGTAATTATATTATATAATATTCTCTAGTACTATAAAAGAGTGTTAAAAAACGTATTAACCTAACTATATAGTTTTTAGTTAGGGTAGGGCAGCTTCTAAAGCCATAGGTGCTATTAGTAGTAGTAAGAATATTTATAAGTAGAAGTGCTAAAAGTTATAAGTGTCTTGCATATGCGTGTTAGTTAGAGTACTACTAAATTAGTGGTAAGCTAGCTAGTAGGAGAGCTGCTAGAGGCAAGAGCACTAAAAGCAATAGGTGCCTATGCGTAGTAGGCTAGCGAGGAAGCTGCTTAACTAGTAGTAAACTAGGCTATCTATTTTAGTGGCTTAGGGTGTCTCTAGGGGTAGAATAAGTTAGGTAACTAGTAAATTAGAGTAAGGGCTAATAGTTAGGGGGTAGTTCCTAATTATTAGTAGTCTAGAAGATTTTAATAGGCGGTTTACTATTAGATTTGTTGCCTTAATATTCTTTTTATAGAAAGTTAGACTTAGGGTTAATTAGGTTAGTAAATTTAGGGTTATTATTAGGAAGGTTATTATAATAGGTAGGCTCTTTATCCTCTAATTTACTACTATAATAGGCGGCGCTATAATCTTTAGGACCATTACTATAGTAAGTAATGCTAAGTTCTTCTTTCTAGTTAGTAATTTAGTGAGATAGAAGAGTGCTAACCTAGGTTATTCTAGCTAGGGTAGTTTTAATTAAATAGTTAATTTTATAGGCAAGAGCTGCCTAATCTACAAATTAGCTTCTCTAGTAGGTTTATAGTCTCTAGGTCTAGAGTTAGAGATAAGACCTAGATTCTGCTATACAATTCCTAGGGACTAGTCTTACTAGTGGCTTCCTTAGGTAGCAGAGATAGGGTAACTAAAAGGTAATTTATTGTCTAATAGTTCCTTATCTAAGAAAGGTAGCTTAATAGCCTTAACGCTATTATCTTTATTAAAGGCGTCCTTATAGCTTAGTTTCTAGTAAGTCTTTAAGGATGTTCTAATAACTAAGATAGTAGGGCTAGGAAGCTGGACAGAGATCTTCTTAGAGACACTTTGGTTAGCTTTTAATAAGCGAGTTATTTAGTAGGTATAGTCCTACTTTTTAAGTAGGCTATCCTGTTAGATAGCGTTATTTTAGTAGAAAGGGTTAGGTAGTAGAGAAGTCTATAGTAGGACAAGGTTGCTAGCAAAGGTTAGATTCTTGTTATCTTTCTAACAAAGGCGGCGATCCTAAGCGTTAACTAGACAGTTAGCTTGCTTAAAAACTTTTCTACTAATAATAAAATTATAGTCCTCTATTTTACAAAAAAAAAACTATATAGTAATACTACGTCTGTTAATATTAAACTAGACTATAAAATAGATGTTTACTTTTACGCTTCTCTTCTCTACAAAGTTCTTAAGAGGGATTAGTGTCTTTAGGTAGAGGAGTTTAACTTTAAGCTATTTTTATACTATCTTTATATACCTTAAAGTAATAAGGTTATAAGCACTAGCACTAGTGTCTATTAAGACTTATAACCTAAGAGCTAACTCTTAGAATTTAATTTGCACTAGCATAACTAGATAAGGGCCTCTAAATAGCTTAGAAACTCTTATTATCTTCCTACCTATAGGTAGCAATTTTAGTTTAGTATCTACATTTTATGGTTAAAATTATAGTTTGTCTAGATTAATTAGTTTAGTGGCTTCTATATAAGCTACTAGATTAGAGTAGTCTAGTAGTGCATATTTAAAGCCTTGTTATCTAACAAATTACCTACCTCTAAATTAGAGTAGTAGGCAATACTAAGTTTGTTTAAATTAAGATTATTCTCTACTTCTATATTTGCTTATATGGCTACCTTAGAGTAGCGACGTAAGTGTAGGCCTCTAAGTTTCTTACTATAGCTAAAGCAGGCGTTATGCTTTATGCACTATGCTTTAGTCTAATTATAAAGAGTTAAAAAAAGGAGTAAGTCTAGAATAGAGTGTTTATTTTCTAGTTACTATATATAAGAGTGTTAATCTAAAGGGTAGTATCTTATAAAGAGTTCTTATATACGCATATGCGCCTAGAAAGGGTTTATTATACTATTATTATAGAGAGTACAGCTAGCTACGGTTATCTAGCGTTTAATTACTAGGTAGTTAATATTAGAGTCTTTTATCTCTCTCTAAAGCATTAACTTAAGACTCCTAGTTAACTTAAGTTATAATTTGTCCTTCTAGGTCTTTATATCTAGTCTATCTTTTCTAGCTAGACTCTTAAAAGCCTATAGGAATATCTAGGCGTCTATTTTATTAAAGAGAAAGAGCTTATAAAACTTTTTACGTGCCTATTAGGAAGCAAAGAAATTATAGTAAGTCTCTTTTAGAAATTTAAAAAGTGCTTTAAGTCTACAATCTTCTTAAAGGGCCTAATTTATTTAACACTAATTTCGCGCTACCTCTTAAGGCACGTCTCTAAGATAGCTAAGAATGGCTTCTACAAGGTTATTTTAATTTTTCTTATTATTATTACCTTAGTAATAGTCTACGTTTACGTGGATCTTATTACGTATATCCTCTAGCTAATTTTTAATACTAGGACTAGATTAACCTTCTCTATAGTACTTATTAATATTAGGTAGCTTTGTAGAGTATTCTAGCTTAGATATACTAGAGGTAGCAAAAGCGTGTTTACTCTAGGACACATCTATTTAGGCACTATTAGTAAGCTTAGTTTATATGTATCTAGAGACTAGAGAGTAGTAAAGAATATTATCTAGTTATAGAGTAGGCACTATAAGCTAGGGCAAATAATAGAGTATATATTAGAGTGCTGGCTAGGATGTATATTAGAACGCAACTAGACAGAATAAGCTTTACTTAGTTATATAAGGGTGGCGCAAACTATATAGTAGATTAAGTATTTCTAGACTAGGATTTTTTAGAAGTATATAAGTGTAGTGCTGCAGATTATAAGTATCTTTAATAGAAAAAAAGGCTTTATTAGAGGTAAATAAGTCCTTTTTAATAGCTGTGTTATTAGTACTATTAGAGTAGAATTAAAGTTCCTCTTCTATTATATATAATATAGTATAAGCTTTTTGTGCCTAAGTATAGTAAAAGCTTATTTAAATATATTAGCGTGCTTGTATAAAGTCTAAATAATACTTCTCTATTTAGGGTTGTCTTTAGACTTTATAATAGCCCTAGCCACTAATTCTAGTAACTTCTTTAAAAGTAGGCCTTAAGAAAAGTAATATTAAGCCTAAAGCTAATAGGTAGTAAGTAATTATTTTATTTCTAGACTATGCTAAAGCAATTAGTCTAGTTTAAATTACGCTAAAAACACGCTAAACTTCTTAGTAGCTTTAAGTTTAGCTTTGCCTTAGTGCGTAAGCCACTTAAAGTCTATTAGTAAAAATTTATTATCTAGCTAATCTGCTTTAAGTGTAGCAACGTGTTAATTATGCTTAGAAGCATTATAAGAAATTTTATTAGGGTAGACTTTTCTAAGTAGTTTAACTATACTCTTCTTTTTTATAAGGCTAGAAAGGCGACTAGTAGTCTTAGAAGCAACTATTAGTTGCTTTTTTTGCTTAATAGATAATAGATCGCTAGTAGAGTAAAGTAGAAAAATCTTACTATAAGTGTTATATAAGCTATTATTAGTAGGGTGTAGACAAACGTTTCCCTTTGTATTGTTTATCCTAGAACTATTTAGGGGTAGAGAGAATGCAGAGAACGTTCTAGGAGTCTCCTAGATTAAAGGGCGGCGGCTTATTATAGTGTGGGTAGTAGTAGAGTTAAGTAAAGTAGGGATGACAGGTCTTATATAGCGTGTAAGCTAGCGTATAGTCTAAGCTAGGTAAAAGATAAAGTATAAGATAAAATGTGTAAAACTTTAACCTTTATATTACCTCTATAGCCTAACTCTAATCTTCTAGCTCTATATCTTATGCCCTTGCTATAATAGTACTAGAAGGTAGTTATTAGGCAAGTTAGCTCTATAGGGTGTAGTATAATAGTTGTTATTTATTAATTATTATTTGTGTTTAAAATGTTAGGACTTCTAAGGCGGCCTCTAAACTAATATACTCTTACTAATTTATAGTGGGCAAAGGAGTATAAAAGCGGCCTCTTAAATAGACCTTAGTATAGTGTAATAACTATCTAGTATAACTAGTAACTAATAAACTAATATACCCTTACTAACTTATAATAGGTAAAAAAGTTATATTAGTAGTCTTATAGACCTTAGATAGTGTAATAACTATCTAGCACAACTAGTAACTAATAAACCAATATACCCTTACTAATTCGCAGTAGGTAGAGGAGTTGTATTAGCAGTCTTACAGACCTTAGGTAGTGTAACAACTACTTAGTATAACTAGTAACTAACCTAATATACTCTTACCTACTTACAGTAGGTAGAAAAGTTGTATTAGTAGTCTTATAGACCTTAGCGTAGAACTACTACCTAGTATAACTAGTAACTAATAGACTAATACACTCTTACCTACTTATAGCGGGCAGAGGAGTTATATTAGTAGTCTTATAGACCTTAGGTAACCGCCTAGCATAACTAGTAACTAATAAGGTAAAACTTCTACTAATGTAGTCGCCTATAGGCAGCGTTTTAAGGAAGAAGTAGATATTATATTACTATCTACAACTAAATAAAAAGAGTTAATTTTAGAATAATATAAGGGCGGTACACAGCCTTATAGGGCAAACCTCTTTGGAATAGCTAGAATAGTTAAAAGAGCTAGTTAAATTAAGACTATTCTAAGATAGTAAATAAAAAAGGGATATAGGGGGCTCTTTCTTATATAGAGGGCAGCGTAGGGCATAGGCTTACGCTAGCCATACGCTAACACTAACTAGGAAAGGCGTCTTTAGGAAGGTGAAAGGCGCAGATAGAGGAAATAGGGTGTGAAAAAAAGGTAATAGGGTGTGCTTAGTAAGGAGGTCGACACAGAACTATTATAGCCTACACCCTATAAACTTCTAATCTATATAAGGTTTACTTATAGCGTATATAGCACACCTAGCTTATTCTTACTACTATTATTAGTTATTCGCGCTTGCGTGCTAAATAAGCTAACTTAATAGTAATAATAGTTAGAAGAATCTTATAGATCTATATAACACTCTTACTACTATATAGCTTATTAATAAACACTTTATTATTCTCCTTTTATATTCCCTACTAGATAATTCTATTACTAATAAGGAGTAATTATGTCTACTAGAGTAGAAATATAGTCTTGCTATTCTTTATAAACTAGACTAGCTGCTAGCCTAACTAGTATATAAGAGTAGTCTTATAAATAGTTAAGTATACCTATTTATTATACTAGATAAGCTTATAAATAGAATAGAACTCTAGTGTGGTTACTTTAATAGCTACTTTAATAGTAGTAGTGCAAATTATTAGCGTATACTTTTTAGTAATAGTAAGTACTTCTTTAAAAATAATATTAATACCTAGATAGATAATAGGACGTAGAGAGATAGTAGAAATTTTATTAAGGATAACCTTAATATAGTAATAGAGCGATAGTATATCTAATATATATTACTCTTATCCTACTTATATAAAATAGTATATACCTATTAATATAACTTATATTATTTATAATAATTAGAATAGTAAAAAAACAGAGGATAACTATAGCGTAGCGACGCCAAAGCTATTTTATTCCTCCTCTACTAAAGTTCTAAGTGGTCTCTTTATAAGAATTTTGCTTATAGAAGTCTTATACTAAGACTACTAAGCTCGCTTAGTAGTTTAAGCATGCTTTTTTATAATTACCTTTTTTACGCTCTTTTTAATTACTAAGCAGGGGGCTCTGCTTTTTTTATTATATTATTTAAGATAAAAGCCTTTGTCGTCCTATCCCTAGATAGATAAATTAATACCACATAGAGTTAAGATCTTCATTAAAGATTTTTATTATATAGAAATTCTAACTAAGGTTAAGTTTGCACTATATATAGAGAGAAGTAAAATAAAAGGCACTAAAACCTAGTATCTAGTACATAGTAGTAGCAATAAAGTATATATAAAATAATAATAATTTTATTATTAACTTTCTATATAGTAGCATTAATAATAGTAGTTAATAAATAGTTAGATATAACTAAGTTATATATTATCTCTTAACTAGTAGACTATTAAAGAGCTATAATAGACTACAGAGTTGCAGCTATAGAAGTAGTATAAATAATAAAACACTTAACTATAGTTTAGTTATTATGCTTATAAACTAATAGCAGCGTAATTATAGTTTACTATACGCATAGTATATAAGTTTCTTATACTATTAGCAACACCTAGTATATTAAATCTTTACTTTAATATATAATACTATATCTTTTAAATCTAACTCTTTATCTATTATATTTAGCAACGTAATATCTACTTTCTAGCAACCTAATATTATATCTAAGTCTAACACTTATAGTAATATAGCTATTATTAAATTTAGTTAGGGTATAAATAACTAGCTAGGCAAAGCTAAGGACAATCCCTAGAGATTTAGTAATCTTATATAACTAGAAGGATTATTAAAGAGGCCTCTAGAACTTATTTTTAAATATCCTATTAGTAATATCTTTAGGCTAACTTGCTGCACCTTATACCTCTAAATTCTAAAGTATAAAGTAGTTTTTAGTATCTAGATATTAGTAAAAGAGACGTAGCCTTTATAATATAATAATACCATAATATAAAGATTATACTATAAAAGCTTAAAAAAATAATTAAAAATAAAGGTAATAAGAACTATAAAGGCAAGGACTAGAGCAAAGAGGAGAAAGAGTTTATTATAATATATAAAATGCTAAAGGCGTAGTAGTAGTATAAAAAGCTTATTAAAGTAGTAGTAATTATCTAGGCTACTATTAAAATAGGAGACTATAAGTAATAAGGGTAAGAGTAAAGGTAAGTAGTGGTAGCAAGAGTATAGGGAAGATAGGCAGTAGTAGTAAGATTCTAAGGGGTAGTATATAGCTTACTAGTTGCAAGAAGAAATCTACTATAAAAGAGTAATAAGCTAGTTAGGTTAGTTACTATTATAATTATAATTATTATTATAGCAAAAATATTATTAAAGAAATTATTAATTATATAACATAGTGGTTAGTTAAACAGTCGGCCTGGAATCACGTAATATTACAGATTAACCCCGAAGAAGAAGTTAAGATCTTTATATTAGCTCTAAGTTTTAACTTTTCCTTTTTATCCTACTTATATAACTCAACGCGACCTATTAAATAAATATATAAAGACTAATTAATAAGTAAATTATTTCTTAACCTTACCTACACCTTTTATACGCTATATAACTTTATGTTTATAAATAATTTAGTAGTAAAATTATTCTTAAAATTACTAAGTATAGTAAACTTTAGTCGCATGATTTATTTAGTGTTAATTACCTTTTTTAATATATTTTTTTAATTTAAGCCTGTGTAGGTTAGGATAGAAAGGCTGCTCTAGTATAGCAACTAAAAATATAGTCTACTCCTAGTCTTTACTAACGCGATAGTAGTTACTATACACTTACCCTCTAATTATCTATAAGCGCTCTAATACCTATTAAAATTTACTTAAAGCGTGTATAGTAAAATAAGCTCTATTATTACTATTATTAGTAATCGCGCTACTTACGTGTTGTACTTATCTAATACTATAATAACTATAAGAATTTAATGCATTTACGCAATACTCTTCTTTCCTAGTAACTTATTAATAAATGCCTTTTTTACCCTTTAACCTTACCCTTTATTACTACTATTCTACTCTATAGTAATATAAGAAACTATAGTAGAGATCCTGCACGTCTATTATAGTGCCTATAATTACTAATTTATTACTAGCTTAACTAGTATACTAGAACTACTTTATATAGAGTAAGGTATACTTTTTACTTTAACCTATTAATAATCTTCTAAATAGAGTAGTATTCTAGTATAGGCCTAATAACTTTAAGTAGATAGATTAAAGCGTACTTTTAGGCAGTGTTAACTAAAATTTTAGTATTAAGGCTTAGGAAAATAGCAGAAAGTAAAGCAATAGTAATAGATAATATCTTATTAAGGTTAACTTTAATATAGAGATAGAGCGTTAATATATCTATAGTATATATAAGCTCCCTATCTAGTATATATCTTATAAGTAACACACAAATCTACTATTATAATAGCTATTACTTTTAGCAATATCTTTAGAGATAATAGTAGAGAAGGGAGATAATAGTTATAATAAGTACCTTTTTATTCCCCCTCTACTCTAAACTAGTACAGCAATATAGCCTTACTATATTTTATATAGTCGGCTTGCCAAACACTTTTTTTAACCTTTTTTTAGTTTAAGATTAAAGTAGATTAAGATGGAAGGTTATATGTACTATATACAGCACCTAATTCTAATTAAAAACTAATTTTAAATATTACCTAATAATGCAATAATAGTTTAAGCCTTAAACTTACTTGCACTTTACTTACACTTTATAAGCTCCCTATCTATATAAGATTTACTTATAGCGTATATAGTATATCTAGCTTATTGCTACTACTATTATTAGTTATCTACGCTTGCGCCGCTATACGGCGTACTTGCTTAGATAAGCTAACTTAATAGTAATAATAGCTAGAAGGATCTTATAGATTTATACCATACTTTTGCCACACTAAAGCTTATTAATAAAGACCTTATTATCCTTTTATATTCCCTACTAGAGAATTTTATTACTAATAAGGAGTAATTATATCTACTAGAGTAGAAATATAGTCTAGCTATTTTTTCCAAACTAGATTAGCTACTAGCCTAATTAGTATATATAGATAGCATTATAAATAGTTAAGCATACCTATCTATTATGCTAGATAAGTATCTTATAGATAAAATAGAACTTTAGCGTAGCTATATTAGTAGCAGCAGCGCGAATCTTTAGTGTGTACTTTTTAGTAATAGTAAGTACTTCTTTAGGGACGATATTAATGCCTAGATAGATAGTAGAACTTAGAGAGATAGTAAGAACTTTATTAATAACAATCTTAATATAGCAATAGAGTAATAGTATATTTAGTATATATTACCCTTACTCTACTTATAAGCATAGTAGTATATACCTATTAATATATTAGCTTGTATTATTTATAATAATCTAGATAGTAGGTTTGCAATAATTAAAATAGTAGAGAAAGAATAGCTTATAGTATTACTACGCCTAAGTTTTATCTCTCCCCTAAAGTTCTAACTATAGCCTTTTTGTAAATTAACTTTATATATAAGAGCTGTGCGCGCTAAGACTACTAAGCTTACTTAGTAGTTTAAACGCGCTTTTTTTTATAATTATCTTTTTTACGCTCTTTTTAATTACTAAGTAGGGGGCTCTGCTTTTTTTATTATGTTATTTAAGATAAAAGCCTTTATTATCCTACCCCTAGGTAGATTAATTAACGCCACATATTTTATATATAGATTTTTTATTAGTTAGAGTAGGCACGCTAAGTTTGCTTAGCGAGCTTAAGCAAACGCGCTAATTCCTTTTTATTAAATACCTTAAAATGCTTTTCTATATTAATAATAGTAGGAGAGATAACTACTATTATTATATTATTTTTATTAGAAACCCCTTAGTTATAAAAAGAACCATAGCCTACTTTAGTAGGTCTTTAAGCGCTAAGTAGTTATTTATAAATAATAAAATAGCTTTTTACTAATAGTTTCTATTAAGGAAAGTAATAAGGTCTTTAATTTAGTTTAAAAACTAGCTAATTTTTCTACTTATATAATTCTTTAATACTATCTTTTTAGTTGCTTTTCTAAAGTTCTTAACTAAGTTACTACATACTTACGCTGCGTACTTAATAAGATCTTACTACCTAATAGATTTTTTTATAAAAATAAGCTATTAACGCTATCCTACTTAATTAACTTAGCTAGCTTAGATTAACACCTATTAATTAAGTTATTAATAGTAGTAGAGTTCTTTTTAGTAGCTAAGAAACTTATAAAAAGGTTATAAAGTTTATTAGCAACTTTAAAGGGCTTTTTATAATACTTTTAAGCCTCTTTATAGGTATTAAAGTACTACTTAAGCACTAGACTATTAGTAGTAATAACACTATTATTTACTAAAAAGCTAAACTATTATATAAATTTATTTAAACTTTCTACTTCTTCTTATAGATATTAATTTTTGTCTTAACTTAACGCATAGTTAATAGCTTACTAGAGACCTTATTTACCTCTTTTAATATATACGCCTATACCTATAGCTTAAAATTATTATCTACCCTATTACTTTTATTAGTTTAGTATTATAGGGTGTTAAGTAGCGTCTTTAGCTATAAGAAGCTTTAAAGCACTTTTCTTAACTTAATAGAATTAGGTATAGAACTTAGTAATAGTATTTTTATCTAGAATATTACTAAACTAGCTATTAAACTTTCTTAGAAGCTATATAGTAGTATTAGAAATAAAAGGCTTTCTTAGGTAAGGCGCTTAATAATTTAGTAATAAGGGGTAGGCGTTTGTAATATATTTTAATAAAAAATAAAGTTAAACTTAGAAGATATAAAGCAAATAAAAAAATTAACAAGTATTTAAAACTAGATTTTTGCTAGCTAAATAGCTACTTTTAGATAACCCCTAGTTAGCTAAGGCGCTATTAAAATACCCCCCTATACGCTTAGCGGCTTACTTAGCGATTACCTAACAAAACTAACGCTCAAACTGACGACGGAACCGAACACGCCCTAAGGCTGCACTTTACCTAAGCGTGCACAGACCTCATCGCGCCTTCCGACGTAGCCACTGACGGTGCTTTCCTCCCGCGGCACTCGCAGCTCCATCGCCGTCAACAAGACCTTTCACCCACACCCCACGTCATTCAGGCCGTCAGCCTGCGTCTTTGGCCTTCTTCCACGCTGCCAAAACACGTCGCAAGAACAGCAAGAACCACGCCTGCACCGTGGTTTCCTGCAAGGCTGCACCATTCACCTGCCCGCCTTGACGAAGAGCCTTGGACCTTCTTCACCTGCCCGCCTTGCGCCCCGCCTTCACCTCCCCGTCCCGGGACCTGCGGACGCCCACTATAAACACCCGCCGCCACTTGCTGCTGCCCACAGGCAACCCGCACCCCAAACTCTAGCAATCAACCCGCCAACCGACCTTGCACGCAAACAGATCTTTATCGCCGCCGGCCAACCAACAGCCTCTACCCGGCATACTTGCGCGCATTAGAGTCAGTCTACGATTGCCTGAGAAGGTCGTACATGTGGGAGGCTCGGTTTCCGAGCGCCCGGAGGAGCCATGAAGATCAAGAAGCAGGCTACATCGCGGCATGAGTCCACTCTGGTAAGAACACTTCCGCCCGCCCGAGCATGTATGCTAATCGTGCCAGTCTCCGATGATAGCAGAATTTGTCAAAGCGACAGAATCGATACCCCTCTACCAGCTACCCGCCCACCTGGCCTCGTTTCCCAAGCTATGGCCCTTTCCGCGCGGTGATACCTACCACTGGATCCCAGTGCTGAATCGATTCGATCGCATACTGGAGCTATTCATTCAGGAATATGGACTGGCAGATGGTCCCCAGACACGTGCGTTCCAGCGACATCTGCTGCTCAAGGGTGACGCAGAGGAAAACAAGTCTGTCGAGCCGACGCCAGCCGACATCCTGGACAAGCTACACATCGCCGAGGATGGCGATCGCGAGCTCATCGAGCAGATTCTGAGTTTCACTCGATTGTTGCTAGAGAACTGCGGAAACCGAAGTCTCTACTCGAGCAGTGGCCACCTGGACAAGCTACTGAACTCTACCTCAATCTCTCTGTTGAAAGCGACGCTTCGTCTGAGCCTCCGCCTCTCTCAACGTTATTACTCCGCTCGCTCGCGACTCGCACCGGCATCGCTACACCCCACGCTGTTAGCTAGCCACTACAACATCAGCCTCGAGAAGATGCAGAAGTTAGCTGCCCCGTTTCCAAAGGGACCGACGACCACACCGCCGCCTTTTGCTACACCGGCCGGCAAGGGCAAGGAAAAGATGTCGGGTGACCGCCGCAATGAGACCGATAGAGTGCATGCTGCCGACATAATCGGTCTGTTTGCATTGTCAGAAGCGTCACTGAGGCAAGAGTTTGGAGGTGTCTCGATATCCTACTACGAGCCATCGTCAACATATGACGACAACAAGACGTCCACCGAGATTCCTGCCACACCTGGCCCCTCTACGCCCACGCCAGTGCGCCGGACTTCTAATATGGGCCCTCAGCAGACCCCCCACCAGTCGCGTGATGGTTCGTCGATAGAATCTCCGGTTACGCCCGCCTTCACACCAGGAGACCCGGGTATTCCTCGACCAACCGGAGCCAAATCCTTCGAGAGATCGCCCGAAGCCCTAGTAACTTCCGACATTCACAACCTCGTCAAACAAGGGCTTCAGGAATTACCCGAAAGCGTGCATTATGAGCTTCTTCACAAAATGCGATCGGTAAAGATGATCGTAGACGGTAAAACTGGCCGTGAGGACGCTGTCGCCATTCGCATGCTCGCCATTGCTAATCTAGCCTACGTCTATGGCGAGAAAGACTTCCAAGCGCGGATTGGCCAGCAGGACGCAGATGAGCCCCGCCGCTTGCAATGGGCCTACCAATTGTCCGAACTTGTACATCCACCAAGTAACGGCGATCAGGCTGTGTCTGTCGAGCTGCAGACTTATGCTCTCAATGCGCTTGAAGCTTTGGCTAAGCATAAATCTAAGGCTCCAGATATCAACACAGCTCTCAATGTCAATGTCAACCACGGTGTGCTGTTCTACATTGTCCGCAAACTCGTCGCCGAACTGGCTGTGGAAGACAATGCCGAAGAGAACCTCCAGCAAGAGGAGTGGCGAGAAGCGCTATTCTCTCTTCTCAACACTCTGCCAACCTCGCAAGCGCGGACTGGCGACGGCATGGTCTCTGCTGGCCTTTTGGAAATCTTAGTCGATGTGTTAAAGCTTCGGACAGCCAAGGCCGAACGTAACCACCCAAAGATCCTCAACTTCCTCGACACGTTTGTCTACAACCTCCGCGAGGCGTTTCAGGCGTTGGTCGATGCCAAAGGCCCAGATATCATTGCGGATCTAGTTCTGTACGAAGTGACTACATCTCAGAAGCTCGCCGAAGAGGGTAAGGGCATTCCTAAGGAGTACAAGACACAGCTCACCGACTATCAAATTCCTTTTCATCACCAGCAAACTATCCGCTGGCTGTTCAAGTTCATGAGCCATATGATGACTCATAGCGGGGGCAGTTTTGATCGACACATGCGGAACCTGATCGATTCGAGTCCTCTCCAACGCGGACTTAAGATAGTTCTGTCTAATGCCAGCGTCTACGGCTCAACCGTGTGGAGTATGGGCGTCAACATTTTGACTACGTTCATTCATAACGAGCCAACGAGCTATTCGGTGATCAATGATGCCGGTCTCAGCACTGCACTGCTCGAGACTGTGTCCGGGGAAAAGATAGTCGAAAATTCATCAGAGGCGACCGACAAGGGCGCAGCTTCGTCAGACGAGAGCGAATCGCCGCCACATCCTGCTCGGGTGTATCCGCCACGTGACGCAAGCACACCGCTTGCCTCTGGTATCTTGCCTGTTGCTGAGGCTATCTCCACCATCCCACCTGCATTCGGCGCTATTTGCCTTGCTGAAGCCGGTATGAAGTTGTTCCGGTCGTCATCTGCCCTGAGCCGGTTCTTTGAAATCTTCGAGAGCCCAACGCACGTCAAAGCTCTTGACATGGATCCGGAGGGCCCTACACTAATTGGCAGTTCCTTTGACGAGTTGGTCAGACACCATCCGCCGTTAAAGAACACAGTCCTAGCATCCTTGAGCGAGATGGTGGCAAGGGTAGTCCAAATCTGTTTTGATAAGGCGGCAAAGGAGGGCGCTGGCGCGAAGCTGTTCTATGAGGACGAAAAAGACGGCAAGACTTATGTTTGTGGTGGACGTGCCGCACTTTCCGGCCCAGATGGCTTTGTTCACAAGCAGCACTCGCAACCTGCTGGTACTGAAGGCGACGTTGAGATGGCAGATGCGCACGACGCAGTCTCGCATCCGCTAGAGCCTGTTGCTCTAGACGACATTATCGAAGTTGAAGACCGCACTACAGGACCTTCGACTAGCCAATACATCAGTGTTGTGTGCCGGTTTCTCGGGGGATTCTTTACGAACCACGCGATGTGCGCTGCCTACATTGAGGCAGATGGAGTTGAAACTATCCTCGATCTTGCCACATTGCCCTGCCTTGACGCTAGATTCAAGGACACTCAGACACAAACGACTAGCGAAGAGTTTGCACGGGTTGTCCAAATTCTCGTTGAACAGAAACCGCACATAACCATTCCTTCGATATTGAAACGTACCCAACAGGCCTTGGACCGTCTTGAGCCGTTAATGCATCACCAGTACAACGGAGGCACAGCCTTCTTTGCAGCACTGACGAATTCTGACGCTAACTCAAAGTCGAATTCGGAAGAAGAGCAGAACACACGAACTCATGGTACTCTATACGTCAAGTCGCTACTCGCGGTGCATACGCTGGTTTCCGCATTGACGGCGACATTCACACACCAAGTATTCAACACTCGCTCTACGCACAATGTTTCCAGCCAAGTCAATGTCGCTGATATGTATGCGCGCTTAGTCGACAGTCTGGGTCGACTTCATCGAAGCTGTGTCTGGGAAGAGATATTGCTGCAAAAGAACATGCCGACCGAATGGGAGAAAGAGACACGTATCAAGAGTTCTGGTTTTGGCGCGGTTGAGGCGGATAGTGTTTTCCACCTCGGAAACATCGATAGACCGTCCGACTTGTCTGCGGAATCGAACAACGACGATAGTGCTAATGCTGGCTCTGGGTCGTCTGGTGCTGTCCCAGCTCCTAGCCAGGACAGTGCGCAGTTCAAGAATACCCAAACCTTGCGATGGCTTCTCAGCAAGATACCACCCGGCATCGCCCCTTTCTTCCAATCTCTTGGCAAACTCCTCCTGTTTCGTCGCAGCCTAGAGACGTACCAGAGACAGTGCGCCCTCATTGTTGCGGACCAGTTGGCGCAAGCAGCAATCGACCAACTCCGTTTCGATGCTCCAAAGGCTTCAGGGACCACCCAAGATCGATACGCATACTGGATCGTCATATTAACGTCTCTTTCGCGTTTGATGATTGACAGTCAAATGGATCGCGTAAGTCCACAAGCGCTGACCCTGATTCTCGTTTCTTTCCGAAACCTTGGTGGCTTGGCCGTGCTTGCAGATATTCTCAACACCTTCTTCGAATCTGCGCAGGAGGTCGTTCAAACACAAGGCGACAAGCCTTCTGAGGAGTATCAGCGGCTGCTTAACCTATCCCTTGGCGGCGTCAAGATCGTTCTCGCATTCTACGCTCAGATCATCAATGCGAAGATCATAAACGAAGCTAGCCAAACCAACTTCATGCAGTCGCGGCCCGAACGTGACCGAGACCGTTCAGACTTTTTCCTCGCTGCTCAATTCATTGTTGAGCTGCGTCATGCCGTCACAAAGCCAGTGCAAAAGATATGGAATTCTGATCTGATCGACAAGGCAACTACTTCCATTGTCAAGACGTCTATCAACATTCTGAAGACAGTACTCGATGGAGAAGGCGAACATGGAGCGTATAAGAGCGTTGACAAGATTCCCAAGCGAAGTAAACCTGTCATCAAACCGTGGCAGCCGCGTAATACTGAGCATATGCCGCGTTTGAAGGACATAGGCCATTTCCCCGAGGACTTGGCTGAAGAGGCCCTTTTCCGATGCTGCGACAACTTCAACATTGCCCGGGAGTATTGTCAGAACCAGGTCCGCGATTTCCGTACTACACGAAATCCAATTCCCCAATATGAGCTCAATGCTCGTAACCCCGCGAGCGCCTCTCCGACTCGAGCCGAAGTCGTTGTTCCCGAGCCTATGGACAACGCCAGTACGCCAGCTAGTGAGGATACTGGTGACGGTGAGGATTCGACGGCCCAGGACTCGCAGTCCGTTGAGATGGAGGATGTCGATGCATCGCAAGAGAGACAGGTGCATTCGTCAAATACGCCGGTGCCTGAACATGAACCAGCAGCAGAGCCAATAGCGGCTTCTCAGGATGGTCTTGCGTATCAAAAGCGCATGACGACTGGCAACCTGGCCGAGCCTGTTGCCATCAACGACTTGGACAAAGAGCGTGCTAGTATTCGAGAGAACTTGGTTGACCGGTCTCTCGACATCCTCAATTCGCACGAAGATGTCACTTTCGAGCTTTCTGATCTCATTTCTGCAGCCGTTGCCAAAGCTTCAGTGCCAGGTGCCATGCGGGCCGAGATAGGATCTACCCTTGTTCAATCACTAGTTTCCTTGCAGATGGGAGAGGACTTCCGCGCTCAAGGCAAGAAGATCGCAGCGTCCGCTCATTTGCTCGCCCTCATCATTCAAGAGAAGGATTTCTACGAAGCTGTTGTAGAGGAACTCCGGGAGCATTTTTCGTTTTTCTTGGATTTCATCAAGGTGTTCCCCGACCAGACGGCTGAAGAATCCTCGCCATGGATCGGTCAGGTACTCGTGATAATCGAACGCCTGCTCGCAGAAGATCAACTTCCTCCTCAGATACAGTGGACGCCACCGACCAGCGACTCTCAAGAAGAGGCTTCTGTCGAGCAACTTCCTGAGCCTATTGTTGGCTTAGAGGAGAAGAACAAGCTGTTCGATGCCCTGATTGAAGTACTGCTGCGTATTGGCAAGGATGAGTCACTCGCCCTGTCGGTTATGCGCGTCTTGGTTATGCTCACGCGCACACGTAAGATTGCCCTGCGTCTGGCTGAGAAACGCAACATCCAGCGTCTCTTCCTTATGGTCAAGCAGCTCGCGGGTATTACAAATGAGGGCCTTCGGAGTGCCTTCATGATCGTTCTCCGCCACATTATCGAGGATGAGGCTGTTATACGTCAACTCATGCGAAGCGAAATACAGACAATGTTTGAATCGCGGGATCGAAGACAGACCGACACTACTGGCTACGCCCGACAGATGTACGCCCTTGCCATTCGATCCCCGGAGCTTTTCGTCGAAGTTACCAACGAGAAGCTACAACTTGCCAAATTTGATCCTAACCAGCGGCCCCAAAATTTGAGTCTTAAGAAGGACGAATCTGCCACAGAGGCTGAGGGTCCGGTTGCCTCTGGCGTTCCCAATGATGTACCAGAGAGCGACCAGCTTAAGGAGACAAGTGAGGCTCCAAAGCTGCCCGTTCTAGAGAGGACCAAAACTTCGGATCTGAAGCTCCCAACTGTGGAGAATCCTGACGGCGTCATTCATTACCTTTTGTGCGAGCTACTTACATATAAGGAAATTGACGACAAGCCGGCGCCATCCAAGGCACCGGAGAAGAGCGAGCTACCCCAGGAACAGCAAGAGACGTGGAGCGCGACGTCATCTTCTGCATGGGGAACGTCTAGCACGGAGCAGCCAAAGCCTGAAAAGGTTGACTTCAAGGCGGAGAACCACCCCATCTACGTGTATCGATGCTTCCTCCTAAAGTGCCTGGCGGAGCTTCTCCAAAGCTACAACCGTACGAAGATCGAGTTTATCAACTTCTCTAGAAAAGCCGATCCGTATGTTACAACTCCATCCAAACCTCGGTCCGGCGTTTTGAATTACCTACTCAACGTCTTGGTCCCGGTCGGCAGCTTGAACCACGAAGGTGATCTCGCTTTCAAGAAGAAACTAGCCACGTCCAGTTGCGCCATCGATGTTATTGTTTCCCTGTGCGCCAAAACAGGAGAGCACAAGTTAAGCCCCAACCAGCCTTCGCCTTATGTCGAAACCGAAACCGAGCTCTTGTTTGTGCGCAAGTTCGTCCTGGAGCATTGTTTGAAAGCCTTCAAGGATGCATGCGCCTCTGATGAAGGCCTCGACATGAAATACTCTCGTCTGCTTGGTGTAGCCGACATCTTTTCCAAGATGGTATCGCAGCGCCCCAACGGCGATATGCTCAACCAAAATGCCGATTTGACGCCGACGCTGAAGCAAATGGCCAAGATCATGTACGAGAAGAACTTCATCTCCATCTTAACAACAGCCATTGCGGACATTGATCTGAATTTCCCGAATGCGAAACGTGTCGTCAAGTACATCCTCAAGCCTCTTAAGTGGTTGACTTACGTTGGCATGGACTTGAGCACTCGTTACGACACATCTTCCACGCCAGATTCCACCGATGAGTATGAGATCTCCTCAGCGTCGGACGACGATCTCATGGATGCAACACGTGAGGAGACGCCCGATCTCTTCCGTAATTCAACATTGGGCATGTTCGAGCCTGGTGGCAATGAGTCAGAGTCCGACGAGGAGGATGAGGAGGAGGATGAAGAAATGTACGACGAGGCATTTGCCGACGACATGGATTTTGAAGAAGAGATAGGTGACAATGATGAGGTTGTGTCTGAAGATGAGGAGATGGAGATGGAACTTGGTGACATCGGTCCTATCGAAGGTCTTCCAGGCGATGTGGACGTGGAGATAGAGCTGGATGGCCATGATGAAGGCATGGGCTCAGACGGTGAATCTCAGAGCGATGACGACGATGACAGTGACGAGGATGATGAGGACGATGACGAAGGTGGAGATGATGACGAAGACATGGATGATTTAGAGGGCATGGAAGAGATCACAGGCGATGATGAGAACGCAAGCCTAGCGGACGATCGGGAGGATAGTTGGAGTGGCGACGGCGCTTTTCCCGGTGGAGATCCGAATTTGCCCCCAGCTCTCGGGTTTGTACTTGATCGGCCACAGCTTCTCGAGCAGATCCGACAAGATGGTCTGGATGACTTCATTGGGGACGATACGCAGGAGGATGAAGGTAAGCTATACTGGTCTTGCTTTGCAATGCATGCTAACCGGTGCAGATGAAGAGGACGACGAGGGAGATTATGACGAGGAGGACATCGTTTACGATGCCGGACTCGAAGACGACGACGAAGGAATGCATGAGATGGGTTGGGGTTGGGATGAGCCCGCACCACCTAATGTGCGTCCCCATCGCCTCAGCCCCTGGATGTTCCCCGGTGGACCTGATAATCGGATTCTCGTTCCGGCCTACCGCGCGCATCGACCCGGCGCAGGACCGCGTATAGGGGATGATGGAGTGAATCCCCTTCTCCAACGCTCCGGTCGCCCATCGGGTCGCGGTGGAGATACTTCCCATCCCAACAACAGCGACTGGGTTCATGCGATCGAAGGGCGTGGACCTCGACTCTTCCCATCAGACACCAGCCCTGTTTCCTTCATCAGCAATCTACTGAGCGCGATGAGTCAAGGCACACTGCATACCCACAATGGCTCGCTGCACCTGTCTTTCGCTAATTTCCCCCCACCGTTCGATCCGATCTTCCGCCGTGATGCGCGCACACGAGACAATCCATTGGGTCGTTCCGCCCGCGAAGATCCTCAGTCGTCTGTAGCTTTTACGAAAGTTTACACGCATCAACGCTGGCAAGAGGAGGCACGTATCCTTTACGGTCCACATGCGATTGAGAAGAGCCAACGTGTGGTCAACTCCATATTAAAGTTGATGGTCCCTCCGGCATTAGAGGCGCAAAAGAAAAAGCAAGCCGAGAAGGAAGCCGAGAACGAACGTAGGCGAAAGGAAGATCTAGAGCGCCTGGCGCAGCTGGAGCGAGAAGAGCGAGAAGAGCGGGAGCGCAAGGAAGCTGAGGCTGCTGAGGCTGCCGCTCGTGCCGCTCAGGAGAGCGAAGAAACGGGGGGTCAATCAGAGCCCACGGCTGTATCTGAGCCTCAACCTCGGGCAATGGAAGGCGTGGAGAGTGTACAGTCACCTGCAGAGCAAGCGCAGCCCGAGCAGCCAGCTCCAGCTCGACCACGAGTCACCATGAACCTCCGCGGTCGTGAAATCGACATCACTGACCTCGGCATCGACCTGGAATACTTGGAAGCTCTTCCCGAGGATATGCGCGAAGAGGTATTAATGGACCAGATCCAGGTGCATCGCGCGCAAGCCGCCCAAGAAGAGCGACAGCACCGTGCAGCAGCGACGGCGGAGGTGCAAGGAGAACCCCAGGCTACCCCAAATGCCGCAGCGCCAACCGGCATTGACAATGACTTTCTAGCTGCATTGCCACCAGAGATTCGTACCGAATTACTCCAGCACGAGGCCTCGGAACGCCGGCGACAAGAGCGAGAGGAGCAGCGTCGGCGGAGTCAGGCCAATGCCCCAGCTCAAGCCGAAGACATTGACACTGCAAGCTTTTTGGCTTCGTTGGACCCTGCTTTACGACAAGCCGTTCTCATGGATCAAGACGAGGAGGTCTTACGACACCTGCCGCCTGAGATCTCTGCCGAAGCTCGCGCTTTAGGCGGTGACCGTCGTCTGAACCAGTTTGATTATCTCCCCTCCGGCTATCGTCGAGGTGTAGACCGTGGAGCTCCCCCGAATGCCCAGTACCAGAAGAGGAAAGCTCGACCATGCGCGCAGATGCTTGACAAGGCTGGAGTGGCAACCTTACTTCGCCTTATGTTCATCCCTCAACAAGGCAGCGCCAAAGCTAGTCTGACCCAGATCCTGCGTTATGTTTGCGAGAACCGTCAGAATCGTGCCGAGGTCATCAGCATCCTACTTTCAATCTTGCAGGATGGTAGCGCCGATGTCAATGCAGTTGAACGTAGCTTTGCTCAATTGTCACTCCGAGCGAAGCAGACTCAGCAACAGCCGAGCGAGAAAACCCCGAAGACTTCACGGAAGAATGGGGCATTTACCATCAACTCTGACGTTTCGCCGCTTATGGTAGTTCAGCAATGTTTGAACACGCTTACTCAACTCACTGAAAAGAATCCTGCTGTCTGGACGTTCTTCCTCACCGAGCATGAGACGGGTGTTGGCTTCAAGACCCGAGCTAACCGCAAGGGTAAAGGCAAAGAGACCAAGGCCACCAAGTACCCCATCAATGCACTCTTGAGTTTGCTGGACCGAAAGTTGATCATCGAGAGTTCGTCTATTATGGAACAGCTTACAACCCTCTTGCGCGTTATTACTGTCCCTCTCCAGCAGCTTAAGAAGGACAAAGAAAAGGCCGAGGCTGAATCCGAGAAGAAGCAAGAGACTACCACTGAAGCATCGTCGGTAACTGAAGCTGCTTCAGCCGCAGCCCCCCAGCAACCTGCGACAGACCAACAGCAAGGGCAGGACACGGAAATGTCGACCACACCTGAGACCACTACCGCTACCGCGACAAATGCCGAAGGCGAAGGCAGTTCTTCTAAGCCCGAAGCTTCGAAGACTGAGGATGAAAAGAAGAAACATCGATCGCTTGCGCCGCCTGACATTCCCGAGATCAATCTACGGCTCGTTGCAAAGATCTTGGCAGCCCGAGAATGTAACTCGAAAGTCTTCCAAGAGACTCTGAGCGTTATCAGCAACTTGTCACCCATTCCAGGAGCGAAAGAGATATTCGGCAAGGAACTTCTCGGTATTGCGCAAGACTTGGCTCGGTCAATCCTCAAGGATCTGGTCGATCTGACTAAACATGTCTCGAACGCCGCATCGCCAACTGACGTTCAAGGCATAGCCCTATCGAAATTCTCGCCGGCCAGCTCCGACCAGGCCAAGCTTCTGAGGGCTCTTACAGCGTTGGATTACCTTTTCGACCCTACGCGCGACAATAAGGATCAGAGCAGCACAGCCGCGGAAGCACTTGAGCCAGCGCAGAAGGACGACATCCTTATCTCCCTGTATGAAGACGCCGCCTTTGCTCCTTTGTGGAACAAGCTCAGCGAATGCTTGGCTGTCATCCGGCAGCGAGGCAACATGCTCAACATTGCCACCACCCTTCTACCGCTCATCGAAACACTCATGGTTGTCTGCAAGAACACGACCCTCAAGGACGCGCCGCTTAGTAAGTTGGTAGCGAAGGAGTTCCCGCTCTCTAGCCCGCCACCGGAGAACAAGATGGAGAACCTTTTCTTCAACTTCACCGAAGACCACCGTAAAATTCTCAACGACCTCGTGAGGCAGAATCCCAAGCTTATGAGTGGTACGTTCTCGCTGTTGGTGAAGAACTCCAAGGTCTTAGAGTTCGACAACAAGCGTAATTACTTCAACCGCAAGCTTCACGTGCGCAGTGCAGATCGTCAGCAGTATCAGCCACTTCAGCTTGCTGTCCGCCGCGATCAAGTCTTCCTGGATAGTTTCAAGTCATTGTACTTCAAGTCTGCGGACGAAATGAAATACGGCAAGCTCAGCATTCGCTTCCACGGTGAAGAGGGCGTTGACGCAGGTGGTGTCACTCGAGAGTGGTTCCAAGTCATCGCACGACAAATGTTCAATCCGGACTACGCTCTCTTTATCCCCGTTGCATCGGACCGCACAACATTCCACCCAAATCGTCTGAGCGAGATCAATCCCGAGCATTTGATGTTCTTCAAGTTTATCGGACGCGTTATTGGCAAAGCCCTCTACGAGGGCCGCGTGCTTGACTGCCATTTCAGTCGGGCCGTCTACAAGCGAATCTTGAGTAGGCCGGTCAACCTTAAGGACATGGAGTCATTGGACGAGGAATACTACAAGTCGTTACTGTGGATCCTGGAAAACGACATCACCGATGTGCTCACTGAGACCTTTTCCTTTGATAACGAAGTTTTTGGCGAGACCAAGGTTGTGGACCTAATTGAGAACGGACGCAACATCCCCGTCACTGAGGAAAATAAGCATGAGTACGTTCGCTTGATCACCGAATACCGTTTGACAGGTGCCGTCCAAGAACAACTCGAGCACTTCCTGAAGGGCTTCCACGACATCATCCCTGCTGAGTTGGTCTCGATTTTCAGCGAGCAGGAGCTCGAACTGCTCATCTCTGGTCTGCCTGATATCAATGTTGAGGACTGGAAGGCCAATACCGAGTACTCGAACTACACACAGAATTCACCGCAGATACACTGGTTCTGGCGTGCTGTGCGAAGCTTTGACAAGGAAGAGCAGGCCAAACTCCTTCAGTTTGTCACAGGAACAAGCAAAGTGCCGCTCAATGGCTTCAAAGAGCTGGAGGGCATGAACGGCTTTTCCAAGTTCAACATTCATCGCGACTATGGAAGTAAAGATCGTCTGCCGTCTAGTCATACTTGCTTTAACCGTAAGTCTCACCCCTACCATGCTATGGATACGTATACTAATGCTACCACAGAGCTCGATCTTCCTGAGTACGATGACTATGAATCCCTCAAGAAGGCCCTCTATACAGCCATGACGGCGGGCGGCGAGTACTTTGGCTTCGCATAGAAGTTTTGAACACACAAAGACTGGCTTACATGCCCTTTCAAATTGTATGTACATTCCACATTTCACCACCATGAATATGATTATGCATTGCGGGCGTCTTTTACATGGAGCGAGCATTGGGGTTATTGCAATCGGGATATACTCAGCATTGGGAGGGATCAGATCTGGACGGGCAGGTTGGTCCGCTGTATGAGTATCATGAGGGTTGCTGGCGGAAAACGGGCGTTGGAGACGGGCATTGATGACTTACTCACGTTTGGCACGACGATTGCATGGAAAGTGGATGAAGGGAGTGCAGGCCTGGATTTCAGCGGACCTGTGGTCGAGCGTGGCCAAAACGAGAGGGATGATTGTGTGGCGCTTCTCTTCTTTTCTCTTCATTTCATGGTGGTAAGTAGATAGTTAAAATGGGCTTCTCTTCGCTCAAGACTGTGTGCCGCAGTAATGATGTGACATTGGTGTGTGTGATATGAGGATGGTATCGGAACCTGCACGACGATAAAAGTGGGCAGCTTAGTCTAAACATCGAGCTGGTGGAAGGATTATAGTAAGTGGATTGCCAATATACGGTTGTATATGCTAATAATGATTGTTTAGCCAGCATATAAAACCTGCAATGTCTTTTCAAAGAATCGAGGGCCAGGAAGCTACAACCAGCTTGGCGACTGCATCTCGTTCCAACTCCAAGTTTCAATCATCGTGAAGCCAGCCCATCAACGATCTCATCCGTGAGTCCTCTAGTCATCTCCAAGCCAGGATCGTGATCAGGGTTCACTTCCGCCACACTGAGAGCGACACACTTCTCACTCATCAGAAACACCTTGAGCGCAGCCATCGTCTCCCGAAAGCCCAGGCCCGTCCAATTCGGCACATTACACAACGGGAACGCACCATGATCAATAACATCGACATCGAGATGCACAACGATACAATCGACCCGTTCCTCCATCCAGCGCAACGCCGCCTGCGCACTATCCACAGGTGCACACTGCACTCTGTGTGCCGTAAAAACTCGAAACCCGTTGTCGAAAAGATAGCCCAGGGGGTCCCTCTTGTTAGCTTCAGCGCGTACATTGAGACCGAAGAGAACGATATTCGTACTATCCACCGCACCCGTCCCATCTGGTTTTGCAAAGTCTTTCATGCTGTCCAGCGCACCGTCTCGCAGGGTTAAATGCGTGAGCGTCATACCTGCGATGTTGCCGGTGGAATTTGGCTCCGTGGGCGTGGATAAATCACTGGCTGCGTCCATGTAGATGATGCCTACGCGCTTGGATGTATGTGGGTTTGAAGTGGTGCCAGGATGCGGATAGGATGGCGGGGCAGCAGAGACATTCGCCTGCGAGAATGAGGTGGAAGGGTTGGGCTGCGTCGTCGTCGTCGTGGTTGGCTAGGGTCTTTGCGACTGTCCTAAACACCTGTTTGCATGCCTCGGCGGTTCGCGCTTCGTGGCGGGCACCGTTGGGGCCGCGCGAGGACGCTGTCCATCTGGCGTGGTTATCGGCGTCTGTCAAGGCATTGTGTTCTGAGATGTTGTAGCCGGCGTTTTTGAGTTTTTGGTGGAGGCCTGCAGTGCGGAAGGCGGTGGGGGCGCGGGGTTTGCCGGCGTAGATGGAGCCGATGTCTGAGGGGATGGTGGTGAGTGTGAGGGGTTTGGTGGGGGGTGGCATAGTGGGGGTAATTTTTGGACTTGTTGGTTGGGATTGAGCGGTGTTACACAGGAAGAGCTTTTGTCTTTATGTTGGTATCATGTCTGGGTATTAGGTACGTTTTAGTAAGCGTTCCTTCACTCATGCGTGGTCGGCGCTCTGCTTCTGCTGATATGACTGGCATGCGCGATGACGTGATTATGCTTCTCAAAGTAAGCCACGACATGTTCTCTTTTCCGACGAAACGCAACTACCGTGTAAAAGCTTTAACCAGGATTGATTTAACAAAGCGATGCCATCAATATGGGTATATGAAAAGAAAAGAAAAATGCATCTCGAAAAAATCACACCGCCTCCCCTCCCCTCCCTCCGCCACGAACAAACCAATCAACCCCTCAAACGAACAAGCATCCCTCCTCCCTCACAGCACCTCCCCAAAAACCCCCCCAAAAACCCACACCCCGACCAACGCCCCCACCCTCCACTTCCACCTTCCCCCCCTCCTCGCAGCCGCACTCCCCACCCCGACCCCAACATTAAAGCACCGAAACGCCTCCCCCTCCCCATCATACCGCCCCATGTTCTCCTCCAAGCAGCGCTGCGCACTCCCCGCGTTGTCCGTCGTGCAGTACAAGTAGCAGTCGTTCGTGGCGTACGTGCGGATGGGGTGGATGTGCCCGTTGCAGCAGGTGTCGAGGAGGGTGGTGTTGGAGCCGCCTATGGGGACGGCGCAGGAAGGGGTGGTTGTTGGGGGTGTAGGGAGGCGGAGGGCGGGCATGCAGATTGGGGGGGCCATTGGTGGGGTATTTGTTGTGGATGGGTGGTTGGTTGGTTGGGCTGTTGTGATGAATGCCTGGAGGTTGAGGATGGATAGGTGTGGTATCGGTTTTTGATGGGATAGAACAGAGACGTAGGTTTGCGGAGTAGATAGAGACGCTGGAAATGTTTTTTTTCTTTGAAGATGGAGACTTGGACTTGGGAGATGGATGAAAGTGAGGGAGGGATATCGCCGATTGTGATGCCTTTTATTCTTTTCTTTCTTTCTTGGTCGGAGGAAAGTTGCTCCCTCCAAGCAATCGAGTAGAGCCGTCGTGCGAGAAAACCAAAAAAGCTACTTCTTGGTCCAGGATGGAAAAAAAAAGCTCAGCCTCGCGTTGGTTGGTATCAAGTCAAGTCAAGACAGGACAAGAGAAGAGAAGCTCAGGCACCGCAAAGAGCTATCTCAAGCGTTGGTCAATTCGTCGTATCGTATCGTATCGTATCGTCGTGAAGTCGTAGAAGGTAGAAAGTACGTACAGAACCAAAGAGAGAGAGAAAGAAAGAAAGAAGAGTACCTTAGGTATGCTCCCTTCTAACCGCACCGCACCCACGCCGCAAGACCAAAATCAAAACACACAATCCCGCATCATAGCTACACCGCATTACCGCTCCAACTCAACCCAACACGGCTCTCCTACAAGAATAGATGCGCGTCTTAGTGTGCTTTTTTTTGGGACGATGGGGTAAGCGCCTGCCTTGCCTGAGTCGGAGCGAAACGGCTGCGCCACACGATCGGTTGGCTGGCACGGCTTGCGAGGGTAAGCGCCAGGAATGGTTTGCATTGCATTGCATTGCATCGTCTGGATTCGCATATCTATCTTGCGTGTGCGCGTGTTTGAAACATTGTCTTGTCTGCGATGGGGTAGTGAGTAGGGTACTCGGGTTAAATATAGGCAGTCGTGCGGCGCCGTGTAGAAGGCTTATTGTGGGTGCGGGTGTTGTTGTTGATGTTGATACTACACGTCCTTAGCCTTCAGGTTGTTTCAAATTTTGAAATTCTGCATGAAAGACTGCTGTTGATCCCATCAATCCAGTCTAGCAAGCTTGCGCTTATTTTCCGTCCCACAGTCCTCTAAGCGTAATATCCTCTCCAGACCCGAAAGATATAGATCACAGTCTTCTTGACGTCGGATCAAAGCTCCAAACCACCAGCTACAAAGACACCCAACTCTAGGGCATTTAAAAAGCGCTAGCTAGCAGTCACACCACACGACAAAGTCCGCAATGCGTCTAGTCATCAACACCTTCATCGACCATACATACACGCTATAAAACGAGCAGACAGCTTTCCCTTACAGCGTTGTACCGTATACCAAAAGGTCTGCGATGTTTCTCTTCCAGATAAAACGAGCAGACACAGTGATGGCATGCCCAACCCACAACAACAATAACAGCCAACATCAACCCAACCAACACCATCACATCCCACTCACAAACCACAAAGCCACCCCCATGCACCCCTCACCGCTCCTCCCTCAACCCCTTCGCATCCTCCACCGCCACCCTCGCAATCCTCTTCACCACCGACTTAAAATCCGCCTCCCTAAACCTCTCCCACCGATCCAAGCCCTCCCCCGCCTCAATCGAAAGCGTCTCATACCCCTGCTTAATCACACTACTCACCTCCCTAGGACTCAAATGCTTGCTCTTCGAACCCCCCTCTTTCCCCTCAAGGAGCGCATGATAATGCGCCGAGACATTGACGAGCGTCTGCATGGACGAGGAGCCAGCGAGGCCAAAGGCGTCGCGGAACTTGGTGAGGATGTCGCCCGTTTCGACGAGCTTGTAGAAGAGGTCGTCGTAAGCTGCGGGGTCCGGGAGGAAGTTTTCGCCGCTGGAGAGCGCAAAGGCGAGGAGGTTGACGAGGAGGTCGACCATTTCCGAGGAGCGGTGGAGAGAGCGTATGTCGTTGACGTACGTGGTTAGGAAGCGGACGAAGGAGAGGAGAGATCGCCACACTTCGGACCAGTGGTACGTGATGCGCACCTTGGCTCTGCTAAGGTAGGAGAGAAGCCGAAGGAGAACGCCGAGGGAGAGCCTAACGGGCATTAGCTTTGACTTGCGAGGATACCGGGGAACTTGCCTGTAGAAGTCGACATCTAGTCGCCGTCGCAGGTTGTGGTTGATGCCGTCTATTACGAGATCTATGATGACGGACGCTGCTGTCCGCTCGCCTCTTACGAGAGGCAGAAAAGGTTGTCGTTGCCGGCATAACCGCACCGCAAGCTTGTGTTCCTCGCTACACAACCGTTTCACCAGCGACTGGTCCTCGACAAGGATCTGCAATACAAAGAGGCTGAGATTAGTGTACAGGGCCGCTCTTTGGGAGCGGTGCGCGTGTTGGAAAAGATATGAGGTCAAGGAGAGAAAGGCGCTAAACGGCGAAGTGTCGCCCTTGTTCTGCGGTTCCGTCGATACAAGATTGAAGCAGAAAACCTTGTTCGCGTTCGCAAAGTCGTACGTCGACAGAAGCACGCCCATTTCTGGTCCGGGTCTGAGAGAGCAGTGAGCAAGGTTCGTTTATTTTGCGCCAACGCTACATACAGTGTTGCAAACAACGACTTGCTTTCCTCCGCGCTCGGCGTCGGGGTCGACGGTCTCGACGCAGGCGCCAGTATCCCCAGTCCAATGTAGTTCAACGTCGACCCCAGCGACCAGCCTTCGGGCATGTCGTCCTGCACCGCTACATAGGCGTCCCTCAAACCTATGCACGTGTCCCCAAAGCTTGTGATGATCTTCTGTATAATGGCGTCGTTTACAAAATCGTCGAGCCGTAACCTATACGGATTCTGGAACTCGAATTTGTTGTAGTTGACCAGCAGACCCAGGAGGTAGAAGGCCGGTAGCACCTGTGCGCTGTCCTCGCAATCTTGGATGTACTTCATCAACGAGGGGAACAGATCCCGGTGTGTAAAGTAGGAGGGTAGCACGGTCAGGAACCCGGCAGCGGTTATCGAGAGCGTGGTGCGAACGGCCTTGAGGCGCAAGGGTACTGTCCGTGTGTGTCAGCGCATCGCTCTGTGCGTCTATCCCAGCCGGCATACTGTTCCTCCCATTCCGAATCACCATGTCCAGCGCACCGACAAAGTCGGCCATGACGGCATCTGCCTCGTGGAGGCCCGCCAGCACGGAAATAATATCGGAGCTCGGATTCGTGTACTTTTTGGTCAGGGCAGCATCTAGAAATACCGTCAAGGTCTGGCCGGTAAGCCAGCGCATAGAGCGTCGAGTGCAGGCAGCATACCTCGAGCGCAACCTCGTCCGAGGGCGCAACGGCCTGCTTTATCCGCGCGATGGCACGGCGGAACAGCTGCTGCGAATGCTCCTGCAGGTGCAGCATCTCGTCGGGCGGAAGGGCGCCCAGGATGCGCTTGAAGCCCGCATGGTCCGGCCGGTGCAAGAAGAACTCTTCCCAGAAGCCGTCGGAGAGCTCCACGTCCTCGTCTTCTTCCTGTAGTGTCTTTCAGCAAGCTGCGCGGCCGGCCGGGCACCATACGCACGCGGAAGAGGGTTTCGTAGAGATGGATGATCTTGGGCTGGAACGTCTCTGGGCGCGAGACCTGCGTGAGCGGCGAGGGCTCCATGGCGGGCACTTGGGCAGGACGGGCCTGGGCTGGCGGTGCGGGAGAGCTGGAGAGCTTTGGAGCTTTGGAGCTGTGCGGTGCTGTTGGACGTGTTTGGCTTTGCGACATGGCCAGAATAAGTGGCTAGGGCCAGCCTGCGCGCAAGGCGCCACGACACAACCTCATTCCGTCACACCCTGTTGCGGGGCAGCCGCATGGTATATCCCAAAAACAACCACAGTAAAATAGCCCAGCTCTAAAAAAGAATAAGAAAATCACCCATCATGACAGAACCCATCCTCCTTGTCGCCATCTCAGGCCCCTCGTCCTCGGGCAAAACAACCCTCTCCCGCCTCCTCCGCGACATCTTCCCACCCCACCAAACCACCATCCTCCACCTCGACGACTTCTACCACACCGACACCGCCATCCCCGTCAAAAACGGCGTCCAAGACTGGGACTGCCAAGAATCCCTCAACCTCCCCCAGCTGCATTCCACCCTTGCCTATATCAAAGAGCACGGCAAATCGCCCCCGGATTTTGTGTCCAAGGAGGACCAGAACAGCGTGGGAGAGCACGGCGTCCCCGAGAAAGAGATTGCACGGCTGAGGGAGAAACTAAGGACCTTGGTGGCGGAGACGCGGTGGAAGAGGCGCATATGCATTGTAGACGGCTTCTTGCTGTTTAGTGAGGGGATGAGAGGGGTAAGGGAATTGTTTGATGTACGCCTGTTTTTGAGGACGAGTTATGCGACTGCGAAGAGGAGGCGCGAAGCGAGGAGCGGTTATGTAACGTTGGAGGGCTTTTGGGAGGATCCGCCGGGCTATGTGGATCAGATTGTGTGGCCCAATTATGTCCAGGATCATAAGTTTCTTTTTGTGCATGGTGATGTTGAGGGAGACTTGGATGCGAAGGTGTCTAAGGAGATTGGCATCGAGGGAATGCCGAGGGAGGCCGAGGAGAACATGGGGAGGTGCTTGGACTGGGCTGTGGGGGTGCTGGAGAGGGTAATCAAAGGCGCCGTGGACGAGAGCCCTGAGTCATAACCTAGATGTGTTTTGCGAATAGAAAGAGGAATAGACGGAAGGAGCAGGAATTTGAGGAACCCAGAATTCATTTTACCGTATTGATCAAACCGCAACTGATCGCCGCGCAGAAAGAAGATACCTGACCGTGATGAGCTAACCAAACCACATCCTGTCTCGCCTGGGCGCCTCGAAATGGGATATAGGGTTGCAATGTATACTCCGCCGAGATGCAGCAAAGAGATAACATGAAAGGATCAGAGAGACCGAAAGGTTACCGAGACGTCTGTTCAGAGTCGATGCTGAGATGCAGCTTACACAATTAGCGGCGGTAGATTCACCTTGTTACTGGAAATACATACCCGTTCAGCTCAAGTGCCAACAGCGCGTCTAGGTGCTCGTCTTGACCTTCTCAATATACGCCTGTCCAGGGCTCTCGTAAGTGGATTGGAAGAAGGCCGTCACCTGTGGTTCCTTCTGGAGCCAGTGCGTCATGGCGCCAAGCTCCTCACGCAGCCTGTTGACGGCCTGGACATCCATATTGGTTTGCGCGATTAGCTCTGGCATGGAGACTGATTCATGTCAGTACAAGAGAATTCTACGTGATGCGAAGGGCGTGGTGACTTGCCGAAGAGACGTAGCAGGTGCTCGCCACCATAGATATCCGACATGGTCTTGCCAGCGAGGTCCGAAGTGGGGCTCTCGATTTGCTGATGGATTTCGTAGAACTGCTCCCTCTCGAAGCGGTAGAGAAGGATGCGCCCAAGGCTCTTGTTGAAATACTCCTTCAGGCCTTGGATGACCTCCTCGAGGATGTCCCTCTCCGCGCTGTTCCGCGTGCCTGATGCTGTTGCATAGGCGAAGTACTCATCCAAGATGACGCCAGCAGGTTTCTTCGACGGCAACGCCACGAGCTGCAGAGACTTGGTGATGTTCTCCCAGTCATCAACCAGAAGGCTCTTCAGCCTGTCAGGCATGATGATCCGAACAGCACTGCGGCTCTGGAACACCTCCTCCTGCATATGATCAGCAAGGGCGCGTGATGGATAGTAAATACAAGAATCACAGGTCGTAGACGCTGCAGCAGACGTGGGTTGGAGACACTCACCTTCTCAAGCTCCTGGTCACGCATGCGTTTCTGGCCTCGGGGTCCGGCGGCTTGGACTGGTGTTGAACGCTCCTCACTTCCGCGAGCTGAGTCTTGAACCTTCTTTTTGGCAGGTGCGGCTTGGGCTCGCTGCGCGCGCTGCTGCTCAAGCACTGCGTGCCGTAACTGGTTGGACAATTCTCGGTTCTCTGGGGTGAATTTGCGAAGACGATCCTCCTGCACCCAGTCGTCCCAGCTGCCGTGTGTTAGAATCGATTCAAAGCAAGTAGCAGGACTGTATGGGGCGCAAAGTGCAGATTGGGGAGCGTGGGGCAAAGATTGGGGCAGCACTGTGGAAGTGGTTGAAGTAAAGCAAAGGTGCGTGAGAGGGGCAAACGAAAGGCCGATACAGCAACGACAAAACAGGCAAACGCGGCCGTGAGCAAGCGAAGGTGACTTACGTATTCTTCCATCCCTTGTAGTGCACCTTGTACTGAAAGCCGTTCTTCTTCTCGTCGCCGTCGAGCGGCTGCACTTCAATCACCTTGGCCTCGTACATGAGCTCATGGTGAAAGCAAAGTGCCTTTTCGTCCTTTTTGAACTGCGGCTCCGGAGCCTGTGCTGGAGCCATGTCTGCGATGGGGTGCTGAGGCTGATACAGACAAAAGTGAAGGGAAGCTGAAGCAGTCCAGGTGTAGGGGCGCTCCTCACGACCACAGCGCGCGCTCCGAGCACAGTGAGGCGCACCGAGCCGTCCAAATGTGCCAAACGCTTGTATCTGACTTGGCGGATCGAGAAGTACCGATGAAATAGGTGGTGAATGGCCTGCGATCTGATGGCTTCTGTAGAGGTGCCGTGACTGTTCACGGGAGTTTTCATGGCATATGCTCTCAGCACGGGCCTTGGACGCGACGACGCGCCGGACAGGCATTCTATCAGCCCTACGGCACCGACGCCCCCACCCCCACAGGAAGGCGCCGCTCTTGCGCATGCTTGATTGAGGTTTTGTAAACACAGGCGCGTCGTCCCCTCTTCCTCCCTTTGCCTCCACGGCGTCCCCCCAAGCCATGCCGTCCTACGAAGCCAAGGTGCTCTCCGACTTCCTCGTCGCGCCCGCGTCCCTGCGCGACTTCATGACGCTGCGCCAATTCACCGACATCTTCCCCAAGGGCCATCGCACGAACCCAGCCATCAAGGAGCTGTACCGCGAGCTCTACTCCCTGCGCGAGCGCGACATCGAAGCTGTCCGCCAGGACATTGCCGACGAGGTCAAGCGGTCGAAGCGGCTGAAGCGCGACTACGCCCGGGAGCGCCGCCAGATGGACGAGGCCAATGTCGCTGGACTGAACCCTATTGCACTCCAGATGGAGGCCGAGGCGAGTCAGTATCCTGCCATCTTCACTCCCTCCTCTGACGCTCCTCAGCTTTCCCGTGACCGGCGCAAGAAACCACACTCGCTCCAGACTGTCCACGCCAGTATGGAAGACGCATGCGAGAGCCTCGAAGCACAGATTGCCGAAATGGAGGAAGAGAACCGCGCCGCCTTGCGCGAAGTTCAGGACACTGTCGGCGCTCTCAGCGACCTACGACACGGCCGCTTTGCGCAGACCGCCAGTGGAGAGCATCTTGGGGAAGAAGTGCTCGCTACACTGAAGCGGTTGGAGGCTGTGTGCGCAGAGCCAGGGGGTTGAGCTGGCGCAGATGGTTTCCAAGACAGCACCTTGCTGTGAGCGCCGTTACGGTGCAGCCGGTGGCTCATTCGGAACTTGCCGCACGATTGAGTTGGCCATGGCACTCTCATGGCAATTCATGATTGAGCTGCATACACTATTGTCCTCTGCAACGCTGACCTATCTCACACATCGTCCTTTATGGACCAGTTTGACGCCTGAGCTCTATGATAGTCCCATGTGGCCGTGCCGAAATTCTCGCTTTGCCGATGGATTTCCTGCCCCTAAGGCGGTACTCTTGTGGCATCGCGAAGGACCTTCATCAAGCTTGCATACATAAACTACAACGTGCAGGCACCTTCAAATTGTGGTTTCTCCGCACTGCGCGAGCCACTGAATTATGTAATGTTCCGCATACCGCATCGGGCAATGCGACAACTGTTCCGCCAATCATCGACTTCCGGTCCGTACCACCCGTCAGTTTATCCACACGTCTTGGCACCTCGCTCTTGCTGTTCGTCTCCCACAGCGTTGCATCATGGAAAATCTCGAATGGTCAGACGAATTCCTCTTATTCTCTTTGCAAAATGTGCTCGTTACGGCCACTATGTTCCCGTCATCAGGTCGAGACCATTATATCACTAGCTCGTCGCCTTCTGCGATTGGTCGGACGCCGAGCCAATTAATATATATGAACAGCCTCAATATTAGGTGCATAGTGATCAGTCGTTAAGGTCTACCAAGACAGGTGACTCTAGTGTACCGTCTATACGTGGCCAGAAGAGATCGCCGAGCTTGATAAATGGCCTTCTGGAACAATCGTACAAGACGTCCGTCGTCCTCAACTTCAGATCATCATTATGTACCTGTCAAGGCTTATTGCATCCCTGTTATCGGCCACTACGCTAAGTAAGATTGCGGCGGCTGATCTAAGGATTACAGCAGACAATCATTCGTTCGGTGGCGTCAACTTCCCTCAATTGCAATTTCTAGAGCCCACGTATCGGGACGAGGTCATTCGAGCCATCGTCAAGACAAATGCGAGAGTCATTCGATTGTTCAGTAAGCTACCAATTGTGAAACTCATTCCTTATCATTAGCTAATAATGCTTAGTTCGAGGGGATGAGCACCATAGTGATGTACGGAACCTCTTTATGTGTTTTACGTTCCGCACTCTAATTGTCCCAGCCTGAACCGAATGTTGGCGACTTCGATAGAGCTTTACTGAACCAGTTCGATGACACATTGGCTGCTATCCATCGAATTTCGAAAGGTTCGTGTTATGCTTCTTGTCCCAAGGACTGCTAACGACGTCGTCAGGCCAGCTCAAAGTCATCATCGCACCACATGACTCGCACGCTCTTCGAGGTTCAAATGATGTACCCTGCGATGCATACTGTAAAAAGTTAGGCGGCGCCTTTCTCGACTTTTATAGCATGGAAGAATGTGCGTCTTCCCTCTGTTGTGTCCATGATATGCATGATGACTCTGACACACATCAGACCGAACGTATTACAAGACTCGCTTAGAAGTTTTCTTCAGGCACTATGGCTCTAAAAACTTTGGAGGTAGGCCATGGGCCGAACTGAATGAGACCATACTGGTATGTGGCGGAACATACTATGACGACGTGCATTTAAATGCTGAGAACAGATAGGGAGTTGACGTCCAAAACCAACCTTGGGCCGGGATTTGGCCTATACCGGCAGGCGAGCCATGGCTTTGCGATATTGCTACGCACCTCAAAGACGGGTTAGGTCTTGGGGAAAATAACATTGCCGTCATTACCGGGGGCATTTCCGGAGCGCAAACAGCAGGCGGCATTCAAAACTTCCCCGACTCTGCATTCAATTGCCCGGCCGTTGATGTGATAGGTATTCATGGCTACTTTGCGCAAGGCGAAGAAACAGCAGGCACTCCGTGGGCGAAGATGTTCCTTCCTGGTGATACGTTGACTGGCCGCGCTCTCGATAGCAAGCTGCTCCTCGTGGAAGAGTGGTCATATGTGAACACTGAACTGGGCTTGAACTACAAGAAACAAGCTATTTTCGACCAAGGAAATGCGCTCAACTACCGTGGCATCCCCTGGGTAAGCCTCTCCTCGTGACATCATTCGATTGCTCATGCTGTGTAGATATACTCGCACCTCACGTTCAAAGACGAGGGCAACACGCCCAAGGTCAGCATAATACGTGAAGCACGCTTCGCCATCGGTGCCCTTGCCGACGTCCTCACCCGCGCCTTCAGATCGCGCTCCAACTTCAGTTGGTCCAAGTACCTCCCTCCACCTCCAGGAGGCCTCTCCAACTTGACCGTTCTCCCTCTGAACCCCTACATCCCCGAGCAAAGCCTCTGTACTTTTGGCTGCGAAGGTCATCTCTGCGACGCCCCCGACGGCTGCCGCCCCGACCTCATGTGCAAAAACAGCATCTGCCAGCAACCCTCCGACTCTCAGCCCGGAAAAGCAGGCGATGCCTGCAACAGCAAACAACCATGCCTCGAGCATCTTCAATGCGTCGACAAAATCTGCCAACAATGCGAGGCGCGACCCACGATCCCCAATCCCGACCCCCGAAAATTCACACCCGCCAACTCCATCAACGCCCAATGCCACCTCGACACGACGGACCCCTTCCGCGCGCGGCCCCTCTGTACCCTCCCCTCGTCCCACAACCCCCGCGGAAACCCCTGCACCAACGCGAAAAACTGCGACGCCAATGAGTACTGCGACTGGGGTCTCTGCAAGCGCTGCACCGAAGGCTGCCTCGGCATGAAGTGCCGCAGCAACAACAAGTGCAAGACAGGCTTCTGCAATATGCACGGCCGATGCGCTTACCCTGGGAAGCCGAAGGTACTGTTTGGGCCGGGAAGTAGTCAGAGGGGGACGACGAAGGATAGGAGGGGGCCGGGGTGGAATGTTGGGGCGTCGAAGGGGGAGGGGAGGGGCCCGAATAAGGTGCGGGATGAGGCGATGAGGATTCATATTCCGAAGGAGGAGGTTGTTGCTACGGCTGCTGTGACAGGGTGAGGAGGGCGAGGGTGGAATGGGTGTATGATAGGGTCTTTGTTGGTGCTTGTGGGCGCTTAATGGGAGTATCAATTTTCTTATGGGTTATGAATTCGAGCGTGCACTCTCTGCGACAATCACTTCATCACCTAAGCCACATGAGAGATCCAACGCGCATCCTATTGTATCTTCTGCACGGTATAACAATGCACAACGACGTACCATCATCTCCAAACCCTCGACCACAAAATTAGCATCCGCATTATACCTACCCATAAGCATCCGCACACTCAAGCACCCAATCACCGAGCAAACCCCAAATAATGTCCAGCTGCACTCCCAAATCCCGATGTGAGTACCCTACAATGCCACCGAAGACACCTTCACCTGCCCCTGGTCGCCACCTGCGTCACATCACATTCATATTCCGCACTGCGGAGCACCTATACTCGCTGATCAGATAGCCTAGATCCCACCCTATCGCCCGCCCGCTCGTGCAAATCGACTTAGTGTAGACCCTGAATATTCTAGGTTGCGTCCTTGGTCTACACCCCGCGTGCCGACCCGATAATATCTCCCTGACCTAAAGAGAACCCGTGAACCCGCGCGTGCAAATGCCACCTAGCGTAGACTCCTACCGCAGTGTCCCTTGTCCCTGCGTTTCGATGCAACGATATTAACTGGAGACCGTGCTAGTTTTCCTCCGCGTATTTCCCCCTTATCGTCCGGACAGTTCCACCGGAGATGTCTAGTCAAGTCGGAGAGAAGGTATTTCGGAGCAAGAGCTTACGATATGGGATATGCGTCTCTCGTACATGCATGTATGCATGCATGCATCTTGACTTACACCGATTATGGGACGTCTAGAGATTTCCGGTTGTGCTAGAGAGCATTGGCATTCAGGCCAAATCTAAGTCATGCGTCGGAGTAAGGCGTTGTAACGTCAGGGTACGTCTAAATCTACGAATCCTACATGCCTGCATGCATCTTACTATGTACCTACCTTAGGTAGCTCACTTGGCCCTGTCTGCATGCATCTTACTATGTACCTACCTTAGGTAGCTCACTTGACCCTGTCTGCAATCCTCTGTGCCGCGTACAGACATCCCACAGCGTCCTAGATTGTGCAGGTACGCTCCAGACCCTGACCCACACCAAACCAGCGCAACGCAGCGCAACGCAATCCAACATGCCGCCCTGCATCGCGCCATCAAACCTTCCTCCCAGACCCACCCATCCACCACCCATCCTTCCATATATATGCACCACATGCCCATTCCATACCGCAGATCCTTCCCTACACTCTCACCTCTCCGAGCTTCGGAGGCTGGATAACTTCTGAAGACAGATGACTCGGAGCGCAAATACCTCAGTCTACGTACATGCACATACGCATCCTCGCATCCTCATACTCACACGCCCCACCCCCTCCTGTAACCCTTCCACACAACCCAGCCAGTCGGCCGCTGTACTGTATGTACCTACCTAACTGTACCTAGTGCTCTACCTCAAAAAAGCAGCTCCCAGGCCCGGAACTTCTCCGAGCCCCGGCATAACATAGCATACGCACCATTTCCAAGCGTTTATTGAGACCCTTTCCTTCGGTCCTACCTCCCGATGCGGCCCCGAAGACTGAACAATAAACACCCGTGTAGACCGCATGACCTCTACAACCTCCTGCTTTTGCGGCATGCATCTACATGCATATCATCCGAGACCCGCCGTAACACCACATCCACAACAATCTCCCCCTCTCCTTTCAGACAGGGTCCCAAACGCCTGGCCCTCCGAAATCCTAACCCACCCAACCCACCAACCAGCCAGCGCACCACCTCCCATCCGAACACCTCAGCATGACCAACCCATCTCAGATAAAAAACCCGACGTACTCTAACACCCACGCCCACGTATCGGAATCCAGCGGGGGGGCGGGGGGGGGGGCTACCGACACACACACACACCTACTTGCAAATTTCTCATTGGACAATCAATGCCTGCTAACCACCGCCCTAACATCCCGCCCAGTAGTCTACCAGAGATAAGTCTACCAGATCCTAACTGCCTGGTGACACTGCAAATTTGCCACTCACTGACTCACTCCCTCATTATCCGGTAGACGAGTGCAGTATTGCAAAACGAACGAACGAATGAATGAATAATTGATTGATTGAATGAATGAATGCATAGCACAGCACAGAACAGAACAGACCAGACAATCTAATGCCCATCTTAATTACAATTTGCCATCCAACCCCATCCATCCCATGACCCGCAAAGGCGTTCCTTCAACCTATCCAAAATTCGCCCGTGTCCACCAACCAGCGCCAGAACACAACCCAGTAGTCTCCCCAGCCAACCACCAAGCGGCCCAAGTCCCCTTATAAAAGCTCCCCTTTACCGCACACAGCACGGAGAGAGCGAGGGATGGGGGAGCACGGGGGAACACTCCAAACACTGACGATCAACACCACACATTCGTAAAAACATTACCATTTAGCATTATGTAACCAGCTCGCATGCCTTTCGGCAAACGATATAACGCTTTGTAAAAAACGAATACTGCTGTGGAAAAAAAAAATAGTGCAACGCGAACCCAACCCGGGTATCATTTCAACATGTGTAGCATCCCCCCAACCCAGGGGTCGAGAGAACAGGCATCAAGCGCTGTCTCAAAAGACGACACCCTAAACGCCAAATCTGCTCCCCTACACCGCTCCTGATCCGGAGAATTGCAAAAACTGTCTTGTGATGCCCGCCTGCTCTCGTGCTGCTGCTGGTGCGCAGCCGAGTGCACAATAAAGTGCATTGCGTACAAAATAGGGCGTCAACTGAGATAGATACGGTGTTGCTGTGCGATGCGTCGACAGCACACCAATGGTGACAATTGATCGGGACCGGTTCCATGTCGTATGGGTGCGTACGGGTTCATGGTCGGTTCAACCGTCCGCTAACATATCCGAGTAGTGCTGATTTTCGTCCATGAGCTGCTGCAGGAAATTGGCCGCCTCGGCCAAAATACCGGCCTTGCTGAGACCGCCGTTTCTAAGCTCGGGTACCAACTCGTGTAGGTCCTCAAAGCCGCGCTTGATGATATTCCGCCGTTTCTGCTCCGAAAGAATATGGTTGTTGCGCTTCTGTTCTTCGGTCAAGTTCTCACGCTGACCCTTTTGGCTTGCCACAGAACCCCTTTTCGTCCCCCTCCTCTTGTTGGCTCCATCGTCGACTGACTGTTTGCCGTTCGTGCGCGAAGCAGTCGTTGAGACGCTCTTCCCTTTCTCCTCCTTGGCGGCTGACTTTTCGCTCTTTCTTCTTTTCTTCGGTCGGCTATCCCCGTACTCGTCAGCGGATATTTCCTCGGCTGGCTTCTCGTCGTTGCTTTCTGATTCATCGACCTTGACAGGGAATTTGCCATGACTAGAAGGAACTTGTGGGGCCATGTGTTTCGATGTCCCGGCAGCGTAATGCACGCGGTTCAGCAAAAGCTTCGTGACGGCCTCCTCGTTCTCATTCTCCGAGGGCCGGAAACCAGACGCGTTGAACGAGTCGTCCGTTCCGTACATCAACCCTTTCAGAGGAGAGCGTCTAGGTTCGGCAAGCTGGTTCCCCCTGGCGGCGCGGTTCGCAAATGGGGCCGTGACCGGGGTATCTAGGCAAGCAGCAACCTCCTGGTGAGGCCATGGGTTAGACATGTGGGTGTGCATCGGTGTGGACGAGGAGGCCGTGGGAAGGTGAGAAAAATCCGTAGAGAAAGCGTGAAGGCCATGGCTGTTGGGAGGCAGGCTCATAGGACTGAGGGCTGGAAAGCTACGGGAACGGTTATTCAGCTGGGGCGTCGACTGCGGGAGAGGTACTTGGGCTTGGTTGTACAAGGTCGACGCGGCCTGTAGATGGTCGGGCGTGGGGTTGAAGAAGGCGGGCTGCTGAGTTGCAGCGAAGTTCTGGTCGTGGTGGAAGCCATGGTGAAGGAGGGCCTGGTTAGGAATGGTGGTGGTGGTACCGACGCCATGTACGCTGGCGGGCGGCGCGAAGTCCCAGTCCTCTGGCCAGGCGTCGGCGTCGCTGGGCAATGGGAAATTGAACGACGAGGGGTCCGGATCCATTGGATTATGGTTGAAGAAGCTGGTGAGGTGTTCCTTTTCGGCGTCGTTGAGCAGTGAGGGCGCGCCAATGTCCACGCCCAGGATGGAGTCGGCAAACAAGTCTGCGGGGAAAGTGTCTGTCTTAAGGTCAGCGCAGGCGGCGGGCTAGAACGGCAGGCACCAACAGCCAAAGAGCGCATCCTTGTCGTCCATGATTGCGCGCGGCAGAGCGCACAGGGACCTGATAGCAGCGCCCGCCAGCAGGGCGCCGGACGGCGGGAGAGCCAGGTCCTCCAGCTTGGCCACTTAGACGAGGCTGTCACGGAGGGGCGAAGAATGGGCGAGGGGCGCGCTCAGCATCGTCTGCGGCGACGGACAGCGCGCAGCGGTGCGAGGCGTCGCGCGCGGAGGGGCGGCCGTGGGCGGGTCGCCGCGGCGGTGACGAGCGGTGACGAGGGAGGGGCGACGAGGAGGGGACCTGATGCGGGCTGCGGAGCCGGGGGGAAGGTGCGAGTGGGAGCACCAGTCCACCTGTCCTGCGCGGTGGGCGCGTTCGGGGGCGGCTGGAGGGGAAGGCGCGACGTGTGGGACGGCAGCGGCGAGCGGGCGCAGGCGGGCGGTGGGAAGGAGCGCGCACGCCACGAGCTGGCTGCGGACAGAGGATGAGGAAGTAGCGATGCGGAGGGTGTTGATGCAGAAATGTGCACCGTGCAGCTGCAGCGGCCGTCTTCACATGCGCGGCCCAGCCCAGCGGCCGAAGGGCTGCTCCAGTCCCGCGGCTGACTGTGGCGTCGCCGCCCAGCCGCGCCCGCACCAGAACCCTGCGCCCTCCTGGCCCTCCTGCGCCCGCCAGACCACCGCCAGACAGATCGTCGTTAGTCACCGCTGCTGGCCACCGGACACCCTGGAGCCCTGCAGCGTCCCGCCCTGGCAATCAGATCCTCCGCATTCCGCACGCCCGCCCCGTCCAGCGTTCCGTCCAGCGCCCCGTCCAACAGCCTCTGCCCTGGCTCACGGTCGTGTGCTCTGCGCCTGTCCGCCGCTCCGAGTAGTGCCGTCCTGCAGCACCGCAGCCTGCCAACGCCTCCCGCGCTGCCCAGTCGCCCCTTCCGCCTCTGCTGCGCGCCGTTGAAGCTGAACCTGGCAGCTGCGCCGCCATCGCCGCCATCGCCGCCATCCTGATGATGCCTCACGCTGCTCCCAAGATCCGCTTCTACTGCATCCCCAACGCCGCACGTCAAATCCGGGGTGGCCCCCGCATGCCTCGCTAGACGCATTGGGACAGCCGAGGTCGAACTCCTCACTGCCGTCCAACGTTCCCCCCTACCGCTGTCAAGCTGTGCCAACGCGAACTGTCATGAAGAACACTTTCGCGCACGTTCCGTACACGGTAGTCAACGCGAACTGTGCAATCATTACTACATCATGATGAAACACGGAAGCGCTGCAGCAGCGCGTCTGAGCCTCGCCAGACCGTGAGTCGCGTGCCCGGCACATGCCATCTCCGCTTGATTCTCAAATCTCAAATCTCAAATCTCAAATCTCAAATCTCAACTCGCAAGCGACAAGACGACAACAGAGGCTAATGTTTACCTGCAGTCTAGCTACCGCTTACGTGCTAGGCCTGCTCTCCAGTACCGGCCCACGCGTCGTCAGCCTCCTTGTGCTGTTGGCCAAACAGAAGCTGACCCTCCGCGCTGCATGGCTCCAGGTGAGCGCCAACAGCCATGTACCGCCTACACGAGAATTGATTCCGGCAGTTGGCTACTACCTTGCGCCGAGCCTTGTCGCTTCATCGCTTTCCTGCTTTCTGCGCCACGCTTGTCGGCGGCGCGACAGTACTGCAGGTGCCTCTCGACTTCTTGCTTGTTCGGATTGCACGCCGAGGGGGTTCCGTCCTGGACCCCGTCGCCGTCAAGGCAGTTGCGTTGCTCGTCAAGTTCACTGCAGCCTTCATTTCCGCCTCTGTGGCTTTCAATTTGCTTAATCACCACCCGCTAACGCCTGCTTCGTCGATCGAAACCCCTCAAACTCTGCCGCTGTCTCACGTAGATATAGTCAACGCCGGTCCTTTCGACGAGCCGCCTGATGTCAGCTCAGGACATGTCGACCATGATACACTTAGTGCCATGTTCGCGACCAGGATACATCTGGCGGGCAAGACCATGGATTTGACGCTGTTTGCCGCTATTCGAGCTTCAGATATAGTAATCAGTAGCCTCTGGGATCGACTTCCTTCAACAAAACACGGGAAATCAATTTCCCCCTTCACGCCGACAGCATTGTTCTGCTTTTCCGCAGCCACTATTATGCATGCTTGGTTCTACAGTCCAAGTCGACTTCCCCGGTCGTATAACGCTTGGATATCCGCTGCCGCCGACCTGGACCACCGCCTTTTACTGGCCTTGCGACACGCTCGGTGAGTCATGTCCGATGAGTTCAACTGCCGTGAGACATGCTAATCATTGATGTGAACCATTTCTAGCTATGGTACGTTCAAGTACGGCCAAGAAACTGGTATGGCCCCTCTCCTCGGCTCCATGTGTCGTGATTATGGTCTTCCGGAAGAACTCGGTGACCCCGCGAAAACGATCCCAATCCCATGTGAAATTGTACACATGGGTTGCGGCAAGAACTGTGAGCGGCATGCATTGAGCCGATTTTGGAGGGGATGGCTGTTCGCTGCCAGGATGTATACACCTCTGCAGCTTATCGTCCTAGCCCGCCATTTGAAGAAAACCGCCCGCCCAGGTAATCGTCTTGCCGGAATGACTCAAACGGTTGTACTCAAAACCATCATGGACAGCATGAGGAGTTCCGCCTTCCTTGGTGCTTTCATTGCATTTTTCTACTACGGCGTTTGTCTCTCTCGGACACGCCTTGGTCCCAAAATCTTTTCCTCCAAGACCGTCACCCCGCAGATGTGGGACTCTGGGCTCTGTGTGCTCGGTGGATGCCTCTTGTGCGGGACGAGCATGCTCGTCGAGCAGTCAAGAAAACGGCTCGAGATATTGTTTTTTGTCTTACCCAGAGCTGCGGCGACATGGTTCCCGCGTCGCTACCCCCCCGAGCATCAATGGAAGGAGCACCTCACTTTTGCATTGAGTGCTGCTATTCTACTAACAGCAGCCCAGGAGGATCCGAAGCGTATACGTGGAGTTTTCGGCAGTCTACTTCACGCTGTGCTGAAGACCGATTGAAGTATTTCGTTGTTAATTACTATCCAGCCATGGTGCTAGGGAACCTAGCTACGCAAGCGAATCGTCGCCTTGCTACTATACTATTCTTCGTATGGCCCATGCTATACGGGTATACACAAGAAATGTGTGCTATCGTACGCTCAAACGCCAAACCGAGTGCCATGTGGTATCGTCTACGAACAAAAGAAAATCATGTCCTAATCGTTAACAATCCAACTCAATAACTCTTACTCCTCGTATATGCGGTCCCAAAGCGGGCTGCTCTTCCTCCGGTGACGCGACCCTACGAGATTCCTCAATGGCCACTCAGTTTTTGAGTTTTTCCGCCGTGGCTCGGGATATTTCGAGAGACTGGTATTTCCGCCGTATAGGCTGTCTTCTACGTCGACATATCCGTTATGGTACTCTGGTCCACAGTCCTCGGTGTAGGAATCGTAAAGGAACGGGTTGCTAGGTGCGCGGTTTGAAATGGGTGATGTGGGCGAGGTTGCTTCAGCCTTTGGTCCAAGCCCAGAGGTGCTGCTCACGCCGCTGGAGGGGGTCAAAGCGAGTCCACTCGAGCTGCTCCCGCTGTGGTCCGGCATTGTCTGTCGTAGCAATTTGTGCGAGTCTGCCTCTGCCGCTGGACTTCTTGTAATGGGTGAAGGGCTCGACGCCATTGGCTTCCGCTTTATATGCGCTATCGCTGGCATCGACGGTGATGGTATCAAATTCCTGGCCGGCCTTTGTTCCGGGGACACATGCCGACCTAGGATCGGTGATTCCTCTGGCTCGGAAACTTCAGCTACAGAGTGCAAGCTCGTGTAGCTGGTCCGCTTTCCTCTTGCTCGGTTCGAAGAATGCGTGTGGAATAGCGCAGGTGCCATTATTGGCTTCGGGTCGTGCACCATCATCGGTACGTTGGAGTATTTGTTCGGCCCGATGTCGTTGTCCAATGCAGTGTATTCCGTTGCCGTTGCCGTGGCAGCTGGTACTGCCGCACTCGGATGTCCATATGGTCCAAGATCATTCCACGAAGATGGATTCTGATTCTGCATCCGTGCAGTCTCCCCCGAGTCTACGCCCTCGTCGTTCCATGCCACGCCCACATCGTGAGCCTCGTGGCTCATGTCTCGAGTCAGCGGCATGCGGTGCTCCAGATTATCCACCGATCTTTCTTGGAACGCAAAACGGGGAATGAAGCCGGGCGAGGCTGGTGGAATCGATCCTTCGACATTCTTCTTCTTGCGGCGACGGCAGAGCACACAGCATCCTAGTACCAGCGTTGCGGCTGCCAGGAGACCAATTGGTATTCCTACGCCGAGGCCGATCTTTTGGCTTTTCGATAGGCTTTCGCTTGAGGATGCTGGAGCTTCGTGGATGGGGGTGGATGAGCGGGTTTCGGACGGTTTGGCCGAGCCTGTCGAAGATGAGGTGGTGTGGGTTTGCGAGTGGAATGTGGAGGATTGCGTGGTAGCGGACGTGTACGATGTCGCGAATGATGTCGGAGACAATGTCGGCCGGCTGCTCTTGTCGCTCGCTGCGGTCGACGCTGATGGTTCGGTGCTTGCCGCAGAAGTGATCGCTGTCGCCGTCGCTTGGGTATCAGTCTGCGAAGCTCCCTCGCTCGATCCCGAGGGTATTGTTTGACTCGATTCCGCAGGCTCATCCGTCACCGTCGATGTAGCCGACGCCGTCACCGTACCACTTCCCGAAGCACCACCACCAGCGCCCGAACTCGCCGGCGCCCCAGTCGGCCACGCACTCTGCGGCCCAAACTTCCGTATCAAATAATTCTGAACCTCCCACGGCAGCTCCACAAACCACTCAGGCTTTTTATCGTCCAGGAACTCCTCCCAAAGTATGCTCGACACGGCGGGGAGGTTCGTCGCGGCGATTTGGCGTAGCGATACGGGAACGGCAGTGAGGAGAATTTGAGCGAGTGAAATACTGGGTGGGATGTGTTAGTCGTGATGTAAACCGACCTGAGGAAGAATCCAACTCACGCATCAGGATCCTGTCTCTCCTCCACCACTTGCGCTCTCGGTGCCTCTGTAATAACAGGCGCAAGCACAGCGCCGTGTACACTTGCCACCACCAGCGCACCTGCAACCACGCCAATCTTTACTAACGAATGCATATACAACGAATGGGTAGCGACGACAAAGAGAGAAATAAAACAATACTAATAGATGGGCTTTCGACCTTTGCTTCCTATGCAGCCATTTCCCGTGCTGAAGTTTGACTGAACAAAAGGCCAAGAAGGTCGCTGTGGCAAGCAAGCCCAACGTCTTTTATTCCACAACCTACGCACCCATGTCTTTGACAGAGGGCCATACATGGCGTCGCGTACCTTTTTGGCCACCCGATGTGCAAGAGGTCTGCGCCTGACGACACAGCCTCCTTCTTCATGCGCTGGTGATCGTGGTGATCAGGGTCTTTTTTTGCATGCGGATTTGGACAAATGGGCGTGGGAGTCTTGGTGGTGGGCGAATCGGCAACGTGCGGGGGACAGGGGTGCGAGGGTTGGAGGGCTGTGAGTGGTGGGCGGGCGTGGCGGTGCTGGAGATGGGGAAGCGGATGCGGAAGCGATGTGGAGGCGTTTGTCGGCATGGTCACGGCTGGGACGGTTGCGTTGTTGGGATGTGCGATAGGCGATCTGGATTCTTGTGGGGTGAGCGGGGGTAAGTAGCTATTTTTGGAGGGGGTGGGGGTTCGTGAATGGATGGATGGAAGGGTAGGTTGGATCAGGTATGCAGGTATCTGGGACGGGTGTGCGGTGCTTTGAGATATGTGTGGTAGATTGTTTCGTTGCTTGAGATACACGCAAAATTTCGTTGATTGAGATACACGCAAAAGGTAGGTAGGTAGGTAGGTAGGTAGGTAGTTGTGGCTACATTTTTATATATGGTCGGTTGATTGGGTGTGGGATTGTTAATGTATCCTTCGTAGGTGCCTTCTAGACGGAAAGGATGCGTCGTGTGAGTCTTGTTTGTTCCGCTGTGCGTGCGTCTTTTGCGTTAAAGAGGAAAAGACGGGGGCATGGCAGGTGTAGACTCCTCTGTGGCTACGTAGGTATATCATGGGGTTGAGATTATATCTCGTGCATGGAGAGATGTTGTGTGAGGAGTAAGCGGTGCTTTTTCCTTGGATTGGAATCTCCGTCCGTGGAATGATCGGAAAGTCAATGCGTTGATAGAATGGCACTGGTGGTGGTGGATAAGGATACGGGGGTTGTTCTGAGGAAGTCTAGACAGTGGAATGATGTCGCTTCATTCTTCGCTCATCTTCCCGAGCCGGGATATTTACTTCTGCCAGTACTGGACTTCTATGCACCCAGCACGTCTCTCCCAGTTCTCGGACACGAAGCCAGGGTATCTGTATGAGCAGGTCTATGCTCGCCCACCGACTGCCCCTGCCCTTGCTGCGTGCGTAGCCCATCTCTAAACGCCTTTCGGCCGCAGGCCATCCAGTATCACGAAACCCGCAAGCGGGAAGATTGCACAAACGCGACCGCATTCCTCACCGGCCCGCCCACACGGAGCCATCGCCCCTCCCAAACCCGGCAAACCCCATCCCCCCCTTCCCCTCATTGACCGGCCTCTTCGCCACCGTCCCCTGCGCCCTCACCCCCTCCACCACCTTGTCCAACTGCGTCTCCACCACCACGCCTCCCACAATCATCTCTCCGAGCGCAGCATGCAGCGTCTCAAAGTTGAAGATGAGATCGAGTTCGCAGACGTTTTCGAAGAGGCCGTCGAGCGCCTGGACGAAGACTTGGATGAGGTCGAGGAGGGCGAGCGGGGATTCCGTCGACGTCGAGATGATGATGAAGTAGAGGGTTGCGTAGTGCCGGTAGGTTACGAGGGAGGGCGTGTCGTTGTGTGGCGTGGTGGGGGTGGAGGATTTGCTGCTGTTGGCTAGGAGGGGTGGGAGGCTGGGGCGTGTTAGATGGGAGGGGAGGGCTGAGGGAGACGGGGATTGCGCGTACGGCAGGAAGTTGCATGCTGAGTTTGGGCGGTTTGCGACCAGGGTGAAGATCTCGGATATGAGGCGCTGCTGCACGCTCGTTTCCTGTGGTGGGTTGGTCATCGAAGTGGAGAGAACATGAGCCAGGCACGTACGAGCTGGGTGTAGAACTTGGTCAGGCGCGGCTGGCCGGCGTTGTTGAACACAAGCACGGCGTTGATCATGGTGGAGTAGATTGGGGTGTTATTACTCGCGGAGCGTAGTCTCACGGCGGCAGGGCGTCTCCAGGGCTGCGGAGCTGCGGGGAAATTCAACGTGGAAGGAGCAAACGGCCCGAGCTTTCCTGGACTGGAAACCAGCTCTCCTCTCCTCCACCAGCTGCCTCCTCCCTCCTCCCTACGCCTCGACCTATTTCTCAACACACCATCACATTACATCAGAATACCAGATACCATGAAGTCGCTATCACGAGCTGGCCAGCTGGCTGTCCGACGCGCAGTCCGCACTCCTTTGCGCACCCAAGTCCTAGCCAATGGCGTCATTGCTAGAGCTCCTGTAGTAACGGCGCACGCATACAATGGCAGTGTTCGTTCAGCGCGCACCTTTCATTCATCAATCGCATTCCGCGGTATCATGCCGGAGTCGGAGAACCCACCGCCAAAGCAGAGCGAGGACTACGAACACCCTACCGTCCCCACCGACATCCCTACCTCCGAGTTTCACGAACATGCCGACCGCTATCTGGACGAGCTGTTGCTCAAGCTAGAAGAGAGACAGGAAACCACGCCGGATATAGACGTGGAATACTCGGTAAGCACGAAAACGCACAATTCAGATACGACGACTGATTGTTTGCTACAAGGCCGGCGTTCTCCAGGTTAAGATCCAGTCCAAGGACCACACATACGTGCTCAACAAGCAGCCGCCAAACAAGCAGATCTGGCTGAGCTCTCCCGTCTCCGGACCGAAGCGATTCGATTGGGTGGTGACGGGCGAGGGCATGCACCAGAAGGAAGGAGGAGGCGTGGGAGATTGGATCTACCTGCGGGACGGCACGTCTCTGACAGATATCATCCGGGAGGAGCTGGGCATTGAGTTGGGGGGTGACGATGACATTCCAAGCTGAGCGCGCTCCAGCCGAATTACTGGGGATGACTGGCGATCTGGGAGTGAGCCATGCCGGTGCAGCCACATCCAAGAAGTATGCGTAGCTGCATCGTACAGTAACTATTCGGCTTAAATTATCGCCCTTCTTAGCAAGGACCATGATAGCCCAGGGCACCTCGCCAGCCTATCCTGAGGAAAGATGCTGCGCTGCGTGCCGCAAATCCAACAGTCCCAGCTTCCCAGCTGAACGCCTCTTGATGCACCACCCGAATATGCAAGCAAAGAAACGCGTGCTCGTCATGTACCCTGTACAAATCGGAGATCTCGTGGTATAATGCGAAACGGGACGGTGGTGATTCGGAACCTCCTCAGTTTGAAACATCCGCGCGCTCAGGCTGTGATGGCAGCGGCCTGCGAAGCATCGCCCTTGGGTTCCGGCGGAAGGTCCGACTGCAGGAGTTTAGTACATGCGTTGCATAGATTGAGCAGCCTGGACATACAGCGTCAAATATGATCCTGATCATCAAGCTACAGCTGGGGCAGCGCGCAATATCCTCGCCGTCGCGCATGTCTGCTATTGAAATTTCGAAGCGGTCGCCGCAGGGACAAGGGTGATGGTAGATCTGGAGGGTCTCGTCGTAGAAGCAGTCTTCGATCTCGATCTCGTCGTAGAGATTCAGCTCCTCGTCCGCCATCGTGCTTGACCGTGAAGGTGGTGCAGAGTGAGAGTGCGTGCTGGTGGCGGCCTGCGGGGAACAAAAAGCGGCAGGCACCTCCGCCGCCAAGGCGCGCCTTCCGCGCACAGGCGACGGCAGCATTCACCCCTCGCCCTCGACCCAACCAACACGCCGCCCGATTATGGGCACGCTCCCCCAATCCGACCCCGCCGCAGAACCATGAGCGATGTCGAGTCTGCCGCGGTCAAGCTCGCCGAGCTGCTCCGCCATCCCGAGGACCTCGACAAGATCCCCGCCCTCAAGGCCGAGTTCACGCGCAAGAAGGCGGCCGTCGATGGCCAGCTGCGCATTGGGCTGCGCGAGCAGCTCGAGGTGACGCAGGCGGGCATGAGCAGCATCACCGAGGGCCAGCGCGCCGTCAATCTGATAAAAGAGGAGATGATGAAGATAGACAAGCTGTGTGCCGAGTCTCACAACATGATCCAGGACTTCCCGCACATCAACCTGGTCGCTCAGACGCATAAGAACTTTGAGCAGGTCGAGAAGATGAAGCGCGATATCGACACCTTCCTGCAGCGCTTGGAGAACCTCGAGTACCTGCTGGGCCAGGATGACGAGGACCCTGCCAACCAGCCGAATCTGCTTCAGATCCATTATGGCCTCACGCAGCTGCGCGAGGTCAGGGACGATGCCATTCGTCAGATCAAAAGCTCCGAAGAAGCCTCGACCGAGCTCATGGACAATCTGGCGCTCGAATCGGGTGTGACGGTGCAGGACCTCTTTGCGCGTCTGGACGACGTAATCGAGTGGTTCGACAAGCACGTTGGCGAGGCCTGCATCAATCTCATTGAGCTGGTGCAAACCGGCAATGACGGCATGGTGGTCAGACTGGCACTGATCATCGAAGAGGAGGAGAAGTCGGATAAGAAGGCCAAAGCCCTGCAAGACGCCCAGCGGGAGTACAAGGACTTAGCCTCGCGCTTCAAGTCGATTGCCTCCGGATCGACCGAATTACGTGGATACAAGGACAAGTTTACAAAATCAATCGAGTTCGTGTGTAAAGCGAACTTCGAGGAGGCGAATGAGAAGTTCATGGACGACCCGGACAAGATTGACAAAGCGTTCAAATGGTACTTCAATAATCTCAATGTTGTCAAGCAGGGCATGGTGCCGCTCATGCCTAGAAAGTGGAAGATATTCAAGACCTACGCAAACATCTATCACAAAAACATGCACGACTGGCTACTGGGAATCGCCGACGATGAGGGGCTAGGTCCACAGTATCTACTTGCCATCGTCAACTGGGTCGACAAGTATTACAGCAAGATGCAGAAGCTGGGCTTTGCCGATGACGACCTGCAACCACATGTCGCCGACAACCGCGTGCCTGAGTTGGTACGAAACTACCGCCAGATCATCATTGACCGCGTTGAAGAATGGATGAATAACATTGCCAATACCGAGAAGAACCAGTTTGCGGAACGCGACCAGAGCGATATCAGCCAGAACGCAGACGGCTACCTTCAGACGAAGACATTGGGAGATATGTGGTCTATGTTGGGCCAAAATCTGGCCGTCGCCCAGAACAGCGACAGAACCGATGTCGCAGAAGGCGTCATTGAGTCCATGTTCCGAGCCCTGTCCTCTCGGCAGCGCATGTGGCAGTCGTTGGTGGCAGCTGAGAAGGCGAAGTATGCGGTTCCAAATTCTTCTACTGAAGGCTCCAGCGAATTCCAAGAGTGGCTGATAGCGATCGCGAACGACCAAATCATATGTATCGACGAATCAGATGAAGCCCAGACCTCCTTCCTCGGTAATTTCGAGCGCGAAATCACACCTCTCGTCTCCGCAGCCTATGCTCCAACCATGAACGAGCAGATTGAAAATCTCAGAAACAATTACGTCGACGTCGCTACCGAATTCATCCAGGCGTGGTGTCAGATGATCTTCTACGTCGACTTCCGCGACACCCTGAAGAACCTTTTCACGTCGGACTGGTACAGTTCCAGAGATATGGAGCAGATGGTGATGACCTTTGCTGATTACATGAGTGATTACGAGACGGCGGTCCATCGCGCCGTGTTCGAACTGCTCGTCATGTCGCTTGCAGATCAACTTTTAGTCCACTATCTTTCAGCAGTCCGCAACAAAGGGGCGAGGTTCAAGCGTGCTGACCCATTCACCGAGAAGATCAAAGACGACTGTCTTTGCGCTTTCGATTTCTTTAGCCGGTATGAATGCGGGCCTGAGGTCAAGGAGAAGTGGCGCGTCATCCAGATGTTTGTCAGTCTGGTCTCCGAAGATAAGGCAAACATCCCGGCTGTCTATGAGCAGTTCAAGTACAGCTATCCGGACTTGCACATTGGCTGGGTTGAGGCAGTGCTACGAGCCAGAGACGACTTTGAGCGCAGCATGCTGAATGCCGTCAAAGCGAAGGCGGCGGAGATGACCGTTGATCCAGCACAGCAGTACGAAACGGTCATGGCTCGAATCAAATAAGGCGCCTTTCTACAAGATAGTTTGTGTTTACAGTCTCCGTTATCATTTTGAGCTCGGCGTTGGGAGAGGCGTTGCTATCATGGTAGTTGGGGAGCACGTTTGAGAAGAATTTACTGGCAAGTTCTCCTCGCACGTTCCAGTCGGGCTTTAAGTAACCCGAAAGATGTTTTAGATATTGATACATATATACACCGATACCCCTCATCGCTGCTTGTCATTTCCATCGGGATGGAGTTGTGGCAAGGCGTCAGGTTTCCACGACGCCATGTTTCATGGACTGGATCAGAATGCGGACTGTTTCAGTCGCGGCCGTGAACAGATTCCTGTTCCTGTCCTATGTTTAGGTACTGAGCTGCGCCTGATCTTCACGATTCATCACATTGATGACATCTACACACAAGTCTACGCACAAGTCAAATGTACACCTGGTCTGGAAACTCGCCACCTCTGAGGAGGAGGCACGGTCTTCAAATTTTGCAATCTCGCAACAACGCGTTCACCGCTCATGCATGATGTGTGCGGCGTCCATGCTCCTCAATTCCCCCGTCTTATCATTTCCATTTAAAATTTATTCTCATTGTCGGCGAGATATTCCATGTCCAAATTTCTCCATGTGTTTCGAAACATCATGGGAGGTGGGTCGGTCACGTGGGGGTTGGCTCGAACACGGCTTAGGCTCAAGGGAGTTAAGGAGAGCTAAGGAGAGCATCCCTGGACGATGCGTGCTCGTTGGTGGGTCAGTGCAGGTCTGCCGTGTACAGTAATCTCGACGCGCGCATGGGTATCTGGACTTCTGGAGTCACTAAAGGTTGGTGTTGAGAGTTTGGTTGGGGAAAGATGGGCGAGGCTGTTTGCATAAGCGGCTACATAGCTTTCACAGCGGCAACGGCGAGGCTGGCCCGCCAATAACGACGCCAATGCGGTGCAATAAGCATCTCGCAGATCGCTCATTAGCGATAATTTCCGCTATCGCTCGGTGCTTGATTCGTTATCGGAAGGAGGTTTGATTTGGCCCGTGTGCCCAGTGGAGACGGGGAGGGAGCTTGTGTGGGCTGTTGTGTCCAGACCGGGCTGTAAATGAGTGAATGCTTGCGCGTTCAAGTGTACCAATGTGGGATGGACATGGGTAGGTAGGGGAGGGACGACAGTGCGGCGCGCCGCTCATCTGCGTGATGAATATAAGGTCGACGGCGGCGCGTACACTGTGTCCTTTACTTTTCCCCCTCATCCTACGATCCAAGTTCGATAATTCCACAGTGTTCTTTACTGTAGCCACTCTTTTGAGAAAACGTCCAACACACTCACACTCTTTTATACCTCGCTATCTTTTTACATACCACATTTTTTAATCTTCCCCCATAAAGACTCTTCGATTCCATCAGTCAAAATGCAGTTCTTCGCTATCGCCGCTGCTTTCATCGCCGCTGTCGCTGCCTACGGTATGTTATACCATCGTTTATGAGATCGTTGCAACAGCCCACTAACACCATCCAGACACTGGCGCCGCAGACACCTGCACCGTCGTCACCGTCACCGAGACAGTCACTCTCCCCTACGGCATGCACACCCCCTCCGCACCCCCATCTGCGGCCCCAACTCTGCCCCCCTACCCCACCGGCGAAGCTCCTTACCCATCTGTCCCCGCCCCGTCTGGTACCGGTGTCCCTAGCGTCCCGTCCTACCCTGCTGAAGTCCCATCTGTCCCTGGTACTGCGCCTGCTGGAACTGCGCCTCTTCCCTCGGGCACGGGTGGTTACACCGTGCCGCCGCCGTCCTTTACTGGTGCGGCTTCGCATGTTCAGGTTGGCGGGCTTGTCGCGGGTGTTGGTGCATTCGCGGCGATGTTTTTGTAGGGTGATTGTGAAGTTGTGAGTTTGGAGCGGTTTGGATTCGGAGATTTTGGGGAGGGGTTGTTGGTTGGTTGGCAGTGGTAATGAGAGGTCTGGATGCGTATACCCTTTGCGCCGCATCTGGAGTTTCTTGTATAAATTTTAAGCCTGTTTTGCTCTTTTGAGTGGTGAGCTTTGATGCTTTGTTTGGCTTGTGTGAGGGCAACGTTGTTTGGATACTGAGGTTTCGACGTCGAGAAGTGGCCGCATCGTATCGTATCCTACCAAGGTCGTACTGTGTGGTTGATATTCCCGAACGACCTGCCTCTTTGATAGTATGCATGCATGCGTGCTAATGCGACTGAAAAAGCCCAACTCGCTCCCCTGCGGTATTTGGCCAGGATGTCCGTTCAATTCCCGGCTGTTGATTGAGTTTGCAAAGACGGCAGGCTATGGGCGTTCTGCGTAACGTACAATATTAGTCCAGTGCTATCGTCTTCGTCTTCGGAGGTGCTACCGTCTTCGTGTCCGGATCCGCTCTCATCGCCCTCGGATGTGCTCTCACCTTCGTCTCCAGATGTGCTACCGTCTTCATCCTCCAACTCTTCGACTTCTGCGTTCCTCCGACTAACATACACCCAATTCTCACCCTGCACCCTCCATCTCGTCGCAAAAAATGACCTGTTCGCCCCCTCCGGCCCAGCCGCCTCCCCCACCAACGGCAAATACCACTCTCCCCACCTCTCATCCCACCTCCAATCCTCCCAGCACCCCAAAAAAGCCAAGCTCTCCTCTGCAGACACCTGACTCTGCTGCACCCTAATCCACTCATCCAAAGCGCCATCCAACTCCCACAGATCGAGGTAAACGCAGTCCTCCGGCCCCGCATATTCATAATACCATTCACACCAATCATCATCCCATCTCCACTTCTGAGTCGAAAACTCAATCTGCGGCGTTGTCGCCACTTGAGGGAACCACAACCCGTCGACGCCCCGTCCGAGGTTGGCAATAGCGTTGTCGAGTTGGGTTATGTTGATGGCCATTGTGGGCAAAGGTTGGATCGCGTCTTGGGTGCGCCATTGTCCGCGGCGTCTCAGCTTTTGCTCGTAGTCGTCGAGTATGCCTTGTTGAACGTCGAGGTCGTATGCTTTGTTTGGCGCGGTGCTTGCTTGGCTTTCTCGGTAGGCGCGAATGCTGTTTTGTAGTTGGAGAATGGCGCCTGTGAGATGGCTCCAGCCGGCGGTGAGGGAGTCGGGCATTTTTAAAAGGGCAATGATGGATGCGTATCTGCAGAGTGTGGGGGTTTTATATTTGGCAGTGTAAATCCAAGAAGAGGTGTTGCGTCGATGTGGGATGGAGTGGGATTAAGGCGGGGAGCTACGTACAGCAGCATTGAGGATGAGTCAGCGGAGTCTGGTCTTACCCCGTCTGTCGTCACCACTTCTTCATTCTCATTCTCATACACGGCTTTACGTATACCCGACATGTCACCAGAACAGCATAGAGAAATGCTTATCGCGATGCGTGTGTTTGATAAGGTTGACGTTGGCTCTCGTCCGTTCATATCCCTCTCCATCAGGACGGAATTAAAAGTCTAGAGACTCATTCTGGACCGATTGGGCCTAAGGATATATCACACAAATTCCAAGCTTCGACATGGGGCTAAACGCCAACGCGATGCAAGAGCATATAAAGACAGGTCAATTGCACAAGTGGGCCACTAGAAGGGAAAGAGTTACGTATGGAAATTTTTCGATTACACATTATGTGGTGCGGCTGCAGCGTTAAAATGGTGTGGAGCATGCAGAACAGAGTGGTATCTCGCGTCATAAAAGCACTTTTGGGTCGTTCCGTCAATCCTCGTCGATCCATCTCAACCGCTTGATCTCCGAACAAGCCCGTCCTCCTTCAAGATCCTCCTCTCGTTCTCGATTCCTTCGTCGCTGGTGATAGGTGCGTGAGGTCGTTGGTGCATCCTCATTCGATTGGTCTGATTTTCCGCGAAGTGCTCAAGGGAGTCTGGTGTTTCCCTGGCCGGATCCAGCGCCATAGTAGCTCGTGTAGGCGGCGTTTACGCTGTGGTGGTGCTCAACAGCGACGTGCTTGAGGTCTTTCCAGAGCTTCTTCATCGAGAGGTGGGTGCGCTCGTGGTGGACTGGTGAAGAAGGGCGGGTCTGGTCTGGCGTGTTGACGCCGGATGAAGCCGGGGTGGTGCCTGAAGACCTGGGGTTGGAGGGGTGCAGTCCGGTGTCCATTTGTGATTTGGTGGTGCTGGTGAGAGCGAGTATAGAGTGCTTGTAGCCAAGTGTGGCGGTGTTCTGTGTTTGGTGGTTTCGATGCTTTGTTGAGCTGATGGTGGCATTGAGAACGGAGACTCTGATGGTTTTATACGCAATCTGGGAGGCAGAGTTTTCTTGACGCCGCTGGAATCTTCTCCCGACGCCGTCATCGAAACGTACAACGAGTCTCTGCTGAGGCTCGTGGTCGCATCAATTGATCGTGACATTCGCGTGGCGTGCATACAAGCGGCTCGGCCAATCAGCGGAAAGCCGACAGAAGCCGCATCCCGTATCAAATTCTTACCTCAGCCACTCGCCGTTCTTTTCAAACGTACGAGAAGACCGTCCGCCCTATGGGAGTTCACGTCTACATGCTCGGCATAAGGTACTGTATCGGAGTTCGTCGATATCCTGATCTTCGATCTCCGAACGGAACCTGTTGGCCGACGGGAAATTGTGTTGCTGTGGAGCCAATAGAAAAACTCTGAGCGGACTCACGTCTTAGAACAAGAAAATGGCAATCTTGACACATAATAATCCTTTAACGGCAATGTCTTTTGTTAGAGTGTGCGCGATCGAGTGGATGGAGCGATGTTTGGAAAATGTAACGTGAGGATGAGAGATCGCTCGGCTCAATTATGTCTGCTGATGGTGGCATGTGAAGATGAAAGGGTTTACAGCTCGTCGTGCCCTACAGGTTCTTGCAGTAGAGCCACTTCACCGCCTGTTATGGGTATCTCGTGTGCCTCGAGGTATGTGTACCCAGGTCCGTTTCCTAGCGTGACGGATGCGGATTTCCCACTTTCAACATGAATCGCTTCTACGTGAAGGTTGCTTTTTTTGAACATTTCCTCTACCGACACGTCCACCCTGATCTACACGCATTCAGTCAGGCCCAGTCGGATAGAGAATCGAAGCCAGAGCAAGATGGTTGCGAACTCACCTGTACTGTGCCGCGCGGTGCCGCTGGAAGCTCGTCGAGGCGCAGGACATGCACAATGCCCCCCTCAAATTGCTCCCCTTCGTCAGGTGGATGCTGCTCGTGTATTCTGACGATGACCTCTTTTTGGTCGTCAACTACGGTTGTGAACAATTTTGTTTTCTTGGTAGGCACAATAGTTGCCCTTTTCACGATGGGTATGATTTCTTTGTCAGCCGTCATCACGCCTATATGACATAGTCAGCCTCACTTCCCTCCGTGTTGGAGATGTGCATACCGATGGCAGAAGGAGTTATATCAACTGTTGGCATGAAGTTACCCGAGTCCGTGAGATGATGGCCTTGGATAGCTGCACCAATTGCAACCGCTTCTGCTGGGTCAATGGTATAATTAAAGAGAGGCGCTCTTTTCAGCATCTTCTCCTGAGCGGCACGTATGAAAGGAATGCGGCTGGAGCCTCCCACAAGGACATAATCAAAGTCGTCCTTATCGTTAAGGAAGGCTCCATCAAGCGCGTGCACGATGAGGGGAGCTGGATCAAACTTCTCCTTAACCCTCTCTTCCTACGATGGGTAAGCTAAGTGTGCAAAGAAGTGCACGTTCTCAACTTACCATGCTAGCACTTGCGAGTGTGCCTTCTAAACCTGGAAGATGTATTTCGACTTCGTCTGACACTTGATTCAATAGGTCCAATTTTATTCTTTCGAATTCTTGCTCGTATTTAGACATATCCTCAGCATTCTGGTGGAGTCAGTGATTCCTTCTCTGCTGAGCTATGTGAAGATACTTGCCTGGAATAATTGAAAGAACTCGTCTTCATCAATGTGCTGTAAAAGAAGGTCAATCACCGTCATTGTGAAAGACATGCCTGCGGAGCTACGCGAATGCGCATGGCCCATGGTTTCAAATACGCCGTCTTCCATTTGCAAGACCGTGACGTCTGACTGAGGTCAGTATATCAATGGCCACCAAAAGAGCGGCAGTGGAAATTTACCATGATTCTGACCTCCAATATCGTGAACCAAGATATTTCGTTCATTGGGTCCATGACTAGGTGGTAAATCCAAACCGTAGGCCAGGGCAGCTGCAACCGGTTCCGTGATAACTCGGAGTATATCTAGTCCGGCAAGTTTTCCAGCCTCTTCCAATGCCTCCTATCCTGCTGTAAACATCCACCCTAGATCGAAAGTGAAGAAGAACAGTGAAAAATACCTTTTGCTCATGATGAAAGTGTGCAGGCACCGCCACAACCGCATTTTTCACTTTCTGGGCCAGGGCTTTCTCGGCGAATTCCTTCACTCCTTGCAGCAACACCGACATAGCTTTCTCAGGACTCAACGTCGCAATTTCCCCAGCGCGGATACTTGGCTTTCCACTATCGTCGAACACTTTGATGCGGAGATGCTCAAGTTCACGCTCGACCTCTTTATAAGTGCAGCCGAGAAGCGATTTGAAACCTGACAAGACATTCTCCGGGTGCTCTTTCATGTGGTCTCTCGCGGCTCTGCCAAACAATGGGCCGCCCTTCGCTCTTAAGGCGACAAAACTAGGAATGTTCCGCTCGCCGTCTGCATCAGTCAAGATGCGAATCTTCCCGTCTATTTTGCTGTTATGCGTAAGCAACACCAAGGCTCTTGTTAGATATGGGCTATGCATACACAGCGACACGTGTGTAAGAATCGCCTACGTCGATGCCGATTACAGGGGCGCGGGGCTCCCAGTCAGCATCTAGGTCTGTCGCAAACGATATGGAAAATACAGAGACTAGTAGCACAAATAGGACGTGGAGTCCATGAAGGCTGTCACCTTTTCGAGCCATGACTGTTCCCGCTAGACACTTTCAATACTGTGGATTGATGTGTTGCGCCCAGAATGTAGGAGGGATGGAAGGAAACGGGGTAATCGACATATGATTTGATAGTTTGTGGCGATGTGATATCCTATCATTTACGGGATTTCAATTCTTCAATGGTTCATACCCGGCGATGCGACGTGGTCCCAGACTCGGAAAAGTACCTTGAAGTCTCCGTCTTTGCGCTTGGGGGCTAAGCCACCTCGAACGAGCCCGAAGGCGAGGACGTGACTCGTTGAAAGCGCGCGGGAACGGCGTTTAGATCGTTCTGTCCGATCAGATGCGTTAGAGCCTGGGTATCGGAGATGTCGTCATGAAGCTGGGAACCGCGGCCAAATTGAAGTTACGAACGAGTGTAAAGACACATATAACAAACACAATAAGCAGGATTCAAGTTGCAGGAGTACGGATGTGAGTGATGTTCGTCGAAAGGAAGATTCAGGTCGAAGGCGCTAAACGTGCTAGTCTAAAAGAGGCTAGCGTGTTGGTCTTGTTCTATTGGTCTTTCATCGATGCGTTATTGCACCACAATATCTTTAGCGTGACCTCATTGCTTATAGACGTATCCTTAACAGTGCGGCTAGAATATAGGTAGGCTAGCGTTCTCAGACAGTGCACGTAAACTTTAGCTGCACGTTGCGAAGCATGTAATTCAAGAACACCTTCATCTGGGATGAAGTCACTACGTAAATCCATCCAGGTTCAGTTCTCAAGACGTGGAAGAAGATGCACCATCGGTGTTTTCCTTGCAAAAGACGCCGGGGCTTCGCACAGTTCAGCCACTGATCTGACTCTGATATGGGAGCGGAAAGTGCTACTGTGCTGTCTCAGGTAGGAAAAAAGTGTAAGTATGTCTTGCTACCCTAGGATATGCGATACGAAGACCGAATGTACGAGAATCTATGTCTTGTAGCTGTTTAAAAGATATCCTAGCCAAATAATTGTACTTCAGCCTGGGAAGGCTCGTCTTTCGATGAAATAACCAACCAATTACTATAATTTCTACACAACAGCCTTATCACATCATGAATGGGCGTCCCAAGCCTGAAAATCATGAGAAGATGATTGTTGTTATTACTAGTTTATTTTCCGCGTGATCAGGATTGCTTGACACAATTAAGAGGAGCAAACTCTCTAAGACATAAAAGAAGAAACTCCCTGAGACATAAAAAGAAGAAACTATCTATGACAGAACAACACATAAATAGGGCCCACAGTACAAGAAGTACAGAAAAGCATCAGTAGCAGTACGCAGAAGAACCAAACAATGGTGCCACACCAAAAGGGCGACCAAATGCGCTACCAAAAGCGCGACCTATCCAACCTCGACGCCTGGCTAGCACACTCGAAAGCGAATGCCACGCTCCCCCCCTACTTCCCAATCAGCTGGAATTATATCTCAGAAAAATGGTTCACATATTCAGAGTCCATGAAGAGGGGTAGGTGCATCCATCTTATAACACAAGACCAGTCCACCACTAATCGATCAGCGTTTTACTTTCTCGCACAGTTTCTACACAACGCTTCTCCGAATGAGGACATCTCTTCTCGCGATGCTGTAGCCCAAATGGGAGATAACTTGCACAAGCTGAGGAAAAGCTTAGAAGGTGTTGATCGGAAAGAGGTGAGGGGATCCGGCATGATGGCTCTACTGGAGAAGGTTGAGGAGTGCCTGCCTGGATGGGAGTATGGCAAGAGAGAATCTGTTAATAGGGGGGTACTCAGGCCGTTCAAGAGGATGATGGAGCAGCTCAAGTTGCAGGATAATTCAGAAGGGTAGGGGTCCGTGTTGGAGTGTGCGATTTATTTACGCTGGCTTTGTTCAGTTCTGCAGCCGTGGAAAATACACCATTAGATGAACTTGTATATGTGTTTGGAGAGAAATCTATAACCTTTACACCATGCTGATTATTGACCTACGACCGACAGTGAGATTTGATCGACGATTCACAAATAAAAGACCCCAACAAACCTGTTTTGTTGCATCCCAAAGCTACCTTATTTTTAATTTCCACGTCAATTTCCACACGCTGTTACCATCAGTGGCAAAAGCTTAATAGTAGCGCACGCGTAAGCGCGGTAATCCTTCATTTGCAGTGGTCAGCATCCTTTAATGTGGCATTACCGCGATTCAGCGCGAAGGATTCCGCACGAAACTCAAGAGCTCCCACACCCTAGTGACCCTACCACGATAACTGTGGAACTTCAGGAGGGATCTCACGCGAGTCGCGTTTCGGAAGATTCATTTAAACAGACTTGTTTTTCATTCAAAGTGGAAGCGATCATATGTGATCCAGGCCGGGCGTGAGGCCCAGGAACGCAAGTATATCCAAAAAGAAAATCATATCGAAGAGAAGAATCTAGAAAGCAGCAATACGTCGTGAGAAAATGCGCTGCGTTGACGTTGAAGTAAAGTAAAGCATCGCATGAAGAAGTATAATTGTCTCCAACCAAATGACCCAGTATATGCCCACGGGCGGCCTGATGAATGCAAAGCTATCTAATAATGGGAGTTGTGTCGCCTGTGCCAATGGCTACGAGCCGTGACCGTGATAGTCTCGGTGACGGTAACGGTTGCTGGGGTCTCGCCTTCGTTGCTCTCGGCGTCGGCTGGAACAACGGGGCTAGGAGGCGATGAGTCGTTGGCGTCGCCGGTATTGTATCCGTCGAGAGGAGGCGAGGCCGTTGCCTCAGCCTCTGCAACGGGAGATGGAGCGTTCGCTAAGACGGTGGTGACGGCATCGGAAGCTTCAGAGCTGCGATTGATGTCAGAGATGTGGGACATGAAGTATATATGGGGAAGATACTAACACCGCAGAGGACACCTGGGGATAGGCGGCGCTGGAGGCGGAAGCAGCAGGAGATTTGGCAGCACCGCCGGCAGCACCGCCGGCAGCAGCGGTGCAATCAGGGCCACTAGCTGGAGTGGCTGCTTCAGGACCTGCTTGAATTGGGTTGCAGCCAGGAAGCTTCTCAACAAGAGCAACCTCTTCGGCAAAGGCTGATTTGGCGGCGCAAGTCGTAATTTCAGCGTCGTCGTTGACATTCTCGGCACCGAAGCACTCTCTCATCTGGTCGTCGCCGCATCCACATCCGCAGTTGCAGTAGCCATCGTCGGCAGTGGCCTTAGCAAGGACACCCTTCTCCCAGCCGTTGCGGAAGTCGGCATGCATTCCAAAACCGGTGGGATCTCCTTGAGCAAGGACCCATGGGTTGTCATTGGCGCTGTACTGTCCGTCGAAGGACGTAACATCCCACCAGAATTCAATGAAGATGCTGGGGAAGCGGGCAGCCTGGAAGCCCTCAGGGCAAGCATCGATGCCCATACCAGAATTGGTCGGATAAGCCATGTGCGCCGAGGGGTTCTTGGGATCGAGTGCCTCTCCGCTCCAGCAGGCTGGGAAGGTAAGCTGGGTGGTCAAACCCTGTGCGCAAGAGGTAAAGCCCGTAGGGAAGCCTTTTGATGTAATCCTCGAGTAGTCCTCGCCAATGCAGGTCCAGTCGATCCCGGCCTCGTTCTTCTCATCTTCTGAACGCCTATATGGGTCGCCAGCAAGCATAGCAAAGTCATCTGGGAATTCGGAAATATTCTTCGCCTTGGTGTTACCCGAGTCGCCAAACTTGTAATAGACTTTGAGGAAGCTGTTTGGCACAAGGTAGAGGCCAGTGCCGTTTCCATTCCAGTAGAGAGAAGGGCGCCAGTACAAGCTCTTGTCCGGCTTGATGCGAGCCGTGGTGCAATCAGAACCCTGGAGGCTTTCGTAGGACACATCCGCACTGAGGGCATTGCCACCATCAAAATCGTGCATGTGAGGGCTCTGTTGACCAGGGAACACAGCAGGATCAAGCCTCTGTGAGCTCATGGCAGGGCCTCTACGGTTGTAGAAGCTGAAGTAGGGGCCATGGCAGTCGAATTCTTCGGCCGCGACAGTGGCAGCTAGAGCCGCTGTGAGGGCGACGATTTTGGCGAGCATTGGGTCTGATGTCAACTCAAATAGAAGCTTGGATAGGAGATGGCGAAGTCAACGCCTGTTGAACTGAGTAGATACTGAATGAAGGGACGAGTCTCAGACTCTTGAAATGAGTGTGCTGAAGAAAAAGGAATGGATGGTATTCCTGTACCGGAAGCCAAAAAACGAGTGAGACCGTGGGCGAGGTGAGGACACCAGGCCATGGGGTATGGACATTGTATTTGTATGCCGGGACTCATAGCTGCGGGCGCCCACGCGGGCGGCAGGGCGAGCCGCGGTGGATCCGGGCGTAGAATCAGAGCTCTGGGTCGCTGAGAGCCACATCCGAGCGCGAAATCGCTTGACGCATGCGGACTAAGATTAAAAAAGGGGTGTCCGACGATTTCTTCCCGGTGGCGTCCTGCCAACTCTGGCCATGTGGCTTTCGTCCGTGGTGGTCGGGGTTGAAACGGAAAACGCTTGACGAATGAGCTCCGGCGCGCGAAGGTAAAAAGTGGAGAATATGCGAAACACGCTGTGGAAACGGACGTTCTGGCACTGGCGCTGTGATCGCCAGCGGGTTCGAAATCTCCTCAGCGGATCGCTGGCGGCTAACTCCAAAACAACTTGGCGCATGTCTGCTGCAGGGGGCCTGCAGCGTCGTCGCTTTCGAATAAAATTGACCACTGCAAAAAGCCACATCGAGCAGTCGCTGTTCTAGCGAAATGTGCGTTTTAACATCGCCATAAACTAGCCAACCCCAAGTGATCCGCTCAAACCGCTCACAGTGGGCGAGATTATCGTGTTTGTAATTCGCTGCACGCAGAGCATACCCCTGCGGTCATCATGTTCACAGTCGGAAGTCCGACCTCTTGGTTCCTGCACTGAATCCCGCTCGCGCAGGTCCGTTCGTTATCACGGTGGAGCCATGGAATCAGCGCGCCTCATGTTCATGCCTTATCTTTGTGTTGTGAATGACGCTGGGAACCATTTCCCTTCACAAAATTAAACCAACGGCAATGCTGGCCTGCACAGACTCCAGAGCACGTTCTAACATGGCTGGTCACTGTCAGTTGCCACAAGGGTATCGCAGCGTGGCTACATTACGGCCGGGTGAGGACCGGATGCGAGTGACAATTCTAAAGGGATTCCGGTTGACTTCCCATCTCCACCATCTGGAGGACCACTTTTGAGCGCTTAGCGTTCGTTGGTGGAGGGCACGATGCATCACTGCTCATTGATCTCGCCCATCACCGGACTTGTCGCCCAACTGCCGCCGTCAATCTACTGGCTGTCTCGACGGCCAATATCGGATAGCCAGAGGACGAGATGGCAGTTGGTATTGACGAAGAACTGCATGGTATGAAACAGACGCTGGAGCATGCCTAGGTACGATCTCAAAAGATCGACATCCGAAAGATAAGCAAATTGCATGTGGCGTTAATCGAAACCGAACACTCCTCGGGATTGCAGCGTCTAGTGTAGATACCTACGAGCTGCCGCGCCGGCGTAAGATTTGGGGCAACTCGCCTGGATTGGATATACGTAGCAGATGCCATGCCGGGTAGAAGCCGTTGGTGGGCTGTACACCGCTACTCGTGCGCCAATCTCCGCCCCCATCAGCGTAACTTCTGAGGGCTGCAGCTGTCGCTGTGGTGCGCGCATTCTCTTGCAGCTGTAGGATGTATGTAGAGAAACGTGGTACCATCATCTAGAGGTTTGTCCCGTGAACCTCGTATTCCTGATCAGTGGAAGTTTATCATGGTCGCCCATGGGTTGCTTGAGTAAACCGACGATACTGCTTTGCTGACAACAAAAGCTGCAACTCTGCGTTACAGTAGCCGAACGAGGATGCTCAGTTTCTTCGTCCACCCGCGCAATATGCCAAAGAAGAGACATCCCGAGCGCGTATGCTTTTCGATATCCTGTTGACGATCCAAATGGCGAGCACCTTTGAAGCGAATTACAGCCACGATGTCCTTGTGGCGCTGTCTGGACAGGGCTTGTCAAAAAGAACACTGCAGCGGACGCATGAGCGGACGTATGTATGGTCGAAGTGAATGGGGAATTGTGGAAGGCGCCCGGAAGCCACGGTGGCGCTTCCGAATCGGAGATTGGTACTCGCTTCTTCGCGGTTGCGGTAGAGGAATTTTGCAGGACGTTTTTCTTTGCCATGTATCTATCACCCGGACGAAATCATTAATTTTCAACGTGAAGTGAATCAGCTCTCACGTGAGCTTTAATACATCACGTGATAAACTTATCCCCGCGCCCGAGGTCCGTTTCAATCCGCGTCTCCGCATCCTCTCCGATACAGCGCTTCTTCTTTTCATCATCCAATGCTTTCGCCCTAGAAGGCGATACGGTCTCCCAACGTTGCACTAGTTAATCTATGCTCAAAATGAGCTTGTGTTGTGGACGCTGGTTAAACAGCATGCGGGTCGCCGCCACCACACCTGCACTCATCTTCCGATGCACTCATACAACACGCGCCGTACAAGTCTTTCTTTGAAACGGCAGCCGCTCGTAAAAATCCAAAACTCTCTCGGATTTCTGGATACGCGAGCGGTGCACTGCAGCAAGTGGAGACAGCCTATGTCATCATACCTACCTGTCACCCCGACCGGATTCGTGGAGCAGTTTCTGGCGTACCGCTGCCTCTATGGGACTTTACGACAAGCATTATTATACTAAGCGCCCGCTCTTGTGACTCGGGACTTACGCGCAGTCCTTCCGTCCGAGCTCATTTGTGCGACTTCGCTTCCTATTTGGAGGCACCCACGCACCTATACCTACCTTTGTACCTTTGTAGGACATCAAAAATGCTATACAGTGGCTTGCAGCTTGCAACGGAGCTGTCATCAGTCACTGTCGTGTGAAGTGGCCCTGTGGCGTTACTCGACAGCGGCTCCTGAGACAACAACTTGCCCTTTTTCGTTCTGTCATTTCTCCATCGAAATCAATCGCACAGCCTGCCAGCTGCACTCGCCGGCTGAGGGTATTTCACCTCAAGAGTCGCATGTGGCAATACAAGCATCCTTAAAAGTAATGATACCAGAAGTTGTTATCCCAGCAAAGACGAATACCAACCGAGAACTGGGTACACCGGGACAATGCACTCGACAGCTTGCCTTCCAGAACGCTATGACCCAAGCGCAATGGTTTTTAACAAAGCTCGTATAGGCACGTTAGTTCGCATCCTTTCTAAGCCCACTTTGGCGGTTAGAGCCTCCGAATCGCGGGATTTTCGCTCCATGGCTGGCTGCCTAAACAGAGGATACACAGCCACGTCTAATGCTTTGTACCAGTACATTACTGCGCCGTCAAAGTCGTGCGTCTTCGCACCCAAGCCGGGTCATGTTCTTCTTTCCCCGGTGTCCATTGCACTTACTCCGGAAGAATACACGTTGACTTCATCTACTGGTAAAACCTGCGGAGCCACTATAGGTCGGCGAGAAGTCTTTATTCAGATGGCCTGTATGCTTCTCAGGAATTATAGTGTGTCACCAGACCCACGTGAACCAGCAGCTTTCGCTTGTTAACTGGGGTGATCATCTACGTATGCAGCTGTCGTTTAATCTAAAGGTCCCTTGTATATTGCGGGGGAAAAAGCCAGACGCGGACACCCGGACAGAGTGGGCCGGGATCAGTAGCCACACGAATGTGGTGCCGCCCAAGCTATATGAGAACGCCCACCCGCGGAACGCGCATGCGATTTTCGATTCTTTGTCGAGGCCAGCTCGCCGTCAAGATGCCCAGGTATCCGCTCCAAGATACTTGCCTGGCTGTGATTAGCTTCACGCCAGTCTTGGCCACAATTTTCGTCGCCCTGAGAATATACACAAGACGGAAGCTTAATCTTCGGCTGGGATGGGGTGAGTCTAGCGCGATGGCTTAACTGCGCAGTGCTAACTGTGTTTTGCAGATGACTGGCTGATCGTCTTTCCTACGCTACTTTCTATAGCACTTATCGGGCCTTCATACAAACGTCAGTAGTATGGATAACTAGATTACGCACCTTTCTAACGCCTCGCAGATGTAAAAATGTGGCATTTAGGGGTGCACATCTGGGAGATCCCGCCAAACGATATAGAACCGGATTACGATGATTTCTATGGGGTGCGCCAATCTTCCATCATGCGCATTGCGGTGTCTAATTGCTTCAGGTCAACATGGCTTTCAACCTGCTCAACATTCCGATCCTACCCCTCGTGAAAGCATCGATCATACTTCTCCTTCTGCGGGCCGGCTCGGTGATCCACTGGTTGAAGAAGGCTCTGTACGGCATACTCATTTTCACTGTCGGCAGCGCACTCATCCCATGGTGCCTGTACATCTTCACTTGCCCGCCGCAAACAGGAAACACATGGAAGCCGCGAACTTTTGGAGGGTTGCATTGCATGGGCCGTCATCGAATGGGTGAGATGCTGATCTGGGTCACTTGCGCAAACCTTCTCACCGATTTGCTCATCTTTCCGATTCCTTTCATAATTGTTCGACGAATGATGAGCGCAAGACTTCGATCCCGGCTGGTGGTGCTGGCGGTCTTCACCTCCAGCTTAGCGTAAGCTTTCGTCGCTTCCCTTTCGCACCTACCTGCTAATTCGACTTCAGTGTCACTGGTATTGGTGCTGCCAAAATCTACCTTTCGTACCGCGACCGACTGTTCACTTCCTTTAAGCCTGACTGGACCTATCCAATCGACTACTGCATCAGCCACATCGAGAACAACGTAGCCATCATCGTCGCCAACATTCCGATTCTGCGCGGCCTCGTTACGCGCTGGGTATTCAACTTCAAAACTAAAGCTACCCCTATGGAGCGCGAGTTTCGGAGTGATTGGCAATGGAGCACTTCAGATTCATCAACCTTTACACACGTGGCAGGCCACAAGCACAGATTCCTCCACAAGATCATGCCATGCCTCACCACCGACTTCTCCTCGTCGCTCGCCCGCTCAGACGAGTTCCGCGACTCGGCCAAACCGGCGCGCGCTGTCCTCCACAAGAAGAGCCGCTCTTTCAAGCCCAAGTCGCGCAAGCAGAGTCGCCGAAACAGCCTCGATAGATACGAGAAGGCCGATTGCTGTGAGAAGGGCGACGCGCTAGAGACGGTGACAAGTATTGGGAGCTTAGGAAGTGCGCCGACGCTGGTTGATCGTCATAAAGAGATTGAGTGGAGACTGAGCGAGGCGACTGTCATGTCGAGCCCGAGAAGGGTGTCTTGTGCGACACTGAGCCCGCCGATGAGCCCGATCTTGCCCTTAAGTCCGGTGCTGTTGAGGGAGGTGGAGGATGAGGACGAGATTCTGAGATACCCATGAACCTGTTTATTTGGCATAGCATAGCGTAGCATCTGAATTCACGACATCTTATGATCATGTACAACGTTTACTCTTGATCCGCTTGTCCTCGACGTCCATCGATAGCGCTCAGTCTTACCCTGAGGAATTCCTCAGCACTTATGGACATGTTTCTAGCCAACACGTTCAGAGAACAACGCCCTTGAATGTCTACAACGCGCTCCTCGCAGTCAGCCATGCACCCCGGATCCCATCCAAACTGCCATCCCCACACGGGAGCACAGTCGCTAACACTCAGACCACTTCACGCTCCCTGCCGGCGCTCAGGCCCGTTCGATGCGCAGACCGCACCAGGTTACCGGCTAAGCAACCGGCACCGCTCTCGGCAGAGCAGCCACCGTCAAACTGCACCCGGCTTGCGTGCCCAATACACTAATAATCGGAGCCGAGGCGTTCAACGAGAAGCGGTATTCGTGGTCTAACAAAAAGCCTGTGCTACCCAATCATTACATTTGGGAGTTTCCGAGCGAAAACGAAACATGCCGTGTTCCAGTGTAAGCATCTTGTGCAACACCCGACTCCACGACGGAGGAACTGACGAGGGCGGAAAAATTCTCTGGCCCTGCACCAAGGTCCACATCCTTGGCAGCGACATGTCCAGGCGGGACAATACGCTTTTGCGTTGGTGGTCCTGCAGTAGGAGCTTCTAACGGTCGGGGGCGCTTGCGCGTGACATGCAAACGGTGGGGTACGGTATCGCTAAGCAGACAGACGAGAAAGGAACCCGCATATCGCGCAGCCCTCCATGTGAAAGACGTGACCCAGTGTACATACATACCGTACAACGCGGCAAGCTAGCTCCTGCGGTGCGGCTCGAATCGATAGGTAGGTAGTGCCAGCCACGTCGTATGCTCCACCATCCTTTCATCTCTTCGCGTGTGTTTCTCCACCTCTAAGCTTCTGGACTACCCACGAAGAAAGCGAATCAAGAAAATGGGGGTCAACATCTCACTTACCCCGCGGTTGATATGGATAAAATAGCGGCTTTAACCCTTGTTCTGGTCGGGATCCCTGAACTCGGCCACGCCATACGCTGCATTCAGGCAGATGGCTGTCGTTGCCGATATTGCGCTTGGCGGATGGGCGAGGGAGCTTCACTTTTCCCCGGGAGAGGGTATGCCGGAGTATTGGATGCGTGCGGTCAACATTACGAACAAGTTTCTGCGAGGTGATCTGGTGGATTGCTAGGGACTACGCGTAGAGGGCTAAATCTTTCGAAGGTCTCTTGGTTTGGTGCGAAGGTAGTGGATGCACGCAAGCAGCCTCGGTGATCAGAAAGTGGTCGCCCTCAAGTGGGTGGAGTTATCCAATACCATGTTTCCCAAATTTCCACTGAATCCGCTTCGTACAACCTTTCGCCACGCTTCATTAAAAGCCTTCGGCGACCGCACATGAGATGAGACCGAGGCAGAAGCGAGCGCTGCGTAAGAAATGATGCCCAAACCAACACTCAATGCGGAACGGAGCGCGCCTCCAGATGCAGATAGGAAGTCAAATGGCCCACCATGAATGACACGGAACGCCATCGGAGCCTCAGCCCGTGTGGCGATGAAACTGCCATGACTGAAATAGGTAACGTACACTACGCAATCCAATAACCCTTTGATGACTGTGCTACAAGAGGAACAAGATCCTTTCGATATACATCGATGAGGATGTCAAATCCGTCGGATTTGCATATCGTGCTGTTGGACTGACGGTTCGAAGCGTGTGCAAGGGTGCGTGTGGCTTCGTCCAAAGGCAAAGAGGCACGGCCCATCAAAGGCGAGGTCCACTGGTAAGGTATCCGTGCATGACGTCCCCTGATACGGGTGCTCTACCGAAGTTGTGGACCAAGGAATAAAATGTTTGAAGTTCGTGTCGATCGTGAATGGCTGAACCGAAGATGACAAGGCGTAACATCATAATCTTTATACGAACAGCATCCCGGCGGCGACAGCAAGAGGAGCGATATTGAAGGAAGGCGCAAAAGTAGTCGCCGCGGATTCTTCGCCCGTCAGCACCTTCTCATCGTCGCGAATGCACTGCGTCCGGGAAGTAAGTTCGGAGGGGCACGGGACGCGTTTGAAATTTGCACTGTGGAACATTAGACAGCAACCGTGAGTTCGAAGCGGGTACACGTACGTGGGGAAATATTCATTCTCATACCAATCGAATTTCCATTCGCACCCGGATCGTAGCGCTTCGGGTAGCTTGTCGCAGTCTTCCTTGGAGCTGACGCCTGCGTTTTCGCTCCCAAATACAGATTGATCCACACCGTATTGACGGGCACAGGCGTCATGTGAAGTGGTGTTACCGCCAGGTATCTGCCACATGTTAGCGATGAGAAGCAGACTTGAATAAAGTGACTTGCCGCCAAGGAAAACCGGTTGTCCGTGTTGATATCGTAGGCGGTATTCGAGGCTTGAACGATCATGCTCTTTCCTTTGAGAGGATCGCTAGTAAAGTCCAACTGGTAGCAGGCGCAGCACCATGAGTCTTCTATCTTGCCTCCACTGATTTCGGGTTTAATGAAGGCGCCTGCGAATCCGTAGGAAAAAGTCTCGTTGATTGACCACGGTTGTTGATCAGAGCAAAGAAATGCGGAACCGCCATTGCAGCCAGTGCCACCGCTGATGTCCGTGGGTTTGTCGTCAATGGCGCACGACAACACCGGTCGGTTGAAAGCGGCTTTTTCTTTCCAGGCGCAAGACGGCTTGCAGCAATCCCAGAATCTTGTTGTTACTGCTTCTCCCGAAATGTTGAGGTTCGCACACCTGGCGTAGATGATGAAAAGGTTCAGTAGGGCAAAAAGATTGCGAAAATAAAGAGCCGTCATTGCGTGGTAGAAAGTCTGGGGCGGGTGGGAAGACGCTGGGGCATCGTTTATTAGCAACGGAGCTCGACAGTGCCAAAAAGATCTAGTCCATCTGCGCTAGAGACGGAGGGCTTATATAAGGACCGGTCGCAAGGAGGAATTAATGTGGTCCTGCTATGACAACAGCAAGCATATCACCTCGCCACAGGGATCGGCGAGGTCTGAACCAGCGCACTGAGCACAGTAACGAGTTTTGACACTGGTGGCGGGCGAGTCAGGCCGTGAACTCCTTCCAAAGTCGATTTAGCTAATGCGATCCTACTTTTCCAGCAGCCACCGCCAGGGTGGACCCCTTCTCCACATCCTCCATAGCTTCGCACCCCGCAGTGCGGCACGCCGGAATGCGCAATGCTTGTCCAGACGCCAGCCGCGATGAAGTATTGGATACATCTTTTATCCAACATCCAACGTCGCTGGCACTGTTCACCATTCATGCCACCCACTCTTTCTGGGGGTCTTCTTGCGGAAGCCTGTCGTATTTACCTACCTGTCTCACATCTCTCGGCTAATTCGTGTTCGTCCGGCAGCATGCGCTACACCCCTCGCATCATTCACCGTTACACAACGTAGCGAGGTCATAGCACGTGGGTTCTCGCGCGATTCCCGACCTCGCGTTCTGGCCCCCTTTGGTAGGGTACCCTGGTCCTCCCCGCAATTGCGAAAAAAAGCCCCGAAACAGTGCAGCATGTGTCGGTCAAAGTCGTAGGAGACACTTTGATGGGGAAAGCTTCGCCCCTCAGGGAAGCATATTAATCGATGTATTGTTCCAGTTCGGGAAAGCGAAACTGCTTGGCCGTGAAATCACTGCATATGTAGGAAGACCGACTAGAAAGACAGTCGAATCTGGCGGTGTAGGCTTCAGGCTGAAGCATAGAAGAGGAAGCTGCTTCTACTTCGGGAACATCAATAAAGTAACAGTTCAGGCTGTGCGGTGGACACCGAGTAAGGTTTAAGAAGATTTTCCGATTTAGGCCGAGGATTATCGTAAAGCAACCGTGGCGACTTTGCATCTGTGTATGTTAGCCGCTTATTACTCGTTCCTGGCTCGACCTCGTCTATGGGAGCTGTGACTCGAGGTGGGTCGATACGAATGGAAGAGCACAATGGCTCCATGTTTCGTGCAAGATATGATCAAAGGTGACATGGAAGCGGGGCGACGCTCTCCAAAACGAAGAATATGTGAATTTAGCTCATGAACCTGTAATGAAGTAAACTTCCCATGTTGTTCAAATTGTTCTTGTCGATATAACGCTGAGTATTTCAATAAGTGCAAGCACGAGCTGGGCTACATACGACCAATGAGCCAGGTATAGTTGTCGAAGCATTCTAGCCCGATACTGCTATAGAGCTTACGTTGTAACAAGGTCAGCCTATTAATGATTTTGCTAACCTGGCAGGACCGCGGGAGCGTTGAGCTGCTTCTTTCGGTGTGCCGAGACTGCATGTGCGCCAGCGCGGGCGTGGGACCCTGGACACCTTCGTGTGCATGTGCGATCCCAGCGTTCCGATGCCCACTTCGATCGCTCAATAGTGAATTCGTAAACTAACCATGCGAAAATACAATTTGGACCTTTATTCACACATCGAAGGAAAAACGACAATAAACCGATCAGTGTGAGCAAACGAGGAGATATCTTACTATACCCAATTACTTAGGACAGGCGCGGATCTAGGCGAGCACGTGAGCATTGACTGGGCCGGGGTCTCCACGACTCCCTCATTTGTCTACAGGAATTGTGCACCATACGGCCAGCCCCGAAGACAGCTTTCCCTTACAGCGTTGTATCGTATACCAAAAGGTCTGCGGTGTTTCTCTTCCTGGTAAGCAAGTCAGCTGTTGCGGGATATTGATACTTCTTGTACGAACTTTGCAAGAGCAATGGGATTTTCTTTTGCTCTGCACCAAATTCAACAGTACGTTTTATTGAGGGGCTTTTGGCTCGATCATATCGCACATACATAAGTCAAACTTCAAAATAAACCCTCATCGAAAGCTGTTCTTGGAAGGACGCGACGGTGCACCAGTGTGGGGTAGATTACGCTGGTTGGTGGAATGAAAGAGCTCGCATTCCGGAAGCGAACAACCCGGGCTATATAGCGTCTGTCATGATCTACAAGACAGTAGTATATGAAATACTGTGTGGGGTAGCACACGACAGCAGAACAAATGAATGAGGCATCAATAACTCCATCTTCCAACGGCATGTTACTCCAGAGCATCATCACCTTGCCAGCTTTCCTCTCACTACTCCACATCGCACTTGCGTGCTCAACCGACGAAGATTGCAGCCTCAACGGCATATGCGAAACTATATGCCATTGCGACGAAGGCTGGTTTGGCAATGACTGTGGCCGCTTAGACCTCGCACCCGCAACTCGCTGGACGGGATACAATCACACCAACTATACTGATCCCAGTCACTATGGAGCCTACGGCAACTCATCGTGGGGAGGACGCATCGTGCAGGATAGGCAGGATCCTCGATTATTCCATCTCTTTGTGGATCAGTTCAGTCACGGGTGCGGACTAAGTGGTTGGAGGCCGACCAGTTTCATCGCAAGAGCAGAGTCTCGCAATGGGCCTCAGGGTCCGTATGAGTGGAAGCAGAATGTCACGAGCAGTTTTCGACATAATGTGGATGTGCTGTGGAGTCCTGCAGACGAGAAGTATCTCATGTGGGCGATTGGAGCGAATGTTGAAGACCCGAAGAGTTGTAAATCTGTCCCTCTGTAAGCCGCTCATATCATCATTCAGCCGATCTCTTTTGCAGCAGCGCTTACAGCGAATTATATAGATCACAATTCCCGAACAACGTCTCCGTCTCCGCCGCCTCCAACATCCACGGCCCATGGAACCCCTTCCAATTCCTCGTTAAAGGGACAAATCCCGCGCCCTGGGCCCTTTGGACACCGCAGAACCAAACAGGCGAAATTGCCCTCCTAGTCGAAGACATGCACATCTTTACCGCACCCTCTTGGAACGCCACATACAAACGTATCAACTCCCCCGTGCCCTGGAACACAACCGACTACAGCCAGACCTGGACGGAAGACCCTTTTATATGGCGTGACCAGCGGGGTCACTGGCACGCGCTTGCACACTGGATGATCGACATTGTAGAGCACGACGGGCGGAAGTATCCTCGTGTTGGGGCGCACATGTATGCGCGGAATTTGACGCATGGGTGGAATTTCAAAGTGCAGGAAGCATTCAATTCTACGGTTGCGTTTACTGATGGGAAGGTGGAGACGTTGAAGCGGAGGGAGCGTGCGAAGATATTTTTTGATGAGGATATGACGCCGCTGTATTTGGTTAGTGGGGTGCAGGCGTTGGATGCGAAGAGTAGTTACACGTTGGTGCAGCCGATTGGGACGAAGTGGAGGGAGTATGAGAAGGTGCTGGGATTTTGAGTGTGTGTGAGTGAAGGGCGTTTTGTTCATCCTATCGAGCTCTGTTGGCTCGCAGCTGTCGTTGCATCATATGACAATGTGGACTAGAAGTCGAATGGAAGTCAGCTATGTTGTAACTGTAGAATTAGAAAAGCTACTCATCGTATAGATAAAAAGGCCCCAGGAAGCAGAAAGTCCAGCACTGATGTATATAAAAAACATCCCGTATTACCCTTCTAGCTTCCACGCCAAAATAAATGATGAAGTGGATGATTTATACCAATTGATGCCTCTAAAAGTGGTGGCCAAAGCATCAGCTCCATCCACTATAATATCTTTGTTTTTGTGAACAAAGCTGCATCCCGCAACTATACTATGGTAAAAAAGAAAATCTAGCTATAACCTTTTTTTCTGTGTACCAGCTCTGTGCAAAAATCTTGAATATATAATATCTTTCTATGTTTGGTCTGGATGAATACTTTTGTACCCGAAGTACATCGCCCGCTTGTATTACGGGCCTGGTGCCCTGGGTTATGCCTGTCATCACTCCGTCATGCATATGATGTTATTATCATCGAATAATCGAGAGTACAACTTTTTCCTTTATGCATTTTCGTACCGCTGTGCTAGAGCACTATGTGCAAGAGCGCCTCTGGATTCAAGGTTTGCAATTAATTCATGACATGGTTCTCCGAGTACGCGAGGGCCAGATGTCCTTGCCAAACTCCTTTGCACACGGATGAATCTGTGATTTGGTAAGTCAGACGGGAAGCGAGTAGTACTGGGTCGTGGTTGCCTTGCCAGGTTCATATTAGATGAGGAAAACACTTGGACACCTCTCACGGTATCAAATAATCGATATTAATAGTGGGTTACATCAGAATATATGACACCAACGAAGACATTAGAGTATGTGACAGAAAACCTAGCACCTTTCGAGTCAATATAGCATGTAGCCCGCATCAGCGTGATATATCCTGAGGTAACATGCTAATATTAACGAGCTGGAGTGTAGATTGGCCAAGCCATCTCTAGCACCGTTTCAGAGCATATACGACGAAGCTTCCCGAAGAACTACAAGCTGTACTTGATGTGGCCTAAGCAGCCTATCTTTTCCCAAACATATATTGTGATCTTTGTAATGTGGGAGACAAATCTTGCAGCCATCCTGAAAGCTGCCACCCGTGTTCTTTGCGTGCAAATAAATATCATTCGCGGTCTTCACATATTCTCCAGAAGCTCAACACTAATGCGAGATAGCATGCGGCTGAGTGTTTACATGTCCGCCATGATACGGAGGTTGTCGTGTACGAGTGAGCTTTCGGCCATAGCCACCCTTGACCTATGACTTGAGGCGCAATGTCATTGACGAGTTCGTACTGCACTTGACGATCTCGTAGATAGTCAATTTCCTGTGCCGCAGCTCAGACGCAGTTAGGGGAAATTCTCCCCTGACGTCGACTGACGCAGTGTAAAGTCGCAAGTCAGTTTTCTCAAACTTTCTTTTGCGTGAGTTATACGCGATCTCTCATGCAGAAAATGTGATGCATAGAGTATATTCAGACGCGCGCCACATAATATGTAGCTCTGCAGGTGCGGCATCTGCATGCTGCTGGATGTCGCATGTCTGTAGTGAGTGCGACGTGAGGCAGAGCGCCGCATGCCGCAACCTATACCGATCCAACGCCGCAATTATTGCAGATCTTCGTCGTGTTAAGATTCTAACTAAGGTTGAAACGCCGCACTTATATGCCCTGTGGAAAGCTGGCATGCGTGAATGTTGTTTTAAGCGCGGTATCGAGAGACATGTACTGGAAGCGCTTCCAAACGTGCCTGAAAGAGCCTCCAAAAGCTGTTAACGGACCAATCTGGTGTTCTATCTGAAGAGCGTCTTCATTATCTTAGAGGTTTTGGTAGCGAGTGACTGTAGGCGTAAAAGAGGTTGCCCATGTATGCTTGGAGAGATCTGCCCAGATCGGAAAGTCAATACACCCACGGCTCTGCCGTAGATCATATGGTGGCTTTTGCTTTAAGACGAACGTCCTCTTCTGCTTGGTACCGCGAACATCATAGAGAAGGTGAAGTTGAGCAATGTAGCTTATGCGGGATACTCGCTATTCCGTACACAGCGAACTATGAAAATATAAGTCTGTTCAGCTAGTTGTTAATTCATTAATACCTAGGTAGCTCCATCGTGTAAATTCTCAGACCGATCAGGCAAGGCCATACGCGAGGTCAGCTTCCCCGTGGTGCTGGTGATGTCTTTGAACTGGGCTGCGTCTCCCGTGCTATAGCAGTAGCACATGCACGCAGGGAACGCAGACCCGCGATACAATCGTTGAAGGTGGTGTCTCCCCTGACGAGGCCATCGTGAAGAATGCCTTTCTAGACTCAACTCGTCCCTTGTATTGCAGAAGTAGCACACGCACTCTGCGGAACGCAGATCCGCGATATGCTCGTTGAAGGCGGTGTTTACCCTAATAAGACCAACGTGAAGGAGGCTCTTCTAGACCCTAAACTCAGCCTGCTGGGTGAAAACTCTGATTGCCGCAGTGATAGGCCCCCGGAGTCGCGGATTTCGCAGGAGATCTCCGCCCACCCCACATGCTGGTGAACGTACCCTGCCAAATTAATGCACTATATAACGGCCGCAATTAGCAAAATCTTTCATCGGAGGTCAGGCCCGAGATCTGCAGGAGGCGCAGTTGGTAATAAAGGTGAGTCGAATTTGTGAACATACTATAACTCTTATGGGTTTGGGTGTTACCACCTCAGGGTGGGTTTCCTTTTTGCCGATTTTTTTTTGCGCCAGTTCGAACACTGCATAGGGCGGTTGATCTTTTTTGCACGGTTATGAGCGTGAGGGAGGGGTTGGGTGAGAGTTTGGGTAAACAACGCGGGTGCGCCGACAGCCACACCCCGATTTCTCAACACCACGACCTGATATTGCTATGCAGAAAAACAGGGCGAGAATATCAAGAGCCATAGCATCCTCCTCATATACTTTTTATCAGCACAACTAACGTGGTGGTCGAGATATGGCGATGCGGGGGTTGACTTGGCGGCCGCCCGCCACACCCCAATTTCTCAACACCACGACCTGATATTGGCGTGCAAAAAAAAATTGGGAAAATCTCTAAAGCCATAGCATCCAGCGCATCTACTTTTGATCGAGACATCTACGTGGCCGCCGAGATATAGCGATGCGGGAGTTGAGTTGGCGGCGGCGGCGTCTGACATCATCGGACGGCGGCCGAGCACGCTATGGTATAGTAGGCTTTGGAAACTTTGGCACCTTTTCGAAAGAAGTGAAAAGTCGGCAGCTGCGGTGCTGTTATAGGCTCAATCTGGCGCTGCCCTGGGAGGCGGCCTATGCGGTCGTCCAGGTGAAGTACTCCCCACACCCCTCCACCACCCACGACAGCTCAACACACAATGCGACGCACCATTCGAAGGCATACTCCTAGACACCGGGCTGCCCTTTTCCGGTTGGCGCCGCATGTGCAATGTTCGGTATACCGACGTATTTCGACGCGTACTGACATAACAAGATTCTCGCGCCGTCATGCCCAGTCCGCCGATCTCCGAACACACAGAAGCAGTCTTAACTTCTCTTGCCAACGCAATATCGCCATTCGACCGAATCCGCCTCCTTCCAGATACCCAAACGTCGTCCGTACATCACGTCCCATCCTCAAACCAGTCGTGCGACCGTCCAGGCAGAAGAAACAAGGGAGGTGAGAATGCGTGTTGCATACATTGGGACATTTTGGGCTGATGGCAAGATCGACGGAGAGGAATTTGGTGGCACCAGGACTCTCAAGGTGTACGCGGCAGCTGGATGACACTGTGGGGACAAAAAAGCTGATAGGCACACGGGCATCTTGGATGCATGTACTGAGGAATCGCGTTTGGCTGGTATCCGGAGGCGCCGCCGCCATCGCCCGCTGAAACGATCATACGGATACATGGGAAGGAGGCATCAGAGGGGGCATCCAAAGCATAGTGCGTTCAGTCGTGCTTGTTCGCATGTCTGCCAGCCGTACATAGGCAATGAGGCCTTCCAGGAGAAGCGATCAATGGGAGCGGGTTGGACGGAATTCTTCATGTGTTTCCATAATTGTGTGGGAGGCACATCCCGTTGCAACGACTTTTCAGAATGGCTTGAGCGCTTGCATGATGGAGTTGGGATATCTCTCCAATATGCACCGCCTGCCCATCAATACTGCAGGCGCACTCAGCACGAATGATGTTTCCTGGTAGCCTTGCTGTTTCGTCGCCGGTAGGCAGGGGTTATGCCCAAACCCAATGAAGCAAGGGCCGAAGCATTGCCCTTGTACCACGATCGCTCGATGCTCACCACAATCACTGGACCGCCTATATCACGCGAGCGCACGAAAAGCGCCTGACTATCTTCGGCGATTCGCTGAATCTGATGACATAGAGTAGGTACTCTCCCTCTGCGCTAGATTGGTGGCGGAGGGCTACGACACTAAACGCACCTTCTCTGGAAGGCTTGCGTCTGTAGACCCCCTTACATGTAGGAGCGCAATGAATACTACTACATCTTCGGCGAGAGGCACTGCATCTAGGAGCGTTCACGAGTGTTCCTCTTCTACATGAGACTCCTGCGCGCATTGGGAGACGGTTTTCACATCTCAGTTAACGGCACAGCACCTGAGATTGCTCTCCTCTATGGCAGATTGGTGGTAATTGGCCTGAGTCTGTGCACTCGCATTGAGGGACGAATGACACAGCATATGAGGGCGTTCTTTCTCTGCGACAGATTGGTAGTAGATGGCTTAAGTCACGGCGTTCGCTTTGGAGCGTTCTATGCGCCTGAGCGGTGACGGGTGGCTTTCAGTCCCGCGATCGTATTAGGAGGCGGCTCCCACATTGTCAACTAACAACACGGCATCTGACGGTGTTCTCTCTATGCGCCAGAGCAGCGGCGGATGGCGTTCGTCCTCGCGCTTGCATGTTGAGCTGTCGGGGGGCTGTCTCCGACGATTCTCACATGAGCTAACGGTACAGCATCTGGCGGTTCTCCCTATGGACTAGAGAAACGGCGAATGGCGGTCGTCGTCGCGCTCGTATGTTCAGCTGTGAGGAGGCTATCACCGACGATTCTCACATCCTCAGCTAACCAAAGCACGAAAGTGTCTAGCAGCGCCGGAAAGGTAGCTAATGGCTCTTGTCGCCGCGCGCGCGTCTTGATCTGTCAAGAGGCTATCGGCAATGACTCGGACATAACGATACAGCAGCAGAGAGGCAGTAGATGGCTTTTATCGCTGTGCGCGCATGTTGAGCTGTCAGAAGGCCAGTGTTGACGAAATTCGCATCTTCAACGCATACAACAGCACCAAAGAGGTAGGATGGCTCCTTTCGCCGCGCGAATGATAAGCAGTCACGAGGCTAGTGTTGATGAAATTCACATCTTCAGCTCATTGCACTGCGCCAGAGAGGTATCAGATAGTTATCGCCGTGCGCGCATCTTGAGCAGTCAGGAGGCTAGTGTCGAAGAAATTCGCATCTTTAGGTTATAGCACAGCGCCAGAGAGGTAGTAGATGGGTGTCGCTGTGCGCGCACGTAAATCTGTCAGGAGGCTAGTGTTGACGAATTTCGCATCTTCAGCTCATCACATAGCGCCAGGGAGGTAGCGGGTGGCTCTTGTCGCCGTGCGCGCACGTAGAGCTCGCAGGAGGTTATCGGCAACGGCTTTCGCATCTACAGCTAACAGGACAGCGCCTGAGTCTCCCCCTTTGAGCCAGAGTAGAGGCGACTGGGGCTCGTCGCGCGCTCGCGTTGATGAATATCGCATCTGTAGCTTATAGAATAACACCCATGCCTCTCCTTGTGTCTCGACTTGTGACGGGGTCGCGTGCTGGGCTCCTCGGGAGGCTGCCCGTTGCCGACTCTGACCTCCGCAACTAACAGCAGAACACCAGAGTCTCCCTCTCTGCGCCAGAGAAGTGCATAGTGATTAGCTCGTTGCGCGCGATGTTGAGTTCTACAGGAGGCTATTGTCGATGAATCTCACCTCCTCAGCTAGCCGCAGAACGCGGCAGGGCAGTGCATAGTGAATAGCTCGCCGCGCGCGATGTTGAGCTCTACAGGAGGCTATTGTTGATGACTCTCACCTCCTCAACTACTCGCATAATGCGGCAGGGCAGTGTATAGTGAACAGCCCTTGTCGCTGCAGGGAATGTGGAGCTCTGTAGGGGTTTGTCGCCAACGACTCTCACCTCCTCAGGACCTCAGGAAACCGCATAATGCGGCAGGGTAATGCACCGTGAATAGCTCTTGACGATGCAGGCAATGTTGAGCTCCGCAGGAGGCTGTCGCCAACGACTCTCACCTCCTCAGCTAATGGCACAACACCAAGGAGACTCGTTGCGAGGGGCGGTAGGAGGGCACTAGTCCCTCACCCCTTGCATGTAGCAGCGAGGGAACGACTCACGCCGTATTGGGAGCTGATAATTATGTTTGACGCCCCTTGCATCTTCAGCTAACGGCGCAGCGCCTGAGAATGTTTCCCCCTGCATCAGGTTGATGGCGGACGGCGGCTCTCACCCATACCCCTCCTTATGTAACTGCGGCAACTGCGTGTGCCATGAATGGCGAGCTCGTGAGTGTGTTCAACGACTCTCACCCCCGCTCTACCGCATGTAGCTGCGCAGCAACTACCCCCACAAGCATGGTGGGGCTTGTAGCGCCCTCACCCCTACTCTCCCGTGTATAGCAATGCAATAGCGACAACCGCGTGCGCTGGGAATAGCGAGCTCGTGAGTAATTCGACGACTCTCACCCCTGCCCCCCGCATCTAATGGCGCGGCAACTACCCGCAGCGGGTATGGTGAGGCTCGTGGCTATCCCTAAGGTCTCTCACCCCTACTCTCCTGTATGTAGTAGCGCAACTGCGAAAACTGCGTGTGGTAGGGATGGCGAGCTTATGAGTGATTTAACGACTCTCACCCTCGCTCCAACGCATGTAGCAGCGCAGCGACTACCCCACGGGCATGGTGAGGCTTGTAGGTACTCTTGACGACTCTCGCCCCCGCTCCAGGGCATGTAGTAGCGCAGCGACTACCCCACGGGCGTGGTGAGGCTCGTGGCTAATGGCTCTCACCCCTACTCTCCTGTATGTAGCAGCGCAAATGCGAAAACTACGTGTGCTAGGGATGGCGAGCTCGTGAGTAATTCAACGACTCTCACCCTTGCTCCCCCGCATCTAACAGCGCAGCAACTACACCCAGCGGGCATGGTGAGGCTCGGGGGTATCTTTGACAACCCTCACCCCCACACTCCTGCAAGTAGCAACATAGCAGCTACCCGCGCGGGCATGGAGAGCGCTCGGAGCTATCTTTGAAGACTCTGACGACTTTCACAACTTCAGCCGTTCTCTCTCTACGCGAGATTGATAGCCGACGGCGGCACTCACCCTTACTCCCCCCCATGTAGCAGCGCAACAACAACCCCCGCGGGTCATGATGAGGCTCCAGGGTACCGTTGACTGTACGACTCTTACGTCTTCGGTGAATAGGGCGGAGCATCCTCCTTCTGCGGCATAACGAAAGCAGATGGTGATCCTGTCCCCTACTCGCTTACGCGCAGCAGCGCAACAACTACCCGTAAAGGTATCAGGAGCTTGTAAGTAGCCTCGCGACTCGCACAACTTCCGCTGACCGAAATAGCATCCAAGAGTGTTCCCCCTCTCCGCTACGTCGGTGGCGGATGGGCTCACATCTCCACGCCCCTGCATGCAGCAGCGCAACAACTACCCGCAAGGGCATCAGGAGCTTGTAAGTAGCCTCGCGACTCTCACAACTTCCGCTAACCGAAATAGCATCCGAGAGTGTTCCCCTTCTCCGCCACATCGGTGGCGGATGGGCTCACGTCTTTACGCCTCTGCATGCAGCAACGCAGCAACTACCCGCACCCCACGATCCCGATCGCTCCCGACCGCCGCCGCAATACGCCGAAGAAACGCAAAGAAGCACATACACATTGGGGAAGAATGCAAAATGTGCCGCTGACCGCGGTCACAACATCTTTGGGACAGGGAATACGGCAGATGGGCTCACATCTCCACGCCCTTGCATGCAGCCGCGCAGCAACTACCCGCACACCGCGATCCCGATCGCCCTCGACCGCCACCGCAATACGCCGACGAAACGCAAACGAGCGCATACACATTGGGGGAGAATACGGATTGCGTCGCCGATGGCGGCCGCAACTATCTGAAAGAAGACTTCGCGCACTTTCGGTACACGGTGGCGGCCGCAACATCTTTGGGACAAGGGATACAACGCGGGGGCAGCGGTGTAATGCGCCGCCTGACTCCATAACAGGGATCGGGGCCATCTCAGTCGTTTGCGCCGCCGACCTCGGGGAGGATACAGTCAGATGAGCGGCGAACAATATGGTACCTGCGCAAGCGCATGCATGATACAACTTGGAGGAGCTGGCTGTGGCGATCCCGTCGGGCTGGCATGCCATGTCTGGGCGGCATCATGAACGACTTGATGAAAGCCAGGGGTGCCCACGGCCCAAGGATGTTCGACAACGGCAGCTAGTCACTTTAACGGAGATGAGCGCTACGGCACGGCCCTCGATGTTCGGTACCTCATGAGCACGGCGGACATCGGCAGAGACGGTATATTGGGTACCCAAGGCCATGCTGCGGGGCAAGGACATCTCTGGGTGCCAGTTCGCTATCAGCTTCCGAAGTCCTCCTGGATATGCTGAGGGACACCTATCGCTAGAGAAACTCTTACGTCAAAGGGCAGTAGCCTTCGAATACCGAGCGATGATCGGGATAGTACGGCAACACAACGGCATTGGAGGGAGGATACTCGGCATCATAATACTCATATCGAGACATTCGGCCTAGAGGACGAGGATGAGGAAGAGACGGAAGGACCAAGGGTTCCGGGCCGATGATGGCAATAACAACAGGTCTCTCTCGTTGTGGGTGGTGCTTGTGGATGAGGATGAGGAAGAGACGGAAGGACCAATGGTTCCGGGATCGATGATGGCAACAACAGGGTTCTCTCGTTGAGGGTGGTACTTGTGGATGAGACCACTTCATGCCAGACATGCCAGTCCTCCTATCCCCACATCAGGCGGTGTCCTGGATGGAGGAGATCCTGACCTTTTCGGTTTGATCTTCGGATAGAAGATGAGATGGACAGGCATACCACACATCATCGGCGCTTAATGGCATAGAGAATTTCATCATGGAGTACCGGCTCAAGTAAAGAAGACACGTTGAGGCGCATGCCTCCAAGCCGAACTGTTTGACGAACCGCGCAGGACTCCAAAATTGGAGTCAACTATTCGTCAACGACGATGGCCGACAGATATGCGTCACGCCGCCGAGGTTTGACGTTGGTTAAGCCTACTGCGGCTTGAAACGCGCTCAGAAGCTTATTGTGGAATTTGTGTGGCGAATTAGGAGAGCCCGCGACTGGGGTCTAACGATCGGAATCCAGTCCTCGAGTGGCGCAGGAGTTCACGGCAATAGCCTTTTGCACCACATCTTGGAAGAGACGATTCCAATATCTTTCGGATGAAAAGTCCCCGACGGAAAGAGCAGTCAGGCAAGGTCCTCCTTATCCGAATTGGCATGAAAGATTGTCGGAGACCACAACGAGGTTGCATTGGTCGTATGGTGAAGATGTTGAACTGCCATCCGTCCCAAGCGAATTCAAAGTCGTTCGAACCGAATTTTAGGAGCCTCGAAGGATATCAAACGCAACACGACACCCGAGGTAGCCCAACTGTTGCACCACGCCAGAGTGGATGCGAACGACACCCCTGGGCAACATTCATGTATGCCAGACTTCATGCACGAAATCTGAGGTACTAGTTCCATGCTGGACAGTCTCCCAGCATGGAGTGCCAGTAGCTTCCAACACATGTTTGTCTTTTTTTCGAATCTGGCACCGCTCTTATCCCTGGATTTCAACCTGAGGCACACTTGAGAGAACAGTGCAAGTCAAGCTCTGCGTCATGATCCATTTCATCTTCAAATGGACAGAAGGAATCAAGGACCGTAGCTAGCTGAGGATACGCCAGGCTTCTGTTCATCGCCGATGAGTGCAGTTTGCGTTTTGTGCTGCACTGCACCCTCCCGATGATCTTGTTGGAGAGAGTTTGGCGCTGTGAAAAAGAAAACATCTTCTAGAGATCGCCCGTATCTCTCCTGAACTAAACAACCTCCCTGGACTGGACAACCTCCCTGGATTGGACAACCTTCCTGGATTGGATACCCTTCCCGGATTGGATAACCTTCCTGGACTGGACAACTTTTCTTGGACTGGACAATCTCTTGGACTCAACGGCCTCCCTGGATTGGAAAACCTCCGTGGTTTGGAACATCCCTGGAGTGGAAGAAAATGCTAGCGCTGGACCCTTTGAGGAAACGGGACTTGTGGACCTTGGCTCGCATCAAACCGTGCTTTGCTCAAGAGACTCAACTGTGCCCCATTGCATCTGCCGCATAGCCCCTGCCAGGCCTGGTGGAAGTATATCCCAAAATTCTCGATGCAACCTCCAAGTGCCCAAGCTCTACCTCCTCTTGGTGTTGCACCGAATTCCTTCTCTTGCGCAACCTCCTCTTCGGTGTTCATTGGATTCCTTCTCTTACACAGTAAAAGTCTGGTCGCTCTCGCCTCTTTGCAGAGCACGCCATCCCGAAAGAATTTACCCAGTCGGACATCCCCCGCGGCTCCGTATATTCGTCAATGTTGCCGCAAGAGTTGGGTCAAATGCCGAACGCTGTCCAATTCTGTCCAACGCTGCCATAGTCGAATCCATCCCAAGGATGATGGAAAGCAATCATGAACTACTGGCCGTTATCACACTACTATATCCTCGAACAGCCCATCCTTCGTGTAGTATCGCATACTATGCACGACGCGCCACACTCCACCCTTGCTTGTGGTTTCATGCTGTTCTTCCCGAAGCCCTCGCTGCTATCTCTTCCACGAGGCCAGCCATTCTAGACTCGCCGTTATATCCCTTCCACCTTGGCGAAGCCGTGCTGATGCGCGCGCCCGTCCTTGCTCGTAGTCTCTTGCAGGTATCTCCAGACTTCCTGCTACTCTTCGGATTTTGAGGTCTAGCACTATGAGCTGGTCTTTATGTCCGTTTGAGCTTGGCGACGCAGGCTGTAAATCGGTGTTGGCGCACGTAGTCCTATGCCTCGAGTCGCCTGGAAGTCCTCCAACAGCACTCCAACAGAAAAGACTCCCTTTGTTTGTCTCTCCGTTATATCAAGCGAGGGATCGTATTCGGATCGTATTCGATCGAGTGTACGTGTTGCGAACGGATGTAGGGGTCGGCGAGCAACGCGATTCGATAGGGCATGCGGGAGCGGATCGGCGATTCCTATCTCGAGTTGTCACAAAGTTAGTCGCATAAACGGAACTCTTAGAGAAGAGTACTCACCATATCTGCCCGAAGCGATGTTTGTCAAACCCCCTGTAAGCCTCACCACCGGTGTGCACCTGCGCCATCGCTCGCGGGGTAGAAGCAACCTGCGGTATCGAGGTTGTGGCCGTGGGTCTATCCCATCATAAATGGACTGCTCTGTCATCAATAGCAACGACGCGCCTGTGAGCGCCGTCGTAGCTGTGAATGCCCTATAAGCTGTCGCAATCGATCCGTTTGCACCGCGGCGTGTTGAGGGCGGGGCCGGCGAGCGAGGATCATTCGAAGCAAGCTGTAGTGGAGGGGGAGGGAGTGAATCAAGTCCTTCCTACGTGGCATGCCACGCCTGGCGCCACATTATCAAAGACGAAGCGCCTGCGAGCGCCGTCACAGCTGTTCAGAGGATGCCCCGCACGCTCTGTCTCCATCGATATGGTTGTGCCGCATGGTGTTGAGGGTGAGCGCGATGAGCGAAAAACCTCCGCCGATGTGTTACGGGGTTGGGTGGGTCTCGCCCTTCCTGTATGGACTACTACACGTCGTCATTAGCAAGGACAAGGCGCCTATAAGCGCCGTCACAGCTGTTCAGAGGATGCCCCACAAGCTCTGTATCCGTCGATCTGGTCGCGTCGTACGGTGTTGAGGGTGAACGCGGTGAGCGAAAAATCCCCGCCGATGCGGTACGGGGGTGGCCGGGAACGTCCCTAGATGGATTAGAACACCGTCAGTAAAGACGAAGCGCCCGTAAGCACCGTTGTCGCGGCTCAGTAAGATGTCTGTATAATCTTACAAGCCGTGTCTGTCAAGGGGTGCGCCGCATGGTGTCGCGGGTGAGCGCGGTGAGCAAAAATATCTCCGGAGCAAGCGGCGCAGGGGACGCGCTCAATCCTTCCTACGCAGTCTACAACGCTGTTAGTAGAGACCACGTACGTATAAGGGATATGATAGCTGGTTAGAGGGTGCCCAGAAGGCTCTACAAGCCCCACGTTGGTCAATACGGGGGTGCGCCACGTGGTGTTGAGGGTGAGGGCAGTGAGCGAAACCTTGGCAGCAAGCTGCGATGAGGGGGAGGCGACCCGATACTTCCTACGCGGACTACAACACGGTAAATAGAGACGACGCGCCTCTAAGGGACATCGCAACTGGTTCGAGGAAGCCTAGAAGGCCCTACAAGCCCCGCGTCAGTCAAGATGGGGTGCGCCCCGTGGTGTTGAGGGTGAGCGTGGTGAGCGAGAGAAAGCACAACACCAAGGGGAAGACGATCCAAACCTTCCTACGCGGATTATAACACTGTTAATAGAGGCGAAGCGCTCTAAGGAGTATCGCAGCTGCTTCGAGGATGCCTACATACAAACTCTCGTCGTCGCTTCGCTTGCGCCGCGGCGTGCTCTGGGTGGGATGCGTATCGTGAGCGTTCCTCGGTTCACTCAACAAACACCCGTGAAGTGCGGTGCAAAGCCCAAAGAGAAAAGCCCGGCGTGGCATAATTAGATGCAATTCTCGAAGCTGCGAGGTGTGTGGTAGAGTGGATGCTCGGAGTCGCATGTGGGACCCTCCTGCCGGTTCCACAGAGCTATCCAGAAGGAGCATGGTTCGTCCGAACTCAACTCAGACGTCGGCACTCGAGACACGACATGACATGACCATCCATGGATACTTGCACATCACGTTTGCGCACGTAGCAGAGTTCCCAAATCTCCTTTATTGTCTACCGTGTATTGCCTGTCTTGGAAGCCACTCTATCGCCGGGCAATGCCCACAGAATCAAGCAGTCACATGACGCCGTCAACGCCAAAGTCGCACCCGAGAAAGTAAAACCCATCAACGCCAGACTCCCCTGAGAACATCAAGTCTCCCAATAGTGTACAGGAGCTCGTGACCACGGGGATTGGGCATGCTGTGAATGGAAGTGCCGGCTTCTCGATCTGGATTCGCGGTTAATCGCCCTCGTACTGAACCAAAGCTCTCGAGGAGCTCAAGGAGCTTACTTACACTGGCGGCGGTCGGTGTTGACTTACGCCTACGTGACGGGGCGCTTGCCCTCCGAGCCGTCCTTGTCGTCGCCCTTGCCAGTGCCAATGTATTGGAGGAGCGCGTCGAGCAGCCGAGCTTCGAGCAGCTCCAGCTCTTGGCCGTGATCTTGAGGATTTCCCTGCTGTAGGATTGGCGAATTTGGCGGGTTCGGTGGGAGACCAGCATTGCGGACTCCGGGCGCCTTTGGGCCGTTGCCGGTCTTATTGCCACCAGTGTCTGTGAGGTCGTAGCCTCCACGACCCATTGGCTGGCGATCTAGGCGGGGGTTGGATGCGGCCATTTTTCAGCGTGATGCGACAATGGTGGGGTGCGCGGTGTTTGGGTGTTGTGAGGTGAAGAAACAGCGAAAAGTCTTAAAGCCCGACGCCGAGCCCCAGCTCCCGGCGAAGCGTACCGTTCATTCACAAAGTCGAGCATGCCGTCATACTGGCCGGGCTGCGCACACGCGCGAGGTGCCTGGATGTTGCTGCACGGCCGTAAGCATGCTGGACCCCATTGATACTCGCCCTATCATTCAAACTCTCAACTTGAGAACCTCAGCAAGACCTCAATGAACTGCTGCAGCGCTTGGGCAATGCCCACCTCCTACGGAGATCTGAGTGAAAACAAGATTGCGGCAATGTAACACTCAGGAGGCCCACCAGAATCAGTTTGCACAAAAGATGAGAAGACCCTGCGGCGACGACACTATGCCATTGCACCGAGTCAGTATTATAACAGCATATTGACGTCGGTTCCATTCTCCTGCATGTAATACCTCCCGGGACATGTTATGCTGGGAGGGTAAACAACATCCGCTGCAGCGGAGCCCCATCTTCAACCGTCCAGAGTGCCCGCGGCATATCTCATCGGTATGAGCGTAAACATGTCTGCCTCCCCTGTTGTCAAGCTGCCGAGTAGCCCAACCCCCGTGAAGGTGCCCGCGTAGTGGTGTGGCACCCGCACATTCACCTTCCAGCCCGCCCGCTCGCACCCACGCACATCACTCGCCCCAGCCCCAATCAGTCCCTCACTCCTGTCCACCATCTTTTACTGTGCTATATAAACCCTCTAAGAAAGTTTGACTATCGGCAGTGCTAACACATCACAGATACAAATTGGCCCATTGGTCACGACGATACGATCGAATCGCATACGGCACGACGGCGGACTACTTTTTTTGCCCTTGAGGCAGGGGTTCAACCCCGCCTGTAGGAGTATGCGCTTTCTTTTCTGCGTAGGCTACTAGTTCGACCTCGCCTTTAAGAGCAGTGGCTCTCTTTTTGCGTGGGCTACGAGCTACGAACGAAACGAATTGCATGGGGCACGACCAATGGCGGACTAAGGTTTTTTTTTGGCCTTGTAATGCAGTAGTCCAACCCCGCCTATGGCAGGAGTTCCACCCTGCTTGTAGGAATAAGGGCTCAACCCCGCTTGTGAGAGTAGGGGCTCAACCCTACTTATAGGAGTAGGCGCTCTTTTTCTTCGCTCTTTTAAGGCAGTGGTTCAACCCCGCTTGGGGGTGTAGGTACTCCAACCGCGCTTGTGGGTTCAACCCCGCTTGTGTGCGTAGAGACTCAACCCCGCCTATGGGAGGAGTGGCTTTCTTTGTGTGTGCCTAAGCAAGACGGCGTAAGTCCTATATAAACCCTCTAAGAAAGTTTGACTATCGGCAGTGCTAACACATCACAGATACAGATTGGCCCATTGGCTACGAACGAATCGCATACGGCACGACGGCGGACTAATTTTTTTGCACTTTTAAGGCAGTAGTTCGACCCCGCCTATGAGGGGTGGCTCTCTTTTTGCGTAGGCTCAGCGGCGTGCGTCTTTTTTGGGCACCTGGCGACGACGCTGGGGTGCACGCTGCCGCAATGATAGGTCGCCTTTACCCTTGTGGGGCATTGGCAGCCTGTTTTTTCACGTGTAAGATCTGCAGTAGGGCTTCCACGGCTTTCGCACGCGTGGACGCCAGCCTGTGCAGCTGCAGGGCTTGTTTACGAGTATACCACGCGTGAGCGAAGCCTTTGCAGAGCTTGCAGCCATTTTGGACGCAACGCAAGCTAGATACTTCGGAGGTCTACACAACGGTACGTCTCACGCCATGTGCCCTTTTTCTACGTTCGGGTGTTGCGTCTGGCACGCGCATGCTGGGTCTGCAGACGACTTTTCCTGGCGCAGGCGCTACCTGCCGGCTCACCCAAAGGTATATTCGTTGCATTGACCTCCAGCAACGACTCTCTCAATTTGAAAGGTTGGTTCAACAAGTTGACAATATAACACGCCATAATAGCTGGCTGTTTGACCGACCACCGTGTTACGTAATCGATGATTTCTTCGACAACATTTATTTGCTGCAACAACGACGACGACAATTACAACAGCAACTAGTTATGCCTAACTGTCTATTAACTGCTATTGTTAATGCTGCTATATAGAAAGTTAATAACAAAATTATTATTATTTTATATATATTTTATTACTACTACTGTGTGCTAGGTACTAGATTTTTGTGCCTCCTGTTTTACTCCTCTCTGTGTATAGTGCGGACTCGACCTTGGTTAGAATCTCCACACGACGAAGATCTTCAATATCCCAGATAGGAAGATTTATGCTATCAACTTGTAGATGGGGAATATGGTAGAGTACAAGATAGTTTGTGAGCAGCCAGATAGGGGCAAGCACAATTTGTCTGAGACAACTACAGCCGCAGGATATAAGTTTCTGGTCTTCATATTGTCTATCCTTGGGTAACATATGGTAACTATCCTTCTGTTCAAGTACTATATGTCCCCTCTGTTGTGTTGAATAATCAAATCATCCGTAGAACCAAACTCTACTTGGTGGTTTTATGTATGTATTCAGAACATATTCATTGCGGTCTGCAATATTGTGACTGTATATGATGGGCTCAGACGACCTGCCGTTTCCACATAGCCTGCACCGGTATCGTGGTCCCAGATATTGGCCTCTTGTAAGAAGCGCAAGGCTAATTTCGTAAGTAGATGGACGCATATCATAAATATAAGATACATACCCATTCTCAACACCAGTTCGTCTTTGGCGGGGTTCTCAGGCACGTCTCCAACCCTGAAGTCCCCAGTGTACATACAGGCGTCTCTAAAAGTCGCATGTGAAGGGTACCCCGTGTTTTCAGCTTCTTGGATAGCGTCGAGTATCGCGCGAGCAAGTCCTTGCCAAAGATCCTGTGTTATCGGATTGGCTTGAAGCAATGGAATTACCGCACAGGCTTCACGGGCGACTCGCTCATCCATTGCTGATAGATGGTGACGCTGAGGGCAATGGGCGGTTGTTGTAAGAAAGGAAGTCCAGGGACAAGCCCGAGGACGCGTTGCAGGGTGGGTATTCAACAAGTAAAAGTGGACGCTCGAGAGGCAGGATTGTTTGTCTGGCAAGTTGGAGGTGAAGAGCAGGGTCGCTTCTCTACAAAAGGCCCCGCTTTTTCTATCACCTCTTCTCTCTCAACTCTTTTCTCTTACCCACGAGTCCCCTCTACCTTCGTCGTGCTCTATGATCATGGAGGTGGGGACCTTCGGGCACTCGGCCGTCATATTATCTGACGACTTTCTTCGTCTAACATGGATGGCAAGCGAGCGGCGCAGGCAAGCGAGCGGCGCACCCCATCAACTTTTCGCACCTTTGAAGTCGCGCAGCTCAACCACAATATAATATACTATATAGATTTTGATACAATAGATTAAGCAGTATTTAAAGTATCTTTTTTGCACGTACGTGAGTTATGCCTAAGCTCTCTGCACCTTGTGCAGCGCGCCAGAGCCTGGCGGCTCAGGCCTGATCGCTCTCCACTTTGACGCTGTTCATGCTCTATCTGCTGGTCAGCCGCCTTTTGAGCAAGTATATTCTCTCCCTCTCCCTTTGTTAAGGTCCCCTGCTTCTGTATCCGCTTCTTTTTGCGCTGTCTACGCTTAGTTGCTGCCTCATTGGCTCTCTCAAGGCTAGTAATCCGATCGCGCATAAGCTTAGCTGAGAGCATCATTACTTCAGCACCCTTCTTAAGTTAATTAATCGCCTGAATAATAGAGGCGGGCGAGGAGCTCTTGTGCCGTTAAACGCGCTCACGGATTAGAGTTGATTGAGCCTCAAGCTCACGTATGTTGCTCGGCGTTTTGGCTTCCCAGAGAGCCTCTGGCAGAGCAGCTGGTGAAGGCGTACGAAGCTGCACATCCAGCTTTGACAGAACAGCTTCAGGCTGGAGAGGAACAAGGCCTGCGCCTCGAAAGGCTGAACAGATATTGGCTGATGTAAATAATTGCTCAAAGGCTGTCTTAAAGGCTGGCAGGAATTCAAGCTTCGTAATGTGGTTAATGTAGTTACAGATTAGAGCCTTAACCTCTTGGCTGTACGCGCGCTTCAACGGCGAGAAGCAGCCCACATCAAGTGGCTACAGCAGATGCGAGGAGTGAGGCGGCATGCAGAGCGTATAGATATTGTTCTCCTTGCAGAGCTATTAAAATTTAAGAGAGTGGTAGCTCGTATGGCCATTAAGGATAAGCAGCCTACGCGTGCTAACAATCTGGGTCTCTATATGCTTGATAAAGTGCTTTAGCCACTTAACTCCAAGCTCGTTCGTTGTCCAGCCGTTGTCGCTAAGAGATATAGCCCAATCGCGCGGGATATCCTCCTCGTACCAAGTAGATAGGTGGTGCTGGCTAGCAAAGATGATAAACGGTGGGATAGCCCAGCCAGCAGCGTTGATTGCTTGGACAAGTGTCACCCACTCGCGGTTCCCAGGCTGGACAGCCTTTGGCCAGCCTCTCCTCTCTGACCCTGTAACAACGAGCTAAGTTGTAATCTTGCCCATCATGAAGCCAGCCTCATTAAAATTGTAGACGTCCTCATCGCAGATGCCGTACCTGGCCTTAGTCTGCTCTACAAGCTTGAACCAGGCGCTAATTAGGATAGGATCCTCACAGAGAGCTCTCTGTCTATCGTAGGCTCGGTTAAAACACGTCTTAAGAGAGTCTGTACGCCTAACAAAGTTGGCTGGCCACTTCTGTCCAACCTGGCCTGCGCCGCGCGCAGCTAGCAGCTTATCTGCCATATCGCGAATTGCTAAGTAGGTAGGCGAAAATCCACGTAGGTCCAGATCAAGTATATGACGAATTATCACCTCCTCTTCTAGCTGGGTGAGCTTCTTCGAGTTGGGCTGGCAATCGCGTCGCGTAGGTCTCCCAGCGCGTCGGCGGCGGAGCGTTGTTTCAGGTACATTGTAGACTGCTGCAGCAGCTCAGTTGCTTTGGATCTGGCTAGTATTGATTGAAAAGATGGCAAGCTGAACATCTGCTTCCTTTGAAGCCATTTGAGTGTTGTGGCGTGGAGTTGTTGTAGGACGCGTTTAGAGCGGGTGCGAAAGTTGATGGGGTGCGCCGCTCGCTTGCCTGCGCCGCTCGCTTGCCATCCATGTTACATGTAAGCCAAGGGTCCTAGTTTCCGACAGCCCCGTGTTTCCGACACCCTGCAAAGCCCCGCC